>OV702284.1:404263855-405531942 GCA_916181665.1 Avena sativa
TAAACATAAAAAGTGTTTGGATTTGAATAAGTAATTTGATTAGGATAGAACTGGAATTAAAGTACATAACGCAACTAACACAAAGTTACATAGAAGAACTAAAAATTAAGATACATGGCCAGATTAAGACACAATCGGCCGAACTTGTTTTGCAATGTTGGAATGATTCAGTCATGCTCCTGCCTACACCTGTAATACTCGCCACTGTAGTCGTCGTACTCGCCGCGGCCGTCGTCGCTGTCGTCGTCGGGGTCGCCGTAGTTGAACCTTGAAGGCTGAGTATGAGTGGGCTGGACTTGAGGGTAGCGCAAGCGGGGGCTAGAGTCGGCGGCCATGTCGTAGGCCATGACGCTCTAGAGAGTTCGGTCGCGCCACCACAGCCGACGGCCGGCCTCGTTGAAGTTCGGAGGAGGTGGGACGTCCTCATCATGCCTGGCGAGCGCCCTCTCACGCCGATCCACAAAGAAGGCTTCCCAAGTCGGGAAATAGTCGAGATGCCATCTGGGATTCCTCCGCTGCTCTGGCGTGAGCTCGAAGTAGTAGTGGTTCGTGATGGCCATCCGACGCGCCACACCTAGAGGGACAGGAGGAACCGGCATGCCTCCGGCGCTCAGCATCCAGCCGACGGGGACACAGTAGCCCGGCGGGCAGGGGTAGTTCGAGGCGCAAAGCGCCTCCGCCTCCCTGGGAGTTAGTGCTACGGTGGAAGTCATGGGAAAGAGTGATGAGATTGCAGATATGAGTCTTGAGATGTGCAATGACAATGGAGGCCAACCCTACATATATATATATAGTGAGAAATGGCAGGAAGATAACTGGAGGGAAGAACTCGAGGGAAGAACCGGCGGGAAAAACTGACGGGAAGAAATGGCGGGGAAAAATGGCGGGAAGATCATGTACCCACTTCCTGCCGATTCGGCAGACATTTGTCCTTTTTACCCGGGATGGACGAAACGGTTTGAGATGTCCCGGTTGGGAGATAGTCCATGTAAGGTGGTCTAGTATTTTAAAAACATAATCAATATACCAAGTCTGGTATTTTTCCTTTCAACTATGTAACATAATATGACACCACGCGAAGGATTTTCATTGTCGGATTTTTTTTGAATTTATTATGCCCATTTTGAATTATCTGAATTTCTAACTATGGTCGAACCGGTGTGCATGAAGATAGGGGACGAGCATCGTTAGAACTTGCATTGGATATCTGAAGAAACCACATATTGCGAGTCTAAAAATGATTTTTTCAAAAAATCACGGGTGATAGATCATGTACCTGTAGCACAAACCGGACCCACTTCCTGCCGATTCGGCAGACATTTGTCATTTTTACCCGGGATGGATGAAACGGTTTGAGATGTCCCGGTTGAGAGATAGTCCATGTAAGGTGGTCTAGTATTTTAGGAAAATGGGACGGTAGCATTCTGAAATGGCATTTTGGTGGTTACTTCACAAAACGACCCGTTTTTTGCGCTCGAAAAATGGAAAATGGATTTTCCGTGCGACAAAAAGGAAAACTTCCTCCTACAACATTGTTCTCCATACCAATGTCCACACACATGCATAATATGGGCACAACCTCACAAACTATGCCGTGATTCAGCACATAACATCGGTCATTTGGACCGAAAGCCATGAAACCTCCAACATGATAGGTCATTTTGTGAAGGTTTTTTTCGAAACATGATCAATATACCAAGTCTGGTATTTTTCCTTTCAACTATGTAACATAATATGACACCACGCGAAGGATTTTCATTGTTCGGATTTTTTTTGAATTTATTATGCCCGTTTTGAATTATCTGAATTTCTAACTATGGTCGAACCGGTGTGCATGAAGATAGGGGACGAGCATCGTTAGAACTTGCATTGGATCTCTAAAGAAACCACATATTGCGAGTCTAAAAATGATTTTTTCAAAAAATCACGGGCGATAGATCATGTACCTGTAGCACAAACCGGACCCACTTCCTACCGATTTGGTAGACATTTGTCCTTTTTACCCGGGATGGACGAAACAGTTTGAGATGTCCCGGTTGGGAGATAGTCCATGTAAGGTGGTCTAGTATTTTAGGAAAATGGGACGGTAGCATTCTGAAACGGCATTTTGGTGGTTACTTCACAAAACGACCCGTTTTTTGCGCTCGGAAAATGGAAAAGGGCTTTTCCGTGCGACAAAAAGGAAAACTTCCTCCTGCAACATTGTTCTCCATACCAATGTCCACACACATGCATAATATGGGCACAACATCACAAACTATGCCGTGATTCAACACATAACATCGGTCATTTTGACCGAAAGCCATGAAACCTCGAACATGATAGGTCATTTTGTGAAGGTTTTTTCGAAACATGATCAATATACCAAGTCTGGTATTTTTCCTTTCAACTATGTAACATAATATGACACCACACGAAGGATTTTCATTGTTCAGATTTTTTTTTGAATTTATTATGCCCGTTTTAAATTATCTGAATTTCTAACTATGGTCGAACCGGTGTGCATGAAGATAGGGGACGAGCATCGTTAGAACTTGCATTGGATCTCTGAAGAAACCACATATTGCGAGTCTAAAAATGATTTTTTTCAAAAAATCACGGGCGATCGATCATGTACCTGTAGTACAAACCGGAACCACTTCCTGCCGATTCGGCAGACAGTTGTCCTTTTTACCCAGGATGGACGAAACGGTTTGAGATGTCCCGGTTGGGAGATAGTCCATGTAAGGTGGTCTAGTATTTTAGGAAAATGGGACGGTAGCATTCTGAAACGGCATTTTGGTGGTTACTTCACAAAACGACCCGTTTTTTGCGCTCGTAAAATGGAAAAGGGCTTTTCCGTGTGACAAAAAGGAAAGCTTCCTCCTGCAACATTCTCCATACCAATGTCCACACACATGCATAATATGGGCACAACATCACAAACTATGCCGTGATTCAGCACATAACATCGGTCATTTGGACCGAAAGCCATGAAACCTCGAACATGATAGGTCATTTTGTGAAGGTTTTTTCGGAACATGATCAATATACCAAGTCTGGTATTTTTCCTTTCAAAAAATCACGGGCGATAGATCACGCGGAGGGATTTCGGCAGGCTGGGCCAGGCAGCACTAATGATAGGGGTGAGTGTCGACATTATGTCTTGCGGCGTCTACCTTGTCCCGGTTGGTGTCACCAACCGGGACTAAAGATGAACCTGTAGTCCCGGTTGGAGACACCAACCGGGACAAAACACGAGTCAACACTAATAATAGGGGTGAGTGTCGACATTATTTCGTAAGTGTCGACACTATGCCGAGCTGCTTGTACTATAAATAGGCATCCTTGCGAGTCCAGTCCTCCAGCCAGTTTGAGGCATCTCCAAGATGGTTTTCGAGAGCAGGGACACCACTACAGCCAGTTTCAGGGAGATGCCGACGGAGCCCAGTCCTCCGGCATCTCCGAGAAACTGGTCATAGAGGCACTCCCTAATATGTGAAATTAGTTAGCTCCCAGGCGTATTGATCTAGTTAGAGAAGTTACAAGCTGCAAGATGGTTTTCGAGAGCAGGGACACCACTACGGCCAGTTTCAGGGAGATGCCGACGGAGCCCAGTCCTCCGGCATCTCCGAGAAACTGGTCATAGAGGCACTCCCTAATATGTGAAATTATTTATCTCCCAGGTGTATTGATCTAGTTAGAGAAGTTACAAGCTGCAAGATGGTTTTCGAGAGCAGGGACACCACTACGACCAGTTTCAGGGAGATGCCGCCGGATCCCAGTCCTCCGGCATCTCCAAGAAACTGGTCATAGAGGCACTCCCTAATATGTGACCGCGCGCGTTTGGAGATCATATCTTAATGGTAAGTACGAATCGGGACAACTTCTTCATAGTCCCGGTCCAGCCACAAAATAGGACTAACACTCAAGACATTTATTAATATTAAAAACTGAGACTACAAAACCGGGACTAAAGGCCCCCTATATATATTCCCGGTCAAGCCACAAACCGTGAAAGATATCCTTCGGTAAAGCCACAAACCGCGAAAGACATGAACTAGTGTTACATAATATGAGCATGAACTTCTTGGCATATGTCCTTCCTTATGATCGCTTCAGACGTAACCATGGAGCATCTTCTTTACTTAACGGAATGCTTGGGTCAGTTTTCACCGTGAAGGGCGGAATTTCATCAAACTTATTATAATCTTCTAACATGTCTGTCTTGTCCTCGATTCCCACGATGTTTCTTTTCCCTGAAAGAACTATGTGACGCTTTGGCTCATCATATGATGTATTCGTTTGCATATTTTTTCTGTTTTTCGGTCTGGAGGACATGTCCTTCACATAGAAAACCTGAGACACATCATTGGCTAGGACGAATGGTTCATCTCTATAACCAATATTGTTGAGATCCACTGTTGTCATTCCGTACAACTGGTCTATCTTTACCCCTTCCCCATTCAGGTTGACCCATTTGCAGCGAAACAAAGGGACCTTAAAAGAGACTCCATAGTCTAGTTCCCATATCTCCTCTATGTAACCATATTTTTGTCCATTCTCGTCTATTGCATCAAAGCGGACACCACTATTTTGGTTGGTGCTCTTTTTATCTTGGGCGATCGTGTAGAATGTATTCCCATTTATTTCGTACCCTTGGAAATTCAATACAGTAGAAGATGGTGACGCGGCCAACAAGTATAGCTGATCTCCAATAGTGGTGTCATTCAAGAGATGTGTCCGCATCCAACCACCGAAAGACTTCATGTGTTCATTTGTAATCCATGATTCAGGCTTCCCCGGGTTTTTGGAGCGTACAATATTCTTGTGTTCCTCGATATACGGAGCTGCCAAGGTGGAATTATGTAGAACTGTGTAGTGTGCTTTAGTAAAAGAATCCCCATCCCTACATATCATTGCTTTCTTTCCCAGCGCGCCTTTTCCACTTAGTCTTCCCTTATGCCGCGAGTCAGAAACACCAATCGGCTTAAGGTCAGGAATAAAGTCAACACAAAACTCAATGAACTCCTCTATTCCATATCCCTTGGAGATGCTTCCTTATGGTCTAGCACGGTTATGAACATATTTCTTTAAGACTCCCATGAACCTCTCAAAGGGGAACATATTGTGCAGAAATACCAGACCGAGAATGGCAATCTCTTCCACTAGGTGAACCAGGAGATGCGTCATAATATTGAAGAAGGATGGTGGGAACACCAATTCAAAACTAACAAGACATTGTACCACATCCTTCTGTAACCTTGGCAGAATATCTGGATTGATTACCTTCTGAGATATTGCATTGAGGAATGCACACAGCTTCACAATGGGTACTCGAACATTTTCCGGTAGAAGCCCCCTCAATGCAATCGGAAGCAACTGCGTCATAATCACGTGACAGTCATGAGACTTCAGGTTTTGGAACTTTTTCTCTGCCATATTTATTATCCCCTTTATATTAGATGAGAAGCCCGACGGCACCTTGATACTGTAAAGGACTTCAAAAAATATTTCCTTCTCTGCTTTGGTAAGAGCATAGCTGACACGACTTAAGTGACGCCCTTTATCCGTCTTGTTATGTGTATGCATGTTCTTTGGGTCTTTCATAATTTGTTGGTCCTCCCGTTCTTCTGGTGTATCTTTTGTCTTCCCATACACGCCTAGGAATCCTAGCAGGTTCACGCAAAGATTCTTCGTCACGTGCATCACGTCGATTGAAGAGCGGACACGCAGGACTTTCCAATATGGCAGCTCCCAAAATATAGATTTCTTCTTTCACATGGGTGCGTGTCCTGTAGCGACGTCGTTCAGAACTGATTGACCGCCGGGACCCTTTCCAAAGATTACTTCTATGTCCTTGACCATACCAAATACATCATCACCGACAGGGAGTTCAGGCTTCTTTCGGTGATCTGCCTCACCTTTGAAATGCTTGCCTTTCTTTCTTACGGGATGATTGGTCGGAAGAAATCATCGATTCGCCAGGTACACAACCTTCTTGCATTTATGCAAATATGTACCTTCAGTCTTATCTAAACAGTGTGTGCATGCCTTATATCCCTTGTTTCTCTGTCCTGAAAGGTTACTAAGAATAGGCCAATCATTGATGGTTACAAATAACAACCCTCGTAGATCAAATGGCTCCTGTTTGTTCTCATCCCATGCACGTACACCTGGTTTGCCCCACAACTGTAAGAGTTCTTCAACTAATGGCCTGAGGTACACATCAATGTCATTGCCCGATTGCTTCGGGCCTTGGATGAGCACTCGCATCATAATGAACTTACGCTTCATGCACAACCAAGGAGGCAGGTTGTAGATACATAGAGTCATGGGCCAGGTGCTGTGACTACAGCTCTGCTCCCTAAAAGGATTCATGCCATCTGTACTTAGACCAAACCATAAGTTCCTTGCGTCACCTGCAAAGTCTGGGAAGTGTCTCTCGATTTTTCTCCACTGTGACCCATCAGCAGGGTGTCTCAACTTCCCGTCTTTCTTACGGTCTTCTTTGTGCCATCGCAACAACCTGGCATGCTCTTTGTTTCTGAACATGCGTTTCAACCTTGGTATTATTGGAGCATACCACATAACCTTAACAGGAACCCTCTTCCGGAGGGGCTCTCCCTCAACATCACCGGGGTCATCTCGTCTGATCTTATACCGCAACGCATTGCATACCGGGCATTTATATAAATTCTCATACTCCTTACCGCGGTAGAGGATGCAGTCATTAATGCATGCATGTATCTTTTGCACCTCTAATCCCAGAGGACAGAGAGTCTTCTTTGCTTCGTAGGTACTCTCGGGAAGTTCGTTATGTTTTGGAAACTTCGGCTTCATTATTTTCAGCATCTTTTAAAATGAGGGGTCAGTTAGACCACACTCTGCCTTCCATCGCAACAATTCCAGTGTGGTACCGAGCTTTGTGCTGCCATCTTCACAATTTGGGTACAACAATTTCTTGTGATCTTCTAACATGCCCTCTAACTTCAACTTCTCATTTTCTGTTTCACAGTCTCGCTTTGCATCAGAAATGACCCTACCAAGTTCATCAGTCGGCTCATCTGATGCCTGTTCTTCACCTCCTTCCTCTCCATTGTCTTCCATTGCAGTATCACTGTATTCAGGAAACATATGATGATAGTTGTTATCATCATATTCTTCTTCACCATCTTCCATCATAACCCCTCTTTCTCCGTGCTTGGTCCAACAATTATAGTTGGGCATGAAACCTTTCATAATCAGGTGGCCGCGAATGATTTTCGAGGAAGAGTACTCCTTGTTGTTCCGACATTGAACACATGGACAACGTATAAAACCATTCTCTTTGTTTGCTGTAGCCACATAGATAAATTTATCCACGCCTTTCATATACCCGGCTACGCGCCGGTCACCGTACATCCATTCCCGACCGTTCATCTGCATCATATAAGTAAGTTTATCAAAAAATAGGACATCATAAATAGTGAAATGACCAATTCACATCGACACATGCATTGTATCAATGACAGAGAAAAGATAAGATTGCTAACCTCGATCGAGGGAAATAAAGAGGAGAAAGCTCAAGTGCGTCTCGGACACCTTCTATATTTTTGTTCTATGAGAAATTGAACGGGATTATTCACTCAAACATTTCATCAAACACCTTGAATGCATGCATAGGGGATAAAAAACTAGCACACCCCTCACACCTTCCACCAAGAGAAAAAACATAGTGGAGGCAGAGGGGGCTGGGGCGTTGCATTTATAGAGGGCGGGAGCATATGTCCCGGTTGGAGACACCAACCGGGACTAAAGGTGTGTGCCATGCCACGTGGCTGTCGCCAAACCTTTAGTCCCGGTTGGTGGCTCCAACCGGGATGTATGCCCCCTTACCAACTGGGCCGCATGCCTCCGGGCCCCGTGCCCGCTCGAACCGGGACGCGTGCCAGCATTAGTCCCGGTTGGTGGCGCAACCGGGACTAATGCTCTGAGAGGGCGCGAACGGATGGCCTGTTTTCTACTAGTGATATCCTCTACGAATTACCAATTAATATGCACGCTACAAGGATAACAACCACGCCCTACACATCCGGCTTCATGCGAGAGGAAGAAGATACAGCTGACTTCTCCGTCCCATTCCAAATCTCATGGTCAGCGCGTAATATACGGCGCAAGAATCACTGGCGACATTGGTTGTTAAATCCTAGGTGATATAATTCTGAACAGTGGTATCCCAATGTCAGGTTTAATAGATTAGCTGATCACCCTGGATCAGTAATCAATAGTTCTCATTATTATTGAATATAGTATTTTCTGACCTTTTTCAAATGCAGGTGAAGATAACACTGGATTTGTAAAATACTTTACAGAAAATAAACAAAGGACATGGGCAAGTTTGAACTTGCCTTTTGTGGTTGCAAGATTATGCACTCACGGTCTTTGAGTCAGTACAAGATCCAAAATCTGAAATCAGCATCATTGGTCCAGTAAGGACTAATGTTTAAAGAAGCAGCATGCTTTTATGCATAAGTAATGTGATGCACGTTCTAAGTGCAGATCCTAAGAATAGAGTTGTTCTAGGGTTTAGATTCCGAAAGTGGTTAGTTTGGAATGTGTGGTCCTTTTAAATAAGTTTCATAGTTGATGGGGATATGCCTACCGGGGTATACCCAGCAGGACGATTCCGACTGGCCCAGGCACCTGCGAGTGGGCCTGTAGTAACGGCGACTGGATCACGACCTGGCGTGGATTCAAGCGACTGGAAGCTGAAGGCCCAGAAGAACTCGCTGAGCCCAAACTCAACGCAGACCCCAAAGTGCGACCTATCAAGCAGTCGCTGCGTCCCTTCAACGAAGAGCGCCGCCGGGCCATCGCCGAGGAGGTGCATCGTCTACTCGCTGCAGGCTTCATCCAGCTAATCAAATACTCCAAGTGGCTGGCAAACCCAGTCCTGGTCAAGAAGAAAAATGGGACCTGGAGGATGTGTATCGACTACACAAACTTAAACAGCGCCTGCCCGAAGGAGCAATTCGTCCTCCCGTGGATCGACCAAATAATCGATTCCACCGCGGGCTCTGAATCGCTATGCTTCCTCAACACCTACTCTGGATACAACCAGATCAAAATGGCCGTTGAGGACGAAGAAAAGACGGCGTTCATCACGCCATTCGGAGCCTTCTGCTACACTGCCATGACCTTCGACCTCAAGAACACCGGGGCAACCTACCAGCGGTGTATGCAGGAGTGCCTTGCGAGCTAAATTGGCCGCAATATCCACGTCTACATTGACGACGTGGTAGTGAAGTCCGCTCGCCAGGGCGACCTACTCGCCGACTTGGCGGAAACGTTCGCCAACCTGCGGAAATACAAGATAAAGCTAAACCCACGCAAATGCACCTTCGGTGTACCAGCAGGGCAGCTACTGGGATACGTCGTCTCCAAGCGCGGGATCGAGGCGAATCCCACCAAGATCGACACGATCGCTCGACTCGGCAAACCCGAGTGCCTGCGCGACGTCCAGAAGCTGGCCGGGCGAGTCACGGCTCTCAGTCGCTTCATCCCCCGATTGGGCGAAAAGGCGATGCCCCTATACCGCCTGATGCGCAAGAACCCCACCTTCCAGTGGGACAAGGAGGCGTACGAGGCGCTCCACGACCTCAAGAAGGTGCTACTCGCAGCACCGCTACTCGCCGCCCCCGTCGATAAGGAACCCATGCTGGTCTACGTCGCGGCTTCCGAGCGCGTCGTCAGCGCCGTCATGGTCGTCGAGCGACCAGAGGAAGGAAAGGAGCGCCCAGTGCAGCGACCAGTGTACTATATCAGCGAGGTCCTCACCGAGTCACGCCAGCGATACCCGCAATACCAGAAACTGGTATACGCGGTCTTTAGAGCACAGCGGCGACTGCCACACTACTTCCAGGAGCACCCGATAGCGGTCGTCTCCTCAGCACCGTTGCAGGACATCATCCGCAACCGCGAGGCGACCGGGTGAGTCGCCAAGTGGGCCGTCGAAATCGGCGTCCACAAAATCAAGTACGAGCCGCGCAAAGCGATCAAGTCGCAAGATCTCGCGGACTTCATCGCCGACTGGGAGGAGGCCCAGCAGCCAGAAAAGCTGCCATACCTCCACTACTAGAGTTTACACTTCGACGGCTCCAAGAATGCGGACGGTGCAGGAGCAGGGATCGTGTTAACCTCTCCGAAGGGCGACAAGCTATGCTACGTCCTCTGCCTCGACTTCACCCCCCTGCACCAACAACATGGCCGAGTACGAGGCACTACTCCACGGCATGCGAGCCGCCAAGGAGATGAATGTCAACCGCCTACGCTGATACGGAGACTCTAACCTCGTCGCTGGGCAAGTCGCTGGCACCTGCGACGCCGTCTCCTCCACCATGGCGGCATACCGCCAAGCAGTGGACAAGCTGGGCGGACACTTCCCAGGCTATTCCGTCGAGTGGATCGACAGGCGGAAAAACGAGGAAGCCGATGCACTCTCTCGCATCGGCTCGGCTCGACTCGCACCACCCGCCGGCGTCTTCCTCGACACCATCACCAAGCCTTCCGTCTCTCCCCCAAGGGAGATCGACATCGGAGTCCCGCTGCAACCAGAGGCAGCCCTAGTCGCACTCATCGCCGAGCCAGAAGACTGGACTACGCCGTACATCGCCTACCTGGAGGGAGGCACCTTGCCAGCAGACGAAACAGACACGCAGATGATAGCGCGCCGCTGCAAATCCTTCGTCATCATCGACGGCGAGCTCCACAAGCGCAGCGTGACCGGCGTGTTCCAACGCTGCGTCCAACCCGCTGAAGGATGCAAAATCCTCCACGACATCCACTCCGGCGACTGCGGCCACCATGTCAGCGCCCGCTCTCTGGTCGCAAAGGCTATGCGACACGGTTTCTACTGGCCCACCGCACACGCAGACGCTGTTGACATTGTCTAGTGGTGCGCCGGGTGCCAGAAGTACGCCAACCAGACCCACGTGCCGAGCTCGGATCTCAAGACAATCCCCATCACCTGGCCGTTCGCCGTGTGGGGCATGGACATGGTAGGCCCTTTCAAAAAGTCCCCCTCCGGCTTCACCCACCTCCTGGTCGCAGTCGACAAATTCACAAAATGGGTGGAGGCCAAGCCAGTCCGGAAATGCGACGGGAAGACCGCCACCAAGTTCCTACACGAGCTCATCTATCGCTACGGGTTCCCAAACAACATCATCACAGACAACGGCACCAACTTCGCCAAAGAAGCCATGGCTGAGTTCTGCGAGGAACATCACATCCGACTCGACCTCGCCTCGGTCGCCCACCCGGAGTCCAACGGCCAGGCGGAACGGGCCAACTAGATCATCCTCCATGGCCTAAAGCCACGGCTCCAAGTACCACTCGAGCGCACCGCCGGGTGCTGGGTCGAGGAGCTACCCTCCGTCATCTGGGGCATCCGCACCTCCGTCAACAGGTCAACAGGGTTCACCCCCTTCTTCATGGTGTATGGTGCCGAGGCAGTCATGCCCACCGACCTAGAGCACGACTCGCCGAGGGTTGTCCACTACACGGAGGCTGCAAACGAACTCGCACGCCGGGATGGAGTCGACCAACTCGACGAGGCACGCGACCTAGCCCGCTCCCGCACCGCCATCTACCAACAAGGGCTCCGCCGCTACCATAGCCGGCGAGTAAGGACTCGCACGTTCCAGGAAGGCGACCTGGTGCTACGCCTCATCCAGGACAAGAAGGGCATGCACAAGCTATCCCCCCTTGGGAGGGACCATTCGCCATCGGGTGAGTCCTCGGCAAAGACACCTACTACCTCATCGACGTCCGAGGAGACGGGAAACTCGACGTCAAGTGACCATGGAATGTAAACTTACTACGGAAATTCTACTCCTAGAATTCCATACATGTACTCCCCACCTGCTATGAAATAAAATAGATCGGTTACCGCAAATTGCGTCTACTCTCCGTGCCTTGTGCCACTCGCACTCGTAATAACAGCGTCAAGCTAACCGCAGAAGTCAACCTCTGGTACAGCGACCAGCACGGCCAAGTAGTGCGTTCCGAGGGCACTGGGTTACCCCAGGACTCGTAACGTCCACGAAAAACGCCAACCCGGAGCACCATTGGAGTCGCCTAGCTCGACTGGCTTAACAAGCAAAGACAACTGCCCTCGTTCCTCACAGCGACCAAGGTCCTCCGCGTCCTCGGCACAGCGACTCGACCGGCCAAGTACCACGCTCGGGGACTGACGACTAGTCGAGCATGAGCGACTAGGAAAAAACGCCAAGTATGAGAGCGTGCCAGGGACTCGCCATGCGACTGACCCTACGGGTCAGGCAGGAGTGACGCGCTTACTCTAACGCGCCCAGTCCTTACCCACCCTGGAGTTGCGACTAGAACCACCAAGTACCACGCTCGGGCACTCGGCCACCCGACCTCGTTCGCGCAAGGGAAAACGCTCAAGTAAAGAGCACTCACGGGAGTCGCCCTGCGACTGGCTCTCCGAGCTCGGGCGAGTCGACCTCAATAACAAAACAACTGACAAAACATTCAAAACCACAAACACATAACAAACGAGGTAAACCCCATAAAAAGGGCGGACGCGCTCGGGGACTCGTCCAATCAGCAATCAAAATCACGAAACAATTCACAAAATAACACGAAGTTTCATTACAGCAGAACATCGTCGTTCCAAAATACAAGTTGATTCCAATGGCTAGTCGCTACTAACGCCCCAGGGCACAGTGTTTCTACTCCGCAGGTTTCGACGGCGACTCGCCGCCACCCCTGCGGTTGTGAATGAAGGGCGTGTATGGGTTCGACGGGTACGTCGTCAACTCACACGCCATCGCCGCACGGAAGGGATGCTCGACCTTGAAGTCCCAATGCGGCGGCTCAGGATCGTTGGGGGCGACAGTCGTCTCCTGATAGGGGAGGAGGTCGCCCATCGCCTAGACGCGATCAGAGTACACCGCGGCCCGGTCCGTCAGCTTCAGCACCTCGGCGATCTCCACCGAGCCCGTCGACGAGGGGTAGCCACTCGTCACATCGTCAAGATCGAATTCCTCCGAGAAGTGGGCAAGCCCAAGGCTGAGCGCCGTCGCTGCCCCGCGCCGGAACGCCGACCGCGTCATGAACTCGGCGACTGATGGCGCCTTCTCCAGATACCGCCATACTTCGACGAGGTCGCTGGGAATCACTTCTGTAGGCGATATCTCCTGAAGATATGCCCGAATGCAAGCCGCGGACAACGTGGCCGAGTCGACCAGAGTGGTCACACACTGCTGCGCGTCGTACGACTGCGCCTCCTCCGAGCTGTCGATAATCCGACCTGTGGACAGAGGGCGGCAGTGAGCATAACAACGATTACATAATATAGCTACTACAGGCAGAGGCAGAAAGTTTACCAATTAAAGGACGACAGAGGCCCGTGATGAAGCTTTGAAGCGAGGAGAAGTCGTTTTGCAGCCCAATAACGAGGGCGTCAGAGACCTTTCGCTCTTCAGCGGCAGCCGTAACAGCAGATTTGCTCGCCCATCCGCTGAGCTCGCCTCTGCCTTCGCTTCCTTGAGCTCGCGTTCCAGATCAGCGATCCGCTTTTCAGCCGTACTCAACGCAGACGGAGCAGCCGTCAGCTCACCCGCCGGGACAAGGCCCTGGCGGACCTCCTCTGCCTTGGCAGCGATTGCTTGGAGTCCCTTGTTCGTTTATTGGACGGCAACAAGTTCCTTCTCCACGCGACACTTCACAGCAAGCCGATCGGCTGATTCACGCTGCAAGCCCTGCGCACAAATCAAACAGTCAACAACAATAGAATCCTAAGTGCCCACCCGCTGAAATTCAGCGACTAGACACTCGGGGACTGGAGATCAAAAATCCTAAGTGCCCACCCGTTGAAATCTAGCGACTAGGCACTCGGGGACTGGAGATCAAAAAATCCTAAGTGCCCACCCGCTGAATTTCAGCGACTAGGCACTTGGGGACTGGGTGCTACAAATAAAAACAAACACTAAAAGAATCCGACCACTGAAATTCAGTGTGTCCAAGACGCTGCTCGACCTCCGTCTCCATGACCCCAGGCGTCTGGCTCATTGGCATTGCGCCACTCACTGTGGCCTCTTTGGCCATAAAGCGGGGGAAGGTCGCGGCGGATGCTCCAGCGCCACTAGGAGCCGTCTCCGCCATCCCAGGCAAGGAAACAGCCTCCTTGGTCTTCAAGGCCACCTCCGCCGCAGTCGGAGGATCACTCGGAGCAACCGTCGTGTCGTAAGAGACCGTGACGACATCGTCGCCCTTCGCCTTCTTAGCACTGTCTGCGGGGGCAGCGACTTCATCAGCTTTCCTCTTCCGTGAGGGCTCCTCCTCGGCGACGACTGGAGGCACCTTGGCCACGGAAGGGTTGACGATCTTCTTAACTCCAGTCCTGTGAAACAACGATATGAGCAGAATTGTCTGAGTACAACGGAAGACAAGCAGATGAACAAAACTTACTTGGCGACTGGTATGAACCGCAGTCCCGTGCGGATACTGGCCGGCTTCTCCAGCTCGGGACCCAGCTTTCGACTGAGGCCCATCTCGAGCACGTCGTGTGCCCAAGACACGGAGGGCCTCTTCAAAGACGAGGCCACGGCAGGAGCCTCCGTGACGACATCTGCGGGAGTTCTCCTGGGAGGCGAAGCCGCTGCGGCTGGAATAGCCCCCAGCCCAGAGACCGGGGCAAACGGGGGTGGAAGCAAGGCCAGAGGTACTTCATCCAGGAGGACAGCGGCTTCCGGTGTTGCCGTCGTGTGCGCCGCTTCACCCTTAGCCGAGCTGCTGGCGTCAGAACTAGTCGCAGAGCGAGGCGGAGATGCTTGCTTCGCCGGCTTCGTCTTCCTCCTTGGCGGAGCCTTCACTTGCTTCTTCTTCTTCTTCGATGGCGTAGCCTCACGATGCGAGGTGTGTTCGGGGAGCTCATCGTCATCATCGTCGTGATGTTCGAGGCTCTTACTTGCCTCGAGCTCGCGCTGATGCTGCCCGCGAGTTTTGCGAACCAACGGGGCAGCGTCCTCCACGGGCACGTCTTCGTCATCATCGTAGTCATCACCCGCGTCGCTCCCGACGTCGCCTCTAGAGGGTGGCGACTCGCTCCCGTCCCGAACGGACGAGCTCGAGTTTTCGTCATCTGCGGGTAGGAGCCATCCTTCCACCACTTGGAACAACTACAATAAAAATGAAACAACGTCAGCATATTCGCGACTGCATCATCTGCGACTGCGAATGGCGACAAAAATGGCGACTTACCATCGGAGCTGGGCGCCTTGCGGTATAGGGGCGACCCCAGCCTTCGCGTCCAGGTACGCCGCCTGGGTGATTTTATTTGGAGCTAGGATGTAGTCCTCGAGCTTCGACTCGACGAGGCAGGATTTTGTCGGGTCATCCCTACCCGCGTACTCGTACATATAATGCTCGCGGCGGGCCAAAGGCACGAGCCGCCGCCCGAGCCAGCAGTTGTAAAGATTGATGGTTTGGAGGCCCTTCTTCTTCAGGCCGCGGATGGTTTGCAACATTTCGTCGACAACCATCCGCTGGTCCAGCGGGAGCTTGCGGACGCGGTTCGCGCCGGTTGGCGAAGTATCTTGGAAGTGCCACCTCGCCGTCTGGAGTCGCCTCGGTGACATAGAACCAGTATCTCTTCCACTCGTTTGCCGCCTTGGCCGGCAGCATCAGGTCAAAGAACGACGCCTTCGACTTCAGCTGAAATGTCATGCCACTCGCAGCCAGCATTGGGCCACCTGATTCTTCGCGGCTAATCCTCCCATGGAATAGATCTTGCCACAGGGGCAAGTAGGGCCTGCAGCCCACATAGCACTCGTAGAACGCCACGAGAATGGTGAGCTGCTCGATGCTATGCGGGCCCAAGTCTGACGGCGGGATCCAGTAGAAGGCGCAGAACCGCCGGAAGATTAGAGAAGTGGGAAACCCTAGCCCCCGCTCCAGGTGGCTGGGGAAGCAAACGAATTCTCCCTCGCGCGGGTCCGGAGTCACCTCTCCGGCCGCGGGGATGCGCCACCTGCCGGCGCGCAGGATCCCGGCCTCTTCGAACGACGCCAATAGCACCCTGGTGCACTTGGATCGGCCCCATGGTTCGGTGGAGGGGGCCATTGGTTGGAAGATTCGTGGAGTTCGGGGCTCTCTTGATCGGTTGGATCGCGATGCGGAGTGGCAACGGAGATGGGCGAGGTCGGAGGAAAGATGAAGGAATGTTTCCCCGCTCGCCCGTCATTCCCCTTATATAGCGGTTGTTACCTGCCAATTTCGGGAGCCGTTACTCCGCGGTGATTACGCCAAAAGTTACCGTTGGATTACCCCAACGGCTAGTTTTGACCCCACTTGACGGTCCAACTTCATCCACTCGACTCGTTGCTCCGCGTGACTTGCTAATTCGCCGACCCGATCGCTATAACAGTGACTGAATATTCGCTGACCCGTTCGCCAAGCTCCGACTAAATCGGTCGCCGTTAATGCGACTAGAATAACTGTTTTTTCCTTTATTCAGGAGTCCGCCGCCGATTCGACTGGGCATCCACATTGGAGCCGTATACACCGACTGCCAGTGACCTCCTGCAACCAATCAACGACGGCCTCGGGGACTACTGATGGGGATATGCCTACCGAGGTATACCCAGCAGGACGATTCCGACTGGCCCAGGCACCTGCGAGTGGGCCTGCAGTAACGACGACTGGATCACGACCTGGCATGGATTCAAGCGACTGGAAGCTGAAGGCCCAGAAGCGTAGATAGGCCCAGTCGGATTAGGTTAAACGATTGCTGAAACCTTCACTGATTCGGTTGAGATCTGTAAACCCTAGGGGTTGAGTCTATATAAACCTCCCTAGAGGGCGAGTAGAGGACATGTTCCATCATCCACCCAAGCGACTCGCTGCCTAGCCGCCGAGTTCGCCCCATTGTACTTCCACCATAATACAATCTAGCAGGAGTAGGTCTTTACCCTCCGGGGGGCCGAACCTGGGTAAATCCTTGTGTCTCTTGAAGGGTTTCGCGGCATAGTAAATCAAAATTTTCTATGGAGCGAACAGAGGGAAAGCCAAGATCTAATCTAGGAGATGCAAACAACGAGAGAGATTGGATTAGATCTTCATACCCTTGAAGATTCGCACAGCGGAACGTTCGTCGGAACGTGGGTGATGTAGTCGTACTCGCTTCTCCTCCTCGCGATCCGATCCGATCTAGCACCACAAGTGGCGGTGCCTCCGTGAGATGCACACGTGCAGCACCTCGACGTCTCCTCCTTCCTCGGACCAGCAAGTATGGTGGAGAGATAGATTGGATCTACAACACGATGGCGTGGTGTATATGGTGGAGAATTTCTGCAGCAGGGCTTCGCCTACAAACAGTCGGGAGGGAGAGAGGAAAGCTAGCAAGGCGGCTAGGGTTTGGAGGAGAGGTGTGTGGGGTTGGTGCGCCCCCACCCCTCTTTATATAGAGGGGGGGGCGCAGCCCTAGCCCCTCCCCCAAGCCCAAAGGATAAGGAGTGGGGGGCATGGACTCTCCCCTCTTCTAGAAACCCTATCTCTAGTTTAAACGATTTAAACTCTCTAGGATCGGCTGGGCCCTATGGGGCCTTGTGCCCCTGGCCCAATGCGGCCAGGACACTCCCTCATAGGCCCATGCCCCCTCCCGGAAGGTGGGGCCACGTTGGTCCCCTTCCGGAAGGTTCTAGAAGCTTCCGGTACAATACCGATTAACCCGGAACAATTCCGAACTCCAAAAACTGCATTGCCTTATATGAATCTTATTCTTCGGACCATTCCAGAACCTCTCGTGATATCCCGGATCCCATCCGAGACTCCGAACAAAAATTCATAAACCAATTATCCAATCTATCCTAGCATCGAGACACGTTAAGTGTGTGACCCTGCGGGAGAATATGCAGACATGATCTTCTATCAATAATCAACAGCGGGGTCTGGGCACCCATATTGACTCCCACACATTCATCGATGATCATATCGGATGAACCACGATGCCAGGATTCAATCAATCCCATATATATATTCCCTTCGTCTCGCGATATTTTACTTGCCCGAGATTCGATCGTCGGTACCGTCATACCTAGTTCAATCTCGTTCACAGCAAGTACTTTACTCGTTCCGTAATCCGATATCACTTTGTGATTAACTCCTTAACCACATGCTTGCAAGCGGTGTTGATATCGTTTACCGAGTGGGCCCGAAGTATATCTCTCCGACTTGGGAGGGACAAATTCCATCTCGATACATACAACCCAACAGATACTTTCCGATCACCTGAGAGACACCTTTATGATCACCCTCTCATAGGATGACGTTTGATGACCTCAAAGATTTCTTCCGATACCAGGGAGTTGTATTATCTCATGGTCTAAGGAATACAATATTTGACATAGGAAAAGCTTCGCAAAGATGAACACGATGATACGATCTAATTGCTTCGCTTAGTTTGGGTCTGTCCATCATATCATTCTCCAATGATATGATCTCATTATCAATTGACAACTCATGTCTATGGTTAGGAAACCTTAACCATCATTGCTCAATGAGCTAGTCCATAGAGGCGTACTAGGGACACGGTGTTATTCACAAACCACACAAGTATTAAAGTTTCCGCTTAATACAATTCTAGCATGGAATATAAACTTTATCATGAACAAGAATTATAATAATAACATCTTTATTATTGCCTCTAGGGCATAATTCCAACAGTCTCCCACTTGCACTAGAGTCAATAATCTAGTTTACATCTGGCAACAATCTCACACCCATGGCACTGAGGTGTTGATCATGTTTTACACGTGGAAGAGGTTTAGTCAATGGATCTGCGACATTCAGATCTGTATGTACTTTGCTAATTTTCAGATCTCCATCTGCAATATAATCTTGGATTATATGAAACTTGCGGTTGATATGCTTGGTCTTTGGATGATATCTTGGTTCCTTAGCGAGTGCTATGGCGCCAGTGTTGTCACACAATATCTCCAGTGGGTCCAATGCACTTGGAACCACGCCAAGCTCAGTGATGAAGTTTCTGATCCAAACTCCTTCACTTGACGCTTCTGCAGCAGCCATGTATGCCGCTTCCACTGTAGATCCCGCGATCACGCTTTGCTTGCAGCTTCTCCAACTCACAGCTCCTCCATTCAAAATATAAACGTATCCTGTCTGAGATTTGGAATCATCCTTGTCGGTGTCAAAACTAGCGTCGACGTAACCTTTTACGACAAGCTGTTCATCACCCCCATAGACTAAGAACATTTCTTTAGTCCTATTTAGGTACTTTAGGATGTTCTTCACGGTTGTCCAGTGTTCCACTCCTGGATCACTTTGATATCTGCTCGTCAAACTAAGAGCATTGGACACATCCGGTCTAGTACACAGCATGGCATACATGATGGAACCTATGGCCGAGGCATAAGGCACTTTGCTCATAGCTTCCCTATCATTTACCGTAGCTAGACACTGAGCCTTGCTCAATATCTTACCTGACAACATAGGCACTGAACCTTTCTTTGCCTTATCCATTCTGAACCTTTTCAGAACTTTGTCTAGGTATGTACTCTGGCTTAAACCTATCAGGCGTCTTTATCTATCTCTATAGATTTTGATGCCCAATATATAAGCAGCTTCACCTAGGTCTTTCATTGAAAAACACTTGTTCAAATAACTCTTCACATCGTTAAGCATGTTGATGTCATTTCCGATAATCAATATGTCATCCACATATAGTACCAGAAACGTCACCGAGCTCCCACTCACTTTCTTGTAGATACAAGCTTCATAGCAATTTGGAACAAATCCAAAACTCTTGATCACTTGATCAAAACGAAGGTTCCAACTCCGAGATGCTTGCTTCAGTCCATAAATGGAACGCTGAAGTTTGCATACTTTACTAGCATCCTTAGGATCGACAAAACCTTCGGGTTGCATCATATACAACTCTTCATCAATGTTGCCATTGAGGAAAGCAGTCTTGACATCCATCTGCCATATTTCATAATCATGAAACGCAGCAATTGCTAATAAAATCCGAATGGACTTAAACATCGCTACGGGAGAGAAAGTCTCATCGTAGTCAACACCTTGAACTTGTCGAAAACCTTTTGCGACAAGCCGTGCTTTATAGACGGTAACATTACCATCCGTGTCCGTTTTCTTCTTGAAGATCCATTTGCACTCAACGGCCTTTCGGTCGCTAGGAGGGTCCACCAAAGTCCATACTTGGTTTTCGCTCATGGATCCCAATTCGGATTTCATGGCTTCCAGCCATTTCTCAGAGTCTGGGCTCATCATCGCTTCCTCATAGTTCGTAGGTTCACTGTCTTCTACTAACAAGACAGTCAAGACAGGGTTGCCGTACCACTCAGGAGGGGCACGCGACCTTGTCGACCTGCGACGTTCAGTAGCAGCATCGTCCGAAGCTTCATGATCCTTGTCATTAGCTTCCTCTATTGTTGGTGCAGGCGGCACTGGAACAATTTCAGGTGCTGCGCTACTCTCCAATTCAAGAGAAGGTTCAATAACCTCGTCTAGCTCTACTTTCCTCCCACTCACTTCTTTCGATAGAAACTCCTTCTCAAGAAAGGAACCGTTCTTTGCGACAAACACTTTGCCTTCGGTTCTGTGATAGAAGGTATACCCAATAGTTTCCTTAGGGTATCCTATGAAGACGCATTTCTCCGCTTTGGGTTCGAGCTTGTCCGGCATCAACTTCTTGACGTAAGCTTCGCATCCCCAAACTTTAAGAAATGACAACTTAGGTTTAGCACCAAACCACAGTTCATACGGTGTCGTCTCAACGGATTTAGATGGAGCCCTATTTAAAGTGAATGCAGCGGTTTCTAATGCATAACCCCAAAATGATAACGGCAAATCAGTAAGAGACATCATTGATCGGACCATATCTAATAGGGTTCGATTCCGGCGTTCAGACACACCATTGCGCTGTGGTGTTCCGGGTGGCGTGAGTTGTGAAACAATTCCACTTGCTTTAAGACGCGTGAGAAAATCATAACTTAAATATTCACCTCCACGATCAGATCGTAGAAACTTAATCTTTTTGTTATGATGGTTCTCCACTTCATTCTGAAATTCCTTGAACTTTTCAAATGTTTCAGATTTATGTTTCATTAAATAGATATACCCATATCTACTTAAGTCATCGGTAAAAGTGAGAAAATAGCGATATCCACCGCGCGTCGAAACACTCATCGGTCCGCATACATCGGTATGTATGATTTCCAACAAGTCCGTTGCTCGCTCCATGATACCGGAGAACAGGGTTTTGATCATCTTGCCCATGAGGCATGGTTCGCACGTGTCAAATGATTCAAAATCAAGAGACTCCAAAAGTCCATCAGAATGGAGTTTCTTCATGCGCTTTACACCAATATGACCTAGACGACAGTGCCACAAATAAGTAGTATTATCACTATCTACTTTGCATCTCTTAGCCTCAATGTTATGGATGTGTGTTTCATCCCTTTTGAGATTTAGAAGAAATAAACCATTTACAAGAGGTGCATGACCATAAAAGATGTTACTCATATAAATAGAACAACCACTATTCTCCGATTTAAATGAATAACCGTCTTGCAATAAACACGATCCAGAAATAATGTTCATGCTCAACGCAGGCACATAATAACACTTATTAAGGTTTAAAACTAATCCCGAAGGTAAAACTAAGGAGAGCGTGCCGACGGCCATCACATCAACTCTTGATCCGTTGCCAACGCGCATCGTCACCTCATCCCTCGCAAGCCGTCATTTATTCCGTAGCTCCTGGTTCGAGTTACAAATATTAGCAACTGAACCGGTATCAAATACCCAGGCACTACAACGAGGGCTAGTAAGGAAAACATCAATAACATGTATATCAAATATACCTTTGATGGTGCCAGCCTTCTTGTCCGCTAAGTACTTCGGACAGTTGCGCTTCCAGTGACCCTTGTCCTTGCAATAGAAGCACTCAGTGTCAGGCTTAGGACCAGACTTGAGCTTCTTCTCAGCAGGGGCATTGCGCTTGACGCCGCCCTTCTTGAAGGGCTTCTTTGCTCCCTTACCTTTCTTAAAGGAGGGCTTGTTGACCATCAACACATGATTATCCTTTTTGATGTCCACCTCCGCAGCCTTCAGCTTTGCGAAGAGCTCGGTGATCGTATCAGTGGAGTCAATCTGATTATGAGTCACTACAAAACTTTTGTAGCTGGGAGGGAGTGATTGCAGAACCCTGTCAACCTTGAGCTCCTCTGGAATCGTGCATTCCAGTTGCTCAAGGCGTTGAGTGTAGCCCGACATATTTATGGCGTGCTCACTAACGGAACTCCCTTCCTCCATCTTGCAGTTAAAGAACTTCTCAGAGATCTCATATCTCTCAGAACGGGCTTGAGTCTGAAACATGGTTTTCAGCTCCTCGAGAATCTCAAAGGGCCCGGGATAGGTTTCAAAACGATTTTGAAGTTCCGGTTCCATAGCAAACAACATGGTGCTCTTAATCACACCATAATCATCTTTGCGCGACTGATAGACAGCTTTCTCATCAGCCGGCGCAGTTGCAGCAGGGGGGTCACCTAACGCTTTCCCAAGGACATAGTCCTTTTGTCCGCCAGACAGAATGATTCTTAGATTGCGGAACCAATTGGTGAAGTTAGACCCATTGTTTCTAAGCTTTTCTTTCTCAGCAAAAACGTTGAAGTTGAAGTTGGACTTGGCCATGTGATCTACAGTATTTGCAAGTACAATTTAGACTATGTTCATGATAAATAGTTCAATTTAATCAAATTACTAGATGAACTCCCACTAAATTCAACATCCCTCAAGTTGTTTAGTGAACACGATCCAAATTCACCACACCTAATCCGATCATCACAAGAAGAGATGTGGTTTCAATGGTGGACAACAAAGTGTCGATCATATCATTCATATGACTCATGCTTAACCTTTCGGTTCTTGTGTTCCGAGGCCATGTCTGTACATGCTAGGCTCGTCAAGCTAGACCCAAGTATTTCCGCGTGTGCAAAACTGGCTTGCACCCGTTGTATGTGAGCGTAGAGTCTATAGCACCCGATCATCACGTGATGCTTGGACACGACGAACTTTCGCAACGGTGCATACTTGGGGAGAACACAGTTTTTATCTTGATCTTTAAGTGAGGAATCATCTTATAATGCTACCGTCGCGATCTAAGCATAATAAGATACATAAAGGGATAAACATCACATGCATATAACTTGATGTGACATGGTATAGCCAATCTTCGCGCAATGATCTCCATCTTGTGCGTTCCGGCATGATCTCCATCACTCCACCATGATTGCCTCCACCACGAATAGCAACTACAACTATTGCTAACTATTTAGCGATAAAGTAAAGCTATTACATGGCGTATAAGAAGTTGACTCGCAGGTCATACACAATTATAAAGACAACCATATGGCTCCTGCCGGTTGTGTACTCATCGACATGCAAGTCGTGAAACATTACAAAACATGATCATCGCATACAATATACACATCACATCTTGGGCCATACCATATCACAGAAAACACTCCCTGCAAAAACAAGTTAGACGCCTCTACTTTGTTGTTGCATGTTTTACGTGGCTTATGGGAGTAGATGCTAAGAACGATTCTTACCTACGGAAAGCCACAACGGTGATATTATGGTTGCCAAACTCCGGTGTTAATCCCATGATAGCTATAGTGAGAGAAACTGACATCCACCAGCCGCATGTGTGGAACAAGCCACACGTCAAGTGCGGAGCCGGTCTCGCGAACGACGTCGCGTAAGGTTGGCCTGGACCGCTTCAATCTCACTATCCCGCGTCATAAGAAGAACACAAACAAGAGGCTTGCAACAGAAAACATCAACGCCCGCAACAACCATGTTGCGTTCTACTCGTGAAACACATCTACGCATAGATCTAGCTCTGATACCACTGAAGGGTTTCGCGGCATAGTAAATCAAAATTTTCTACGGAGCGAACAGAGGGAAAGACAAGATCTAATCTAGGAGATGCAAACAACGAGAGAGATTGGATTAGATCTTCATACCCTTGAAGATTCGCACAGCGGAACGTTCGTCGGAACGTGGGTGATGTAGTCGTACTCGCTTCTCCTCCTCGCGATCCGATCCGATCTAGCACCACAAGTGGCGGTGCCTCCGTGAGATGCACACGTGCAGCACCTCGAAGTCTCCTCCTTCCTCGGACCAGCAAGTATGGTGGAGAGATAGATTGGATCTACAACACGACGGCGTGGTGTATATGGTGGAGAATTTCTGCAGCAGGGCTTCGCCTACAAACAGTCGGGAGGGAGAGAGGAAAGCTAGCAAGGCGGCTAGGGTTTGGAGGAGAGGTGTGTGGGGTTGGTGCGCCCCCACCCCTCTTTATATAGAGGGGGGGCTCAGCCCTAGCCCCTCCCCCAAGCCCAAAGGATAAGGAGTGGGGGTCATGGACTCTCCCCTCTTCTAGAAACCCTATCTCTAGTCAAACGATTTAAACTCTCTAGGATCGGCTGGGCCCTATGGGGCCTTGTGCCCCTGGCCCAATGCGGCCAGGACACTCCCTCATAGGCCCATGCCCCCTCCCGGAAGGTGGGGCCACGTTGGTCCCCTTCCGGAAGGTTCTAGAAGCTTCCGGTACAATACCGATTAACCCGGAACAATTCCGAACTCCAAAAACTGCATTGCCTTATATGAATCTTATTCTCCGGACCATTCCGGAACCTCTCGTGATATCCCGGATCCCATCCGAGACTCCGAATAAAAATTCATAAACCAATTATCCAATCTATCCTAGCGTCAAGACACGTTAAGTGTGTGACCCTGCGGGTTCGAGAATATGCAGACATGATCTTCTATCAGTAATCAACAGCGGGGTCTGGGCACCCATATTGACTCCCACACATTCATCGATGATCATATCGGATGAACCACGATGCCAGGATTCAATCAATCCCATATATATATTCCCTTCATCTCGCGATATTTTACTTGCCCGAGATTCGATCGTCGGTACCGTCATACCTAGTTCAATCTCGTTCACAGCAAGTACTTTACTCGTTCCGTAATCCGATATCACTTTGTGATTAACTCCTTAACCACATGCTAGCAAGCGGTGTTGATATCGATTACCGAGTGGGCCCGAAGTATATCTCTCCGACTTGGGAGGGACAAATTCCATCTCGATACATACAACCCAACAGATACTTTCCGATCACCTGAGAGACACCTTTATGATCACCCTCTCATAGGATGACGTTTGATGACCTCAAAGCTTTCTTCCGATACCAGGGAGTTGTATTATCTCATGGTCTAAGGAATACAATATTTGACATAGGAAAAGCTTCGCAAAGATGAACACGATGATACGATCTAATTGCTTCGCTTAGTTTGGGTCTGTCCATCATATCATTCTCCAATGATATGATCTCATTATCAATTGACAACTCATGTCTATGGTTAGGAAACCTTAACCATCATTGATCAATGAGCTAGTCCATAGAGGCGTACTAGGGACACGGTGTTGTTCACAAACCACACAAGTATTAAAGTTTCCGCTTAATACAATTCTAGCATGGAATATAAACTTTATCATGAACAAGAATTATAATAATAACATCTTTATTATTGCCTCTAGGGCATAATTCCAACATCTCTGCCCTCATCTCGCACCACAGATGGCTGGCCGCCCTTGCCCCGTGTTCTACTACTCGCTGCTGATTGCAGCATCTGCCGTGGTCATTCCCACGACAATAGTTGTACTTTTATTAGAGTTTAGGAGTGGTTGTAGAAATTACATTTGTAGGAGTAAAATATACATGCTTATGACATACTAGTTAAGATTACTAATACAAGATTTCTTATTTAAAGTGGCAAAAAGGATAACCTTCGAAGAAAAGGTTTCTCTTCCGAAGTCTAATCCTTTGTGGTTAATTAGTGGTGGTTGATGTCATTTGTTTTGATCAAATGGTTTGGCTTGAGTTGCTTTATAGATTAACTATTTCAGACCAAAGTTAACTATAAAACATGTAGTAATGTGTATGCTATTATATTTAGATTCTTTGAGACTAAAGTTAACTTTAAAATATAGATAGTTTTGAAAATATGATACTTACACTTTGGTATCTTGTATATCTGAAATGTGTTTCTTTAAGAATGTTTGTTCCGTTACTTGAGATAATGGTTTCTTAATTCTATGATAGAGTAGTACCATTTATCTTTTAGAGATAAGTGAGTAAAGTTTATAATTCTAGATATATTTTCATTTAACTACCTTTGAACTTTCTAAAGTGTGGTAATTGTTGAAATTTGATAATTTAAAGTTAATGGAAAGGATCTAATTTATTCATAAGATGTTCTTCAAGGTTTTTATCATGAATTGGAATCCTTTGAGAATATAATCTTCACTTAGAGTTGTAGATAGTTTAATATGAAGATGTTTATAATGATTTTAAAACCCTTAGAGTTTGATTTCATTAATATTTAATATTTGTACTATATATTAAACTCATTTTAAGGATATTAATAAATGTTATTTATCCTTTTATGAATTATTAATGAAGTGACTAGGTTTAAATTTGAGTTATTAAAATATTTGAATTTGTATTTAAGTCAAAGTATACTATGAGATTTTCATCATGTATATATTATTAATATTTTTTATGATCATTTTGGTATATTTATTTTTTTGTGTTTAATAAATAATAAGTTATGATTTTTTTATTATTACTTTATAATTACTTAATAAATACTAAATATTTAATTAAGTGAAATAATAATGCATGATTATAGTTTTAATTAGAATTCTTATTTTTCCAAGATTTTTGGTATTTTACTTATCTTATAAACATTTATCATTATAGGAATTTGAATTATTAAAGTTTATTACTAAATATTTATTTAGTATTTTTCATAAATACTCTAATATTAATAGATAATAAAAATGATTTTTATTTATTTTTATCATCTTTCAATATTTTTTGTAAAATTCCATAAGGAATATATAAATGACAGAATTCTTATAAAAGTTTAAGTATTCAAAATTTGATATTTCATTTTATTTGAACAGAGTGGATTATTGTGAATCCAAAAATATTTTATTTATCATTTTTGGACTTTTATTTTAGTTTCTATCATTTTATTGAGGTTAGGGGTATTTTGGTCTTTTTCAATTGATCAAAAAGATTTATTAAGCAATTTGGGCTGGCCCCTTGGACTTATTGGGCCAGGGTGGCCCAATAGGACAGGGTAAAAGATAACCCCGAAGGGTTTTTGGCCCACCCAGCCCATTCTAACTCCCTTCTCTCCCTCGACCTAATCCCCTCCTCCTCTGTCTCGTCCCCATGGCCGGCGATGCCGCCACCGTCGATTCCCACCGCCACCGGCCGTTCTGGCCGCCGCCATGGTGCGAGTTGAGGTTGTCGACGACGCTCGTTCGTTCTATCCACTTGGATTGGTCTCTGGGGCTTTCCCGGGGTCAATTCCACCCCATTTCCGAACCCTAGTGTTCGGGAAAGATGTTGTTGCCGCCGCCGTGATCCTGCCTGCGGTGGTGTGTTGGTCTCGTGTGTTGTTGCGGCCGCCGCCGTGGTAGGTGCAGTTTGCAGCGCCCCTCTGGGTGCTCCCTGTGCCACCGCGGTTCGTCGGCTCCTCTGCTTCCTCTTCGATTCATCAGCGAGGACCTCGGGTGAGTGGTCTCTATGGTGTTCAGTCATGCTACTGTCTTGATTCTTTTTGGTGTGTAGCTAGTGGCTTCTGATGTTGAGTGATGATGTGTTGATTGGGTTCATCTCAGGATTAGGTTTCATAACCCCTCTATTGATCACATCTAGGATGCTTTCGATCTAGTGTTGATCATATTTGATCATGTGAAATGATTGCTTGTTGTGGTTAAGGATTTATAGTAACTTTGTTGTTACTAGTTGCCTGTCAGATTTTTCCTAGTGGTAATCTACCATGATCCAGGCTAGTTGTTTCAATCGAATCCTTAATTGGATTATGTTGTGGGTCTGAGGGTTTACTCTACTGTCAGTTTGCTTATACTGACAATGTTTGCTTACTGCAATTATACTGTTGGCTTGTTTGAAATTTTACTTACTAGGCAATGATTTCTGTGAATGTATACATGAATTTAAGATTGATTCTTGCCATTTGGCTCAGGAAAATGATATGTAATGATTTGTCCCTTTTCCTGTGGAAGCTAAGTAAAGATTGGTTTTTGCTCATTAAGAACTTGTGCTTGTGATACCACTGTATTCTAGCACACAAGTGATTGGGTTTTTAATTCTGGGCTTAGCTTGATTATGCTTGTGATTAGAACTGATAAGATAATATGGAAGCTTTCTTATCTTGCCTATGATGTTGGTCTGAGGCTCTAGGATGTAATTCCTAGTTAGTTGGGCAATAATTTGTTTGAATCTTGTAGGATTAGAGGTGCTACTCTCTCTTTGAGAGATGTACCCTGATCTGTTAAGATCAAATGGAAATGATTTAAGTTGTAAAAATAACATTGAACCCAGTGATGCTGGTCTGAGGGTTTAGTGTTTGTGGTTGAGCTAGATTTCTTATCCTTGCACTTGAAATCTCTAGGATAGATTCACCCCTCTTGGGTGCTTATTGAGAGATGATTGCATAAAGCAACACATGCTTTTGTTTAGATATTCTGATGAAGGCATGTGATGGTTTTATAAGACTCACCACAAGATTTGATGTTGGTGTAGTATATTTGATGATGATCCTAATCTTTCTCTTGGTCTTGATCTTCATATGCTTTTGCTGGTTCCTGAGCTTGCTCTTGAGCATGCCTGCTCCTCCTAGCTCCTGGGCTTGACCTTGCTGTCCACCAGATCTATTCTCCTCCTTATGTCACCATTCTGGTGATGTTTGGGTTGATTGGGTGGTTGGTTTGGTTGGTGTTCTTGTTTAACTGTTGTTCATCTTGGCTGTGCTAGTGTATTGTGTGGTGGAGATATGCACTGAGGTGCTCCTCCACGACTGGCTGTGGTTTTGTGATAATGGCTATGCTTGTGAGGTCGACAGCACACCCCTCTGCATGCTTGTGTGTGTGAAGCTTGTGTGCCTGCTATGCACATGAGGATAAGCTCAGAAAGTCTGAACTTACTAGTACCAATCTACTTTTACTTCGGCTAGTGAATTGGTCCCTTTTGGCTATCATTTTCATTCTGGCTTTGAGTTTATGAAAGATGAAATCTTTCATATTGGTGAAACTTGCCCCTATTTAACATTTCTTAATGATGAGATTGTCAAGTGCACCTCATTGAGACATCTGAGAGAAATATTCTAACACTGATCCTATCTTGTTTTCCATTTAATCTTTGTTTTGCAGGTACACAAGATAAATATGAAGATTTAATATAGTTTTAGGTATAGGATAGTTAGTGGATATACCAATGTAGTTTTCTTATTCTTTTGTAATTTTTCCTTTATAATTTATGTAATCTTTATTTGGTCATTTGTAATAAAGATTATATATGTTTATTAATAAAGAATATTTTATTCTTTACTCTTGTGTGAATTGTGAAGTTTGGAATAACTTCTGTAAGTTATTCTTTGTGACTTGATTAAGTATGTAAAATGAATTTCACATACCATATTGTTTTTAGATAAGATTTAAGTTATAATACTTTTCTCTTAATTAATTTAAGATTCACATCTTATATCCAAATCATTTGAATTATAAAACACTTAAGTTTTAGAATCCAAACTCATTTCAAAACACACATAACTCCTTTAAGTTCATATCAAAGTTTATAGCAATCCTTCTATAAGACTAAACTTATTCTCAAAGTAAGAAAGAAACATTGATCACTTAAGTTTTTATTTGGCAAAAAAAATTCCCACATTTTCACAAATAAATGCATGCAACAATTCATATTCCTAAATCTACCCTTCGTTAGGTCCTAAATACTAGGATGTTACAGACTCGCTGCGTCCGCCTTCGCCATGAAGTGAGGGAAGGTCGCTGCAGATGCCGCTGCACCACTCGGGGTCGGCTCGGCCGCATCGGGTGAGTCCGCAAGCACCACATGCTGCGACCCAACACCCTCCTTGGCTCTCGAAGCCACTTTCGCTGCTGTTGGAGGTTCGCTTGGAGCAACCGCCTGATCATCAGAGACCGTGACGACATCGTCGCCTTTCGCCCTTTTGATGCCTTCGGTGGGAGCAACGACCTCGTCGCCCTTCCTCTTCTGCGAGGAATCTGCTGGCACCTCGATGGCGACTGGAAGAACCTTGGCCACAGAAGGATGGCCTATCTTTTTAACACCAGTCCTGTGAAACGGTCCTATCAATGAAATTGTCCGATTGAAACGCAAAGTAAGCAGACGAGTAAAGGACAGAGGAGCATTCACTTGGCGACTGGAAGGAATCGTAGACTGGTGCGGATGCTGGCCGGCTTCTCCAGTTCAGGCCCCAACTTCCGAGTGAGGCCCGTCTCGAACACATCGTGTGCCCAAGACACTGACGGCTTCTTCGAAGATGAAGCCGCGGCGGGAGCCTCCGTGGCAATTGCTGTGGGAGCCCCCCTTGGTGGCGAGGCCCCTGCGGCTAGAGCGGCCCCCAAGCTAGCGACTGGGGCGAATGGCGGTGGCAACGATGCCAGCGGCACCTCGTCCCTGGTGGTGGCAGCGCCAGCTGCCGCGGCCGCATGCGCCGTTGCGTCCTCAGCCGAGATGGTGGCGTCGGAGCTGTTCGCGGATCGAGGCGAAGATATCGGCTTCGCTGGCGTCGTCTTCTTCTTTGGCGGAGCCTTCTTCTTCTTCGACGGCGTGGCCTCGTGATGTGAGGTGTGCTCAGGAAGCTCGTCGTCATCATCATCGTGGGGTTCGAGGCTCTCGCTGGCCTCGAGCTCACGCTGGTGCTGCCCGCGAGTTTTGCGAACCGTGGGGGCAGCAACCTCCACGGGCTCGTCGTCTTCATCGTCGTTGTTGTCGCCTCCGTCGCTCTCGGCGTTGCCCTTGGTGGGCGATGACTCGCTTCCGTCCTGGACGGACGAGCTCGAGTTCTCGTCGTCTGCGGGTGGAAGCCACCCTTCCACCACTTGAAACAACTGCAACAAGAACAAACAATATTAGTACGACTGTGAATGCACAAGCTGCGAATGCGAGTGTTAACGGAGTGATAGCTTACCGTTGGAGCTGGGAGCCTCGCGGTATAAGGGGCGACCCCGACCTTTGCGTCGAGGTACATGGCCTGAGAAATCTTCTTCAGGGCCAGTGTATAATCGTTGAGTCTCCACTCAACGAGGCATGACTTTGTCGGGTCGTCTTTACCCGTATACTCGTACATGTAGTGGTCGCGGCTGGCCAGGGGCACGAGCCGCCGCCCGAGCCAGCAGTTGTAGAGATTGATGGTCTGGAGGCCTTTCTTCTTCAGGCCGCGAATGGTTTGTAACATTTCGTCAACAACCATCCGCTGATCCAGCGGGAGTTTGACGACCTGGAGCCGACGCGGCTCGGGCCGGTCGGCGGAGTACCTTGGGAGTGCCACTTCGTCGCCTGGAGTCGACTTGGTGATGTATAACCAGTACTTCTTCCACTCGTTCGCCGCCTTGGCGGGCAGCATCAAATCAAAGAACGATGCCTTCGATTTCAGCTAGAATGTCAGGCCGCCTGCGGCAAGCATCGGGGCGCCTGTTTCTTCACGGCTGATTCTCCCGTGGAATAGGTCTTGCCACAGGGGAAAGTAGGGCATGCAACCCAGATAGCACTCGCAGAACGCCACGAAAATGGCGAGCTGCTCGATGTTATGCGGACCCATATCCGATGGTTGGATTCCGTAGTAGGCACCGAAACGCCGGAAGAAGAGGGAAGTTGGGAAGCCAAGCCCCCGCTCCAGGTGGCTGGTGAAGAAAATGAACTCCCCCTCGCGCGGATCCGAAATCACTTATCCGGCCGCGGGGATGCGCCATCTACCAGCGCGGAGAATCCCCGCCTCCTCGAAAGACGCTAGCAGTGCCTTCGTGCACTTGGATCTACCCCATGGCTCGGTGGAGGGGGCCATCGGCTGGAGGATCGTGGGGGTCGAAACTTTCTGGATCTCGTTCTGGTCGTTGTGTGGAATGGGGAAACAGGGAGGCGCGAGATCGGAGGAAGAGAAAGAAGTGTTTTCCCTGTTCGACCTTCACTCTCCTTATATAGCGGTTGTTACCCGCCATTTTCGGGAGCCGTTACTACGCGGTAATTATGCCAATATTACGTTGGATTAACCAACGGCTAGTTTGACCACAACTGACGGTCCAACTTCATCTACTCGACTCGTTGCTCCCAGCGACTCGACGATTCGCCGACCCGATCACTATAACAGTGACAAATTATTCGCCGACCCGATCACTGTGACAGTGACTAAGTACTCGCCGACCCGTTCACCGAGCTGCGATATGATCGGTCGCCGTTATTGCGACTAAAATGACTAGTTTCTTCCTTTGATCAGGAGTCTGCCGCCGATTCGACTAGGCATCCGCATTGGACCCGCATACTACGACTGCCAGCAAACACCTGCGACAAATCAATGACGGCCTCAGGGACTACTGATGGGGATATGCCTACCGGGGTATACCCAACAGGACGTTTCCTGCCGGCCCAATCCGTCAGCGAGTGGGCCTGCAGGACGACGACTGGATCAAGACTTTGCGTGGACTCAGGCGACTGGAAGCGGAAGGCCCAGAAGCATAGCTAGGCCCAGTCGGACTAGGTCATAGAACCTCTGAATCCTTAACTAATTTGGTTGTGATCTGTAAACCCTAGCGACGTGAGCCTATATAAACCTCCCCAGGGGACGCATAGGGGAGACGTTCCATCATACACCCAAGCGACTCGCCGCCTAGTCGTCGAGCTCGCCCCTTTGTACTCTCACCATAATACAATCTAGCAGGAGTAGGTCTTTACCCTCCGGGGGGCCGAACCTGGTTAAACTCTTGTGTCTCCGCCCTCATCTCGCACCGCAGATGGCTGGCCGCCCTTGCCCCATGTTCTACTACTCGCTGCCGATTGCAGCATCTGCCGTGGTCATTCCAACGACACTGATCATACAAGTCTTAAATATTTCTTCACCCAAAAGGAATTGAATATGAGACAGAAACGTTGGTTGGAACTAATCAAAGATTATGATTTAACAATCAACTATACTCCAGGGAAAGCAAATGTTGTAGCAGATGCTTTAAGCAGAAAGAGTGCAGATATTCAGCCTAGCAATTGGGAGCTACCAAAAGTGTTACAAATGGACTTTGAAAGATTAGATATTCAATTCATTAGAACAGAGGTTCTTGGAGGATTAGTTACTGTGCAGGTAGTTTTAGAGCAGGACAGTGATCTTAAGCACGAAATTTTTAGACATCAAGCAGAAGATCCTTTCATTCCTGAGGAAATTCGGAGGATATCTCAAGGGAAAAAATCAGTTTTTCACCTTGGAGATTATGAGTCTTTGTGGTTCCAAGATCGTCTTTGTGTTCCAGATGTGGCTGCGATTCGAGATGTCATACTCAGAGAAGCACGTGAAACACCATATTCTATACATCCAGGAAGTACTAAGATGTATATGGACTTGAAAGAACTATTCTGGTGGAATAACATGAAAAGGTACATTGCTAAATATGTATCAGAATGCCATACTTGCCAAAGGGTGAAAGGTGAACATCAAAGTCCAGCAGGACCATTGCAACCTTTGGAAATTCCCGAATGGAAGTGGGAGGAAATAGGTATGGACTTCATCACATGATTGCCCATGACACCTAAATGGAAGGATATGATATGGGTAATTGTGGATAGACTCACTAAAAGTGCACATTTTATTCCGGTAAATCAGAAGGATAATGTCAAGAAGTTAGTAGAAGTTTACATCAAAGAAATAGTAAGTAAGCACGGGGTGCCCAAAAAGATTGTTACCGATAGGGGATCCGTGTTTACTTCAGCATTTTGGAAGCAATTACATGAAGCACTTGGTTCCAAGTTAGATTTCAACACATCTTATTATCCAGAGACAGGGGGTCAAACAGAAAGAACAAATCAGATACTAGAAGACATGATAAGGGCTTGTGCATTAGATTTTGGAGGTACATGGGAAGATCATCTACCATTGGAAGAATTTTCCTACAATAATAGCTATCAGAGTAGTCTGAAGGCAGCTCCATATTAGGTTATGTATGGAAGGAAATGTAGATCACCGATATGTTGGTTTGAGCCTGGAAGCAGCAAGGAATTTGCGCTAGACTATATCAAGGAAAAACAAGATATCATTGATAAGATCAAGGATAGATTGAAAATAGCTCAAAGTAGGCAGAAAAGTTATGCTGATCAAAGTCGAAGATCATGGCATCCTGAAGTGGGAGACATGGTATATTTGAAAGTAAGTCCAATGAAAGGGGTTAAAAGGTTCGGAGTTAAAGGAAAATTGAGTCCAAGATATATCGGGCCATTCAAGATACTGAGTCAGAACATGACTATAGCTTATGCTTTAAAGTTACCATCAAGATTGGCTCAAGTTCATAATGTTTTCCATGTGTCACAACTTCGTAAATGTTTGAAAGTTCCGGACGATGCAATCACACATCAGGAGATAGAATTACAAGCAGACTTGACCTATGTGGAGAAACCCTGTAAAATTTTGGAAGAAAACTAGAAAAGGTTGAGGAACAGGGCAATCAAATACTGCAAGGTATAGTGGGAACATCACCCCGAAAGGGAAGCCACTTGGGAGAAAGAAGAGGATTTAAGAAAAACATATCCAGAACTATTCAGGTACACTTCAACAAACTTCGGGACAAAGTTTAATTTAAGGGGGTAAGTGTGTAACATCCCAACATTTAGGAATCAACGAAGGGTAGATTTAGGAATCTGTGAAATTGCATGCATTCATTTGTAAACAAATATGGGTAAATTTTTCGCCAAACAAAAAACCTAAAGTGATCAAAGTTTCTTTCATTCTTTGGGATTAGGTATAGTCTTGGAGAATGATTGTTATAAACTTTGATATGATCTTTGTGGATTAGTGTGTTTTGGAAATGAAATTTGAATTTAAACTTGAGTGTTGGATTTATAATTCAAAAGTATTTAGAATTATGTTTGAGTATTTTGAATTAGTCAAGAGTTGATAATTAGTAGCTCAAACTTTAAATAAATAACATAATCAATAAAATGAAAATTTATTTATTCCATAATTTTATTCAATAAATATGTTACAAAAGGTAACTTATGAAAATGATCAAGAATCTTTACAATAGTAATGAAATAAAAGAAGAACCTTTATATATTGAGTAATAGTACAATCTTTATTACAAAAGAATAAAATAAAGATTACAAAAGAATAAAAGAAATGTTACAAGTAACTATCTATAAATAAAAGGAAAACCTAATGTAAGTCTTGAATCTTCAAGTCTTGTACCTGCAAAACAAAACACAAACTAAAAGAAAGAAAGTTAAGGATTAAAAATAAATTACTCTCAGTTTTGAGTGAGTTGCACTGTTCAATTTTTCATCATTGAGTAATCTTAAAGGGGCAAGTTTCACTGATATGAAAGAACTATATCTTTCATAATTTTAAGCCATAAGTCAAATAAACAGCAAGAAGGGGCAAGTTTCACCAGACAAGTAAAAGTAATCAGATAAAAAGGTAATCTTTAGCCCTGAGCATATCCACAAGGTGCAGCAGGCACACAAGCAGCACACACACCAAACTGCATGGTGTGTGCTGTCAGCACAGCATCAACAGCTCCAACACACAAAACTACTCAGCACATCCGTGGGAAGAAAACCCAACACCATTCCCTGGTTCATACACATCAAGCACAACAACCAAACTAAACCAAACCAGATCACACCAACCACACCTTTGATCATCTCACCGAGATGGTGACATAAGGAGGGGGTAGATCAGGTGGATAGCAAGAACAAGGTCGAGCCACCAGGACCAGGAGGTGGAGAGCTAGATCAAGGACAAGTCCAGGAGCTGGAAGTATCAGGAGGAGCACCAGATCAAGCTAGCCACACAACCAGCAAGATCAAGCCACAAGATCAACAACTTTCAACCCCAACAACACCCAAGTGTGGTGAGTAGAAAAATACCATCACATGATTTATCTGTCTAAGCTAGATAAGCATTCATGAGTTGTCTCATACTCAACTTCTCAGAAAAACACCCAAGTGGGGTGATTCCATCATTGAAGTTTTAAACATTAAAAGCAATCAGAAAACTATATAGACCCAACTAGGATCTCAGGACAACCTCATTGATCCTAGATATCAAGCTATATTCTAAACTCCAGGAATGAATATAGCCAAGATCTGAACTTCTAGGCACATCTCTTAAACAGGAGTAGCACCTTAGAATTTCATCTTATGGATCCATATAATTTATCAAGACTACAAATCATTTTTCCCAACATTGACTCAAGAATCAGTAGCTGGTATCACTACCAGAACCAATCCATGAGGAACAACAAGATAAGGGCCTAGTCCCTAAACCTCAGACCAACATCATAGGTTTTATGGATTCAAGGAAAGAAGTTTCCATTTATTTCTGATGCCAAGCTAATCTTAAGCTTGAACAAAACCAATCCAAGTAATAGAACCTAATCTTGTGTGCCATACTAGGATGGTGTCACAATAACAGCTTCTAAACTAAGCAGGTTAAGCATCCAACTCTCATAGATACACTCACATCCAACTACAAATCATTTTCCTAATATTAATCCCACGAATCATTTCCAAGAATATCCATATATATATCATCACTGTAAGAGACCATTTGATCTCAAGCTGTATATGAATTCATAAGCCAACAACTACAGATACAATGACTTCATCACTCAAAAATCACTGTCAGTAACTAAGTAATGACAGTGGTGAGTTATCAAACCACTAGAATCTCCAAGTAATGATTCTAGATTAACATTACCATCTGAACCATATCAAATTCACCAGTGGAATCAATCTGGTAAGCCACTAGCCTCATCAAAGCTAACTATAAGCAGTAATCCACAGCAAATAACCACTCATCATGCTTAGGGATCATCAAAACATGATCCAAATCATCATATATTCAATCAACAGAGGGATATGAACCCTAAGTAGAACAAACAACCCTAATCAGGACATAACCACTAGCCAGGAGCAGCCACTACCAACACATAGCATAGGGTGGCCTAGCACAGAGGACACGAGGGGAAGAAGAACAACTTACTGAAGGATGTTGTTGTGGGCGAGAAGAGGAAGCAGAGGTCGTCGACGAGCACGGCGGCACGGGGAGCACCCCAAGGGGGCGCTACGACCCACACCACGCCGAGGCGGCGACCACATCCATGCCTGAAGGCGAGGAACACCACCACAGCACATGTCAGCAGCAGCAGCGACAGCACCAGCGCCACCCCAAACCCTAGGGTTCGGAACGGAGCCGGTCTGGCCACAGGAGGGCTCCAGGTCCAAATCGAGTTGGACAGGAAGGTGGAGCGGGGTCGACAACCACCCTATACATCACGGCAGCGGCCGGGGATGTCCACGGCGGCGTGAATCGCCGGCGGCGGCATCGCAGACCACGGGGTCGGGGGAGAAGAAGAGAGATGAGAACGAGAGAGTGACAAAGAGAGTGTGGGATGGGTTGGTCCAGGACCCCTTCGGGGTGTCATTTTGGTTCTGCCCTATTGGGCCACAAGGGCCCAATAAACCAACACAGGCAGCCCATTTACCTAAAGGCAGATTCTAATAAATAAGAAAAAAACAAAATGCCCCTGAACTTAAATAAATTCTAGAAAATAAAATAAAAATCCAAATATTATAAATAAAATATTTTTGGATTCACAATAATCCAAACTATCCAAATAAATTAATAAATAAAATTTTAGACATATAAATTTTATTAAGAATTTTGTAATATATATACTCCTTATGGAATTTTACAAAATTATTGAAAGATGATAAAAATAAATAAAAATCACTTTCATTATATATTAATATTGTAGTATTTTAGAAAAATACTAAACAAATATTTAATATCAATTTTCGGTATTTAAATGTTAATTCTTAAAGGAATTATTAAATAAATAAAATTCAAATAAAAGTAAATAAAATAAAAGAATACAATATTCAATAAATATTAAAAATTAATATTTATAAATCCTTTATTCTTAAAAGAATTTTTATAATTTAAATGTTGGGGGAGAATGCACACAAAGCTAAATAATGCATTACATTACTTTGCATAATCATTTTGCTTCTTTAAATATTGTCCTTACCAGGCAATAATGATGGTTTTGTAGACCTAGAAGCTCAAGGTCTAGTGCAAGCATCCGACTTCACTACCTTGCAATCACAAGGCAAGTTCATCACTTGCTCATGTCCTTTGAAGAGTCTTTATCAAAGTATTTGCAAATTGTGTGTTATCATCTATATTCTAGAAAAAGGAAATATTATTTTCTCAAGATAAATAAATCTTAGGTATCATCCTAAGTGATGATATGATGGAGCAATAGAACTTAGGTTTCTAATTGCAATAATGATGAACAATTATGGATTAATAACCCATGACATCAATGATTCTAGCGCCGTATATTACACGTTAACCATGAGATTTGGAATGGGACGGAGAAGTCACTTGTATCCTTTTCCTCTTGTATGGAGGAAAGATGTAACATCCCAGGATTAGCACCTCGAAATAGACAGGACACATGTTTGTGCATTGCATTCATGCATAAGAAAATCCGGAGAATTTTTGTGCAAAACTAAAGAAGCTATAGGGGATCGAGATCTCTCTTGCTCTGATGAAAACATCAGGGCAAGTGCGATGGATTTTGACATGACCTCTATTGTACTCTTGTGTTTGAGGGGAAGGAGATTCAAATTTAAATATTCAATTGATGAATCTGAATTCTAAAGGAAGTTGAAATGGAATAATAATTGGTAACTAAATTGTAATGGAACATAAGAGGTGAACTCTTATTTACAAACAAGGTATAATATTTTATTCAAATAGAAAAGATAGTGGGAATTTAAATAAAATGAATTGAGTAAATGATTAATGTAATATGATATTACAATAATGAAATAATAAACAAGAATTGATAAAGAATAATCCTATTTACATCACACATTATTTTATTACCTTTACAATTATGAACCAAAGGGATAATAAGGTAATGAAATAGAGAGGTATCATTTTATTACAATAGTACAATCATTACACTATTTTTATTAAGTTCCAAGAATAATGGAACACTTTGTTATAGAATACAATGCTTCATGGTTATTACAATAAAAGAATAAGAGTAAATTATTGTAAAACAAATAAATATAAAAATGAATTACATAAATAAATAACTAAAAAGATTCTTATTACAAGCAGATATAAATACTACATTGTTTTTGCAAATACATTATAAAAGAAAAATAAAATCTGTATATCTTATTGAATAAAATAAATAATACAATATTCTTTACAAAAGAAGAATGAATAAATAAAAATAATTCCTTTATTACAATGCTTTATATTTCACAAAACAAAAAGTGGATTACAAAAGAATAAAAAAAACTTAAAACTAAATTCATCTTCTAAATCCTCTCTTTATATTCCTGATCCTGTTCCCTGCAAGCACAAGCAACAAACAAAAGAAATGCAAAACATGGGGTTATGGGGTTATGGTACTCTCAGGTTTAGCAATGTAATGCATTGCTTTGCCTCATCATTGAGTAGTATTAAATAAGAGGGGCCAATGTGAAATTTGTTCTTATCTAGATTTTTGTCTCAGGCTTATGCATCACAGGCAGGGGAAAGTTTCACCAAATTAGTAAAAGATAAAAGTCAAAACAGTAATACCAACAAAAGATCTATCTTCACTTGATCTGATCCATGAGTCACAGCAAGCAAGCAAGCTGCTCACACAACCATGCATACGGGTGTGCTGTCAACACAGCAACAACCCAGGAAGGAGACAAGAAAGCAAACTTATGTACACAAAGGGATGAACCAGCCGTAGCAACAAGCTACCATTTCACCTCTACACTTTAGAGCACATTCCCCATCTCATCATCTTATAATCAAACCAAGAATACTTAGATCATCCCACCAAATCCACCACCTAATCAGTATCTGGTTGCTTACTTAAGCCATCCAAGAAAAGATCAAGTGAGCCCAAGGAGGAGTAGATCAAGATCAACAGCATCACAAGGAGAAGTAGATCAAGATCAACAACACCAAAATGAGGAGTAGATCAAGATCAAGAGCACCACAAGGAGGAGTAGATCAAGATCGACAATATCACAAGGAGGAGTAGATCAAGATTAGTAGCATCACAAGTAGTAGTAGACCATGATCCCCAATAGGCCACCAACAACAGGTACAAGTCCAAAATATAAATTAGATCATGCAGCACTTGTTCTTATTAGCTTGCATCATCAGATTGAAAAGAAATAATGGCTATGTCACAAATCATCCAAATTCATCTACCCTTCAACTAGAGGCTGTCTAGGAGGATTAGAAGGAGACTTCTCTTAGTTTCCATAGGAATGCTATGCCAGCTCATCATAGAGAATGAAAGCCACTAAAACTAAATATATTTTTTATTATCCAATGGTGCCTCAGCCTTTGCATCATAGGCTGGGTCAAGAACTTCCTCCTCAAGAGTCAATCATAGTATCTGATCTCAATCATGTATCTAGGAGGAGATGTAGAAAAGAGAAAACTATCAGATCCACATAGAAGATTATGTAAGTACCATCCCCGAGATATTTGGCTTCAGACCAACATCATGAGCCTATTATCTAGTTTTGCTAGACAAACATAACCATAGCTGCTAGGTTACAAGGCACATTCCCAGAGGGTAGCACCTCTCTACCTAGCAGATACATAGTTTCTTGAGTACAAGCTCAAGATCATGTTTTTTAGTGAAACCCACAAATCATTTTCCAAACAATGTATCTAGGAATCATTTATTAGATCACCTTATCATTAAACAGATCAAGCAACACTTCAGCCTTTGCATCATTGGCATTCAAGAACTAATTGCAATCAGCTACTACACCAACACATCATGCTACAAGAAGGATTGATGTGCACACTCTAAAAACAAGGCACCACAACACCAAACTGTGCCCCAAATAAGATACCACCATAATAAACCATCTCAATCTAGCAATATTGCTCAGCAGAATCAATATATCAATAAGAGTCACACATGCCAGGCATGATTAAGTCATCTAGATTGAATCACCACACTTAACAACATTCTATCTGCAAGCAATATCACATATACATAAACCTTATTACCAGAAATTCTACTATATATCAAGTATAGTTATCTTAGTATTAGAATACAAATGATCCTCTAGCAATAACACCACATCCTAGCAATTATCCAATGGGAAGCATCTAAACCAATGAGCTTTCACAAACAAGAATCAGGGAACAATTAAACCATAATTTAATTAAACAATAATAGAGTTCTTATAGCTAACAAATTAGCACTACCATAATCCAGTTTAAACCATAACTGCTAGGGTAAATAATCATCCAAATTAAAACAACAACACAAGTAAGCCAGAAGATTAACAAACACAATCATGCATGGCCAATCTAATAGCACCAAGCTATAGGCCACTAACAACTTAAGACAACAAGGTTCTAATCAAGGTTGGCCATGGGCAGTAGGAGTTGGGTCAGAGAAAGGGGAAAACCCTAGGTTGGTGCCGCTCCATCAATAATGGAAGTAGAGGATGAACATAGATGGAGATAAGAGAGGTAGAGAGAGAAATACCTACCTTTGGCGAGTCACATATCACCGGAGAGGAAGCAAAAGTAGTATCGACAGCAGCAGCAAAATAGAACACTACGACATGGCGGCACGAGTAACACCACGGTGCTCAACTCGCGCCAAGCCACACCGCCACACCACGAGCATCATAGCATCAAAGTAGACCAGTGATAAGAGTAGTACAACATCGGTGAAACGGTGGCGCCGTGGGCATCAAAACTCTAGCACCAATAAAGGATGGATGCAGCCTAGTACAAAACCTATTCCCAAATTGAGTTGGAGGGCCAGGTCAGGCTCGAGTAGGCGAAGCCCCGGCAACCAACGACAACAACCGTAATAGTCTGCCCCGCCGAAATCGGGCAGGCGACAGCGTCGGCATCGCCAGCAGCCATAAGGGGAAAGTGAGAGCGTGAGGTGTAAGAGAGAGTGGTTGAGGGAGACTAGGCCGGGGTGGAGTTTGACCCGAGCCCAGTTGGGCTTGATTAAAGTTGGGCCAATCGAACTAGTCGGTGAGCCTAGCCCAGTTCCAAAGGAAATTACCAAATAAATTTTTTACCCAATTATTAAATGACCAAATTACCCCTAAACATAATTTTTACCCTAGGAAAATATAGAAAAATCCCAAAAATACATATGATATATCAAAATGACCAAAAAAATAATATCTACCTAGTAAAAATATAATATTAATTGTTTAAGCTAAATAAAATACCATTAAATGTTAAGGTCACTAGAATTCTCAAAAAATTATAATAATTGAGGAAAAAACCGTAAAAAATAAATAAAAATCATTTTTTTGTATAAAAATAAATCCACTATTTTATAAAAATACTAAATCAATTTTTTATATAAGTAAAATTTGAAGTAAATATTTAAATACATTTAATCCTTTATGAAATTTTATAAACATAAAAATATTACTTAAAAATTAAATAAAAATAATTTTTAAGGTCTTGAATAAATATATTACACTAGAAAAATATTAAATATATTATTAGAAAACTCTTTAATATTTGAAATAATAAATCCTTACCTAATACCTATTTTGTGAATTCTTTAAAAATAATTTTTAAGTAAGAAATAATCACAATTCTTATAAAACCTTGAGCAATTAGTGTCTTTGTACTAAATTCCAAACCCATAACTTAAATTCATAATCAAATTTAAGTATAACTCTTAACTTTAAAATATTCTTTTAAGAATCTTATTAAGAATCCTTTTAAATAAACATTCGGTATCACCCATTTATATAATATGGTGAATAATCATTATATCTTAACCATTATTAACATAACTTTAAATTCTAACAAATTACTAAGATCAACTAATTATGCTCTCATTAAATAAATACAAATTATTTTCTTAATAAGCAAAAAAATTTTAATCTAAATCATTCACTTAAATATAAAGTGAATAATTCCACACCTTAGTTATACCTATCATAAATCTAAAACTTGGGAATAATTAAAATATATTACATCTTAAGTTTACTTAACTTTGTAAAGTTAACTTTAGTCTCAAAGCTTATAAACATCAGGTCTAATAAATCAGTTATGTTTTTATAGTTAACTTTGGTCTATTTAACTTAAGACATAAAGCATCTCAAGTCTAAACTAATAAATCAAACACCAAAAGACATTGATCATGTTCTATTAACAATGATGATTGTTTAAACCTTAGAAAGTAAATCTTTTCTTCAAATGTTATTCTTTTTGCCACTTCAAGCAACAACTCTAGGATAGTTTTTTCAAACCTTAATAATCCAATACATAGACTTCCATCCTAACCACCAAATAGCAACTAATCTAAATCTTAAATTACTATTGCACTCTACTTTTATATCTTGAATATCAAAACTGAAAATCCCTATAGATGCACTTCATGTGAAGTAAAAATTTGTAGATAAACCAACTCTTAAAGGAATCACCTAAGTTCACTTCACTTACAGTATTAGGGATTCACTTTGGGGTTTTTACAAAATACATAGCATTACTTATGCACAACAACATACTGCTTCTTTAAACATTAGTCCTTACCGAACCAATGATGCAGATTTCAGATATTGGATATTATGTCGTCTCGAAGACCATGAGTGCATAATCTTGCAATCACAAAAGGCAAGTTCACACTTGCTCATGTACTTTGATTATTTTCTGTAAAGTATTTTGCAAATCCAGTGTTGTCATCACCTGCATTTGAAAAAGGTCCGAAAACACTATTTTCATCATAATGTGATTATAGGTTATTTACCATGAGGTAATAACCTACTACGATGGTAAAGGAACATATTATCTAGGAATTAACAACCAATGTCGCCAGTGATTCTTGCGCCGTATATCACGCGTTAACCATGAGATTTGGAATGGGACAGAGAAGTCAGTTGTATCTTCTTCCTCTCGCATGTAGCCGGATGTGCAGGTCGTGGATGTTATCACTCGTAGCATGCATATTAATTGGTAATTTGTAGAGAATATGCATCATATGGGTGGGAACCCTCAACGTCCCACGATAGTTCTGGCATCTAACAATATGTACAAACCATTGCCGTAATTCAATATGTGGTCATGGTGTACACCAAGGAGGCATGCGGGGTCATGAAGGGGGCAGTGATTGGCTTGGATCTTAGACTGGGCCCCATACCAAGGAAGTATGGACAAGGTCATGACTTGGTTGTGCAACAAGGCTAAGGTCTCTCATGGGTAAAGTAACGCACCTCTACAGAGTGTAAGAACTGTAACTTTTTACTCCCTGTTCCGGGAAGGAGCTGCGAACGCGGCGGGAAAGGAACTCCATGAAAGTTCTCGTAAACCCGTGAAGGCTGACGGACATAGCTTTTCATAATAAAAGCAACCTTTGAAGAAATGTTTACGAAAACTTGCATTGCCTACGACCTACGGTCTGTGGCTGTAGATATAGTGCATCAAATACTCCTTTTTAGTGAACTTGCTAAGTATGCTCGTACTCAAAGTATCTTCTTAACCCTTGCTAGGTTCTAAATCCAGTACAGACGATGACTACATCAAGTCATACCCTAGAAATCATCATCAAAAGCTAAAGCTCTTCAATGAAGTCAAGAAAGTCAACATATACATCAACTCAATTGAAGACGAAGTTGCTGATTAGATAAGAATAGAATCTCTAGCCATAGAACCTATTTATGTAGTGTATTGCAATAGCAGCAATGCCAGACCATTAGTTAAGATATTAGTCTTAATAGTATTATATTTTGGAGTTGTTTATTTTTGATTCTTCTTTGTAAGAAGTTTCTTTCTCTCTCTTTAACCTAGAGTGTTCTCTGGATCTTGTTTAAAAAGTTGCGTTGTAACCTATAGTCATGTCTTGGACCTGTTGTGTTTCTGTTGTACCACTCTGAGGGATGTAATACTAGTGAACGGTGTTTCATTGGTGTTATATTAACGACTATAGTGTACTACATCATGCAGTGGTATGATGGGTCACCGCACAAGACGACTTTAACGTGATTTTGTGATTCCTTGTGCGGATCCAACATATGGGTGGGCACCCTTATGCCCCACACTTTTGGTGTCTATATTATCTATGAATGGTGTTTAGGGATATAGTCCATTTAAATGGTACTCGTCCGGGCATCACTAGGTCATAGAGTCTTCGGGAACTCATCAGGGTTTTAGCCTGCCCGAAAGGGGGCTTAACGGAGGTGAGCCGGCCCCGAAGGATCGTGCAGACATATGAGGTCGCGGAGAGGTCAGTGATTGGCTTGGACCAACTACTGGGCCCCACATCATGGAATTGTGGACGGGAAAGTACGTCCGGTTGTGCAACAAGGAAGTTGATCTCTCATGGGAAAAGTAATGCACCTCTCCAGAGTGTAAGAATTGTAACTTGTTACTCCCTATTTCGGGAAGGAGCTACGAACGCGGCAGGAAAGGAACTCCATGAAAGTTTTGGTCAAGCTGTGAAGGCTGATGGTCATTGATTTTTTATAATAAAAACAATCTTTGAAGAAAGATTTACGAAAACTGCATAGTACCAAAGACTCATAGTCTGAGGTGGTAGTTAGAACATCAAACTTCCTACCTTGAATATAATGAACTTGTTGGGTAACGCTGTTACTCATCCTTTCCTTTGAATCCTTGCTTAGACTCTGAGAATCCCGAAGATACTCCAATGTATGCAACTGAGAGCCAAGAGGAGGTCTTCTATGAAGAGCCCAACCTGTATGGAGCTGTAGAAGGGGAGGACTACGATATCGTCTACGGAGGAGAGTTCCAAGAGTCTGAATAATTACTATAGTTCTAGTAGCCACTTGAGCCGAGCAACATGAACAATATATAGCAATAAGTTTTTTTTAGGGTATTAACAGTAGGAAAGGTTCCTACTGCCTCATTTTCATTAATAAAAGGTCAGAGTCTGGAGTGTTACATATTTACAGAATACAAGGGGATAAAAGATCTCCCAAAAGAAAGGTTTTAAAAACCTAAGACCTCACAAGATTTACAAACTATGGATAATGCTCTCGATGAGTGGGTGTAAATCCTCCTTTGTCCTATGAATCAGTAGTGACAGATCAACATCCAGTCTTGACTTCCAGGCCTGAACTGAGGGTTGTATGTTATTAAACCAGAGGTTGTTTCTCTCCTTCCAGATGTTCCAGGATCCAAGCAGAGTAATTTCCATAAATAGCTTTTTATTCTAGCTTTTTTTTTCCTTGTTCAATGATCTGAAGTCTAGAGTTAGCCATAGACCAGGAGATATTAATTGAATCCCAGCAAGCTTGACTGAAAGGGCAATGAAAGAGAAAGTGTTCAATTGTTTCTTCAGTATTATGACTACACATTAAACAATGATATCCAGTCCCAAGTGCATAATGCCTTCTTCTAAGCATGTTTCGTGTATTCAGCCTGTCAGACAGAACAATCCATTCAAAGAACTTCACTTTTGCAGTGCACTTTGATTTCCACAGCCATTTGAAGGATATGTGTGGGTTCAGGTTTCTAAAGATAATATTTGCTGGATGTGAAATCTTTGTCCCCCCAAACATAATTCCAAGTGTAATTTAAGTGCTCACTGATTTGTATCTCTCTGCAATTACTTTGAATTGTTCTTAGTTCAACTAAAGCTTTAGGCGATAGAGGAAGATAGAAGAGATGTGTCAAACTGTCTGTTGCTAGAAACTCTTGGGTAGAGATATCTTCATTCCTCACATAAGAGTAGATAACTGGGTGACTCTCTCCTAAAATAGTGTCAGGCCACTATGGAACAGACCTTACCTTAGCTCACTGATTTATTAGCCTGTTTATGCCCATTTTTCCTAGAGATAGCCCCATGGTATTGTTTTTCAAATGGTTAGGTGATTGCAACAAAACATCATCTGATAAAAGCATGCAAGGTAATTTCTTCACCACTTAGCCCCATGTATATGGGATGTTGCAGCCCCAGCTAACAGGGATTTTGTGTAGTTACTCAATTTTATAGTGTGAATGAGATGATTCTAATTCTACAAGCACATGGCACATGTTATATACATATACAATATAATATGAGATGAGAGCTAGTCTATCTGTAAGTATAGTGATTTTTATATTTAAACTAGGAAATCCTTGGTGCTTTATCTGGAATTCTGTTTCCTCTACAAATATGCTTTGTAATGATCTTCTAGTATAGAAATCCTTGGTCCTTAGTCTGAAGTAGTACATGTTTTTTGACAGTGAGGTTGTTGACAGTGCTTGATGTGCTGTTGACAGTGTTAAAAGTGCTTGATGTGATGTTGACAGTGCTTGATGTGCTGTTGACAGTGTTAAAAGTTTCAAATGTTCCCGAGTCTTTTTGCACATGTAGTTCCTGAATCTTTGTTGATTCCTCTTGTTTCTGTAATTTAGAGTACTTGACAATAGTTTTTCGACAATACCTTCTGCAAGAACTAGATACTCACTTAGTTCTTATCCAACATTTTAGTTCTTATACTGTTGTTATTGTTGTGTATGCTGCTGTTATTGTTGTGCAGTGTTGCTGTTATTGCTGTAGCTATGTATACATTGCTTTTTTTACTGCTGTGAATCTCCAATGCAACATATTATTTTTGAAATGGCAAGTCCATGATGTAGGTGTATGATCTGTATGCAGGTTCTTGTATGAAATGAGTCCCGATTTTTGCCGGAATGTTGATTAACTTTCGTTTTGGCAGAAATCGGGCACTCCTAGTTTAAGAAAATTAGCAAAGGTCATGCCGGATTTTTCTGTGCACTTTATTACTAACCAATTATTTGTTTTTTATTAGTGCAAAGATGTGTGACAACAATGAGGCTGGATGTTCTAAGCGCATCAACGCTGAAGGAGAACTCAGACCTCCGAATAAACAATTGACATTCTGGAAGGCGGCCTAGTGGCTCGAAGACGATGAAGAATACCATCCTTCGGAGAGCGAGGATATGTTCATGTGTATGGATCGGTATCTCTTGTCTTTGTGTGTGAATGAGTTGCCATTTGTTTTGCCAAAATGTTGATTCATTTCCATTTTGGCAAGACTTTGACATTTCGCAAAGGTCCTTATTTTAGGATAGGTCATGCCGAAATTTTCTATCGACCATTACATGCATGCATTGATTATGTGGTTCTAATAGACTTCTAATTGTACCGTGTACACCGTGCAGGCAAAAATGGTCCTCATAATGAGCGAAGGCATTGTGGCTAGATTTTTGAAATGTGCGACGGCCGACATGATACGAAATAACAAGATGGAGATAAGATGTCCGTGCAGAAGATGCAAACTCAACTGGTTGATCTACCCAGATTCCGGGAATCTGCAGGCGCACCTGCTCTGCCATGGTTTCATGGATGGATACACTCGTTGGATATGCGATGACGAAGATGATGGAGATGGTGAAGGTGGGAAACATGATGATGATCATCATCACGCCGAGGACGGGCGAGATGATGAATAGTCTCCTAGAGATGGTGAAGGTGCGGAAGAAGACCGCGATGATGATGATCTAGATGCCGGAGGAGCAGACGACGATGGAACAACGTTAGGCTGGGTGCGGGACCCTTATGTGCAAGAGCTGCTTCTCAAGAAGACGAGTAACACCAGGGCTGCCGCTAGAGAGAAAGCCAAGCTTGCGCAACTTGAGAAAGATGTGGTTACTCCATTGTATGAAGGATGCATGCCCGATGATACCCGGTTGAACGTAACGCTCAAGGCTATGGAGATGAAGGCAAAACACAAATTGAGCGACGCAAGCTTCGACGATATGATGGCATTCTGGCACGATTGTCTCTCGGAGGGGAACACATGTCCAACTAGTATCGAGGATGCCAAGAAAATCGTCTGTCCTCTTGATCTACCACACATTAGATACCACGTATGCATCAACGATTGCATCATTTATCGGGGAGAGGACGTGGACAAAACCACATGTCCGGTGTGCGGCGTGAGTCAATACAAGAAATGGAAGAAAGCACCTAGAAAACTGGTATGGTACTTTCCTATCACTCCTCGTCTGCAGCGCTATTTCGCAGACCCTAAGGAAGCGAAGCTCATGCGGAAAGGAAGAAGCCAGGAGATGACGATAACCCCGAAAAGGACGAGCTGCTAACACACCGTTCAGATGCTGGCCAGTTGAAAGCATTGGACCTCGAATTTCCAGAATTTGGTGGAGATTCGAGGAACATCAGGCTTGGTGCGAGCACCGATGGACTCAATCCGTTCGATAGCCAGATCAACACGCACATCACTTGGCCCGTGTTTATATGGATGTACAAACTTCCTCCATGGCTATGCATGAAGAAGAAGTACATACAAATGAGTATGCTAATTCAAGGGCCGAAACAACCTGGTACCGACATCAATCTGTATCTCGGGCTATTGAAAGAGGAGCTAGCCACGTTATGGGAATCTGGAGCCAATACTTACGACACGGTCGCACAAGATTATTTCACTATGAGAGCCGCGTTGGTCACCATGGTGCAAGACTATCCAGGTTGCGGGTATATCTCGGGGCAGGTTATCCAAGGATTCTCTGCATGCGTTAGGTGCATGGATAACACAAGCTATCTCCAACTAGAGAAAGATCCAGGGTCTTCGAAAACCGTGTTCATGGCGCACCGGAGGTGGCTCGGCAAGAATGATCCATGGAGAAAACGTGGAGACCTGTTCGATGGCAAATCCGATACCCGAGGAATCCCAGAAGAGGACCTGCGAAGAAGTGGAAGAATTGCTGAAAAACTGGAAATATTGTCCTAAGCCTGGAAAGAAGCAAAAGAGGCAGCAAGACAAGCCGCTGATGAAGGTATGGAAAAAAGGTCTGTTTTCTGGGAGTTACCATACTGGAAGTTTCTCCGCACGCCTCATAGCCTTGACATCATGCATATCACAAAAAACGTGTGCGAGAGTCTGGTCGCCACCCTAATCAACATGCCAGATAGGACGAAAGATGGTCCGAAAGCAAGGCACGACCTGATATATGGGTATCCGGAAGGAGCTTCACGGAGGACGCACTACTCCTGATGATCAGGAAGATGACGATGATCATGAGTCGGAGACGACACAAGGTCGTCGGAAGGGTAAAAAGTTTAAGAAGAACGAATATTACTGCCCTCCTTCTAGCTTCACTCTAATCCAGGATGAGATCAAACAGTTTTTCAAATGCCTTCTAGGAGTCAAATTTCCTTACGGCTACGCGGGCAAGATAAGCAGATACCTAGAAGAGGCGAAGCATAGGTTCAGTGGCATGAAGTCTCACGGTCGTGTCGTGCTAATGACCCAGGTACTTCCTAATGCACTAAGAGGGATAATGGACGAGCACGTTTGTGAAATGTTGTTTGGCCTCTGCAAGTTTTTCGACGTCATCTCTAGGAAGTCGATTGGCGTGAATCAGCTCGGGAGGCTACAGGAGGAGATCGTGGTGATACTATGCGATCTTGAGGTCTACTTCCCGCCCACATTCTTCGACATTATGGTGCATCTGCTGGTCCATGTCGTGGAGGACATCGTCCAACTCGGACCGATGTTCCTCTGCAACATGATGGCGTTCGAAAGGATGAACGGACACAACAAAGGATACGTTTGCAACAGGTCCCGTCCAGATGGAAGCATAGCCAAGGGCTTTCTGGCCGAAGAGTGCATCTCTTTCTGCACGAATTATCTATACATCGAGAACCCTGTCGGTCTTCCCGTCAACAGGCACCTTGGCAAGCTCGACGGATCTGGTCACCGAGAGGGTCGTCGCGTACTGCATGCAGACTTCGATTTTCGACACGTGGACTTTGATCAAGCAAACCTCGTCGCACTATGGTATTTAGAACTGGTCGATCCTTGGGTACAGAAGCACACAAGGTTAATCGAGAAGAAGTACAATGGCCGGGGCATACAGAGGACACATGGAGAAATAATCAAAGAGCACAACTCAGATTTCACGTGTTGGTTTAGGCAGACGCTCCTTGATAATTCCCCGTGATCGCATTCTTCTAACACGAAAAAGATCATATTCATCTTATCGCAGGGACCCATGCAAAACCATGTGACCTATCAGGTGTATGATATCAACGGCTACACATTCTACACGGAGAAAAAGGACAACAAGTGTGATTATCAGAACTCGGGCATAACATCGGAATTCTACACCGATGACAACGTGAAGGAAAGATTCTACGGAAGGATCGAGGAGATCTGGGAGCTCGACTACTGTGGAGAAAAGGTGTCGATGTTCCGTGTCAGATGGGCAAAGAGCATTGAAAGAGAACACTAGTATTTCACAACCATGGTTATACCCGAAGCAGCCAAATCCAAGGCCGCCGGTGAGAACGTGGCCGTGAAAAATGAACCGTGGGTACTGGCTACCAAAGTGGACCAATGTTTTTCATTACCGACCCGACAAAGCCTAGCCGTGTTGTCACGAGGAGAGGAAAAGAAACATCATCGGATTGGATGGAGTCGCCAACGAGCAAGACTTCGACCAGTACGGCGATCCAAAGATTGAAAATGACGATGACTACGATGCAACAACATACATCACAAGAATAAAAAGGACAACCCTACCCAAAAAGGTAGCCCGTTTGAAAGAAGAAACATTAAAATGCCGGGGCTAAATTATTCAACCGCGACAAAGAATGGAAAAAAGATTGTAAAACGCTAGCTCAAAAAATATTGTAAAACACGTGGTCGAAAAAGATTGTAATATTCATGGACAAATTATTATGAAATTTAGTTATACTTTGAATCATATTTGTACCACTTTTATGACATATATTATCACTTTTGGGCATTTTTGGAATATTTAAAAGTATTTTAAAAACAAAACAAAACAAAACTTTTATGGCATATATCACCACTTTGGGCATATTTTGGAACATTTAAAAATATTTTTAAAATAAAAATAAAAAAGTTGGGCACCAGGATTCAAACCTAGGTGCTCACAAGTTTAGAATAGAGCAGTGGGCGGAACCACTGGGATAGGGCGGTGGTAGTTGGCAGTAGGGGTGGCCGCGCCATCTTATGTGACTAGTCGTACCCAGTTAGGCATAGCGTACCCTGGCCAAGTGCGCGACGGTTACCCGTAACTGGGTATGACTAGTCAACCGGGCCACGCCCGCCTCTCATCCCCATCTCAGCCACCGCCTCTCATCCCCAAGTCCGAGCCCCGCCATCGCGCTCTCGATCCGCCGCCACTCTAGGAGGAGGACATGGAGGAGGAGGAGCCCGAGCCCTGCCAGCCGCCTCCGCTCGAGGAGGAGGCCAGTGCACGTCCAAGGAGGAGGAGTCCGTGGAGGAGCCCGTCGTTGCCTGCCAGCCGCTCTAGGAGGAGGACGTGGAGGAGGAGGAGCCCGAGCCCTGCCAGCCGCCGCCTCTCAAGGAGGAGGTCATGGAGGAGGAGTCTCGTGCGCGTCCGAGCAGGAGGAGTCCGTGGAGGAGCCCGCCGTCGTCCTCCATCCCTCTTCGTCCTCATCTCAGAGGTGAGCGTCACCCTCCCCTATATCCTTCTCTCCCTCTCTCCTCGAGTAATGGTTAGGGTTAGGCTGCCTCTGCAATGGTTAGGGTTCAGATTAGGCCATGGTTAGGGTTAGGCTGCAGGGTGCACATGCTTAGGGTTCAGATTAGGCCATGGTCAGGGTTCAGATTAGGCCATGGTTATGGTTAGGGTTCAGATTAGCTGCCTCTGCAATGGCTTTGAACTCCATCAGATTAGCTTCCTCTGCCTCTGCAATGGCCATGTATTTCTACAAGCACAAGTTATATTGAGTATCTGAATATAACATGTTATATTGAGACTCTGCAAGCACATGGCCATGTATATCTGAATGGCCATGTATTTCTGCAAGCACATGGCACATGTTATATTGAGTATCTGAATGAGCACATATTATATTGAGTATTTCTGCAAGCACATGTTATATTAGCTTCCCCTGCAATGGCTTTGAATGATTTATTCTATCTGAATGAGACTTCGAACACTTACCTTAGCATTTGTGCAGTTGTGCAAGCATTTGTTAGCCTTACCTTAGCTCACTAATTTTAGGACACACTCTAATTTGTTAGCCTTACCTTAGCAGTTGTGCAAGCATTTGTTAGCCTTACCTTACCTTAGTTGTGCAAGCATCTGAACACACTCTGACTGTTATATTCTATTTTTTAGGACAAATCAGCATTTGTGCAAGCATGCTATGGAACAGACCTTACCTTAGCTCACTGATTTATTAGCCTGTTTATGCCCATTTTTCCTAGAGATAGCCCCATGGTATTGTTTTTGAAATGGTTAGGTGATTGCAACAAAACATCATCTGATAAAAGCATGCAAGCTAATTTCTTCACCACTTAGCCCCATGTATATGGGATGTTGCAGCCCCAGCTAACAGAGATTTTGTGAAGTTACTCAATTTTATAGTGTGAATGAGATGATTTTAATTCTACAAGCACAAGGCACATGTTATATACATATACAATATAATATGAGATGAGAGCTAGTCTAGCTATAAGTATAGTGATTTTTATATTTAAACTAGGAAATCCTTGGTGCTTTATCTGGAATTCTGTTTCCTCTACAAATATGCTTTGTAATGATCTTCTAGTATAGAAATCCTTGGTCCTTAGTCTGAAGTAGTACATGTTTTTTGACAGTGAGGTTGTTGACAGTTCTTGATGTGCTGTTGATAGTGTTAAAAGTGCTTGATGTGATGTTCACAGTGCTTGATGTGCTGTTAACAGTGCTAAAAGTTTCAAATGTTCTCGAGTCTTTTTGCACATGTAGTTCGTGTGTAGTTCCAGAATATTTGTTGATTCCTCTTGTTTCTATAATTTAGAGTACTTGACAATAGTTTTTCGACAATAGCTTCTGCAAGAACTGGATACCCACTTAGTTCTTATCCAACATTTTAGTTCTTATACTTTTGTTATTGTTGTGCAGTGTTGCTGTTATTGCTGTAGCTATGTTTACATTGCTTTTTTACTGCTGTGAATCTCCAATGCAACATATTATTTTTGAAATGGCAAGTCCATGATGTAGGTGTATGATCTGTATGCAGGTTCTTGTATGAAATGAGTCCCGATTTTTGCCGGAATGTTGATTAACTTCCGTTTTGGCAGAAATCGGGCACTCCTAGTTTAAGAAAATTAGCAAAGGTCATGCCAGATTTTTCCGTGCACTTTATTACTAACCAATTATTTGTTTTTTATTAGTGCAAAGATGTGTGACAACAATGAGGCTGGATGTTCTAAGCGCATCAGCGCTGAAGGAGAACTCAGGCCTCCGAATAAACAATTGACATTCTAGAAGGCGGCCCAGCGGCTAGAAGACGATGAAGAAGACCATCCTTCAGAGAGCGAGGATATGTTCATGTGTATGGATCGGTCTCTCTTGTGTTTGTGTGTGAATGAGTTGCCATTTGTTTTGCCAAAATGTTGATTCATTTCCATTTTGGCAAGACTTTGACATTTCGCAAAGGTCCTTATTTTAGGATAGGTCATGCCGAAATTTTCTATCGACCATTACATGCATGCATTGATTATGTGGTTCTAATAGACTTCTAATTATACCGTGTACACCGTGCAGGCAAAAATGGTCCTCATAATGAGCGGAGGAATTGTGGCTAGATTTTTGAAATGTGCGACGGCCGACATGATACGAAATAACAAGACGGGGATAAGATGTCCGTGCAGAAGATGCAAACTCAACTGGTTGATCGACCCAGATTCCGGGAATCTGCAGGCGCACCTGCTCTGCCATGGTTTCATGGATGGATACACTCGTTGGATAAGCGATGACGAAGATGATGCAGATGGTGAAGGTGGGCAACATGATGATGATCATCATCACAGCGAGGATGGGCGAGATTATGAAGAGTCTCCTGGAGATTGTGAAGGTGCGGAAGCAGACCGGTATGATGATGATCTAGATGCCGGAGGAGCAGACGACGATGGAACAACGTTAGGCTGGGTGCGGGACCCTTATGTGCAAGAGATGCTTCTCAAGCATACGAGTAACACCAGGGCTGCCGCTAGAGAGAAAGCCAAGCTTGCGCAACTTGAGAAAGACGTGGTTACTCCATTGTATGAAGGATGCATGCCCGATGATACCCGGTTGAATGTAACGCTCAAGGCTATGGAGATGAAGGCAAAACACAAATTGAGCGACGCAAGCTTCGATGATATGATGGCATTCTGGCATGATCGTCTCTCGGAGGGGAACACATGTCCAACTAGTATCGAGGATGCCAAGAAAATCGTCTGTCCTCTTGATCTACCGCACATTAGATTACATCATTTATCGGGGAGAGGACGTGGACAAAACCACATGTCCGGTGTGCGGCGTGAGTCAATACAAGAAATGGAACAAAGCACCTAGAAAACTGGTATGGTACTTTCCTATCACTCCTCGTCTGCAGCGCTATTTCGCGGACCCTAATGAAGCGAAGCTCATGCGATGACATGCGGAAAGGAAGAAGCCAGGAGATGACGATGACCCCGAAAAGGACGAGCTGCTAACACACCCTTCAGATGCTAGCCAGTGGAAATCATTGGACCTCGAATTTCCAGAATTCGGTGGAGATTCGAGGAACACCAGGCTTGGTGCAAGCACCGATGGACTCAATCCGTTCGGTAGCTAGAGCAACACGCACATCACTTGGCCCGTGTTTATATGGATGTACAACCTCCCTCCATGGCTGTGCATGAAGAAGAAGTACATATAAATGAGTATGCTAATTCAAGGGCCAAAACAACCTGGTACCGACATCAATCTGTATCTCGGGCTATTGAAACAGGAGCTAGCAACGTTATGGGAATCTGGAGCCAATACTTATGACACCGTCGCACAAGATTATTTCACTATGAGAGCCGCGTTGGTCACTATGGTGCAAGACTATCCAGGTTGCGGGTATATCTTGAGGCAGGTTATCCAAGGATTCTTTTCATGCGTTAGGTGCATGGATAACACAAGCTATCTCCAACTAGAGAAAGATCCAGGGTCTTCGAAAACCGTGTTCATGGCGCACCGGAGGTGGCTCGGCAAGAATGATCCATGGAGAAAACGTGGAGACCTATTCGATGGCAAATCCGAGACCCGAGGAATCCCAGAAGAGGACCAGCGAAGAAGTGGAAGAATTGCTGAAAAACTGGAAAGATTGTCCTAAGCCTGGAAAGAAGCAAAAGAGGCAGCAAGACAAGCCGCTGATGAAGGTATGGAAAAAAGGTCTGTTTTCTGGGAGTTGCCATACTGGAAGTTTCTCCGCACGCCTCATAGCCTTGACATCATGCATATCACGAAAAACGTGTGCGAGAGTCTGGTCGCCACCATAATCAACATGCCAGATAGGACGAAAGATGGTCCGAAAGCAAGGCACGACCTGATATTCATGGGTATCCGGAAGGAGCTTCACGGAGGACGCACTACTCCTGATGATCAGGAAGATGACGATGATCATGAGTCGGAGACGACACAAGGTCGTCGGAAGGGTAAAAAGTTCAAGAAGAACGAATATTACTGCCCTCCTTCTTGCTTCACTCTAAGCCAGGATGAGATCAAACAGTTTTTCAAGTGCCTTCTAGGAGTCAAATTTCCTTACGGCTACGCGGGCAAGATAAGCAGATACCTAGACGAGGCGAAGTATAGGTTCAGTGGCATGAAGTCTCACGGTCGTGTCGTGCTAATGACGTAGGTACTTCCTGTTATACTAAGAGGGATAATGGATGAGCACGTCCGTGAAACGTTGTTTGGCCTCTGGAAGTTTTTCGACGTCATATCTAGGAAGTCGATTGGCGTGAATCAGCTCGGGAGGCTACAGGAGGATATCGTGGTGATACTATGCGAGCTTGAGGTCTACTTCCCGCCCGCATTCTTCGACATTATGGTGCATCTGCTGGTCCATGTCATGGAGGACATCGTCCAACTCAGACCGATGTTCCTCTGTAACATGATGGCGTTCGAAAGGATGAACGGACACAACAAAGGATACGTTTGCAATAGGTTGTAGCATCCCAATTGTCTAACAATTGCAATGCTACTAGCCTAGTCTATATAATGGCTACTTCATATATACAATTGTTGCATCATCATTATATCATGCTCATGTCATCATGCCACCTTGCATTTGAGCATCATATAAAACCCTTTTGATTTGGTTCTTCTCTCATATGATTGTAAATTGTATTTGCCTCTTGATATTGTATTTGGTTCTTGATATATTGTTTAAATGCCCAAGTTGAGTTGGGGGCATATCTTTTATTGACTCCACCACCTTTTCTTTCACCACCTTATAATTCCACCATCCAACTAAATATGAGCTTTGCACTTTATTTGGTTTTACCTCTAGCTCATGTGGGTTGGGATGGATCCAATTCTATCTCCACATGCTCTCATATATGCATCATGTTGTTTTCACATTAATAATATGTGGAGACACCTTTGCATGCATTATGAGTAGTGCTCCTTTTTCCTAGCTTTCATATGGATTATCATGGATTTATGCTCATGTTGGGATATTTTTGGGACCATTAAACATCTAGTGGAATATACACACTAGCATGTCCCATTTTATTCAAATATGGTCATCTCCATCTACTCCACATGGGGCATCCTTTCACTTCTTTTAGCTTGGCTTATTCCATATTTTTGGAATGCATATGTATAAATGCTATGGATATTTATTTTGTTTTCACAAGATTAAGACATGGCATTTAATGCACTTGCATGGGCCATGCAACCATCACCACTATTTGATCTCCCTTGGTTTTCTTGGAATTTTGATTGTTTTCCCCTTTGATGAGCTCCAACCTTTCTCTCTCAATCCTCACCTTGCTCCTTCTCTCCTTGCCATGTGCATCACAATCCACATCTCTCTCTCCCTCCTTTTGCTTGATCTTGTTGATCTTGCTTTTAGCCCTACCCTAAACCCCTCTCTCCTTTTTTCTATCTCTAGACCCTAAGCACCATACCTCATCTCACCCTCACCTTATCTCCTTCACTCATGCATGATCATGTGAGGTCATATCCTTAAAAACCCCATTTTATCTCTCCTTATCCAGCACCATGTGTCCAACAAACACTCCCCTCTCCATATATTTTCACCATCATGCTTGATCTTGTAGGTTATCTAAAACCCTAAGCCCTCATCTCTCCTCTCTCCAAACCGAGCCACCCCCTAACCAAGACCACCTCTCCTCTCTCCAATCTAGCTCAACCAAAACCCTAAACCTAACCCTCATCTAACCCTCTCTCTATTTCTCTCTACCTAGCCGAGCCCTCCCTCTCCCTGCCAGCAGGCCCCACCAGCCCGAGCCTGCCCTCCAACCCACGAGCTCCCCTCCTCCCTGGTCCCTCTCTTCCCTCTCTAAGCTACAGGACAAGAAGGAGGCAAGAAAGAGCCCTAGCCCGATCCCTCCTCCTCACTTTATGCAAAGCCACCACCACCCCATGTGCCTCTCCCCTCTCCCTCTTATCACCTCAACCACCTCAGATCCTATCCAGGAGGCTCCCCAGGCACCATCCTCCCTTCTTATTCCTCCCCCACCATCCTTGCCATGGCCATGCTCCCCTAAAACCTAGCTTCGGCCATCACAAGAGGAGGCGTTTGGAGTCGAGCAGGAGGGAGTCTTGGGGTCGGGGAAGCTTGATCGCCGACCTCTACTTCCTCCCAGTAGCCACAGGACGGCCGTGCCTCGCCGGAGCAGCCTAGCGCCGCCGTGTACCGCCGCAGGCCGAGCTCCACGGTCGCGAGCCCGCCGCCAGATCCCCTCCACCTCAGCGCCGACGACCACGCCGGCAGGCTCCTGGTGAGTCTCTCAACCCCCTGGACATGCCCCCCTACCCTATCCTGCGCCGTAGCTCCGCCGCCGTCTGTCGAGCGCTCCAGCCGCAGCCCCAGGTTCCCCCTGTCCCTCTGTTCCTCGATGAAGCCCGGCCAGCACAGCCCACCCCTGTAGTTGCTCTCTGAACAAAAGTCGTAGCCCGAGGATCCATCTTCGTTTTTCCTTTTTGGGTTGTCGTGTTTCGTCCAGCATACACGTCGCCATCGTCGCCGGAAGTCGCCAGTCTCGCGCCGCCGGCAGCACCGCGTCTGTCAGCGCGCAGCAGCAGCCGCTGCTCGTTTTGCGCAAAACACCCTCCCCTTTTTCCCGCCTGAACCCGCAGCCCCCACGACCCCACCAGTCAGCCACCCGATCCACTTTGCAGAAAGCCCCCCAGATCTTCACCGCCTCAACCCGCAGTACCCTGGATCCACCACGTGTCAGCGCCCGATAGCCGTGCGCGTGCGTGGCCCCTGTTCTGTCCCTGGCCCGCATGTCATCCACTACGGCTAGGTGAACCCGCGGTGTAAATAGAATTGCCGCGCGCTGAGTTGCTGAGTCAGCATCGACCCCACCTGTCACTGACTGTGGCTAGGTCTGGGCTGAGTAACAAAAGTCCAGAACCCTTTTCTGAATTCAAATTCAAATGTTTATAATCTGTTTAAATATGAATTAATTCATAACTTTCAAATGGGTTGGAATTTGAATTCAAACTCTATATGAAATATGTTTTTTTTTTGAATGTTAATTCAAATCTTTAGTCAAATATTTTCAGAACTAATTCAAACTAGTCAAGCCTTTGACTTTGACTCCATTTGACTAATTTTGACTTTAAAATAAATTTAAATTCATAATTCCAAATAATACAAATAATATATGTTTTCAAATCAGAAAAATGTGAGGAATTCAAATATGCCATCCAAAATATATTTTGAACACTTTAAATTTCAAGTTGATTAAAATTACAATAAAATGCCCTTTTCTTAATTAATTAATAACTTTTGATTTATAACTCCAAATTTAACAAATAATATATCTAAATCGATCAGATCGACGAGACCTTTCTGTTTATGCATTCCATGTTCTGAATTGCAGCATGCATCATATAAATATAAAGTATACAGAAACTCATATGAGGTTAAAATGTGACCAAAACTCAATAAAAGGCTTTAATCTTGTATTCCACATCTCACCCATGCCATGCTACATTCTTGCCATGCAAATTGTGCATCATTCATCATGGCATGATTGTTTGCTTGTCGCATTTAATTCATATGCTTATGCACTTTATTTATGTTGGCCCTTGTTTGTTTGGTTCTTCTTCGAATAGACGCTGAGCAGGGGATATATCAAGAAACCCAGGAGCACTACCCAGATCCTTCTCTCGCTTCAACTGAGCTGCCAGGCAAGCACTACCACATGCTTGCATACATATAGTACCTATTGCTTCTATCTTATTCTTGCATCATTGAGTCGCGATTGCATTAAATTGAATCCCAAGTATTGCATAGCCTTTACTTTTAAACCCCACCGAAGCTTGTTCCTCCATCCCATGAGCCATTACTACAGGAGTTGTTTGAGCCATGCGAGTCGTAGAACAGCATGTGTAGGGTATGTGAGTGTCTGATGGATAACGAGGTACCTAAACAACTTAACCTGAGTAGTATGGGATAACTAATGAAAGTGGCACCGGTGAGCAATATCTGCTATTTGGTTTTTCATGCTCACTTGTGTCCCGTAGGACCCCGAGTACTTGATTCCTGTTCCTTGAATATTCGCGCTATCCACATCCGGGAGGATTATGGGACCCCCCTGAGCCAGAGCTTGATTCATTCTTATTTCTTGGGGCCACAAACTAGTTTGAGGTTTTATTTACTATTCCGTACTTATGCCATGCTTTACTGTTTTATTTAAATTGTGCGAGGTACTGCACCTGTACTATTTAGGGAAGCGGAGTGTTTTCGCGGTATCGACAAGCCCAGTCACATTTTCGGGTTCCCAGTCGTTTACAGCCATTGACGCAAACCTTGAGTCCGTCTCGAAGTCGGCTAACTTCGTTGCGGGTAGCTTAATGGGGTGGCCCCCTGAAATATTTCTGAATCCTGTGATTGCTTTGTCGTGAATGCCTCGTTGGGTTTTGATTTGGTTTTTCCGAGGTTGATCGAGTGTGTGTTGCTATTTGTGCACCCCTGCAGGGTAAAACTTTCTGAAAGCCGTGTCCGCGGTTATGGACGACTTGGAGCACAGTTTCTCGATCATAGACAAGTATAACTAAAGTACCGCTTTAATTTGACTAAGTAACTGACTAGTAAATAGTGCAACACTCATGGAATGGTTAATAAAACTGCCAACGGATGGGGGTGTTCGTCCGTTTCCTCGTTGGTAAGCGAGGAGGAGGATGGATCTATTGATATTACTGTTATAACTGTTGTCTTTAATTCACGGACATCCGTCTATCTTTGGTTAGGCGGATGGTTAGCGAGTATCTATAGAATTGTTAGGGTTTATCTTTTGCTGCAATTGCGTCACCCCAGGTTGTGTCCCCTTTAGAGGCATAAAGACTTGCTGAGTACCCCTAGGGTCTCACACGATAAATTATTTGATTCAGATGAACAGGTACACTCACAAGATGGATACTGGGTGGAGGAGACGGACGATGTGGGCAACGATCATTCGGTGTAGAGATTCCGGGAACGGGGATCCGTGAGATCTGTGGGCGGGATGTGTTTATTTATGGGGCATCTTATGCCGATTTGCTTCTTATCCGTACTCGGATCTTGTTTGCCGCTTCCGCCTGATACTCTGATGTTTGATGTATGAGGAGCTATCCTAAACTATTATATCTATCTAGGATATTTGGATCTTGCCGTATGGCGTTGCAATATTTCTATTTCTTTTAGATGGAATGGCTATGATGTACTGTTGTATGGTGGCTTGCATACATACTCATTTGTGTATGTAGTTGATCCCTTCGCCTGCCGATTACGCCGCCCGTTCTTGTCCCGATGTTTGGAAGTGGTTGGGACGGCCGAAAGATTCTACGGAAGGATCGAGGAGATCTGGGAGCTCGACTACTGTGGAGAAAAGGTGTCAATGTTCTGTGTCAGATGGGCAAAGAGCATCGAAAGAGAACATTGGTATTTCACAACCATGGTTATACCCGAAGCAGCCAAATCCAAGGCCGCCGGTGAGAACGTGGCCGTGAAAAATGAACCGTGGGTACTGGCTACCAAAGTGGACCAATGTTTTTCATTACCGACCCGACAAAGCCTAGCCATTTTGTCGTGAGGAGAGGAAAAAGAAACATCATCGGAATGGATGGAGTCGCCAACGAGCAAGACTTCGACCAGTACGGCGATCCAAAGATTGAAAATGACGACGACTACGATGCAACAACATACATCACAAGAATAAAAAGGACAACCCTACCCAAAAAGGTAGCCCGTTCGAAAGAAGAAACATTAAAATGCCGGGGCTAAATTATTCAACCGCGACAAACAAGGGAAAAAGATTGTAAAACGCTAGCTCAAAAAATATTGTAAAACACGTGGTCGAAAAAGATTGTAATATTCATGGACAAATTATTATGAAATTTAGTTATACTTTGAATCATATTTGTACCACTTTTATGACATATATTATCACTTTTGGGCATTTTTGGAATATGTAAAAGTATTTTAAAAACAAAACAAAACTTTTATAGCATATATCACCACTTTTGGGCATTTTTTGGAACATTTAAAAATATTTTGAAAATAAAAATAAAAAAGGTGGGCACCAAGATTCAAACCTGGGGTGCTTACAAGTTTAGAATAGAGTAGTGGGCGGAACCACTGGGATAGGGCGGTGGTAGTTGACAGTAGGGGTGGCCGCGCCATCTTATGTGACTAGTCGTACCCAGTAAGGCATAGCGCACCCTGGCCAAGTGCGCTACGGTTACCCGTAACTGGGTATGACTAGTCAACCGCGCCACACCCGCCTCTCATCCCCATCTCAGCCACCGCCTCTCATCCCCAAGTCCGAGCCCCGCCGTCGTGCTCTCGATCCGCCGCCGCTCTAGGAAGAGGAGGAGCCCAAGCCTTGCCAGCCGCCTCCGCTCGAGGAGGAGGCCAGTGCACGTCCAAGGAGGAGGAGTCCGTGGAGGAGCCCGTCGTTGCCCGCCAGCTGCTCTAGGAGGAGGACGTGGAGGAGGAGGAGCCCGAGCCCTGCCAGCCGCCGCCGCTCAAGGAGGAGGTCGTGGAGGAGGAGTCTCGTGCGCGTCCGAGGAGGAGAAGTCCGTGGAGGAGCCCGTCATCGTCCACCAGCCCTCTTCGTCCTCATCTCAGAGGTGAGCGTCGCCCTCCCCTCTCTCCTTATCTCCCTCTCTACTCGAGCAATGGTTAGGGTTAGGCTGCCTCTGCAATGGTTAGGGTTCAGATTAGGCCATGGTTAGGGTTAGGCTGCAGGGTGCACATGCTTAGGGTTCAGATTAGGCCATGGTTAGGGTTCAGATTAGGCCATGGTTAGGGTTCAGATTAGGCCATGGTTAGGGTTAGGGTTCAGATTAGCTGCCTCTGCAATGTCTTTGAACTCCATCAGATTAGCTGCCTCTGCCTCTGCAATGGCCATGTATTTCTGCAAGCACATGTTATATTGAGTATCTGAATATAACATGTTATATTGAGACTCTGCAAGCACATGGCCATGTATATCTGAATGGCCATGTATTTCTGCAAGCACATGGCACATGTTCTATTGAGTATCTGAATGAGCACATATTATATTGAGTATTTCTGCAAGCACATGTTATATTAGCTGCCTCTGCAATGGCTTTGAATGATTTATTCTATCTGAATGAGACTTCGAACACTTACCTTACCATTTGTGCAGTTGTGCAAGCATTTGTTAGCCTTACCTTAGCTCACTAATTTTAGGACACACTCTAATTTGTTAGCCTTACCTTAGTAGTTGTGCAAGCATTTGTTAGCCTTACCTTACCTTAGTTGTGCAAGCATCTGAACACACTCTGACTGTTATATTTTCTTTTTTAGGACAAATCAGCATTTGTGCAAGCATGCTATGGAACATACCTTACCTTAGCTCACTGATTTATTAGCCTGTTTATGCCCATTTTTCCTAGAGATAGCCCCATGGTATTGTTTTTGAAATGGTTAGGTCATTTCAACAAAACATCATCTGATAAAAGCATGCAAGCTAATTTCTTCACCACTTAGCCCCATGTATATGGGATGTTGCAGCCCCAGCTAACAGAGATTTTGTGAAGTTACTAAATTTTATAGTGTGAATGAGATGATTTTAATTCTACAAGCACATGGCACATGTTATATACATATACAGTATAATATGAGATGAGAGCTAGTCTAGCTATAAGTATAGTGATTTTTATATTTAAACTAGGAAATCCTTGGTGCTTTATCTGGAATTCTGTTTCCTCTACAAATATGCTTTGTAATGATCTTCTAGTATAGAAATCATTGGTCCTTAGTCTGAAGTAGTACGTGTTTTTTGACAGTGAGGTTGTTGAAAGTGCTTGATGTGCTGTTGACAGTGTTAAAAGTGCTTGATGTGATGTTGACAGTGCTTGATGTGCTGTTAACAGTGCTAAAAGTTTCAAATGTTCCCGAGTCTTTTTGCACATGTAGTTCGTGTGTAGTTCCTGAATATTTGTTGATTCCTCTTGTTTCTATAATTTAGAGTACTTGACAATAGTTTTTCGACAATAGCTTCTGCAAGAACTGGATACCCACTTAGTTCTTATCCAACATTTTAGTTCTTATACTATTGTTATTGTTGTGTATGCTGTTGTTATTGTTGTGCAGTGTTGCTGTTATTGCTGTAGCTATGTATACATTGCTTTTTTACTGCTGTGAATCTCCAATGCAACATATTATTTTTGAAATGGCAAGTCCATGATGTAGGTGTATGATCTGTATGCAGGTTCTTGTATGAAATGAGTCCCGATTTTTGTCGGAATGTTGATTAACTTCCGTTTTGGCAGAAATCGGGCACTCCTAGTTTAAGAAAATTAGCAAAGGTCATGCCAGATTTTTCCGTGCACTTTATTACTAACCAATTATTTGTTTTTTATTAGTGCAAAGATGTGTGACAACAATGAGGCTGGATGTTCTAAGCGCATCAGCGCTGAAGGAGAACTCAGACCTCCGAATAAACAATTGACATTCTGGAAGGCGGCCCAGAGGCTAGAAGACGATGAAGAACACCATCCTTCGGAGAGCGAGGATGATGAGATGGAAGGCGCGGAGGAAGAAGCCGAAGGAACGGCGGATGATGAAACCACTGATGGCGGCGAGGGCACATGGAGTGGTAGCAATCCTTCTAAGAAGAAGAAGCAGAAGGAATGGCGCCCGAACACGGTCGGCACCGTCAGAGAGGAAATTACCGAAGTGAGCCCAATAGGGGTTCCTTTGGAGCCCGACCTTGTCGTCAAAGGGTACGGTGGGCAAGTGGCGGCAATCACCCGGACAACCATCTCGATCAACACCGAGAATCTACGGCATAAAGATAATGGCCACTTGCGCACACTCCTCTTCGAGAAGCTGCACGCAAGATACAAGTTCCCCGCTGAGTATCAGAACACAAATTATCATGGGAATGAAGTAAACAAATCCGCCCTCACAAAGATGAGCATCGCCCTGGCCAGCTGGAGAACCCGGATAAAGAAGAAGATCTATAAAGAAGGCAAAAGTCTCGAGGAGATCCAAAAGATTGACCCGCAGATCACCGAAGATCAGTTCCGGGAGTTCAAGGAGAGGTGTGAATCAAAAAGAGCCCTGGCCAAGAGTAATCGGGGAAAGGTGCTACAGGCGATGAATATAGGTCACCACCATCTCAGATCTGGTGGATACAGAACCACGGAGCCCAAATGGGATAAGGAGGACGCGGAGTATATAGCTAAGGGGATAGATAACCCCTTTGTGAAATTCCAAAAGGGGTAGCTTCAAAACTTCATCAGGGCCCGTTACCATGTGGACCCAAAAACCAAACAACTCACCGCGGATCCTGCGGTGAAGGAATTCGAGGAAATTGTGGTAAGTAATTTAATTATCACGGATCAACTCGATTGCATTCTAATCGATGAAGTCTGGTTTCTAAACGGTTCATTGTTACTTCTTCTGTAGGAGGAGGAAATTGTTTCTAGTCATGGATCCCAGGGTTCCTCATCCCAGGGGTCGAAGGCGGCCACCCGGTGGGATAACCGTTTTAACAGAGCGATGAACCAGGCCAAGAAAATAGATCTGGTTACAAAGAAGCCGTCATCGGCTGGCCGTATGGCCGGCCTCGGGGGTAAGAATTGGGTGGATCATTTTGGTACACCGCCGAGGACGTGTGTGGCGCCGTCGGGAAGGAGCGAGGAGGAAAACCGCGATGTTCAAGAACTTAAGGAACAAGTGGTGCGGATCCCTCAGATCGTCCAAGACAACCTGGCAATCACCCTCACGTCCATCCTGCCTACCTTGGTGGAGTCAATAGCGAACTAGAGTGCGGGTGGTCGACAAGGTCCGTGCCCGATTCCAAGCATGGTCAGCAGCCACTCGAACAACGTGGCATCGACGAATCAGGCGAATTATGTGTTCGTGACTCCGTCCGCTAGCACCGCAGCGCCGGAAGTGTTGGTGACTCCCCCTGCCATCACCGCGGCGCCGGACATGTTGGTGACCCCCCTGCCATCATCGCGGCGGCACCGGAGCTCCAAGAACCAGGTAGGGAGAATACACCGGCGGCCGGCACCACGCCATCAAGCAGCCCCTCCGTCTCTTGCACGCTTGTCATCGTATGCGGTGCCTCGACATTAGCCGATCTCGATGCCATCACGGTAAACAAATTGCTTTACCGCCTTTCACACCATCTATTACTCTTATGGCATCTCTCTGACGACGCCATACATGTTTTCCGCAGACGGATGTTCCTTGCACTCTCTTATGATACGTGAACAACGAGCTGAGGGGTGTTGCCAAGGGTACCATCGTTCAACCCTTGTAGCGCACGTTCCACTCAAGGCCGATGCCAGATAGCGTGCATAGGGTTAAAATTAGTCGGGTGCTAAGGGGCTGCGATGACCTGGAACCTCCCATTCAACCCCCAGGAGCGGATGAAGAAGAGTCGGCTGTCCTCAAAAGTTGCTTCGGCTTATTCTTGCAATGGACAAAGAGAATGATCCATTTGGGGACGGCGGAGGCCATCACGCCACAGACAACAGCACCGCCTGTCGTGCCCGCGACCAGTAGTGGCAAGGCCCCCTTACCGCCCTTGTTGTCACCTCCACGTGGTGGATCGGATGATCATGTTGATGATACACACATGGCGCAGGATCCGGCCGAGGATGATGAAGACTGGAATGATCACTTCTTCAACACTCAGTTTAGCAACGAAGACCCAGCTGGTAGCCCCACAGAGAAACCCACTATCACCAAGCGTCTGTTTGGTTCTCAGGAGACGCCTCCAGCTTGAGCCTTCACCGAGCCAGCTGATACAACCAACCGGCCCTTTATTGTAAGCCCTAACACACTACATAGGGCGACCGGTGCTCAGATTGCGGTGCCTGCCCGCTCTCCAAAAGGAAAAAAGGCCAGGAAAAGAAAATCTAGCAGCTCAAGCCAGCGGGTGGCGTCAACTACGAATCCGATCAGGTTTCGGAACGGGCCACCAAGACCCGAGGGTATTATGTGGAGGATTCATGTGGCGGGTGAGCCCATGCTACCTAAGAATTTTCGGAGGCTCCCAGTTCGGAACTGAAGAGTGTGCATGACGGTGTGCTGACGGTAGAGAGACGCCTTCTGGCGGAGAAAGATCCCTCGCACCCGGTATTCATGGTTAAGGTGCCACCAGGCTTGGGCTTCGTCGACAATGCCCCCGCGGATCTGTTCTTCCTGCGGTTTGATAACATCTTCAATATGTTCCACCTATACCCGCTGCACTATCTTCATGGCGAACAAGACAAAGGAATACATTCTCGTGCCTTACTTTCCCGAGTAAGTCATTATTCACTCGCCATCATCGATTGGCTTTATTAGATTATCATCATTATTTTTCCAACACATTCTATTTGAATTTTTTTGCGCGGAGATGAACACTGCACGCTCTTCTCCTTATCGCCGAAGCATTCGCACGCCACGTATTTCGACTCGGGGAGTCTAGAAAAGAAGAAAAACTACGACAAGATCAAGGAAGTTCTGGATGATGCTCTCACTGGCTATGCCTCGACGCCAGGCACCACCTTCGTGCGTACGAAGGTCAAGTTCAGCAGGCACGTCTTCAACCACGTAACGGAGTTCCCTGCGTGAAGCAGCCGGAAGGCAGTAAGAAGGAAGCCTACTACACACTCCATCACATGAGAGCGTTCCTACTAGACCAGCAGAATTCTACGCTGCTAGATCATCTCAAAAAGTGGGCCGAAGATGTAGCACCCCGGGTAAATCCACTACTAGAAAATTGCGTATTATTTTATTTATGCATCATCATGACATCATGCGTATTTCTGCACTAAACTATTTTTCAAAAGCCCTATTTTATTTTCTACATTAGCTCCTCTTATTTAAAATTATAAGGCCAATCATTCTGAATATTTCATCTATCTAAAAAACTGTCTACAAAATCTTTTAAATAAAATTAAATAAACTTATATTTTTCGGGCAGGCACTCCAGCCGGCCGGCCTAAAAGCCCAACTGGCCAGACTACCTACTACCCAAAATAAACCCTAGCTAACCCTAATACCCTTCCTACCCCAAACCTACCCAGCGGCCACCACCCCTGTATCCACCCCGCCGCCGGACAACCCCACCCACCTTGGTACCCAACACACAAACACACAACACAAGCACGCCACACCCCTGGTGCCCCTCCCCTGGCCCCACCCGCAGCGAACGGGCCCAACCCACCCCGTCACGTCTCCCTGCCCGAGCCACTTGACCCTGCTCCCCTGTCCTGTTCTTGGGCCCACCCGTCTCTCCCTCTCGATCTCTCCCCACTCCCTCACGGGTTCCCCCTCGCTCGACTCCTTGCACGCAGCGACACCGCCACCACCGCCACCTCTGCACGCCCCGCTAGAGCTCCGCCGGTTCTCTCCCTCACCTTCCCAAGCGCGTCGCCGCCAGCAGGTGATCTCCCTCGTTGCCTCCCCGCTGGTCACACCTCCGCGCAAGGCCGCCTTTATCCATCCCCGAGCTCCTCTCCGGCGCTCCCTCGTTTTTGCCAGCCGCCGAATCCCGTCCGTCCTGGAGCCGGCCACCACTTCCTCCGCTGTCTGCGCCAAGGCTGGACACCGCTGCCCCTTTCTCTGTGCGGCACCCTCCGCGTCTGCGTATCTCCGGTCGCCTGCGTAGCCTCCGTGTCGGCCTTGTCATGCGGTCGCTACCGTCGTGCCTCTCCTCCGAGCGCAGTTGTGTCGGTTTCTGTAGTGCCCGACCGCGCTTCCTCCACTGTCGGACGACACTGCCTTTCGAGCTCTTCCGTCGACCTCTGTTGTTCCCCTTGTCAGCTCGCGTACGGTTCGTCAGTGATGCATGTAATCCTCAACCGTGTCTGCACATGTTTATTCATGTGCTTGTGTGTACCAGGCCCCGGCGCCTAATTTGTCCGTGTGCACACTTCATCCTGATGTTGTCAAGTTTGACCGATGCAAGTGCTTCGATCCCTTTTGTCATCAAGATCCACTTCTGTTTTGTCGAGCAACATCACGACAGATGGTTGAGATGCAACCCGGAAACACCGAATCCTCCTTCAGCGTGAAATCCCCAAGATCTTCCTCTCGAGCCGCAAGACCGTTCTCGAAGCCGAAGATCGACCCGGACGCTTCCCCCCATCCCGAGCCCGAACCCCCGGAGCCCCAAGATCGTCGAGACCCCTAATGTGTGACCCCTATCTCGGTCTTTATTTTTATAATACATGACATCTATCCTTGTTGCATATTAAATTGTCATGCTTACATACATATCATGTGGTTTGGGGGTTTTTCCGATTCACCTAATAATTAATATGGAGACTATATGCGGCCGAATCTAGTCTAATATTGGCTCCATTTAAATTTGTGTAGCGAACCGATTATATATTTTGCCTTATTAAGACAACATTTAAATTGCGGGTATTTAAACAACATGAACCTTCTAATTAATTGTCGGGACCCCGGTTCCGCTTAATATTGCCTAGTTGCATCGCATCCTTGCCATGCCATACATCATACATGCATCATGCCCGATCTTTTGCCGTAGTATTAAATAGTGCATCCGGTGTTTCTTCTAGTGTTTGCTTCTTCACGGATTAGGCCGATGAGTTGACGCGAGAGTCGACCTGATCTTCGGATCAACCTTTGGCAATGTTTTCAAGCGAGCATTCTCCCTCTTTCTACCTATTTTACATTTCTAGTCTTTATTTCCTCGTATTGATCTATTGCTATCTGTGTTGTGATGCTCTAGTTTTCGTACCCGTGGTATCCCTTGCAGCCTTATATTGCCTTGGACAGATCCTATTACTTGTTGCTTGGTAGATAGTTGGACTTGCGTGCCGTAGTCTCTTGCTCAAGCGCTGTTGCGGGGCGTCAAGTACCACAGTTGTTGGAAGACTGCCATATGCTTTATGTTGGAGATGATCATGGCTTTAATTACCGTTTAATAACTAAAATTGAAGTAGGTAAATAATGTAGAGGCACAGGTGGGCAATAGATGTTATTTGGTTTTTAACCGTCCACTTGTGTCCCATAGGACCCCGAGTACTTGATACCTGTTCTTTGAATATTCGCACTATCCGCATGTGGGACCATGAATCCCCCTAACCCTATCTTGAGTCATATTTAATTCCTTGGGGCCACAAGTAGTTTGGGGCTTTATTACTATCATGTACTTATGCCATGCTATACTGCTTTATTTACGATTGCGCGTGGAGCGCCTGTACTATTTTGGAACCAACGTGGAATGTTTTCGCGGTAACAACAAGCCCAGTCACACTTTCGGTTCCCAGTCGTTTTCAGCCATTGTCACAAACCTATGGGTCCGTCTCGGAGCCGGCCAACTTCGTCGCGGGTAGCTTAGTGGGGTGCCCCCTTGAAATCAAATATGAATCTTGCAAATGTTCTGTCGTGATGCCTCATTGGGTTTTCATTTGGTTTTTCCCGAGGTTGATCGTGCGTGTGTTGCTATTTGTGCACCCCTGCAGGGTAAAACTTTCTGAAAGTCGTGTCCACGGTTATGGACGACTTGGAGCACAGTATCTCGATCATAGACAACTATAACTAAAGTAGTGCTATAAATTTGACTTTATAATGGCTAGTAATCAGCTTCACTTCAACGAAATGGCTAAATAAAAGTACCAACAAATGTTGGGTTTTGGGATGCCTCATGCTATATGTATCTGACTAGCAAGTACTACAACTACAACGGAATGGTTAACTAACACTGCCCACTACTTAATATCAGGATGACTCATGTTATCTATATCTGACTAGTAATTTCCGCAACTATAACGGAATGAATAAAACTGCCAACTGTGTGAGTTTCTCGGTTGACTTTCTCGTTTGGTCTCGAGGGGAAATACCAGGATGGGTATGCTTGGTGATAGTTTCAGGTTGGATCCGAATAGGTCTTTCTTATCCCTATCTGATAGCCGCCAGTTGTATTGAGTCTCTATAGGTTGTTTAGTGCATGTTGCACTGCCGCTTCAATCTACCATACCTATGTAGGCGAGGACCGCCGAATTCTAGTCTCGCCGTGTACTGGCCTTAGTACTGACCGCTCTCTTTTTTCCTTCGCCCTTTGTGTTTTTTGACACCTTTACCGTAGGGGAAGCCCCTATGGTGTAAATTTTATTAAAGAACAAAGAGGGATACAAAGTACATCAACTAAAGACTAAGAACATGAATAAATTAAAAAGAAAAAGGAACAGAAGCTAGAGAGCTAAGAGGCTAAGAGAGACAGAGAGACTAAGAGACTAAGAGAAAGTGAGGGACATCAAGGTGGAAGGAAATGCCTTAGGAAGAGAAGAAAGGTAACAAGGAGGATTACACGAAAAGTGAAATAAGCACTTTGTCCTTTGACCTTTGTCGGCACCCCTTTTGTTTGAGCAGGTTTTGAGATCGACGTCGTTAGCAGGGTTACCCTTCCGGCTTGGACTAGGCAGGGTTATGGACGCCATTGGTTATTCTTCAGGGCTCTTAGCTCAATTTGCATCTTGTCCGTACTCGGACGTCGTATCATTTTCAAGTTGATTTGGATCTTTGTATTGTGTATTTGTAATCTTGCTCATGGAGTCATTGTTGTATATATATGTTCTGTGGGTTCCATCGTGGACTATTGTGTAATGATATTACTTCGTTTTCCACCCGCACGCAAGTGCCTGGTGGGCACCTCTGAATCGTTTCTATGCGGGTTTGGCGGGAATCGCTAAAACTTGCATAGGGCCGATCCGAGGGTGTTACAGAGTGGTATCAGAGATCAGCAGTTACGATACCCCACTGGTCCAGCCTATAGGATAACCTAGCTAACGGACGTTATAGAGTGTCAAAACTATTTTGGAAAATTGGTTGGATAGATTTGATTAGGTCTGCTTTTACTTCTTACCCCTTTGCTATTCTCCTCTTATCTCGACGTGTTTTGAATATGCTCTCTTATCTTTTCTTTGAGTCCAGGAAATCTCGTGGTTGGGTTTTCGTCGTTGTTGGGGATATGCTATATGGGTATCTTCATAGCATGTCTCTTATCCGACTAACCCGGGTGTCCCATAGTCGGTAGCATGGCCTATGGCCTGCTGGGCGGCCCGGTTAGGTGGATCCAGAAGGGAGGCCCATGCCGGATAAAGGAAGGCTACGGTGGAGTCACCAGCGTACCTGGAGCCTTGGAGTGCAAGATACACAAGACTAGTAATAGACGGTGTAGAACTCTGTAACCTGTCCGGCTAGGACTTTTCCCTGTAACCCTAGGACCCGACGACTATATAAGCCGGGCCTATGGGAGCCTTTAGGGCACGATAACATAGACTTTCTAGTCACCTCGCACAGCGAACCTAATCTCGGTAACTCGACGTATTGTCATTATAGTGATTTATAGCAGGAGTAGGATTCCGCCACCGTTGTGGGATCTGAACCTGGGTAAGCTGTGTTACCTCGTACCCGTCAACCGTCCGCCTTACCCCACATCTCTAAACACGCACTATGAGGACCCCTCCATGGCGTACTCGTCGGCAATACCACGACAGTTGGCGCCCACCGTGGGGCAAGAGGCGCTTCAGGCTCTTCAGCGAGCGAGGACCAAGATCTTCGCGGGAATCGGCAAAACCGTAGCCATCGGTCATGTTCTCTTCTCCGGAAACGTTCCGATCGTCCCCCTGACGAGTTCTGGATCCCGGCGAAGACGAACCCTACGCGGTGTTCGATCGTTCCTATCGGAGACATCCACCTCTTCATTGGCGAAACCGACTCGGGCACTAGTTCCCTGGGAGTCGGAGGAGCATCAAGACCCGCACGGACCGCCTACGGGCAGGATACGTTCGTAGAAGGATCGATGTCGGATCTCTCCTCGTAGTTTGCCAGAAAAGATCGGAAAAATTCAAGACCCACCCAAACCGCCCTTGTGCAGGATATAAAGGTGGAAGATCACTTCAAATCCGTCGGCTTTGTCTGTGCGTCTGGACAGCAGAGATCCAAGTTCGTCGGCGTGGTTACCATCTTCGATCTGGCGCGCTGCGTTCAGCGAGAGGGCGAAAACCCCCACGATTACCTGGCCAGGTGGCTGCGTATACGAGCCGATCTAGCCAACTACCCCAATGATGATGCCATCTATCACTTTGTGGAAGGACTGGACCACGGCAAGCTTCTCCGACATTCTCTAAGACGGCAACAGGCGTCAGGACGCCTCACCTTCGAAGGCATGGTGAACACCGTCAACAACTACGCGAAGGCTGAAGCGGCAGATCAGACAGCGCTTGCACTCATTGATGGAGCCCCTCCGATTCAGCCACCACCACCGCCTCTGGCCGCCGTCGTCGCAGCAGCGCCACCACCTCCAGTCATCATCGAGGCCGTTGCACCTCCACCGCCCGTCATCTAGGAAGTCCTGGCACCCTCCGACTCTGTCATTGACGCGCTTTATGCTGATTTCAATGCAGATTCCGAGGAGATAGACTTCAGTCCAGAAGAGCTAGACTCCGCCATGCAGGAGATGGAGGAGGAGTACTCGCCCTACGAGCAAGCTAATAACACCGTCATGTCTTGAGGGGTGTTCGTCACCATCGGGACAGCGATGGATGAAGACCAGCCCGGGCAAGCTCCGCCTACGGCGCTGGATAAGGGGAAGGGGCCACTTATTGCTGCTGACGATGATCGCGCAAGAGTCATGCCTCCTCCGCCTAATCCAGTGCAGCAGCCGCAGGAACTCGACACCGGTCCGAGCAACAACAACACCGCAAACTTGCCGCCTCCAGCATCTACGTCGGCAGCAGCCCATGTTACCCCAGCTGATAGAGTGATGTACGGCAATCTCCTCGTTGAGCCACTAACTGTTGATCATATCTGGAATGTGACTCAGCTTGACGAGAAGCGCCAGCAACTACTGGAGGAAGCGCAAGCCATCGCGGAGCAAGGCGCTAAACTAGATCGAGATCTAATCAACGCACAGAAGTCCATAGAAAAAGCTAGAGCAATGGAGGCTCCGGCTCGCGTCATCAACGATCCTGGTGTACGGCGCAACCTAGGATGGGCTCCCTCGAAGCCGGCACAAGCCAAGCCATACATTGACAGTGAAGGCAAGCAGGTGATGCACACCCCACTCCTTAACCTCGCCGTCGCCAAGACCCTTCTGGAGCAGGATAGATCGCCTGAGGCAGTGGAACAGGTCTATGACCTAGTGGCCAAGGCGGTAAAGCAGCAGGAAAAGGCCACCTCTCAGAGGCTTGAGTCTGACCCAGCGCTCTGCCGATCTAGCCAGTACAAACCACCAAGGGACAGATCTCCTCAGGATGTCGGATCGCGGACGGGTTCATCAGAACGAAGACGAAGGGATGCGCGCAACAGGAAGGATGCTATCCCCATATCCTCCGACCACGGAGAAAAAGCCCAACCTCGCCGCCCATCGCCACCGCCCCGATCCCCCCGATGTCAGGAAGACTACAAGGCTCACGATCGTACGAATATGCCCCCACCAAAGCAGTGTGGCATCGTCATCCGCGACAACATGGAGTAGACCCATCATGACGGAAAGCACAACGAAGGACATAAGAGCAGGTCGCGCCATGACCCTCCGCATCCGACAAGCAACCGCGACAGGCGTGAAGCGTTGCAGTAGGGTAACAGCAAGAAAGCTAACCCACTGCCACCTCCGCCTCCGTCGCTGCCAAGCAGTCACCATGACGGAAGAGGCCCGCGTCGTTCACACAGCCCGTCCCCTGTTGACAACAAGAAGAAGAACCCGGAGCCATACGATGCACGTTCGTGGATTGATAAGATCCACGAGGCCCGGGAAGGACCATACCTGGGACCACGTTGCTTTGGACCTGCAATACGGTCCGCAACTTACCCCAAAGGTTTCCGGATTGACAAGACCATCAAGCCCTATGACGGCACCGCCAAACCTGCCACATGGTTGCAGGACTACGGCAACGCGGTGGAGATTGCTGGAGGCAACCCCAACGTCGTCGTCAAGTACCTCCCGTTAATGTTGGCGGGCACGGCCCATCAATGGATCGACGACTTGCCGGAGAAATCTATCTACAACTAGTTGGACATGCAAGAAGCGTTCACCAAAAACTTTGAGGGTACATACAAGCGTCCCTACACTATGGGCGATCTACAGCGGTGCGTGCAAGAGAAAGACGAGACATCTCGCGCCTACCTCTCCCGCTGGCTGGATATGAAGAATTCCTGCGCAGGAGTGCATGCTCAGACCGCCATGGCTGCCTTCATTGATGGGTTGGAAAGGGGCACGTTGCTCCGACATAAGCTGAAGCGCTTGCAGGACAATCATCAGCTTGACCATAATCAGATGATTCAGTTAGCTAGTGAGTTCGCAGCTGCCGACGACGATGCTCGTGGCTCTTTGCCGGCAACGGCCGTTCCAACTCAAGCTTGGAGGAACAGCAGTACAAAGCGGAAAACCACTCCAGAATAAAAGCAATCTACCGACATGGTCGCCATGACTTTTGCAGGACGAGGCGACGACGGACAACGTGGCCGAGGAAGGGGAGCGGGCCGTGGGCAACAACGAGGAAGTGAAACCAACTCGGCGCAGCTCCGCGTTCCCCAAACCTACAAAGAGTACCGCGATATGCCGTGCCTTGTACACCTCGATGCCAACGGCAAGGCCACCCATACCAATCGACACTGCAAGTTCGTCAACGACCACAAGGAAGACCCGGAGTCCGGCTACATGCGAAGTCGGAAGAACAGACCGCGAGGCAAGGGCAAGGGGAAGAAGAAGGAGGAGGAGTCCAAGGATTCAAGTGACATGGACGAGGACGTTGACCCCAAGCACGCCGCCAAGAGCGACGACAAGGGCAAGAACCCCTTCGCAAAGAAGGCCCCAGTCTACCACACTTTCCTTGGCACCCCCACCGTCCGACAATAGAAGACCTCTCTAAGGATCCTAATGGCTACTCTCCCCCTGGTTCCCCAATACCAGCGTTGGTCGGAGGTTCCAATCACTTGGGACAGGACGGACCACCCAGACCTTGTGCCCACGGAGAACCAATACGCCATGGTCATCAACCCATTGATTGACGGCGTGGAGTTCACCAAGTGCATGGTGGATAGTGGAAGCAGCATCAACATCATGTACCTGGATACACTGCAGAAGATGAACTTGACGGAGGCAAACCTAAGGCGGACTAACACCGTGTTCCATGGCGTAGTTCCTGGATGGGAGGCTCGGTCCCATGGGTGCATTACACTTCAGGTAGCCTTTGGCGACGTTAATAATTACCGCCAAGAGCGCATGACCTTTGAGGTGGTCCCCTTCAAGAGCGTGTACCACGTCATATTTGGCCGCAACATATTCCACACGTTCATGGCCAAGCCATGCTTCATCTACAACAAGCTCAAGATATCCGGACCAAACGGTGTCATCACCGTATCCGAAAGCTTTACCAAGGCAAGGGATTGCGAGATCAATGAAGCAGCCATTGCAGAAGCTGTCCTCTACAGCGAAGAATTCAAGGATATCCAGAGCAAGGTCAATGACTCAGAGATGCCCGCGTCAAAGAAGCAGATCTCTGACTCCGCTCCTGCGTTCAAGGCCGCCATCGAGACCAAGCCGGTAGAACTTGTGGTAGGCGATGCCTCCAAGACCGTCGCCATTGGGACGAACCTGGATCCCAAATAGGAAAGCGCGCTTGTCGAGTTCCTCCGTGAGAATAGGGACATCTTTGCCTGGCAACCTGCCAACATGAAAGGTGTACCTAGGGAACTTGCCGAGCACAGCTTAAACATAGATCCAAAATGTAAACCAGTGAAACAACCTCTATGACGCTTCGGAGATGAGAAGAGACGCGCCATTGGCAAAGAGATAGCTAGGTTACTTAAGGCTGAGTTTATCCGAGAAGTCCTTCACACCCGATGGGTGGCCAATCCTGTACTTGTCCCCAAAAAGAGAACCAATGAATTAAGAATGTGCATTGATTACACCGGCTTGAACCAAAGATCCATTTGCTTTGCCTCGCATTGACCAAGTCATTGACTCGACGGCTGGCTCGGAACTTTTGTGTTTTCTCGATGCATACTCAGGATACCACCAGATCAAGATGAGGAAGTCGGACGAATTGGCCACTTTATTCACTACCCCATACGGCACGTTTTGCTATGTCACGATGCCCTTTGGGTTGAAAAACGCAGGTGCTACCTACCAGCGGACAATGCAACGTTGCCTTCACGACCAAATTGGTCGGAACGTTCACGCCTATGTGGACGATATCACGGTGATGTCTAAAAAGTCAAACGACTTAATCTCCGACTTAAAAGAAACCTTTGATAATCTCCGTAAATACAACATAATGCTTAACCCTAAGAAGTGCGTCTTCGGGGTTCCAGCCGGCAAACTGTTGGGCTTCATCGTTTCCCAGCGCGGAATCGAGGTCAACCCGGAGAAAATCAAGGCCATCTTAAACATAAACCGTCTGACATGCCTAAAGGACATCCAATGACTAACAGATTATGTTGCAGCAGTTAATCGGTTCAACAGCCGACTTGGAGAGAAGGCTCTGCCACTGTACAAGTTGCTGAAGAAGGCGGACAAATTCACATGGACGGACGAGGCAGATGCAGCATTGAAGCAGCTCAAGGAGATTCTTTCCTCAACGCCCATCCTTGCAGCACCCGAGCCTGGCGAGCCCCTGTTAATTTACATGGCGGCAACCAACCGGGTTATCAGCATCGTCGTCGTGGTAGAGAGGAAGGAACCAGGCTATGAGCACGGAGTTCAACGACTAGTTTACTACATAAGCGAGGTCTTGACGGAGTCCAAGCAGCGTTACCCGCACTACCAAAAGATAGCTTATGGAGTATTCCTTGCTTCACGGAAGTTGAGGCATTACTTTCAGGAGCACCCAATCACAGTAGTGAGCAAGACTCCACTGTCCGACATTATCAACAACAGCGACGCTATAGGAAGGGTCGCGAAGTGGGGCATTGAACTTGTCGCCTTCGAGATCACCTACAAAAGACGCGACGCTATCAAGTCACAAGCCTTGGCGGATTTTATTGCAGATTGGACGGAGATGCCGGATGCCACTCCGTTGCCGGAACCAGAGTACTGGGTGATGCACTTTGACGGATCAAAGCTGCTCAACGGCTCGGGGGCTGGTGTATTGCTACAGTCACCAAAAGGAGACAAGCTACACTACGTTCTACAGATCCACTTCGAGGCTACAAACAACATGGCGGAGTATGAAGCACTCATTCACGGACTGCGTGTAGCCAAGGATATTGGCATCAAGCGCATAGTTTGTTGTGAAGATTCTGACTTGGTTGCCCAGCAGGTGGCTGGCACCTGGAATGCGCGGAACCCTATGATGGCGGCATATCGCGACGAAGTGGACGAGATAGCCAAGAGCTTCTTGGGCTACGAAGTCAAGTATGTGCCTAGGGAGCAAAACGAGGCGGCTGATCTATTGTCTAAACTTGGATCAGGGCGCAAGCAAATCCCGCCAGGCGTTTTCCTAGAGCATCTACGCACACCATCCGTGAAGGGCGTCGACATCGACAACCCGGATAGAGCTGATTATTTCGTCAACATGGTGACAAAGATCCCTCCGGCTTGGACAAAACCGTTCATGGAATATCTCGAACACGGAACTTTGCCCGACGACGAGGTCGAAAGACGGCAAATAGTACGGCGAGAAAAGGGTTATACCATAATCAATGGGCAACTGTACAAAAGGAGCACTACTGGTGTATACCTAAAGTGTGTTTCCCAGCTAGAAGGTATGGAAATCCTACGCGAAATCCATCTCGGAGATTGCGGGCATCACGCCACTCCTCGATCGTTGGTCGCGAAAGCCTTCCGGCAAGGATTCTACTGGCTGACCGCGAAGGCGGACGCCGACAAGCTGGTTGAGACGTGCACAGGATGCCAGTATTATGCCTGACAACCACATGTTCATGCTGAAGAATTGCGAACAATACCAATAACTTGGCCGTTTGCAGTCTGGGGGATAGACATGGTGGGGCCATTGCAAACGGCACCGTGTGGGTTTACGCATCTGCTTGTAGCAGTTGACAAATTCACCAAATGGATAGAAGCTAAACCCATTAGAAAGCTTGATGGGGCAACTGCCCTTAGATTTGTCCGGGATCTAGTGGTGAGATTTGGTCTCCCACATAGCATCATCACCGACAATGGAAGCAACTTGTCACTCGGAGAAGTGGAGGCCTATTGCTGGGACAAAGGCATCCGACTTAACCTTGCATCTGTGGCACATCCACAATCCAATGGTCAAGTTGAGCGAGCCAATGGATTAATTCTGCAGGGAATCAAGCCACGCCTTGAGGCACCGCTACATAGAGCAGCTGGAGCCTGGGCGGAAGAATTGCCATCTGTGTTGTGGAGTTTACAAACTACACCCAACAGATCCACCAGCTACACTCCCTATTTCATGGTATATGGAGCAGAAGCCATCCTACCTTCCGACATCCTCCACGATGCACCAAGAGTTGTCGCCTACGACGAAGATGATGCTGAAGAATCCAGACGCCTAGATGTGGACCTTCTCGAGGAGGAGCGCGTTTTGGCATGCCAAAGATCCGTCATCTACCAGCAGAAGCTACGCAGCTACCATAATCGCCGCGTCCAGCATCGCTCGTTTAAAGAGGGGGATTTGGTGCTCCGACTTAAGCAGAAGAAGTCACATAAATTATCCCCGTCATGGGAAGGACCGTTCATCATAAGCAAGGCGCTGCTCAATGGGTCTTACTACCTTGTCGACAATCGTGAACTAAAGGATAGGCCCAACAAGGATCATAAGCGTAAGCGACGTGACTCGGATGATGACTACCCGGAGCTTGATCGGCCATGGAACATAGCACCGCTACGTCCTTTCTACACTTAGCATTTTTTATCTAATAGTGTACCTCTTATATGATCAATGAAATAAAGCTCTTTGGTTCACTCATATTGCTGAGTATTTTACCTCCTTTAGTATTCATTTTTGGATCATATAAACCTTTATGCACAAGCTTTGCGATTGCACTTGTGAAAATTCCGCCTACGGGCGTTAGCTTAAGTTTTCTGGTCTACACGTTCTTTGTTGTTTTTATGTGGATTCTGGAGTAGTGACTTTCGGCACTCATTGTCGGAAATTTTGTGCTAAGGTTTTTGACGGTGCCATTGGGTATCATCACCTAAGCGCATGGTTCCGACAACGAGTCTTCCGACTCACGAAAAGTCAAGCATAAGAACCAGAGTAACGGATAAGCCAGCACTTGCTTAAAAAATATATACATACTGGGCATTAATTCTTAAGTAGCAGGATACAACAACCATTGTTTTCCGTCTTAAGATTACATCACCAAGTTTTTTCAATGCACACTCCAAAGGTGAAACAAGAATTACAAAGTGTTTTTCACTCCTTGGGTGCAGGGGACTTGGAGGCCGCATCATCACCAGCCGGAGATTCACCCTCAGCGTCGCCACTGTGAGGAGACTCGGAGGATTCAGGGTCGGCGTTGTCAAGAAAGTTCCTGGGCACGAAGACGTCGACATCCACCAACTCGGCAACCCTGGTGTCATAACCCGCGAGTGATGACAGGATGGCTTCGTGATCGATCTCCTTGCCGTCATCATCCACGTCGGGGATACCAGATGTCACCATGTCGATGTCGGCACCTTCATAATGCGCCTTCACCATGGACAATGCCATCCTTGCGCCATCCCGTGCACATGAAGTTTTCCAGCTTGCGACACGCTCGGGGGCTCGGCGCAGAATCTCCGAGTACTTCACAACAGAGTCCGAGGCCTTGATATAAATTTGGAGGGGCTGGGCGATCTCCTTGGCTTGGGTGATGGCGGTGTTGATGAAGTTGCCGGCAAGAATCATGCATTCCTTGTCCGAAGGAGGCGAGTGGGTTAAACCCAGGGGCGCTGAAAATTCCGACAATGATTGCATGAGTTCAAATATTCTAAGTATCCAGACTAAAGAGCTACAAGGCGGAGGACACTTACTGAAGATGCTGGCCTTAGCCTGCCAGACAACGTCCGCCAAGGATTCTTTCTCTTGTTGGAGGAGCTTAAACGCCTCGCTATGACGAAGGTTTTGCTCATCGGCAGCTTGCTTCTGATCCTTTAGGATCGCAAGCTCTTCCTTCAAGCGATTGATCTCAGCGGAGGCAGAGTCCTGCAGGGCTTTCATGGAATCCTCGTGCATCTTCAGCATTTGTTCCCTCTCCTTCTTAAGGATCTTGTTCTCGCTGTCCATCTGCTGAATGTGCTTGGACTGCTCGACAATATCCTTGGCCTTGGCTACATGCTCTGCAAGTCGGAGAAAACAAAATACACCGTGAGTATTCGAAGAAGGAAGGCACAAAAGTAAGACAGAAATGCGCAAAAAGAAAACAGACTCTTGTTTTTGATGATCTGTTCCTTCAAGATGGCGGTTTTACCCTTTTCAGCTTCAAGGTCCGCGCGCATCTTCTGATACTTGTCATTGTCCATACCTCTCCGAGCATCCTCGTTCTGTGGAAATAAACACAAAGTCAAGCCGTTGTTTAGTCCGCTTAGAGCCTCTAGTCGGAAATTTCCCACTTAGAAGCTCGGGGGCTACAGCAAGAGTTTTTAACTTAGCAATATGCTTAGCTTTTCTTTAAGCATCTAGTCGGAGCTAATTCAGTTCTCAACTAGAAGCTTGGGGGCTACAGTATAAAGTTTTAACTCGGAAAATGCTTAGCCTTTCTTTAAGTATCTAGTCGGAAATAATTCAGTTACAACTAGATGCTTGGGGGCTACAGCACTTATTATGAACACTGCGTATGCTACTCTTAAAGCATCTAGTCGGAATAGTTCATTCCATCTAAATGCTTGGGGGCTACAGTGAGAGTTTTTTCTAACTTAGTCACTCTTAGAGCATATAGATGCAAAGCCAATGGTTTTCCGTCTACATCCTCGGGGGCTACAGTGGGATACTCATATGAAATGCAAAAGGTAACGTAAAACTTACAAGTGCGATGATCTTGAGGTTTGTAGCACTCTCGGCCAGCAGCTTGCCAAAGGAAACGCTGTTGCTTCGCAATATGTCTGCTTGACGGAGTAGCTCCTCAAGACCGCACGTCGGAGATGAAGGCACTCCTCCAAGAACCGTAGTTGTGCTACCCGGCGTAAGCACCGGGAAAATAATCTTTGGCAGCTCCAAGGGTTTCTGGGGAGTAGAAGCGCCGCCTTCGGCAGATGTACCAGAAACCACCACCGCCTTGCCGCTACCGATGGCATCCTTAGTCGGAGCTTCAGCCATTTGAAGAGCAGCACTCTCCTGCGTCGCCTGCTTGCCGACAATTGCGAGTTCGGTAGAGGCGCCAGAATCCACTTCCATGGCGGAAGGGCCTGGTGCCTTCTGGGCTTGGGAGCTTATCGGAACGGAGGAGGGCTTGACGGCAGGAGTAGCAGGGGCGATGGCGGGGGAAGAGTCGCGATGCAGCATATCTTTGATATTTCTAGAAGCCCCAAGAGTCTTGGAGGACTTCTTGAGGCTGCTTGTGGCTTTCTTCCTGAAACGTGCAGAATGCATAAGTACTGGAATAAGACAGATAAACAAGAAAATGTCGGAGAATAAGAAGCTTACACTAGGGGGGGCGCTTTGGCAAACATCTCGGTGGCTTTCTTCTTTTCCGCCTCCAGGGCGGCAGTACTCTTTTTGGAGGCTCCACCCTCCGTCTTCTTTTTCTTGCCTCCGTCGGCAGCGTCAGAGGTGGAGCTATTCCGCTTTCGCACCAACGGGTCATCTTCGTCGGACATGACCGTGACTTCCTTCATCTTGGGATCGTAGATTTGGGCGGCCAGGTTGCCCTCCTCTAGATCGCTAAGCTGTTAAGTGAGAAATCACCGTGTTAGAAAAGATGGTATTAGCAAGACGGAAAAACTGGAGCAATGTCATACACGGAAAATAAATACCTACCTTTGGGCACTTTCCGTTCACGAACATGTCATAGGTGAGGGTGAAGCCACGCTTCTTGTCCTTCACCTTGACGATGTCCTTAAGATGGAACTTGAAGAAGTCGCTCGAGAAGTTGTCCTCGGAGATTCGGAGGGTATCCCTTCGATCGCCGGTGTACTCGTGCATAAGCTTCGTACGGTGCTGCAGAGGTTGGATCCGCCTGATGAACCAGCACATGGCTAGGTCCAAGCCGGTCAGACCCGTCTCTATGAACCACTCGATCCGTCTTATGGCGCGAGAAGCGTTGAGGTCGGAGGGAAGAGAGGCATGAGACCGCCATGTGGGAACTTCGGCAGCGGCTCCGTCCACAAAGTCCGGGTACGTTACTTCTCGGCCCGTAAAAGGAATGTCGGGGCCGTAGAAGTACGTCCGCTGCCAATTTTTGCATGACTCGTGGCCGACGATGTCGGGGAACCGCCGGCCAGGACGGATCTTGAAGCTTATGGTGCCGCAGTTTCTAAGCTCCTCCTTGCTGTGTCCGGCTTCACATTTGACGGTGAAGAAGTATACAAACAGATCTAACCTAGGCTAATCCCTAGGTAACCCTCGCAAAGTGTCGCGATGTTGCTAAGCACTAAGATGCTATTGGGGGAAAGGTTGTGGGGTTGGACCTTGAAGTGATTTAAGACGGACAGGAAGAAGTGGGAGATGGGAAGAGAAACGCCACGTACCAATTGCGCCTTGAGGTATACTTTCTCTCCGACTTGGGGAGAGGGGGTCACCTCGCCGGCCGGCGCCGCCCGCCAGGCGAGCCCCTCCGTCGCAGGGAGGTAACCCTCAGCGACCATCTCTTGGATGTCGCGGCCGGTGATGTCCGAGCCGTGCCAGTTGCCCTTGTGCGAGTCTGGCTCCTCTTCCAGGGGCTCCAGCGCCGCCAGGTTATGGTCGCCGCCGGTGGTTTCTATCACCGCCGATGCGGGAATAACCAGACCCTCTGGGGGCATGATGACGGAGCTCGCCGGCTTCGCCGCGGCTTCGCTCGACGCCGCCATTAACGGGGATGAACCGCTGCTAGCCATGGAGGAGGGAGAGGATGCGACTGGTGCAGAGAGCAAGGCTAGGGTTTCTCGAGGTTTTTGCGGAGAGCTCGAGGAGGCGGGCGGCTGGAGGAAGAAGATGATGACGCGAGAGAATGGGGTGAAAAAGTGGCAAGTGTCCCACGGTCACTATTTATCTTACTCTGTGTCAAGATTCGTGCAGCTAATCGGACGGTTGCCGCGTAGACGATGTGTTCGTGAACGTGCGCGGTAATTTCGCCACGTCTCCAACCGCCGCTGCCAACGGTTCGTATCGCTCGCGCGGGAAAATCGGCTATGATTACGTTCTCTACATGTGTGAGTTACGAGGCGTCGCTGACCTACAGCCTACGTCGTCATAACTGACATGGTAGATGAGCCGTCCCATCGAAGATTCCGGCATGGATGGATTTAATCCGACAACGGGAGCGTACGATGGAAGATTCAGCATTTCTCCGACTTACTCGTAGAAGACGGAGAAAACTGTGGCATCCCGCAAAACCACTACTAGAAAATCGCGTTGTTGTTGTGCATTGCATCGTCATCATCATGCATTGTTTGTCTGGAAACTATTTTCGGAAAAACCTATTTTTGTTTTCTAAACGCCCCGTCTTTGTTCAAAACCAAAACCCGGTCTCCGGATTAGTTTGTTTTGTCTACCAGTGTTTTGCAAAGTCCTGTTCTAAATAAATAAATTGTTTAATTATTTTAGGGGGCAGCCGAACCGGGCCGATCCGACCCAGTTGGCCACCCCCAGTACAAAACCAATCGGTCCACCAAAATCCTAAAACTACCCAACCTAGTCTAACCACCCCTCCAGCCACCTCACCCCAGCCTATCTCGCTGCGCCACATCAGCCTCGCCCAAAATCCCAACCACTCCTATGCCGCCACCTCACCCTACCCCACTCCCCACTCCCTCCACCCTGGACCCCCACCCGACCCGCACACACGCAGACGCACTCACACACCGCCCCTAGCCCTGGCTCTCTCTCCCTGGCCCCTCCCGACACCCCGGCCCCACCTACCGACCCCGCTCTCTCCCTGGTTCTCTTCTCCCCCCGCGCCTCTCCCCACCACCGACCGACCGCGCCCGTCCCCGCCGCCAAGTCTGGCCGGCCTCGCCGCCTCGCCTTCGGCGCCGCCAGCGGGCACCGAGCCGCGCCCGCGGCCGCTCCTCTCTCCTCCTCCACCGCCGCCTCTCTCTTCTTCCTCGAGCGCCGCTCGCATCTCTCTCCCGAGCGAAGCCTTCGCCGCCGGCCCCTCTTCTCTGCGCCCCACCCCCTCTCTCCTCTCCGGCCACCGCCTGCCTCCCTATCGGGCCGCCCTCCGCCTCGACCACGCGTCCCTGCGGCCCAACCTCCCACCAGTCCCCGCACCCAACCACCGCCCGCTCGCCGGCTCCCCTCCCCATCCTCTCTCTCTCGCCGCCGGCCCGCCACCAATCGCCGCCCGCGCCTCCGTGCCACTCCGCCTCCACCCGCAGCCACCTCGCCGCCCTCCTCCCCTACGCAGGGCGCCGCCACAAGGGACCCGAGCCCCGCCCCGGCGCCTTGGCCCCGTCCGCCGCCAGGCCTCGCCGTCTCCGGCCGGCCCCCCTCGCCAGCAGCCTCCTCCGTCCCACATACTCGCTGCCTCGCCCCTGTAGCACCTCCTCTCCGGTGTCACCATGCGACCGTCTCCACTGCCACCTGCTGCGGGTGGTCCTACTCCCCTCTTGTTATCGTGCCGCCCTCGTCAACCCTTCTGCCACGCACAACACCACTGGAACGAGTCTGTCCTTCCCCAAATGTTTGTTTTGGCTATTGCCTAGTCAGAACACTAGTTTTCGTGTACTCTGAGACCCATGTGGTGATGATGGTGATAAGGATTTGCTTCGACACCAAAAGATGAAGTTGACCTTCAGATACCTCCCGGCTACAATTGGCGAGATGTTCGAGACACCCTAGTGCACGAGATCGACAAGTGGATAAGGAGTTCAACACAATGCTGCCAAGATCTTCGGTGCTTGAAGGAGATCACAAGTACCCGGTGTCGTCGCAAGCTCACCACCTACCCTTGGATTTAGAACCCCAAGGTCTTCGAGGTGGAACCGACAAGTTCGCCTACCCGGACACCGTGCGCCAAGATCTTCTCGGACCCGAGGACCATCAAGACTTCCGCTCGGGAACGCCAAGTACTCCTTCCTGGCTTCGAAGCCGACCCCGTGGACCGACATGATCTCCTTCACGGATACGTCAAGTACTCCCTCGAGGACGCCGAGTACTTCACCCCGGACATCGAGACCCTGAACGACAAGTTCTCCTTCCCGGAAGCATTTACGCTCGTGCGACAAGATCTACTTCCCAGATCCGAAGACCCCGGTACCCGCTCCACTCAAGTACGCCATCGACGACAAGATCGGCACCGACCAGGGCGAGTTCGATGCGCCCCGACACCAAACCAAGTTCTGCAACCCGAACGCCAAGACCCCCGCGGAACCCCAAGATCTTCTCCTGGGGCGACGAGTTCTTCTTCTCGGATACGACAAGTACTTCATCCCGAACGCCAGTACCGTCGACATGACCCGAAGACCATGGATGCGCTACTCTGTTATCCGAGAACGCTCCCGCCGAGACCGAACCCCAGATCCGTACCCTGAGACCGAACCTCGAACCCCGGAACCCCAAGATCGTCCGAACCCAGATGTGTGACCTCTTTTTCGTGACCTATATTTTATAAATAATATAATTTGTTGCATATTAAATTGTTCATGCATGCATATTGTCATGTGGTTTGGGGGCCTTATGCCGATTCACCTAAATTAAATATGGGGCCCATATGCGGGCAAATCTAGTCTTATATTGGCCTCATTTAAATTTGTGTAGCGAACCGGTAACTTATCTTGCCCTGTTAATTACAACATTTAATATGCGGGGTATCTATATAACATGAACCTATTAATTAATTGTCGGGACCCCGGTTCCGCTTAATATGGCCTAATTGCATCGCATTTTTGCCATGTCATACACCATGCATGCATCATGCCGATCTTTTGCCGTAGTATTAAATATTGCATCCGGTGTTTATTCTAGTGTTTTGCTTCTTCGCGGATAAGGCCGTTGAGTTGATGCGAGTGTCGACCCGATCTTCGGTTGAACCTTCGACAATGTTTTCAGGCGAGCATCTCCCCCTTTCTACCTATCTTACTTTTATAGTCTTTATTTCCTCCTGTTGATCTATTGCTATCTGTGTTGCGTTGCTCTAGTTTTCGAACCCGTGATATCCCTTGCAGCCCTATATTGCCTTGGACACATCCTATTACCTGTTGCTTGGTAGATAGTTGGACTTGCGCGTCGTAGTCGCTTGCTCAAGTGCTGTCGCGTGTCGTTAAGTACCACAGTTGTTGGAGCCTTGCCGCATGTTTAATGTTGGAGATGATCATGGCTTTATTTATCGTTCACTTTAATTACTGTTTAACAACTAAAATTGAAGTAGGTAAGAAGAGGCACAGGTGGGCAATAGATGTTATTTGGTTGTTAACCGTCCACTTGTGTCCCGTAGGACCCCGAGTACTTGATACCTGTTCCTTGAATATTCGCGCTATCCACATACGGGAATTATGGGACCCCCCTGAGCCAGAGCTTGATTCATTCTTATTTCTTGGGGCCACAAACTAGTTTGAGGTTTTATTTACTATCCTGTACTTATGCCATGCCTTACTGCTTTATTACGATTGTGCGATGGATAGCACCTGTACTGTTTAGGATCGGGACACGTTTTCGCGGTGTCGACAAGCCCAGTTTTGGGTTCCCAGTCGTTCACAGCCGTCCACCCAAACCTCGGGTCCGTCTCGGAGTCAGCTAACTTCGTTGCGGGTGTACTCCAAGGGGTGGCCCCCTGAAATATTTCTGAATCCTGTGATTGCTTTGTCGTGAAGGCCTCGTTGGGTTTTGATTTGGTTTTTCCGAGGTTGATCGAGTGTGTGTTGCTATTTATGCACCCCTGCAGGGTAAAACTTTCTGAAAGCCGTGTCCGCGGTTATGGACGACTTGGAGCACAGTATCTCGATCATAGACAACTATAACTAAAGTAGTGCTATAAATTTAACTTTATAATGACTAGTAATCAGCTTCACTATAATGGAATGATTAAGTAAAACTGCCAACAATTGCTTGTTTGGGTTGTCGCTTGCGACCATTGTATCTGACTAGTAAGTATTGCAACTACAACGGAATAGCTAAATAAAAGTATCAACAACTGCTGGGTTTTGGGATATCTCATGCTAATTGTATCTGACTAGTAAGTGATGCAACTACAATGGAATGGTTAAATAAAAGTGTCCACTGCTTATTTTATCAGGATGACCATCTATATTTGACTAGTAATTGCTGCAACGATAACCGATTAAATAAAACTGCCAACTGTGTGAGTTCCTCGGCTGACTTCCTCGTTTGGTCTCGAGGGGGAGACACCAGGATGGGTTTGTTTGATGGTAGCATCAGGTTGGTTCCGAATAGGTCTTTCTTATCCCTCTCTGATAACCGACAGTTGTATCGGGTCTCTATAGGTTGTTTAGTGCTTGCTGCCGCTGCCGCTCAGTCCACCATACCTATGTAGGCGAGGACCGCCGAATTCTAGCCTCGCCGTGTACTGGCCTCAGTACTGACCGCTCTCTCTTTTTCCTTTGCCCTTTCTCGGCACCCCTTTTGTTTAAGCAGGTTTTGAGATCGACGTCGTTAGCAGGGTTACCCTTCCGGCTTGGCCTGGGCAGGGTTATGGACGCCATTGGTTATTCTTCGGGGCTCTTAGCCCCATTTGCATCTTGTCCGTAGCGGGACGCTCTATCGTTTTCAAGGTGATTTGGATCTTTGTTCTGTATATCTGTATTCTTGACTCATTGAGTCGCTGTTGTATATATATCTGTTCTGTGGGTCCCATCGAGGACTGTTGTGTAATGTTATTACTTCGTTTTCCACCCGCACGAAAGTGCCTGGTGGGCACCTTTGAATCGTTTCTATGCGGGTTTGGCGGGAAGCGCTGAACTTGCATAGGGTCGATTTTGAGGGTGTTACAGAGTGGTATCAGAGCTCAGCAGTTGCGATACCCCACAAGTCCAGCCTGTAGGATAGCCTAGCTAACGGCCGAAGTAGAGTGTCAAAACTATTTTTTTAAAAAATCGGTTGGATAGTTCTGATTAGGTCTGATTTTACTCCTTACCCCTCTGCTGCTCTCCTCTCACCTCTGCGTGTTTTGAATCCGCTCTCTTTTCCCTCTTCGAGTCCAGGATTTCTCGTGGTTGGGTTCCGTCGTACCTTCAGGGTTTCGCTTCCCCCTTTGATAACGGTGTTCTACCATCCGGTGTTCATGCTGTCTGAGGAATCCGTCTACTGTGGTATCATTCTTTGTTCCTTGTTTGCGACTTCCGGTGTTTCCGACGCGACGACATCATCTACGCCAGATCCGATGCAGAGCCTGCATCACTCCTCTGTTTCCGAACCTCGATTGTCGAGATCTTCAGTCTAATTCCGAGAGTTGGGTGCATAATCCGCCTATTCGTGTGCAGAGTAATGGTTTGGGTGCGCGATGGACTGATCACCATCCGACTACTCTTATCATTCGCTCTTGTACATTGAATTGGTGAATTAATGTGATTTTACTCCGTCCATGGAAGCTAGAGGTGGCTTTATTGGTTGATACCTCTATCTTCGCCTTTGTTCTCGGAGTGTTCTCTCGACGATCACGGACAACGACCTCTTGTTAGTGGTGTCGCGAGGATCTGCACGAAGCGCGAAGGATCAGATCGCCGACCTTCCTTTCGGTACCATGAGGCGGATCTCGAGGGCGAGATCCATTGTTAATGGTGTCGAATTGTGGCATCCCGCAAAACCACTACTAGAAAATCGCGTTGTTGTTGTGCATTGCATCGTCATCATCATGCATTGTTTGTCTGGAAACTATTTTCGGAAAAACCTATTTTTGTTTTCTAAACGCCCCGTCTTTGTTCAAAACCAAAACCCGGTCTCCGGATTAGTTTGTTTTGTCTACCAGTGTTTTGCAAAGTCCCGTTCTAAATAAATAAATTGTTTAATTATTTTGGGGGGCAGCCGAACCGGGCCGATCCGACCCAGTTGGCCACCCCCAGTACAAAACCAATCGGTCCACCAAAATCCTAAAACTACCCAACCTAGTCTAACCACCCCTCCAGCCACCTCACCCCAGCCTATCTCGCTGCACCACATCAGCCTCGCCCAAAATCCCAACCACTCCTATGCCGCCACCTCACCCTACCCCACTCCCCACTCCCTCCACCCTGGACCCCCACCCGACCCGCACACACGCAGACGCCCTCACACACCGCCCCTAGCCCTAGCTCTCTCTCCCTGGCCCCTCCCGACACCCCGGCCCCACCTACCAACCCCGCTCTCTCCCTGGTTCTCTTCTCCCCCCGCGCCTCTCCCCACCACCGACCGACCGCGCCCGTCCCCGCCGCTAAGTGCGGTCGGCCTCGCCGCCTCGCCTTCGGCCGCCGCCAGCAGGCACCGAGCCGCGCCCGCGGCCGCTCCTCTCTCCTCCTCCACCGCCGCCTCTCTCTTCTTCCTCGAGCGCCGCTCGCATCTCTCTCCCGAGCGAAGCCTTCGCCGCCGGCCCCTCTTCTCCGCGCCCCACCCCCTCTCTCCTCTCCGGCCACCGCCTGCCTCCCTATCGGGCCGCCCTCCGCCTCGACCACGCGTCCCTGCGGCTCCACCTCCCACCAGTCCCCGCACCCAACCACCGCCCGCTCGCCGGCTCCCCTCCCCATCCTCTCTCTCTCGCCGCCGGCCCGCCACCAATCGCCGCCCGCGCCTCCGTGCCACTCCGCCTCCACCCGCAGCCACCTCGCCGCCCTCCTCCCCTACGCAGGGCGCCGCCACCAGGGACCCGAGCCCCGCCCCGGCGCCTTGGCCCCGTCCGCCGCCAGGCCTCGCCGTCTCCGGCCGGCCCCCCCTCGCCAGCAGCCTCCTCCGTCCCGCATACTCGCTGCCTCGCCCCTGTAGCACCTCCTCTCCGGTGTCACCATGCGACCGTCTCCACCGCCACCTGCTGCGGGTGGTCCTACTCCCCTCTTGTTACCGTGCCGCCCTCGTCAACCCTTCTGCCACGCACAACACCACTGGAACGAGTCTGTCCTTCCCCAAATGTTTGTTTTGGCTATTGCCTAGTCAGAACACTGGTTTTCGTGTACTCTGAGACCCATGTGCTGATGATGGTGATAAGGATTTGCTTCGACACCGAAAGATGAAGTTGACCTTCAGATACCTCCCGGCTACAATTGGCGAGATGTTCGAGGCACCCTAGTGCACGAGATCGACAAGTGGATAAGGAGTTCAACACAATGCTGCCAAGATCTTCGGTGCTTGAAGGAGATCACAAGTACCCGGTGTCGTCGCAAGCTCACCACCTACCCTTGGATTTAGAACCCCAAGGTCTTCGAGGTGGAACCGACAAGTTCGCCTACCCGGACACCGTGCGCCAAGATCTTCTCGGACCCGAGGACCATCAAGACTTCCGCTCGGCAACGCCAAGTACTCCTTCCTGGCTTCGAAGCCGACCCCGTGGACCGACATGATCTCCTTCACGGATACGTCAAGTACTCCCTCGAGGACGCCGAGTACTTCACCCCGGACATCGAGACCCTGAACGACAAGTTCTCCTTCCCGGAAGCATTTACGCTCGTGCGACAAGATCTACTTCCCAGATCCGAAGACCCCGGTACCCGCTCCACTCAAGTCCGCCATCGACGACAAGATCGGCACCGACCAGGGCGAGTTCGATGCGCCCCGACACCAAACCAAGTTCTGCAACCCGAACGCAAAGACCCCCGCGGAACCCCAAGATCTTCTCCTGGGGCGACGAGTTCTTCTTCTCGGATACTACAAGTACTTCATCCCGAACGCCAGGACCGTCGACATGACCCGAAGACCACGGATGCGCTACTCTGTTATCCGAGAACGCTCCCGCCGAGACCGAACCCCAGATCCGTACCCTGAGACCGAACCTCGAACCACGGAACCCCAAGATCGTCCGAACCCAGATGTGTGACCTCTTTTCCGTGACCTATATTTTATAAATAATATAATTTGTTGCATATTAAATTGTTCATGCATGCATATTGTCATGTGGTTTGGGGGCCTTATGCCGATTCACCTAAATTAAATATGGGGCCCATATGCGGGCAAATCTAGTCTTATATTGGCCTCATTTAAATTTGTGTAGCGAACCGGTAACTTATCTTGCCCTGTTAATTACAACATTTAATATGCGGGGTATCTATATAACATGAACCTATTAATTAATTGTCGGGACCCCGGTTCCGCTTAATATGGCCTAATTGCATCGCATTTTTGCCATGTCATACACCATGCATGCATCATGCCGATCTTTTGCCGTAGTATTAAATATTGCATCCGGTGTTTATTCTAGTGTTTTGCTTCTTCGCGGATAAGGCCGTTGAGTTGATGCGAGTGTCGACCCGATCTTCGGTTGAACCTTCGACAATGTTTTCAGGCGAGCATCTCCCCCTTTCTACCTATCTTACTTTTATAGTCTTTATTTCCTCCTGTTGATCTATTGCTATCTGTGTTGCGTTGCTCTAGTTTTCGAACCCGTGATATCCCTTGCAGCCCTATATTGCCTTGGACACATCCTATTACCTGTTGCTTGGTAGATAGTTGGACTTGCGCGTCGTAGTCGCTTGCTCAAGTGCTGTCGCGTGTCGTTAAGTACCACAGTTGTTCGAGCCTTGCCGCATGTTTAATGTTGGAGATGATCATGGCTTTATTTATCGTTCACTTTAATTACTGTTTAACAACTAAAATTGAAGTAGGTAAGCAGAGGCACAGGTGGGCAATAGATGTTATTTGGTTGTTAACCGTCCACTTGTGTTCCGTAGGACCCCGAGTACTTGATGCCTGTTCCTTGAATATTCGCGCTATCCACATACGGGGAATTATGGGACCCCCCTGAGCCAGAGCTTGATTCATTCTTATTTCTTGGGGCCACAAACTAGTTTGAGGTTTTATTTAGTATCATGTACTTATGCCATGCCTTACTGCTTTATTACGATTGTGCGATGGATAGCACCTGTACTGTTTAGGATCGGGACACGTTTTCGCGGTGTCGACAAGCCTAGTTTTGGGTTCCCAGTCGTTCACAGCCGTCCACCCAAACCTCGGGTCCGTCTCAGAGTCAGCTAACTTTGTTGCAGGTGTACTCCAAGGGGTGGCCCCTTGAAATATTTCTGAATCCTGTGATTGCTTTGTCGTGAAGGCCTCGTTGGGTTTTGATTTGGTTTTTCCGAGGTTGATCGAGTGTGTGTTGCTATTTGTGCACCCCTGCAGGGTAAAACTTTCTGAAAGCCGTGTCCACGGTTATGGACGACTTGGAGCACAGTATCTCGATCATAGATATAACTAAAGTAGTGCTATAAATTTAACTTTATAATGACTAGTAATCAGCTTCACTATAATGGAATGATTAAGTAAAACTGCCAACAATTGCTTGTTTGGGTTGTCGCTTGCGACCATTGTATCTGACTAGTAAGTATTGCAACTACAACGGAATGGCTAAATAAAAGTATCAACAACTGCTGGGTTTTGGGATATCTCATGCTAATTGTATCTGACTAGTAAGTGATGCAACTACAATGGAATGGTTAAATAAAAGTGCCCACTGCTTATTTTATTAGGATGACCATCTATATTTGACTAGTAATTGCTGCAACGATAACCGATTAAATAAAACTGCCAACTGTGTGAGTTCCTCGGCTGACTTCCTCGTTTGGTCTCGAGGGGGAGACACCAGGATGGGTTTGTTTGATGGTAGCATCAGGTTGGTTCCGAATAGGTCTTTCTTATCCCTCTCTGATAACCGACAGTTGTATCGGGTCTCTATAGGTTGTTTAGTGCTTGCTGCCGCTGCCGCTCAGTCCACCATACCTATGTAGGCGAGGACCACCGAATTCTAGCCTCGCCGTGTACTGGCCGCAGTACTGACCGCTCTCTCTTTTTCCTTTGCCCTTTCTCGGCACCCCTTTTGTTTAAGCAGGTTTTGAGATCGACGTCGTTAGCAGGGTTACCCTTCCGGCTTGGCCTGGGCAGGGTTATGGACGCCATTGGTTATTCTTCGGGGCTCTTAGCCCCATTTGCATCTTGTCCGTAGAGGACTAAAAGATATTGCTTGACGATTTTCCGACATCCATCTTGACGGAGCATTCCACGGGAAGAGGCAAGACGGCGCAAGATCTCGGAGTTCTCCGGGGTCTACTGTTGGGGATATGCTATATGGGTATCCTCATAGCATGTCTCTTATCCGACTAACCCGGGTGGACCATAGTCGGTAGCATGGCCTATGGCCTGCTGGGCGGCTCAGTTAGGTGGATCCAGAAGAGAGGCCCATGCCGGATAAAGGAAGGCTACGGTGGAGTCACCAGCGTACCCGGAGCCTTGGATTGCAAGATACACAAGACTAGTAATAGACGGTGTAGAACTCTGTAACCTGTCCGGCTAGGACTTTTCCCTGCAACCCTAGGACCTGACGACTATATAAGCCGGGCCTATGGGAGCCTTTAGGGCACGATAACTTAGACTTTCTAGTCACCTCGGACAGAGAACCTAATCTCTGTAACTCGGCGTATTGTCATTATAGTGATTTATAGCAGGAGTAGGATTCCGCCACCGTTGTGGGATCTGAACCTGGGTAAGCTGTGTTACCTCGTACCCGTCAACCGTCCGCCTTAACACGTCTCTAAACACGCACTGTGAGGACCCCTCCATGGCGTACTCATCGGCAATACCACGACAGTCGTACCTTCAGGGTTTTCGCTGCCATACTCTTGTAACGGTGCTTCAACAACTGACCTTCATGCTATCAGATGAATCTTTCGTCTATTGTACCTTTTAGTGGACCGAAAATTCACTAAAAAATTTCTTTGTATCTTTCGGTGTTTTTTGATGCGACGACCTCATCTACATCATGTATGATGAAGAACTTACATCATTCTTTTGTTTCCAAAACTCGATTGTCGAGATCTTCGGTCTGATTCTGAGAGTTGGTTGCATAGTTCCCTATTCATGTGAAGAGTAATGCTTTGGGTGCGCGATGGACTGATCACCATCTGACTACTCTTATCATTCTCTCTTGTACATTGAATGGTGGATTGACGCAATTATACTCCTTCTATGTAAGTTGGAGGTGGCCTTACCTTTTGAGACCCTTACCTTCGACTTTGTTCTCCAGTGTTCTCTCTCGACGAACGTGAGCAACGACCCTTGTTGGTGGTGTCACCAATTTCAAGATGGAGAAAGAATCCTTGTTAGTGGTGTCGCGAGGATCTACATGAAGGGATAATATTCAGATCGTTGGCCTTCCTCCCCGTACCATGAGGCAGATCTCGAGGGCGAGATCCATTGTTAGTGGTGTCGAATTGTAGCACCCCGGGTAAATCCACTACTAGAAAATTGTGTGTTATTTTATTTATGCATCATCATGACATCATGCATATTTCTGCACTAAACTATTTTTCAAAAGCCCTATTTTATTTTCTACATTAGCTCCTCTTATTTCAAATTATAAGGCCAATCATTCTGAATATTTTATCTGTCTAACAAACTGTCTACAAAATCTTTTAAATAACATTAAATAAACTTATATTTTTCGGGGAGGCACTCCAGCCGGATGGCATAAAAGCCCAACCGGCCAGACTACCTACTACCCAAAATAAACCCTAGCTAACCCTAATCCCCTTCCTACCCCAAACCTACCCAGCCGCCACCACCCCTGTATCCACCCCGCCGCCGGACAACCCCACCCACCTTGGTACCCAACACACAAACACACAACACACGCATGCCACACCCCTGGTGCCCCTCCCCTGGCCCCACCCGCAACGAACGGGCCTGCGGTGACCTAGCATACCACTGCATGTGTAGTACACTATAGTCGTTGACATGACATCTACAGAACACCTCCCTCAGAGTGGTACAACAGAAACATTGCGGGTCCATATTACAAAAGTACACACATTATTATTACTACAATACCGGAAGTTCAAGACTTTTTCCAAAAGATCCATCTTACAAACCAAAATATAAAGTGTTCAGCGGAATTTAAAAGTAGCAACTCCGTCTAGGAGTTGAGCTCAACAGCTTATTCTATAGAGTTCATGCTGCTCGGCTTCATTCATTACTATTAACTAGGGTTACTTAGTTGGACTCATTATCATTGACACCATAGCGAATTTCGTAATCCACTCATTCAACTCCTCCGGACAGATCAGGTTCCTCGTAGAACACATCTTCTTGGCATTCGGCTGCATACATTGGCACGTCTTCGGGATCCTCAGAGTCTAAGCTAGGGATCAAAGGAAAGAATGAGTAACAGCGTTACCCAACAAGTTAATTATATGCAAGGTGGGAAGTTTGGTGCTCTAACTACCACCTCGGATTATAAATCCTTGGCACTATGCAGTTTTTGTAAATCTTTCTTCAAAGATTGATTTTATTCCGAAAAACTATGACAATCAGCCTTCACAGGTTGACCAGAACTTTCATGGAGTTCCTTTCCTGCCGCGTTCGTAGCTCCTTCCCGGAACAGGGAGTAACAAGTTACAGTTCTTACACTCTGCAGAGGTGCGTTACTTTACCCATGAGAGATCAACTCCTTATTGCACAACCGGGCGTACTTTCCCATCCACAATTCCATGACGTGGGTCCCAGAAGTTGTTCCAAGCCAATCACTGCCCCCTTCATGACCCCGCATGCCTCCTTGGTGTACACCATGCCCACATAATAAATTACGGCAATGGTTTGTACAGACCGTTAGATGCCAGAACTATCGTGGGACGATGAGGTTTCCCACCCATATGCTGCATATCCTCTACGAATTACCAATTAATATGCACGCTACGTGGATAACAGCCACGACCTGCACATCCGGCTTCTTGCGAGAGGAAGAAGATACAGCTGACTTCTTTGTCCTTTTCCAAATCTCATGGCTAACGCGTAATATACGGCGCTAGAATCATTGACGTCAGGGGTTATTAAGTCCCTACTTGATCATCATTGTTGCAAATAGAACCCTAAGTTCTATTGCTCCATTATATCACCACTTAGGATGATATCTATGATTTATTTATTAATGAAAATAATATTTTCTTTCTTTTATAGCATATATGATAACACACATTTTGCAAATACTTTGATAAAGACTCTTCAAAGGACATGAGCAAGTGATGAACTTGCCTTGTGATGGCAAGGTAGTGAAGTCTGATGCTTGCACTGGACCTTGAGCTTCTAGTTCTACAAAAACATCATTATTGCCCGATAAGGGCAATATTTAAAGAAGCAAAATGATTATGCAAGTAATGTAATGCATTATTTAATTCTATATGCATTTTCCCTATATAAGGTGCATTTTAATAAAGCATTTATAAATATTATTTTTTTATATTTATTGCATATATTGAATTATTAATTATTCATTAAAATTTATTATTAAATATTTATTTAGTATTTTTCAAAAATACTATAATATTAATATATAATGAAAGTGATTTTTATTTATTTTTATCACCTGTCAATAATTTTGTAAAATTCTATAAGGAATATATAAATTACAAAATTCTTATAAAAATTTAAATGTCCAAAATTTTATATCTTATTTTATTTAGATAGAGTGGATTATTGCGAATCCAGAAATATTTTATTTATAATTTTTGGACTTTTATTTTATTTTCTAGAATTTTATTGAGGTCAGGGGCATTTTGGTCTTTTCCAATTGATTAAAACAGTTTTTTAAACAACTTGGGCTGGCCTTTTGGGCTTATTGGGCCAGTGTGGCCCAATAAGGTAGGGTCAAAATCACCACCCCGACGGGTTCTGGCCCACCCAGCCCACTCTCTCTGCCTCCCCTTCGTTCTCACCCTTCCCCTTCTTCCTCGACCCCGCGGGCTCTGGCGTCGCCGCTGGCGATGGCCGCCGTTGAGGCTTCCCCTGGCCGCCGCCGTGGTGCAGGGCGAGGTTTGCGACTATGCTTGTTCATCTAGTCCAACTCGATTTGACTCCGGGGCTTCCCCGTGGCCAGGTTCACCCCGTTCCCGAACCCTAGGGTTAGGGAAAGGCGTTGTCGCCACCGCCGCGGTCCCGCCTGTGGTGGTGTGCTGGGCTCGTGTGCTGCTATGACCGCCGCCGTGGCTGGTGCAGGTTGCAGTGCCCCCTGGGTGCTCCCTGTGCCGCCGCGGGTTCGTCGGCCAATCTACTTCCTCTTTAATTCGTCAGCGAGGACCCCGGGTAAGTTGCCTCCGTGGTTCTTGTTCATGCTACTACCATGAATCTCTCTGTATATCTAGTAGCTTCTCATGCCTAGTGACTATGTGCTGATTAGGGTTCATCTCTTAATTAGGGTTCTTGTTCTGATTAGGGTTCATAACCCCCTGTTGATCATATCCATGATGCTTTAGATCTAGTGGTGATTATTCTTGAGCATGAAGAATGATTGTTTGTTGTAGGTCATGATTTGTAGCGGCTTTGATGATGCTAGTGGCTTGTCAGATTTATTCTAGTGGTGATACACTATGATCCCATGCTAGTGTTTCTATGGAATTACTGATTGGAAATGTTGTTGATCTAAGAACTTACTCTACTGTTAGAATGCTTATACTGACAGTAGTTCTCTCAGTAGTTGCTTATTGCAATTATAATGGTAAGCTTGTATGAGATTATACATACTGAATATAATCATTACATGTAATGATTTTCTGTGGATGTATAGATGGATTTAATGTTGATTCCTGGCACTTGGCTTCAGGAAGATGATATTTATTTGTTTGTCCCTTTATCTGTGGAAACTAAGCAAAGATTGGTTTTAGATCATTTAGAACTTGTCCTTGTGATACCATCATGATCTGGCACACAAGTGATTGAGTTTTATTTCTAGGCTTAGTTTTGACAATACTTGTGACTAATCCTGGCAAGATAAAATGAAAGCTTTTCTTGATTCTCCTGCCTATGATGTTGGTCTGAGGCTCTAGGATTTAAGTCCTAGTTAGTTGAGCAAATAGTTTGTTTGAAACTTGTAGGATTAGAGGTGCTAATCTCTCTGGGAGATGTGCCCTTATCTGATAAGATCAAATGAAGAATGATCCAAGTTGCAAAAATTAACACTAAACTCTGTGATGCTGGTCTGAGAGTTTAGTGCTTTTGGCTGAGTTTGATTTCTTATCTTTATACTTGAAACCTCTAGGATAGATTCACCTCTCTTGGGTGATTATTGAGAGATTATTTCATAAAGCAACACATGATTTTATCTAGATACTATGATTGAATCATGTGATGGTTTTATGAGGCTCACCACAAAATCTGATGATGGTGTAGTAAGTTGATGATGATGATCTTGATCTTGGTCTGCTGGATCATGTGCTTGCTCTTGAGCTGGACTGCTCCTCCTTGCTCCTGGGCTTGGCCTTGTTGTCCACCTGATTCATCCCCCTCCTTATGTCACCATCTTGGTGATGTTTGGTTGATCTGGGGTGGTTTGGTTTGGCTGTTGTTCTTGGTTTAGCTGCTGTCTACACTGGCTGTTCTTGTGTGTTGTGTAGTAGAGTGATGCACTAGTGCCCCCTACGGCTATGTTGTGGTTTTGTGAGATAGGGTTGTGCTTGTGAGGTCGACAGCACACCATATGCATGCTGGTGTGTCTCCAGCTTGTGTGCCTGCTATGCACTTGTGGATATGTTCAGAATTTTTGAACTTACTATTACCAGATTACTTTCACCTGGCTGGTGAATTTGTCCCCCTTGGCTGTCATCTGACTTCTGGCTTTGAATTTATGAAAGATGGAATCTTTCATATTGGTGAAACTTGCCCCTTTTATAACATTTCTCAATGATGAATTTGTCAAGTGCATTTCACTAACATATCTGAGAGAAATATTTCTAACACTAATCTTCTTTTGTTTTTTATTTAGTCTTTGTTTTGCAGGTACAAAGATAAAGATGAAGATTTAGTTTAGATTTAGATATAGGATAGTTAGTAAATATTCCAATGTAATTTTCTTATTCTTTTGTAATTTTTCTTTTATTATTCTTGTAATATTTATTTTATTCAATTGCAATAAATATTATATTATTATTAATAAAGAATATTCTTATTCTTTATTCTTTTGTAAAATTGTGAAGTTTGGAAATGGCTTCAGTAGGTTACATTCTTTGTAACTTGTTTATGTATTAATAATATGAAATAAGTTTCATATTCAATATAGTTTTTGGATAAGATTTAAGTTATACTACTTATCTCTTAATTAATTTAAGATTCAAAACTTATATGTAAATTATTTAAATTATAATTCAAACACTCAAGTTTAAAATTGCAAATTCATTTTAAACACATAACTCCTTAAGATCATTTCAAAGTTTATAACAATCATCCTTTAAGACTAAACCTAAGCTCAAAGTATGAAAGAAACATTGATCACTTAGGTTTTTTTATTTGGCGGAAATTTTACCCACATTTTCACAGATGAATGCATGCAACAATACATATTCCTAAATCTACCCTTCGTTAGGTCCTAAATGCTGGGATGTTACAGACTTCCCCCCTTAAATTAAACTTTGTCCCGAAGTTTGTCGAGATGTACCTGAATAGTTCTGGATAAGCTTTTCTTAAATCCTCTTCCTTCTCCCATGTGGCTTCCCTCTCAGGGTGATGTTCCCACTGTACTTTGCAATATTTGATTGCTCTGTTCCTCAATCTTTTCCAGTTTTCTTACAGAATCTTATAGGGCTTTTCAATATAAGTCAGGTCTGTTTGTAGCTCTATCTCTTGATGTGTTATAGCATCATCTAGAACTTTCAAACATTTGCGAAGTTGTGAGACATGGAAAACATTATGCACTTGAGCCAATCTTGATGGTAACTCTAAAGCATAAGCTATAGTTCTGTTTTGACTCAGTATCTTGAATGGTCCGATATATCTTGGACTCAATTTTCCTTTAACTCCGAATCTTTTTACTCCTTTCATTGGACTTACTTTCAAATAGACCATATCTCCCACTTCTGGATGCCATGATCTTCGACTTTGATCCGCGTAACTTTTCTACCTGCTCTGGGCTATTTTCAGTGTATCCCTGATCTTATCAATGATTTCTTGTATTTCCTTGATATAATCTGGCGCAAATTCTTTGCTGCTTCCAGGTTCATACCAGCATATTGGTGATCTACACTTCCTTCCATACATAATCTCATATGGAGCTGCGTTCAGACTACTCTGATAGCTATTGTTATAAGAAAAATCTGCCAATGGTAGGTGATCTTCCCATGTTCCTCCAAAATCTAGTGCACAAGCTCTCAACATGTCTTCTAGTATTTGATTTGTTCTTTCAGTTTGACCTCTTGTCTCGGGATGATATGTCGTGCTGAAATCTAACTTTGAACCAAGTGCCTCATGCAATTGCTTCCAAAATGCTGAAGTAAACACTGATCCCCTATCAGTTACGATCTTTTTGGGTACTCCGTGCTTACTTACTATCTCTTTGACATATACTTCAACTAATTTCTCGACATTATCCTTTTGATTCACTGGAATAAAATGTGCACTCTTAGTGAGTCTGTCCACAATTACCCATACCATATCCTTCCTTTTTGGTGTCATAGGTAATCATGTAATGAAGTCCATACCTATTTCCTCCCATTTCCATTCAGGAATTTCTAAGGGTTGTAATGGTCCTGCTGGACTTTGATGTTCAGCTTTCACCCTTTGACAAGTATGGCATTCAGATACATATTTAGCAATATCTCTTTTCATGTTATTCCACCAGAATAGTTCTTTAAAATCCATATATATCTTAGTACTCCCTGGATGTATAGAATATGGGGTATCATGTGCTTCGTTGAGTATGACATTTCTGATCTCAGTCACATCTGGAACACATAGACGGTCTTGGAACCATAAAGACCCATAATCCCCAAGGCAAAAAACTAATTTTTGCCCTTGAGATATCCTCCGAATTTCCTCAGCAATAAAAGGATCTTATTCTTGATGTCTAAAAATTTCTTGCTTAAGATCACTGTCTTGCTCTGCAACTACCTACATAGTAGCTAATCCTCCAAGAACCTCTGTTCTGATGAATTGAAGTTCTAATATTTCCAAGTCCGTTTGTAACTGTTTTGGTAGCTCCCTATTGCTAGGCTGAATATCTGCACTCTTTCTGCTTAAAGCATCTGCTACAACATTTGATTTCCCTGGGGTGTAATTAATTGTTAAATCATAATCCTTGATTAATTCCAACCAACGTTTCTGTCTCATATTCAATTCCTTTTGAGTGAAGAAATATTTGAGACTTTTATGGTCAGTGTATAACTCACATCTGGCTCGGTGCAAAAACTACTGCTGCTAACTCTAAATCATGAGTTGGATAGTTAACTTCATGTGGTTTCAATTGCCTTGAACCATAAGCAATCACTTTCCGATCTTGCATTAATACACAACTCAAACCTTCTTTAGATGCATCATAGTAAATGGTGAAATCCTTCCCTGTTTCAGGAACTGCTAAAATTGGAGTTGTGGTTAATCTAGTCTTCAACTCTTGGAAACTTGCTTCACATTTTTCATCCCATTTGAATGGTGTATTGTTCCTTAATAATCTCATTAGTCCGGCTATTTTTGAGAAACTTTCAATGAATCTCTGATAATAACCAGCCATTCCTAAGAAACCTCGAATTTGCTTCACATTGGTTGGTGCAGTCCACTCTAGTATTGACTGAACTTTAGATGAATTCACAGCAATTCCATCCTTACTGATCACATGACCGAGGAATTCTACCTCATCTAGCCAAAACTTACACTTACTGAACTTAGCATAAAGCTTATGTTCCCTTAAAGTTTGCAATGCTATTCTCAAATGGTCAGCATGCTCTTCCTTATCCTTGGAATATATCAGAATATCATCAATAAAGACGATGACAAACTTGTCCAAATATGGCATGAAGATCTTGTTCATCAGATTCATGAATATTGCCGGTGCATTGGTCAAACCAAATGGTACTACCAGATACTCATGGTGTCCATATCTTGAGACAAATGTTGTTTTTGGAACATCTTCCGGCTTAATTTTTATTTGATGGTATACAGATCTTAAATCGATCTTTGAAAATACTCTAGCTCCTTGCACTTGATCAAACAAATCTTGAATTCTTGGTAAAGGATACTTATTCTTGATAGTCACATTGTTCAGATTTCGATAATCACCACACATCCGTCTACCACCATCTCTCTTATCCACAAAGATTACTGGTGTTCCCCATGGGGATACGCTTTCCTGTATAAATCCTTTTCTTGCTAACTCATCAATTTGCTCTTTGAGTTCTTTCAACTCTTTGGGTCACATTTTATATGGTGCTTGAGCTATTGGTGTTGTACCAGGTATTAAGTCAATGGTGAATTCTATCTCCCGGTCTGGTGGCATTCCCGGTAACTCTGTTGGAAAAACATCTTGGAATTCATTAACTATAGGAATCTCTTCTAATTTAACTTCTTTCATTGAATTCAACTGCAGATCCACCATGACATGACTGTGTTTATCTGCTTGGTAAACTATCCTTGCTCCACTTGGAGTTTTGATTGAGACAGTTTTCTCCTCACAATTAATCTGAGCTCCGTGTTCCATCATCCAATCCATCCCCAACACTACTTCAATTACCTTAAAAGGAATTACATAAGGTCTGCGAAATATGTACAACCATAGATCGAGATAACCTGATCTTGTTTTATGTGGCGTACAATCACATTCCCTCCTGCTGTAACTACGGTCATATGACTTTCTAAAGTTGCCCTTCTAATCCCAAACTTATCACAAAATTCTTCAGAAATGAATGAAGTAGTTGCACCAGTATCAAATAGAACTTTGCCGGGATTGGTAAGGATATTGAGCGTACCTATCACTACATGCTCTGAATTATCCACCTCCTCGAGGGTTGCACAATTCAGTTTCCCGGTAGGTCGGTTTCTCTTGCCATTATTTCCTCCTTTATTAGGCTATCCATTTCCTCCACTGGCTTGTCCTCCTCCCTTGGTAGGCCATCCTCCCGGTGGTTTGCTCGGACAATCTGGCTTGATATGCCCCTTCTGTCCACAACCGTAACAGATCACTACAGGCTTTTTGCATTCCCTCTGGAAATGCCCTGGAATTCCACAATTGTTACAGATAACATTCCTTCTCGGATTGGATTGATTTCCACCACTGCCCTTGTTATTGTTATTGTTATTATTGTTGTTACCATAATTTCTATTCTGAGTTTTGAACTCCAGGTTAGGTTTAGGTTTGCTTGCCTGAATTCTCTTGGTTTCCTTCTTGGCTCTCTTCCTCCGATCCTCTTGGACATTCTTGTAGTCATCTTCAACAGTAATGGCTGCATCAAAAAACTGCTGATACGTTTGCTTATTGGCTAACCTTAGCTGCATCTTCAAAAATGGATTTAATCCACGCAAGAAACGCTTCTTCCGCTTCTCTTCAGTATTAACATCCTCCTCAGCATAACGAGACAGTTGGCTAAACTCCCGGATGTACTTCATGACACTAGTATATCCTTGCTGAAGCTCCTCAAATTCTCTCCGCTTCAACTCCATGACGCTTTCTGGAACATGATATTCACAAAATCTCTGCTTGAACTCCTCCCAGGTAAACTCCCTTCCTGGTTGTTGCATAGCTAACTGATATTCCCACCATGATGCTACCACTCCAGTCAGCAGATGAGTTGCATACCTCAATTTCTCCTCATCATTGCAACCCACAGTTTTCAGCTTCCTTTCTGTATCTGCTAGCCAGTCTTCTGCATCCATTGGTTTAGGAGCTGATGCAAAAGGTAACGGTCTTGCATTCTAGAAATCAGATAGACTCACTCCTCCACCTTCAGGTGCCCTCTGATTTGCTCGCCCCAGCAACTCTTCCATGAACTTGTTCTGGGTCTCTTGCATCATTTGCATGCATTGCATAAAGTTCTGCTCCATTAACGGCCTCATTGGTGGTGGTGGTGGTAATGCCTCTTGGTTTGCTGTATCTGCATCGGCCTTTTCCTTGGCCTCTCGCTCCATCCGCCGCTGCTTAGTTTCCATTCCTACACCCGTATCCAGGACCCTCTAGTCCTGAAACATAAAGCGAATACTCATAATTACATCATGTACATGTGTTCTGAGCTCGACTTTACGCACAGAACTAGTCACACAATGAAGATCCAAAGAAAATCCAAATATGCATTTCACATATTTACATAATAGCTTAATGATACAAAGTCATTACAACATATACCATATTGGTATTATTACAAAACTACCTTATTACTTGGGTACAATACACAGTGCTTGATACTATTGACTACTTGTCTCCTTCTAATAGTAACTACGTTCATCGTACATGCCTGATGTCCAACCATGATGATGTGTTGTTCGTCGCACGGTTTGTGGAACATATGGCCTTCCAGAAGGAACATACTCTGTATCTGAAGTGTCAGGACTTGAGTCATTACTCAACCTGAGTGCATTGACTCCCTCCAGCTCAGCTGAAAAGTCTTCAGAAGCATACTCAACATTATCTCCAGCATGCATCTCCTGAGCTTCATTTCTTGAGTTGTCAACAGGATACACAGATCCTGCTGCTCCCCAGGTGCTCTCGTGGGCAAGATAATTGAACACTGGATAGTGTATATTCCCTGGGTTTTGAGAAATGTTGATGATTCAAACACTCTCTCTTCAGGATCTTCTTCTTCATCCTGATCATCTATTGACATGGTATTTCTACTACTGTTATTAGGGTTCATTCTTGCACCCATCCAACTAGATTGTCCAACATTTCTGTCAGAACCATCTGTGGACATCTGGTGTTCATGAGATCCATTATATGATCCCATCCTCTAACCATCTGAATTCTCAATAGGAAGTTCTGAGTCAGAACCATACTCTGAGCCCTGTGGTACTGCATACCGCATATCCATAGTAGGATCATGTGTAGGTTCAGGTCTTGGTGAATAAGGATATGGTATAAAAGATTCCGGATCTATAGGTATATCCATAAAGATAGGTGTTGCACTACTACTTGCTTCTTTCTATAATTGGAATGATAACTTCTTCCTTATTTCCGGTTCGGTTAGATCCTCTAACATGTCATTTTTATCTTCCACAATCACTTGATGAGTCTTATAAAAAGACGCAACGAGTGTCCGGTATCTATCCATAAACTTGGAAGCTAACTTAGGATGCTTCTTAACCAAATTAAGATGATCCGGTATAGGCTCCGAGTCTATAGAATCATGAGGTATCACAGAAAATGTGCTACCTTCTAGCTCCTTGGTTTTCTGCTCCCGGATATTAGCTATTGCCTCCATAACAGCAACATGATAGGCTGCTAAATGACTCCTACCTTCTCCTATGGGTAGATCGTGATATAATCTAAGCTTCTCTGGAAATTGGATACTCACACGATACTTGGATAACATCCGGCCATCAAGGTAAGTGATAGTGTTCACTGGAATTCTAGTTGGACAATTAAAGAGCTTTAAAAGTTGACGAAGTTGGTCTGCAAATGATCCTTGATAATCATCAAGAGTCTCCTCTGATGGGGATATGCCAACCGGGGTATACCCAGCAGGACGTTTCTGACTGGCCCAGGCGCCTGCGAGTGGGCCTACGGTAACGGCGACTGGATCAAGACCTGGCGTGGACTCAAGCGACTGAAAGCTGAAGGCCCAGGAGCGTAGATAGGCCCAGTCGGATTAGGTTAAACGATTATTGAAACCTTAACTGATTCGGTTGAGATCTGTAAACCCTAGGGGGGTGAGTCTATATAAACCTCCCTAGAGGGCGTGTAGAGGATACGTTCCATCATCCACCCAAGCGACTCGCTGCCTAGCCGCCGAGCTCACCCCATTGTACTTCCACCATAATACAATCTAGCAGGAGTAGGTCTTTACCCTCCGGGGGGGCGAACCTGGGTAAATCCTTGTGTCTCCGCCCTCATCTCGCACCACAGATGGCTGGCCGCCCTTGCCCCATGTTCTACTACTCGCTGCCGATTGCAGCATCTGCCGTGGTCATTCCCACGACAGTGGCGCCCACCGTGGGGCCTGGCCGGTGTTCTGCGGCGAGATCCAATCTGCCCATCAACGAGTCGGTCGCCACCGGCCGCATGATAGCGATCGGCGATATGCTCCAAATCTTGCCGAGCAGCTACGTCCCGGCGGCGCGACCCGTCACGCACAGCATGATACTGTCGGTCGGCACGATCAGTCTCTTCGTCGGCCTCATCGACGACATCGTCTCGGAGGACTCGGCTCGCATCCGCGAGTCGCCGCCACGCGACCGGCTCTCTGAGAGTCAGGTCCGCACGATCCACCGCCTCGCCTCCGAGTACAACTCAGCCCACAGCGACGTGGCTGAAACCACCGCGGTCGCGGAAGAAGCGGCCCTCAACGACAACGCCGACTCGGCGACCCCGGCGTCACTCGTCGGATCAATCGTCGCCGCGTCGCCCGCGGGCTCCATCACCCAGGTCTCCAACGTCGGAGACTTCGAGGATCCCTCTATCCTTGGGATCTTCGACTTCGACTCCGGGTCGGAGAACTCCGCCGATCTCCGAGACAGGACCGGTCGCCACGCCGCGACCTACATGGCGATTGGCGCCGATCCGCCGGAGGATCCATTCTCCACCCCGATCCCTCCCAACACAATGGCAACGGAGGTCGAGGAACTCCGCCTGAAGCTGGCGGAAGCAGTCCGCAAGAAGCAAGCCAAGCGCGAAAAATTTCGCCTCGAGCAGGTGACGGCGCAGGAACTGTCGTGCTACCACCAGCAACGAATCAGGTCGCGCCTGAACCCCACCGTCCAGGGGCGCACCCTGAATTTCGACGACAAGAGCGACCCGGCCCGCGCGGCCGAGCGCGCGATCTACAAAACGCGCCACCAAGAGGAAGTGCCTGACCCCCACCAGGGTCGATGGCGAATGGAGCCCCACCACCACCCAACCGCGCACCCCCCAGGGACCAGCCGCGGATCGTTGTCTCCTCACGGGAGCGAGACACAAACGGCCTACCACTGTTCTCCACCCCGATGGACAACCTCGTCGCGGGCCGAGCAGCAGCCGACAACATCACAGCCACCAGTGACGGTGCCCTACAGATCCAGTACGTCAAGGCCTTGCTCGCAAAGGCGGGCGAGCAACAAAACCCAAGCGTCAACTCACAGGGTCGGATGTACTCGCGTTCATCGGGCAGCAGAGCGGCCTCAAGAGGCCGCCCCTTGGCGGCAAACACCCTCAACTGCCCGCCACCCGAACCACTGCAGCTCCAACACCGACCCGCGAACGCGGCACTCTCCACCAACGACCCCCGGCCGGCGACCAACTTCGTCGCCGCCAACGGTCAACCCGTCGACGCCCGCACCCACATCATCAACAACCAGAGTTGGCGCACACGCCAACCCGACGACCTGCGGCATACCCTAACCAATCGCCGCGACGGCGAGCCGAGGGTGTCGCTAAGCCGACTCGGGCCCCGGTGCTTCGGACCGATGATCCGAGACGAAAGATACCCGGCGAACTTCAAAGCGCCCAAGGAAATAGAGAAGTACGACCCCTCGTACGATCCCTCCGTGTGGCTGGATACTTACCTCATGGCAATGGGGATCGCCGGCCACACCGATCTACTCGCCGCCCGCTACCTCCCCCTAATGATGGAGGGGGCGTGTAGGGGTCCCAACCTTTAATAAGATTGATCCCTCCTGTGTTTACAATGCTAGTCCCTGGATCAATAGCTAGCATCCACAATTAAGATGTAATATCAAGAAACAAAGGTCATAATATAACTTTATAACCAGGAATAACATAATTTTATTACATCTTTCATAGCTCATATGGCTATTACATTACATTGCAGCGGAATAACTATAAGCATGGGGTCCTTCATCTTCAAAGTGCCACAGGCAGATGTTGGTTGTAGACTTTGTAATCCTAATCAATCAATCTTCACTAAAATCAAACAAACCTGCAACATACAAGTTACAGCCACAAAGGGTCAATACATTGGAATTGTATTGTCAAGTGATACTATGGTAGTATAGTGGAATCTATCATCTATATGCATTTGGCTAAGTGGAGTTGAGGCTTGCATTGCTCAAAATAGATTTTTCTTATCATTTTGAAAATACTAAGTTTTTGCTTGACAAAATCATTTTTCTCAATCAAAGATTTCAAGATCCTTGTACCAAGCCATCTCTCCATCAATGATTGAAGAATTCAAACAACCCTTGTTCAATCCACAAGATTTTAACTTAGAAATTTGAATGATGAGATTCTTGATTGCTTCCATGTCTTGATGCTCAAATTGTCCTTTACCAGGGACATGGCTAAGTACTTAGATTTTACACTCTGCAGAGGTGGTGCACTTTCCCCACAAGACTTGGTTTCCCAAGACAAGATCTTTCAGAAGCTTTCCCTTAGACCAAAATGGACGCGCTCCAACCTATCAAACACTACCACCCACTGTCCATATGGCTAAGTTCTTGCAACCTATATGATCATGGCAGAGCCCATATTGCCAAGTGGTTGCACTTGAAGCTTCTCAACATTTGACATCTCAAATCTCTTTGTGCCTGGGTGGCATACCACAAGTGAGATACACAACCCAAGTCCATGGCCTTGTGTAACCACTCAACATATCCCAATCTTTCCATTCCACCCAGGAGGTTCATTAACTTAGTTGTTTTATTAAACAAAACCTAAGTCCTCAGACTTAGAATATTTTTCCATAGTGTGAATATATATTCCACCCATGTTTTCTATTAGCTAGGCTAAGCTTGGTAGTAGTAAGAATCTTAACTTAGGAAAATCCTACTAAGGATTCATCTACTAGGTTTTCCTATAGTAAGGTTTATACTTAGCAAAATCCATGCAAGTTTTACTTAGAGAAAAATCACTAATGCATAGAGAAAGTAATGGGACAAAAGTATGAAGCATCACTTGCCTTTTTGGTAGGGAATGGTGGTTCACTCCTTGATCTTTCTAGTCTCTCACTTCACTACAAATCAATCAAGCAAACACAAATTCAATTCACATTCCAAACTAAAGTCAAACAAACAATTTTTTTTTACACACAAAGTAATGGAATCTAAGTCATGCATAAGCATGCAAAGGTTGGTTCTATTGCAAGGATGGTCTCCACTAGGATTCTAAACTTTGTAAGTTCCAAATTGGTCATTTACCAAAATGGCAAAGTCATTAGCAAGAGGGTTTTGTCCAAAAACCATTTTTAAATCCATTCACCATTTTATGTAGTGAAAAATGTTTCTATCAAGGCAAAACTCTTAAGTTGTTCACCAAATGAGTTGCTAATTGCAAAGCTTGGTGTTTTTGGGTCAGTAGGTTTGGTCCAAACTATTTTCTCAAAGTTTCCTTTCCATAAACATTTCCATAATAAAATTAATAATTTTATTTGGCTAGAAAATGGCTAAGTCAAATAATTCAACCCAAATTTTACCAAAATAATTTTTAACACCAAGGGTTGGTTCCTAGGGTCAGTAAGGTCACAACAAACCATTTTGCAAAAGTTTTAACCTTAAAAACAATTTTAAACAATTTTTATACTCCAATCAAGCTCATAAATGAATCTGCAAATTCAGGCAAACTAACATATACTATTTTCTAAACTAAGGCCACAGTTGGCTAGGGCTTGTTCTCCTGAATCCATTGATACCAAATTTGTAATTTTTGGACGTGTGGTTTGAAAGTTACAAAGGTTTGAAGTTTGCAAATAATTCTGATTCAAAAATCTGTTTTAACACAAACTCTGGCCACGCGTCACGTCGTCATTCGTTGGTAACGGTTCGGTCGGATCACGCTGCGGTGCGCTGGATTTAATCCTATCGTGCAGCACAGATTGCTCAATACCCCTTCGATTCAGTGAATCTATCGTGCTCGTTGGATCCAGATCGCACGGCTGCTGTGCAATTGACCATGGGTGGGCGATGCTAGCGGCGGCAGGTGGCGGCGCGGCTCTGGCGGCGAGGTTGCCGATGATGTAGGATGCGAGAGAGAGGGAGGGTGAGCTCACCGAGTTCGCAGCACCCTGCTGATGCTCAACGAGGTCTTTGTTGGACAAGGGGCGCATGGGTTCCTGGGGAATTGCTCGCCGGAGCTTCTACTAGCGTCAGGAGCTTCTGCTCGTCGACGGGGACGAGGTCGCAGACCACGCGAGAGTGTTTGGCGAGTACCTGGAGATGCAGAGGACACAGACTAATCAAATGGCATGACTCACTGATCAAGGCGCGCACGGAGTCGAGTGCCAGAGCTCACCGGAGTTGCGGGGTCATCGGTGGCGTACAGGTGGAGATGTTGCTGACGTTCTGGAGCGCTCGGGGGCGAGCTGGCGCTACGGTGATGATCGCCAGGAGGTGGGGATCACAGGAGCATGGTTGGGGAGGCAAGGGGTGGCGAGAGGCTGCCGGAATCGGCGTCGGAGCATCGTCGGAGACAGGGGCAGTCGAGGAGAAATTGTGGCTTCCTGGAGGCGTGCTTGGGGGAGGAAACAGAGGGGAAACGGAGAGGAGTCACTGGCGTTTAAAGGGGCATGGTCATTGCGAGAAATCAAAGCCTCCTTCATGCGCAATCAACGCCGGAGTAATCTCACTGCAACGGTCAGGGCGACGGGGTCTCGTTGAAGACGATGGCTAGGGATGTGGGGCCTGCTTGCCAGCGAGAAAGGAGGTGAGGGGGAGGGGTCCACAAGTCAGTTGCTTAGCGGGTCACTTCTGCGGTGAAGAAAAACGGTTCGGGGGAGAAAAGGAGTTGGGCTGTTGGGCTGGGCCTTGTTGGGCTGTTGTTGTTTCTCTTTTTTTTGTACAGAAACTTTTTCCTTTTCTATTTCTATTTACTGATTTGAAATTCAATTCACAATTCAAGCAACAAGACAAACATTCAAATAATTCAAACAATCACCACACTTGTAATAAGTTTTTGGTTCTGTTTATCAACACAAACCAAAGTCCAAAATAAAATAATATTTAAATCTTTTTAGGATCCATTCATTAATTAAATAAAATGGATCATTAGTTATTTAATAAAATAGGGTTTGATTTAATTAATAAAATCTCCATTTGAAATCTAAATATCTTCAAAACCAAATCAATAGGTTTTAATTGAAAACAAAGAATACTTGGAAAACTTATTTAAAATAAAATAACATCTTTATTTGTGGTCCATTAATCAATTAAATAAAATGGGCCTTACTCATTTACTTCAAATCAGATTTGTTTTATTAGAATATTTATTTTGAAATCCAAAATAAAATCAAAACACTTTTGTAGGTTTTATTTGAGAAAATAAAATACTTAGAAAACTTATTTAAAATAATTTAATAAGTTTTGATATTTTAATTAAAATGATAAAACCTTTTATTTAAATAAAGTTGGATATCAAATCCTTATTAATTTATTTAAATAAAACCTTTGTTACTTTTATTCAAAACAAAATGTTTAATTCAAAAGCTTGGCCAAGGTTTAATTTGGCTTTACAAAATAATCTTTATTTATGAATCCACCTTTCTTTTGAAAACTAAATCTTTTATAAAAAGACTCCAAAATAGTAATTCCAAAATATTTTGTTTTCCTTTAAAATGTTTATCTTTTTAAATCCCTTTAGTATTTTATTTAATTCAACTGGGTTTGAAGTTCCAATTGAATTCAAAAAGTTTCTTCTGGCTTGAAAATCAAACAAAGTTTTATTTTATTCATTTATTTTTCACATTACAAGATTTGGAAAATCTTGGGATGTGACAGGCTACCACCCTTAAAATAAATCTCGTCCCGAGATTTGGGGAGGGTAGGGGTTACAAGTTGGCTCAAAAGCATCTAGTGTAATACCACCCTTAAAAATTTTCAAACAAAAATTACACATTGTCCTTCTTGGGATCCTGGGAAAACTTCTCTAAGCAAACATTTGCATTGAGTCCTTTGTTTCCATGCTTGACTCATGGGCCAAGGTTGAGATCCTTCATAGACTTGTTTAACTTGTTCTTCATCTTTTCTGGACAATTGTTTGCATAGTGGCCTAGTTCCTTGCATTTGAAACATGTCACTTGGCTGATATCTTTCTTTTCCTTTGGTATCATTGCCTCTTGTTTGTTTCTTTGGTTCTTCTTCTTTTCTGGGCATTCATTGGCATAGTGTCCCATCTCCTTGCAATTGTAACATTGCAACTGGCTCATGTCCTTCTTCTTCTTGGGTCTCTCCAAAGCTAGGAGTTCTTCTAGTTCATGCTCTTCATAGGTGGGAGATATTTCTCTCTTCTTTGGACATTGATCTTCATGTTCCTTGGATGCATGATCCTTGTCTCCATAAGTATTGCTAGCTTGGGTTCCTTCTATAATAACATCTTTGTCATCCTTGTTATCCATAGCTCTTTGGGAAAAGTTTTCTCCCATGCTGATCATTTGAGTAACCAATCCTTGCAACATTTGGGATTGAAGTTTCAAAATCCTTTGTATGGCTGGGTCTTGTCCATTGTTGTTAGCTAAAAGCTGAGTTGTCTCTTGGCTCAACTGGTTTTGGGTTGCTATAAGTTCTTTCATGTTGTCCTCTTGGTTGTTGCTATCATCAACCTTGATGTTGGAGTCTCTTGGAGAAGTCATCTGTTTGGGTTGAAGGGAGATTTAGAATAGGCAAGATATTTCTAAGGAGTCAATTCTAATCACACACATCACAATTCACACAAACAATGTGCATGCAATCACAAACCAAACATTTCACTCAAACAAGGTTCAAGCACATACTCAGTCAACAAAATATTTTTGTTACACCACATAGGTTGGTGTGTTTTGACTTAGCTAAAATATGGTGGTCCATCTATATGGTTTACTTGTGATCTTTCCTTCCTTCTTGATTCTTCTTGTATGAGATCATGGTTTCCTTGAGAAAAACTCTTGGTTGCAAGACTTCAAAGTTGTTGATGGCTCCTTCTTATTTTGCATTCCCTCGGTCTCTAATTCTTGTGCAAGATTTCCTTGTTTCACTTGTGGTCCTTAGTAGTTTCCAAGTTGGAAGTCCTTGGGGAATATGCTGAAGATGTTGAAGTCATTAGAGTTGAAGAAGTTGAAGAAGTCCTTTGTACATGGTGTAGTCTTTGGCCATGGGGTAGGTCTTTTCATCAAGTTGAAATAGAAGAGAAGTAGAGTTGAAATCAAAACAGTTGAGGAAAGAGTTTACAAGTGTTTTTGTATATAAGTTTTGGATCAAAATATAACTCCTATTCTTCTAAGGGTTTTTGTCCAATCCTAGGTTTACAAATCCTACAGGCAACACAATGCTCTGATACCATCTGTAGGGGTCCCAACCTTTAATAAGATTGATCCCTCCTGTGTTTACAATGCTAGTCCCTGGATCAATAGCTAGCATCCACAGTTAAGATGCAATATCAAGAAACAAAGGTCATAATATAACTTTATAACCAGGAATAACATAATTTTATTACATCTTTCATAGCTCATATGGCTATTACATTACATTGCAGCGGAATAACTATAAGCATGGGGTCCTTCATCTTCAAAGTGCCACAGGCAGATGTTGGTTGTAGACTTTGTAATCCTAATCAATCAATCTTCACTAAAATCAAACAAACCTGCAACATACAAGTTACAGCCACAAAGGGTCAATACATTGGAATTGTATTGGCAAGTGATACTATGGTAGTATAGTGGAATCTATCATCTATATGCATTTGGCTAAGTGGAGTTGAGGCTTGCATTGCTCAAAATAGATTTTTCTTATCATTTTGAAAATACTAAGTTTTTGCTTGACAAAATCATTTTTCTCAATCAAAGATTTCAAGATCCTTGTACCAAGCCATCTCTCCATCAATGATTGAAGAATTCAAACAACCCTTGTTCAATCCACAAGATTTTAACTTAGAAATTTGAATGATGAGATTCTTGATTGCTTCCATGTCTTGATGCTCAAATTGTCCTTTACCAGGGACATGGCTAAGTACTTAGATTTTACACTCTGCAGAGGTGGTGCACTTTCCCCACAAGACTTGGTTTCCCAAGACAAGATCTTTCAGAAGCTTTCCCTTAGACCAAAATGGACGCGCTCCAACCTATCAAACACTACCACCCACTGTCCATATGGCTAAGTTCTTGCAACCTATATGATCATGGCAGAGCCCATATTGCCAAGTGGTTGCACTTGAAGCTTCTCAACATTTGACATCTCAAATCTCTTTGTGCCTGGGTGGCATACCACAAGTGAGATACACAACCCAAGTCCATGGCCTTGTGTAACCACTCAACATATCCCAATCTTTCCATTCCACCCAGGAGGTTCATTAACTTAGTTGTTTTATTAAACAAAACCTAAGTCCTCAGACTTAGAATATTTTTCCATAGTGTGAATATATATTCCACCCATGTTTTCTATTAGCTAGGCTAAGCTTGGTAGTAGTAAGAATCTTAACTTAGGAAAATCCTACTAAGGATTCATCTACTAGGTTTTCCTATAGTAAGGTTTATACTTAGCAAAATCCATGCAAGTTTTACTTAGAGAAAAATCACTAATGCATAGAGAAAGTAATGGGACAAAAGTATGAAGCATCACTTGCCTTTTTGGTAGGGAATGGTGGTTCACTCCTTGATCTTTCTAGTCTCTCACTTCACTACAAATCAATCAAGCAAACACAAATTCAATTCACATTCCAAACTAAAGTCAAACAAACAATTTTTTTTACACACAAAGTAATGGAATCTAAGTCATGCATAAGCATGCAAAGGTTGGTTCTATTGCAAGGATGGTCTCCACTAGGATTCTAAACTTTGTAAGTTCCAAATTGGTCATTTACCAAAATGGCAAAGTCATTAGCAAGAGGGTTTTGTCCAAAAACCATTTTTAAATCCATTCATCATTTTATGTGGTGAAAAATGTTTCTATCAAGGCAAAACTCTTAAGTTGTTCACCAAATGAGTTGCTAATTGCAAAGCTTGGTGTTTTTGGGTCAGTAGGTTTGGTCCAAACTATTTTCTCAAAGTTTCCTTTCCATAAACATTTCCATAATAAAATTAATAATTTTATTTGGCTAGAAAATGGCTAAGTCAAATAATTCAACCCAAATTTTACCAAAATCATTTTTAACACCAAGGGTTGGTTCCTAGGGTCAGTAAGGTCACAACAAACCATTTTGCAAAAGTTTTAACCTTAAAAACAATTTTAAACAATTTTTATACTCCAATCAAGCTCATAAATGAATCTGCAAATTCAGGCAAACTAACATATACTATTTTATAAACTAAGGCCACAGTTGGCTAGGGCTTGTTCTCCTGAATCCATTGATACCAAATTTGTAATTTTTGGACGTGTGGTTTGAAAGTTACAAAGGTTTGAAGTTTGCAAATAATTCTGATTCAAAAATCTGTTTTAACACAAACTCTGGCCACGCGTCACGTCGTCATTCGTTGGTAACGGTTCGGCCGGATCACGCTGCGGTGCGTTGGATTTAATCCTATCGTGCGGCACAGATTGCTCAATACCCCTTCGGTTCAATGAATCTATCGTGCTCGTTGGATCCAGATCGCACGGCTGCTGTGCAATTGACCATGGGTGGGCGGTGCTAGCGGTGGCAGGTGGCGGCGCGGCTCTGGTGGCGAGGTTGCCGATGATGTAGGATGCGAGAGAGAGGGAGGGTGAGCTCACCGAGTTCGCAGCACCCTGCTGATGCTCAACGAGGTCTTTGTTGGACAAGGGGCGCACGGGTTCCTGGGGAATTGCTCGCCGGAGCTTCTACTAGCGTCAGGAGCTTCTGCTCGTCGACGGGGACGAGGTCGCAGACCACGCACGAGTGTTTGGCGAGTACCTGGAGATGCAGAGGACACAGACTAATCAAATGGCATGACTCACTGATCAAGGCGCGCACGGAGTCGAGTGCCAGAGCTCACCGGAGTTGCGGGGTCGTCGGTGGCGTACATGTGGAGATGTTGCTGACGTTCTGGAGCGCTCGGGGGCGAGCTGGCGCTACGGTGATGATCGCCAGGAGGTGGGGATCACAGGAGCATGGTTGGGGAGGCAAGGGGTGGCGAGAGGCTGCCGGAATCGGCGTCGGAGCGTCGTCGGAGACAGGGGCAGTCGAGGAGAAATTGTGGCTTCCTGGAGGCGTGCTTGGGGGAGGAAACAGAGGGGAAACGGAGAGGAGTCACTGGCGTTTAAAGGGGCATGGTCATTGCGAGAAATCAAAGCCTCCTTCATGCGCAATCAACGCCGGAGTAATCTCACTGCAACGGTCAGGGCGACGGGGTCTCGTTGAAGACGATGGCTGGGGATGTGGGGCCTGCTTGCCAGCGAGAAAGGAGGTGAGGGGGAGGGGTCCACAAGTCAGTTGCTTAGCGGGTCACTTCTGCGGTGAAGAAAAACGGTTCGGGGGAGAAAAGGAGTTGGGCTGTTGGGCTGGGCCTTGTTGGGCTGTTGTTGTTTCTCTTTTTTTTGTACAGAAACTTTTTCCTTTTCTATTTCTATTTACTGATTTGAAATTCAATTCACAATTCAAGCAACAAGACAAACATTCAAATAATTCAAACAATCACCACACTTGTAATAAGTTTTTGGTTCTGTTTATCAACACAAACCAAAGTCCAAAATAAAATAATATTTAAATCTTTTTAGGATCCATTCATTAATTAAATAAAATGGATAATTAGTTATTTAATAAAATAGGGTTTGATTTAATTAATAAAATCTCCATTTGAAATCTAAATATCTTCAAAACCAAATCAGTAGGTTTTAATTGAAAACAAAGAATACTTGGAAAACTTATTTAAAATGAAATAACATCTTTATTTGTGGTCCATTAATCAATTAAATAAAATGGGCCTTACTCATTTACTTCAAATAAGATTTGTTTTATTAGAATATTTATTTTGAATTCCAAAATAAAATCAAAACACTTTTGTAGGTTTTATTTGAGAAAATAAAATACTTAGAAAACTTATTTAAAATAATTTAATAAGTTTTGATATTTTAATTAAAATGATAAAACCTTTTATTTAAATAAAGTTGGATATCAAATCCTTATTAATTTATTTAAATAAAACCTTTGTTACTTTTATTCAAAACAAAATGTTTAATTCAAAAGCTTGGCCAAGGTTTAATTTGGCTTTACAAAATAATCTTTATTTATGAATCCACCTTTCTTTTGAAAACTAAATCTTTTATAAAAAGACTCCAAAATAGTAATTCCAAAATATTTTGTTTTCCTTTAAAATGTTTATCTTTTTAAATCCCTTTAGGATTTTATTTAATTCAACTGGGTTTGAAGTTCCAATTGAATTCAAAAAGTTTCTTCTGGCCTGAAAATCAAACAAAGTTTTATTTTATTCATTTATTTTTCACATTACAAGATTTGGAAAATCTTGGGATGTGACAAGGCGTGCAGGCAGTGGATCAACACTCTCCTCGCGGATAGCATCGACTCTTGGGAAGAGATGCGCGACGCCTTCGTCAGGCACAGCGAGGGTTCATACACCCGCGCCACCACCATCGAGGACCTGGAACGATGCGTCCAGGGACCTCGCGAGTCGACCCGCAGCTGGGTCCAACGGTGGCAAGAACTGTGGTACAACGCGGTCGTTATCCACCCGGACACCGCAATCCACTGCTTCAAGACCTCGTGTCGTTACGATCCCCTGGTCGCCAAGCTCAAACGAGCATACCGCACACTCGACAACATACCGGACCTCCTTGAGATCGCCAAAAGATACGCGGAGGAAGACCCAAACCAAGAAACCGACGACGAGTCGGGAGGACAACGCCGCATGAACGGCAATGACAACGGACGACGATCCGATCTACGCTACAGCAACACTCGCCTCACCGGCAAGGCCGCAGTGATGGGCGAGTCGACTTCGTCGCCAATGCTGGGTACGCGCAGCGCGAGCCCAAGAGCTTTCGCCGCGACGGGGGGCAACGCCGCAACGGCGGCAACTACAAGGCGAAACCAAGGTTCGACCCCGCGGCCCTCCTTAACCAACCTTGTGCATTTCACAGCAGGGAAGGAAAGCCCGCCACACACACGACCGCCGACTGCCACTCTCTCAAGGAGATCGAGAAGGCACGGTGAGCGCGGGAAGACCCCGACAACAACTCGCCAAACGGCGGAAAATTCGGCAACGTGGCTGGCTCGCTCCACACCTTCACAGGATTCAACACGAAGCGCGAGAAGAAGGTCATCGCCCGCGCCGTCGCCATCAACGCGGTGGCCCAGGTGGACGTCCCCTAGTTCCTCAACTGGTCGGAGCAACCAATCACTTGGAGTCGTCAAGACCACTCGCCACGCATCGAGTACCTAGACCGAGTCGCCCTAGTGGTCAAGTCCAAGGTGGGAGACTACTGGCTCCCCAAGACATTGATGGACGGCGGCAGCTCCATCAACACCCTGTACCTCGACACCTTCAGGCGACTGCGGCTCCCGCAGTCGATGGTCGAGACGACCTACACCATGTTCCACGGTATCGTCCCCGGTCGGAAGGCGTACCCTATCGGCAAGGTGACACTGCCAGTCACCTTCGGCACACCGGCAAACTTCCGCACTGAGCGGATCGTCTTCGAGCTGGTGCCCTTCGACAGCCCCTACCACTGCGTCCTGGGGCGCCAGGCGTTCGCCAAGTTCATGGCAGCGCCCCACTACGCGTACAACGCGATGAAGCACCCCGGACCGCGTGGCGTCATCACCATCCACGGCGACCCCGACATGGCTGCCGAGTGTGAGGCCAAAGGAGCCGAACTCGCCGACGCTGTCATCGCAGCAGAGGCCAACCATGTAGGGTTTCGTAGCATGGAAAACAAAAAAATTCTATCGCATACAAACAAACAAGCCAAGATCTATCTACTAGATTGTAGCAACGAGTCGATGGAATAACTCACCCTCGAAGATTCCAAAGTGTTTAACGAGAGCAGATTCTCGTGGGTGATGTAGTCGTACTCTTCCCGATCTCAAGATCGCGTAGACGATCCTTCCGGCGCTGCGTTCCGGCAGCGCTCCCGTAGTCGGTCACACGTTCGGTACTCGACGAAGACCTTCCTCTCCCTTGTTCCAGCAGGCAGCGGAGGTTGTAGCACTCTCCTCGCGATTCCGGCAGCACAACGGCGTGGTACCGGAAGTAGAGGGGAGATCTCGCAGGGCTTCGCCTTAAGCCGGAGCGAGTATGGTGGGCTATGAGAAATCCCTCGACGATCTAGGGTTTAGACACGCCGAGGAAGAGGTGCTAGAGCCGGTGGCTAGGGCTTGGTGGTGCCCAAGTCGGCGGCAAGGAGATCCCTAGGCGGCGGCGGCTTGGAGGGCGGCGGCGGCTAGGGTTAGGGTTTTTGGGGCAAGGGACTTGTGTGTCTCTAGGAGGGAGCCCTGCCCCTCCTTATATAGGTGGAGGGGCCGGCCGGCCAAGGGGAGGGAGGGGAGTCCCTCCCCAACTCGGCTTGGGTGGTGCGCCGCCGGTTGGAGGAGGGAAACCCTCCCCAACTCGGTTTCCCACTCCTCCTCTTTCCAAAACTTGCCGTTTGACTTTCAAACTAGCCGTTTGACTTTTCAAACTAGATTTGAATAAACCCTCTATTTTGAACAGCGATGACACCGAGTACATGATGCAATCATATCAACTTGATATAACACATTCATGTACCCTTCCCCCCCGACGTGTCGGACATTCCGAAACCTTCTAGAACATTTCCGATGAAAACACTGAAACCATACTCCAACTCCGAAACAGGACTTTCCTTATATGAATCTTATTCTCCGGACCATTCCGGATCTCCTCGTGATATCCCGAATCCCATTCGAGACTCCGAACAACATTCGGTCTCTTTCTCATCATTCCATAACTACTCAAACAACGTCGAATCCTTAAGTGTGTCTCCCTACGGTTCGTGAATTATGCGGACATGATCGAGACACTTCTCCGAACAATAACCAATAGAGTAATCTGGAAATTCATATGGCTCCCACATATTTCTACGATTACTTTGCGATCGAATGAACCACTTACATACGATATCAATTTCCCTTTGTCTCGCGATAGTTTACTTATCCGAGGTTATGATCGTCGGTATCTCTGCATACCTAGTTCAACCTCGTTACCGATAAGTACTCTTTTCTCGTTCCCGTGATATGTGATCCCTTGTGAGCCAGTCACATGCTTGCAAGCTAATTGGATGACATTTCACCGAGAGGGCCCAGAGTATATCTATCCGTCATATGGATGGACAAATCCCACTCTTGATCCATGTGTTTCAACCAATACTTTCCGAACACTCAATGCCACCTTTATAACCACCCAATTACGGTGTGGTGTTTGATGTCATCAAAGCATCCATCCGGTAAAGGTGATATGCATGATCTCATGGTCGAAGGAATTAGATTACTATGTATCAGAAAGCATCTAGCAATTGAACTATTAAAATGACTTGATCTTTATGCTACGCTTATCTATAGGAGTATGTCCACCATATCATTCTCCTAACGATATGATCTTGTTGTTAATAACATCTCAATGTTCATGATAGGGAAACCACAATCATTTATTAACCAACAAGCTAGTATTATATAGAGGCTTTACTAGGGATTTCAAATTAAGTTTACAAATCACACAAGTATCAATGTTTCCTTGTTAATACTATTATAGCATGAATGTAAACATTTATCATAAACACAAAGATATAATAATAACTATATTTATTATTGCCTCTAGGGCATATCTCCAACAGTCTCCCACTTGCACTAGAATCATCTAATCTAGATTACATGGTAATATACCGAACACCCATGGCAGTTTGGTGTTGGTCATGTTTTGCCCTCGGGAGAGGTTTAGTCAACGGATCCGCCACATTCAGATCTGTGTGTACTTTGCAAATCTTTATATCCCCATCTTGGATATGTTCTCGAATAGCGTGAAAACGTAGCTTGATGTGCTTCAGCTTCTTGTGTGACCTTGGTTCTTGCGCATTGGCTATGGCGCCCATGTTATCACAGTAGATAGACATTGGGTCCAGCGCACTAGGAACCACACCCAGCTCTGTAATGAACTCTTTCATCCATATCGCTTCTTGTGAATCCTCCGAAGCAGCCATGTATTCCGATTCAGTTGAAGATCTCGCCACAACGCTTTGCTTTGCACTCCTCCAGCTAACTGCTACACCATTCAAAATAAATACGTATCCAGATTGTGATTTAGAATCATCCGGATCGGTGTTCCAACTAGCATCGGTGTAACCATTAACAACGAGTTGTTCATCACCTCCATAAGAAAGAACCATATCCTTAGTTCTTCTCAAGTACTTAAGGATGTTTTTGACCGCTGTCCAATGATCCACTCCTGGATCACTTTGATATCTGCTAGTTAAACTAACAGCATATGCAATGTCGGGTCTAGTACATAGCATGGCATACATTAGAGATCCTATGGCTGAGGCATAGGGAGTCTTACTCATCCTTTCTCTATCTTCTGCCGATGTCGGACTTTGAGTTTTACTCAAGGTCGTATTGGGCAACATGGGCAAGAACCCTTTCTTGCTATCTTCCATTCCAAACCTCTTTAGAACTTTGTCCAAATATGTACTTTGTGACAATGATATTTGGCGTTTTGATCTATCTCTATAAATCTTTATGCCTAATATGTAAGCTGCTTCGCCAAGATCCTTCATTGAAAAACTATTATTCAAATATTCCTTGACACTATTAAGAAGGTCTACATCATTCCCAATCAACAATATGTCATCTACATATAGTATTAAGAATGCTACAGAGCTCCCACTCACTTTCTTGTAAATACAAGCTTCTCCATAAGTTTGTATAAAACAAAAACTTTTGATCACCTTATCAAAACGTTGATTCCAACTTCGGGATGCTTGCTTCAATCCATAGATGGACCGTTGAAGTTTGCATATCTTGTTAGCATCTTTAGGATCGACAAAACCTTTGGGTTGCATCATATACAACTCTTCATCAATATCTCCATTGAGGAATGCTGTTTTTGACATCCATCTGCCATATCTCATAATCATAATATGCAGCGATTGCTAACATAATCCTCACAGACTTTAGCTTCGCTACTGGTGAGAAAGTCTCATCGTAGTCAACTCCTTGAATTTGTCGAAACCCTTTTGCGACAAGTCGAGCTTTATAGACAGTAACATTACCATCAGCATCTGTTTTCTTCTTGAAAATCCATTTGTTCTCGACAGCCTTCCGGCCATCCGGTAAGTCCACCAAAGTCCATACTTGGTTTTCGTACATGGATCCAATCTCGGATTTCATGGCTTCTTGCCATTTATTGGAATCTGGGCTCATCATCGCTTCCTCATATGTCTCAGGGTCATCGGTGTTGTCCACCAACATGACACTCATAACGGGATCATACCAATCTGGAGTGGTACGAGTTCTCGTTGACCTGCGAGGCTCTGTAGCAACTTCAACCGAAGTTTCATGATCATCATCATTAGCTTCCTCTCTTATTGGTGCAGGCACCACAGGAACTTCTTCCGGTGCTGCGCTACTTGCAATTTCGAGAGAAGGTTCGACAACCTCGTCGAGTTCTACTTTCCTTCCAGTCACTTCTTTCGAGAGAAATTCCTTCTCTAGAAAGGATCCATTCTTGGCAACGAAGATTTTGCCTTCGGATCTATGATAGAAGGTATACCCAATAGTTTCCTTCGGGTATCCTATGAAGATGCATTTTTCCGCTTTGGGTTCAAGCTTGTCCGGCTGTAACTTCTTTACATAGGCTTCGCATCCCCAAACTTTAAGGAACGACAATCTAGGTTTCTTCCCAAACCATAATTCATACGGTGTCGTTTCAACGGATTTAGACGGTGCCCTATTTAAAGTGAATGCGGCTTTTTCTAATGCATAACCCCAAAATGATAGCGGTAAATCTGTAAGTGACATCATAGAACGAACCATATCTAAGAGAGTTCGATTACGACGTTCGGACACACCATTACGCTGTGGTGTTCCCGGCGGTGTCAACTGCGAAAGTATTCCGCATTTTTTCAAATGCTCGCCAAACTCGTAACTTAGATATTCACCTCCACGATCAGAACGTAGAAATTTAATCTTCTTGTTACGTTGATTCTCTACCTCACTTTGAAATTCCTTAAACTTCTCGAAAGTTTCGGACTTATGTTTCATGAAATAGATATACCCATATCTACTCAAGTCATCCGTGAAGGTAAGAACATAACGATAACCACCGCGCGATGCTACACTCATTGGACCACACACATCGGTATGTATGATTTCCAATAAGTCTGTAGCTCGCTCCATCATACCAGAAAATGGAGTCTTAGTCATTTTACCCATCAGACATGCTTCGCATCTATCAAGTGATTCGAAATCAAGTGATTCAAGAAGTCCATCGGAATGGAGTTTCTTCATACGCTTCACTCCAATGTGACCAAGACGACAGTGCCACATATAAGTCGAGTTATCGCTCGATTTCAAACGTTTAGCCTCAATGTTATTAATATGTGTATTTCCACTATCGAGATTCAACAAGAATAGACCATCTATCAAAGGTGCATGTGCATAAAACATATTACTCATATAAATCGAACAACCATTATTCTCGGACTTAAACAAGTAACCGTCTCGCAATAAACAAGATCCCGATATAATGTTCATGCTTAACGCAGGCACCAAATAACAATTATTTAAGTATAAAACTAATCCTGATGGTAGATGAAGGGGTAGCGTGCCGACCGCGATCACATCAACCTTTGATCCGTTTCCCACGCGCATCGTCACCTCGTTCTTTGCTAGCTTCCGTTTATTCTGCAGCACCTCCTTCGAGTTACAAATATGAGCAACCGAACCAGTATCAAATACCCAGGCACTACTACGAGTACTAGTGAGATATACATCAATAACATGTATATCAGATATACCTTTCTTCTTGATGTTGTCGTTCTTCAAATCCGCCAAGTACTTTGGGCAATTCCGCTTCCAGTGACCTTCTCCCTTGCAGTAAAAGCACTCAGTATCAGGCTTAGGTCCAGCCTTGGTCTTCTTCGTTGGCGCGGTAACTTTCTTACCACCCTTCTTGAAGTGTCCCTTCTGCTTAGACTTGCCTTTCTTGAATTTGGTGGTCTTATTGACCAACAACACTTGGTGCTCTTTCTTGATCTCCACTTTTGCAGACTTTAACATAGCAAACAGTTCTGGCAACTGTTTGTTCATGTTCTGCATGTTGTAGTTCATCACAAAGTTCTTGTAACTTGGTGGTAGTGATTGGAGGACACGGTAAATCCCCAAAGCATTAGGAATCACTATACCCAAGCTTTGAAGTTTGTTTGCGTGCCCAGACATCTTAAGCACATGCTCACTGACGGAGCTGCCCTCTTCCATCTTGCAGTTAAAGAACTTTTCAGAAGCCTCATAGCTTTCAATTGCCGCATGAGTCTCAAAAATCAATTTGAGATCCTCGACAATATCATATGGGTCTGAATTCTCAAACCTTTTCTGAAGCTCCGATTCTAAACCATACAAGATAGCACACTGAACTATGGAGTACTGATTCTTCCGAGCGAGGTAAACATTCTTTACTTCATCGGTAGCATCAGCTGCATGTGGGTCACCCAGCGGTGCATCCAGCACATAGGTCAAATTACCAGCTGTGAGGACAATCCTCAAATTGCGGAACCAATCCGCGAAGTTGCTTCCATTGTTTTTCAACTTTTCTTTCTCTAGGAACGCATTAAAATTGATGGTAGGGGCTGCCATTGATCTACAACATATTTGCAATAGTTTAGACTAAGTTTATGACAAATTGAGTTCAAATTAATAATAAAATTAAACTAGGTGAACTCCCACTCAAAACAATATCCCTTACATTGTTTTAGTGATCACACGAACCAAATCCACCACATCAACACCGATCATCACGAGAGTTGATATAGTTTCAGTGGCGAACAATCGACATGTTCATCATATCTACTATATGATTCATGCTTTACCTTTCGGTGATCCGTGTTCCGAGACCATGTCTGTACATGCTAGGCTCGTCAAGATCAAACCTTAGTTTCCGCATGAGCAAATCTGGCTTGCTCACGTTGTATACACTTGCGAAATCTAACACACCCGATCATCACGTGGTGCTTCGAAACAACAAGCTTTAGCAACGGTGCTAACTAAGGGTGAACACTTTATGACTTGAAATTCATGTGCATGAGGGATCATCTTATAATGCTATCGTCGTCTACTAAGCAATACAAGATGCATAAAGGATTAACATCACATGCAATTCAAAATATGTGATATGATATGGCCTTTCTTCTTTGTGCTTCCGATCTCCATCTTCTAGCACGAACATGATCTCCATCATCACCGGCATTGCATCAAGGTCAATGACGCTTCTCCATGGTTGTCGTCCACCGGCTTCAACTATTACAACTACTTTGAATAGACACGCGGGTCTTAACATAAATTAAAGCAATCCATATGGCTCCTGCCGGTTGCCAACTTACAATAAGGAACATTGCATACATCAAATATAATCACAATCATGGCCATATCACATCACTGCACACCCCTGCAAAACAAAGTTAGACGCCTCTACTTTCTTTGCATGTTTTACGTGGTTTGGGGCTTTCAATAAGTGTCGTTCTAACTTACGAACATGAACCACAACATTGATACTAGTATTGTTAATCACCCGTTGTACATTGGATCTTAACTATGCTAGGAGAAACAGGCACCCGCAAAGCCACTTATGCAATACAAGTTGCATGTCAAGCGTGGAGCAAGTCTCATGAACGATGTCATGTAAGATTAGCCCGGGCCGCTTCATCCCAACATACCGCAAGATGCAAAGTACACAAGAAGCAATCGACAATAAAAGCATCAACGCCCACAATGACCATTGTGTTCTACTCGTGCAACAGATCTACATATAGACACGGCTCTGATACCACTTTAGGGTTTCGTAGCATGGAAAACAAAAAAATTCTATCGCATACAAACAAACAAGCCAAGATCTATCTACTAGATTGTAGCAACGAGTCGATGGAATAACTCACCCTCGAAGATTCCAAAGTGTTTAACGAGAGCAGATTCTCGTGGGTGATGTAGTCGTACTCTTCCCGATCTCAAGATCGCGTAGACGATCCTTCCGGCGCTGCGTTCCGGCAGCGCTCCCGCAGTCGGTCACACGTTCGGTACTCGATGAAGACCTTCCTCTCCCTTGTTCCAGCAGGCAGCGGAGGTTGTAGCACTCTCCTCGCGATTCCGGCAGCACAACGGCGTGGTACCGGAAGTAGAGGGGAGATCTCGCAGGGCTTCGCCTTAAGCCGGAGCGAGTATGGTGGGCTATGAGAAATCCCTCGACGATCTAGGGTTTAGACACGCCGAGGAAGAGGTGCTAGAGCCGGCGGCTAGGGCTTGGTGGTGCCCAAGTCGGCGGCAAGGAGATCCCTAGGCGGCGGCGGCTTGGAGGGCGGCGGCGGCTAGGGTTAGGGTTTTCGGGGCAAGGGACTTGTGTGTCTCTAGGAGGGAGCCCTGCCCCTTCTTATATAGGTGGAGGGGCCGGCCGGCCAAGGGGAGGGAGGGGAGTCCCTCCCCAACTCGGCTTGGGTGGTGCGCCGCCGGTTGGAGGAGGGAAACCCTCCCCAACTCGGTTTCCCACTCCTCCTCCTCTTTCCAAAACTTGCCGTTTGACTTTCAAACTAGCCGTTTGACTTTTCAAACTAGGATTTGAATAAACCCTCTATTTTGAACAGCGATGACACCGAGTACATGATGCAATCATATCAACTTGATATAACACATTCATGTACCCTTCCCCCCTGGAGTGCCGGACATTCCGGAACCTTCTAGAACATTTCCGATGAAAACACCGGAACCATTCTCCAACTCCGAAACAGGACTTTCCTTATATGAATCTTATTCTCCGGACCATTCCGGATCTCCTCGTGATATCCCGAATCCCATTCGAGACTCCGAACAACATTCGGTCTCTTTCTCATCATTCCATAACTACTCAAACAACGTCGAATCCTTAAGTGTGTCTCCCTACGGTTCGTGAATTATGCGGACATGATCGAGACACTTCTCTGAACAATAACCAATAGAGGAATCTGGAAATTCATATGGCTCCCACATATTTCTACGATTACTTTGCGATCGAATGAACCACTTACATACGATATCAATTTCCCTTTGTCTCACGATAGTTTACTTATCCGAGGTTATGATCGTCGGTATCTCTGCATACCTAGTTCAACCTCGTTACCGATAAGTACTCTTTTCTCGTTCCCGTGATATGTGATCCCTTGTGAGCCAGTCACATGCTTGCAAGCTAATTGGATGACATTTCACCGAGAGGACCCAGAGTATATCTATCCGTCATATGGATGGACAAATCCCACTCTTGATCCATGTGTTTCAACCAATACTTTCCGAACACTCAATGCCACCTTTATAACCACCCAGTTACGGTGTGGTGTTTGATGTCATCAAAGCATCCATCCGGTAAAGGTGATATGCATGATCTCATGGTCGAAGGAATTAGATTACTATGTATCAGAAAGCATATAGCAATTGAACTATTAAAATGACTTGATCTTTATGCTACGCTTATCTATAGGAGTATGTCCACCATATCATTCTCCTAACGATATGATCTTGTTGTTAATAACATCTCAATGTTCATGATAGGGAAACCACAATCATTTATTAACCAACAAGCTAGTATTATATTGAGGCTTTACTAGGGATTTCAAATTAAGTTTACAAATCACACAAGTATCAATGTTTCCTTGTTAATACTATTATAGCATGAATGTAAACATTTATCATAAACACAAAGATATAATAATAACTACATTTATTATTGCCTCTAGGGCATATCTCCAACAAACCACGCCGATGAGCTCGCCAAATACGCGAGCGGGGTCAACAACGACGACCCCACTATACTCAAGAAGCCCAACTCGGAGGGCGGCAACACCTCAGCCTTCGAGGCAACAACGCATACCCGCACCGTCGAGCTGGTCCTAGGCGACTCCAGCCAGACGGTGACGATCGGGACGGGCATGAGCCCAGCATAGGAAGGTGCGCTCATCGAGTTCCTCCGTGATAACAGGGACATCTTCGCATGGAAGCCCTCCGGCATGCCTGGTGTCCCTAGGGAACTCGCTGAGCACAAACTCAACGCCGACCCCAAAGTGAGACCTGTCAAGCAGTCGCTGCGGCCCTTCAATGAAGAGCGCTGCCGAGCAATCACCGAGGAGGTGCAGCATCTACTCGCTGCATGCTTCATCCGGCCAATCAAATACTCCAAGTGGCTGGCAAACCCAGTCCTGGTCGAGAAGAAAAATGGGACCTGGAGGATGTGTATCGATTACATAAACTTAAACAGCGCCTGCCCGAAGGAGCAGTTCGTCCTCCCGCGGATCGACCAAATAATCGATTCCACCGCGGGCTCGGAGTCGCTATGCTTCCTCGACGCCTACTCTGGGTACAACCAGATCAAAATGGCCGTTGAGGACGAAGAGAAGACAGCGTTCATCACGCCATTCGGAACCTTCTGCTACACTGCCATAACCTTCGGCCTCAAGAACGCCGGGGCGACCTACCAGCGGTGTATGCAGGAGTGCCTTGCGAGCCAAATTAGCCGCAATATCCACGTCTACATCGACGACGTGGTAGTGAAGTCCGCTCGCCAGGGTGACCTACTCGCCGACCAGGCAGAAACATTCGCCAACCTGCGGAAATACAAGATAAAGCTCAACCCAGGAAAATGCACCTTCGGGGTACCAGCAGGGCAGCTACTGGGATACGTCGTCTCCAAGCGCGGGATCGAGGCGAATCCCACCAAGATCGACATGATCGCTCGACTCGGCAAACCCGAGTGCCGGCGCGACGTCTAAAAGCTGGCCGGGCGAGTCACGGCTCTCAGTCGCTTCATCCCCCGATTGGGCGAAAAGGCGATGCCCCTATACCGCCTGATGCGCAAGAACCCCACATTCCAGTGGGACAAGGAGGCGGACGATGCGCTCCGCGACCTCAAGAAGGTGCTACTCGCAGCACCGCTACTCGCCGCCCCCGTCGACAAGGAACCCATGCTGGTCTACGTCGCGGCTTCCGAGCGTGTCGTCAGCACCGTCATGGTCGTCGAGCGACCAGAGGAAGGAAAGGAGCGCCCAGCACAACGACCAGTGTACTATATCAGCGAGGTCCTCACCGAGTCGCGCCAGCGATACCCGCAATACCAGAAACTGGTATACGCGGTCTTCAGAGCATAGCGGCGACTGCCGCACTACTTCCAGGAGCACCCGATAACGGTCGTCTCCTCAACACCGTTGCAGGACATCATCCGCAACCGTGAGGCGACCGGCGAGTCGCCAAGTGGGCCGTCGAAATCGGCGACCACGACATCAATTACGAGCCGTGCAAAGCGATCAAGTCGCAGGCTCTCGCGGACTTCATCGGCGACTGGGAGGAGGCCCAGCAGCCAGAAAATCTGCCATACCTCCACTACTGGAGTTTACACTTCGACGGCTCCAAGAATGCGGACGGTGCAGGAGCAGGAATTGTGCTAACCTCTCCAAGCGCGACAAGCTACGCTACGTCCTCTGCCTCGATTTCACACCCTGCACCAACAACATGGCCGAGTACGAGGCACTACTCCACGGCATGCGAGCTGCCAAGGAGATGAATGTCAACCGCCTACGCTGCTACGGAGACTCCAACCTCGTCGCTGGGCAAGTCGCTGGCACCTGCGACGCCGTCTCCCCCACCATGGCGGCATACCGCCAAGCAGTGGACAAGCTGGGCGGATACTTCCCAGGATATTTCGTCGAGTGGATCGACAGGCGGAAGAACGAGGAGGCCGACGCATCTCTCGTATCGGCTCGGCTCGACTCGCACCACCCGTCGGCGTCTTCCTCGACACCATTACCAAGCCTTCCGTCTCTCCCCCAAGGGAGATCGACATCGGAGTCCCGCTGCAACCAGAGGCATCCCTGGTCGCACTCATCGCCGAGCCAGAGGACTGGACTATACCGTACATCGCCTACCTGGAGGGAGGCACCTTGCCAGCAGACGAAACAGACGCCCGGATGATAGCACTCCGCTGCAAATCCTTCGTCATCATCGACGGCGAGCTCCACAAGCGCAGCGTGACCAGCGTGTTCCAACGCTGCGTCCAACCCGCTGAAGGACACAAAATCCTCCACGACATCCACTCTGGCGACTGCGGCCACCACGTCGGCGCCCGCTCTCTGGTCGCAAAGGCTATGCCACACGGTTTCTACTGGCCTACCGCACACGCAGACGCTGTCGACATTGTCCAGCGGTGCGCCGGGTGCCAGAAGTACGCCAACCAGACCCACGTACCGAGCTCGGCGCTCAAGACAATCCCCATCACCTGGCCGTTCGCCGTGTGGGGTATGGACATGGTAGGCCCTTTCAAAAAGGCCCCCTCCGGCTTCACCCACCTCCTGGTCGCAGTCGACAAATTTACAAAATGGGTGGAGGCCAAGCCAGTCCGGAAATGCAACGGGAAGACCGCCACCAAGTTCCTACGCGAGCTCATCTATCGCTACAGGTTCCCAAACAGCATCATCACGGACAATGGCACCAACTTCGCCAAAGGAGCCATGGCCGAGTTCTGCGAAGAACATCACATCCGACTCGACCTCGCCTCAGTCGCTCACCCGGAGTCCAACCGCCAGGCGGAACAGGCCAACCAGAGCATCCTCCATGGCCTGAAGCCACGGCTCCAAGTACCACTCGAGCGCACCGCCGAGTGCTGGGTCGAGGAGCTACCCTCCGTCATCTGGGGCATGCGCACCTCCGTCAACAGGTCGACAGGGTTCACTCCTTCTTCATGGTGTATGGTGCCGAGGCAGTCATGCCCACCGACCGAGAGCACGACTCGCCAAGGGTTGTCCACTACACGGAGGCCGCAAACGAACTCGCACGCCAGGATGGAGTCGACCAACTCGACGAGGCACGCGACCTAGCTCTCTCCCGCACCGCCATCTACCAACAAGGGCTCTGCCGCTACCATAGCCGGCGAGTAAGGACTCGCACGTTCCAGGAAGGCGATCTGGTGCTACGCCTCATCCAGGACAAGAAGGGCATGCACAAGCTATCCCCCCTCCCTGGGAGGGACCATTCGCCATCGGGCGAGTGCTAGGCAACGACGCCTACTACCTCATCGACGTCCGAGGAGACGGGAAACTCGACGTCAAACGACCGTGGAATGTAAACCTACTACGGAAATTCTACTCCTAGAATTCCATACATGTACTCCCCACCTGCTATGAAATAAAATAGATTGGTTACCGCAAATTGCGTCTACTCTCCGTGCCTTGTGCCACTCGCAGTCGTAATAACAGCGTCAAGCTAACCGCAAAAGTCAACCTCTGGTACAGCGACCGGCACGGCCAAGTAGTGCGTTCCGAGGGCACTGGGTTACCCCAGGACTCGTAACGTCCACGAAAAACGCCAACCCGGAGCACCATTGGAGTCGCCTAGCTCGACTGACTTAACGAGCCAAGACAACTGCCCTCGTTCCTCACAGCGACCAAGGTCCTCCGCATCCTCGGCACAACGACTCGAACGGCCAAGTACCACGCTCGGGGACTGATGACCAGTCGAGCACGAGCGACTTGGGAAAAACGCCAAGCATGAGAGCGTGCCCAGGACTCGACATGCGACTGACCCTACGGGTCAGGCAGGAGTGACGCGCTTACTCTAACGCGCTCAGTCCTCACCCACCCTGGAGCTACGACTAGAACCACCAAGTACCACGCTCGGGGACTCGGCCACCCGACCTCGTTCGCGCAAGGGAAAACGGTCAAGTAAAGAGCACTCACGGGAGTCGCCCTGCGACTGGCTCTCCGAGCTCGGGCGAGTCGACCTCAATAACAAAACAACTGACAAAACACTCAAAACCACAAACACATAACAAACGAGGTAGACCCCATAAAAAGGGCGGACGCGCTCGGGGACTCGTGCAATCAGCAATCAAAATCACGAAACAATTCACAAAATAACACGAGGTTTCATTACAGCAGAACAAAGTCGTTCCAAAATACAAGTTGAGTCCAATGGACAATTGCTACTAACGCCCCAGGGCACAATGTTTCTATTCCGCAGGTTTCGACGGTGACTCGCCGCCACCCCTGCGGTTGCGAATGAAGGGTGCGTACGGGTTCGACGGGTACGTCGTCAACTCACCCGCCATCGCCGCACGGAATGGCTGCTCGACCTTGAAGTCCCGATGCGGTGGCTCAAGATCGTTGGGCGCGACAGTTGTCTCCTGATAGGGGAGGAGGTCTCCCATCGCCCAGACGCGATCGGAGTACACCGCGGCCCGGTCCGTCAGCTTCAGCACCTCGACGATCTCCACCGAACCCGTAGACGAGGGGTAGCCACTCGTCACATCGTCAAGATCGAAGTCCTCCAGGAAGTGGGCAAGCCCAAGGCTGAGAGCCATCGCCGCCCCGCGCCGGAACACTGACCGCGTCATGAACTCGACGACTGACGGCGCCTTCTCCAGATACCGCCATACTTCGACGAGGTCGCTGGGAATCACTTCCGTAGGCGATATCTCCTGAAGATATGCTCGAATGCAAGATGCGGACAGCATGGCCGAGTCGACCAGAGTGGTCACACACTGCCGCGCGTCGTATGACTGCGCCTCCTCCGAGTTGTCGATAATCCGACCTGCGGACAGGGGTCGGCAGTGAGTACAACAATGATTTCATAATGCAGCTACTACAGGAAGAGGCAGAAAGTTTACCAATTAAAGGACGGCAGAGGCCCATGATGAAGCTTTGAAGCGAGGAGAAGTCGTTCTGCAGCCCAACAACGAGGGCGCCAGAGACCTTTCGCTCTTCAGCGGAACTCGTAACAACAGCTTTTGCTCGCCCATCCGCTGAGCTCGCCTTCGCCCTCGCTTCCTTGAGCTCACGCTCAAGATCAGCGATCCGCTTCTCGGCCGTACTCAAGGCAGATTGAGCCGCTGTCAGCTCACCCGCCGGGACAAGGCCCTGGCGGACCTCCTCTGCCTTGGCAGCGATTGCTTGGAGTCCCTTGTTCGTTTCTTGGACGGCAACAAGTTCCTTCTCCACGCGACACTTCGCAGCAAGCCGATCGGCCGATTCACGCTGCAAGCCCTGGAAACAAATCAAACTATCAACAACAATAAAATCCTAAGTGCCCACCCGCTGAAATTCAGTGACTAGGCACTCGGGGACTGGAGGACAAAAATCCTAAGTGCCCACCCGCTGAAATTCAGCGACTAGGCACTCAAGGACTGGAGGTCAAAAATCCTAAGTGCCCACCCGCTGAAATTCAGCGACTAGGCACTCGGGGACTGGAGGCTACAAAAACACTAAAAGAATCTGACCACTGAAATTCAGTGGCCCGATCCTCGGGGACTAAACATACCTGGATGGCTGCGCCTAGCATGCCGTGGAGCTGTAACGCGTCCACGGATGCAAGAAGAGCTGGAGTGTGTCCGCGATGCTGCTCGACCTCCGTCTCGACGACCCTAGGCGTCTGGCTCGTTGGCATTGCGCCACTCGCTGTGGCTGCTTTGGCCATGAAACGGGGGAAGGTAGCAGCGGATGCCCCAACGCCACTAGGAGTCGGCTCGGTCACCCCGGGCGAGGAAATAGCCTCCTTGTTCTTTGAAGCTACCTCCGCCGCAGTCGGAGGATCGCTCGGAGCAACTGCTGTGTCGTCAGAGACCGTGACGACATCGTCGCCCTTCGCCCTCTTAGCACTGTCTGTGGGAGCGGAGACTTCATCAGCTTTCCTCTTCCGCGAGGGGTCCTCCTCGGCGATGACTGGCGGAACCTTGGCCACGGAAGGGTGGCCGATCTTTTTAACTCCAGTCCTGCGAAACAACGATATGAGCAAAATTGTCCGATTACAACGGAAGGCAAGCAGACGAACAAGACTTACTTGGCGACTGGTATGAACCGCAGTCCCGTGCGGATGCTGGCCGGCTTCTCCAGCTCGGGGCCTAGTTTCCGACTGAGGCCCATCTCGAACACATCATGTGCCCAAGACACGGAGGGCCTCTTCGAAGACGAGGCCGCGACAGGAGCCTCCGTGATGACGTCGGCAGGAGCTCTCCTGGGAGGCGAAGCTGCTATGGCTGGAGTAGCCCCCAACCCAGAGACCGGGGCGAATGGGGGAGGAAGCGAGGCTAGAGGTACCTTATCCAAGGGGCGGCGACGGCCGGTGCTGCTGTCGTATGCGTCGCTTCACCCTTGGCCGAGCTGGTGGCGTTGGAACTAGTCGCCAAACGAGGCGGAGACGCCTGCTTCACCGGCTTCGTATTTCTCCTTGGCGGAGCCTTCACTTCCTTCTTCTTCTTCTTCTTCTTCTTCTTAGACGGCATAGCCTGACGACGCGAGGTGTGCTCGGGGAGCTCGTCGTCGTCGTCATCATGACGTTCGAGGCTTCTACTCACCTCGAGCTCGCGCTGATGTTGCCCGCGAGTTTTGCGAACCATCGGGGCGGCGTCTTCCACAGGCTCATCGTCATCATCGTCGTCATCACCCGCGTCGCTCCCAATGTCGCCTTTGGCGGGTGGCGACTCGCTCCCGTCCTGAACGGACAAGCTCGAGTTCTCGTCATCTGCGGGTGGGAGCCATCCTTCCACCACTTGGAACAGCTACAATAAAAATGAAACAACGTCATCATAACCGCGACTGCATCATCTGCGACTGCGAATGGTGACGAAAATGGCAACTTAACGTCGAAGCTGGGCGCCTTGCGGTATAGGGGGCGACCCCGGCCTTCGCGTCCAGGTACGCCGCCTGGGTGATCTTCTTCAGAGCTAGTATGTAGTCCTCGAGCTTCCACTCGACGAGGCAGGATTTTGTCGGGTCGTCCCTACCCGCGTACTTGTACATATAATGGTCGCGGCGGGCCAAAGGCACGAGCCGCCCCCCGAGCCAGCAGTTGTAAAGATTGATGGTTTGGAGGCCCTTCTTCTTCAGGCCGCGGATGGTTTGCAACATTTCATCGACAACCATCCGCTGGTCCAGGGGGAGCTTGCCGACCTGGAGCCGACGCGGTTCGGGTCGGTTGGCGGAGTACCTTGGAAGCGCTACCTCACCATCTGGAGTCGCCTCGGTGACGTAGAACCAGGATTTCTTCCACTCGTTTGCCGCCTTGGCCGGCAGCATCAGGTCGAAGAACGACCCCTTCGACTTCAGCTGAAACGTCAGGCCACCCGCAGCCAGCATCGGGCCGCCTGATTCTTCGCGACTAATCCTCCCATGGAATAGATCTTGCCACAGGGGGAAGTAGGGCCTGCAGCCCAGATAGCACTTGCAGAACGCCACGAAAATGGCGAGCTGCTCAATGCTATGAGGGCCCAGGTCCGACGGCTGGATCCCGTAGAAGGCGCAGAAGCGCCGGAAGAAGAGAGAAGTGGGAAACCCCAGCCCCCGCTCTAGGTGGCTGGGGAAGCAAACGAAATCTCCCTCACGCGGGTCCGGAGTCACCTCTCCGGCCGCGGGGATGCGCCACCTGCTGGCGCGCAGGATCCGGGCCTCCTCGAACGACGCCAATAGCGCCCTGGTGCACTTGGATCGGCCCCATGGTTCGGTGGAGGGGGCCATTGGTTGGAAGATTTGTGGAGGTAAGGGCTTTCTGGATCGGTTGGATCGCGATGCGGAGTGGAAATGGAGTTGGGCGAGGTCGGAGGAAATATGAAGGAGTGTTTCCCCGCTCGCCCGTCATTCCCCTTATATAGCGATTGTTACCCGCCAATTTCGGGAGCCGTTACTACGCGGTGATTATGCCAAAGGTTACCGTTGGATTACCCCAACGGCTATTTTGACCCCACTTGACGGTCCAACTTCATCCACTCGACTCGTCGCTCCGCGTGACTTGATTATTCGCCGACCCGATCACTACAATAGTGACTGAATATTCGCCGACCCGTTCGCCGAGCTGCGACTAAATCGGTCGCCGTTAGTGTGACTAGAATAACTGGTTTTTCCTTTATTCAGGAGTCCGCCGCCGATTTGACTGGGCGTCCGCATTGGAGCCGTATACACCAACTGCCAGCGACCACCTGCGACCAATCAATGACGGCCTCGAGGACTACTGATGGGGATATGCCTACCGGGGTATACCCAGCAGGATGTTTCCGACTGTCCCAGGCGCCTACGAGTGGGCCTACGGTAACGGCGACTGGATCAAGACCTGGTGTGGACTCAAGTGACTGGAAGCTGAAGGCCCAGGAGCATAGATAGGCCCAGTCGGATTAGGTTAAACGATTATTGAAACCTTAACTGATTTGGTTGAGATCTGTAAACCCTAGGAGGTGAGTCTATATAAACCTCCCTAGAGGGCGTGTAGAGGATACGTTCCATCATCCACTCAAGCGACTCGCTTCCTGGCCGCCGAGCTCGCCCCATTGTACTTCCACCATAACACAATCTAGCAGGAGTAGGTCTTTACCCTCCGGGGGCCCGAACCTGGGTAAATCCTTGTGTCTCTGCCCTCATCTCGCACCGCAGATGGCTGGCCGCCCTTGCCCCATGTTCTACTACTCGCTGCCGATTGCAGCATCTGCCGTGGTCATTCCCACGACATCCTCTTTCCTTACCAAAGTCTGTTTTGGAAACTTTGGTGCCATATCTCTGTATATCAGAAAAATAATTTTGATTAGTATCCAATGACATATTGCATCATAACAAACAATTATCGCACTAAAATATATAACGGAATATTCTCATTTGAATACCCATTATATTACTTTTAGAGAATTATTTATCGTTGCTATTTCTCCTACAGGTAATACCCTTTACTAGGTTTCCAACCTAAGGTCAAAGCAATTTGCTCTGATACCAACTGCGGTGACCTAGCATACCACTGCATGTGTAGTACACTATAGTCATTAACATGACATCTACAGAACACCGTTCCGTAAATATCACATCCCTCAGAGTGGTACAACAAAAACATTGCGGGTCCATATTACAAAAGTACACACATTATTATTATTACAATACCGGAAGTTCAAGACTTCCAAAAGATCCATCTTACAAACCAAAATATAAAGTGTTCAGCATAATTTAAAAGTACCAACTCCATCTAGGAGTTGATCTCAACAGCTTATTCTATAGAGTTCATGCTGCTCGGCTTCACTCGTTACTATTAACTAGGGTTACTTAGTTGGACTCATTATCATCGACACCATAGCGGATTTTGTAATCCACTCCTTCAACTCCTCCGGACAGATCAGGTTCCTCGTAGAACACATCTTCTTGGCATTCGGTTGCATACATTGGGACGTCTTCGGGATCCTCAGAGTCTAAGCAAGGGATCAAAGGAAAGAATGAGTAACAGCGTTACCCAACAAGTTCATTATATGCAAGGTGGGAAGTTTGATGCTCTAACTACCACCTCGGATTATAAGTCCTTGGCACTATGCAGTTTTTGTAAATCTTTCTTCAAAGATTGATTTTATTCCGAAAAACTATGACAATCAGCCTTCACAGGTTGACCGGAACTTTCATGGAGTTCCTTTCCTGCCACGTTCGTAGCTCTTTTCCGGAACAGGGAGTAACAAGTTACAATTCTTACACTCTGGAGAGGTGCGTTACTTTACCCATGAGAGATCAACTCCTTATTGCACAACCGGGCGTACTTTCCCGTCCACAATTTCATGATGTGGGGCCCAGTAGTTGGTCCAAGCCAATCACTGCCCCCTTCACGACCCCGCATGCCTCCTTGGTATACACCATGACCACATAATGAATTACGGTAATGGTTTGTACAGACCGTTAGATGCCAGAACTATCGTGGGATGATAAGGGTTCCCACCCATATGCTGCATATCCTCTACGAATTACCAATTAATATGCACACTACGAGGATAACAGCCACGACCTGCACATCCGGCTTCATGCGAGAGGAAGAAGATACAGCTGAATTCTTTGTCCCATTCCAAATCTCATGGCTAACGCGTAATATACGGCGCTAGAATCACTACCATTAGGGGTTATTAAGTCCCTACTTGATCATCATTGTTGCAAATAGAACCCTAAGTTCTATTGCTCCATTATATCACCACTTAGGATGATATCTATGATTTCTTTATTTATGAAAATAATATTTTCTTTCTTTTATAGCATATATGATAACACACAATTTGCAAATACTTTGATAAAGACTCTTCAAAGGACATGAGAAAGTGATGAACTTGCCTTGTGATGGCAAGGTAGTGAAGTCTGATGCTTGCACTGGACCTTGAGCTTCTAGTTCTACAAAAACATCATTATTGCCCGGTAAGGACAATATTTAAAGAAGCAAAATGATTATGCAAGTAATGTAATGCATTATTTAATTCTATATGCATTTTCCCTATATAAGGTGCATTTTAATAAAGCATTTATAAATATTATTTTTTATATTTATTGCATATATTGAATTATTTTATTTTATTTCCCTTTTTATTTGACTTTTCTTGATTTAATTAATATTCATTAAAAATTATTATTAAATATTTATTTAGTATTTTTCAAAAATACTATAATATTAATATATAATGAAAGTGATTTTTATTTATTTTTATCACCTTTTAATAATTTTGTAAAATTCCATAAGGAATATATAAATTACAAAATTCTTATAAAAAATTAAATGTCCAAAATTTTATATCTTATTTTATTTGGATAGAGTGGATTATTATGAATCCAGAAATATTTTATTTATAATTTTTGGACTTTTATTTTATTTTCTAGGATTTTATTGAGGTCAGGGGCATTTTGGTCTTTTCCAATTGATTAAAACAGTTTTTAAACAACTTGGGCTCGCCTTTTGGGCTTAAGGTAGGGTCAAAATCACCACCCCGAGGGGTTTTGGCCCACCCAGCCCACTCTCTCTGCCTCCCCTTCGTTCTCACCCTTCCTCTTCTTCCTCGACCCCGCGGGCTCTGGCGCCGCCGCTGGCGATGGCCGTCATTGAGGCTTCCCCTGGCCGCCGCCGTGGTGCAGGGCGAGGTTGGCGACTACGCTCGTTCATCTAGTCCAACTCGATTTGACTCCGGGGCTTCCCCGTGGCTAGGTTCACCCCGTTCCCAGACCCTAGGGTTAGGGAAAGGTGTTGTCGCCACCGCTACGGTCCCGCTTGTGGTGGTGTGGTGGGCTCGTGTGCTGTTGTGGCCGCTGCCATGGTTGGTGCAGGTTGCAGCGCCCCCTTGGTGCTCCCTGTGCCGCCGCGGGTTCGTCGGCCAATCTGCTTCCTCTTCAATTCGTCAGCGAGGACCCCAGGTAAGTTGCCTCCGTGGTTCTTGTTCATGCTACACCATGAATCTCTCTGTGTATCTAGTGGCTTCTCATGCCTAGTGACTATGTGCTGATTAGGGTTCATCTCTTAATTAGGGTTCTTGTTCTGAGTAGGGTTCATAACCCCCTGTTGATCATATCCATGATGCTTTAGATCTAGTGGTGATCATTCTTGAGCATGAAGAATGATTGTTTGTTGTAGATCATGATTTGTAGTGGCTTTGATGATGCTAGTGGCTTGTCAGATTTATTCTAGTGGTGATTCACTATGATCCCATGCTAGTGTTTCTATGAATTACTGATTGGAAATGTTGTTGATCTGAGAACTTACTCTACTGTCAGAATGCTTATACTGACAGTAGTTCTCTCAGTAGTTGCTTATTGCAATTATAATGGTAAGCTTGTATGAGATTATACATACTGAATATAATCATTACATGTAATGATTTTCTGTGGATGTATAGATGGATTTAATCTTGATTCCTGGCACTTGGCTTTAGGAAGATGATATTTATTTGTTTGTCCCTTTATCTGTGGAAACTAAGCAAAGATTGGTTTTAGCTCATTTAGAACTTGTCCTTGTGATACCATCATGATCTGGCACACAAGTGATTGAGTTTTATTTCTAGGCTTAGTTTTGACAATACTTGTGACTAATCCTGGCAAGATAAAATGAAAGCTTTTCTTGATTCTCCTGCCTATGATGTTGGTCTAAGGCTCTAGGATTTAAGTCCTAGTTAGTTGAGCAAATAGTTTGTTTGAAACTTGTAGGATTAGAGGTGCTACTCTCTCTGGGAGATGTGCCCTTATCTGATAAGATCAAATGAAGAATGATCTAAGTTGCAAAAATTAACACTAAACTCTGTGATGTTGGTCTGAGAGTTTAGTGCTTTTGGCTGAGTTTGATTTCTTATCTTTATACTTGAAATCTCTAGGATAGATTCACCTCTCTTGGGTGATTATTGAGAGATTATTTCATAAAGCAACACATGCTTTTATCTAGATACTATGATTGAATCATGTGATGGTTTTATGAGGCTCACCACAAAATCTGATGATGGTGTAGTAAGTTGATGATGATGATCTTGATCTGCTGGATTCATGTGCTTGCTCTTGAGTTGGACTGCTCCTCCTAGCTCCTGGGCTTGGCCTTGTTGTCCACCTGATTCATCCCCCTCCTTATGTCACCATCTTGGTGATGTTTGGTTGATCTGGGGTGGTTTGGTTTGGCTGCTGTTCTTGGTTTAGCTACTGTCTACACTGGCTGTTCTTGTGTGTTGTGTAGTAGAGTGATGCACTAGTGCCCCCTATGGCTGTGCTGTGGTTTTGTGAGATAGGGATGTGCTTGTGAGGTCGACAGCACACCATATGCATGCTGGTGTGTGTCCATCTTGTGTGCCTGCTATGCACTTGTGGATATGTTCAGAATTTTTGAACTTACTATTACAAGATTACTTTCACCTGGCTGGTGAATTTGTCCCCCTTGGCTGTCATCTGACTCCTGGCTTTGAATTTATGAAAGATGGAATCGTTCATATTGGTGAAACTTGCCCCTTTTATAACATTTCTCAATGATGAATTTGTCAAGTGCATTTCACTGACATAACTGAGAGAAATATTTCTAACACTAATCTTCTTTTGTTTTTATTTAGTCTTTGTTTTGCAGGTACAAAGATAAAGATGAAGATTTAGTTTAGATTTAGATATAAGATAGTTAGTAAATATTCCAATGTAATTTTCTTATTCTTTTGTATTTTTTCTTTTATTATTCTTGTAATCTTTATTTTATTCAATTGTAATAAAGATTATATTATTATTAATAAAGAATATTCTTATTCTTTATTATTTTGTAAAATTGTGAAGTTTGGAAATGGCTTCAGTAGGTTACATTCTTTGTAACTTGTTTATGTATTAATAATATGAAATAAGTTTCATATTCAATATAGTTTTTGGATAAGATTTAAGTTATAATACAAGATTCAAAACTTATATCTAAATTATAATTCAAACACTCAAGTTTAAAATTGCAAATTCATTTTAAACACATAACTCCTTAAGATCATTTCAAAGTTTATAGAAATCATCCTTTAAGACTAAACCTAAGCTCAAAGTATGAAAGAAACATTGATCACTTAGGTTTTTTTATTTGGCGAAAATTTTACCCACATTTTCACAGATGAATGCATGCAACAATACATATTCCTAAATCTACCCTTCGTTAGGTCCTAAATGCTGGGATGTTACAGGGCCCAACCCACCCCGTCACGTCTCCCTGCCCGAGCCACTCGACCCTGCTCCCCTGTCCTGTTCTCGGGCCCACCCGTCTCTCCCTCTCGATCTCTCGCCACTCCCTCACGCGTTCCCCCTCGCTCGATTCCTTGCACGCAGCGACACCGCCGCCGCCACCTCTGCTCGCCCCGCTAGAGCTCCGCCGGCTCTCTCCCTCACCTTCCCAAGCACGTCGCCGCCAGCAGGTGATCTCCCTCGCTGCCTCCCCGCTGGTCACACCTCCGCGCAAGGCCGCCTCTGTCCATCCCCAAGCTCCTCTCCAGTGCTCCCTCGTTTTTGCCGGACGCCGAATCCTGTCCGTCCTGGAGCCGGCCGCCACTTCCTCCACTGTCTGCGCCAAGGCTGGCCACTGCCGCCCCTTTCTCCGTGCGGCCCCCTCCACGCCTGCGTATCTTCGGTCGCCTGCGTAGCCTCCGTGTCGGCCTCGTCATGCGGTCGGTACCGTCTCCTCCGAGCGCAGCTGCGTTGGTTTTCTACAATGCCCGACCGTGCTTCCTCCGCTGCCGGGCGACACTGCCTTTTGAGCTCTTCCGTCGACCTCTGTTGTTCCCCTTGTCAGCTCGCGTACGGTTCGTCAGTGATGCATGTAATCCTCAATCGTGTCTGCACATGTTTATTCATGTGCTTGTGTGTACCAGGTCATGACGCCTAATTTGTCCGTGTGCACACTTCATCCTGATGTTGTCAAGTTTGACCGATGCAAGTGCTTCGATCCCTTTTGTCATCAAGATCCACTTCTGTTTTGTCGAGCAACATCACGACAGATGGTTGAGATGCAACCCGAAAACCCCGAATCCTCCTTCAGCGTGAAATCCCCAAGATCTTCCTCTCGAGCCGCAAGACCGTTCTCGAAGCCGAAGATCGACCCCGGCGCTTCCCCCCATCCCGAGCCCGAACCCCGGGAGCCCCAAGATCGTCGATACCCCTAATGTGTGACCCCTATCTTGGTTTATATTTTTATAATACATGACATCTATCCTTGTTGCATATTAAATTGTCATGCTTGCATACATATCATGTGGTTTGGGGGTTTTGCCGATTCACCTAATAATTAATATGGAGACTATATGCGGGCGGATCTAGTCTAATATTGGCTCCATTTAAATTTGTGTAGCGAACCGATTATATATTTTGCCTTATTAAGACAACATTTAAATTGCGGGTATTTAAACAACATGAACCTTCTAATTAATTGTCGGGACCCCGGTTCCGCTTAATATTGCCTAGTTGCATCGCATCCTTGCCATGCCATACATCATACATGCATCATGCCCGATCTTTTGCCGTAGTATTAAATAGTGCATCTGGTGTTTGCTTCTTCACGGATTAGGCCGATGAGTTTATGCGAGAGTCGACCTGATCTTCGGATGAACCTTCGGCAATGTTTTCAGGCGAGCATTCTCCTCTTTCTACCTATTTTACATTTCTAGTCTTTATTTCCTCCTATTGATCTATTGCTATATGTGTTGTGATGCTCTAGTTTTCGTACCCGTGGTATCCCTTGCAGCCTTATATTGCCTTGGACACATCCTATTACCTGTTGCTTGGTAGATAGTTGGACTTGCGTGCGGTAGTCGCTTGCTCAAGCGCTGTTGCGGGGCGTCAAGTACCACAGTTGTTGGAAGACTGCCATATGCTTTATGTTAGAGATGATCATGGCTTTAATTACCGTTTAATAACTAAAATTGAAGTAGGTAAATAATGCAGAGGCACAGGTAGGCAATAGATGTTATTTGGTTTTTAACCGTCCACTTGTGTCTCGTAGGACCCCGTGTACTTGATACCTGTTCTTTGAATATTCGCACTATCCGTATGTGGGACCATGAATCCCCCTAACCCTAGCTTGAGTCATATTTAATTCCTTGGGGCCACAAGTAGTTTGGGGCTTTATTACTATCCTGTACTTATGCCATGCTTTACTGCTTTATTTACGATTGCGCGTGGAGCGCATGTACTATTTTGGAACCAACGTGGAATGTTTTCGTGGTATCGACAAGTCTAGTCACACTTTCGGGTTCCCAGCCGTTTACAACCATTGTCACAAACCTCTGGGTCCGTCTCGGAGCCGGCCAACTTCGTCGCGGGTAGCTTAGTGGGGTGCCCCCCTGAAATCAAATATGAATCTTGCGAATGTTCTGTCGTGATGCCTCGTTGGGTTTTCATTTGGTTTTTCCCGAGGTTTATCGTGCGTGTGTTGCTATTTGTGCACCCCTGCAGGGTAAAACTTTCTGAAAGCCGTGTCCGCGGTTATGGACGACTTGGAGAACAGTATCTCGATCATAGACAACTATAACTAAAGTAGTGCTATAAATTTGACTTTATAATGACTAGTAATCAGCTTCACTATAACGGAATGGCTAAATAAAAGTACCAACAACTGTTGGGTTTTGGGATGCCTCATGCTATATGTATCTGACTAGTAAGTACTACAACTACAACGGAATGGTTAACTAACACTGCCCACTGCTTATTATATCAGGATGACTCATGCTATCTATATCTGACTAGTAATTGCCGCAACTATAACGGAACGAATAAAACTGCCAACTGTGTGAGTTTCTCGGTTGACTTCCTCGTTTGGTCTCGAGGGGGAAATACCTGTTGGAGATATGCCCTAGAGGCAATAATAAATATAGTTATTATTATATCTTTGTGTTTATGATAAATGTTTATATTCATGCTATAATAGTATTAACAAGGAAACATTAATACTTGTGTGAATTGTAAACTTAAATTGAAGTCCCTAGTATAGCCTCTATACTTCACTAGCTTGTTGGTTGATTAAATGATTGTGGTTTCCATATCATGAACATTGAGATGTTATCAACAACAAGATCATATCGTTAGGAGAATGATATGGTGGACATACTCCTATGGATAAGCGTAGCATAAAGATCAAAGTCATTTCAATAGTTCAAATTGCTATATGCTTTCTGATACATAGTAACCTAATTCCTTCGACCATGAGATCATGCATATCACCTTTACCGGATGGATGCTTTGATGACATCAAACACCACACCGTAACTGGGTGGCTATAAAGGTGGCATTAAGTGTTCGGAAAGTATTGGTTGAAACACATGGATCAAGAGTGGGATTTGTCCATCCACATGACGGATAGATATACTCTGGGCCCTCTCGGTGGAATGTCATCCAATTGGCTTGCAAGCATGTGACTTGGTCACAAGGGATCACATATCACGGGAACGAGAAAAGAGTACTTATCAGTAACGAGGTTGAACTAGGTATGCAGAGATACCGACGATCATAACCTCGGATAAGTAACATATCGTGAGACAAAGGGAAATTGGTATCGTATGTAAGTGGTTCATTCGATCGCAAAGTAATCGTAGAAATATGTGGGAGCCATATGAATTTCCAGATTCCTCTATTGGTTATTGTTCGGAGAAGTGTCTCGATCATGTCCGCATAATTCACGAACCGTAGGGAGACACACTTAAGGATTCGACGTTGTTTGAGTAGTTATGGTATTATGAGAAAGAGACCGAATGTTGTTCGGAGTCTCGGATGGGATCCGGGATATCACGAGGTGATCCAGAATGGTCCGGAGAATAAGATTCATATAAGGAAAGTCCCGTTTCGGAGTTCGGGAATGATTCCGGTGTTTTCATCGGGAATGTTCTAGAAGGTTCCGGATTGTCCGGCACTCCGGGGGGGAGGGTACATGAGTGTGTCATTGAATGATTGCATCATGTACTAAGTGTTCTTGCTGTTCCAAAAACATGAAAGTCAAATTGCCAGTTTGAAAGTCAAACGGCTAAAACAGGAAACTGTGGGAAACAGGAAACTGTGGGAAACAAGCAAGAGGAGTTGGAACCAACTTGGAGGAGGAGTCCCACTCCTCCAAGCCGGCGCCCAGCCCAAGGCCGACTTGGGGAGGGACTCCCCTCCCCTGGCCGCGCCTCCCCACCTATAAAAGGAGGGGCAGGGCTCCCCTCCTAGACACACAAGTTTCCACCTCTAAATCTCCGGTTTAGAGCCGTTTTGGTTTAGAGCTTCTAATTGCTTTAGCCAGCGGTTTAGAGCCTTCTAATTGGTTTAGAGCCTTCTAATTGGTGTGTCTAATTACTAGACCACTAATAGCCTCTCTCATAAGCTCCACCATACTCGCACCGGCTTAAGGCGAAGCCCTGCGGGATTTCCCCTCTACTTCCGGTACCACGCCGTTGTGCTGCCGGAATCGCGAGGAGAGTGATACAACCTCCGCTGCCTGCTGGAACAAGGGAGAGGAAGGTCTTCGTCAAGTACCGAACGTGTGACCGACTGCGGGAGCGCTGCCGGAACGTGGCGCCGAAAGGATCGTCTACACGATCTTGAGATCGGAAAGAGTACGACTACATCACCCACGAGAATCCGCTCTCGTTAAACGCTTTGGAATCTTCGAGGGTAAGTTATTCCATCGACTCGTTGCTACAATCTAGTAGATAGATCTTGGCTTGTTTGTTTGTATGCGATAGAAATTTTTTGTTTTCCATGCTACGAACCCCTACAGTGGTATCAGAGCCGTGTCTATATGTAGATCTGTTGCACGAGTAGAACACAATGGTCATTGTGGGCGTTGATGCTTTTATTGTAGATTACTTTTTGTGTACTTTGCATCTTGCGGTATGTTGGGATGAAGCGGCCCGGGCTAACCTTACATGACATCGTTCATGAGACTTGCTCCACGCTTGACATGCAACTTGTATTGCATAAGTGGCTTTGCGGGTGCCTGTTTCTCCTAGCATAGTTAAGATCCAATTTACAACGGGTAATCAACAATGCTAGTATCAATGTTGTGGTTCTTGTTCGTAAGTTATAACGACACTTATTGAAAGCCCCAAACCACGTAAAATATGCAAAGAAAGTAGAAGCATCTAACTTTGTTTTGCAGGGGTGTGCAGTGATGTGATATGGCCATGATTGTGATTATATTTGATGTATACAATGTTCCTTATTGTAAGTTGGCAACCGGCAGGAGCCATATGGTTGTCTTTAATTTATGTTAAGACCCGTGTGTCTATTCAAAGTAGTTGTAATAGTTGAAGCCGGTGGACGACAACCATGGTGAAGCGTCATTGACCTTGATGCAATGCCGGTGATGATGGAGATCATGTTCGTGTTTGAAGATGGAGATCGGAAGCACAAAGAAGAAAGGCCATATCATATCACATATTATGAATTGCATGTGATGTTAATCCTTTATGCATCTTGTATTGCTTAGTAGACGACGGTAGCATTATAAGATGATCCCTCATGCACATGAATTTCAAATCATAAAGTGTTCGCCCTTAGTTAGCACCGTTGCTAAAGCTTGTTGTTTCGAAGCACCACGTGATGATCGGGTGTGTTAGATTCCGCAAGTGTATACAACGTAAGCAAGCCAGATTTGCTTATGCGGTGGCTAAGGTTTGATCTTGACGAGCCTAGCATGTACAGACATGGTCTCAGGAACACGGATTACCGAAAGGTAAAGCATGAATCATATAGTAGATATGATGAACATGATGATTGTTCGCCATTGAAACTATATCAACTCTCGTGATGATCGGTGTTGATGTAGTGGATTTGGTTCGTGTGATCACTAAAACAATGTGAGGGATGTTGTTTTGAGTGGGAGTTCACCTAGTTTAATTTCATTAATTAATTTGAACTCAATTTGTCATAAACTTAGTCTAAACTATTGCAAATATGTTGTAGATCAATGGCAGCCCCTACCATCAATTTTAATGCGTTCCTAGAGAAAGAAAAGTTGAAAAACAATGGAAGCAACTTCGCGGATTGGTTCCGCAATTTGAGGATTGTCCTCACAGCTGGTAATTTGACCTATGTGCTGGATGCACCGCTGGGTGACCCACCTGCAGCTGATGCTCCCGATGAAGTAAAGAATGTTTACCTCGCTCGGAAGAATCAGTACTCCATAGTTCAGTGTGCTATCTTGTATGGTTTAGAATCGGAGCTTCAGAAAAGGTTTGAAGAGTCAGACCCATATGATATTGTCGAGGATCTCAAATTGATTTTTGAGACTCATGCGGCAATTGAAAGTTATGAAGCTTCTGAAAAGTTCTTTAACTGCAAGATGGAAGAGGGCAGCTCCGTCAGTGAGCATGTGCTTAAAATGTCTGGGCACGCAAACAAACTTCAAAGCTTGGGTATAGTGATTCCTAATGCTTTGGGGGTTTACCGCGTCCTCCAGTCATTGCCACCAAGTTACAGGAACTTTGTGATGAACTACAACATGCAGAACATGAACAAAGAGTTGCCAGAACTATTTGCTATGTTAAAATCTGCAGAAGTGGAGATCAAGAAAGAGCACCAAGTGTTGATGGTCAATAAGACCACCAAATTCAAGAAGGGCAAGTCTAAGCAAAAGGGACACTTCAAGAAGGGTGGTAAGAAAGTTACCACGCCGACAAAGAAAACCAAGGCTGGACCAAAGCCTGAAACTGAGTGCTTTTACTGCAAGGGAGTAGGTCACTGGAAGCGGAATTGCCCAAAGTACTTGGCGGATTTGAAGAACGGCAACATCAAGAAGAAAGGTATATCTGATATACATGTTATTGATGTGTATCTCACTAGTATTCGTAGTAGTGCCTGGGTATTTGATACTGGTTCGGTTGCTCATATTTGTAACTCGAAACAGGTGCTGCAGAATAAACGGAAGCTAGCGAAGAACGAGGTGACGATGCGCGTGGGAAACGGATCAAAGGTTGATGTGATCGCGGTCGGCACGCTACCTCTTCATCTACCATCGGGATTAGTTTTATACTTAAATAATTGTTATTTAGTGCCTGCGTTGAGCATGAACATTATATCAGGATCTTGTTTATTGCGAGACGGTTACTTGTTTAAGTCAGAGAATAATGGTTGTTCGATTTATATGAGTAACATGTTTTACGCACATGCACCTTTGATAGATGGTCTATTCTTATTGAATCTCGATAGTGGAAATACACATATCAACAATATTGAAGCTAAACGTTTGAAATCAAGCGATAATTCGACCTATATGTGGCACTTCGTCTTGGTCACATCGGAGTGAAACGTATGAAGAAACTCCATTCCGATGGACTTCTTGAATCACTTGATTTTGAATCACTTGAAAGATGCGAAGCATGTCTGATGGGTAAAATGACTAAGACTCCATTTTCTGGTATGATGGAGCGAGCTACGGACTTATTGGAAATCATACATACCGATGTGTGTGGTCCAATGAGTGTAGCATCGCGCGGTGGTTATCGTTATGTTCTTACCTTCACGGATGACTTGAGTAGATATGGGTATATCTATTTCATGAAACATAAGTCCGAAACTTTCGAGAAGTTTAAGGAGTTTCAAAGTGAGGTAGAGAATCAACGTAACAAGAAGATTAAATTTCTACGTTCTGATCGTGGAGGTGAATATCTAAGTTACGAGTTTGGCGAGCATTTAAAGAAGTGCGGAATACTTTCACAATTGACACCGCCGGGAACACCACAGCGTAATGGTGTGTCCGAACGTCGTAATCGAACTCTCTTAGATATGGTTCGTTCTATGATGTCACTTACAGATTTACCGCTATCATTTTGGGGTTATGCATTAGAAACAGCCGCATTCACTTTAAATAGGGCACCGTCTAAATCCGTTGAAACGACACCGTATGAATTATGGTTTGGGAAGAAACCTAAATTGTCGTTCCTTAAAGTTTGGGGATGCGAAGCCTATGTAAAGAAGTTACAGCCGGACAAGCTTGAACCCAAAGCAGAAAAATGCGTCTTCATAGGATACCCGAAGGAAACTATTGGGTATACCTTCTATCATAGATCCGAAGGCAAAATCTTCGTTGCCAAGAATGGATCCTTTCTAGAGAAGGAATTTCTCTCGAAAGAAGTGACTGGAAGCAAAGTAGAACTCGACGAGGTTGTCGAACCTTCTCTCGAAATTGCGAGTAGCGCAGCACCGTAAGAAGTTCCTGTGGTGCCTGCACCAATAAGAGAGGAAGCTAATGATGGTGATCATGAAACTTCGGTTGAAGTTACTACAGAGCCTCGGAGGTCTACGAGAACTCGTACCACTCCAGATTGGTATGATTCCGTTATGAATGTCATGGTGGTGGACAACACCGATGACCCCGAGACATATGAGGAAGCGATGATGAGCCCAGATTCCAATAAATGGCAAGAAGCCATGAAATCCGAGATTGGATCCATGTACGAAAACCAAGTATGGACTTTGGTGGACTTACCGGATGGCCGGAAGGCTGTCGAGAACAAATGGATTTTCAAGAAGAAAACAGATGCTGATGGTAATGTTACTGTCTATAAAGCTCGACTTGTCGCAAAAGGGTTTCGACAAATTCAAGGAGTTGACTACGATGAGACTTTCTCACCGGTAGCGAAGCTAAAGTCTGTGAGGATTATGTTAGCAATCGCTGCATATTATGATTATGAGATATGGCAGATGGATGTCAAAACAGCATTCCTCAATGGAGACATTGATGAAGAGTTGTATATGATGCAACCCAAAGGTTTTGTCGATCCTAAAGATGCTAACAAGGTATGCAAACTTCAACGGTCCATCTATGGATTGAAGCAGGCATCCCAAAGTTGGAATCAACGTTTTGATAAGGTAATCAAAAGTTTTGGTTTTATACAAACTTATGGAGAAGCTTGTATTTACAAGAAAGTGAGTGGGAGCTCTGTAGCATTCTTAATACTGTATGTGGATGACATATTGTTGATTGGGAATGATGTAGACCTTCTTAATAGTGTCAAGGAATATTTGAATAAAAGTTTTTCAATGAAGGATCTTGGCGAAGCAGCTTACATATTAGGCATAAAGATTTATAGAGATAGATCGAAACGCCAAATATCATTGTCACAGAGTACATATTTGGACAAAGTTCTAAAGAAGTTTGGAATGGAAGAAAGCAAGAAAGGGTTCTTGCCCATGTTGCCCAATACGACCTTGAGTAAAACTCAAAGTCCAACATCGGCAGAAGATAGAGAAAGGATGAGTAAGACTCCCTATGCCTCAGCCATAGGATCTCTAATGTATGCCATGCTATGTACTAGACCCGACATCGCATATGCTGTTAGTCTAACTAGCAGATATCAAAGTGATCCAGGAGTGGATCATTGGACAGCGGTCAAAAACATCCTTAAGTACTTGAGAAGAACTAAGGATATGGTTCTTTCTTATGGAGGTGATGAACAGCTCGTTGTTAATGGTTACACCGATGCTAGTTGGAACACCGATCCGGATGATTCTAAATCACAATCCGGATACGTATTTATTTTAAATGGTGCAGCAGTTAGCTGGAGGAGTGCAAAGCAAAGCGTTGTGGCGAGATCTTCAACTGAATCGGAATACATGGCTGCTTCGGAGGCTTCACAAGAAGCGATATGGATGAAAGAGTTCATTACAGAGCTGGGTGTGGTTCCAAGTGCGCTGGACCCAATGTCTATCTACTGTGATAACATGGGCGCCATAGCCAATGCGCAAGAACCAAGGTCACACAAGAAGCTGAAGCATATCAAGCTGCGTTTTCACGCTATTCGAGAACATATCCAGGATGGGGATATAAAGATTTGCAAAGTACACACAGATCTGAATGTGGCGGATCCGTTGACTAAACCTCTCCCGAGGGCAAAACATGACCAACACCAAACTGCCATGGGTGTTCGGTATATTACCATGTAATCTAGATTAGATGACTCTAGTGCAAGTGGGAGACTGTTGGAGATATGCCCTAGAGGCAATAATAAATATAGTTATTATTATATCTTTGTGTTTATGATAAATGTTTATATTCATGCTATAATAGTATTAACAAGGAAACATTAATACTTGTGTGAATTGTAAACTTAAATTGAAGTCCCTAGTATAGCCTCTATACTTCACTAGCTTGTTGGTTGATTAAATGATTGTGGTTTCCATATCATGAACATTGAGATGTTATCAACAACAAGATCATATCATTAGGAGAATGATATGGTGGACATACTCCTATGGATAAGCGTAGCATAAAGATCAAAGTCATTTCAATAGTTCAAATTGCTATATGCTTTCTGATACATAGTAACCTAATTCCTTCGACCATGAGATCATGCATATCACCTTTACCGGATGGATGCTTTGATGACATCAAACACCACACCGTAACTGGGTGGCTATAAAGGTGGCATTAAGTGTTCGGAAAGTATTGGTTGAAACACATGGATCAAGAGTGGGATTTGTCCATCCACATGACGGATAGATATACTCTGGGCCCTCTCGGTGGAATGTCATCCAATTGGCTTGCAAGCATGTGACTTGGTCACAAGGGATCACATATCACGGGAACGAGAAAAGAGTACTTATCAGTAACGAGGTTGAACTAGGTATGCAGAGATACCGACGATCATAACCTCGGATAAGTGACATATCGTGAGACAAAGGGAAATTGGTATCGTATGTAAGTGGTTCATTCGATCGCAAAGTAATCGTAGAAATATGTGGGAGCCATATGAATTTCCAGATTCCTCTATTGGTTATTGTTCGGAGAAGTGTCTCGATCATGTCCGCATAATTCACGAACCGTAGGGAGACACACTTAAGGATTCGACGTTGTTTGAGTAGTTATGGTATTATGAGAAAGAGACCGAATGTTGTTCGGAGTCTCGGATGGGATCCGGGATATCACGAGGTGATCCGGAATGGTCCGGAGAATAAGATTCATATAAGGAAAGTCCCGTTTCGGAGTTCGGGAATGATTCCGGTGTTTTCATCGGGAATGTTCTAGAAGGTTCCGGATTGTCCGGCACTCCGGGGGGGGGAGGGTACATGAGTGTGTCATTGAATGATTGCATCATGTACTAAGTGTTCTTGCTGTTCCAAAAACATGAAAGTCAAATTGCCAGTTTGAAAGTCAAACAGCTAAAACAGGAAACTGTGGGAAACAGGAAACTGTGGGAAACAAGCAAGAGGAGTTGGAACCAACTTGGAGGAGGAGTCCCACTCCTCCAAGCCGGCGCCCAGCCCAAGGCCGACTTGGGGAGGGACTCCCCTCCCCTGGCCGCGCCTCCCCACCTATAAAAGGAGGGGCAGGGCTCCCCTCCTAGACACACAAGTTTCCACCTCTAAATCTCCGGTTTAGAGCCGTTTTGGTTTAGAGCTTCTAATTGCTTTAGCCAGCGGTTTAGAGCCTTCTAATTGGTTTAGAGCCTTCTAATTGGTGTGTCTAATTACTAGACCACTAATAGCCTCTCTCATAAGCTCCACCATACTCGCACCGGCTTAAGGCGAAGCCCTGCGGGATTTCCCCTCTACTTCCGGTACCACGCCGTTGTGCTGCCGGAATCGCGAGGAGAGTGCTACAACCTCCGCTGCCTGCTGGAACAAGGGAGAGGAAGGTCTTCGTCGAGTACCGAACGTGTGACCGACTGCGGGAGCGCTGCCGGAACGTGGCGCCGAAAGGATCGTCTACACGATCTTGAGATCGGAAAGAGTACGACTACATCACCCACGAGAATCCGCTCTCGTTAAACGCTTTGGAATCTTCGAGGGTAAGTTATTCCATCGACTCGTTGCTACAATCTAGTAGATAGATCTTGGCTTGTTTGTTTGTATGCGATAGAAAATTTTTGTTTTCCATGCTACGAACCCCTACAATACCATGATGGGTATGCTTGGTGATAGTTTCAGGTTGGATCCGAATAGGTCTTTCTTATCCCTATCTGATAGCCGCCAGTTGTATTGAGTCTCTATAGGTTGTTTAGTGTATGCTGCGCTGCCGCTTCAGTCTATCATACCTATGTAGGCGAGGACCGCCGAATTCTAGCCTCGCTGTGTACTGGACTCAGTACTGACCGCTCTCTTTTTTCCTTCGCCCTTTGTCGGCACCCCTTTTGTTTAACCAGGTTTTGAGATCGACGTCATTAGTAGGGTTACTCGGCTTGGCCTGGGCAGGGTTATGGACGCCATTGGTTATTCATCAGGGCTCTTAGCTCAATTTGCATCTTGTCCATACTCGGACGCTGTATCATTTTCAAGTTGATTTGGATCTTTGTATTGTGTATCTGTAATCTTGACTCATGGAGTCGTTCTTGTATATATCTGTTCCGTGGGTTCCATCGTGGACTATTGTGTAATGATATTACTTCGTTTTCCACCCGCATGGAAGTGCCTGGTGGGCACCTCTGAATCGTTTTTATGCGGATTTGGCGAGAATCGCTAAAACTTGCATAGGGCCGATCCGAGGGTGTTACAGAAGCCAAGGCCAAGATCGCTGATTCAGATATTAGACAAGATATGTATCGCATCCAGCAGTAGTTTGGGGCAATCATATTTCGTGATGTCATGACTTCGGGAGGGATCTTCTACGGAGGAAATATCCCGAATAACCGTGACATAGAAGATCGCCTAGAGATGCAGGGTGACTATAGGAAGTTCATGACGAGACAAAGCGTCCTCTCGTTCCCTGAGCCGAGCTAGAAGGCTTGATGTTGGCCTAGTTGTAGTTCCAAAATGTAGATGACCTTTGTGTGTGTGTGGACAAGTGTACATGCTACTACTTATCTTATTAGGTTTATGAATTATCGCTTACTTCTTTTGCTTATTATTATTATATATAAATCGATGCTTGGTTTTTTTGCTTACTCTTTGGTCCTTTGCTCACTTTGGTCCTTCTTTTTTCCTTACTTTATTAGTCTTTTTTCGAGAATGCCGATGATTAAAATGTCGTGGCACACTATATATATGAATGTGCTACGACGGGATTGTGAGCCTTGTGATATGCACAAGTCCAAGTCTTGTGCATCCTACTTGGCTCACAGTTTCATCGTAGCATATTTCTGTGTCCAACGACCTATGTGTATATATATGAGGCATTCTTTTTGAGTTACTTTGGTTTTTTTCGAGAATAATGCCGATGATTGAAATGTCGTGGCACACTATATATGTGAATGTGCTACGACGAGATAGTTAGCCTTGTGATATGCACAAATCCAGGTGTTGTGCATCCTACTTGGCTGACTATTCCGTCGTAGCATATTCCTGTGTCCAACGACCTATGTATATATATACGAGACATTCTTTTCGAGTTACTTTGGTCTTTTTCGAGAATAATGCCGATGATTGAAATGTCGTGGCACACTATATATGTGAATGTGTTGTGATGGGATTGTAAGCCTTGTGTTATGCACAAGTCCAGATGTTGTGCATCCTACTTGGCTTACAGTTCCATCATAGCATATTCCTGTGTTTAACGACCTAGCTAGTTATATATGAGGCATTCTTTTTGAGTTACTTTGGTCTTTTTTGAGAATGTCGATGATTGAAATGTCGTGGCACACTATATGTGAATGTGCCACGATGGGATTGTAAGCCTTGTGCTATGCACAAGTCCAGGTGTTGTGCATCCTACTTGGCTTACGGTTCCGTCGTAGCATATTCCTGTGTCCAACGACCTAGTTATATATTCGACATGATTTTTTGAGTTACTTTGGTCTTTTTGATTTGGGAGTAAGTGTATCTTCATATGCGACTTTAATTATACATGTTTTTTAATCACCGGTTAATTATTATTGTCAACTTGTAAATGACGTGGTATGTCGTGTACAAGGGACGAGTTTCCGGAGTTTACGATATTGGGAAAACTGCCGGAGACAGGTGCACCGTTTCATCGGCAATAGCTACAAAGGGTACAACACTATGGCGGAGGCGGAAGTTAGATACATGCGCTATCTAGCGAGAGTTAGGACGAGGAACCGGATGAAGACCTACACCTTCATCGCGGTGATGCTTATTGTCTTTGGTTGTTTATCCTGCGCTTGTTTCTAGCTAGTTTAGATGTCTAGGCGAGCTCTAACTTGTTCGAGACATATGTATTCGTCTGTCACCAACTATTTTGTAACTTGATCGAAACAATGTAACTTATACTATGTATTCATGTATGGGACTTATCTATATGTATTTGTTTCAATCTTGTTTTGCAAATTGTGTGTATATATATAACTGTATATCTTATATCTGTGTGTATATCTGTCTGTAATATTGTATATAATCTGGCTCTGAAATTAAAAAAAAAACAAAAAAAACCGCCCGTGATGCACATGGCATAGTTTTAGTGGCGCACTGCAACTAAAGCGCACCAGCGCAGCTTAGTGACGAACTGCAATGTGCGCCACAGAAGATCCTAGCCATAGCGCACTGACAGGTGCGCCACGGATGGCCTTTCCAGGTGCACCACGAATAGACGAGCCACGAGAGATGCACTAAGTTGGCTAAAAGAAGCAGAATTTAGGATGAGTATTGCGAAAGGAGCTTCTAAAATTTGCTCCAGCATTTAGGAGGATTCTTTCATAAATTTTCTACTGCCCGATGGCAAAGAAATAAGATCAAGCGTTTAAAATATGGCAAGAATGTCTCGCTTGAGGGTGTTGCTGATCTAAGTCCTATGATTTCAGACTATCTTGCAAGGTTGTTTAGTATTGAAGTGGATGAATCAGACCTAATTTAATTGGGTTGGTTACTCTGTGGGTAACCACGACAACGAATGATGAGTTGCCAAAGCCATACACTACAGAGGACGTTAAAAGGACAATGTTTTCTATTGGAGACGTGAAGCACCGGGTTCGGATGGTCTTTGTGCTCTTTTTGTTTAAAGTACTGGAATATTCCGGAGAATGTGTTGACAGATAAAGTGTTGGCAGCGATAAACATAAAGGAAATTCCAGACGAGTGGAATGATATAGTAACTGTTCTCATTTCAAAAGTTTAAGCTCAAGAGAAAATAATTCAATTTCGACCAATTAACCTGTGTATCTTGCTATACAAAGTTATCTCGAAGATGATAGCTACTCGACCGGAAGTTTTTTTTATGAGGTGATTTCTCAAGTATAAAGTGCATTCGTCCAAGGAAAACTAATTATAGATAATATAGTATCGGCCTATTAAGTGTATGCATACCATCAAAAACAAGAAGAAGAAGAGAAACCAAGGGTATTGTGCTGTTAAATTGGATATGTATAAAACTTATGATCGAGTAGAGGGGGTTTTCTTGGAGGGGAGGCTTACACATCTTGTTTTTGTTTTTTGTTTTTTGAAAAAGGAACATAGTCTTGGCTCAACATGCAGACTTTTATTTCCTCATTGAGTAAAGGTTATATAAAAAGATTACATTATGGATTACTCAAAGTCTCGACTTGTATCAACCATCTAAAAAGTAAGGATGATATGAAGTGACACTGCATCAACATGATATCCCGATCTCAGTACACTAGATGCACTGGTTGCATATATCCCGTGCAACCATCTCTAGTTGGTCGCTTGCAACCAATATCCAAAGCTCGACACTTGTCCGTTGGATGAAGGTAAGATCACATACATAGAGAGAGAGAAATGAGCTGCAAAAATACGAGCGCGGGGTATGTTGAAGGTAATTGTCGGGGGGGGGGGAGGGTGGGATGACACCCGATAGGGTCAAGAGATATAAAGACAAGGTTGACCAGGACTAAGCTTGACCGACATACCCAAGACGACATTGACCGACATATGCAAGCCGACATATGATATGTCAGCATAACATGTACTATTTCTTATGCACAGGTTCACCAAGGCCGAGTTATGTTGGCAAGAGTCGACATATGGTCATAAACTATATGCCGGCCTCAAGATCAATGCTCCTGCATGTTCCCAGGAAATCCGAAAGAGATAAGCACGTCTCCAGCAGGCATGCCCCTAAATGCCGAAGGCAATGTCACGTCGAAAATTTTCAGGAGGGAACAATGTTAGAGAAATAGTTGGAGGTCATGGGCACGTCAAGTCCCATGGCTGACAAGAATAGTATCTGGGTCTAGCCAACGACTTCTGCTACAACATATTTCTATCATATTCCCTACCAGGTCAGCCCTAACTGTACCATGGGCACCCCTTTATAAGGTGCACCAGGGCCTCTCCCAGAAGAGGGTCGGTCATTGGTTCACTTCATTTCCCCCTTAGCATCGAGAGGGAGAGAGTAAGAACACCTTATTCCTCCTCTCAGATACAACTGCAGGAGCATTTCTAGACACAATATAATAATGTTTATGAGATCTATCATGCATGAGTAGAGTTTTTATCTCCCAGGAGAGCCTTGAACCTAGGTATATGGTATGTTCAGTTGATTGTTTATTCTCGTCCGTGTGCAGATTTTACTACGCTCTTTCTCCTCGGATTTCTCTAGCATCCATACGGCCCCAACTCAAGCCATCCAATGTTATTTGTTGTGACACCACCACGACAGTAATATCATTGAACACATTCCAAATGGCCTCATAATAAAGCACAAACTGCTACTCGGGTTTGGATTTTATCTTTCTTATTACCCTTGTAAACCAATTTCCAAAAATATTAGTAGCGTATTTGGGTGGAGATAAATTCAAAGCCATATGAACTATACGTCAGATAATCTTCGCAGAGGGGCACATAATAATGTTGTGTATTGATTCATGTTGATCACAAAATAACATTTTTTACTATCATGTCAATTCTTTTAGCCAAATTATCTCTTACGAGGAGCACTTTTTTATGTAAGGACCACATGAAAATCTTTATTTTTAGTGGCACATTCATTTTCCAAATATATTTACATAGGAAACTATGTCGTTCATGTATCTAAAAACATGGATTTGACCGGATCCTGAATTTGTTAGCTTCCACACAAACTCATCAAGTTGGACTCCCGAATCAATCCCCATCGATAGCCAACGATGCAGGACACCTCTGCTTGGATGCCTCCATCGGGATGCTTAACCTCCTCCTCCTCCTCCTCCTCCTCCTCAGTCTTTGTAGAAGTAGCGAGGATGGCAACCCAGCTGCCATTTCAAAGGAACGGAGTGGATGTCATCCTCCAACCCAATAGGCTTGTGGTCTTGGCCTTGCGCTTGCATATCTAGTCGGCGAGGCCGACTCGCAAAGGGCAATTACAGAGGAATTGGCCCTGTAGGTTGCGCCAGTGCATCTTCGCTGACAGTCGCTATCTCGCCCGACACAGACTCCCATGTGTCCTCGACGCCCTTGCGTCTTCTTGCGTTATGGACAACTCCCCCCTGACAACCGCCATGCCACCGTGACCTCGAAAGCCGCCAGCCCCAGTCCCTCCGTCGTGTGCGCTCTAGCGGTGACTGGTGCATGCCGTCTTACCTAATGTCGACGATTAGAAAGATCCCATAATTGATTGGGATGCTCCCCTTCTCGCTCCAGCTATAGCCGGAGTCCACGCCTATCTACTCGAACAAGCTGCCTTGCCATTAGTTGAAGTGGGACAATGATGCTTGGTAGCATAGCGGCGACGACACCAGAGTCGTGGCACCACTGGTTCTCATGGAGGAGAGCGCACGACACGAGCAACACCAGCCGACGTATCCATGAAGATGAGGCCACTGGGACTACACGCCACCCTGGAGCGCGGCTACACCCATGCGGACAGAGCCGCTGCAGCACATAGTGACCGGTGGGAAAACACCCTGCTTCTTCAGCATAGATAATTAGGGTTCTTTTTGTAAAACAAAGAGTCTGGAATAAATAATTAGCAAGGTTATTTTTGTAAAATGTTGTCTACATGGCATCAATCAATTTGGTCAAAACATGTCCAATGTTCGATTTAGACTAGGATCGAATACTTAGGGATTCCGACTTTAGGGTTTAGACCATGACTGAATACCCGAGGGTGCAAATGCTAGAGGTTTCGATTTCAGGGTTTAAACTGTCGATGCTTTACGGGTTTAGGGTTTGATGAAATGGGCTTTCTCCTTCATTTTATAGGCAAAACCAATACGAACATGGTACCCGTTATCTCCAACCTTTTGGTTTTACTTTACATCCACGTTGTACACGAGTTTGGACATGACAAACATTTCGTACTACTCATGAACAAAGCGTGCATCACGGAGCGACTCATACGTGTTGGGAAACCGGGCCGATAGAGGCCACACTCTATCAGGTTAGGGTTGATCCATGTGAGTATCGTATCCCTCTTAGTCTATAAATAGAGGAACAATCATTATACGTGAGTTTACCGAGAAAAAGTTTAATAAAGTTTCCCTTTGTTCCCTGTGTCATCTACTGGTGAAATCTGTGTGTCTTCTACTAGTCTTCTTCTCGGGTGTGGAACAGCCTCGGGACCGGCCAGTCGGCAGGGGGTGTTCCAACACGTTATCAGCACGTGTCTCTCCGTCGAGCCTCCGTCAAGCAACCGTCGAGCCTGCATCACGCAGGCTTTCGTTAAAGGTAAGCCCAATCTAACCGCAAAAATGGATTCGTCTCGTGATTTCCTTTTAAGATTTGCGTTCAGATCTTAGATCAGATCCCATCTAAGGTGCGGATTTTTCTTCCCGGGAGTCGAGCTGACTTGCTGTCGCCGACCAATGTCGATCTAATCACACCCGGATTACAATTTTGTTGACTGTACCATCGATGCGTGCACCTGATGTGCCGATCTGGACTTTTAATTAGTAGATCGGACTGATCTTGTCTATTTTTATTTAGTAGATCGGATCGATCTACAGGTTTTTGCATGCATTTTTTTGTAACCGAACGTACGCTCGCGCTTGCAACATGCAGAAGCCATGGCGGCTGAAAGACGCAGCTCGCGCCCGCCTCGCAGGTCCTGCTGGCCGCGCGCCGCCGCTTGCCGGCCTCCCGCCCGCGCGCGCCTCCGCCGTGGGCCATGTTGGCCACGCACGCGTGCGCCGCGCCGACGCCTGCTGCGCGCCGCGCTGGCCCCGTGCCACCGGCCGCGTGCCGCCGCCGAGCCGCGCCACTGCATGCCACGTTGGCCATGCCTGTCGTCGCCAAGCCGTGGGCCCCGCTGGCCCTGCGCCGCCACGCCGCGCCGCGCGTGCCGCTGGCCGCGCTCGCGCCGGGCCGTGCGCTGCGCCTGCTGCCGCCGGCCTGCTGTCGCGCCGCGCGCTCGCGCCGCGCTGCCCACGGCCACTGCCGTCGCGCCCGCACGCGCGCCTGCCACCTGACCGTGGTCATCGGCCTGCTGCCCGCCACCACCCCGCCCTAGTCGGGAGCAACCATCTCCGTCCACCCCGCTAGCCGGGCTGGACAGCCTAGGGTGGGCCGGTCCAGTTGGGCCGTTTTTTTTTCGGCCCAGGCGGTATACAAAAACAAAAAAAATAGTGGGGCGTGGAAGCACGCGTTTGCTGGGCTGTTGGACCGTTTTTATCTTGTTTTCGGTCCGATTTACACAAGCTTTTGAACTATGTTTTACTATAGTTATTAATAACCGCATATTTTTAATATTTTGTATCTCATAGATAGCTTGTAACGTTTTTATATTAAATTTTGGAACGCCGTCATATTTGAATTATTGTATCGATTATCGCATTTATGTAACCGATTACCTGCTGTAATCTTACACACTTTGCATAAATTGCAGATAACCGGAATCGTCAGCCGCGAGTTCCCGGAGTTGACCCAGGATGGGCTTAACTACCTGACTTGGGCCTCGGACGTTGAGATCGTCCTCGAGGGCCGATGCATCAAGGATGCGTTGATTGAGGGGACCCCGACGGCCCCCAGCAAAACCATCCCGGCGGATAACGCCAAAGCCCTGCACTTCCTCCGCCATTACATGTGTGAGACTCTCAAGAACGAGTACATGGCAGAATGGAGTGCTTCTGCCCTCTGGACCGCCCTCAACAAGCGGTTCTCTAGGCTGAAGTATACCATTCAGCCACAGGCGGAGACAGATTGGATTCGTCTGAGGTTTGCGGACTTCAAGACGGTGGGAGAGTACAACTCCAGGTTGCACCGGATTTGTACCATTCTTCAGCTATGTCGGACCAGTACCACCGATCAGCAGAAGATAGACAAAACCCTCTCCACATTCCATCCGGAGAACATCCAGTCCTCGTGAAACTTTCGCCAGAAAGGATTCACGGAATATGCAGCGCTTATTGATGCTCTCCAGGTGGCCGAGGCGCAGGATAATGTTCTGAAAAAGAACTTCTCCGCGCAACCCTTCGCGGGGGGCCCAAGTCATGAGGCTAATGCCGGTGCCTACAAGGTGCGCAAGCCCATCCACAAGAAGAGAGGCAAGAAGGGCAAGAAGGGTCCCAACTCCTCCACCCCGGCCAAGCAACGCAAGGCGGGCAAGGGGGAGGCAAGGCCCCAGGATTGCTTCCGCTGTGGCTCCAAGACTCACTTCTCCAGGCAGTGTTTGGCCCCTAAACACGTCGTGGACGCGTTCAAGGCCAACATGAAGGCGCGCGAGGTGCACCTTGTCCAGGTTGAGGCACCACTGGCGCCCGAAGCGACGCCTGTGCAGAAAGTCGCGCTCGTAGTGGCACATGACGTAGCACAAGTGGCAGCACCCTCGGCGGTTCTCACGACCGCCGCTGTGCCCATGGAGGTTGAGCACGTTGTGCCCCCCCGCCTCAGCTAGACATCTCCGCTGCCTCGATGATGATAGCCAATGAAGAGAAGCTCACTGACCTTGAGATACATGCTGAGCTTGATGGTTTCTTTACAGAATCCACCTGAGCTCGTTTTTGTTGTGATGATTTCTTTTCCGCAAATAATCAGATAAAATTTTTCGATATGGTTGTAAGCTCTATGAGAGCATAACATTTATTTGTTTTCGGCGATTGGATGACATTTATTTCATTTATTCCATTATTTGGTTGTGTCATGTTCTGAAATGTTTATGTGTTTTACTTACTTGATGTAACATCTTCCTCGCTCCATTATATTAATTAGGCACTATATTTTAGAACGCGTGTGGCGCCCAAATGGAGGAAACGTGCCTTGCTGATAGCGGCACCACAAATACCATCTTGAGAGAAACAAAGTATTTTGAGTCTATTACCAAAAACCCTGTAACATAATGACGATCGCCGAGTGCGGTCCGAATGTAGTTGGCTCCGGAAGAGCAACTATCATACTCCCAAATGGAACAACTTTGATCATTGAAGAGGCATTGTTGTATCCGGAGTTGACTCGTACTCTCTTAAGTTTTAGAGACATCCGCGCAAATGGTTTCCATGTCGAAACCGATGATGATGAGAATGGAAAGGAGTTCCTACTCATTACCAAGCGCGACGAAAATGGTAAACATGTTGTCGAAAGACTCCCTTCATTAGCTACTAGGCTGTACTACACTAAGATAGTAGCACCACCTATTTACACTACCCTTAAGACTGTTTTTAGAAGCTCCGAACTATTCTGCCTTTGGCATGATAGGTTAGGTCACCACGGTCTTAGGATGATGAGAAATATAATTAACAACTCGAACGGTCATAATGTTAATGTGAAAAATTTCCCGAATCCCGATGATTTCGTGTGCTCCGCATGCGCTACGGGGAAATTGATCATTAGACCCCCCCCCTAAAGGTGAAGGATGAACTCCCCGCGTTCTTGGAACGCATTCAAGGGGATATATGTGGTCCAATTCAGCCCCTCTTAGGGCCGTTTCGGTACTTCATGGTGCTCATCGATGCTTCCTCTAAATGGTCCAATGTTTGCCTGCTGTCAACAAGGAACCATGCTTTTGCAAAGTTGATCTCCCAGATCATACAAATAAGGAATAAATTCCCTGATTATCGTTTAAAGTCTATTCGAATGGATAGTGCCGGAGAATTTACTTCAAAGGCATTCGATGATTATTGCATGGCAACTGGAATCAAACTTGAGCACTCTGTACCGCATGTCCACACTCAAAATGGACTTGCGGAGTCATTGATTAAAAGGATTAAATTCATTGCCAGACCACTCCTTCAGGGTTGTAATTTACCAACTACATGTTGGGGGCACGCGGTGTTACACGCCGCTAATCTCATCAACTTTCGACCATCGGCCTACAACATCCACTCTCCCATCCAACTTGCGCAAGGGTCGGCACCGAAAATTTCCCACATACGTAGGTTCGGCTGCCAGGTATATGTACCTATACCACCACCCCAGCGATCAGCAATGGGACCGCTCCGTAAGTCGGGGATATACTTTGGTTATGATACTGTGTCCATAATCAGGTTCTTGTACCCCTTGACAGGTGACTGTCACACGGCCCGTTTTGCTGACTGCATTTTTGACGAGGATCTTTTTCCGACTTTGGGGGGGAAGTAATCAACCCCTGGATGACAAAAGTCGAGAAATCACGTGGAAAGCTACGGGGATCCACGCTCATGACCCGCGCACTGTTGAGACTAATAGAGAAGTCCAAAAGATACTAGATTTGCACTCCCTAGCGAATCAACTGCCCGATCATTTTAGTGATTTAAAGACTGTGACAAAGTCGCATGTGCATGCACGCAATGCACCGAAAAGGGTTGAAATACCAAAGAAAAATGATGGTATACCCGCTCCTGCTCCAAGGCCTAAGAGGACGCGGATTCCGGTTTCTCAAATCCCAAGTACCCGGGGACGTCCGAAGAAAAATGATAAGAGAGATTTATTACAGTCTGCCCCTGTTGAGGGGAGCCAGTTGAGACCTGACACAAGTACGGATATTTCAGTGCACGAAATTCCGGACTTGAACTTTCCTATACCGGAAATACCCAGCGAAGTTGTGTGCGCACACATCGGAGCGGGAAAGCTAAAGGACTTAGCTCCTGGACTGGGAAATCCGGTGGAGCAAGAGGATGTGCCTGATGCACTCCACGACGAAATGGCCATTAACTATGTTAATTCGGGCGAGTCATACAACCGAGCCATGGCAAATGTCGACGTTAATTTTGCCAAGAAAATTGCCTCAATCATAGATCTTGACCCCGAGCCTAACACGCTCGCTGATTGCAAGAAAAGGTCGAATTGGAAAGATTGGTAGAAGACAATTACCGCTGAATTATTATCGTTAAACAAAAGAGAGGTATTTGGACCTGTTTGTCTAACTCCTCCCCACATTCGCCCCGTTGGCCATAAGTGGGTTTTTGTTCGAAAGAGAAACAAGAATAATGAAGTAGTAAGGTACAAAGCAAGGCTCGTTGCTCAAGGTTTCACTCAGCGACCAGGTGTCGACTTTGAGGAAACTTACTCTCCAGTCATGGATGGAATTACCTTTAGATACTTGATCTCAATGGCAGTAAACATGGACTTAAAAATGAAACTAATGGATGTTGTCACCGCTTACCTATATGGTAACTTGGATTCAGACATATACATGAAAGTACCAGAAGGTATCCCTGTCCCGAACCAGGATAGAGCAAACAGGAGCTTATACAATGTTCAACTTAAGAAGTCATTGTATGGACTAAAACAGTCAAGTAGGATGTGGTATAATCGTTTAAGCGACTTCCTTCATCACAAGGGCTACGCGAGCAATGAAGATTGCCCATGTGTTTTTATACGGAGATCCCATGATGGTTTCTATATTATCTCGGTGTACGTGGACGATTTGAATATAATCGGTACACCTGACGATATTGAGGAAGCGAGTTCCTACCTGATGTCGGAATTCGAGATGAAAGACTTAGGCAAAACCAAGTTCTGCCTCGGTCTGCAACTTGAGCATTCCCCTGCTGGGATTCTAGTTCATCAGTCGGCCTACACCCAGAAGGTGTTGGAACGATTTGGGTTTGAAAAAGCATATCCTTCTAATACCCCGATGGTCGGAAGATCTTTGCAGCAAGACAAAGGCCCGTTCAGGCCTAAAGAAGAGGGGGAGGAAATTCTAGGACCGGAATTCTCCTACTTAAGTGCAGTTGACGCACTTATGTATCTCGCAAATTGTACACGGCCGGACATTGCATTCGCCGTCAATTTGCTTGCAAGGTACAGTTCTGAGCCTACCAAGAGGCATTGGAAAGGCGTTAAGGACATCTTTAGGTACATACAAGGGACAAAGGACCTTGACTTGTTTTACCAAAAGAACCAAGACCTATCTGTTGTAGGCTATGCAGATGCTGGGTACCTTTCGGACCCGCATACATCCAAGTCGCAGACTGGATATGTTTTCCTTTGTGGTGGAACGACAATTTCCTGGAAATCGTCTAAGCAAACTCTTGTGTCAACTTCGACGAACCACTCGGAAATCATAGCATTATATGAAGCATCACGAGAATGTGTATGGTTTCGACGAGTAGTCAGCCACATCCAGATGTCATGTGGACTGAACACCGTACAAACCCCAACGATTATCTATGAAGATAATGCCGCTTGTGTTACACAAGTCCAGACGGGTTATGTGAAGAGCAATCTCACAAAGCATATAAACCCCAAGTTCTTCTATGCACATGAACTGCAAAAGATGAACGAAGTGAAAGTCTTGCATACTAAGTCGTGTGAAAATCTCGCTGATTTGTTCACTAAATCATTGCCGACATCTTCTTTCGAGAGATGCGTCCGTGGGATCGGCATGATGAGACTTAGGGAGATGCAAGGTTCAGGGGGAGAATCTTCACAAACTCATCGCTGAAATCTTGATCCCGATGATTGAGTGCTTAACTTTATAGTTAAGTGAATTGTACTCTTTTTCCCTTAGTGAGTATTTATGAAGTTTCTCACATGAGGTTTTTAACGAGGCAATTCGTGCAACATAGCAACAAGTATACCGTGTGCATTTCTCCATATTTTTCCCACTGGGTTTTTCGAAGTTTTAAGCCATGGTTATACAGATAAGATACTCAGGGGAGTGTTGAGAAACTGGGCCGGTAGAGGCCTACTCGGTGTGGCCTTTACCAAGCTAGAGTTGGCCCATGTGGGTATCATATCCCCCTTATAGTATATAAATAGAGGAACAATCATTGTACGTGAGCTTACCGAGAGAAAGTTTAATAAAGTTTTCCTTTGTTCCCTGTGTTATCTACTGGCGTAATCTGTGTGTCTTCTACTAGTTTTCTTCTCGGGTATGAAACAGTAAGGTGTTCTAACAATACTTAGGCAAAGCGTGCACAAAAACAGAGTAAAAGTGGCAAGTGATGCAACGGAATCCGTCGTGACACGCGCACTAATAACCACCTTCCCAAACAAACAGTGGCACCCCCGGGGGGGGAAGAGATCGAGCGGAACATTCCAAATTTCCAACGATTCGGGCGTGGGAAAGGCTGTGTGGTGTGGCCTGGGGAGGGAGAAAAAGGCGGGTGGAGGGAAAATAAATAAGGAAAGAAAAGGGAAACCATCAGCGGAACAAACAAGCGCCGCCCACCACCCACCACCAGCCAGGTCGTCTACCCAACGACGCTACACGCCGCTAGAGAGAAGAGAGAAGGGGGAGGGAGCCAGCGCCCAGCAGCCAGCCGCAAAAAGCTTTGTCGCGCGGAAACGATTAAAAAAATCCCCCCACCCCACCCCCACCCCGCGTGCGACGAAGCCTCGAGACGCCTGGCCGAGGCGACGAGGCGGGGAGAGAGACAGGTAGAGAGAGAGAGAGGCACACGCAGAGGGAGAGAGAGGGGGGAGAGAGGGTGTGTGTGTGTTGTGCGGGGGCAAACGGTCCGAATCTCGCGATCCCCAAATCCTGAGGTGTCGGAATTAGCCGATTCGGGGCACGCCGGCTGCGGCGGCGGAGGCGGAGGCCTAGGGGCGGGAGATTCGGCCGATCGGGGAGCTCGGGGGCTGGGATTCGAGCTGCGATTCGGGGGCTCCTTGAGCTCGGGCGCGCGCGCGCGGGCGGGACTGGGAGGTGGGTGGTGGGCCCGGGCGGGGCGGGGCGGTTGACTGGGTGGGTGGGTGGATGCTGTCCGTGAGGAGACGGCAGGAGGATGCGGGCGGCCCCCTGGGCGGCATGTACGACGACGCCGAGCTGGAGGAGGGGGAGGCCTGCGGCGACGACACCGCCTTCGTCGACCCCGACGTCGCCCTCTCTTACATTGTGAGTGCTGGCCGTGCTCGCCCCCAGCTGCTCGCCTCCTTCCACTGCACTTCCCCATGCTTGTTTTGGTACATGACTTAGATGTGACTTAGATGTAGCATAGCAATTTAGTGCAACCAGTCGCTTGATTGGCCCCCATTCGAGTCAGCAACGGACGGGAATGCCTCGTTTGCCTGATTCTCCGGCTCTGCAGGAGTGACTGATTGCCACTCTCGTTGGTGGATCATTTAAACTCTGCATGATTTGCGGATTTAGTTTAATCGGTACGCGAAGCACACCTGAATTGGTGGGTCATTTATAGTTTACGCAGCTTGTCACTCTGTCGACGGTGATTAATTTTTCTAGGTAACGGTTTTACGATGCTAGGTCACGCGGTACTAGAAGCAGTCGCATTTGGTGGATCATTTAAAGTTTACGCAGTTTGCCGCTTTGTTGATGATGGTGATAAGTTTGTCTAGGTAACGGTTTTACTGTGCTAGTAGTTCACATGGTACCGGAAGCAGTCGCATTTGGTGGATCATTTAAAGTTTGTGCAGTTTGCCGCTTTGTTGATGATGATGCATGATAAGTTTTTCTAGGTAACGGTTTTACTGTGCTAGTTCACATGGTACCGGAAGCAGTCGCATTTGGTGGATCATTTAAAGTTTGCGCAGTTTGCCGCTTTGTTCATGATGATGCATGATAAGTTTGTCTAGGTAACGGTTTTACTGTGCTAGTTCACATGGTACCGGAAGCAGTCGCATTTGGTGGATCATTTAAAGTTTGTGCAGTTTGCCGCTTTGTTGATGATGATGATGATAAGTTTGCCTAGGTAACGGTTTTACTGTGCTGGTTCACATGGTGCTGGAAGCAGTCGCATTTGGTGGATCATTTAAAGTTTGTGCAGTTTGCCGCTTTGTTGTTATGGAAGAAAAAGCGAACCACTTAGTTGAATGAGGTGCTAGTTTTGGTGTGGAAGTACTAATTTGGTTTTGGCCAGTCTCTGTTTGAGATCACCACCGTACCTTCATTACGACCCTTGAACATAAATTATCAAAACATGTATTTATTCTGAGCTTAAGGTCAACAGTTGCTTCACACTTCATACACTTCAATGTTGAACTTCAAACTTTCAATATGCGCTGTAAAAGATTTGGTTGGAAATGAAAAATGGTTGAAGTCACTGGCTTTTGATTTACTTCAAAAAGGGCTTGTTTGGAATTGTCAAAGGGATCACTATAGCTTTACTCTCATGTAGTTCATCGTTTGTATGAAAAACCAGCAACATGTGTGCGAAAATAGTGACAGCAGTTTTAATACAATGAGAAGTCACTTGCAACTTTAGTTTGAAGGTGATATACTGTACCCACAATCATATTTGTCGTGGTCACTATTTTTCTTTTGTGTTTTCCTGGTGTGTTTTGTTTAGGATGATAAAATCAAAGATGTATTAGGCCATTTCCAGAAGGACTTTGAAGGAGGTGTGTCTGCAGAGAATCTAGGTGAGATGTTGAGCTGTTGCTGCAGTCAGCGTGATCTGCCTTCATTCATTAAACATTACGCTAATCTTTGACAGGATCAAAATTTGGTGGATATGGTTCATTTTTGCCTACACACCAGCGTTCCCCTCTCCTCCCCCCAACTAGAAGTCCACCTAAGGCGGCAAACCTTGGTCCAAGATCTCCTTATCACCAGTCTATCGAGGTGCTTACCTTAGCTAGCTCTGGCTGTAATGTTCTGGAATACTATCGTATGAACATAAATTCATATGGCATTGATGGTAATTTATAATGTAGGCTGCGCCTCAGAACCCAACGGCTGTGGCGGTTCCATCTGTTTCTCAGAACAATGGTTCTGTGGCACCTTCTTCGGGTGATTCAATTAAAAAAGAAAGATGTGAAAGCGCAACAGCTAAAAGGAGCACTAGCACTCAGGATCCTTCATATGGTTCATCTAAGTCTAGTGAACAGAACAGATTTAAAGTCAGGATAAAAGTTGGTTCTGACAATGTCTTGGCGAGAAATAATGCAGCTATTTACAGTGGTTTGGGCCTTGATATTTCTTCACCTTCATCTGTGGAGGATAGCCCTGATGGCTACAGGGGCCTCTCTCCGGAATTCGACAATGTGCAACTTGAATCCCCCCGAACCATTCTTCAGGTAAAGTACTGCATGATAACTGTGTTACCCTTTTTTATTTATATTTCAGTATGAACGGTTCAACGGGTGAATAAACACTTTCATTGTTTAAACACATCCGCACAGATCATGACATGCTTTTCAGTTCCTGGAGGCTTCTTACTATCCCCACTGCAAGGCAGTATTTTGCAACTGACAAAAAGGGTTGTGCCTTCATCAAAGAAATGGGAAACAAGCGTGGACATAGAAAATGCACAGGAAGCATGTGAAGGGCATGTGGTTAAGAAAATGAAGCCTGACGGTAAGAAAAAGAAAGCCATAGAGACGAAGAGATCAAATAACACAAGTGATGGAAGTGCAGTTAAGAAAAAGGAGATCGATATAGAACCACCTACTGGTCAAAAGATCATATCAGAAGCTCTCAACATACCGTTGCTGTCTAGTTCCAGAGGCATGGAGACAAAGGGCGAGAGTCAATTTGAAGAGGAGACATCAGGAAAACCTTTGGAAGGAAATAATGATTCCCGATCGAAAGAATGGGCTATAAACAGCAACAGCAAGACAATCAAAGCTGAAACTGTCAAAGCAGAGAGAACGGAATGTTTAGAAAGTGGTGGTTTTGGCAACTCAGAAATGGAAATTTCAGCAGTAAAAAGGGAACTGAAACCCATGACAGAAAAGATAGCGTCAACTTTAGAAGAGATGAATACAACTAATGACACAGATTTGCTGTTGGATAGGAAGCAGGAAAGAAGAGTAAAACCTGAGAGTAAAAGCAATGGTACTGGAGTTAACTTTGAAGATAACACGGTTGTAGATGAAAGAGCTCCTGCTGTTTGCAGGAGCATGGAAAAGGTTCCTAGCAAAGAAACTTCACTTTATGATACAAATTCGAAAAATAACACCAAGAGTGAGGCCAAAAGAATCCATAGGGAGCAAAAGAAGAATGCTCCAACATCTTCTGATCTCCTGGATGCTGACAATGGTGTTCGTTCTTCTGCTGCAGTTAAAGAGAGGAAACATGATTCTCAGTCCAAATCTAGCCACTCTGGAAAGAAACCCAAAGCAAAATCACATAGAGATGTCAGGGACAGTTTGCCTGAAGGATCTTATGGATGCAAGGAGGAAGATATAGTGGAAAATGGAGGTGGATTGGGGGAGTTACTGCCAAAGGAGAAGTCGATGAGCAAAAGGGATTTTGATATGCCTGGGGCATCAAAGAGGGAGATTTCGTCTAGTGCAAGGCATGATAGACATACAGCTTCTGAGGAGCAGAAGATGCATGTACCTCCAGCTTCTGTCTCAACTGCAAATGCAGTTCCTGCACTTCAAGTTCCAGTTGTGATAAAGGAACATTGGGTTCAATGTGACATATGCCAGAAATGGCGTCTCTTACCATATGAAACGGATACTACTACCCTTCCAAAGGAGTGGAAGTGTAGCATGCAACTTTGGCTGTAAGTTCAAGTTCATATACAACTGTTTATATTTCCTGCTCTCTTTTACTGCTTCTATTCTTCTCTCAACAAGTTTATCACTAGGTAGCATGTAACCAGCGCGCTTTATTATCAGGAGTTTGTATGATTGGCTGCTTTTAAACTACTATACTTGTATTACAAACGGACACATTTTCCTGTTCAAGCTGAACACAGGAAATAAATGATTGGAATTTGGATAGATCTTTTTGTGGGTTTCTGCCTTATTATATTACATTCTCAATTAAACTGTTAGGTTGCAGTTTATACTATTTTCACATTGAAGCGGTATCTTTTAGCACTGTAATGTTTCTCCACGTTTATAAGTTCATGAACACTTTCTTCTTTTCTGAAGAGCTAGAATTTGGAAATTTTGCAGACCTGGGATGAATAGGTGCGATGTTGGTGAGGATGAGACTACGAATGCTCTCAATGCACTATACGTCATACCAGCCCCTGCCAACGGCATTCCTCCAGTTGGTCATCCTCACGTTGCTTCTTCAGGACTAACAACAGCCAGTTCGTTCAGTGTAAATGGACATGCTGAACAGAGTAGGAAAAGGAAAAGTCTTCCAGGTGATAGAAGTAGTGTGATTGAAGGTTGTCACTCATCACAAGCTTCAGCTTATCCATTGAGCAACCAACATGCTCCTACTAGAATTAAAAGTACTGCTGATAGTAACCAGTATCCCACTGAGAGAAATTCTGTGAGCAAATCAGTTGACCCTTTTACTGAAAAGAAGAAGTCCAAGAGTAAGAGCCGTGGCAGCTATTCTGATGGAGGTTCTGTTACTGTTCCCCCTTCTATTATTTCAGTTATATTTGATACACTATCTTCCTGCTTGCTTTTACTATGCCTTGTATTTACATTTATTTGGCGACAATACAGGAGATCTTGTGGAAAGACCCAAGAAGCATTCAAAAGGAAAAAGTAAGAGAGAGATGGATCATGGTGAATATAAAGCTTCTAAGAAAATTAAAAAGGAGGATCGGCATCGTTCTAGCAGAGATCGGAATGGTAAATATGATTTAGCTAGTGGAGACATTGCTGATGAGGCCGAGGCTTTGCTTTTAAAGGAAACAACCTTAAACAATTTGGGTGAAAAGAGTGATGTTCCTTCATTAAAGCAAAAAACTGCTCCGAGGTATGATCACTTGGAGAAGTCCAAGAGAAACAAGGAAGATGATGTAGTTCTTTCTGAAGACAGGAACAAGGAAATATTTCACACCTCAGATGCACAAAGATCAGACATTTCTAGCAAGAAGAGGATAGTGAAGGAATGGGAGGAGAGTCAGCACAACTCAATAGCTCATGTGAGCAATGGAATCACAGCGAACCACAGTTCTGCTGCCAAGGAAACCTATAAGGATCAGAACTTGAAGGAAACAAAGTCAAAATTAAAGAAGTCCGAAGAATTGTATTCAACCACGGATTCTAGATCAGTAAAAGGTCAGATTTTATCTCATAATGGAGGGCATGTTAACAATGAACTCGTCGAGGATAGCACAGATTTTGCGGGTAAAAGAGCTCCGTCCGACTTATTAGTAAAGCGATCTTCTGAACAGGCTTTGGACTTGGTCGGACCTGCTTCTAGTGACATGGCCCACATTCAGACTACAGCCGTGACTTCAAGTTCTTCAAAAGCTTCAGACTCACAGAAGAAGAAACAGAACTCCCATGTTGTGAAGACTTCGCCAATTGAGTCAGTTTCCTCATCACCAGTGAGAAACTCTAACATTGATAAGCTCCCCCATAACAGAATATTGGAGAAAGATGGACCTATCAATGCTAACTCAAGCACCATGCTGAGTTCAGTAAAGTATCTGAATAATGAAGCTGGTTTAGTGGACAATATTCGGCAGGTTAAGAAGTCCAAGGATAGTCTGCTTGCAGGTGAAACTGTCTTGCATGGTTCTTTGCAAGGAATTTCTGAAAAAGATGATGATCTGGTTCAGTTAACTCGAGGTCACGCACCCGAAAAGATTTCTGTGAGAAAGGGCTTGGATGATGATCCACATCATGCATCTGGGAGAAAGGATTTTGTGAATGGCTCCAGTACATCTAGGGGTCATAACCACTTGCATTCTGGTGATAAAAATAGCTTGCGCACTGATGGCTCTTCGGTGCAACCTAGGGCTGCACTCCTGGACGCTAAAGGAGATACAGTTGTGAATGGTAATAAGAAAAGTGCAGCTTCCATCCAAGACAGAAATGGATCAACTCATTGCCCTCCGGATGGGAATTTCCAACCAGAGTTGCCACCCGGAAAAGATAAATCATATCCCAAGAGTAATAGGCAAGATACAGAGAAGCCCAAAGCCCAAATGGTTCCTTCACCTTTGAAAGAAACCCACTCCACTCCAGTAAAATCTAATGCGTCAAAATTAACACCACAGTCAAGGAGATGCAATGATGAAAATGGAGGGCAAAAAGGTGTTTCAAAACAGGGTACTTCAAATCCCGCAGACACTTCCAGTCCAGCTAGGAAAGATGGTAATTCAACTGCATATGCTCTCAAAGAAGCTCGGGATTTAAAGCACAAGGCTAACCGTTTAAAGGTTGTTCACCGTTGTTTTTCTCGTACGAATATGCTACCTTTTGTCGTGTAAGGCCCTTACAAACTTTCTCTGCAGAAAGAAGGAAAAGATCTTGAAAGCACAAGGCTTTACTTTGAGGCAGCCTTAAAATTTCTGCATGTCGCATCACTTCTGGAACCTCCTAGTATTGATGGTGGGAAACAAGGCGATGCAGCTCAGAGCATGTATTCTGATACTGCAAAACTCTGCAAGTAAGCCATTACAAAAGTATATGATATATTGTTCTAATTGCCAAGCTATTTCATTTTTGTGAACAAACTCCCTAGTTATAAATTGGGAATTAGTGCCTGGAAGTGCTTGTTCTGCATGACCTGACTTTAATGGGCACTATTATCGCTTGGGTAGTCTGATAGTTTTCACAATACAGTTAAATAACCTGACGGTAGTTGCAGTACAGTTATATTTATATTACAAAGCTGATGCAATATTACTAAATTTTGGCAGCTGGATATAGGAAAAAAATGCTCCAATAACAGTATAATTCTCCATGCTGTCAAAATTATAATCCGAAGCCGTTGCTTTGTGTAACAGTACTCACGTTTTTAGGTGAAGAGTGGTCAAATTTGGTCACTATACTTAATTGTATTTTTTTTTTGCCCAGCTTTGTTGCTCACGAATATGAAAGGTGCAAGAAGATGGCTGCTGCTGCTTTAGCATATAAATGTGTCGAAGTAGCTTATCTCAAGGCTGCATACTACAAGTACCCTATTGCAAGCAAGGATCGACAGGTGTTGCAGGCAGTTGTACAGACTACACCAGGTAGTTGATCTAATTAGTGAAATTTAAGTTTATGTATATTGTGAAATGCAACTCACAGTGTAGGTTTCAAAAAACATTTAACTGGATTAATGCAAAAATTAGACTAGCATGCCTTGCCAAACAAATCTGAGTATCATCTGTGAAAAAATAAAACCAGAGTATCGTATTTTCTTGGTGTATCCTGCTATCATATCATGACTCTTTCTTCTCTGGATGTTTTTATTTGTTTGACTCAATATTGTTACTTTTGTAGGTGAATCACCATCGTCTTCTGCCTCAGACATTGATAACCTAAATAACAATGGATTATCTAAGAAGGCCCCTTCAAACAAGGATGCTAATTCACCTCAAGTTGCTGGGAATCATTTGTTACTGGCTGTTCGCAATCAACCACACTTGACAAGGTTACTAGCTTATGTAAGTTCTTGAATAATCCTGACTAGCACTTCAATAAAGTTCCCCTTTATAGTGATGTTTTAATGGTTTATGACAATTTCATAATATGTCAACAATGTAGTAGGAGTAATTAAAAAACCCTCATAGTATGTTATGCCTAATCAGCTGTTCTTTATGGTCATTGTGCGTCTAGGCCTTGATGTCTTCTTAAGTATACGACACCCAATAGGATAATGATCAATGCAATGGAACATATACGGTGTATTCTACCACTAATTGACTAACTTATAGTGCATCCTACAACCATGTTTATGTTAGAAAGTCGTTAACTAGTGATTTTGTTGCACTCCTGCTAATTATGAATTGTTAGTTCTTTTTTCTGGTTGCGGTTAGAGCAGCCAATAATGCTATGCTGGTTTCATATAGAAATCTGAAATTAGTGCTTTTGAACAAAAACGGCACCATTTTTGTCTTTTTCGTTTACCAGAGTACAGAAATTGGTCAGAAATTTTCGGAGTTGAATTTATTTTGGAGGGAAATGGTAACATTGTGTGTGATAGTTGCTCTTGCTGCATGGCAGTAGCAGTGGGGATAGTTGTGAGCCTCGTGAGCATTGAGTGGATATATATGAATTGAAATCGATGTGAATTTCCAGTATCAGATATACCTCCAGTCGAGTTGTATGAAGCAAATTTCTTAAAAGTGGTTAGTACTTAGTAGTCTAGAGTTTTGAGCATTGCAACATATAGTTTTGGGAATAACTTCCATAAAACAGCAAACTGGATAGATCTTGGCAATCATAAGCAACTGGCTCGCTTTGTGGTGAACTGTCAACTATGTCCTGGGAAGGATGTGTTGTCTTGAGCAATGGCCTTATTTCAGGATAAGCTGCACCCACATTGGATGGGATCATCCCTTTGTGGTCCAACCTTGTTCTTGACACTCAATTGGCATTTATGTAATTGTGTGGCAATGAATGCACTCAATATGTTACTCAAACAGTCATACCAGATTAGAATGTTAAAATGGAATTAGAATCAGATGAGCCTAATCCATTCATGAAACCAAACACCTGTTGAAATAAGACAACACTACTTTCAAGGCATGCATTATGGTTCATTGGTTCTTTAATGAGTCTGGATCTGATGTTATGTTGTTATTTTGTTAGACGAACGATGTCAATTGTGCCTTCGAGGCAACTCGGAAATCACAGATGGCAATTGCTTCTGCTGCTGGCAACCATGAAAAGGGAGTAGATGGTGTTTCTTCAGTGAGAACAGTTCTGGATTTTAACTTCAGAAGTGTGAATGATCTACTCAGACTTGTGCGTCTTTCAATGGAGTCTATCAGCTGCTGACATGTTCAGAATTGAAGAAGATGACATGATGGCAGTATTTAGTGGAGAAGTTCAATAGTGCAGAATCCTTAGGTCTTTTCTTTTAGGCATGCTGGTTAATTTGTACAGGAAGTGGTTTTGAGATTGTTCTTATTTTTGTTTCCTTAGTGGCATCCCACTATTATGCATAGTCCCTGGCAGCCTAGCATCTACTTGGATGATCTGAACAGTCTAGCAAATGAGGCAGCTGAAGATGAGCTTCGTTGCACTACAGTTGCAATCCTTTGGACACTCGAGGCATGTAACTCTCAGATTGCGCTTGATAGGCAATGCAAAATATTACCTGGAAAATGGCTCCTTCTCAAGCACTCTCCTTGCCTACATGCTGTAAATCATGTGGTTTGTCACTGAGCTGACTTATGGTTGAAGAGTCTGTTAATTCTTCTTTGTACTGTACAAGATGATGTGTTCCCTGCTTAACAGTTTTGACGGTATGTTCAGTTTTTATCACAAATTCGACAACCTATTGGCATTCCATAATGTTCACATAATCTTCATTCTTGAGCAGGGGAGAGGTCAACAGTGTCAATTAAGACTGCAAACCAAGAAAACAGCTAGTGGTGTTTCTTTTTCTGTATTTTTATGATGGCATGTATCCTGGAGAAAGTTCAAGCAGGTATGTTTAATAGTATTTAGTTCATTAATTGTTATGTTGACATCCATGTTTGCTTGCACCTCAAGAAAGTTCAAATGATCGTCTTCTTGAATGAATGTCTCTTGGTATTTTATAGTGGTGAAAAATGATTATCAGAGCATTCATTAACAGAACTAACTTGTCATGATATATAAGGATCCCATGTTTAATTAAACAATTTGAAGTCCCCATTGTCACTGATATAGTATTAGAACAATGCGTTCTCCTTAGAATTATACCAACCAATCCTGTAATTTTGCAAGAGTGGTACTGGCTTTCAGTCAATCTCCTGTTTGGTATTTTGGGATTTGTTGTGCATCTTTTTTTATGTAATTCATGGATATCATAATCATAAAAAATCGTTACTTAATATTGTCAACTACACATTGTTGTTTCGAAGCTTCCTTTACCATGTAACTTGTTTACTACGGCATAAATCTGAAACAAGCTAGAACTGGTTTACTGCGATTTGTCTATTTAGAAAAAGATCCATGGTCATGTGTATATCTTATTGTAGACTTTCAAAGTTCTAAAACTATACCTCACCTTGCCACTGCCCCTGTTTGATCACATGGACTAATAAGCTGAAATAAAAAAGCACACTGCTTGTTTCTTAGTTCTACTTTCACCTGACACAGTGATGGTGCCTTTTCTTTTCAGGTTTCAAAGAAGTAACCACCTGGACCATCACCTGTGTATGAACATTGTACAAATATTTTTCATGTGCAATAGCCTAACCCGTTTTTTCATTATCAATACCACAGACTGTCAGCAGCACATGTACATGTATAACCCTATAAAGGCTCGGACTCTGGTCAAGTTTTAGTCCTCGTTACTCATCTTGCAAAGCTGGCTGGTTTTACATTTGGTTGCTTAAGATATTGTAGAACTAACCTTGACCGAAAAATGTTTTGCAGAATGCAAAATAAGTCTTGTGTGTTCTGTACTTTGTAGCATGGCCCAGTTTGAGTAAAGTGATGTTAATTGCTGTCTTTTCTCAGTGTAATCTTTTCGTGTCAGATAACTTTGAATTTAAGAGTTCTGAGACATCAGGAAACACTGGACTTTTCCATGCACCAAAAGTTTCATCTCCCAGCCTAACCCCTCGGCCACTCTGTATATCTCTTCCGTGAGCGGATGCGTAGTGTCGTCCGATGAGAACTTGTGCAAATGCTGCATGGACTCACGGTTGCCTGCGCCAAAGTCTACCCAACTGAACCCGATTTCCTTCCTTACGCCTCTGTCCCTCATCTGCCTTCTCACCTTCGCCACGCCTCCCCAGTCCCCCTTCTCAGCATAGATGTTGGACAGCAGAACATAGGCACCGGACTCTGTTGGTTCTGTCTCTGTCAGGATGTCGGCGACCCTCTCGGCGATGCTCGTATTGCCATGGATTCGGCAGGCTCCCAGCAAGCTCTGCAGAGCAGAGATGCTCGGTCCGGGTGACATCTGCAGCATGAGCTCCTCCGCCTCCTCAAGCCTCCCTGCTCGGCCTAACATGTCGACGACGCACGCGTAGTGCTCCGGCCAGAGCTCGACACGGTGCTTAGCGGCCATCGAATCAAAAATATCCTTGCCAGTATCAACCGCCCCTCTGTAGCGACATGCCGTGAGCACCGAGAGGAGCACGACGCCATCCGGAGCAATGCCGGAGCGGACCATGTCGTCGAAGAGTCTCATGACAGTGTCATAGTTCCCGTGCTTGGCGTTCGCTGAGATCATAGCGGTGCACACAATGAGGCTCCGGTGCCCTGTCTCCTCGAATGCCTTCCTCGCATCATCCAAGCTGCCACGCTTCGCGTACATGTCGATGAGAGTGCCGGAGACGTACTCGCTGGCGCCGAGCCCAAGCTTCAGAGTCTGGCAGTGGTACGTCTCGCCGTAAGCCATGGAGACCGTCTCGACGGCGGTGACCGCGCTGATGACGCTCGCAAACGTGGTCTCGCTGGGTCTCAGGCACCTGACCATCCACGAGAAGACCTCGAGAGCGTCGCTGCACTGCTCATTCTGCCCGTAGCCCGAGATCAGAGCGTTCCAGGCGATGATGTCCCGGCGAGGCATGAGGTCGAACACCGTCCGGGCATCGTCCATGCGCCGCAGCTTCGCGTACATGGTGATGAGGCTGTTGGACGCGGCGGCCTTGTCGGACAGGCCGGTCTTGAGGCACACCGCGTGGATCATCTGCCCGTCCCTCGCCGGGCACCCTGCCGGCAGCGCCGACATGAGCGCCACGAATGTGACCTCGTTCGGTGGCACGCCGTCCCGCCTCATGCCGTTGAACAGCGCGAACGCGTCCTCCTCCGCGTCCATCGAAATGGCCGTTGTCCACGAGATGACGTCGCGGGAGTCCATGGATTCCAGGAGCTTCCGGCCGCAGCCGGGAGCGGCGCACTTGTAGTACATGGCGATGAGCACATTGCCGACGGAGACGTGCCCATCGACGCCCAGCTTCACGGCGAAGCCGTGGACTTGCCGGCCAAGCAGCAGGTTCCCCTGGTCGCCACAGGCCGGGATCACGCTGCACACGGATATCCGGTCGGGCCGCGCGGCGCCACCGTCCCTGAGCAACCGTAGGAACACCCGGACCACCTCCGCCGGGGAGTCGCCGTCCTGAGCGAGCCCGCAGATCATCGCGTTCCAGGAGACGAGGTCCCTGGCCGGCATCTCCTCGAACGCTCTGGTGGCCGCGTCCAGGAGCCCTGCCCGGGAGTAGGCCGTGACCAGCGCGTTGCCGACGAAGAGGTCGGCGGCGAGCCCGGCCCGCGACGCCAGCGCGTGGAGCTGCCGCACGAGGCCCAGGCCTTCCTCCCCGCGGCCGGCGGCGAGCGAGAGCGCGACGGTGAACGTGACCGCGTCGGGCCGCACTTCGCCGGACTTGAGCATCCATGATAGGAACGCGAGCGCCTCGGCCGGGTCCGGGAGCGCGGAGAGGATGGTGTTGTAGGAGCTGGCGTCCCGCGCCCGGGCAGTGTCGAACACCCTGGCGGCCGTGTGGAAGGAGCCGGTCTTGGCGTAGCTGGCGGCGAGGGAGTTGGACACGAACGCGAAGGCGTCCAGTCCGGATGCGACGGCGAGCGCGTGGAGCGCCGGGAGGGTGGCCGGGCCGGACGACGCGACGGCGGCGGAGAAAGAGAAGAGGGAGGAGGCGGCGGGATGGCCCGCGCATGGGGACGCGGGAGGCGTGCTGCCGCCGCCGCTGCTGAGGCTGCTGTTTGGGCGGGGGATTCTGTCGAACAGGTGGTGAGCAGCCACCGAGGAGAGTGTGGCCGCGGCGTGCGTGCGGCAGGGGATATGCAGCCGACGCAGCGGCATCGATTGACAGAGAGAGGAGTAGGATTCACAGGAGGGAGCGCGAGGCGTGCTGCCAGGGCGGGATTCTATCAAACAGGTGGTGAGCGGCCACGCAGGAAACCGTGGCGCGTGCGCTGGCGAGGAGTCTAGTCTTCTAGGATAAAAAAAGTTGAAGCACCAACTTATTTACCGGCGCAGTCTTAGAAACTACTTCCGCCGCCGGGCACACCGCTCTCGGCACAAACCCTACGGCGTTCGGCCATGGCGTGGGCGCTGCTGGCCGCAGGTGCCGCCGCCGCCGCGGCCCTCCAGTCTCCTCGTCGGAGCGCCGCCGTCTCCAAGGTAATTTCGCCAACTACACCTCCTTCAGTCACAGGTGGGGATTAAACTCGTAGGAGTAGGAGTCCGAATGTAGGAGTCCATCTGTAGCTTTGAAACACTAAAAATTTACCCGTAGGAATGCCAGAGTATCGAATTCGCAGTTAGTAGTAGTAGTTGCTACGTTCCACTTCTTGTTCCCCAGAAAATCCCCCTTTTGCCTATTGTAGTGGCTACTTTAGAAAAGACTGATGAATCCTACATTCCTACTCGTGCTCATTTTGTATCATTGTGCGCGGTAGATCTTTCATGGCAATGCCATCTACTTACTAGTGTACACGCGGATTTAGACAAATCTCCGATACCTAATTCGAGACGGAGGGAGTAGTGCAAGTGCAAGTGTGCAACCTGAGTTCCTGCATCATGTGTATTACGGTTAACCAGCACCTGAAATCTAAACTTCTGAAACATCTTTGCTCACAGGGACATCCGAATGAAGCTGCGTGTATGGGCCAGCATCATCGGCTTCACTGGAAGCAGCCCTTACTCGGTGAGTGCTGCATCTCGTACAGCTTGCAAGAAAATTTCAATGGCAATTGGGACTCCCTTATTCTACCTCTGGTGGTTTCATGCAATTGGTCTGAGATGTTAAAAACAAGCAAACATGTGATTGCAGCTGCAGAGTCCCACAGGTCCGGGAGCCTTGTTGGGTGCTCCACAGGTTCAGGTTCAGGTTCGTCAGCAGAAGCAGCTATTTCAAGCAGATCTACATATGTTTCAAGTTCTAATGACGATGTATCCATGAGAGACTCTGTGGATGCTGTTCTAGGTGGGTCCATTGTCATCTCGGGCTATTGGAGTGGTCCTGACACGGATGACGGTTGTGGTCATATTCAAGCTGTTCTGCAAAGGGTTTCTTGATATATGGTGGTGGTAAATTAGGTGAGTCAATGTCATTTGATCTAGGCTCAGTCATCAACTGAATCAGGGCTGTGTAATGTTTCTTTCTAAGGATATATGAATGTGACACATTGAGTCATTGACTTCGGGCATTAGTAATGATATATACTCTCATTTATGCAGGAGTGTCAAACTAGTATTATATGAATCTATTTTAACACACGCCTCCAAGCCTTCGATGAACCATGCCCACTCTGCCTCACTAATATGCCATAATAATCTTGTCTTCGTAGTTAGTGCGAGTCATTAAATGAATTGGTGTGTTAGCTTTGAGTAATCAAGTTAATTTCTTAGTTTGTTCTGTTGCTATTTTTCGGATCACCAACTAGTAGGAAGTTCAACTCGGATCCACCTCCTTGTCTATTTTAAGCTGTGGTTCCATCATCTTTGTTGAGATTGCTCTAATCCCTAGCTCATACATCAAGATTTCATCATCTTGGATAACAACAGTAAGTCTTGTAGCTGCAAGAGCTACAGAAATCCGTGGAAATCAAAGCTACCCGCAAAATTTAAAGTTTTTGGATGGTTGATTATTTGGGAAAGTTATTACTAAAGGGAATACTTCTGAAAGGGATAAACATTGGCTGTGCTGCCGATGAGAATACAAATCACTCATTTTCCAGTGTCCTTCGGCGAGATTTTAGTGGGGGAGCGGCTCAATGTTCATTGGAAGCTAAATCCTCACCAATATCCTAGGTGAAACGATTCCAAGGTTGGGACTTAACGGCTGCTAAAGAATATTTTAGCATCTGTTTTGTGGATCGTTTGGAAAGTGAGAAATAGGGCTCGTTTTGATAACAAGCTTCCTGATAACCCCACTGGGGTGGTTTTCCAAATTTACCATCTCATGGGTTACTGGTGTGAATTGCTGAAACCAACAGTTTAAAAAATCGTTGACAGGTTGAAGCGGTGATCACTGAAGTTTTCAACAGATCCAAAGTTGATCTCCAATCAAAAGAAGCAGATGGAAAATATGGCAAATTGAGTCACGCTCATGGTGGAGCTAGCGGCGGGTAGTAGAGTTGCAATGCACAAGCTGAGCTCCATCTCTGGAAAATGTCCTAGTTTGGTGCTGTTTCATGTTTCCGGTAGACAGGCTTTGGCTGTGTTGACATTGTGTCTCAAAACCATGAAAGGCTGCAGCCTTTCTTTTCTTTCTGCTTTGCCTGGTGGTTTCGTTAATGAAGCTAGGGGGAAACCCCTTTGATATATATAAGAAATATCTGAATGATGTTTGTAGTATTGTACTAATAGATTCTAAAAGAGAAACGCAGCCAACAACAAGAAGTTGCTCAGTGTTCCTCGTACACTGAACTACAGAAACTTGATAGTAGAAACTTAAGCGAGCTCACAGTGAAATCATGAAACCAGTTTGTGCGAATTTGGATTCCCATGTAAGAAAAAGTAACCGAACACGTCAAATAGATCAAAGATCTCACTCACTAACCGAACACTCACCTGCACTATATGTTCCCCTCCTAGCCAATTGCAGCGTCGACACAGACTGGTAACGGATGCGATGGATCAGACTGTTGCTCATGACTTTCAGAGAACACACGACTTTCCTCACCCACCCCGTTTTGAGAGTCGACTTCTGCTCCCTTCCGCCGCCCCTGACCTCCCCTCTCTCCGGCGGCTCTGCTGGCCGGCGAGCGGATGGTTCAGGTGGTCTGGCTTGTAGTTTAGGATGTAGATTAGGTTCTTCTGCTGTTTTGCCTCTAATGGCGTCTGCACTGTGACGATTGAGGGTAGGATAGTGGATCTTTTTGGCCAGATCCACTGCGTCTCGCCCTTCTCCCATCTCGCTGCTCCCCGCTGGTGGCAAGTGGTGGTGCTCGCGAGCTGGTGGAAGGCCCGCATCCCTCTAAATAAGGCCTATCTTGGGTGCTTCAAGCTGGGCACATCGGATCTTGCCCAGATTGATATGGTCCCTCTTCCTCCATTGATGGTGCTCTCATGGGGAGGGCCGGTGATGGAGGAGACCACCATTCACCCGTTCAATAAGATCCGTTCTGCCCCGGTACGTCGCCACCGCCACCATCTACGCCCACCTCCTCTGGTCCGTGGCAGGTTCCAGGAGTTTGACGGTGAGCCACTTTTCCTGATTCGGTGCTGGCGTGCCTCTGCTGGTCTGGTCTTGCTGCTTGCCCTGCTTCCTCTGTTCCTTTTGATCTCCATGGTGGGGATGAGGGAAAGTGGTAGTAGAGTTAGCTGTTGGGTGGTTCGGCAAAGGAGCATAGGAGCCTTTCTTCTCTGGAGCTTTTTCTCGGTGTCAAAGAAGACACATATCTTCATGGCCAAGATGGCCTACTCCAGGCCGGTGAGCTCCGGCACAACATCTACCTCCACTGGGAGGCCCTTTTCGAGGCCGAGCGCTGAGGGCTTCGCCGGGCCGGAGACAAGTGGTCTCGTCCCCGTCTTCGTCCATGGCTGCAACGTTCGTCTTCCTTAGCTCCGCGGTGGGAAAGAGATAGGGCTAGATTGTAATTGTGAATCTTTTAGCAAGGTCCTATTTACAAATGCCAGGGGCCCATATGTTATTTGTTGTTCTTATGGGGTTATCTGTAATTTCATTGTACACCCACTGTTATAATTAATGAAGGCTCTAGCCCTTCTGGGGCGCTCTGTTGTTCAAAAAAAAAGAAGACTGTTGCTCATGTGCGTCCATCGCGTGTCGCTGGGCTTTGGCGACTGTTGCTCATGAGCGTCCATCGCGTGTCGCTGGGCTTTGGCGTACGCGATGAAACTCACGACGCCTTTCATCATGAGTACCACCGTCGCGGGGAAGGTTTCGTCGGAGATGCCGGCGTGGATGACGCGCGGGGTACAGAGCAACTGCCCGGTCCAGGCAGCGTGCATGTCTCCTAGTTCGGCGGTGATGGGCAGGAGGTCGGTGAGGGTCCCGGCGAGCGGGTCGAGTAGGCGCACGGCGTGGCTCGAAAATCTCTATAAAACGACGTCTCTAAGAAGAAAATAGTGCACAAGGGTCGTTATGTCATAGATTAAATTTTCATCTTGGAGAAAATCCGTGCTCTTAAAACATGCCTCCAACAAAACCATTGTCATACAATCAATTAAGGTCAGCCTTTTGATTTTCGCCCTGAAAGATAAGAGTATACTCCTCCTGTGCCGCTGTCCCGCTTGTCAGTGCCGCTGCTACAAGACAAAAAACACCAAGCAAAGTCCTCATCATCTGGAAGACTCGGCCCGTCATTATTAGACCTTAGATGCCGTAACATTCTCCACCACTATCTTCCACATGGAAATTGAAACAACGACATGTCCCATGATGCCAACAACCAATGAAGCTTCACGTCACACTCTCCCTAAAGCCGCAAGACCAGAAATGGCGATGCATAGACCGAATTCCATCTGATCTAGCAATCTACAAGCATGAAGCGCCCAATGGAGATCTTCAGCAGAGCCATTCGAAACTCTCCAACGGCCAAATTAATGAGGCCAAACATCAAGCAAAACACCGTCTTGCTGCGAGGAGAACCCTAGAATCATCTCCTTTATTTAACCGAGCTAGTAGCCCACGCCACCAGCCGACTGCAGAGGAGAAGATGACCGAGGCCGCTACTGGTCCCTTTCGACACTATACAAACAGAGTGCACATGTGAACTAGGCCCCCATCGCGTGCCTGTCTAGCCTCACAGCAGTCGCCAGGGACTGCGCCAGAGCCACACAACGGCCCCGATCTGTTGGCTCAGATCAGGCCCATAACGGCCCATGTCGTCGCCGCCCGTTCCTAGCAACAGCGCGCGAGAGAGCATCACCAAAGGTTGTCACCATGTCCATTCCTCCATAGTTCAACGTCGTCGCCTTGCCTTCCATGATCTCTTCTCCTCCACAGACGCGGGTGCGCCCAACGCCATGCCACCCCCACCGAGGCACAACGCAACCGCACGCCACCTCTACCCACCACCTTCGATGGAGCGGGCTCGGCCATCGCCGCCGGCGTCAATGGCCATGGGGACGAGAAGAGGGTCGCCTAGGCTAGGGTTTCGGAGGGGCCTTCGGGATCGGTCAACATCTGTTATGCTAATAAGCTTGGGAGCACACGTTAGCTCTCTAGGGCCCTTTAGGAATTTACTACTCCCTCTAGTCCATATTAATAGTCTCAATTTTGTCTAGATACGAATGCATCTAATCTAAATACTTAACTAGATACATACGAATCTAAATAAAGTTGACGCCATTAATATGAACCGGAGGGAGCAGCCAATTGCAACGCTCTAGTCCTGAAAGTTTCACAAAAATGAAGAAATATGCCTCGACTCAGTGAGTATGAAAAATAGTTATAGTTCTGTGACATACTGATTTGGCTAAAGTTTTGCCAAGTTTAGTCATACTATTGGGATTTAGTCAAACTCAAGGATGAATTTGATGATCTCGCCAAATGTGCAATGCGAAATAGCTGAACGGATATATTTTAGCCATATGGGTCCCCGCGTGATATTTTTGGTGCCAATTAGAGAAGGTATATATGGATGGCAAGTGATCAACAGATACTATAATAAAAGCTTACAGTTTGCATGCACTTCTTTCTGTCGTCAGTTCTTCATTGGCAAATGGACACGCATCTGGTCCACAGTTATGATTGTGAATTCTATTCCTTTTGTGGCAAATGCTCAGGCACGTTCCGATTTTTTGTATAGATAAACACTGCTCAGTGGGGGACAGTACTAGTCAGAATCGTTCATGAGAAGCAACTTGATCGTCATATACAATTCAATATTTGAACCAAAGATGTTCTGGATGTTAAGATCTTTAGGGTTTACAACTTGCAGGCATTGTGTACGGAGTAGATCAAATGTCAAGAACAAAGCTGTTGCATAATTGCATTTCTAATTTCGCTTGGCATCAGATGCTTCCACATCCATCCATGCATGCATGTCGCCCGGGGCGCCAAACTTGGAGCCGAATTTTCGATGACAGTGGACCCCACCCGTCTTCTATACATACCCCTGGGCGTACGGCGAGATCGCAACGCGCAACTATACATCTAGCTTGAGGGGGTCAGTAATGGCGCACAGGGTCCTGGAGATGACGCTCGTCTCGGCGAGCGACCTGAAGGATGTGAACACGCTAAGCCACATGGAGGTGTACGCCGTCGCGTCGGTCTACGGCGACCCGGTCACGCGGCAGTGCACCCATACCGACCGCTACGGCGGCAGGTACCCGGAGTGGCACGAGACGCTCCGTTTCGCCGTACCTCCCACGGCCGCCGCGGCCTCCGCCGCGGGCAGCTACCTCCACGTGCTCCTCCGCACGGAGCGCGCCTTCGGCTTCGAGGACCGAGACGTCGGCGAGGTGCTCGTCCCGGTCGCCGACCTGCTCGTTGGCGCCTGCGGCTCCGGCTCCGGCGCCCAGAGGCGGTGCGCGTCGTACCAGGTGCGCAGGGTGCAGTGCGCCGAGCACCATGGCGTGCTCAGCGTGTCGTACCGCCTCGGCCCCGTCATGGCGCCGGCGCGTCGGGACACTAAGCGCTGCGGTGACGGCGCCGTGGGGTACGGGTACCGGCCGGTGACACGGTGGCAGCCGTCCTATGCTTACGCGCCGCCGTACCAGTCGGTGGCGCCGCACTGTCCTGTGCCCTATGTTCGCACGCTGGTGCAGATCAAGAATGTGAAGAAGAAGGGAAGCTTCGCGATGGCGCTCGGCGGAGGCTTCGGGGGGTTACTGTTTGGCAACATGATGTCGTCGGAGTCGGAGACGTTGGCTTATGAAAATGTCGGGTATGAGACCACCGACGCCGGTGGGGTGGCGTTCTAAAAAAATTCACATTGTACTTGCATTGCATCACGAGTACAGAACTACAGATCACACTTGAATAAGTGCATAATACTCTGTACTTACAGTACTGTAGTCTGCACTGAGACGTACGTCACTTTACGCTCTCTGCTATATTCCATGCCTGCTTAATTCTTTTGGAAAAATTAATTATCGGAAGTCACGTGTTGGGCAAGAAATTCAAAGGAGCACCAGAAGGATCCAAAGTGCAACTGTGGAAGCAAGTTAGAGAGCATCGATCCAGAAATACGTGTATTTGAGGTGACGTACGTTTGTGACGTGTGTCTTCGCAATCAAGAGAGTGGTCTCTTCTACGGATACTTCGAAAATGAAGATCTCCAGCAGTTTGGGCGCTCAGCAGGCATCCAAAACCGACCATTCGGACGCAAAGATTTGCACTTGGTCATTTTGCAAATTAATTTCCGTGGAACTAAAAATTACCCCGCAGTCCCGCCATGGAGTAGATAAGAGGGGTGAAACCCTACCAGATCCCATCCGCCGCCTCCTCCTGTTCCGTCCAGACGCCGCCTCCTCCTCCCCAGTCCTCCCCTCCTCCGCCCCCCCACAACGTCGTCGCCTCCGCTAGTCCCAACACATCGTGCCACTGCCCGGACCCCCTCCTCCTATACCCCGTCCAAGCACTCGCCACCCTGCTCCCATACTGTGCCATTGACCCGTCCCCACGACCAAGACAATCCTGATCGAGGAGCTCCACCGACGGTGGCTGGCAGGGGCGCATGGAGTCCTTGGTCAAGGAATTCCTCTGCCAGTGGCCAGATCTGGAGTCCCTTCCTTTTCAATTTATACGTAAACCCTTTTGACTAACTTCGTAATCACATGGTCAGATCCTTGTAAACCCGTGCGATAAACTTTATAGTTTGTGCTATTTTCGTACTGAAAATCATGCAAGAAATACATAGTACTTTACATATGTTTAGCCAGATCGTTTTGATAAATCTTGAGGAACTTGATACACACAACACATAAGCTCAAACCACAATTGTCAACTGGAGACCTCCTGGTAAAAAATCGTCAAATTTGGGGGTCCTTTTTGCAAAATTGTCTCGCCAATCTCGAAGAAACTGACGACTAGGGATAGCCGCTGGGCGCCCAGATAGCTGGAGAAAATGCGCGTTGTAGATACTCATCGTGTTTTGGTGCAAGTCGACCCGCAAACTTGACAGAACTGAGTGGAAACGTGTAGTACAAATCAGAAAGCACGAAACTGATCGACCGAGAAAGTGGCACATAATATACCGTGCATGGTAGAAAAATATATTTATGTCGCAATCAACGCCATCGGATCAAAATCAAGCCAACGTTAGTTCAACGGATTTAAAGGAGTCAATAGTACACAGTGGTGATAGCAGAGATAAGGTTAAACATAGTCGGGATCCAACTCCGAAGATAGGAACCATACCAATAGCAGTTGATAATAGGGCAAATAGACAATCTTTAGTTATTGAGATAGGACTAGAGATAGATCTAGTGCTAGACTAGTCTACAAGATGTTTTTTCTGGATCTTGGTTTAAACATGAACTTACCTAGCGAGCTCATTGTGTTATGAAAGTTCCGAGGATCTTCTATGAAAATCTATGATATGAATAATATATACCTTCGACCTATTAAGTTTATATTATACTACTCTAGTAGATGTATATTCGTGGAACGATGTTCCTTGAGTGTTATGCCAACGACTTGCACACTTCAACATGAAGCGGTGTGCTAGGGTCACCAGAGGAGGGCCTCGATGGAACACACGAGATGTCTTCCGATCCTACTTCCGAAGTCTCGAACTGTCCTTACAGTGGCCCTTTTGATGCATGAGCTAGCCACCCTGAGTGCACCAGATGTTGCGTTGATGTACCGTGTCATCAAGGGGGTCCGCTCATCGTCTCCTGCCAGGAGTTCGGCTTTTGGGAAGGTTAGCACGCACCCCTACTTGTCCTTTCAATTTGTCGGGTTTGACTCCTCCATGCAAGTGTCCCCGAATCTTCTTCTTTTGCTTGGATGGTGGCTGTCCCGTGAGGGAGGCTCGACGGAGCCTCTCTCATTTCGTAAGTGCGCCAGTCGCATTCTGCCGCGTGCTTTAAGGATGCCCTGACTGTGATCACCCCTTTAGTACCTAGGAGCTTGAACATTAGGTAGGTGTAGTTGGGTATGCCCATGAACTGCGAGATCTGTGGATGTCATGGGAGTGCATTGTAGACCACAGGGAAGTCTACGACCTCAAGGCACACTGCTCCATGCGAAAGTTTTCTCCATTGCTGAATGTGATGGGCAGGGTAATCTTCTCGACTGGTTTGTGAGCTACTCCATGTATTATCCCGAAGAATTGGTTCGAGAACGGTATGACGTAAGAGCCGGGGACCTGCATCTTTCCTAGGGTGTCCATTGTAATGATTTCGAAAGAGCTTCCTCCGTAGTACAATTCGATATGTATTTGAGTGTTGAACCCACGATGATCTGAAGGTAAACTATCTATTCTCTAAATCCCTATAACCCACTTATATGGCCTTCAATACAATGCTAGGAACTAGAGTGTGTATGATTGTTTTTACTACAAACTAGAAAACGGTAAAGTGCTCAAAGTACATATTACAAGTAAGGTGGAGTTAGTGAAGTAGTAGCAAATTTCTCAAGGGAGCAAATGTTTAGAAAAATTGTTATTTGATTCGTTTGGTTGTCACAATTAGTGAAGCACATAGATATCTTTTTATTGTTTCTTCTAGAGAGGAGCCATAGATAGGTGCAACCATATACATGAGCAAGTACACCCCCAGTGATTGATCCCAAGGCTAATTAAGAGAAAGAAAGGGAATTATTAAGATATAAAGTCCAACCACTACTATAAATTTTAAGGTCCCCACAATTATAATCCCCCATTATTTAATCATGAATTAACATAACATGCATATCTAAGATTTGGGATCCGGTTTCTGCTAATCTCTGTTCATCCCTCCTATCATCATGCAATGGTAAAAACCTTATGCGTCTCCCAACATATGCGTGCACTCATATATTAGTACATAAGATCATCATAGAAGATAGCATATATTTGTATGCAACCATCAACAAACTATTTCACAATTGCCATAAACAATTCACTACTCAAAAAAGACATAGAGATACAATATATCATGGGAAAACAATAGACTATATCACACATCATGTTTTCCAAGAGATTATAGTAGGGTATGAAGAGGATCTCGCAGTAGATGGTGATGGAGACGTGCCTCCCCAAGAAGAAGGGGCGACCACGACATGGAGGAGAGGCGACGGCGCCTTGGTGCCTCCCTAGGGAGGTGTGCCCTGGGGGATGGAGACCCCTTGCCCCTCTTCTTCCTTGGAGATGGTGCTGGTGTGGAGGAGATCCTATCCCTCCTTGGCGGCTGCCATGAAAGAGAAATTCGTGGCTATTGATGGATGCCTCCAATAATAGGATTTCCCCTCAATATATAGAGGTGAAGATGCAATCTAGGCCATGGGATGGATGCCCATTTGACCCAAGGGCTCTTGGGAAATTCTAGAACCTTCCTGGGGATCCCCACTGTCCTTTGTGAGCTTCTTGGGTCGTGACTTGGCCGAACCCATCATGTATGGGTAGAGTTGGAGTCAAGCACATCGCAAACTCTCAGAATCCCAAAACTGATTTTGTACCCTTCAGTAATCCGGGGCTAAAAGTCGTGTCCCAACTTCGTTTGAGGCAGGATGCCGTGGCAATCTTCGAAAACTGTTCTGCAAGGACAAAATTCAAAAAACTCTGAATTTTACCGTAATGATCGATTTCCTTCCGTATTTGCGTATTTCCTATATAGCAAAGTGTGAAATAAGAACTTGTGTACTTTTGCAACTATTAATAGGTTATACCAATAAATATAATAAAGTTGCAAGATAATGGGGATTTTGACACAATAAACTACTAAGTACATGTATGCATTTTACATGCATCACTTATCAAAGCACAACTCTGACATGCGACTTCATTGATCAAAATTCTCCAAGACCACATCGAATTTTGAAATAGTCATGGTTATATCGCCTAGATCCTATTATGATCCTTCTTAGATTCTGTTGGAGATATGCCCTAGAGGCAATAATAAATATAGTTATTATTATATCTTTGTGTTTATGATAAATGTTTATATTCATGCTATAATAGTATTAACAAGGAAACATTAATACTTGTGTGAATTGTAAACTTAAATTGAAGTCCCTAGTATAGCCTCTATACTTCACTAGCTTGTTGGTTGATTAAATGATTGTGGTTTCCATATCATGAACATTGAGATGTTATCAACAACAAGATCATATCGTTAGGAGAATGATATGGTGGACATACTCCTATTGATAAGCATAGCATAAAGATCAAAGTCATTTCAATAGTTCAAATTGCTATATGCTTTCTGATACATAGTAACCTAATTCCTTCGACCATGAGATCATGCATATCACCTTTACCGGATGGATGCTTTGATGACATCAAACACCACACCGTAACTGGGTGGCTATAAAGGTGGCATTAAGTGTTCGGAAAGTATTGGTTGAAACACATGGATCAAGAGTGGGATTTGTCCATCCACATGACGGATAGATATACTCTGGGCCCTCTCGGTGGAATGTCATCCAATTGGCTTGCAAGCATGTGACTTGGTCACAAGGGATCACATATCACGGGAACGAGAAAAGAGTACTTATCAGTAACGAGGTTGAACTAGGTATGCAGAGATACCGACGATCATAACCTCGGATAAGTAACATATCGTGAGACAAAGGGAAATTGGTATCGTATGTAAGTGGTTCATTCGATCGCAAAGTAATCGTAGAAATATGTGGGAGCCATATGAATTTCCAGATTCCTCTATTGGTTATTGTTCGGAGAAGTGTCTCGATCATGTCCGCATAATTCACGAACTGTAGGGAGACACACTTAAGGATTCGACGTTGTTTGAGTAGTTATGGTATTATGAGAAAGAGACCGAATGTTGTTCGGAGTCTCGGATGGGATCCGGGATATCACGAGGTGATCCGGAATGGTCCGGAGAATAAGATTCATATAAGGAAAGTCCCGTTTCGGAGTTCAGGAATGATTCCGGTGTTTTCATCGGGAATGTTCTAGAAGGTTCCGGATTGTCCGGCACTCCGGGGGGGGGGGGGGAGAGGTACATGAATGTGTCATTGCATATTGGAATGATTGCATCATGTACTAAGTGTTCTTGCTGTCCCAAATAAAGGATTAAATTGAATCCTAAAACAGAAAAGTCAAATGTCCAGTTTGAAAGTCAAACGGCTAAAACAAGAAACTGTGGGAAACAAGAAAGAGGAGTTGGGAACCGACTTGAGGGAGGAGTCTCCTCCCCAAGCCGGCGCACCACCCAAGGCCGACTTGGGGAGGGACTCCCCTCCCCTGGCCGCGCCTCCCCACCTATAAAAGGAGGGGCAGGGCTCCCCTCCTAGACACACAAGTTTCCACCTCTAAATCTCCGATTTAGAGCCGTTTTGGTTTAGAGCTTCTAATTGCTTTAGCCAGCGGTTTAGAGCCTTCTAATTGGTTTAGAGCCTTCTAATTGGTGTGTCTAATTACTAGACCACTAATAGCCTCTCTCATAAGCTCCACCATACTCGCACCGGCTTAAGGCGAAGCCCTGCGGGATTTCCCCTCTACTCCCGGTACCACGCCGTTGTGCTGCCGGAATCGCGAGGAGAGTGCTACAACCTCCGCTGCCTGCTGGAACAAGGGAGAGGAAGGTCTTCGTCGAGTACCGAACGTGTGACCGACTGCGGGAGCGCTGCCGGAACGTGGCGCCGGAAGGATCGTCTACACGATCTTGAGATCGGAAAGAGTATGACTACATCACCCACGAGAATCCGCTCTCGTTAAACGCTTTGGAATCTTCGAGGGTAAGTTATTCCATCGACTCGTTGCTACAATCTAGTAGATAGATCTTGGCTTGTTTGTTTGTATGCGATAGAAATTTTTTGTTTTCCATGCTACGAACCCCTACAGTGGTATCAGAGCCGTGTCTATATGTAGATCTGTTGCACAAGTAGAACACAATGGTCATTGTGGGCGTTGATGCTTTTATTGTAGATTGCTTTTTGTGTACTTTGCATCTTGCGGTATGTTGGGATGAAGCGGCCCGGGCTAACCTTACATGACATCGTTCATGAGACTTGCTCCACGCTTGACATGCAACTTGTATTGCATAAGTGGCTTTGCGGGTGCCTGTTTCTCCTAGCATAGTTAAGATCCAATTTACAACGGGTAATCAACAATGCTAGTATCAATGTTGTGGTTCTTGTTCGTAAGTTAGAACGACACTTATTGAAAGCCCCAAACCACGTAAAATATGCAAAGAAAGTAGAAGCGTCTAACTTTGTTTTGCAGGGGTGTGCAGTGATGTGATATGGCCATGATTGTGATTATATTTGATGTATGCAATGTTCCTTATTGTAAGTTGGCAACCGGCAGGAGCCATATGGTTGTCTTTAATTTATGTTAAGACCCGCGTGTCTATTCAAAGTAGTTGTAATAGTTGAAGCCGGTGGACGACAACCATGGTGAAGCGTCATTGACCTTGATGCAATGCCGGTGATGATGGAGATCATGTTCGTGTTTGAAGATGGAGATCGGAAGCACAAAGAAGAAAGGCCATATCATATCACATATTATGAATTGCATGTGATGTTAATCCTTTATGCATCTTGTATTGCTTAGTAGACGACGGTAGCATTATAAGATGATCCCTCATGCACATGAATTTCAAATCATAAAGTGTTCGCCCTTAGTTAGCACCGTTGCTAAAGCTTGTTGTTTCGAAGCACCACGTGATGATCGGGTGTGTTAGATTCCGCAAGTGTATACAACGTAAGCAAGCCAGATTTGCTTATGCGGTGGCTAAGGTTTGATTTTGACGAGCCTAGCATGTACAGACATGGTCTCAGGAACACGGATTACCGAAAGGTAAAGCATGAATCATATAGTAGATATGATGAACATGATGATTGTTCGCCATTGAAACTATATCAACTCTCGTGATGATCGGTGTTGATGTAGTGGATTTGGTTCGTGTGATCACTAAAACAATGTGAGGGATGTTGTTTTGAGTGGGAGTTCACCTAGTTTAATTTCATTAATTAATTTGAACTCAATTTGTCATAAACTTAGTCTAAACTATTGCAAATATGTTGTAGATCAATGGCAGCCCCTACCATCAATTTTAATGCGTTCCTAGAGAAAGAAAAGTTGAAAAACAATGGAAGCAACTTCGCGGATTGGTTCCGCAATTTGAGGATTGTCCTCACAGCTGGTAATTTGACCTATGTGCTGGATGCACCGCTGGGTGACCCACCTGCAGCTGATGCTCCCGATGAAGTAAAGAATGTTTACCTCGCTCGGAAGAATCAGTACTCCATAGTTCAGTGTGCTATCTTGTATGGTTTAGAATCGGAGCTTCAGAAAAGGTTTGAAGAGTCAGACCCATATTATATTGTCGAGGATCTCAAATTAATTTTTGAGACTCATGCGGCAATTGAAAGTTATGAAGCTTCTGAAAAGTTCTTTAACTGCAAGATGGAAGAGGGCAGCTCCGTCAGTGAGCATGTGCTTAAGATGTATGGGCACGCAAACAAACTTCAAAGCTTGGGTATAGTGATTCCTAATGCTTTGGGGGTTTACCGCGTCCTCCAGTCATTGCCACCAAGTTACAGGAACTTTGTGATGAACTACAACATGCAGAACATGAACAAAGAGTTGCCAGAACTATTTGCTATGTTAAAATCTGCAGAAGTGGAGATCAAGAAAGAGCACCAAGTGTTGATGGTCAATAAGACCACCAAATTCAAGAAGGGCAAGTCTAAGCAAAAGGGACACTTCAAGAAGGGTGGTAAGAAAGTTACCACGCCGACGAAGAAAACCAAGGCTGGACCAAAGCCTGAAACTGAGTGCTTTTACTGCAAGGGAGTAGGTCACTGGAAGCGGAATTGCCCAAAGTACTTGGCGGATTTGAAGAACGGCAACATCAAGAAGAAAGGTATATCTGATATACATGTTATTGATGTGTATCTCACTAGTATTCGTAGTAGTGCCTGGGTATTTGATACTGGTTCGGTTGCTCATATTTGTAACTCGAAACAGGTGCTGCAGAATAAACGGAAGCTAGCGAAGAACGAGGTGACGATGCGCGTGGGAAACGGATCAAAGGTTGATGTGATCGCGGTCGGCACGCTACCTCTTCATCTACCATCGGGATTAGTTTTATACTTAAATAATTGTTATTTGGTGCCTGCGTTGAGCATGAATATTATATCGGGATCTTGTTTATTGCGAGACGGTTACTTGTTTAAATCTGAGAATAATGGTTGTTCTATTTATATGAGTAATATGTTTTATGCACATGCACCTTTGATAGATGGTCTATTCTTATTGAATCTCGATAGTGGAAATACACATATCAACAACATTGAGGCTAAACGTTTGAAATCAAGCGATAATTCGACCTATATGTGGCACTGTCGTCTTGGTCACATCGGAGTGAAACGTATGAAGAAACTCCATTCCGATGGACTTCTTGAATCACTTGATTTTGAATCACTTGAAAGATGCGAAGCATGTCTGATGGGTAAAATGACTAAGACTCCATTTTCTGGTATGATGGAGCGAGCTACGGACTTATTGGAAATCATACATACCGATGTGTGTGGTCCAATGAGTGTAGCATCGCGCGGTGGTTATCGTTATGTTCTTACCTTCACGGATGACTTGAGTAGATATGGGTATATCTATTTCATGAAACATAAGTCCGAAACTTTCGAGAAGTTTAAGGAGTTTCAAAGTGAGGTAGAGAATCAACGTAACAAGAAGATTAAATTTCTACGTTCTGATCGTGGAGGTGAATATCTAAGTTACGAGTTTGGCGAGCATTTGAAGAAATGCGGAATACTTTCACAATTGACACCGCCGGGAACACCACAGCGTAATGGTGTGTCCGAACGTCGTAATCGAACTCTCTTAGATATGGTTCGTTCTATGATGTCACTTACAGATTTACCGCTATCATTTTGGGGTTATGCATTAGAAACAGCCGCATTCACTTTAAATAGGGCACCGTCTAAATCCGTTGAAACGACACCGTATGAATTATGGTTTGGGAAGAAACCTAAATTGTCGTTCCTTAAAGTTTGGGGATGCGAAGCCTATGTAAAGAAGTTACAGCCGGACAAGCTTGAACCCAAAGCGGAAAAATGCGTCTTCATAGGATACCCGAAGGAAACTATTGGGTATACCTTCTATCATAGATCCGAAGGCAAAATCTTCGTTGCCAAGAATGGATCCTTTCTAGAGAAGGAATTTCTCTCGAAAGAAGTGACTGGAAGGAAAGTAGAACTCGACGAGGTTGTCGAACCTTCTCTCGAAATTGCGAGTAGCGCAGCACCGGAAGAAGTTCCTGTGGTGCCTACACCAATAAGAGAGGAAGCTAATGATGGTGATCATGAAACTTCGGTTGAAGTTACTACAGAGCCTCGGAGGTCAACGAGAGCTCGTACCACTCCAGATTGGTATGATTCCGTTATGAATGTCATGGTGGTGGACAACACCGATGACCCCGAGACATATGAGGAAGCGATGATGAGCCCAGATTCCAATAAATGGCAAGAAGCCATGAAATCCGAGATTGGATCCATGTACGAAAACCAAGTATGGACTTTGGTGGACTTACCGGATGGCCGGAAGGCTGTCGAGAACAAATGGATTTTCAAGAAGAAAACAGATGCTGATGGTAATGTTACTGTCTATAAAGCTCGACTTGTCGCAAAAGGGTTTCGACAAATTCAAGGAGTTGACTACGATGAGACTTTCTCACCGGTAGCGAAGCTAAAGTCTGTGAGGATTATGTTAGCAATCGCTGCATATTATGATTATGAGATATGGCAGATGGATGTCAAAACAGCATTCCTCAATGGAGACATTGATGAAGAGTTGTATATGATGCAACCCAAAGTTTTTGTCGATCCTAAAGATGCTAACAAGGTATGCAAACTTCAACGGTCCATCTATGGATTGAAGCATGCATCCCGAAGTTGGAATCAACGTTTTGATAAGGTAATCAAAAGTTTTGGTTTTATACAAACTTATGGAGAAGCTTGTATTTACAAGAAAGTGAGTGGGAGCTCTGTAGCATTCTTAATACTGTATGTGGATGACATATTGTTGATTGGGAATGATGTAGACCTTCTTAATAGTGTCAAGGAATATTTGAATAATAGTTTTTCAATGAAGGATCTTGGCGAAGCAGCTTACATATTAGGCATAAAGATTTATAGAGATAGATCGAAACGCCAAATATCATTGTCACATAGTACATATTTGGACAAAGTTCTAAAGAAGTTTGGAATGGAAGAAAGCAAGAAAGGGTTCTTGCCCATGTTGCCCAATACGACCTTGAGTAAAACTCAAAGTCCAACATCGGCAGAAGATAGAGAAAGGATGAGTAAGACTCCCTATGCCTCAGCCATAGGATCTCTAATGTATGCCATGCTATGTACTAGACCCGACATTGCATATGCTGTTAGTTTAACTAGCAGATATCAAAGTGATCCAGGAGTGGATCATTGGACAGCGGTCAAAAACATCCTTAAGTACTTGAGAAGAACTAAGGATATGGTTCTTTCTTATGGAGGTGATGAACAGCTCGTTGTTAATGGTTACACCGATGCTAGTTGGAACACCGATCCAGATGATTCTAAATCACAATCCGGATACGTATTTATTTTGAATGGTGCAGCAGTTAGCTGGAGGAGTGCAAAGCAAAGCGTTGTGGCGAGATCTTCAACTGAATCGGAATACATGGCTGCTTCGGAGGCTTCACAAGAAGCGATATGGATGAAAGAGTTCATTACAGAGCTGGGTGTGGTTCCAAGTGCGCTGGACCCAATGTCTATCTACTGTGATAACATGGGCGCCATAGCCAATGCGCAAGAACCAAGGTCACACAAGAAGCTGAAGCATATCAAGCTGCGTTTTCACGCTATTCGAGAACATATCCAGGATGGGGATATAAAGATTTGCAAAGTACACACAGATCTGAATGTGGCGGATCCGTTGACTAAACCTCTCCCGAGGGCAAAACATGACCAACACCAAACTGCCATGGGTGTTCGGTATATTACCATGTAATCTAGATTAGATGACTCTAGTGCAAGTGGGAGACTGTTGGAGATATGCCCTAGAGGCAATAATAAATATAGTTATTATTATATCTTTGTGTTTATGATAAATGTTTATATTCATGCTATAATAGTATTAACAAGGAAACATTAATACTTGTGTGAATTGTAAACTTAAATTGAAGTCCCTAGTATAGCCTCTATACTTCACTAGCTTGTTGGTTGATTAAATGATTGTGGTTTCCATATCATGAACATTGAGATGTTATCAACAACAAGATCATATCGTTAGGAGAATGATATGGTGGACATACTCCTATTGATAAGCGTAGCATAAAGATCAAAGTCATTTCAATAGTTCAAATTGCTATATGCTTTCTGATACATAGTAACCTAATTCCTTCGACCATGAGATCATGCATATCACCTTTACCGGATGGATGCTTTGATGACATCAAACACCACACCGTAACTGGGTGGCTATAAAGGTGGCATTAAGTGTTCGGAAAGTATTGGTTGAAACACATGGATCAAGAGTGGGATTTGTCCATCCACATGACGGATAGATATACTCTGGGCCCTCTCGGTGGAATGTCATCCAATTGGCTTGCAAGCATGTGACTTGGTCACAAGGGATCACATATCACGGGAACGAGAAAAGAGTACTTATCAGTAACGAGGTTGAACTAGGTATGCAGAGATACCGACGATCATAACCTCGGATAAGTAACATATCGTGAGACAAAGGGAAATTGGTATCGTATGTAAGTGGTTCATTCGATCGCAAAGTAATCGTAGAAATATGTGGGAGCCATATGAATTTCCAGATTCCTCTATTGGTTATTGTTCGGAGAAGTGTCTCGATCATGTCCGCATAATTCACGAACCGTAGGGAGACACACTTAAGGATTCGACGTTGTTTGAGTAGTTATGGTATTATGAGAAAGAGACCGAATGTTGTTCGGAGTCTCGGATGGGATCCGGGATATCACGAGGTGATCCGGAATGGTCCGGAGAATAAGATTCATATAAGGAAAGTCCCGTTTCGGAGTTCGGGAATGATTCCGGTGTTTTCATCGGGAATGTTCTAGAAGGTTCCGGATTGTCCGGCACTCCGGGGGGGGGGGGAGAGGTACATGAATGTGTCATTGCATATTGGAATGATTGCATCATGTACTAAGTGTTCTTGCTGTCCCAAATAAAGGATTAAATTGAATCCTAAAACAGAAAAGTCAAATGTCCAGTTTGAAAGTCAAACGGCTAAAACAAGAAACTGTGGGAAACAAGAAAGAGGAGTTGGGAACCGACTTGAGGGAGGAGTCTCCTCCCCAAGCCGGCGCACCACCCAAGGCCGACTTGGGGAGGGACTCCCCTCCCCTGGCCGTGCCTCCCCACCTATAAAAGGAGGGGTAGGGCTCCCCTCCTAGAAACACAAGTTTCCACCTCTAAATCTCCGGTTTAGAGCCGTTTTGGTTTAGAGCTTCTAATTGCTTTAGCCAGCGGTTTAGAGCCTTCTAATTGGTTTAGAGCCTTCTAATTGGTGTGTCTAATTACTAGACCACTAATAGCCTCTCTCATAAGCTCCACCATACTCGCACCGGCTTAAGGCGAAGCCCTGCGGGATTTCCCCTCTACTCCCGGTACCACGCCGTTGTGCTGCCGGAATCGCGAGGAGAGTGCTACAACCTCCGCTGCCTGCTGGAACAAGGGAGAGGAAGGTCTTCGTCAAGTACCGAACGTGTGACCGACTGCGGGAGCGCTGCCGGAACGTGGCGCCGGAAGGATCGTCTACACGATCTTGAGATCAGAAAGAGTACGACTACATCACCCACGAGAATCCGCTCTCGTTAAACGCTTTGGAATCTTCGAGGGTAAGTTATTCCATCGACTCGTTGCTACAATCTAGTAGATAGATCTTGGCTTGTTTGTTTGTATGCGATAGAAATTTTTTGTTTTTCATGCTACGAACCCCTACAGATTCTAGCTTTGAAATGAAACGATTTGGTACCCCATCGCAAAAGACAAAGCCCTAGGGTTTCCCCAAGTTGGGTGAAGAGCAACCTTGATCGTATTTATGTGAATTTTTTTGGCTACGACACCAAGATCTTCCCTGCCAACGCCCACACTGGGTTCTCTGGATGCTCATTATCATCGATTATCTATCATCTTCAGCAACGATCAGCTCGAGATTCTTCATCATATCCTCAACCGATCCCTTCTCCTTGGATCTGGATCCCTCTGGCAAGGACGAACGTTGCCCATCAACACCCTTCTCACCGCCCGATGGTGGTACCTCCAAAGACTCCATGCAATGCAGGGCACATCTCCTTCCTCGAACCAACTTCCTGAGACAATCCCTTCCTATCGCACTGGTGATCAACGACGGCCGTCGCCAAAGTCACTTGAAAAACCCTAATCGCCCCATAGGAGGCGAACCATTTTTTGGGACCCTTTTCTATTAATTTATACTATATATGGATTGTGAATCGCCTAACTGTTCTAGACATCACATTTTTTGAGATTTCATTTTGGGGCATACCTCATGTAATATAACATGGTAACTATGCTTATTGTTGGGGTTCTGGTGCAAAAAATCAAAAAAATTCCTATGACGGATCGCCCTACTGCCGAAGATCTATCTACTAGTAATGAAGTAATGGCCGAGAGGTTTCGGATACATACCCTTGTAGTTCGAAAGTGGTTAACATTCTGAAGGGAACGTGGTTGAAGTAGTCGTGCTCGTAGCCGACCTCATGGTCGCGAATCTCCTCGCAGATCACCCCTTGCTCCATCACCGTGCAGCAATCTGGCTCACGACATCCAAAGTGCCCCAAGTGTTGCACCTCATAGATTCATACACATACGGTGTACGATGAGACCTCCGTCTCCCCAATCCCGCCGGGAGTGTGGAAGTAGATCTCTGGCTTGGAATCCCCACAGCGCAACGACGTGCTGCAGGTGCGTCGTCTCTTGCGCGAACAGTCTTGGCGTTGAGACAACTAGAGAGAGAGATTAGAGAGGAGGCACATAGAGGAGGAGGATATCTCCCAACTCATGGGATCCACTTGTCTGTCTCTCCTCATCTAAGGGGGGGGCCTTTATATAGGGGAAGGGTGGAACCCTTACCCCCACACCAAGGAAACCCTAAGGCGGCCAAGGGGGGCAAGGGGTGGCGGCCAAAGGGGGAGGGGGCTGCCCTAGGGCGCCCCAAACCCTAACCCTAGGTGGCGGCCAACGGGGGGGGGGGGGGGGGGGGGGAGGAGGGCATCCCTAGGCGCATGGGCCCTTCCCCTCTCTTGGTTTTCCCTCATGGGCCCTTTTTCCCTAGGAAGTTTGGCCCATTAGTGGAATACCCTTTCAAATTAGATTTTACTAATATATTTAATATTAATTACATTAATTAATATGTAAATACATAATACAAAATCCGATTTGACCTGAAACACCTTTTGGTTCCCCTTCGATATCCTCTGAATAGCTTCGGAACTTCTCGAAACAATTTCGGTCCCCTCACGGAACTTTTCCGGTTTCCTTTATTTATCCGAACAACTTCGGATCTCTCTCTGTGGAACAATCCTGGCTTTCTCTTTCTCTACTATGATTCCTACTTACGGATAATCTCCATCTCATCATAACCTTAAGTGGGTCCCCTCACGACTCGGGAATGGCACATACATGATCTCTATCAATGATCAACAGCGGGACCGGGATGCCCATGATGATCCATGTACATTCTAGATGACGATGTTGTTTGAACCGTAAACGTCGAGTCCAATTCCCTTTGTTTCTTCGATACTATTTGTCCAAGATCCGATCGTTAGGTATCACCATACCTTGTTCAATCTCGTTATTGACAAGTACTGTTTTACTTGTTACCGCGATATTACATCCCTGTGACCTAGTCACATATTGCTATATTATGGATATAATCTCACCAAGTCGGCCTAACTGTATGTTACCCGTCACTGGGTGAAGAAATCCCGGTATTGATACATAGGCCTCAACATGTTCCTCCGGATACCCAACATACACCTTTATAATCACCATTTCACTGAGTGATGTTTGATGCAGTCAAAGCAGTCTCGGGAGACAGTGACTAATATGATCTCATGGTCTAAGGAGAAGGAGACTACGTTTCTGACTATTGCAACGATGAACTTCGTGACTTGATCCTGTCGCAATCTTTGAGGAATGTCGATCACATCATTTACCAATGATATGACATCGTTGTCAACTGGCCCTATCACCACATGATCAGGAAACCTTGATCATCCGCTGCCCAACGAACTAGTACAAATATAGGCTATTAGGGACTTATGTTTCATATCACACCTTTATCAATATTTCCTCTTGATATAATTATAGCACAATATGAAACTATTACGCACTTATTGAGATATGACAATAATAAACCTTTTATTAGTTTTCTTTAGGGCATATTCCCTTCTCTTATATTGCTTTAGTGCTAGAGTTGATGTCGCATGGAGCTAGACCAAATAAACGTTCATGTTGAGGGGTTCTTTTATCCACGAAGAGTCCAGGCATACGCATCAATGATATATAGGCAAGTACTGTTCAACGTTGTCCACATGAGGCTTCACAAGCATGTCCAAATACGTTTATTTTAGGATTGCCCACAACGCCACCATCGCACGTAAGCACCGCCACACCGCTTTGCACGAATCGAGAGGCACCCCTCCCCTGCTTCCTCAGGACCGGGCCGCTCCCATGGCGCCTTCGTCGGATTAGCTGGCGAGCGGTGGCCGGGAGTTGGCACCGGAGTAGATAGGGCTTGTTTTTTTCCTTGTTTCTGTAGTTGTAATCCTGTATGGGAGTTTTGGAGCTATGCTCCGGATCTTTGCAGCCAGATCTGGGGTGTTGGACCTCTGTTCTTGGTGTTCTTGCTCTTCTGGCTTGAGCAGAGCACTGAGACGGAAGTTTCGGTCTCCGTAAATAAAGAAGCTGCGGATTTTCTTCCGGTGTTGGGGATCTACGAGGCAACAACCCTTCTGGCCTGCTGTGGTAGCGAGGGGGAGGGGCGTAGCGATGTGGACAGGCGGTGGGTGGTGTTCCTCTTGGCTGGCCGTGGTGGCGAGGAAGAGGAGTGCCGCCGGTCGCTGGCCTCGACTCTCCGAAGAAGGCGGTTATCTGGCGTCGTCTTCCGCATGCTGGTCCCCTTCCTTCCTCCTACTCTGAACGGCCATGGTGGCTTGGGGAGTAGGGGTCGGATGGTGCGGCTGGTCATGAGGTTCTGGCGCCGACGGGTCACGGCGAAGCTCATCTGGCGGAAGTTTCCAAGCAACGGCGATGAGCGCCGCTGCTATCTTGGGCCAAGGGGGCCACTCCGCGCCTCGAGAGTTGAAGCTCCGAGGATTCTTCTCCTCCAGACTTGGAGGTTTCCCGATCCCAGCACGGCGCCCCATCCTGACGATGGCCCAAGTGGCGTAGTCCCCGGCGCCGACGCCAGCGGCCGTGTTGTGCGATCCAGTCATCGGCACGGTGGAGACGAAGGACTTGATTGCTTTGTTTTTATGTATCTTGAGGTCCTTTGTGTATTTTTCGAGGCTTGGCCTGTAGCACTGCTTATGGCTAGGGTCCTCTTTGTAAATTTGCCCACCGAGTAATGGAGCTTCTAGGGCCTTCGGGCCTATTCCCGTTAAAAAAAAAGCATGTCCAAATACATTATTCATTGGCGCGCACCCGCATACACACAACCGTGAAAACACATGCGCACACAAATATGAAGATTATCACAACACGCACACACTCCTACTGAAAAACAGTCACAGAGCTTCAAGATTGTGAAGTCATCATAGGGGTCTTGCTATCGACTAGAATGTGCTTTGTGCTTAATGAATGGTCTGTTTTGATGGGTTACACATGTGTCAAAACGTGGAGTTTGATTTCTAGTGAGAGGGTTAACCACCATACTAATCATCCAACCACAGTTTAGTTCTCTACATTAGAACTCTATTTGGTTGTATGGCTATTACAAAAATCTCTCTTTTCAAGTGATAAGATTCCAACAAGGCATACATTATGCACGCTGCATTTCTTTCTGTCATATCTTCATTGGCAATTGGGCACGGAGCTGGCCAACAGCTATGATGTGAATTCTATTCCATCTAGTGGAAAAGTTCACGCACGTTCAGTTTTTCTTCATTGGCAATCTTCCATCAGAAGCTACTGCACCGTCTTATACTCAGTAATTCTACCATTGATGTTCTAGATGTTAAGATCTTTAGGGTTTCCAACTTAGAATATGTTGCAATCTCCCTTGCATCAGATGCGTCCACATCCACGTAGCCCGTCCGCGCCAAACTAGCTTGGAGCCGATTTTAATTTTCTGACAGTGGGCCCCGCCCTTGTACTATACATAACCCTGTGCTCATGGCCGCCATACGAGTAAGCTCTCAGCTAGCTATATTCCCTCGAAAATGGCGCAGAGGATTCTGGAGCTAACGCTCATCTCGGCGAGCAACCTGAAGGATGTGAACTTCTTCAGCGACATGGAGGTGTACGCCGTCGTGTCCCTCAACGGCGACCCTCGCACCCGCCACCAGACCCAGACCGATTACGAGGGCGAGACGGACCCAACGTGGGACGAGACGCTGGTGTTCGCCGTCCCGCCCACGGCCGCCGCGGCCTCCGCCTCGGCCGCCTACCTCCACGTGATCCTGCGCACCGAGCGCTTGTTCGGAGAAGACCGCGACGTCGGCGAGGTGTTCATCTCCGTCGCTGACCTGCTCGCCGGCGCCTGCGCCGGAGCTACCCCGCCACGGTGCGCGTCGTACCCGGTCCGGAAGGTTCAGCGCAACAACGGCAAGCGCCGCGGCATGCTCAGCGTTTCGTACCGTCTCGGCCCCGTCATGGTACCGCTGCTCCCGGAGACCGGCTGCTGGAATAACGATCCTTACCCGCTGCCGCCGTGGGAGCAGTGGGACTGCTATCCGCCGACGTATATGTACATGCAGGAGGGGCAGCAGGAAACGGTGCCGCGGTATCCTCCGGCGGGTGTTCGCATGCCGCCGGCGCTCATGCCTTCCGGCGGTGGCGGCGCCGCTGCGTCGGCGGGGATGAAGAATGTTGGGAAGAACAGGAGTTTCGCGCCGGAGCTCGGCGTGGGGCTGCTTGGCGGAGGCTTCGAGCGGATGTTGTTCCAGGACATGCCATCGTCCAACACGGCGGCTCATAAATCCGTGTAGGAGGCCGCCGGCAGCGGAAAGTCAGTGACCAACAACTAAAATATTCATTCTTGCGCACACAAGCTTCATCTGGAATTCAGACTGAATAAAACCGTATAGATAGACTTGCATGCATGGATACTTGGATAGCATGTTGGAGCTGCTCTCGCAGCCCTCCTCTTCTCCTATCTCTAGCTTCTAGTCAACTCGAAAAGGAACACGATGAAGAGAAGTACAGTAGTTTTTTTTTGTGTTGCACTGCCTCACGCAGCCCACGTTTTCTTCTCTCTATTCTCCTTATCGTCTCAAATAAACACGCTGATTACAAGCCTTTATATAGGCTAATACACGCACGCACTAACCCATGCTCCTAGACCACACCAGTCACTAACTCAACTAGCTATACATCTCAATTTTTCCTAGAATCACTCATGCAGCGAACAACTAACACTACGGAAAAAAATGTTGCTGCTGTGTAGATATGTCTTTGCCGTGTGCCAAATGGACCCGAACACGGCAAAGTTTGTCTTTATCGTGTGTAACCTAGAAAGCACACGGCAAAGTACGTGAACACGGCAAATTTCTGAAAAAAAAAACACGGCAAAGAAATATACACGGCAAAGACCCACAAAAGATCACGACAAAGAAAAAACGCTCGGCAAAGTCAACAACGGCACACGACATAGGTGTCGTCACGACAACGAGGTAAGACCCGTGACCCCACATGTCCACTTGCGAGAAGAGCTAACGGCTGCAGACGGTGGTCTCTTTGCCGTTGGCCATCGCCGGCTCTTTGCCGTGTGTATTCTGCAGTATATACGACAAAGGGCCTTGCCGTGTGTATTTCGCAGTACACACGAGCAAAGTTCTTTTTTCTTTTTCCCTTTTACCACATTATTCTTAGGAAAATTATAAAAAAATCATTCTAATTCAGAAAAATACAAATAATATATCAAAATTTGTAGAAAAATAAGATCTATATATCTACACTCAGATACTAGATATTTATATTGAATAAGAATCTTCATGCTCACCGTTTTGACCATAGTTTAAAACAGGCATAAAAATTTAAAAATAATCAAAACAATGTGAATTCTTCACGTGGTGTCATATTATGTGACATAGCTAAAAGCAAAAATATCAAACTTGGTATATTGATTATGTCCCAAAAATACCTTCACAAAATGACCTATCTCATTCGAGACTTTCTGGCTTTCGGGTCAAATGACCAATGTTATGGCTAGAATCAATGGATAGTTTGTGATAATATGCCAATATTGTGCATGTATGTGCATCATGGGATGGCGAACAATGTTGTAGGATAAAGTTTTCCTTTTCATCGCACCAAAAATCCATTTTCCATTTTTCGAGCATAAAAACGGGGGAAGGGGGGGGGGGGGGTGAAGCAACCACCAAATGACTAATTCAAAATGCTACCACCCTATTTTTCAAAAATACTAGACCACCTTACATGGATAATGTCTCAACAGGGGGATCTGAAACCTTTCTATCCACCCCAGGTAAAAAGTCAAATTACTGCCGAATCGGTTGGAAGTGGGTCAGATATGAACTACAGGTACATGATTGATCTGATACTCATGATTTTTTACCAAAATTATTTTTAGGTTAACAATATGATATTTCATCAGAGATCCAATGCAAGCTTAGTGAGGCTCATCTCCGAGCTAAGAATCTTCTTGCCCGCCGTTTGACGAAGTTAGACGATAGTTTAAAATGGGCATAAAAAATTCAAAAATGATCGAAACAATGCGAAACCTTCATGTGGTGTCATATTATGTGACATGGTTGGAAGAAAAAATATCAAACTTGGTATATTTATTATGTCTCAAAAATACCTTCACAAAATGACCTATCTCATTTGACGTTTCCGAGCTTTCAGGTTAAATGACCTATGTTATGGCTAAAATCAAGGCATAGTTTGTGATAATGTGCCAATATTATGCATGCAAGTGCATCATGGGATGGCGAACAATGTTGCAGGAGGAAGTTTTCCTTTTCGTCGCACAAAAAAGTCATTTTCCATTTTCCGAGCGCAAAAAAGGGGGGTTTTGTGAAGCAACGACCAGATGGCTAATTCAAAATGCTACCATCCCATTTTTCAAAAATAATAGAATACCTTACATGGAAAATGTCTCAAAAGGGATATGTCAAACCTTTCCGTCCACCCCAAGTGAAAAACATAAATTTCTGCCGAATCGGGAGGAAGAGGGTCAGATATGACTACAAGTACATGATCTGATGCTCATGATTTTGAACAAAAAACATTTTTAGGTTCACAATATGCTATTTCATCAGAGATCCAATTCAAGTTTAGTGAGGCTTAACCCTGAGCTAAGAATCTTCTTGCCCGTCGTTCGATAAAGTTTGACGATAGTTTAAAATAGGCATAAAAAATTCAAAAATGATCGAAACAATGCGAAACCTTCACGGGGCGTCATATTATGTGACATAGTTTGAAGGAAAAATATCAAACTTGGTATATTGATTATGTCTCAAAAATACCTTCACAAAATGACCTATCTCATTCGAGGTTTCCTAGCTTTCGAATTAAATGACCAATGTTATGGCTAGAATCAAGGGAAAGTTTGTGATAATGTGCCAATATTATGCATGCATGTGCATCATGGGATGGCGACCATTGTTGTATGAGTAAGTTTTCCTTTTCGTCGCACCAAAAAGTCATTTTCCATTTTCCGAGCGCAAACAACGGGGGGGGGGGGGGGGGGGGGGGGGGGGTTGTGAAGCAATGACCAAATGGATAATTCAAAATGCTACCACCACATTTAAAAAAATATACCACCTTACATGGAAAATGTCTCAACAGGGGATCTCAAACCTTTCTGTCCACCCCAGGTGAAAAAGACAATTTCCTGCCAAATTGGTAGGAAGTGGGTCAAATATGAACTACAGGTATATGATCTGATGCTCATGATTTTTTACAAAAATCATTTTTAGGTTCACAATATGCTATTTCTTTAGAGATCCAATGTAAGTTTAGTGAGTCTCAGCCCCGAGCTAAGAATCTTCTTGCCCGCCGTTCGTTAAAGTTAGACGATAGTTTAAAATGGGCATAATTTTTTTTAAAAATAATCGAAACAATGCGAAACCTTCACGTGGTGTCATATTATGTGACAGAGTTGGAAGAAAAAAATATCAAACTTGGTATATTGATTATGTCTCAAAACTACCTTCACAAAATGACCAATGTTATGGCTAGAATCAAGGCATAGTTTGTAATAATGAGTCCATATTGTGCATGAATGCACATCATTAGATGGATAACAATGTTGTGGGAGGAATTTTTCCTTTTTGCCACACCAAAAAGCCATTTTCCATTTTTTCGAGTGCAAAAAACGGGGGGGTTTGTGAAGCAACCACCAAATGGCTAATTCAAAATTATACCACCCTATTTTAAAAAAATACTACACCACCTTACATGAAAAATGTGTCAACAGGGGGATCTCAAACCTTTTCATTCACCCCAAGTGAAAACGACAAATTCTTGCCAAATCGGGAGGAAGTGGATCAGATATAAACTGAAGGGAATATGCCTGAGAGGCAATACTAAAGTGGTTATTATCGTATTCCTTATTTATGATAAATGTTTATTTTGCATGCTATAATTGTATTAATACGGAAACGTTAATACATGTGTGTTTAATAAACAAAAAGGAAGTTCCTAGTTATGCCTCTCTTATAAACTAGCTCGTTGATTAACAAGATGATCAAAGGTTTCCTGATCATGGACATTGGATGTTGTTAATTACGAGGTCACAACATTAGTGTAATGATGTGATGAACATTCATCCGAAGTATAGCATTACGATCAAAGTCATTGAGTTTATATTGCTATAACAACTTACGAAGTAATCCTAATCCTTAAACCATGAGATCATGTCAATCACTAACACCGGAAGAGTTTCATGATAACATCAAACGTCACACCGTAACTGGGTGATTATAAAGATGGCTTCAGAACTACTAAGTGTTATGTTGAGGCACATCGATCGAGAGTGGAATTTTTTCATCCCGATGACGGATAGATATGATCTGGGCCCTCTCGGTGATATCACATTGAGTAGCTTGCAAGCAAGTGATTTGATCACTAGAATGTTATATCACGGGAACGAGAAAAGAGTGCATGTCGGTAACGAGATCAAACTAGGTATGTAGATACCGATGATCGAATCTCGGACACGTAATATATCGTGAAACAAAGGGATTAAGATACTAGCATAAAAGGTTCCGACGATCACAGGAAAGTCATCGTTGAATGTGTGGGAGTCAGTATGGATCTCTAGGTCTCGCTTCTGATTATTGATCGGAGAAGGGTCTCGATCATGTCCGCATTATTCGCGAACCGTAGGGTGGCACACTTAAGGGACACTGACATCCAATTGGAGCAAAAGTTTCATGCCGAAAAGAATAACAAGGGCAGGAATTTATTTCACTAGACATCGAAACTGTTTCAGTTGAAATTGCTGAAACTGGTTCTGCATGTGAAATTGAATACTAGCAAGGGGTTTTATGTGAATGTTTGTTAATTAAATTAATTAACAAAATTCTGAATAAATAAATAAAAGATTTTTATTTAAATGAGAGCTTGCATTAAATTTGGTGGAAATTCAATGCATGTGAGTGGATTTTTGAGTGGAGGCTCTTTTATGGGAGTGGAGGCTTTTCATTTTGAGTGGGAGATCCACCCACATGAATGTGGAAGAGGTGGGGCAGCCACCATGGCTGGCGCCATGCCCCTTGGGGTGCCCCCCTCTCCCTATAAAAGGCCTCCCTCTCCTCCTCTCAAAGCACACCTCCTCGTGAAGGATCTCTCTCCCCCTCTAGAATTTATACCCCATGGTCTCGAACTAGCGAGATACATGTTACCGGTGGCTAATTGGCAAGAAAGGGTTGTGCTTATGATGCATCGCTAGAGCGAGGAGGCGGAGGTTGCTCGGTGTCTTGTACGTGTGTGCGAGCACGGATGCACTGCTGTTTTGTGGCGCTAGGACTTCCTCTCGATCTTGAGATCGGCAAGAGATCGTCTACATCAACCAAGGGTTTGGACTCGTTAAACTTTGTCGGTCTTCAAGGGTATGTTCTCTACGGATATACATTCGCCCGTTGTTTGTATCTAGTAGATAGATCTTGGTACATAGTTGGTCCCATCGTAGGATTTTTTTTGTTTTCTATGCTGCGAACCCTACAGTGGTATCAGAGCCGGATCTATGCGTAGATGCTTTGCATGGGTAATACACATATGAGTATGTGGGCGATGATGATCATTTTATTTCTTCTTTGTTGTACTTTGGATATTGGTGGCATAGTGGGATGAAGCTGTAGGGTTTCGTAGCATGGAAAACAAAAAATTTCTACCGCATACAAACAAACAAGCCAAGATCTATCTACTAGATTGTAGCAACGAGTCGATGGAATAACTTACCCTCGAAGATTGAGCGGATTCTCGTGGGTGATGTAGTCGTACTCTTTCCGATCTCAAGATCGCGTAGACGATCCTTCCGACGCTGCGTTCCGGCAGCGCTCCCGCAGTCGGTCACACGTTCGGTACTCGACGAAGACCTTCCTCTCCCTTGTTCCAGCAGGCAGCGGAGGTTGTAGCACTCTCCTCGCGATTCCGGCAGCACAACGGCGTGGTACCGGAAGTAGAGGGGAGATCTCGCAGGGCTTCGCCTTAAGCCGGAGCGAGTATGGTGGATTATGAGAGAGCTCCTCGGCGATCTAGGGTTTAGACACACCAAGGAGAAGAGGCTAGAGCCGGCGGCTAGGGTTTGGAGCACCCCAAGTCGGCGGCTAGGGCAAAAACCCTAGGGGTCGGCGGCGGCTATGGTGGGCAGCAGCTGCTAGGGTTTGAGGAGAGGTACTTGTGTGTGCTAGGAGGGAGCCCTGCCCCTCCTTATATAGGTGGAGGGGCCGGCGGCCAAGGGGAGGGAGTGGAGTCCCTCCCCAACTCGGCTTGGAGGGGGCGCCGCCGGTTGGAGGAGGGAACTCCTCCCCAACTCGGTTTCCCCCTTCCTCCTCTTTTCCACTTTCCAAATTTAGCCGTTTGACTTTTCAATTTAGCTATTTGACTTTTCAAACTAGGATTTGAATTAATCCTTTATTTGGAACAACGATGACACTTAGTACATGATGCAATCATTCCAACTTTTAATGACACATTCATGTACCCCTTCCCCTCCGGAGTGCCGGACATTCCAGAACCTTCTAGAACATTCCCGATGAAAACACCGGAAACATTCCCCAACTCCGAACGGGACTTTCCTTATATGAATCTTATTCTCTGGACCATTCCGGATCTCCTCGTGATATCCTGGATCCCATCCAACACTCCGAACAACATTCGGTCTCTTTCTCATTATACCATAACTACTCAAACAACGTCGAATCCTTAAGTGTGTCTCCCTACGGTTCGTGAATTATGCGGACATGATCGAGACACTTCTCCGAACAATAACCAATAGAGGAATCTGGAAATTCATATGGCTCCCACATATTTCTACGATTACTTTGCAATCGAATGAACCACTTACATACGATACCAATTTCCCTTTGTCTCACGATAGTTTACTTATCCGAGGTTATGATCGTCGGTATCTCTTCATACCTAGTTCAACCTCGTTACCGATAAGCACTCTTTTCTCGTTCCCGTGATATGTGATCCCTTGTGAGCCAGTCACATGCTTGCAAGCTAATTGGATGACATTCCACCGAGAGGGCCCAGAGTATATCTATCCGTCATATGGATGGACAAATCCCACTCTTGATCCATGTGTCTCAACCAATACTTTCCGAACACTCAATGCCACCTTTATAGCCACCCAGTTACGGTGTGGTGTTTGATGTCATCAAAGCATCCATCCGGTAAAGGTGATATGCATGATCTCATGGTCGAAGGAATTAGGTTACTATGTATCAGAAAGCATATAGCAATTGAACTATTAAAATGACTTGATCTTTATGCTACGCTTATCTATAGGAGTATGTCCACCATATCATTCTCCTAATGATATGATCTTGTTGTTGATAACATCTCAATGTTCATGATAGGGAAACCACAATCATTTATCAACCAACAGGCTAGTGATGTATAGAGGCTTTACTAGGGACTTCAAATTGAGTTTACAAATCACACAAGTATTAATGTTTCCTTGTTAATACTATTATAGCATGAATGTAAACATTTATCACAAACACAAAGATATAATAATAACTACATTTATTATTGCCTCTAGGGCATATCTCCAACAGTCTCCCACTTGCACTAGAGTTATCTAATCTAGATTACATGGTAATATACCGAACACCCATGGCAGTTTGGTGCTGGTCATGTTTTGCCCTCGGGAGAGGTTTAGTCAACGGATCCGCCACATTCAGATCTGTGTGTACTTTGCAAATCTTTATATCCCCATCTTGGATATGTTCTCGAATAGCATGAAAACGTAGCTTGATGTGCTTCAGCTTCTTGTGTGACCTTGGTTCTTGCGCATTGGCTATGGCGCCCATGTTATCACAGTAGATAGACATTGGGTCCAGCGCACTAGGAACCACACCCAGCTCTGTAATGAACTCTTTCATCCATATCGCTTCTTGTGAAGCCTCCGAAGCAGCCATGTATTCCGATTCAGTTGAAGATCTCGCCACAACGCTTTGCTTTGCACTCCTCCAGCTAACTGCTGCACCATTCAAAATAAATACGTATCCAGATTGTGATTTAGAATCATCCGGATCGGTGTTCCAACTAGCATCGGTGTAACCATTAACAACGAGCTGTTCATCACCTCCATAAGAAAGAACCATATCCTTAGTTCTTCTCAAGTACTTAAGGATGTTTTTGACCGCTGTCCAATGATCCACTCCTGGATCACTTTGATATCTGCTAGTTAAACTAACACCATATGCAATGTCGGGTCTAGTATATAGCATGGCATACATTAGATATCCTATGGCTGAGGCATAGGGAGTCTTACTCATCCTTTCTCTATCTTCTGCCGATGTCGGACTTTGAGTTTTACTCAAGGTCGTATTGGGCAACATGGGCAAGAACCCTTTCTTGCTATCTTCCATTCCAAACTTCTTTAGAACTTTGTACAAATATGTACTCTGTGACAATGATATTTGGCGTTTCGATCTATCTCTGTAAATCGTTATGCCTAATATGTAAGCTGCTTCGCCAAGATCCTTCATTAAAAAACTATTATTCAAATATTCCTTGACACTATTAAGAAGGTCTACATCATTCCCAATCAACAATATGTCATCCACATACAGTACTAAGAATGCTACAGAGCTCCCACTCACTTTCTTGTAAATACAAGCTTCTCCATAAGTTTGTATAAAACCAAAACTTTTGATCACCTTATCAAAACGTTGATTCCAACTTCGGGATGCTTGCTTCAATCCATAGATGGACCGTTGAAGTTTGCATACCCTGTTAGCATCTTTAGGATCGACAAAACCTTTGGGTTGCATCATATACAACTCTTCATCAATATCTCCATTGAGGAATGCTGTTTTGACATCCATCTGCCATATCTCATAATCATAATATGCAGCGATTGCTAACATAATCCTCACAGACTTTAGCTTCGCCACTGGTGAGAAAGTCTCATCGTAGTCAACTCCTTGAATTTGTCGAAACCCTTTTGTGACAAGTCGAGCTTTATAGACAGTAACATTTCCATCAGCATCTGTTTTCTTCTTGAAGATCCATTTGTTCTCGACGGCCTTCCGGCCATCCGGTAAGTCCACCAAAGTCCATACTTGGTTTTCGTACATGGATCCAATCTCGGATTTCATGGCTTCTTGCCATTTATTGGAATCTGGGCCCATCATTGCTTCCTCATATGTCTCAGGGTCATCGGTGTTGTCCACCAACATGACACTCATAACGGGATCATACCAATCTGGAGTGGTACGAGTTCTCGCTGACCTCCGAGGCTCTGTAGCAACTTCAACCGAAGTTTCATGATCATCATCATTAGCTTCCTCTCTAATTGGTGCAGGCACCACAGGAACTTCTTCCGGTGCTGCGCTACTCGCAATTTCGAGAGAAGGTTCGACAACCTCGTCGAGTTCTACTTTCCTTCCAGTCACTTCTTTCGAGAGAAATTCCTTCTCTAGAAAGGATCCATTCTTAGCAATGAAGATTTTGCCTTCGGATCTGTGATAGAAGGTATACCCAATCGTTTCCTTTGGGTATCCTATGAAGACGTATTTTTCCGCTTTGGGTTCAAGCTTGTCCGGCTGTAACTTCTTTACATAGGCTTCGCAACCCCAAACTTTAAGGAACGACAATTTAGGTTTCTTCCCAAACCATAATTCATACGGTGTCGTCTCAACGGACTTAGATGGTGCCCTATTTAAAGTGAATGCGGCTGTTTCTAATGCATAACCCCAAAATGATAGCGGTAAATCTGTAAGTGACATCATAGAACGAACCATATCTAAGAGAGTTTGATTACGACGTTCGGACACACCATTACGCTGTGGTGTTCCCGGCGGTGTCAATTGTGAAAGTATTCCGCATTTCTTCAAATGCTCGCCAAACTCGTAACTTAGATATTCACCTCCACGATCAGAACGTAGAAATTTAATCTTCTTGTTACGTTGATTCTCTACCTCACTTTGAAACTCCTTAAACTTCTCAAAAGTTTCGGACTTATGTTTCATGAAATAGATATACCCATATCTACTCAAGTCATCCGTGAAGGTAAGAACATAACGATAACCACCGCACGACGCTACACTCATTGGACCACACACATCGGTATGTATGATTTCCAATAAGTCCGTAGCTCGCTCCATCATACCAGAAAATGGAGTCTTAGTCATTTTACCCATCAGACATGCTTCGCATCTTTCAAGTGATTCGAAATCAAGTGATTCAAGAAGTCCATCAGAATGGAGTTTCTTCATACGCTTCACTCCAATGTGACCACGACGACAGTGCCACATATAGGTTGAGTTATCGCTCAATTTCAAACGTTTAGCCTCAATGTTGTTGATATGTGTATTTCCACTATCGAGATTCAATAAGAATAGACCATCTATCAAAGGTGCATGTGCATAAAACATATTACTCATATAAATCGAACAACCATTATTCTCGGACTTAAACAAGTAACCGTCTCGCAATAAACAAGATCCCGATATAATGTTCATGCTCAACGCAGGCACCAAATAACAATTATTTAAGTATAAAACTAATCCCGATGGTAGATGAAGGGGTAGCGTGCCGACCGCGATCACATCAACCTTTGATCCGTTTCCCACGCGCATCGTCACCTCGTTCTTCGCTAGCTTCCGTTTATTCTGCAGCACCTGTTTCGAGTTACAAATGTGAGCAACCGAACCAGTATCAAATACCCAGGCACTACTACGAGTACTAGTGAGATACACATCAATAACATGTATATCAGATATACCTTTCTTCTTGATGTTGCCGTTCTTCAAATCCGCCAAGTACTTTGGGCAATTCCGCTTCCAGTGACCTTCTCCCTTGCAGTAAAAGCACTCAGTATCAGGCTTAGGTCCAGCCTTGGTCTTCTTCGTCGGTGCGGTAACTTTCTTACCACCCTTCTTGAAGTGTCCTTTCTGCTTAGACTTGCCTTTCTTGAATTTGGTGGTCTTATTGACCAACAACACTTGGTGCTCTTTCTTGATCTCCACTTCTGCAGACTTCAACATAGCAAACAGTTCTGGCAACTGCTTGTTTATGTTCTGCATGTTGTAGTTCATCACAAAGTTCTTGTAACTTGGTGGTAGTGATTGGAGGACACGGTAAATCCCCAAAGCATTAGGAATCACTATACCCAAGCTTTGAAGTTTGTTTGCGTGCCCAGACATCTTAAGCACGTGCTCACTGACGGAGCTGCCCTCTTCCATCTTGCAGTTAAAGAACTTTTCAGAAGCCTCATAACTTTCAATTGCCGCATGAGTCTCAAAAATCAATTTGAGATCCTCGACAATATCATATGGGTCTGAATTCTCAAACCTTTTCTGAAGCTCCGATTCCAAACCATACAAGATAGCACACTGAACTATGGAGTACTGATTCTTCCGAGCGAGGTAAACATTCTTTACTTCATCGGCAGCATCAGCCGCAGGCGGGTCACCCAGCGGTGCATCCAGCACATAGGTCAAATTACTAGCTGTGAGGACAATCCTCAAATTGCGGAACCAATCCGCGAAGTTGCTTCCATTGTTTTTCAACTTTTCTTTCTCTAGGAACGCATTAAAATTGATGGTAGGGGCTGCCATTGATCTACAACATATTTGCAATAGTTTAGACTAAGTTTATGACAAATTGAGTTCAAATTAATGATAAAGTTAATCTAGGTGAACTCCCACTCAAAATAATATCCCTCACATTGTTTTAGTGATCACACGAACCAAATCCACCACATCAACACCGATCATCACGAGAGTTGATATAGTTTCAATGGCGAACAATCGTCATGTTCATCATATCTACTATATGATTCATGCTTTACCTTTCGGTGATCCGTGTTCCGAGACCATGTCTGTACATGCTAGGCTCGTCAAGATCAAACCTTAGTTTCCGCATGAGCAAATCTGGCTTGCTCACGTTGTATACACTTGCAGAATCTAACACACCCGATCATCACGTGGTGCTTCGAAACAACAAGCTTTAGCAACGGTGCTAACTAAGGTTGAACACTCCATAACTTGAAATTCATGTGCATGAGGGATCATCTTATAATGCTACCGTCGTCTACTAAGCAATACAAGATGCATAAAGGATTAACATCACATGCAATTCAAAATATGTGATATGATATGGCCTTTCTTCTTTGTGCTTCCGATCTCCATCTTCAAGCACGAACATGAGCTCCATCATCACCGGCATTGCATCAAGGTCAATGACGCTTCTCCATGGTTGTCGTCCACCGGCTTCAACTATTACAACTACTTTGAATAGACACGCGGGTCTTAACATAAATTAAAGACAACCATATGGCTCCTGCCGGTTGCCAACTTACAATAAGGAACATTGCATACATCAAATATAATCATAATCATGGCCATATCACATCACTGCACACCCCTGCAAAACAAAGTTAGACGCCTCTACTTTCTTTGCATATTTTATGTGGTTTGGAGCTTTCAATAAGTGTCGTTCTAACTTACGAACAAGAACCACAACATTGATATTAGTATTGTTGATCACCCATTGTAAATTGGATCTTAACTATGCTAGGAGAAACAGGCACCCGCAAAGCCACTTATGCAATACAAGTTGCATGTCAAGCGTGGAGCAAGTCTCATGAACGATGTCATGTAAGGTTAGCCCGGGCCGCTTCATCCCAACATACAGCAAGATGCAAAGTACACAAGAAGCAATCGACAATAAAAGCATCAACGCCCACAATGACCATTGTGTTCTACTCGTGCAACAGATCTACATATAGACACAGCTCTGATACCACTGTAGGGTTTCGTAGCATGGAAAACAAAAATTTTCTACCGCATACAAAAAACAAGCCAAGATCTATCTACTAGATTGTAGCAACGAGTCGATGGAATAACTTACCCTCGAAGATTCCAAAGTGTTTAACGAGAGCGGATTCTCGTGGGTGATGTAGTCGTACTCTTTCCGATCTCAAGATCGCGTAGACGATCCTTCCGGCGCTGCGTTCCGGTAGCGCTCCCGCAGTCGGTCACACGTTCGGTACTCGACGAAGACCTTCCTCTCCCTTGTTCCAGTAGGCAGCGGAGGTTGTAGCACTCTCCTCGCGATTCCAGCAGCACAACGTCGTGGTACCGGAAGTAGAGGGGAGATCTCGCAGGGCTTCGCCTTAAGCCGGAGCGAGTATGGTGGATTATGAGAGAGCTCCTCGGCGATCTAGGGTTTAGACACACCAAGGAGAAGAGGCTAGAGCCGGCGGCTAGGGTTTGGATCACCCCAAGTTGACGGCTAGGGCAAAAACCCTAGGGGGCGGCGGCGGCTATGGTGGGCAGCAGCTGCTAGGGTTTGAGGAGAGGTACTTGTGTGTGCTAGGAGGGAGCCCTGCCCCTCCTTATATAGGTGGAGGGGCCGGCGGCCAAGGGGAGGGAGTGGAGTCCCTCCCCAACTTGGCTTGGAGGGGGCGCCGCCGGTTGGAGGAGGGAACTCCTCCCTAACTCGGTTTCCCCCTTCCTCCTCTTTTCCACTTTCCAAATTTAGCCGTTTGACTTTTCAATTTAGCTATTTGACTTTTCAAACTAGGATTTGAATTAATCCTTTATTTGGAACAGAGATGACACTTAGTACATGATGCAATCATTCCAACTTGTAATGACACATTCATGTACCCCTTCCCCTCCGGAGTGCCGGACATTCCGGAACCTTCTAGAACATTCCCGATGAAAACACCGGAAACATTCCCCAACTCCGAAACGGGACTTTCCTTATATGAATCTTATTCTCCGGACCATTCCGGATCTCCTCGTGATATCCCGGATCCCATCCAAGACTCCAAAAAACATTCGGTCTCTTTCTCATCATACCATAACTACTCAAACAACGTTGAATCCTTAAGTGTGTCTCCCTACGGTTCGTGAATTATGCGGACATGATCGAGACACTTCTCCGAACAATAACCAATAGAGGAATCTAGAAATTCATATGGCTCCCACATATTTCTACGATTACTTTGCGATCGAATGAACCACTTACATACGATACCAATTTCCCTTTGTCTCACGATAGTTTACTTATCCGAGGTTATGATCGTCGGTATCTCTTCATACCTAGTTCAACCTCGTTACCGATAAGCACTCTTTTCTCGTTCCTGTGATATGTGATCCCTTGTGAGCCAGTCACATGCTTGCAAGCTAATTGGATGACATTCCACCGAGAGGGCCCAGAGTATATCTATCCGTCATATGGATGGACAAATCCCACTCTTGATCCATGTGTCTCAACCAATACTTTCCTAACACTCAATGCCACCTTTATAGCCACCCAGTTACGGTGTGGTGTTTAATGTCATCAAAGCATCCATCCGATAAAGGTGATATGCATGATCTCATGGTCGAAGGAATTAGGTTACTATGTATCAGAAAGCATATAGCAATTAAACTATTAAAATGACTTGATCTTTATGCTACACTTATCTATAGGAGTATGTCCACCATATCATTCTCCTAATGATATGATCTTGTTGTTGATAACATCTCAATGTTCATGATAGGGAAACCACAATCATTTATCAACCAACAGGCTAGTGATGTATAGAGGCTTTACTAGGGACTTCAAATTGAGTTTACAAATCACACAAGTATTAATGTTTCCTTGTTAATACTATTATAGCATGAATGTAAACATTTATCATAAACACAAAGATATAATAATAACTACATTTATTATTGCCTCTAGGGCATATCTCCAACAGAAGCGGCCCGGACAAACTTTACATGTCCTCGCACATGAGACCTGTTCCACGCTTGACATGCAACTAGTTTTGCATAAGTGGCTAGCGGGTGTCTGTCTCTCCTACTATAGTCAATATCTAATTTGCAACGAGTTGTCAACAATTTGGTTATCCTCATTGTGGTTCATGTTCGTAGGTAAGAACGGTTCTATCTTCGAAAGCCCTAAGCCACGTAAAACTTGCAATGGATAAATTAGAGGCGTCTAGTTGAGATTGTTGCTGGGCTAGTGTTATGATATGATGATGTTGTAAGTAGAAGTATGAGATGATACTCTTACAACACACATAACTTGTAGGTTCCGTAGACCTTGGCCTTACACATAAAGGTATGATAGTGATCATACCATGGTGCACATGATGGAGATCATATGCGGGAACCATATCATTTCACTTATAAACATGTGATGTTTAATTGCATCTTATATTGCTTGTTTGGCGTTTTATTAGCATAATAAGATGATCTCTCATTTAGATATCAAAATAAAAACATGGTCTTCCTTAAGTATGCACCGACAATGTTTCGTCGCTTCAAGACATCACGTGATGATCGGGTGTACTTGAATCCACAAGCATATCTCGGGTGTAAGACAGTTACACACACGAATACTAAGGTTCTTACTTGGCGAGCCTAGCATGTACAGACATGACCTCGGAACACGGATCGAAAGGTTAACCATGAGTCATATGGTAGATATGATGCCCATTTGATGCTTGCCTTTGAAGCTACACCGACTCACGTGATGATCGGACTTGGTGTAGTGGATTTGGTTCATGTAATCACCAAAAAGACACGAGGGATGTCGTTTTTGAGTGGGAGTTCATTTCTAATTTGGATTAGTAGAACTCAATTTATCATAAATTAAATCAAAGTGAATTTGCATAATTTGTTGTAGTCATTGGCATTCGTTCACCACCTTATGCTTAGTTGTAATTGAGATAATAGAACTAGAGAATTCTGGATATTTACTTTACAAACTGGTATCATATTGTGTTGAGTGTCAATCTAAAGTTTAAAGTCCTATTGCAAACTTTCAGCAAACTCTGTTTACTCCGTGAAATTTAATAATTGGTATTAAATCGAGAGTAATAATTCCAGTGTTAGTATCTTAAGTATCATATTTGCCTCCATGATTCTTGACTGTTTTAATATCAAGTTTATCTAGGAGATGAAAGAATTATTTCAGAAACCATCATGTGTGGCAGATATAACGATATCTGAAACAATGTTTTTGGTTGCAAGATGATAGAGTATAATGTGTTTTCTCATATTGGATGATAATTTGCAAAGGTTGGAGATGCTAGACATCCTAATCATCCAAAAGGGTTTGGAAAGTAACATTATACTCAAGATTCATCCTTATAAGCTACATTAGCTTGATCATGAAAGTCGTCATGATAAGGGTGAATAGAAGATGTATGTAAAGTGTTTACTACACTAAAAGATTGCTAAAGAATGGATTTTGAAAGAATACCGATCATTTGATGATGGTGATATACTTCAAAGTGCAAGTCCAAAGGTATTATTATTTGAATATACACGCTTTGGAATATGTGTCATGTATATGGCGCCACTTTGATGTTGATAGATTCTTTTAAATAGGAAAAGGAAATGCTGAAAGAGAATCTATAAAATATATTTGGCAAAAAAGAAAATATTGGAAATATCCAGTTTAGGTATATGGATGATATACATGTTATGGTTGTATTATTTGCTTATTAGACAATGTGGTTCTTGGGTATTGGATACCGAATTGGTTGGTATGAAATTTCATACGGAGCGATGAAATTCATAAACCACAATGGCCTAAGTAACTAGCAAGAGAATATGTGATGATGTTCATCGAAAACAAACAAACCGTTGTTTGTATTTCTCGTTGACATCAAAGCTTGACTTCAAGATTTGTTTTAATAATTGTTATTTAAATCAGGTATTATGAGAACAAAGGTTGTTCAAATAATTACTGTATTCCATATAAGATGGATGATTTACAAATCTAGTTGGAGAAATCACATCCATAAAGATAATGCTAAAATATCGCAAGACAAGTGATTAAAAGATCACTTACAAAGTGACATCGCCGTTTAAATTATATTGGAAAGAAAACATGAAGAATCTCCATTTTCATGGATTTTTGGAGTCTTTGATTTGATCAAGTGACGCTTGTGAGACTTTCCTCGGGATAATTAAAACTTCGTTTAAAGGCCAAAGAAGAACGAACGACTAAAATATTGAAATTTATACATATCGATGTATCTAGTCCATTATGTGTAGTCGTAAGCGATGGGTTTCAACTTCATATACTTTCTCCGGAAATTTGAGTGAATGTTCACTTAATGAGAAAGAAGTATGAAATATTTGAAAATGTTCAAAGACTTTCAATATGAAGTGGAAAATCATTGTAACAAGAAAATGAATGATTTATGATTTTATCATAAAGGGATTTATTTGAGTTACAAGTGTAACAAGAAAAATAAATGAATTATGATTTAGCATCAAGGGATTTATTTGAGTTGCAAGTTTAGCAAAATACCTAGATTTACATCTCCCGAAACACCATAGGAGTATGGAGTGTTTGAGATTTGTAATGAAACCTTGTTTGACATGGTTGGATCAAAGGTGTTATTTATAAAACTGCCATTATGTTTTAAAAGATTAAAGCTTTAGAGACTACCGCTTTTACACTAAAAAGAGCTCCATCTTGATCCGTTGAAATGACACCATATGAGTTATGGTTTGGGGTAAAACCCAAGTTGTCATTTCTTAAATTTTGGTATGCTAAGCATAAGTAAGATGTTTACAACCAAATTCGGATGAGCATGTCTTTGTAGGTTATTTCGAATAACAATTGGTTATTCCTCCATAACACCAAGGACAAAAAGGGTTTGTCGCTTGAAACGTGAAGTTTCTTGAAGAAGGATTTTTTCACAAAAGTTAAGTGGGAGGACAATAGAACTTTGATAAGGTTACTGAACCTTAGATAAATGTGCCGAGTTGCGCAACACCGGAAATCGTTCCGGAGGTAGCCATAATGCTCATAGCTTATGTGCCTCAAAGGTTGTGGTCACAGAGATCTAAGTTCCTATTGAACCAAGTAGGTCGGATAAACAATCAAATGCTAAGATTTGAGAGTAAATCTGTTTGACAATGATGAAACGAATACATACAAATAAGTGATGGTGGGCCCTGACTCCGTCAAATGGCTTGAAGCCATAAAATCCGTGATAGTTCCATACACGAGAAATCAAGTTTTGAACTTGGAAGACCCTCCGGAAAGGTGTAAAAACCTATCGATCGTATTTGGATCTATAAAAAAACAGACATGGATGTTTCACATCTATGAAATAGTCGACATGTTGGTAAAGTGTTTACGACAATGTTCAAGGGGTTGACTATGAAAAGATTTGATCTTTCATAGCGATATTTAGTCTGGACGGATTAAAATAGCAACCACTACATATAATTTGGTATATGGTAGATGAATAAACAAAACAAAGTTCTTCTAATAGAATGGTTACCTAGGATGTGTACATGACACGATCCAAAGAGTTTTGTTAATTCAAAGGATGCTAAAAAGGATATGCAAACTTCAATGGTTGAAGTAAGCATCGCGGAGTTGGAATCTTCACCGTGATGAAAATGAGTTTTCATCAGGAGACGATGAAGATGCTTGCATTTGCAAGAAATTAAGTGGGAGCGCTAATACATATTTAGAATACATTATGTGGAGGACATCTTGTTGATTGGAAATGATGTATCTTTTATTGACAAAGGTTAAGGATTTCATTTCGATGAAAGACTTAGGCAAAACCCGAATATTTAGCATGAATATCTATAATGGATAGACTGTGACACTAAAATGGTTGTGCCAAACGTACATATATGAGATATTGAAGGAGTTCAATATAGAAATGACAAGAAACGGTTCTTGTCGCATGGAAAGGAATTGAATCAAGATTCAAGTGTATCGACACTTGATAAGTGAAACAAGATTCAAGTGTTTTGAGACTTGATGAGTGAAATCACAAGAATGTTTTGATCAATCATACCATGATATGTACACATCCAGATATGTACTATGTTGTAAGTGTTATGAGCATATAACAGAATGAATCATAAAATGATCATTGGACGATAGTGAGGGTATTCTTATGATATTTTGGAAGAACTAAGAATATATATTTGTGTAGAGGTGACAAACAATTACAAATAGTTCATTGTAAAGAGTTACATTGATACTAGTTTTCTCACAAGATACAAATTAAGTTTATCTCAATTTCAACTATGGGTGGCACAATGTAATGGAAAGAAAGTTTCCATGATGGATTTGGATGAATTCCAAATTTAAGACATTGTGACGGATACTACAACAAAAGGCTAAGTATATGACTGCTATAGTAACAGCAAAGGAGGGAATTTGTGTCAAGTAGTTTGTTATCAAACTAAGGTGTGGTTTGCAACGGTTTAACACTAGAGATATATTGTATGACAATAGTATCAACATGTTTTAACCCCAAGGAACTAAAGGTCTCACCAAAAGACCAAATTTATACAATGCCATCTCATTGGAGAATGAGTGATGCGTGAAGACGCAAAGACATGCAAATACACACGGACCTGGAAGTCTCAGATCCATAGATTATGTTAACCAGTTGCAGTTGCGTATATGGAACACCAGAAAGCCATAGGTGTTCAATACGCAAAGTTTTCAAACTAGATTATTGTCTCTAGTGCAAGTGGGAGACTGAAGGAAATATGCCCGAGAGGCAATAATAAAGTGGTTATTATCGTATTCCTTATTTATGATAAATGTTTATTTTGCATTCTATAATAATATGGAAACGTTAATACATGTGTGTTTAATAAACAAAAAGGAAGTTCCTAGTTATGCCTCTCTTATAAACTAGCTCGATGATTAACAAGATGATCAAAGGTTTCCTAATCATGGACATTGGATGTTGTTAATAACGAGGTCACAACATTAGTGTAATGATGTGATGAACATTTATCCGAAGTATAGCATTACGACCAAAGTCATTGAGTTTATATTGCTATAACAACTTACAAAGTGATCCTAATCCTTAGACCATTAGATCATGTCAATCACTAACACCGGAAGAGTTTCTTGATAACATTAAACGTCACACCGTAACTGGGTGATTATAAAGATGGCTTCAAAACTACTAAAGTGTTATGTTGAGGCACATGGATCGAGAGTGGAATTTTTTCATCCTGATGACGGATAGATATGCTCTGGGCCCTCTCGGTGATATCACATTGACTAGCTTGCAAGCAAGTGATTTGATCACGAGAATGTTATATCACGGGAACGAGAAAAGAGTGCATGTCGGTAACGAGATCAAACTAGGTATGGAGATACCGATGATCGAATCTCGGACATATAATATATCGTGAAACAAAGGGATTAAGATACTAGAGTAAAAGGTTCCGACGATCACAGGAAAGTCATCGTTAAATGTGTGGGAGTCAGTATGGATCTCTAGGTCCCGCTTCTGATTATTGATCGAAGAAGGGTCTCTACATGTCCGCATTATTCGCGAACCGTAGGGTGGCACACTTAAGGGACACTGGCATCCAATTGGAGCAAAAGTTTCATGCCGAAAAGAATAACAAGCACATGAATTTATTTCACTAGACACCGAAACTGTTTGAGTTGAAATTGCTGAAACTGGTTCTGCATGTGAAATTGAATACTAGCAAGGGGTTTTATGTGAATGTTTGTTAATTAAAGTAATTAACAAAATTCTGAATAAATAAATAAAAGATTTTTATTTAAATGAGAGCTTGCATTAAATTTGGTGGAAATTTAATGCATGTGAGTGGATTTTTGAGTGGAGGCTCTTTTATGGGAGTGGAGGCTTTTCATTTTGAGTGGAAGCTCCACCCACATGAATGTGGAAGAGGTGGGGGCAGCCACCATGGCTGGCGCCATGCTCCTTGGGGTGCCCCCCTCTCCCTATAAAAGGCCCCCCTCTCCTCCTCTCAAAGCACACCTCCTCGTGAAGGATCTCTCTCCCCTCTAGAATATATCCCCCATGGTCTTGGACTAGCGAGATACATGTTCCCGGTGGATAATCGGAAAGAAAGGGTTGTGCTTCTGATGCATCGCTGGAGCGAGGAGGCGGAGGTTGCTCGGTGTCTTGTACGTGTGTGCGAGCACGGATGCGCTGCTGTTTTTTGGCGCTAGGACTTTCTCTCGATCTTGAGATCGACAAGAGATCGTCTACATCAACCAAGGGTTTGGACTTATTAAGATTTGTCGGTCTTCAAGGGTATGTTCTCTACGGATATACATCTGCCCGTTGTTTGTATCTAGTAGATAGATCTTGGTACATAGTTGTTCCCATCGTAGGAAATTTTTTGTTTTCTATGCTGCGAACCCTACAGTGGTATCAGATCCGGATCTATGCGTAGATGCTTTGCACGGGTAGTACACATATGAGTATGTGGGCGATGATGATTATTTAATTTTTTCTTTGTTGTACTTTGGATATTGGTGGCATAGTGGGATGAAGCGGCCCGGACAAACTTTACATGTCCTCGCACATGAGACCTGTTCCACGCTTGATATGCAACTAGTTTTGCATAAGTGGCTAGCGGGTGTCTGTCTCTCCTACTATAGTCAATATCTAATTTGCAACGAGTTGTCAAAAATTTAGTTATCCTTGTTGTGGTTCATGTTCGTAGGTAAGAACGGTTCTATCTTCGAAAGCCCTAAGCCACGTAAAACTTGCAATGGATAAATTAGAGGCGTCTAGTTTAGATTGTTGCTGGGCTAGTGTTATGATATGATGATGTTATAAGTACAAGTATGAGATGATACTCTTACAACACACATAACGTGTAGGTTCCATAGACCTTGGCCTTACACATAAAGGTATGATAGTGATCATACCATGGTGCACATGATGGAGATCATATGCGGGAACCATATCATTTCACTTATAAACATGTGATGTTTAATTGCATCTTATATTGCTTGTTTGGCGTTTTATTAGCATAATAAGAGGATCTCTCATTTAGATATAAAGATAAAAATGTGTTCTTCCTTAAGTATAAACCGACAATGTTTCGTCGCTTCAAGACATCATGTGATGATCGGGTGTACTTGAATCCACGAGCATATCTTAGGTGTAAGACGGTTACAGATGCGAATACTAAGGTTCTTACTTGGCGAGCCTAGCATGTATAGACATGGCCTCGGAACACGGACCGAAAGGTTAACCATGAGTCATATGGTAGATATGATTCCCATTTGATAGATCTTGGTACATAGTTGTTCCCATCATAGAATTTTTTTTGTTTTCTATGCTACGAACCCTACATAAACTACATGTACGTGATCTGATGCTCATGATTTAAAAAAAATCATTTTTAGGTTTACAATATTCTATTTCATCAGAGATCCAATGCAAGTTTAGCGAGGCTCAGCCCCAACTAAGAATCTTCTTGCCCCCTATTCGACAAAGTTTGATGATAGTTTAAAACGGTCATAAAAAAATCAAAAATGATCGAAAAATGTGAAACCTTCTCGTGGTGTCATATTATGTGACATAGTTGGAAAGAAAAATATCAAACTTGGTATATTGATTATGTCTCAAAAAAACCTTCACAAAATGACCTATCTCATTCGAGGTTTCCTTACTTTCAGGTCAAATGACCAATATTATGGCTAGAATCAAGGGATAGTTTGTGATAATGTTCCATATTGTTCATGCATGTGCATTATGGGATGGAGAACAATGTTGCATAAGGAAGTTTGCCTTTTCATCGCACCAAAAAGCCATTTTTGATTTTCCGAGCGCAAAAAGGGGGGAGGGGGGTTGTGAAGCAACCACCAAATGGATAATTCAAAATGCTACCACCACATATTTCAAAATATTTTATGGTTGTCATATTTGGATTTCCTAACATTATTCTGATCGATTTAGGCATTTTATTTGTCGAATTCCGATTTACGGATTAAATATATGAATTATTCCATATTAAATAGAAAAACGCAAAAAAATAAAATCATTTTATTTTTTATTTGGATTCAATATTATTATTACTTATTCATTGTTGTCTACTTAAATAATTGTTTGGAATCTAAAACTGAGATGTGTGCATCATGATTCAAGAGTCAATGGGATTTATATCAAAGTATTATCGGCAAGGTATGATTTCTTTTTGGAAGCTCATTCGGAAGGAACGAATAATTTAAGCATGCTAGTGCTAGAGTAGTATTAGGATGGATGTCCGAAGGGGAAATTTGATTATGGGTGCAATTTAACCTATTATTAAGCATACTTAGGGTTAAAATATCCTATATGAGATTAACGAGTAAAAAATATTCAGAAAAGTTTGAAAAACAATTGATTTTTTTGAAAATGCAGCATTTTTTCCATGTACTATTCCACAAGACACACGGCAAAGTAATCCTCTTTGCGGTGTATTTTTCGAGGAGACACGCAACAAAGAATAGACACCGTTATCTCCATGAGAACCGTCCTCTCATTTTACTTTGTCGTGTCTATGCGTAAGACACACAGTAAAGACTTTGCCGTGCCTTATTTAGAAAACACACGGGAAAGGGCCTTTGCCATGGGGAACGCTGCCCTGTGGCATTTGCCGTGTTTGATGGCGTCTGAGAGTGCTTCGTCGGGAAACCCCAAGAGCAAGGTATGATGCAGCACATCAGCAAGTATTCCCTCAGTAAGAAACTGAGGTTATCGAACCAGTAGGAGGAAGGAAACGTCTCAAAGGTGTTGCAAGCAACGTGGAATCCTGCACAACACAAACTCAAGACTTTGCCCCAACTAACAGTTATGTTGTCAATCTCACCGATTGTTGTAACAAAGGATTAACTGTATGGTGTGGAAGGTGATGATGGTTTGCAGTAAGTAAACAGTAACAGTGAAAGATGTATCAATGGTAAAGATTGGACCGGGGTCCATAGTTCACTAGAGGTGTTCTCCTTAGATAAACAAACATGGCATGCATGGTAAACAAATTATAGCAGGACAATTGATAGGACTGATCAAGGCATAACAATGCAATACTAGACATAAAGATCCTATGAGATTCGATTGGACAATACAACAATATACATAGACCACCATCCAACTGCATCTATGACTAGGAGTACACCTTTGGGTTATCATCTGAACCCCCTCTAGTATTAAGTTGCAAGCAACATACAACTGCTTTAAGCAAAGTTTGTAAGGTAAACAATCCACTTGTTCCATGAACAAGAGACCGTTGTTTTCCCCTAGTGGCAACATCACATCTACAACTGTAGAGATTTCTGTCACTTCCCTTGATTAAGTAGAGGCATGAACCCACTATCGAGCATAAATACCCCCTCTTGTAGTCACTAGCAACTACTTAGCCAAGATAGCTACTAACAACCAAGAGCATGCAAGATCACAAACAACACAGACATGATAGAATCAATAAGACAAAACCATTAATCAATCTGACATAGTAATCTCACTATCCATCGGATCCCCGCAAACAAAACATGCATGATTACAAATAGATGAGATCTTGATCATGAACGGAGCTCACAAGATCTAGACATGAAAGCACAAGGAGATACAACCATCTAGCTACTACATGGACCCGTAGTCCAAGGTGGAACTACTCACGCTTCATACCGGAGGCTGGCATGATGAAGAAGAAGGCCTCCAGGATGATCTTCCCTCCGGCAGGGTGCCGGTAAGAGCTTCAGATCCCCCTGATCTAGGGACGATGGTGGCGGCGTCTACAGACAGTTTTGTGGAATATTGATCGGGTGTTTAGGGTTTAGGCATCGGGGGATTCTTATAGGCGAAGATGCGAGGCTGGGAGGCGGCCAGGTGGCCCACACCCTGCCCAGGCGCGGGCCCACCCTAGGCCACGTCTGGGGGGGGAGGGTGTGGCCACCCTGTGGCGCCCCTCCGTCTCTCCTCTGGACTCCGTGTTCTCCTCGGTGAAATATTGACTTTGGATTTTGTCCCGTCCAATTCCGAGACTATTTCCTTACTAGATTTTCTGGAACCAAAAACAGCAGAAAACAGACAACTAGCACTGTGGCAACTTGTTAATAAGTTAGTACCAGAAAACATACGAAAACACCTCAAAGTATAGACAAAGCAAAGTAGATACTAAACAAGCATGGAACATAAAAAATTATAGATACGTTTCCGACGTATCAGTGTTCCAAATGGCCTTTGTGGTATGCGGGTCCCCACATGGCTAAGAACCTATGTGCGGTAGTGTAACTAAAAGAACAACTAACTGAACCGGCTACCGATTCACTCTGTTGTGACTAGACTATGTAGCATGTCCTTCTTCCTCCATGCCGCTTCACACGGCGGTACCATCGCACAACATCATGGTATCTCGCCATGCACGCTGCTTCACACAACGGCAACTCGACATCTCACCATTTTCATCTCGACTAAATCTTCACCGGCCTGCATCTTTCTAGCCATCTAAACTATATACAAATGAAGAGAAAACTAAATATGTAGATACAACTTATCAAGATTAGTGCTAACATAGCATGTATGGTGTTTTTTGTATTCTATGGAATTTTGCTTCCTCGGTTCTAGCGGCACTAGAACTATACAAGAAACAACCGAGAAGCCGAGGTCGTTGGCATAGTTGAGGTGTGCCCACATCCAATACAAACCAGTCGGCACCAAATGACTGTCGGCTTAGGTGGCGCTGTGTCGATGGCCATCGTCGGCGTAGAACATCCGTCGGTTTAGGTGGAGCTGTTCCGACGGCCACTCTATGTGTATCGTGCATGTCGGTTTACCTAGCCACCACGTGGCCTAGGCGAGCACCTCGTGAGCTGGCCGGCCGTTGACGCCATCTGAGCTACGCCGACGACATTAACTTTATCATACACGTATTTCAATATTTTTTCTTGAGAGTACGCAATTGCGTACCTTATTTTTTATAGAAGATAGAAGTTTTTCTGTTGCAAGATTGACACTAAACGTTGCAGCCAACGTGTGTCACGAACACCACACGCGCACACCACCCTAGTCTCAAACTTTCAATATCACTTTGGGGTCTTTCGGGCGCGTAAAATTTCAAAATTTGGCCAACAATTTGGACTTCTCAGAAAAATCTAATTTTCTTTTAGAGAAGATAAAAAACACTACTATAATTCTACTGTTCAAAAATGAGCCATTTCTAGGCACATATAGAACCCCAAAATGTTTATGCGAGAGGCTAGAGGGCAAACTATGTTATGCAGCTAGGATTATCGTGATATTCTGGACGTCTTTCTAGAAGTATTGCCATGTTGCCACGTGACCGTGATGTCAAGTTCTTGAGACAATAAGTTCTCTGAACTGCTCTTTTCTCCAAGGATTCGTACCTGATACCCTTGAACTAGTTGGTTGAGCTTAAACAACAACTTGGAGAGTTGTAAGACGAAAGTTTTATCCGACTCAGTTCCTTCGTAAAGGGATGTCTAGTTTGTTTGTGCTGAAGAAATATAGTGTCTCCTTTGTGGATATGTTATCTTCCCCCGCCTTTGATTTGATTTGGGTTATTGTCAAATCAAACTCAGTTCTAAGGACTATTTCGATGGTGATTCTTCTAGTGATGTTTCACTTGAGTACATCTTCATGTCTTTGGGTCTGACCAACAGTTATGCTTTGTTCATGCAACATATGATTCCATCTTCTCGGAGTGTCCTGATAGGTTTGTTGTTGAGTCCATCAATGGCATTGTTATTTTATCCATGTTAGATTAGATTCATATGGAACAATTTGCATTAATGTTGGAAACTTCTGAGAACCACCTTCGTGTTATCTCGAAGTATGCGTTCTAGATGTTAGAAGTGACCTTCTCTGATTCACGTGCAAATGTTGAAAGTTGTCGCCATGGATTCGAGTGGAGTTACCTCTGTTCCTTAAGGACACATGTGTTTTTGATTGTAAGTACCTTATGTGTGAGCAGTTGCCTTTCGACAAGTTGCTAACACGTGGGTATAGCAATCTAGCTCATCTTCTGGAGATTTACACTGTATTCCATATCTTGAGAATCTAGTAACTTTATCTTTATGGTAAATGTTGCAAACTTTCTATTCGGACATGCTGAGTCTGAAGTATCATTCCACCTAACCAAATCTGAATCTCAAGCAGCAATGATGGTTGGTGTTCTTCAAGGTTTTGACATATGTCTCTTTGCAAGTCTGGCAAGATTGACGTAATGGTTGACACATTTAGTCGGAAAGACCTTTTGTCGTATTCTCTTGATTCAGCAATAAAAACCACTCCTCATGAGGCTTATTCTATGATTTATTATAGGAGTTGTTCTTATTATTTCATTTGTATCCGAAGTCCAACCTTTACTTGATGCTTCGTATCTCGAACATCAAGGAGAACATTTAAAGTAGTGTTGCCAAATGTCTCTCGGTTGATCCTCCATACCCTTTATGTTGGCAAGCATATTGTTGTGCCAAGTAATTGAAGTCCGAGAATGAAGTTTCTTTCTTCTCGTGTTATCAGTAATCTTCCTACCTATTCATCTTGTGGTGTAAAGTGATATCATGATCTTTGGCAAAGATTTTGATAGACCTGGATGAATAAAGAGTTTCCTCTGTTTTCTCAGGCATGTTTTAAGAGTGACTATGATTTTGGTAATTAGTACTTTCTCTTGATACATGTTTCTTGTGACTCTTACGAGTCCTCTACACCAAAAAAACTTTCTGTCTTAGCCTTCTATTGAATGAAAGAGTGACCCTTCTATTTCAAAGGTAGTTCAACAACTTGGTTTTGTTAATCCATATGTTTGCAACCCGAAATCTCCAAGTCATTTATTAGAGGTTCCTTATCAAAGTCTATGCTCATGTTATCTCTGTTGTAAGCTTTCCTTTTCAGAAGCTTAAACCCTTCTGTAAATTCCATTGTCTCAATCCTTATGAGGACCAGCTATCTAAAAATTTGAAACCTTCTCCTCTTGTTTCCTTCGTTACCTTGATGTGTTTCATGTTTTTCATCTTAGAGTTGTTTCTAAACACTCCATTCATGAGTCGACCATGAGATAATCTATGTGTTGTTTAATGTGTTTCCCTCTTATCCTTAGGGTGACCCTGTTTCTTCCCCTCTATGTCTCTCTTCCTACCTTAGAAATCTCGGGTCAAGATTCTCGTAAGGGGGATAGAGCTGTAACACCCCAGTTTTAGTTAATCCTATATTAGGGTTTGTTTGTGCATCATGAGCATCATCCTTTAAAAATGCAACTAGGAAAAATTAAAGATAAACCCTAAAAAACCCTATTTCCCTTCCCTCTCTAAAAAACAATTCAAAATGGTTTTGAATTTGAAAATTACAAAAGTTGTGAAGCCCAAAATGTTACAAGGGCCTCACATTATTTTAAATGTTTCACAAAATCTGTGGCATTTTTTAAATGCCCACAAAACAATTTTGAAATGAAATTACAAAGAGATAACTAAAAACAGAAATAGAAAAGTATCCGAGAAACCAAAACAGCAGCCAGACCCCTAGCAGGCCTAGCCCAGTTCGCCTCTCTCTTCTTCCCCCTTTCCTACTGCATGCGCGTAGTAGCTCGGCCCATCCGCGGCCCAACTTCAACCCGTACCGTTTTGGTTCGCTTCATCGTTGTCATCCACCTCGCGTTGCCCTCGAAGCATCTGCGTGTCGCCGTCCGCCGCGCCGGTGTGCGCCAAGATCCCAGCCGTCGCTGTCCGTCGTTTACAAGTACTTGTGCCACCGCCACAAAGAGCCCCACTGTGCTTAGCTTCTCCTCTTCCTCCTTATCCCGTCCCTATGCCCGAGAACCCAAAACCCTAGCTCTCTGCCTCGCCGACGGCTTGCCATTTCCAGCCTCCCCAACCCTCTCCGTGATGCCTGGAAGCTCTACATCACTCGTCTTCGTCGATTGCCCTAACCAGAGTAAGCAGGCAAGATTCCAATCGCCGCAATTGGATCCTCGTTCCCGTCGCCGGCCACCGCTGCTCGCCGTCGATTCTGGCCATCTCAACTCTTGCCGTCATCGTTAACACCCTCCCGGTGAGCTCCTGATGCTCATGGCGCTTCTCTATTCCTTGTTTTCTTGCTAGAATTACTGTGCATTGTCCGCATGTGAGCTCCGTCGCCACCGCTCGCCGTAGCCGTGTCTCCAGCGACCAAAACAAGGCGGTGCCACTACTGTTAGTTTCACCTCTGCCTCCTCTCTCTAGCGTGCATCCGCACACGCCCAGTTTGCTCTCCTCCGCCATCCCCATCGTCTTCTAGCTCATTTGCCGGCGAGCTAACGTGGCGCTGAGGTGTCCCTGACATGGCCTCGGCCCCACCTATCAGCCACAGTGGCTAGACCCAGCTGTGGTATAAAAATGATCCAGGGCGTGTGCTGATGTCAGCATGATACAGTAATCAATTTAAATTGGTTTAAATAATTTCAGAAAATGGTTTAATATTGTAAATTCAATAAGTAATTTATATTAACTCAAAAAATTATTTATAATATATCAAATTGTTCAGAAAAATAAGATCTACCTATTTAATCTATCATCATGCATTGATAAGCAACTTTAATTAATAAGTTTGCTAGAAGAACATAGTAACCCCTCATAGGTGTTTCCGGAGTTCTTCTGAATTAGGGTTTATACCCCTCAAAACCACGATTAAATGGTTGAGAATGTCTTAGGGTTACATTTCGATGCAATTTAACTCGTCATATCATCATCCTTGCTTGAGCATTGCATCGATGCCATGTGTTGATTGTTTTCCTTTCTTTCCGGTATTTGGTTCTTCGGTAGAATACGATATCGAGATCGAGATTGAAGACCAAGATCAAGACCATCGAAAATTGAAGATTGACAAACAATACTTGACCAACTATAATCAAGTCAAGTACCAGGCTTTCGAAGATCTGCTTATCGATTATCAACTAGCAAAGGCAAACATAGCCCCACCATGATATAGTCCTATGATTTCGAAAGCATTTCAATTTCTACCATGATGCATACGATTCTACTGTGGTCTTTTATCAATAGATATAGTATCATATGTACTGCATTACTCCCTTTGAGCTTATATTATCTAATCCACTGCTCCTAGCATAACTAGGTTTGGCTTGTGTGTACTGCTAGAGCTTATATCTGTGTCCTGCTTAGCCATGCATAGATATCAGTTCTGGTTCATCCAGATGATATATTAGATGTAGATAATCTAGTATGTCAGGAGATCGTGATGAGATAAGATCAGAGGTGATATGAGGTTAAACATGCTAAGGCTTGTATGGGAGGCCGCGGTGGGATGTGGTTTTTATAGTCCCATGCTCGCCACCACTAGGAATTGAGTTCTTGCCTTTGAAACCGAGACGAGCGTACAACCACACGGGGCCTAGAAAATCTCACGAGTGCCTAACTTGCCTAGTAGATTCCATGAGTCACATAGTTCGGGCGTTCCATTCGACATATGCATAGAAAACCTTTTGAAAGATTTGGCGCGTGAAGGTGCATCATAACAGGTAGGTAAGCGTGGATGGGGTTGCTTGGGGTCGATGGATCCCCTGGTGAACCAACCTCACCTCACATCTCTGGGGACCGGCTTCGGGATTTGACCCGTTACAGCGAAACCATCCTTAGGTCGTGACTCATGGTCTCGACGAAAGCAAGGTAAAGGTCATGTCTAACCACCTCCTACCGGCCTTCCAAGGAAGAGGGCTAATCATGTGGCATTAAGATAAGGTTAGTACGTGTGGGTAAAGTTGTACACCCCTGAGGGTTAAATATTTTTGACAAGCCGTGTTCACGGTTATGAACGCTTGGTGACCAAATTCTAAGATCATAGAGAACTATAACCTAATCATAAAACTTGGTAGATCAACGTGTGCTTAAGGATGCTTCCTCATGGGTACGAGGGGGAGATCCTAGTTTATAGATGATGATTATTTGGTGGATGTCAAAAGATGATGATCAAAGCTTTGGAGGCGTCGCTCTCTTATCCCCTTTTTAAATATTCTGATTAGACGAGCTTCTCTTCCCTCTTGTTTTACAAACAAAGATGGCTTTATGCAAAACAACTCCACCAGCCAAAAGTCTTGCGAAGTACACCCTGTAATCATCCTTGCTTTGTTGATACTTTTAGCAGAGTAAGTGTTTCCTGAAGATCAGTTTGGTACTACATCGACACCGACGAGTAGCTTGAGGTTCCCGGCCGGTAGCCTGAAATCTATGGGCTGGGACATCATCATTATGCTTCAGGCCTCTTAGGCCATTTGTTAAGTTTGCTATATTTAATAGCATAATTTTCCTTCCGTTGTTTGATGTTTGTGGTCAGTGACCTCTACTTGTAATAATTTGGTTCTTTTCTTAGTTATGAGCTTCCTATAATAAATATTGTGTCGTAGGGTCAATGTTGTGTTACCGATTCTTCACTGGATATCCTCGAGCTCAAGGTTAAGCTTATGTCAGACGGAGGTCTGGGATTTGTTTAGCCCTGATCCCGGGGGTGTCACAGAAGCCGTCAGCGTAGGGCCGAGCCAGGCCGCTCCGCTCTCTCCACGTGGCGAACGTATGCCGAGGGGGAAGCTGTCGGCATAGCATGAAAAAGACACCGAGGGGGAAGCCGTCGGCGTAGGTCCACGCCCGGTTCTCCCAGCGACTGTCACGTGTGAGGCTACGCCGAGGGTGAGGCCGTCGGCGTAGCAGCGGCGCCATTAGCCGGCCGTGTGACGGCGGTGTCGACCTTACCCGACGGTTGCTACACTGACGGGCGCGCTTTGGCCGTCTGCATTTCTCTACGCCGACGGCCGCGACTGCTCCGCCGGGGTCGGTACGCCGAGGACAGCCGTCGGCGTACACTACGCCGACGGCTTTTAGCCCTCAGCGTACCGCACGCTTCCTGTAGTGAATAGGTGTACTAAACGCCAGAGTCCAACTTCCGGGCTCTAGAAAAAATTAGGAGTTTTACCTACTCGATCTTATCCCTTTGCTTTGAGACTTTCTTTGCCTGTGCAACAGACCCGTGAAATGCTCTTTGAGGTCCTTTCTAAAATTCACTCGCTAGCAAGTTGTAAGATCCCTCGTACTTTTAGATGAATCTAGAAGAGATGGTGGAACTTAAATTAGAAATGCAAACTGTTCGAGCATTTCAATGATTTCCTCAAGATCGTCAATTTAGCATCTATCCTTTTTGTTTTGGCAGTGTCACCATAATGACGACTGAATCCAAACCTTCTCCACTAGAGCAAAAAAATCTTCATGCCCCATCCAACAATTTTCAAGTAGAAAAGGTGTGGATATCTCATGTGATTGATTCGAACAAAACATGCAGCGTACACCTATATGCATGTACTATTTCTTTCTGTCAGTTCTTCGCGGGCAATTATTGGGCACGACTTGGTCCAGAGTGATGATTGTGAATTATACTCCATTTGGTGGAAAAGCTCAAGCACGTTCCGGTTTAGTTAAAGAGGAACTTTATTTGCACCAGTAGCAGCAGACCGTCTTATACAATCCACAATTAGGCCATCCATGTTCTAGATGTCGAGATCTTTAGGGTTTATCACAACTTACAGTTATGCAGGTTAAATGCAATTAAAGAACACGCTGATGCATTTGTAATTCCGTTGGCATCAGATGCCTACACATCCAGATGCATGTATGTAGACTGCACGCCAAACTTGGACCAGGTTTTAACTAATTTGTAATGACAGTGGGCTCGACGCGCCTTCTGTAAGACCTATACATACCCCTGCGCGCCATGGCAGCCTTAAGCCACTTAGCTTCTTCCTCCGATCGCCTAAGCTGAAGCAGTTAACTAGCAATGGCGCACAGGGTAATGGCGCTATCGCTCGTGTCGGGTCACAACCTGAAGGATGTGAACGTGTTCAGCCGCATGGAGGTGTACGCCCTCGGGTCCGTCTGCGGCGACCCTCGCACGCTGCAGAAGACCAAGACCGACCGCGACGGCGCCAGGCATCCGACGTGGGGCTCCGACGACACCTTCTGGTTCCCCGTCCCGCCCACGGCCGACGTGGCCTACGGCTCCGGCGCCTGCCTCCACGTGCTCCTCCGCACCGAGCGCCTCTTCAGCTTCGGCGACCGCGACGTCGGCGAGGTGTACATCCCTCTCGCCGAGTTGCTCGCCGGCGCCGCCACGGAGTGGCAGCGCGCGTCGTACCAGGTCCGAAAGGTGCAATGCGCCGGGGCCGGGCACCGCGGCACGCTCAAGGTGGCGTACCGTTTCGGGCCCGTGATGCCGCCGCTCGTCCCGGACAACGCCTACCAGCCGCCGCCCTGGCAGTTCTACCCTCAGCCGCATGCTTACCCGACGAGGTACCAGGCGGGCACGAAGTATATTCGGAAGAACAGCAGCTTCGCCCAAGGCCTTGGAGCCGGGCTGCTCGGTGGAGGCTTCGGGGCTATGCGGTTCGCCGACATGCCGTCGTCGGACAAATCGGCTTACGAGGATGCCGGACACGGAGCCAGGCCAGCCATCGCCGGAGGGATTACCGTCTAGACGAATAGTATATACAGTACTGCTCAGGATACATATATGTATACGGATAGCCCGAATAAAACCATCAGATTGAGATGGACTTTCATGGATAGCATACATAGTTTTGTTTTTCCAATACAGCTACTCCTCTCTGCACCGATCGTGTGCGAGATGCAGGCACACATAGGGCGTGTCCACGGAGGACTTTCTCGCATTCGGTAGGAAGAATAAAGTCTCTTTGGTCCGTTGGGCCGTATACATTTTGGCACCGAAGAAAACTCCTCGAATCATGTTTTCGCTTGACTATATAAATAAAGTACATAGATGATACCGCTGCTGGATCAGACAGCATAATGCCCAAATGATAGCCGAATACTGCTGGGGCCAAACAGCATAAGTCAAAGCCCAAGAGAAAATACAGAAGAAATAAAAAGAAAGAAATGCACGACAGCGCCGGATCGACAACCGACGAAGAACCACGACCGCAGCGCCCCCCGAAGTCGTCCCACCCGGATCCTATGCCAACGGATTGCTGTGTACCAAGCAACACCTTCAAGAAGGAGGGCGACGATGACGACGCTGCTGCCCGGACTACTCCTAGGATTTCTCCTAGTACACGAGAGGGAGTGGGGGGGCAGGGGGTACATCCGACGCCCTTCAAGAAGGAAGGCGGCACCCGCAGATGTCACCGTGACGGAGCCAGCCAAGCCGACAAGGATTTCTCCCGACCCCCAGAGAACCACACCTCGTCCAATCCTAGCACTCCACCAAGCATGCCGCCCGCCAGCATGCGCCCAACCGGTCTTGCAGTCTTCATTGGCGTCTCACCATGGCAAACACCGCGAGACTAGCTGTATCGAGAACACCCGCCGAAGACAAGGGACAGCGGCTCCGCTGCCACGTGGGAGGGACCGACCTCCACCGCCCTAGCAGTAGCAGACCGGACACAGCTGCGGAAGCAAACCAAGCCCGGCTGGAACCGGATCGGTTTCGTGAAGCTCCCACCGACGCACAGCAGTAGACGCAGTGACATCGCCGCTCCCCTGTCCCGAAGAGAACCCCAGGCCAACAAGGGCAACGGCCTGAGAGGGAGCTAGAAGCTCGTCTCTACCACCATCGCCACCAACCAGTGGCCCCTCGCCCCGCCGCCATCCAGAGCACCGCCGGAGCGTCGCCCGCCGAAACACCCCACCACGACAGTACCTCCCGTAGCCGCCTCCGCCGAGGCACCACCCTTGTACGCCACCTTCCCGGGCCGCCGCCCCGGCATCCCGAACTCGAGCCCAAGTCCCGACCAGCCTCACACGGAAAGGGCCACCGGAATGATTGAGGAGGGGAGACACAACAGACCGTAGCCGCCCAGGCGCACATCATCCCAGTAGGGGGACCTCCCCCATCCACCCTGAGGTGGCCGCAGACCGGGTGTAGCAGCAGGGCCGGAGCGGTGACCCAGCATACCACTGCATGATGTAGTACACTATAGTCGTTGACATAACACCAATAAAACACCGTTCACTAGTATTATATCCCTCAGAACACAACAGGTCCAAGACATGACTATAGGTTACAACTCAACTCTTTACATAAGATCCGGGGAACACTCTATGTTAAAGAGAGAGGAAGAAACTTCTTACAAAGAAGAATCAGAAATAAACAACTCAAACACTATCAAACTATTAAGACTAGTATTTTAACTAATGGTCTGGCATTGCTGCTATTGCAATACCCTACAGAAATAGGTTCTATGGCTAGATATTGTATTACTATCTAATCAGTAACTTCGTCTTCACTTGAGTTGATGTATATGTTGACTTCCTTGAAGATCTTTAGCTTTTGATGATGATTCCTGGAGCATAACTTGATGTAGACGTCATCTTAATGGCTTCAGAATCTAGCAAGGGTTAAGAAGATACGTTGAGTACGAGCGTACTCAGCAAGTTCACTAGAAAAGGATTGTTTGATGCACTACATCTACAGCCACAGACCATAGGTCGTAGGCAATGCAGGTTTTTGTAAACATTTTTTCAAAGGTTGCTTTTATTCTGAAAAACTATGTCCGTCAGCCTTCACGGGTTTACCAGAACTTTCATGGAGTTCCTTTCCCGCCGCGTTCACAGCTCCTTCCTGAAACAGGGAGTAACAAGTTACAGTTCTTATACTCTGCAGAGGTGCATCACTTTACCCATAAGAGATCTTAAGCTTTGTTGCACGGCCGGGAGTATGTTCCCGTTCAAACTTACATGGTTTGAGGCCCAACCTAAGATCCAAGCCAATCACTGCCCTCTCCGCGACCTCCTATGTCTGCACGATCCTTCGGGGCCGGCTCACCTCCGTTAAGCCCCCTTTCGGGCAGGCTAAAACCCTGATGAGTTCCCGAAGACTCTATGACCTAGTGTTGCCCTGGCAAGTGCCATATTAATGGTCCATCCACTAAACACCATCCATAGATAATCTAGACACCAAAAGTGTGGGGCGTAAGGGTGCCCACCCATATGTTGGATCCGCACAAGGAATCACAACGTCACGTTAAGGTCGTCTTGCCTCCATACGAGAGGAAAAGGATATAGCTGACTTCTCCGTCCCATTCCAAATCTCATGGTCAACGCGTAATATACGGCGCAAGAATCACTGGCGACATTGGTTGTTAAGTCCTAGAGGATATATTCCTGAGCAGTGGTATTCCAACTGCCATATTTAATAGATTAGCTGATCACCCTGGATTAGTAACCAATAGTTCATATTATTATCAAAAATAGTGTTTTCTGACCTTTTCGGAATGCAGGTGATGAAAACACTTGATTTTCAAAATACTTTAGAAAATAATCAAAAGGACATGAGCAAGTGTGAACTTGCCTTTTGTGATTGCAAGATTATGCACTCACGGTCTTCAAGACAATATAAGATCCAATATCTGAAATCAGCATCATTGGTCCGGTAAGGACTAATGTTTAAAGAATAAAGATGCTTTTATGCATAAGGAATGTAATGCAAGTTGATAAACTCGAATCCCGGGGGTAACGTTGTTCTAGGGTTTGGATACTGGAAAGGGTTTCCTTGAAATGTGTTGCCCTTTTAGATTAAGTTTCACACATGTGCTTCTTATTAAGGCTTGTGAGTGTGTGTGAAACAACATGTAAGTATAATAAAGCACACACAATAATGGAATACTCAAGTGGGAAATGTATCTGTAGACTATGTATATAAGGTTTGTTCATCATTTAGAGCTTTCATAAAAATACTTATTTCTTGCTTTATAATGTTCCTTAAAAGAATAACTTTTGAAGAAAATCTTACTTAGCTAAGGGAAAGTAGTTAAATTTTAAGTTAACATTATTAGGTGTTCTTTCAAGTTATAGTCTTTAAGTAAGAAATAATTGCTTTATTTGAATAATGATATTAGTAGTATTTGAGACTTATCTATCTTGGTTTTGAACTTGGTTAGTTTGGTATTAAGATGCTTTATAACTTAATTATAACAGACCAAAGTTAACTATAAAACACATAACAAAGTCTTTTAGAATAGTATTTAAAGTATTATAGACTAAAGTTAACTTTAAAGACATAGATGGGCTTAAGGCATATTGCTTATGTTATTTTTACCAGGTATACTTTATAATGTTTCTCTAAGGATACTTTAAGAATGGTAACACTTCTATTTGAATAGTGGTTTCCTAATTGTTTAGTGGAATAGAATCATTTTCCTTTTTATGGATGAGTGGTTATAGTTTGTAAACAAGGAAATAATATTACTTAACTACTTATGGATTCAATATATTGTTTTGGTTTGTTTATAACTTGTAGTTGAAGTATTGGAGTAGGTTTTATTTCATTACAAAATTATTCTTGGAGATTTTATAATGGATAAGGATTCTTTTATAAAATAATCTACATTAATGGTTGAGAGATAATTTAATAAAATTGTATTTAAAGTGTGTTAAATCATTTTGACCTCACACTATCAATATTTAAGACTAATACTATTTATTAGACTCAATTGACTAATTTTTAGAATTATTAGCAAATTTTATTTACCTTTATATGAATTATTAATTAAGGAAATAGCTTTAAATTCAAGTTATTAAAGTGTTTAAATTTTTATTTACCTCAAAAGTGGAATATTATATTTTTAACATGTAGATATTATTTTTGTGATCATTTTTATATATTACATTTATTTTTGTGATTTATAAATAATAAGTTATGATTTTTATAAGGTTTATTACTTTATAATTACTTAAGAAATAATAAATACTTATTTAAGTGAAATAATAATGTATGATTATAGTTTTCAAGTATTGTTGTTATTTTTCCAAGACTTTTGGTGTTTTATTTATATTTTAACATTTACCATTATTAAAATATGAATTATCAAAGTTTTATTACTTTTAAAATCTTTATGAAATAATAATTATTTAAATTGTTAACATAATAATGTTGGATAAGGGTTTTAAGTTATAGATTTTATTTTTCTATTTTTTTTTAATATATTACATGTATTTTTCTGAATTACAAAACTAAATATATTAATTTTACAAGATTTAATTACTTTATTTAAATTTCTGGAATGTTTATATTTGAATTAATATTGTCTTATCAATTTACTAAACAGACATATAACTTTTTACACCTAAACTAAACCTACCCAAGGTCACTGACTAGTGGGGCCTGTGCCATGTCATTTCCATAAACAATAAACACATCAATAAAAAATATTATGATGTTAGCATGATGTCACTATGACATCTGCACAGTTTTCGAACCGTTTTCTACTAAGACTGGGCTAGTCCCAGTCGCTGACTGGTGGGACACCAGCCACGTCACCTGCCAACAGGGCAGCTGACGTAGTCAATCCCGATGACCTAGTCAAGGATGACGTCGGTCGTCGGATTGATGAGATCAGCACGACGGCACATGGCGGCGCCGCCAATTTGTGGCCTCCCGTGGCATATGAATGCTTGTGTTCCACACTATCTATGTTACCAAGTCGAACTAGCATGTTTGGACGAGCGAATGATCACCTGAAATAGCTCCGGCGAGCTTAACTGCTGCGGTGCTCGTCGTCCTCATGACGAACTCGAGCTAGAGGTGAAATTAGGAAGTGGTAATAAGGCCAGATATGCGTAGGCATACCCTGAGCATGGCTGTGTGGTCCATGACTGGTCCATGACGACGATGGTGACCGGAGACGGGCGCAACTTCACGGATTCCAGTGATCACCGTGGAAAGAAAATGGTTCGATTGCATCGATTTGGAGCTCGCTTGACTTGATTGAGTATCCTAAAATGAATAGGATTATGCTGCGCTTCTTCTCGACCCCTCCACGATCTCTACTAACGGCGGCGGTCCTCTTTGACCGGAGCTAGGGTTCGCGTTCATGCGGGAGAGGAAGAAAGAGAGAGATTGTGAGGATAGGGATGAGGGGATGCGAGTGCGGCGGTCTTATCTCTGTCTTCGGAATACGACAGGAGCCAGCGGTCATTGCGGCGCGAGGTCGCTTGGCCAGTCCATGCAACTGCTTCCCTGCTGCGAGGAAGACGACGACGACGATAGGAGGCCAAAGGGGTACGGGCTCCTGTTGGGCTGATGTTGGGCCATGTGGGCTGTGTTCGGACTGCTCGCAAGTAGCAGATAAGGAGAAGGGAAGATGGGCTGCGTCCAGAAGCTCTCTTCCTCTATTTTTTTGTTTCTGTTTGTTTTCCTTTTTCTGTTTCATTTTTCATGTTTTGTATTTTTCATTTGTTTTTGGAATCTTTCTTTATGGAAGTTCTTTGCTGAATACAAGCATCAATAATAAGTTATTTAGAAATATTTGTGAACTTTTATTATATAAAGTTATACTTCTTTATTTTCTTTACATATATATCTTTCCTTTTAGTAATGATAGGTTCTTTTCATATGAATTTATTTTATCTAATACCCATGAACTTATTAAATAATGCATGACTATCAACTCATGAGATTTGATTCTTATTAACTTATAATATTAAGGATACTTTTATATATATATTGATCCTTCATTATTATTTTATACATAAAGTTCTAGGGAACAAATATAGTTAATATTATTATTCCCATGAATCTAAAAAATAGCAATATATATATATATATATATTTTATTATAACTAACATAAGAGTTAAGGTTTGAATTGTAAATGCTTACCCTAGGGTTTAGGGTACTTAATATACTTATATTCTTTTGTTGATGTGAATAAAGATTAATGACTAAACATATTGTCTTTAGATTTGTGATCTTTAATGATATCACCCTTTAAAATAGAAAGTTATTTTCTAGAATGTCTGATGGAAAGAATTGATAAATATAACTCCTAAGCAATATGGTTATGATAATTAGAAATGATAAAGATGTGCTTAAGGGATTTGCTATAGGAAAATATTCCTATAAAGCATTGTGGAAATAAGATGATTGATTCAAATAGATAAAATAGATAATGAGTTTGATTACAGATGAAGGTTGAGTGTTTTACCAAGAATTCCTATCTTCCATAATTCGCAATCCTAGACTTCTGTTTAAGGAATTCCTTTCCTAGCTATATTACTTCTTCCTATCCATCATCATGTGTTAACATGATGAGCTTTACTTCACAAGAATCTTCTTATCCACCCTTTATTCTTCTAAATCCATTTATAAATGCAATGAGCTTGACATTAAAGCTTTTCATAATCTTCTAATATCTATATTTGGTTATCCAACTATTCTACCACTAATAATCTCCAATCCCACAGGTAGCTACTTATAACTCCAGTCATATTCTTCCCTAATCATCAATCACTAATATTTCTCCACTAGATGTATATATTAAACCACCTTTCTCAAAAGCTTACTATCCTTTAAGAGGAAAAACACTATTTTAATAACTCCATGCTACTCTAGCTTTAACTTAATCATACTATCTTATCTCTACTTGACTCCAATATCTTATACTTAACTTCACATTATAATAATATGAATTATCATGGCTAACCTAGGATAACATATCTATACTAGGTTTCAATCATGTTTTATCCACCAATGTCACTTATACATGATATAAGCATTCAATCTTGGTGACTAAAGCATGGTCCATTATAATCCTTTGATCATTTATGGCTTAGGTTTCTAGTTGGCTAATCAAGGCTCCAATCCATACAACATTATAGTTGTATTATAATTATCTTCTGTTTAGCTCTATTGGATTAAGAGATATAATTTATTGACTATACCTACTTGATCCAATAGGACTGCTCCTTGGTAACTATCTTCAATATTCATCCTTGGAATCCTCTTTGTTACCATATGAATATATATTCCAATTAACTCTTCTATCATTACAGAAGTGAATTAACTCCATCAATTATCACATTGATCTTATTCTTTTCCAACTCTCCCATCCTATACATGATATTTAAAACTAACATTACCACCTATCTCTTCTTACTTCTTTCTCTAAAGGACCAAAGTGAATGCTATGATAAGGACAAGAGTTGATAGATCAAGAATTGATAGTTTAAGAATTTATGAATCAATAGTTGATTACTCAACATTGATGAACAACAATTATAAGGATAGGATTCCATAAGGATTGATGTGGAAAGAAAGATATATGGTGAATGATCTGGACTTGGTTTCTTTCCTACTCAATCTCACTAAATAAGTAGGGTTAGGTATTACCATGATACTCATGGTATAAGCAGATGAGATTAAGATATAGTTGTTACATTCTTATTATTTGTGTTATATCCTTAACCTGGTACTCATGAGTGATTATAATGAATACTATGATATGATCACCTAAGGATCAAATATAAATCATTAAGTAATGTATTCGGGTTTAATTTTATTACATTTGATCTACCCTTAGATCAAATCATGTTTACCCAAAATAAGGTTTTAGCAAAGGTCATATTGAAACTTATCACAGTCAACTTGATGATCTCGTTCAATTCCATCAAGTTGAGAGAAGCTTCAATCCCTTTGACAAGTTTTGTTCAAAAGCGTGAAAATTATTTGGATTTTCTATGCATGAATGCAATGCACACATCTGTGTTCAGCTTATTTCTAAGCTCTAATGCTGGGATGTTACAGACTCTCCCCCCTAAAATAAACTTCGTCCTCGAAGTTCGTAAACTCTCACGTTTCGGAATGAGGAATTGACTTGTATTGGTTACAACATTTATCAACTCCATGGTAACCTCGAATGGGAATAATTGTAGTATTCCATATCCAAAGAATTTCCTTGAATTCACACCATACTTGGCAATCTCCAACTTGTTGTCTCCAATACCCAAAGTTCCTTTTTCTTTAATCCCTTAGGGATATTTCCTTATTATAAACTCCTTAATTTGGGGTCTCTTCTTTAGTTCCTTATCCTAATTAGGTATCCTAATCCAACTCCTTCACTTGATCATCGAATTTCCTTACTGTATTATGCAAGGTCGAGGAAGTTTCACTAAAACAGGGTTTTAAATTTTATTAAACAATAACTATGGTCAAAAGACTAAATTTTGATTTGTTATTGTATGGTTCATACCGGTGATCCTTACAGAGTTTGGATTTGAACTCATTTAGTCCATACCTATTGGCATTTCTTGTTTCTCTACACATATCCAATGGGATAAGTTTTATTCCCTCTTAAGGGTCACTTAAGAGTTGTTTCTTTTAGAATTAGTCTATTAGGACTATTCTATTTTATTACTTCAAGCTTTTATTTTTGCAGGCTTTGAATAGTATTTTATTATCACCCGAAGTACTTCTTTAACTTCCATTTATTAACTACCTTAAGGTTTGAGTACTACTCTCTTGAAATAAACTTCTATATTTCATCCAGACTTACTTCTAAGAGTACTTTTGTAATGATGGTTTCTTTTACCCTTCTAAAAATAAGGCTTAATGTTGGCATAGGTTAGTATTTCCTCTCCAACCTTTACTTGGAAAGTCAGATAACAATACTTCCACAACTTGTTTACTCTCCCCCTTAGGGTTTACTAATGGTCTCTAAACTGTCTATATAGTAACCATTGGCTTAATAATTAGGATGTAGGTTTTTGTCTAGCTTATTTTCTACCTAGTTGGGTTCTCATGAAAGATTGTAAGGTGTATCCACACATTTGTGGATCTCCGAAGTGAATCTTTCAGTATTATTTGTCTTACTTACTATTTGGACATTTTCACTTTGATAGGTCAATTTTCGCGAAGAGTCTCGAAAGACGATCGCATAAAATTTTATACTCCTTTAGATCTTACTTAGCTTAGGCAAAGTTTTATGCTCATTATGCAACTTTTAAGATGATCTGGTTAACTATGTTAACCAACACCGGCTACGGACAAGATACCAACTGTGGATCAAATACCAGCTACGGATCATCCTAGGTTGTAGGTATTACCCTACGGCTTCCAACGTACCACTGGCATTCTCTCTGAAATATCAAAGCTTGAATACCATTTTGGTTCCAAAGCTTCTTCTTTATACTAATTCATGATGCTTTCATGAACTGGGTACTACTACTTCATTAATTCTTAGCAATATCACCTACTTTGATTTAACCTTAAGTTCATCACTTCTTGTTGCTCCTTATACTTCCTACATTAATCTTCCTTCTCATAGCTGGCTAAGAATGATATGAGCTTGATCCATCCTCCAAATTGAGTTGATAATCCTTATATTGGCTTCATTTTTCATGCAAGTCTTCATCTTGGTCTTTGAAAATCGTCACTCCCTTACACGAATTCCCATTCCTATCTAGGTCTGTAACATGAAGTAATAACTGGATGTTGCAACATGTATTTGCACACCAAGTCAAACTTCATGTACAGATTTAGTCAATCAAGAAGATCCAAGAAAAACAAATAAATCCAAATGTAGTACATATAACACACAATATTCTAAGCCCGTAATATAGTAGTTGAGTATAATATCTCTAGAATTCAGACTTAGTTGTGTAGTATATGACACCTCCTCATATAGGTTTACATTGTGATACTTAGCACATTGAGTCAAACTATTCTTTATCTCAATATCTCATGTGATTGATTCGAACAAAGCATACCGTATGCAAACTATGCATGCATTTCTTTCTGTCGGTTCTTTGCGGGCAATTATTGGCCTATTGGGCACGACCTGGTCCAGAGTGATGATTGTGAATTATACTCCATTTGGTGGAATAGCTCAAGCACGTTCCGGTTTAGTAAAATATAAACTTGACTCGAGGCAACTTGACAGTCTTATACAATCAACAATTAGGGCATCCATGCATGTTCTAGATGTCAAGATCTTTAGGGTTTATCACAACTTACAGTTATGCAGGTTAAATGTAATTAAAGAACACGCTGATGCATTCGTAATTCCGTTGGCATCAGATGCCTCCACATCCAGATGCATGTATGTAGACTGCTCGCCAAACTTGGACCAGGTCTTAACTAATTTGCAATGACAGGAGTTCGACGCGCCTTCTGTAAGACCTATACATACACCTGCGCGCCATGGCCGCCTTAAGCCCGTCAGTCAAGCACGCAGCCAGAGCCAGCCACTTAGCTTCTTCCTCCGATCGCCTAAGCTGAAGCAGTTAACTAGCAATGGCGCACAGGGTAATGGCGCTGTCGCTCGTGTCGGGTCACAACCTGAAGGATGTGAACGTGTTCAGCCGCGTGGAGGTGTACGCGCTCGGGTCGGTCTGCGGCGACCCTCGCACGCTCAAGAAGACCAAGACCGACCGCGACGGCGCCAGGCATCCGACGTGGGGCTCGGACGACACCTTCTGGTTCCCCGTCCCGCCCACGGCCGACGTGGCCTACGGCTCCGGCGCCTGCCTCCACGTGCTCCTCCGCACCGAGCGCCTCTTCAGTTTCGGCGACCGCGACGTCGGCGAGGTGTACATCCCTCTCGCCGAGCTGCTCGCCGGCGCCTGCGACTCCGGCGCCGCCACGGAGTGGCAGCGCGCGTCGTACCAGGTCCGAAAGGTGCAATGCGCCGGGGCCGGGCACCGCGGCACGCTCAAGGTGGCGTACCGTTTCGGGCCCGTGATGCCGCCGCTCGTCCCGGACAACGCCTACCAGCCGCCGCCGTGGCAGTACTACCATCCGGCGCCGCATGCTTACCCGACGAGGTACCAGACGGGGACGAAGTATATTCGGAAGAACAGCAGCTTCGCCCAGGGACACGGAACCGCGCCAGCCATCGCCGGAGGGGTTGCCGTCTAGAAGAATATATACAATATACTGCTCATCAGGATACATATATGTATACGGATAGCCCGAATAAAACCATCAGATTCAGATGGACTTTCATGGATAGCATACATAGTGTTTTTTTCTAATATACTACTCTGCACCGATCGTGTGTGAGATGCACGCACACGAGACGTCCCAGTCCAGTTAGCTTTGTACACCACAGGAAAATGAGTTTTTCTTTTGAGTATTATTTCGATCTTTGCCAAGTTTTTTTTAGAACACGTCAAAGTGAATCTTTATCCCGTGCTTAGCACGTGGCAAAGATAGATAACCCGTCAAATTTTGGTAAAGCCCACAGTAAGAATAAATACACGGCAAATTAAAAAAATTGCACATGGCAAAGATCAAACAATACACACGAAAAATAACGTACACGCCAATAAAACCCAAAATGCACATGGCAAAAAGGTAAACTCCAAAAAAAAAAAACCAAGGACACGTGGCTTGTCCCGCGCGTCTAACGATACCGGAATGAATCTTTGCCTGGACGCCCTATAACGGACACTCGTTTCTCGCCAATGATCAGCCCCGAGAGAGAAAAAATCATGCCAAAACAGTACCATGTGCAATACACGACAAAGATTTCGTCCTTTCCTGTCCAACTTTGCGCGTGGTAGCCGAGTGGACCCGCATCTTTGCCGTGTGATTTCATATATGGAAAATAACTGCTCCACCATTGGCGTGCGTATTGCACTTCCAGCGTATTTTCTTACCATTTTTCCACGCCATTATTTTGCCAACAATTATTTTTGCCATCTTTGTGATGATCCGAATAATAGAAGCGTGTAGAGGTCTGATTTGTGATGAGTGTTTTAGCCTAGCATGCATTTGCAAAAGTTTGAAAATTTTAAAACTTTGTTTTAAAGAGTTACAAGTGATTGAAATTGAACTCTAATGTTGAAGTTTAACTTAGGTCAACACTAGGATTTGAATTCAAATTTCAAAATGTACTTGTAATTTCCAAATTTAGAAATTTTAAATGAATTTGCATCATACATTGAATTGACCACTCAAAACCACACATAGACATAGATCATGTGACTATTGAGTTCAAAATTGAGGCTTGAGTAAGTCAAACTTTAATCTATATATTCACAAGTAAATTAAAAAAATCACCATAATATAAAGTAAAGGAGACAATGTTAAGTAAGGAATCTTTATTGATATCAATATTAAGAAGATCATTTACAAAAGAATATTACATAAAGGTAACCTATTACGAACTATACGATAAAAAAAAGGCGAACCTAAACTAAAGCCCTTGACTACACTCTTATTCATTTCTTGCCCGTCTTGCTTTTATAGCCTATTTTGAACTATAAAATAAACAAATACAAAACAAACCAAGTTTGGTTTTAAAATGTTGGATCCATTAAGTGGTGAATCCATTTGATGTAGAATCCATTGGGCAAGGTCTAGAAACTTGTCCTGAAACCTCACCACTTTGAGGTTTTTAGCAAAATAAACAAAACAACAATATACCTTATTCCAAAAGTACTAGGAAAGAAACAATAGAGAAGTAGATACATTACAAGCAGTCGTTCACATCAGATGCGACAAAACACAAGCCAATAGCAAAGATCTGCTAAATAGATAACCATATGATAGTAGAGCAATACAACTACCAGATCACAGTGAAGGGTCACAAAAACAACAGAAGGAGTAGGCAGCAACCATAGTAACCATGAGTAAAAGTCAATACAAACCACCAGTTTTTTTTTCATTTTTTTAAACTTTGAATTGTTTGACTTATTAATCTCTCACTTGAAATATTTTTAACACTAATTATACTTAATCTTCAATCAAATTGCAGTCTCGGTCAAACTTCTCGGTCCGTCACCCATCCTCACACTATTACATCACAACACGCTTAACTTCTTCGTTTCTACTAGATGAGTTTCCGTGAAGCATTTTATATCTTGTTGTCAATACTATAATATCAATCCTATTAACTCTTATATCATTATGTCACATGTTTTTATTTTAAAAATTATAAACAATTATTTAAGTAAACAACAATAAATAAGTAATAATATTATTCAATAAAAATAAAAATATAATGATTTTACTTTTTGTATTTTTATTTAATATGGAATAATTAATATCTTTAAATCCGTAAATCGGATTTTGACAAATAATATGTTTAAATCGATCATAAAAATGAGAGGAATCAAAATATGATATACATATCATCTTATCACAAACTATACCGTGATTCTAGCCATAATTTCTTCTGCCCATTTTAAATTATGGTCAAAACAGCGGGCATGAAGATTGTTAGCCCGAGACTAAGCCTCGCTAAACTTGCAATGGATCTCTGATGAAATAAAATATTGTGAACCTAAAAATGATTTTTTTCAAAAAATCATGAGCATTAGATCATGTACCTGTAATTCAAATCTGACCAACTTCCTGCCGATTCGACATGAATTTGTCTTTTTCATGAGGGATGGACGGAAATGTTTAAGATACCATGGTTGGGAAATTATACAAGGATGGTGGTATAGCATTTTTTGTAAAATGGGGTAGTACCAATGTGAAACTTCCATTTGGTGGTTGCTTCACAAAAACACTATGTTTTTTGGCACTTGGAAAATGGATTTTTGGTGCGATGAAAAGGAAAACTTCCTCCTGCAAGATTGTAAGCCATCCGCATAAGTATGCATAATATGGGCACATTATCACAAACTATGCCACGATTCTAGCCATAACATTTGTCGTTTGGCTTGAAAGTCATGAAACCTCGAACATGATAGCTCATTTTGAGAAGTTTTTCTATGATATTTATAATATTCCAAGTTTGATATTTTTCCTTGCAACTATATCACATAATATGACATCACGAAGATTTTATGTTATATGGATCATTTTTGAATTTCTTATGCCTGTTTCAAAATATGGTCAAAACGACGAGCATATAGATTCTTAGCCCGGGGCTGAGCCTCGCTAAACTTGCATTGGATCTCTAATGAAATAGAATATTGTGAATATAAAAATGATTTTACAGAAAATCATGAGCATTAAATCATGTACCTATAGTTCAAATCTGACCGACTTCCTACCGATTCGGCAGGAATTTATCTTTTTCATGAGGGGTGGACATAAGTAGTACCAATATGAAACTTTTATTTGGTGGTTCTTTCACAAAACACCCCATTTTGGCACTAGGAAAATGGAAAATGACTTTTTGGTGCGATGAAAAGGAAAACTTCCTCCTGCAAGATTGTAATCCATTCTAAGATACACATGTATGCATAATATAGGCACATTATCACAAATTATGCTGTGATTCTAGCTATAATATTGGTCGTTTGGCTTGAAAGCTATGAAACCTCGAACATGATGGCTTATTGTAAGAAGATTTTTTTGTGATATTTAAAATATTCCAAGTTTGATGTTTTTCCTGGCAACTATATAACATAATATGACACCACGTGAAGGTTTTACATTGTTTTAATCGTTTTTGAATTTCTTATGCCCGTTCCAAACTATATGTAATAGTTTAATTAATTTTTATTTACAAATGTGTAATATTTGAGTATAGATAGGTAGATTTTGTTTTTTTACAAATGTTGATATATTATTTGTATTTTTTTTGAATTAGAATGATTTAGTTATGATTTTTCTAAGATTAATATGGTAAAAGGAAAAATAGCTATGTCGAGGGCATTGACGTCGGCATATCAATCCTACACCGACGACCAACTTCGTGGGGGTGCCAGGCCCGTGGCCTACGCCGAGGGACCTAAATTTTGGTTGTCAACGTAGCCTCTGGCCCTCGGCACCTTCGAGTTTTCTTGTAGTGTTTTACCTACTCGATCTTATCCCTTTGCTTCGGGACATTCTTTGCTTGTGCAATAGAGAACTGTGTAATGCTCTTTGAGGTCCTTTCTAAAATCCACTCGTAGCAAGTTCACTACGGCACAACGGCTCTTTGCCATGTGGGCAAAAAGACACGGCAAAGGCCTTTCGGAACACGACAAAGACTTTGTCGTGTGTATACACACGGCAAATGCTATGCGGCAACGTTTGCCACGGCAAAGGCCCTTTGTCATGTGTTTTCTAAATAAGACACGGCAAATACTTTGTTGTGTGTCTTACGCGTAGACACGACAAAAGTAAAGCGAGATGATGGTTCCCGTGGAGATGACGATGTCTATTCTTTGCCGTGTGTCTCCTCGAAAAGTACATGGCAAAGAAGCTATCTTTGCCGTGTGTCTCGTGGAAAAGTACACGGCAAAGAGACTGCTTTTTCAAAAAAAATGAAAAAAATTCAATTTTGTTTCAAACTTTTTTGAATATTATTTACTTGATAATCTCATATAGGATATTTTAACCCTTTGTATGCTTAATATTAGGTCAAATTGCACTCTTAATCAAACTTTCCCTTCGTTCACCCATCCTAACACTAATCTATCTCTAGCATGCTTAATTTCTTCCTTTCTTCCTAATGAGCTTTCGAGAAAGAAATCATATCTTGTCGATAATACTTTCATATCAATCCTATTAACTCTAGGACCATGATGTCACACATCTCAGTTTTAGATTCCAAACAATTATTTAAGTAAACAGTAATTAATAAGTAATAATAATCTTGAATCCAAATAAAAAATAAAATGATTTTATTTTATTTCCTTTTCCTATATAATATGGAATAATTCATATATTTAAATCTGTAAATCGGAATTTGAAAAATAAAATATCTAAATCGATCAGAAAAATATGAGTAATCCAAATATAACATCCATATAATCTTGTGAAAAATTGGGTTATATCATTTTGAATTATCCATTTGGTGGTTGCTTCACAAAATCCCCCATTTTTGTGATCGGAAAATGGAAAATAGCTTTTTGGTGCAACAAAAAAAAACTTTTCTCCTGCAACATTGTTCTCCATCCCATGATGCACATACATGCACAATATGGCACCACGCAAAGGTTTCACGTTGTGTTGATCATTTTTGAATTTTTTATGCCTGTTTTAAACTATCGACAAACTTTGCCAAACGACAGGTATGAAGATTCTTAGCTCGGAGCTGAGCCTCTCTAAACTTGCATTGGATCTCTAATGAAATAGCATATTGTGAACCTAAAAATATTTTTTGCAAAAAAGCATGATCATCAGATCATGTACATGTAGTTCATATCTGACCCAATTCCTACCGACTTGGCAGAAATTTGTCTTTTTCACCTGTGGTGGACGGAAAGGTTTGAGATCCCCCTATTGGGACATTGTACATTTAAGGTGGTATAGTATTTTTTAAAAATGGGGTGGTAGCATTTTGAATTAGCCATTTGGTGGTTGCTTCACAAAATCCTCCATTTTTTGCGCTCGAAAAATGGCTTTTTGGTGTGGCGAAAAGAAAAACTTCCTGATGCAACATTTTTCGCCATCCCATGATACATATGCATGCATAATATAGACACATTATCACAAACTATGCCTTGATTGTAGCCATAACATTGGTCATTTGATCCAAAAGCCAAGAAACCTCAAATGAGATAGGTCATTTTGTAGAGGTTTTTTTGAGACATATTCAATATACCAAGTTTGATATTTTTTACTCCAGCTATGTCACATAATATAACACCACGCGAAGGTTTCACATTGCTTCAATCGTTTTGATTTTTTTGCCTCTTTTAAACTATCGACAAACTTTGTCGAACGACGGGTATGAAGATTCTTAGCTCGGAGCTGAGCCTCTCTAAACTTGCATTGGATATCTGATGAAATAGCATATTGTGAACCTAAAAATGATTATTTTAAAAAATCATGACCATCAGATAATGTACCTCTAGTTCATATCTGACCCACTTCCTGCCGATTCGACATGAATCTGTCTTTTTCACCTAGGGTGGACAGAAAAATCCCCCTATCAGGACATTGTCCATTTAAGGTGGTCTAGTATTTTTGAAAAATAGGGTGGTATCATTTTGAATTAGCCATTTGGTGGTTGCTTCACAAAATCCCCCGTTTTTTGTGCTCGGAAAATGGAAAATGCCTTTTTGATGTGACTTAAAGGAAAACTTCCTCCTGCAATATTATTCTCCATCACATGATGGATGCACAGTATAGACACATTATCACAAACTATGTCTTGATTCTAGCCATAACATTGGTCATTTAACCCGAAAGTCAGGAAACCTCGAATGAGATAGGTCATTTTATGAAGGTTTTTTGAGACATATTCAATATACCAAGTTTAATATTTTTTACTCCAACTATGTCACATAATATGACACCACGTGAAGGTTTCACATTGTTTCGATCGTTTTTGAATTTTTATGCCTGTTTTAAACTATCGACAAACTTTGTCGAACGATGGTATGAAGATTCTTAGCTCGGTGTTGAGCCTCTCTAAACTTGCATTGTATCTCTGATGAAATAGCATATTTTGAACCTAAAAATGATTTTTGTAAAAAATCATGACCATCAGATCATGTACCTGTAGTTCATATCTGACCCACTTCCTGCCCATTCGGCTGGAATTTGACTTTTTCACCAGGGGTAGACAGAAAGGTTTGAGATCACCCTATTGGGACATTGTACATTTAAGGTGGTCTAGTATTTTTGAAAAATGGGGTGGTAGCATTTTGAATTAGCCATTTGGTGGTTGCTTTATAAAAATCCCCTGTTTTTTGTGCTCGGAAAATGGAAAATGGCTTTTTGGTATGACGAAAAGAAAAACTTCCTCCTACAACATTTTTCGCCATCCCATGATGCACATGGATGTAGAATATAGACACATTATCACAAACTATGCCTTGATTCTAGCCATAACATTGGTCATTTGACCCGAAAGCCAGGAAACCTCGAATGAGATAGATTATTTTATGAAGAATTTTTTGAGACATATTCAATATACCAAGTTTGATATTTTTCTCTCCAACTATGTCACATAATATGACACCACGCGAAGGTTTCGCATTGTTTCGATCGTCTTTAAAAAAATTATGCCTCTTTTAAATTATCGACAAACTTTGTCGACCGAAAGGTATGAAGATTCTTAGCTTGGAGCTGAGCCTCTCTAAAATTGCATTGGATATCTGACGAAATAGCATATTGTGAATCTAAAAATAATTTTTGTAAAAAATCATGACCATCAGGTCATGTACCTGTAGTTCATATCTGACCCACTTCCTACCAATTCTGCGGTGACCCAGCATACCACTGCATGATGTAGTACACTATAGTCATTGACATAACACCAATAAAACACCGTTCACTATTATTACATCCCTCAGAGTGGTACAACAGAAACACAACAGGTCCAAGACATGACTATAGGTTACAACTCCACTCTTTACACAAGATCCAGGGAACACTCTAGGTCGAAGAGAGAGAAATAAACTTCTTACAAAGAAGAAGCAGAAATAAATAACTCAAAAACTATCATACTATTAAGACTAGTATCTTAACTAATGGTCTGGCATTGCTGCTATTGCAATACACTATAGAAATAGGTTCTATGGCTAGAGATTATAGTCCTATCTACTCAGTAACTTCGTCTTCACTTGAGTTGGTGTATATGTTGACTTTATTGACTTCATTGAAGAGCTTGGGCTTTTGATGATGATTTCTGGAGCATACTTGATGTAGACGTCGTCTGTACTGGCTTTAGAACCTAGCAAGGGTTAAAAAGATACTTTGAGTACGAGTGTACTCAACAAGTTCACTAGAAAAGGAGTGTTTGATGCACTATATCTATAGTCACAGACAGTAGGTCGTAGGCAATGCAAGTTTTCGTAAACATTTCTTCAAAGGTTGCTTTTATTCTGAAAAGCTATGTCCGTCAGTCTTCACGGGTTTACCAGAACTTTCATGGAGTTCCTTTCCCGCCGCGTTCGCAGCTCCTTCCAGGAACAGGGAGTAACAAGTTACGGTTCTTACACTCTGCATAGGTGCGTCACTTTACCCATGAGAGACCTTAGGTTTTGTTGCACGGCCGAGAGTATGTCCCCGTTCAAACTTTCTTGGTTTAAGGCCCAACCTAAGATCTAAGCCAATCACTGCCTTCTCCGCGACCCCACATCACTACTAGGAAAAGGGCTATAGGTAATCCGCACATCCGTGGCTCACATGGTTGAAGTGCCCCACGGGTAAAATAGGCGTGGCTCACCTGTGGGTAGTGCCCTACTAGTAACTAGAACAACCGTGGTGCACATGGGGTATGTGCGTCACAGATATGTATGGGCCAGGGGCCTGCCAGCCGCATGCCACGTACCCGTAGCGCACATGGCGTAGGTGCGCTACGGTTGTGGCAAGTTCTGTGGCGCACTATGCCATGTGCGCCACGGATGTATAAACTTAATAGTAGGGCACCTTGCCCTAGTGCCCTACGCCTAACTATCCTGCACCAACTCCACCCCCCACCCCCCCGTGGATCGCCTTTTCAGGCTTTGCAAAAAATAAAAGAAAATGATAAACACTTCAAAAAATTAAATCCTTTCATATTTAGGAAGATAATGTGGTATAGTTTCTAGGAAAATTAACAAACATGAGTTTTGACTTTTTTTGCAAAAAAAAAGTCATGCCACGGTAAAATGGCCGTAACTTTTGCATACGATGTCGAAAAAAATCGTATAATATACCAAAATGACGAGAACGAGATTTCGCATGTGCTCGCACCCACCTCTAGTCGTTTAGAGATTTTTTAGATTTTCAAAATTCGAAAAGAGTAAAAAGTTATGGTCAAAAGACCGTTTTTTCCTGCAGAAAAAAAAATAGAGGGCGACTTACCCGTAGCGCACCACCACCTAGTGCGCCACGGATAAGCTTGGGCGGGATTCAAATTTGAATCCCCACCCCGCCCTCCTCCCTTTTCCTTTCCCCTTTTCCCTTCCCCTTTTCCCTCTTCCTCTCCCTTTCCTTCTTCCTTCTTCCTTCTTCCTTCTTCCTTCTCCCTTCTCCCTTCTTCCTTCTTCCTTCTCCTCCTTCCCCTTCTCCTCTCCTTGCAGTGACGGCGCGACGTCGGCCTCCTTCTCCTCCTCCTCGCAGTGACAACGGGCGACGGCGGTGCAACGGTGGCCTCCTTCTCCTCCTCCTCGCAGTGACAACGGGCGACGGTGGCATCCTTCTCCTCACCGACTCCCTTCCTCCCTCTCTTCCTCCATCTCTTCCTTCCTCCCTCTCTTCCTTCATCTCTTCCTTCCTCCCTCTCTTCCTACCATCCATTCTCCAACCACACACCACCTCGACGCCGGCGAGGACTAGAGCGGCCACGACCCCTCCCGCACCTCCCTGCCACGGCCATGCTCCGGCGAGGTGACACGACTGCGGCGGCGATGCACGGACCCGATTGCTTTTGCAATTCAAAACGAGGGTGTTTTTTGCATTTTTTTTTTGTTTTTTGAAAAACACATCCGTGGCGCACCTGAAAAGGCCTTCTATGGCGCACTACCAGGTGCGCCACGCCTATCTCGACACAACCGTGGCGCACCATGCAGTGCGCCACGACTACGAGATAGCCGTAGCGTGAGGCCCGTGGCGCACTGCTAGTGCGCCATAGAAGGCCTTTTCAGGTGCGCCACGAACAGACGTTAATGGTTGAGAGATAATTTAATAAAATTGTATTTCAAGTGTGTTCATTCTTTTTGAATGCACATAACCAATATTCAATACTAATACTATTTATTAAACTCAATTGACTAATTTTTAGAATTATTAATAAATTTTTATTTACCTTATATGAATTCTCAATTAAGGGAATAGGTTTAAATTCAAGTTATTAAAGTTGTTAAAATTTTTTATTTAACTCAAAAGTGGAATATTATATTTTTAACATATAGGTATTATTTTTGTGATCAGTTTGGTATATTATACTTATTTTTGTGATTTACAAATAATAAGATATGATTTCTATAATACTTATTATTATATAATGACTTAATAAATAACAAATATTTAATTAAGTGTAATAATAATGCATGATTATAGTTTTAAATTATAATTCTTATTTTTCTAATATTTTTGGTATTTTATTTATATTTTTAATATTTACTAATATTAAAATATGATTTATCAAAGTTTTATTACTTATAAACTTTTATTAAATTATACTTATTTAAAGAATCATCATAATAATATTTGATAATTGTTTTAAGTTGTAGATTTTATTTTTCTGAAAATTTTCATATTAAATGTATTTTTCTGATTTATAAAACAAAATATATCAATTTTACAAGATTTAATCAATTTATTACAATATTTGTATTTGAATTACTATTGTTTTGTCTTTTTATTAAACGGATAAAACTCTTTCATACCAATATCTAACCTACCCTAGACACTGAACCGTGGGGTCAGGTCCACGTCAGATGCCACGCGGGCAGTGGACCAGTCAAAAGTGGACTTGGTCAAAAGATGACGCAGGCGTGATGCCACGATGACATCAGCACGAATCTGTAATCTTTTTACACTCCTAACTATCCTATCCAGAGAGACCGACAGATGGGCCCGTGGCCACGTTGACTGCCACGCGAGCTCACCGGAGTCTCGCCGGAGACGCATTCAGAACAACGACAGAGAGGGTTCAGGAAGCGTGGCTTGAGGTCTTTGATGAAGGGTAGTATGTTGAGCGTGGTTGTGGCAGCGCCGCTCCTATTCGGTCATCGGAGATAGCTCAACGGTGAGCAACTACGGAGGCGGCATGCAACACACGTCGGCAGAGCCAACCAGGAAGCAATCAACGGTTTAGAACGGTGCTTCAGTCTCAGAAACTCACCACGAAGCTCGTTGGAGAGTCGGCGACGCGATTCGTGACCGGAATTGAGGTAGACGACGGCGGCCGGACCTCGGGAAGGACGTCTCGATTCATGGTACTGTGACCGTTTTAGGTTGCGTGGTTTGGCAGGAAGGATCAGGGAGACGAGGTGGAGACATGAGTGTGCTCGGTGGTGCCTGGGGTGATGCAGAACGGCGTCGATTCGTCGGCTTCTAAAGCTAGGGTTCAGGACAGAAGGAAAACTAGGGAGGAAGAATAAAGAAATGGGGATAAGGATGTGCGAGGTAGCGCCGTGTCCTTCTTATCCCATTCTGCTAACGACAGCCTCGACACGAATCATGGCGACCACGGCGGACGGCGGAGCTCGAGCTAGGCAGCAGCTTCGCCGGAGAGTCCTTCTGTCGAGAGGAAGAAGAAAAGAATTAAATCGAAAGGGTATTCGGGCTGCTGTTGGCCTTCCGTGGGCTGCTGCGGAGCGAGCGAAAGAGAAAGGCTGCTGCTGCTAGGCAGTGGATAGGTAGTAGAGAAAATGGGCTGAGGCCTGGTTTCGTTTTTATTTTTAATTTCACATTTTTATTTCTGTTTTCTTTCCTAGCTTTGTATTTATTCATTTGTTTTAACTTTCTAGGAATTCTTATTTAGAAAATTGTAAGTTTATGGAAATATACTTAAGATTCTGGTATTAATAGTTTTTTATAATAATATATTTTATTGATTTAACTTTTTATATACTTTCATATTCATAATTATATGAAGGTTATTATATCAAATAGAATAAGTAGAAATTAGGGTCTTAGGTTTTAGGATTTGTTTAGGATCTTATAAAATTGATGTTTTGATTCTTATTGATTTATAATATTAAAGAAACTTTTATATATCTTGATCCTTCATTATTATTTGATACCTAAAGTTTTGAGGACTTAATATGGTTAATATAATTCTCGTAATTTAGGAAATAGCAATGTAAATATTTTATTATTACTAACATAAGGGTTAGAGTTTTGAGATTATAAATGTCTACCATAAATTTATTGGAGTTTTAATATTTTTATATCCTTTTATAAATGTGAATAAAGGTGAATGGTGAAGACATATTATCTTTATGTTTATGATCATGAATGATATCACCATTTAAAGTAAAATAATGGGATTGTTTTCTAGGCTAACTTATGAGAAATAATTGATAAAGATAGTTCTTAAGCACCTATGATAATGATGGTTGAAAATAACAAAGATGTGCTTAAGTGATTTGCTATAGGAAAATATTCTTATAAATATTTGTGGAAATAAAATGATTTATCCAACATATGAGATGGATGTTAAGTTTGGTTATAGATTTAGGGTTTAGTAGTTACCAGGAATTCCTATCTTCCATAATTCACAATCTTGGACTTCTAATTAAGGAATTCCTTTCCTAGATATATTACTTCTCTATATCCTTCATTATTCTTGTAAATCTATTTATAAACACCATAAGCTTGACACTAAAGTTTTTTTATAATTTTCTCATATCCATACTTGGTTAAACCAACTACCCTACTGCTGATAACCTCTAATCCAACAAGTAGTGACTTCTAACTCCATTCATACTCTTCCTTAATCATCCATCACTACATTACTCTAGTAGCTGTATATATATACTTTACTTCACCTCAAGAGTTAGTATCTCCCAAGAGAAAACTACTACTTCTATAATTCAATGTTACTCTAGCATCATCTTAATCATACTTTCATCTCTCTACTTAACTCTAGTAACTCATACTCCAATCTCTCATTGTATTAATGTGACTTGTCATAGCTAACCTAGAATAACATATCTATACTAGGGTTCAATCATGTTCTATCCACCAATGTCACTTATACATGATATAAGCATTCAATCTTTGTGACTTAAACATAATCATTATAATCCTTTGATCATTTATGGCTTAGGTTTCTAGTTGGCTAATCAAGGCTTCCATCCATACAACATTACAATTGTATTCTAATTATCTTCTGTTTAGCTCTATTGGATTAAGAGATATAATTCATTGACTATACCTACTTGATCCAATAGGACTACCACCGGTAACTATCTTCAGGATTCATCCTTGTAATCTTCTTTGTTACCATATTGATTTGATTTCCTTCAATCACTCCCATCCTATAGATGATATCTAAATCTATCATTACCACCAATCTCTTCTTACTTATTTCTCTAAAAGTTTTAGAGTTGATATATTAAGAATTGGGGATCAATAGTTGATTACTCAACATTGATGATCAACAGATATTAGAATATGATTCCAATAGGAATGGTAAAGATTGATGTGGATAAAAAGATACATGGTGAATGGTCTTTGAATTAGTTTCCCTCCTACTCCAAATAACTAAAGAGTTAGGGTTAGGTATTACCATGATACTCATGGTATAAGTTAATGATATTAAGATTTAGTGGTTCCATTCCTATTACTTAAGTTATGTTTATAACTTGGTATTCATGAGTGTGTAATGAATACTAGGATATAATCCCTAAGGATCAAATATAATCCATTAAGTAATGAATTAGGGTTTAAGTTTTATTACATTTGATCTACCCTTAGATCAAATATCCCTTACCCAAAATAAGGTTTTAACAAAGATCATATTGAAACTTATTGCAGTCAACTTGATGATCTACTTCAATTCCATCAAGTGAAGAGAAGCTTCAATCACTTTGACAAGTTTTTGTTTAAAAGCGCGAAAATTATTCAGAATTTCTATGCATGAATGCAATGCACACATCTGTGTTCAGCTTATTTCTAAGCTCTAATGCTGGGATGTTATAGACTCTCCCCCTTAAAATAAGCTTCGTCCTCGAAGTTCGTATACTCTCACGTTTCAGAGTAAGGAATTGTCTTGCATTGATTACGATAGGTCTCAACTCCATGGTAACCTTAATGAAAATAATTGTAGTATTCCATATCCAGTTCCCATCCTTCATGACAATCTTCAACTTGTTGTCTTTAATACTCCAAAGTTCCTTTTACTTTACTCCCTTAGGGATATGTCCTTATTAAGATGTTCTTAAATTGGGGTATTTTTTTAGTTTATTATTCTTATTAGATATTCTAATACTATTCCTTAACTTGATCATCAATCTTCCTTATTATACTATGTAAGGTCTAGGAAGTCTCACTAAAACAGGTTTTAAATTTTATTAGTAAATAGTTTGGTCAAAAGACTAATCTTTGATTTGTCATTGTATGAGTTGTACTGGTAATTCTTCCAAATATTGGTTTAGAACACATTTAGTCCAAACCCATTGGAATTTCTTGTTCCTCTACAAATGTCAAATTGGATGTGCTATGTTACTTCTTAAGGATCGCTTAAGAATTGTTTCTTTTAGAATTAGTCGTTTTGGATTAATCTTTTATCACCTTCAAGCTTTTACCTTATTAAGTTTTAGATAATCTTTTGTTATTACCTTAAATACTTTTATAATAATGACTTTCTTTTAACCTTATGAAAATAAGGCTTAATGTTGGCATAGGTTAATATTACCTTTCCAACCTTTATTTGGAAAGTTAGATAACAATACTTCTACAAATTGTTTACTCTCCCCCTTAGGGTTTACTAATGGTCTCTATGTTGGAGATATGCCCTAGAGGCAATAAGAAATGTAGTTATTATTATATCTTTGTGTTTATGATAAATGTTTACATTCATGCTATAATAGTATTAACAAGGAAACATTAATACTTGTGTGATTTGTAAACTAAAATAGAGTCCCTGGTAAAGCCTCTTTATAATACTAGCTTGTTGGTTAATAAATGATTGTGGTTTCCCTATCATGAACATTGAGATGTTATTAACAACAAGATCATATCATTAGGAGAATGACATGGTGGACATACTCCTGTAGATAAGCGTAGCATAAAGATCAAGTCATTTTAATAGTTCAATTGCTATATGCTTTCTGATACATAGTAACCTAATTCCTTCGACCATGAGATCATGCATATCACCTTCACCGGAAGGTTGCTTTGATGACATCAAACACCACACCGTAACTGGGTGGCTATAAAGGTGGCATTGAGTGTTCGGAAAGTATTGGTTGAGACACATGGATCAAGAGTGGGATTTGTCCATCCATATGACGGATAGATATACTCTAGGCCCTCTCGGTGAAATGTCATCCAATTAGCTTGCAAGCATGTGACTGGCTCACAAGGGATCACATATCACGGGAACGAGAAAAGAGTACTTATCAGTAACGAGGTTGAACTAGGTATGCAGAGATATCGACGATCATAACCTCGAATAAGTAAACTATCGTGAGACAAAGGGAAATTGGTATCGTATGTAAGTGGTTCATTCGATCACATAGTAATCGTAGAAATATGTGGGAGCCATATGAATTTCCAGATTCCTCTATTGGTTATTGTTCGGAGAAGTGTCTCGATCATGTCCGCATAATTCACGAACCGTAGGGAGACACACTTAAGGATTCAACGTTGTTTGAGTAGTTATGGAATGATGAGTAAGAGACCGAATGTTGTTCGGAGTCTCGGATGGGATCCGGGATATCACGAGGAGATCCGGAATGGTCCGGAGAATAAGATTCATATAAGGAAAGTCCTGTTTCGGGGTTGGAGAATGGTTCCGGTGTTTTCATCGGGAATGTTCTAGAAGGTTCCGAAATGTCCGGCACTCCGGAGGGGAAGGGTACATGAATGTGTCATATCAAGTTGGAATGATTGCATCATGTACTAGGTGTCATCGCTGAACAAAATAAAGGGTTTAATCAAATCCTAGTTTGAATAGTCAAACGCCAATTTGAAAAGTCAAACGGCTATTTTGTGAGGTGGAGGGGAAGTAGGAAACCTACTTGGGGAGGAGTTCCCTCACTCCACCGCCGGCCCACTTGGGAAACCGAGTTGGGGAGGGACTCCCCTCCCTTGGCGCGCCCCCTCCACCTATATAAGGAGGGGCAGGGCTGCCCCTCCAAGGACACAACACCTCCACCCAAAACCCTAGCTCCCAGCCGCCGGCGCCGCCACCTCCTGCTGCCGCCGCCTAGGGAAACCCTAACCGCCGGCTTGGGCTGCTCCAAGCCCTAGCCGCCGGCCCTTGCCCCCTCCTTGGTGCGTCTAAACCCTAGATCGCCGAGGCTCTCTCTCATAGTCCACCATACTCGCTCCGGCTTAAGGCGAAGCCCTGCAAGATCTCCCCTCTACTTCCGATACCACGCCGTTGTGCTGCCGGAATTGCGAGGAGAGTGCTACAACCTCTGCTGCCTGCTGGAACAAGGGAGAGGAAGATCTTCGTCGAGTACCGAACGTGTGACCGATTGCGGAAGCGCTGCCGGAACGCAGCGCCGGAAGGATCGTCTACGTGATCTTGAGATCGGGAAGAGTACGACTACATCACCCATGAGAATCCGCTCTCGTTAAACACTTTGGAATCTTCGAGGGTGAGTTATTCCATCGACTCGTTGCTACAATCTAGTAGATAGATCTTGGCTTGTTTGTTTGTATGCGGTAGAAATTTTTTGTTTTCCATGCTACGAAACCCTATAGTGGTATCAGAGCCGTGTCTATTTGTAGATCTGTTGCACGAGTAGAACACAATGGTCATTGTGGGCGTTGATGATTTTGTTGTCGATTGCTTCTTGTGTACTTTGCATCTTGCGGGATGGTGGGATGAAGTGGCCCGGGCTAACCTTACATGACATCGTTCATGAGACTTGCTCCACGCTTGACATGCAACTTGTATTGCATAAGTGGCTTTGCGGGTGCCTGTTTCTCCCAACATAGTTAAGATTCAATTTACAATGGGTGATTGACAATGCTAGTATCAATGTTGTGGTTCTTGTTCGTAAGTTAGAACGACACTTATTGAAAGCCCCAAACCACGTAAAACATGCAAAGAAAGTAGAGGCGTCTAACTTTGTTTTGCAGGGGTGTGCTGTGATGTGATATGGCCATGATTGTGATTATATTTGATGTATGCAATGTTCCTTGAAGATGGAGATCGGAAGCACAAAGAAGAAAGGCCATATCATATCACATATTATGAATTGCATGTGATGTTAATCCCTTATGCATCTTGTATTGCTTAGTTAACGACGGTAGCATTATAAGATGATCCCTCATGCACATGAATTTCAAGTTCTAAAGTGTTCACCCTTAGTAAGCACCGTTGCTAAAGCTTGTTATTTCGAAGCACCACGTGATGATCGGGTGTGTTAGATTCCGCAAGTGTATACAACGTGAGCAAGCCAGATTTGCTCATGCGGAAGCTAAGGTTTGATCTTGACGAGCCTAGAATGTACAGACATGGTCTCGGAACACGGATCACCGAAAGGTAAAGCATGAATCATATAGTAGATATGATGAACATGTCGATTGTTCGCCATTGAAGCTGCATCAACTCTCGTGATGATCGGTGTTGATGCGGTGGATTTGGTTCGTGTGATCACTAAAACAATGTGAGGGATGTTGTTTTGAGTGGGAGTTTACCTATATTAATTTAACTATTAATTAGAACTCAAATTGTCATAAACTTAGTCTAAACTATTGCAAATATGTTGTAGATCAATGGCGGCCCCTACCATCAATTTTAATGCGTTCCTAGAGAAAGAAAAGTTGAAAAACAATGGAAGCAACTTCGCGGATTGGTTCCGCAATTTGAGGATTGTCCTCACAGCTGGTAATTTGACCTATGTGCTGGATGCACCGCTGGGTGACCCACCTGCAGCTACTGCTACCGATGAAGTAAAGAATGTTTACCTTGCTCGGAAGACTTAGTACTCCACAGTTCAGTGTGCTATCTTGTATGGTTTAGAATCGGAGCTTCAGAAAAGGTTTGAGAATTCAGACCCACATGATATTGTCCGTGATCTCAAATTGATCTTTGAGACTCACGCAGCAATTGAGAGCTATGAGGCTTCTGAAAAGTTCTTTAACTACAAGATGGAAGAGGGCAGCTCCATCAGTGAGCATGTGCTTAAGATGTCTGGACACGCAAACAAACTTCAAAGCTTGGGTATAGTGATTCCTAATGCTTTGGGGATTTATCGTGTCCTCCAATCACTACCACCAAGTTACAAGAACTTTGTGATGAACTACAATATGCAAAACATGAACAAGCAGTTGCCAGAACTCTTCGCCATGTTGAAATCTGCAGAAGTGGAGATCAAGAAAGAGCACCAAGTGTTGATGGTCAATAAGACCACGAAATTCAAGAAAGGCAAGTCTAAGCAAAAGGGACACTTCAAGAAGGGTGGTAAGAAAGTTACCGCGCCAACGAAGAAGACCAAGGCTGGACCTAAGCCTGATACTGAGTGCTTTTACTGCAAGGGAGAAGGTCACTGGAAGCGGAATTTCCCAAAGTACTTGGCGGATTTGAAGAACGGCAACATCAAGAAGAAAGGTATATCCGATATACATGTTATTGATGTGTATCTCACTAGTACTCGTAGTAGTGCCTGGGTATTTGATACTGGTTCGGTTGCTCATATTTGTAACTCGAAATAGGTGGTGCAGAATAAACGGAAGCTAGCGAAGAACGAGGTGACGATGCGCGTGGGAAACAGATCAAAGGTTGATGTGATCGCGGTCGGCACGCTATCTCTTCATCTACCATCGGGATTAGTTTTATACTTAAATAATTGTTATTTAGTGCCTACGTTAAGCATGAACATTATATCGGGATCTTGTTTATTGCGAGACGGTTACTTGTTTAAGTCCGAGAATAATGGTTGTTCGATTTATATGAGTAATATGTTTTATGCACATGCACCTTTGATAGATGGTCTATTCTTATTGAATCTCGATAGTGGAAATACACATATTAACAACATTGAAGCTAAACGTTTGAAATCGAGCGATAACTCGACCTACATGTGGCACTGTCGTCTTGGTCACATTGGAGTGAAGCGTATGAAGAAACTCCATTTCGATGGACTTCTTGAATCATTTGATTTCGAATCACTTGAAAAATGTGAAGCATGTCTGATGGGTAAAATGACTAAGACTCCATTTTCTGGGATGATGGGACGAGCTACGGACTTATTGGAAATCATACATACCGATGTGTGTGGTCCAATGAGTGTAGCATCGCGCGGTGGTTATCGTTATGTTCTTACCTTCACGAATGACTTGAGTAGATATGGGTATATCTATTTTATGAAACATAAGTCCGAAACTTTCGAGAAGTTTAAGGAATTTCAAAGTGAGGTAGAGAATCAACGTAACAAGAAGATTAAATTTCTACGTTCTGATCGTGGAGGTGAATATCTAAGTTACGAGTTTGGCGAGCATTTGAAGAAATGCGGAATACTTTGACAATTGACACCGCCGGGAACACCACAGCGTAATGGTGTGTCCGAACGTCGTAATCGAACTCTCTTAGATATGGTTCGTTCTATGATGTCACTTACAGATTTACCGCTATCATTTTGGGGGTATGCATTAGAAACAGCCGCATTCACTTTAAATAGGGCACCATCTAAATCCGTTGAAACAACACCGTATGAATTATGGTTTGGGAAGAAACCTAAATTGTCGTTCCTTAAAGTTTGGGGTTGCGAAGCCTATGTAAAGAAGTTACAGCCGGACAAGCTTGAACCCAAAGCGGAAAAATGCGTCTTCATAGGATACCCGAAGGAAACTATTGGGTATACCTTCTATCATAGATCCGAAGGCAAAATCTTCGTTGCCAAGAATGGATCCTTTCTAGAGAAGGAATTTCTCTCGAAAGAAGTGACTAGAAGGAAAGTAGAACTCGACGAGGTTGTCGAACCTTCTCTTGAAATTGCGAGTAGCGCAGCACCGGAAGAAGTTCCTGTGGTGCCTGCACCAATAAGAGAGGAAGCTAATGATGATGATCATGAAACTTTGGTTATAGTTGCTACAGAGCCTCACAGGTCAATGAGAACTCGTACCACTCCTGATTGGTATGATCCCGTTATGAGTGTCATGTTGGTGGACAACACCGATGACCCTGCGACATATGAGGAAGCGATGATGAGCCTAGATTCCAATGAATGGCAAGAAGCCATGAAATCCGAGATTGGATCCATGTACGAGAACCAAGTATGGACTTTGGTGGACTTACCGGATGGCCGAAAGGCTGTCGAGAACAAATGGATTTTCAAGAAGAAAACAGATGCTGATGGTAATGTTACTGTCTATAAAGCTCGACTTGTCGCACAAGGGTTTCGACAAATTTAAGAAGTTGACTACGATGAGACTTTCTCACCGGTAGCGAAGGTAAAGTCTGTGAGGATTATGTTAGCAATCGCTGCATATTATGATTATGAGATATGGCAGATGGATGTCAAAACAGCATTCCTCAATGGAGACATTGATGAAGAGTTGTATATGATGCAACCCAAAGGTTTTGTCGATCCTAAAGATGCTAACAAGGTATGCAAACTTCAACGGTCCATCTATGGATTGAATCAAGCATCCCGAAGTTGGAATCAACGTTTTGATAAGGTAATCAAAAGTTTTGGTTTTATACAAACTTATGGAGAAGCTTGTATTTACAAGAAAGTGAGTGGGAGCTCTGTAGCATTCTTAATACTATATGTAGATGACATATTGTTGATTGGGAATGATGTAGACCTTCTTAATAGTGTCAAGGAATATTTGAGTAATAGTTTTTCAATGAAGGATCTTGGCAAAGCAGCTTACATATTAGGCATAAAGATTTATAGAGGTTTGGAATGGAAGATAGCAAGAAAGGGTTCTTGCCCATGTTGCCCAATACGACCTTGAGTAAAACTCAAAGTCCGACAACGACAGAAGATAGAGAAAGGATGAGTAAGACTCCCTATGCCTTAGCCATAGGATCTCTAATGTATGCCATGCTATGTACTAGACCCGACATTGCATATGCTGTTAGTTTAACTAGCAGATATCAAAGTGATCCAGGAGTGTATCATTGGACAGCGGTCAAAAACATCCTTAAGTACTTGAGAAGAACTAAGGATATGGTTCTTTCTTATGGAGGTGATGAACAGCTCGTTGTTAATGGTTACACCGATGCTAGTTGGAACACCGATCCGGATGATTCTAAATCACAATCTGGATACGTATTTACTTTGAATGGTGCAGCAGTTAGCTGGAGGAGTGCAAAGAAAAGCATTGTGGCGAGATCTTCAACTGAATCGGAATACACGGCTGCTTCGGAGGCTTCACAAGAAGCGATATGGATGAAAGAGTTCATTATAGAGCTGGGTGTGGTTCCTAGTGCGCTGGACCCAATGTCTATCTACTGTGATAACATGGGCGCCATAGCCAATGCGCAAGAACCAAGGTCACACAAGAAGCTGATGTACATCAAGCTACGTTTTCACGCTATTCGAGAACATGTCCAAGATGGGGACATAAAGATTTGCAAAGTACACACAGATCTGAATGTGGCGGATCCGTTGACTAATCCTCTCCCGAGGGCAAAACATGACCAACACCAAACTGCCATGGGTGTTCGGTATATTACCATGTAATCTAGATTAGATGACTCTACTGCAAGTGGGAGACTGTTGGAGATATGCCCTAGAGGCAATAATAAATGTAGTTATTATTATATCTTTGTGTTTATGATAAATGTTTACATTCATGCTATAATAGTACTAACAAGGAAACATTAATACTTATGTGATTTGTAAACTAAAAGAGAGTCCCTGGTAAAGCCTCTTTATAATACTAGCTTGTTGGTTAATAAATGATTGTGGTTTCCCTATCATGAACATTGAGATGTTATTAACAACAAGATCATATCATTAGGAGAATGACATGGTGGACATACTCCTGTAGATAAGCGTAGCATAAAGATCAAGTCATTTTAATAGTTCAATTGCTATATGCTTTCTGATACATAGTAACCTAATTCCTTCGACCATGAGATCATGCATATCACCTTCACCGGAAGGATGCTTTGATGACATCAAACACCACACCGTAGCTGGGTGGCTATAAAGGTGGCATTGAGTGTTCAGAAAGTATTGGTTGAGACACATGGATCAAGAGCGGGATTTGTCCATCCATATGACGGATAGATATACTCTGGGCCCTCTCGGTGAAATGTTATCCAATTAGCTTGCAAGCATGTGACTGGCTCACAAGGGATCACATATCACGGGAACGAGAAAAGAGTACTTATCAGTAACGAGGTTGAACTAGGTATGCAGAGATACCGACGATCATAACCTCAGATAAGTAAACTATCGTGAGACAAAGGGAAATTGGTATCGTATGTAAGTGGTTCATTCGATCGCATAGTAATCGTAGAAATATGCGGGAGCCATATGAATTTCTAGATTCCTCTATTGGTTATTGTTCGGAGAAGTGTCTCGATCATGTTCGCATAATTCACAAACCGTAGGGAGACACACTTAAGGATTCAACGTTGTTTGAGTAGTTATGGAATGATGAGTAAGAGGCCGAATGTTGTTCGGAGTCTCGAATGGGATCCGGGATATCACGAGGTGATCCGGAATGGTCCGGAGAATAAGATTCATATAAGGAAAGTCCTGTTTCGGGGTTGGAGAATGGTTCCGGTGTTTTCATTGGGAATGTTCTAGATGGTTCCAGAATGTCCGGCACTCCGGAGGGGAAGGGTACATGAATGTGTCATATCAAGTTGGAATTATTGCATCATGTACTAGGCGTCATCGCTGAACAAAATAAAGGGTTTAATCAAATCCTAGTTTGAAAAGTCAAACGCCAATTTGAAAAGTCAAACGACTATTTTGTGAGGTGGAGGGGAAGTAGGAAACCTACTTGGGGAGGATTTCCCTCCCTCCACCGCCGAACCACTTGGGAAACCGAGTTGGGGAGGGACTCCCCTCCCCTGGCGCGCCCCTCCACCTATATAAGGAGGGCCAGGGCTGCCCCTCCAAGGACACAACACCTCCACCCAAAACCCTAGCTCCCAGCCGCCGGCGCTGCCACCTCCTGCTGCCGCCGCCGCCTAGGGAAACCCTAGCCACTGACTTGGGCTGCTCCAAGCCCTAGCCTTCGGCCCTTGCCCCCTCCTTGGTGCGTCTAAACCCTAGATCACTGAGGCTGACGAGGTATGATCTCATCAATGCCCATTGTTATGGACTTGGGTTTTGGAGAAGATGGGGATGCTGGAGATCGTGGAATGGTTAGCAAACAAGCAACACGGGGACACAAAGTTTACCCAGGTTCAGGCCCCCGGAGGGAAAACCCTACTCTTGCTTGTCTGCTCTTGATTATGGCGGAACCGAAGGTTACAGGGGTGCGCAGATGCAATCTGGCGTGGATATGTGTATGCGAAAGTATGAGTCGAGAGATCTAGGTCGTGCCCTCCTGGACTTTATATAGACTTAGGCAGGTCCCAGGCATAGTCCTAGTCGGTTACAGGTTCTAGGGTTTTACCCCTTTGAATTTCCTATCTACTCTAGTCTTGCTCTCCAAGGATCCGAAGGCACCATGGGCCTGGGCCACCCGAAAGTCTTCATGGGCCAATGTACTTTTTCCGTGGGCCTTCCTTGGGCTGGACTAGGTATGCTGAGGTCATGCACCCGCGGGGTATAACCATGTCAGTAGCCCCCGAGTGATCAGTCGATTCGTAGATTCGGCTGAGGACTCTTCAATCCTTCGGGTGCAACTATGTATTTCAATAGTTCATTTGTAGGGATTGCTGATGCGTGTGCCTGACTCACCCGACGGATCAGGGTCAGTTAACTGTCTTAGGACGAAACGACACGATCTTCCTCAGGTTCGAGTCCCTCAACTCGAAACTGGAACATATGCTGGCGTAATTCGACTCAGGTCACGGAGGACTTACAGGAGTTGAATTCCAGTGAATTTAATTGATGTACCCAACGCGTCCGTCGGGATTTTTCATCGCGCCTGTCGGCACGGGTTTTATACCAACAGAGCGCAGTCATGTGCATTGCCAGGCCATCAGACGATATCTGTAGGTCTTATCTTTGTGTCGTGGACACAGCATCCGAATGTTTATCACCGTGGAGGTTTTTCGGGTGGCCAAGGTGAACGTTTCTCACTTAGCTTTTTATTGGGGCAGAGCTGCCGAAAAGTTTTCGGATAATGATCCAAAAGATCGCAGTCGAAAAAATCATAGGGTGCGCGACCAGCGCTCCCTATGGGAGTAGCCCCCGAGTGTCTGTTCGAGTCGTAGACTCGAGCGGAGACTTTACTTCGAACATTGTTCAGTTGTTAAGTCCGTAGGACACAAAAAATTTCGGATGCTTAAATCCATCCTCCCTATGGGAGTAGCCCCCGAGTCCGTAGTGGAGTCGTAGACTCGACGTAGGACTCGAAGAAACTAGTTCGTTTTATTCATCTTTCGGGTGCGCGGCCAGCGCTCCCAATAGGAGTAGCCCCCGAGTATTTGATCGAATCGTAGATTCGAGTGAGTACTCTTAGCTTTGAAGCCGAAGAAATTGTAGTTGTTGCTAGTATAGCTTTTGATGACATCAGTGCTGACGATCGATGATCTCAAGCGTCTGCTATGCCAGAGGTGACTTGACTGGACGAACGTGGGTCCCACTTGCTGACCTTGAATTGACCGGTCACGCGCGGCGTGGAGATAATTACGGCGTCGCCTCGATTTCCGCGCGTAGTGGACGGCGTGGTAACGACGGTTCGTTGTGATGCTGACACGTGTATGGTCAGATCTTCCGTTGGCGTTAGGTCTTCTGGATGGACGGCTGCCGTGCGTCGTCTTCGTCGTTATAATCATTGGGGAAAGCTGCAGTTTGTTTTCACCGCATCAGTTCTTGTTTTCACTGCCTCCTTGTGCTCTACCGATTCTTGCTGCGCGCTGGGATTTCCTTCCACATTTCCATCTTCCCTTCTACGCTTTCACCGCCGGCGCCGCCGTAGCGCGATGGGGAAACCGAAGAAATCATCATCTGCGGTTGGTACCAGCGCCGCCGGAGGAAAGAAAGGCGCCACCGCTACCCGTGTCACCGAAGGTGGTTGGCGGCGATCAGAGACGCGGGAGAGTGATCTCCGCAAGCTTCGCGAGCGGGGTTTGATCCCGCAAGATAGGGAGGCCGTCAGACTCCCCGGCAACGAGGTAATCCCCCGTCCCCCCGCTGGGTATCGGGTTATGTTTCTCGCCTTCGTTATGCGTGGGTTTTCCTTCCCAGTCCATGACTTCCTTCGTGGGCTTCTCTTTCTCTATCGCATCCAGCTGCATCATCTTTCGCCCAATTCTCTTCTTCACATTTCTTGTTTCATCACTTTTTGCGAGTGCTGGCTCGGCATCGAGCCGCATTTTGGCCTCTTCCGGAAACTCTATTCCGTGAAGAGGCAATCCGGTTCGGATGGTGTGTATCCCATTGGGGGTTGCATCATCTCCCTCAAAGCCAATATTCTCTTCTTTTCTTTCTCTATGTCCGAATCTGTCCAGTACTGGAGGAGGCGGTGGTTTTACATTCGCGACTCTACAGTTGCTGGGCAGCATTTTGGTCTTGCTCCTTTCGACCCCTCCCAGATAATCGAGCCGAAAAGATCCTGGAAAAATCAGATCTTGGATGGCGAGACAGAGGAGATAGAGGCCCTTTACCGTCGGGTGGAGGATCTCCAGTTGATTCCGAAGAAGGAAGTGAACGGCGTGGATATTATCCGCATGTTTCTCGATCGTCGGGTGCAGCCTCTCCAGGCGAGGGTGCACCCGATGTTTCTTTATTCTGGCTGCCGTGATCCGACGAGGGTTTCGGCTGAGAAAATCTCCGAGGGAGATCTTGACAGGGCCCTTCGCTTGCTGCTGAAGTTCAAGGCCGGAGAAAAAATCCCGGGGAAGTCGCTGACTCCTCCGTTTTCTTCGACGCTGGTCGTTCTGCAGGTGTAGATTCGTGCGTGTAGCACTTTTTGTCGACTGCATATTTGTTTTCCTTGGTTTGCTAACAAAGTACCTTCTTTTTGCAGAGCTTCAAGGTGCCGAGAATGGTGCCGCCATTGCCTGAGTTATTTCTGAATGCTCTGGATAATGACGTGGTGGATTCCGTGTCCGAACTGCCGTCGGCGCGATCTCTGGCGGAAGATTCCAACGAGTCGAGCAAGGACCACACGCGCAAACGATCGCGGAGCTCCAGCGAGTCTTCGGATGCCTCGACTCCTCCGAATCCTAGGAACCCTTTGTGCCTTGAACATCATAGTGACGGGCATGGAGGCTCTTCTTCCCCTTTTCCTGCCATTCCTGTGCGGGCTGTAGCGCCGCACCCGCCAGCAAAGCGGAAGAAGGAAGAAAAGAAGGAAGAGAAGAAAGAGGAGAAGAAGGGGGAGAAGAGATCCCGAAGGACTCCTCCTGTCTTCGACCTGAGTTCCCTGGAGTCGTAAGTTTTCTTTTATACTAATGTCCTGTTCCTGTTGACTTTTGTGCTTGTGCTAAATATTTCGTGTGCAGGCACTCCTCCCATGACTCCTCCAGTGATGGCGCTCGGGAGATGATGGGAGAGTCGAAGGTTGCGTCTCCTCCTCCTCAGATGGTGGTCACTTGTGAGGGTGCTGCGCCGGTCCCTTCTCCGCAGGGTGATCAGGTGGTTGCTGCTCAGAAGGCTGCGAGCGGGCCTTCGGGGTCGTCGTCGGAGCATGTAAGAATTCTGTTTCCTGCTACGAGGGAGCCCCCGAGCTTCTGAAAAATATTTTTCTGTCTTATTCTTTCTTCGAATCTTCGGGGTCATCGTCGGGCGTTTTCGTGTGCAAATTTTGCTTTTTGTTCCTTCGTGGTGGGCGCAGCCCTCGAGTCCTTGTCCTTACTGGTAGTTCTTCTTCCTGCAGCCTTTTGTGCAGGATGCCAAGCGACTGGTGCAGGAGCACCTGGTGCTGGAGGCCAACCTCCAACAGCTTCAAGGTACCTGTACGCTTTGGTACCTCTTTCTTTTTGCATTGTTGTCTTGCTTTCTGACGCTTGTATGTTTTGAGTGCAGAGGAGCATAACACTTCCCTCCGTGAGATTGATGCTCTCAAAAAGAGTCTTGGTCAAGCGGAGAAGAAGGCTATGGACGCCGCTGGTGCGAAAGAGCGCCTTGAGCTTGAGCTAGCCAAGGCAGCCAAGGCTAAGGAGCGTCTGCAGCAGGAGGCTACGGACCGCGAGGAGCAGCTTGCCATGGCTGCGACTGCGCGTGAAAGAGAGGTGGCGGGCAAGCTCATGGCCGCTGCCAAGGCTGTTTCGGGTGAGTACCTTATTTTGCTCCTTTCTTGTCGTTTTCTTGTCTTTCTTCTGTGTTACTTTCTTCATTCCTTCTCTTTTTTTTGTCTCAGATGCCGCAGGCATCGAGTTTGACCGCGGCGCTCTGGAGCACGCGAGTGCTCTAGATGATGCTACTGCAGCGGTCGAAGATCGCTGCAGCACCGTCGTCAACTCCCTTGCCAAGGCGAAGGAGGTCCTTGGCCGCTTCTACAGGGAGCTTGTCCCCAAGGGCGCGGCCCTGGATGATGTTGACGCCCTGGCGGAAGCTTTGTCGGCCGAAGCGCATGCGGCGTACAAGCGCAAACAGAAGGGCATCGGTGCATCTATCGGGCTGGCGATGGCCTTGGCGGCTGGAGCGGAGCTGGATCTAACCCAGATCACCTCCCGGATGCCGAAGACTGCGGACGGATCCGAGGTAGCCTTTGCTGCCTATTCTGCTCGCTGCAAGCGATATGGGCCGAAGCTCATTGATCTTCTGTCCGAGTATGCACTGCGACAGCAGGGGGAGGCCAAGGCGAGGCAGTCCGGCTCCGAGGCCACTCAGGGTGCCGCGTCCTAGGCGTTGTAGCTATAGGATAGTTTGTAGTCTTCTTTTGCTTGTAATTATTTTGAGGAATAGAAATCATTGTGCCACGTAGTGGCCTTTATATGCTTAATGAACTTCTTCTGAGTTGTGCTCTTCTCTGTCTGAATATTTATGTCCTTTGCTTTTCTGCTGTGCTAGGTTCCTTCGGGTGCTGACCCCGTTGACACCTCGCCTGCAGCGCAACTGCGTCCATCTTTGGATGATTCCTCGCAACTCGCTTTTCTTCGGGATCGTGTTCGTAGTCTTGAGAGGGAGTTGCTTGGGTTGCGAGGTCACGCCGATGTTTGGAAGTCCAAGGCGGATCGTGGTGCAGCCAGAGAGGAGTACTTGATGGCGGAACTGCTTTGGCTATCTGAGCAGCTTCAATGTAAGTTGTTCTTTGTTTCGAGCTGCAGCTCAGTTCTTCGAATGAGCCTGCTGGCCTTGCCTCTTATTTTGTGCAATTGTCGCAGGTGCTAACCTTGCTCCGAGGGAAGAGAAGGAGCGTGTCGCTGTTCGGGTCAATTGCTTGACTCAACAGGACATGGAGGCTGGCGGCTTCTTCTGGATGGATCGTGACCGCGCCATGGCGCTGGCGACGGTGCAAGATCGTGTGCACCAGGTTTCGCGGGTGCTTCGTCAGGTGCAGACGTCGCTTGCCTCAGTTTTGCATGTCATGTTTCCATTGGATGCTATACCAACAAGCCTTACGGGTCTTCTATCGAAGTTTCGAAGTGTGAGCAATGTCAAGGAGTTGGTGCGGCTCCAGCTCGTTGCGGGCGTGAAGGCTGCTTTGTCCCTTGTGAGGCTGCACCGTCCTGATGTGGATTTGTCTGTTGTAGTAGCTGGGCCACCTCTTCGGCCGGATGGTGGCGAGTGGGATATGCGTCCGCATTATGCGGCTGTAAGGCAGTACGCCGAACAGGTGGTAGATTTGTTTGAGCAGCGTGCTCAGGTTATTCTTCAGAATAGGTAGTACCTGTAAAAGAGGTAGATGTAAAATTTGTATATTTTGACTGGTCGTGTTATGCCCTCTGTTATAAAGGTTTATGTTTATTGTGAGCATGCAATGCTTTGTTCGAGTACGTGTCCTTTTCGTTTGCCTGACGTTGTCAGCTACTCAGGGTGTACACGTGTGATTCTCAGCTGATGAAAATCGTGAGGTGGGGGGAGCCCCCGAGTGCGTTTGTAGCATAAAGTAATGTTGCAAATAACAAAACGAAATTTTGGGGCAAGACACTTAGCTTTATTTATATCGTAATGGAGGAAGTACATTGTTCGGCTGAATAGCCTTGGCTGAAAAGCCTTATTGAAAGTAAAGTGGTAGGTAACTATGGGTAGAATCGCCGTAAGTGTGCGATGTTCCATGGGTTGGAGTATGCGACTCCAGACTCCACGTGCTTGAGGCGATAGGCGCCACCTGGGATGACTTTGGTGATGATGTAGGGTCCTTCCCATGGCGACTCGAATTTCTTCGGTCGTTCTTGCTTGAGTTGCAAGACGAGGTCTCCTTCGACGAAGGACCTTGGGCGTAGCCGGCGGCTGTGGTAGTTGCGGAGACTCTGCTGGTACACCGCCGATCGAGCTGCTGCTACGTCTCTTGCTTCGTCAAGTGTGTCGACGGCATCTTCGAGTGCAGCCGTGGATTCGGCTTCGCTGTAGGCGACGACCCGGGGAGCCTGGTGGCGTACTTCGGCTGGTAGCACGGCCTCGGCTCCGTGTACCATGAAGAAAGGTGTGTAGCCAGTGGATCTGTTTGGCGTAGTCCGTAAGCTTCACAGTACGGATGGTAGCTCCTTCGTCCAGGCTCCAGCTTTCCGTTCGAGTGGACTCATGAGGCGCTTCTTGATACCAGCGCCGATTAGGCCGTTGGCCTTTTCCACTTGCCCGTTTGTTTGCGGGTGTGCTACTGAGGCGTACGTGATATTGATCCCGAGGTCTTCGTAGAAGTCCTGGAACTCCTTGGAGATAAAGTTTGATCCATTGTCGGTGATGATGCTGTGCGGTACGCCGAACCTGTAGACAATGGATTCGAAGAACTTGACGGCAGTTTTTCCCTTTTGGTTGGTGACGGGCATGGCCTCGACCCACTTGGTGAATTTGTCGACTGCGACCAGGAGGTAAACGTGTCCCCCTTTCAAGGACTTTGGCAGTTTGCCAATCAAGTCGAGGCCCCATTGAGCAAAGGGCCAGGCTATAGGTATGGGTCTGAGCTCTGACCCGGGTGCGTGCGGTTTGTCAGCGAACCGTTGGCACCCGTTGCATATTCGGACGATGTCCTTTGCGTCGCTCATGGCCGTTGGCCAGTAGAATCCGGCTCGTAGAGCTTTGGCGACAAGGGAGCGGCTGCCTGCGTGATGGCCGCAGATGCCCTCGTGGATGTCTTGGAGGATGGCTTTCCCGTCACCGATGGTGACGCACCTTTGTAGTACACCCGTAATACTGCGCTTGTATAGCTCGCCATTGATGATGGTGAAGGCTGTTGACCGACGAGATATGCGCCGGGCATCTGTCGGGCTGTCAGGCAGTTCTCCGTTTATCAAGAACTGGAGGTATGGTCGCGTCCAAGTTTCTTCGACTGCCATGACCTGCATTACGTTGACCATGGCGACCTCTGTGTCCAGTTTCTCGGGTCCTTCATGCCCTTCGGGCAGCGTAGCCCCCGAGTGTTCTGCTTCTTCGGGTGATCCCTTGGGGAATTTCCGCTTGATGGATGGCACGCAGATCTGTTCGAGGAACACACTGTTGGAATTATGCCCTAGAGGCAATAATAAAGATGTTATTATTATAATTCTTGTTCATGATAATGTTTATATTCCATGCTAGAATTGTATTAAGCGGAAACTTTAATACTTGTGTGGTTTGTGAACAACACCGTGTCCCTAGTATGCCTCTATGGACTAGCTCATTGATTAATGATGGTTAAGGTTTCCTAACCATGGACATGAGTTGTCAATTAATAATGAGATCATATCATTGGGGAATGATATGGTGGACAGACCCAAACTAAGCGAAGCAATTAGATCGTGTCATCGTGTTCGTCTTTGCGAAGCTTTTCTTATGTCAAATATTGTATTCCTTAGACCATGAGATAATACAACTCCCTGGTATCGAAAGAAAGCTTTGAGGTCATCAAACGTCATCCTATGAGAGGGTGATCATAAAGGTGTCTCTCAGGTGATCGGAAAGTATCTGTTGGGTTGTATGTATCGAGATGGGATTTGTCCCTCCCAAGTCGGAGAGATATACTTCGGGCCCACTCGGTAATCGATATCAACACCGCTTGCAAGCATGTGGTTAAGGAGTTAATCACAAAGTGATATCGGATTACGGAACGAGTAAAGTACTTGCTATGAACGAGATTGAACTAGGTATGACGGTACCGACGATCGGATCTCGGGCAAGTAAAATATCGCGAGACGAAGGGAATATATATATATGGGATTGATTGAATCCTGGCATCGTGGTTCATCCGATATGATCGTCGATGAATGTGTGGGAGTCAATATGGGTTTCCAGACCCCGCTGTTGATTATTGATAGAAGATCATGTCTGCATATTCTCGAACCCGCAGGGTCACACACTTAACGTGTCTCGACGCTAGGATAGATTGGATAGTTGGTTTATGAGTTTTTGTTCGGAGTCTCGGATGGGATCCGGGACATCACGAGAGGTTCCGGAGTGGTCCGGAGAATAAGATTCATATAAGGCAGTGCAGTTTTTGGAGTTCGGAATTGTTTCGGATTAATCGGTATTGTACCGGAAGCTTCTAGAACCTTCCGGAAGGGGACCAACGTGGCCCCACCTTCCGGGAGGGGGCATGGGCCTATGAGGGAGTGCCCTGGCCGCATTGGGCCAGGGGCACAAGGCCCCATAGGGCCCAGCCGGCCTAGAGAGGTTTAACCTCGAGATAGAGTTTCTAGAAGGGGGGGGTTTCCTTGCCCCCCACTCCTTATCCTTTGGGGCCGCCGGTTTGGGCTTGGGGGAGGGGCTAGGGCTGCGCCCCCCTCTATATAAATAGGGGTGGGGCGCACCAACCCCCTACACCTTTCCCTCCAACCCTAGCCGCCCTGCTGCCCTCCTCTCTCCCTCCCGACTGCTTGTAGGCGAAGCCCTGCTGCAGAAATTCTCCACCATATACACCACGCCATCGTGTTTTAGATCCAATCCGTCTCTCCACCATACTTTCTGGTCCAAGGAAGGAGGAGACGTCGAGGTGCTGCACGTGTGCATCTCACGGAGGCACCGCCACTTGTGGTGCTAGATCGGATCGGATCGCGAGGAGGAGAAGCGAGTACGACTACATCACCCACGTTCCGACGAACGTTCCGCTGTGCGAATCTTCAAGGGTATGAAGATCTAATCCAATCTCTCTTGTTGTTTGCATATCCTAGATTAGATCTTGGCTTTCCCTCTGTTCGCATCCGTAGAAAATTTTGATTTACTATGCCGCGAAACCCTTCAGTGGTATCAGAGCTAGATCTATGCGTAGATGTGTTTCACGAGTAGAACACAACATGGTCGTTGCGGGCGTTGATGTTTTCTGTTACAAGCCTCTTGTTTGTGTTCTTCTTATGACGCGAGATAGTGAGATTGAAGCGGTCCAGGCCAACCTTACGCGACGTCGTTCGCGAGACCGGCTCCGCACTTGACGTGTGGCTTGTTCCACACATGCGGCTGGTGGATGTCAGTTTCTCTCACTATAGTTGTCATGGGATTAACACCGGAGTTTGGCAACCATAATATCACCATTGTGGCTTTCCGTAGGTAAGAATCGTTCTTAGCATCTACTCCCATAAGCCATGTAAAACATGCAACAACAAAGTAGAGGCGTCTAACTTGTTTTTGCAGGGAGTGTTTTCTGTGATATGGTATGGCCCAATATGTGATGTGTATAATTTATGCGATGATCATGTTTTGTAATGTTTCACGACTTGCATGTCGATGAGTACACAACCGGCAGGAGCCATATGGTTGTATTTATAATTGTGTATGACCTGCGAGTCAACTTCTTATACGCCATGTAATAGCTTTACTTTATCGCTAAGTAGTTAGCAATAGTTGTAGTTGCTATTCGTGGTGGAGGCAATCATGGTGGAGTGATGGAGATCATACCGGCACGCACAAGATGGAGATCATTGCGCGAAGATTGGCTATACCATGTCACATAAAGTTATATGCATGTGATGTTTATCCTTTTATGTATCTTATTATGCTTAGATCGCGACGGTAGCATTATAATATGATTCCTCACTTAAAGATCGTTGCGGCGATCGGCGTAGCCAGCCGCGACCATGTCGGGTCCGTCGCGATCGTCGTAGACGCGCGATCTTCTCTTGCTACGGCGCTCTCGCCGTCGACCATAGTCGTCTTCTTATTCCGATTGTGCTCAGTGAATGGAGTCTTCTCCGTCAGCCCACCTGTTGGCGATGTCCATGAGGTGATCGAGAGTTTTGGGTTTGATGCGCCGAAGCTCCTCCTTGAAGTCTTGGCGCTTGACGCCGTCCCTGAAGGCGTCGATGGCCCTCTCTTTGGAGATGTGGGCTGCGGAGTTCTTTGTGTTGGACCAGCATAGGATGTACGAGCGAATGGATTCGCCCGTTCGCTGAGTGCAGGCTCGCAATTCTTCGATTGAGGCGGGCCTTTTGCTGGTACCCTTGAAGTTTTGGATGAAACTGTAAGCTAGCTCATCCCAGCTTCGGATGGACCCTGAGGATAGGCTGCTGAGCCAAATCCGGGCTGCGCCTGTCAGCTGTAGCTGAAGGCATTGCATGGCGGTCTCCTTGTTTCCACCGTGCAGTTTGACGGATGATAAGTGATCGCTGAGCCAAGATTTTGGGTCTTGAGTGCCGTCGAACTTCGGAGTATCCGAAGGAAGCTTGAAATTTCGCGGCATCCGTGTCCGTCGGACGGATCTGCTCAAAGCATCGAGCTCCGCAGAGTTCTCCTTCGTCTTCGTCCATCTCGGATTCAGACGAGCATGCGCGCTTAGCTCGCGCTTTGTCGATTTTGCGCTGTGTGAGCGCATCTCTGGCGTCGTAGTCGCGGTCGCGGCGTCGCGAACTCTTCTTCCTTCGGGGAAGGTCATGTTCCTCCTCTTCGGATGAAGGGGTGGGGCTGCGGTCGAACCTGACCGAAGCTTTCTTCTTAGGCTCCTTGGGAGCTTCCTGGTGGAGCGCGGCTCCGACGAGTCCGAGTCCGGTGAGTGCGGACTTGTGCATGGCCCTCTTCGGGTCCCCCTCGGGAGGTGGGTGGGCCGCGAGGTACGCAGTGGCTGCCATGATCGCAGCCTGTGGCGTTTTCGGGATGACGTTGCCGTCGGCATCCATCTCCATGAAGGATGTGTGGAGAGTTCGCGTCAACTCGCGGCGCTCCTTGGGATCCATGTTCTCCATCCGAGAGCGGTGCTTGTTGCCTGGGTTGGCGTTCGAGCTGGAGCCGATACCCATGGCGGAGAGCGCGGCTCGTCGCGCGCTGGACTCTGAGGCTGCTTGCTTGCGTTTGTCAAGCACCTCCTGCATCTTGACCTACTTCTTGTGCTCCTCGATTAGGAGCAGGTGGTAGGCCATCAGCATATCCCGCGAGGCGTCTACGGGCAGTACTATGTTGCCTGCCACAGCTTCGCGGACCTGGGTCCATCCTTCTTTGCTAAGGCGGATGACGTGGCCGCCGTTGTTTTCCCCTTCGGGTGGGGGAGATTGGCTTCTTCTGTTCCCACCGTTTCGTTCTGGCGGGTTAGGCAGCGGGTTGGGTGTTTGTTGATCCACGTCGCTTTGGATGACTGCGGCGCATTGGTAGCGCTCGTAGATTGGCCTGCTGCTGCCGCAACTTTCAGATCCGGAACCATAGGTCCCTGCATCCGATGGCGGATCACACAGATCGGAGTTGCAGCTGCTGCTGTCATAGGAATCATCTGCTGATGATGTTGTGCATAGCACGGAGTGCGGGGCCCATGAAGCGGGCCTGATTGATGGTAGGGGCACCCGCTCAGGGAGGCGGAGGGTGCCAGTTTGCCCCACCTGGAAGCAGAAGCTCCCGAACAAGATTTCGAGTCCGTCGTCTACGGGCTCGAAGTCCTTCATGGTGGCCGGCGAGTGGGCGGTGAAGTCGAAAGCACCGAAGAGGAGATGACTCTCCGTTGCTGCAGAGTTGTAGATTGATCGGGTTGGGATCGTCACAATCGCACAATCAGTGGCCCCAGTTCCCACAGACGGCGCCAATTGACGAGGTATGATCTCATCAATGCCCATTGTTATGGACTTGGGTTTTGGAGAAGATGGGGATGCTGGAGATCGTGGAACGGTTAGCAAACAAGCAACACGGGGACACAAAGTTTACCCAGGTTCAGGCCCCCGGAGGGAAAACCCTACTCCTTCTTGTCTGCTCTTGATTACGGCGGAACCAAAGGTTACAGGGGTGCGCAGATGCAATCTGGCGTGGAGATGTGTATGCGAAAGTATGAGTCGAGAGATCTAGGTCGTGCCCTCCTGTCCTTTATATAGACTTAGGCAGGTCCTGGGCATAGTCCTAGTCGGTTACAGGTTCTAGGGTTTTACCCCTTTGAATTTCCTATCTACTCTAGTCTTGCTCTCCAAGGATCCGAAGGCACCATGGGCCTGGGCCACCCGAAAGTCTTCATGGGCCAACGTACTTTTGCCGTGGGCCTTCCTTGGGCTGGACTAGGTATGCTGAGGTCATGCACCCGCGGGATATAACCATGTCAGAGGCTCTCTCTCATAGTCCACCATACTCGCTCCGGCTTAAGGCGAAGCCCTGCGAGATCTCCCCTCTACTTCCGGTACCACGCCGTTATGCTGCCGGAATCGCGAGGAGAGTGCTACAACCTCTGCTGCCTGCTGGAACAAGGGAGAGGAAGGTCTTCGTCAAGTACCGAACGTGTGACCGACTGCGGAAGTGCTGCCGGAACGCAGCGCCGGAAGGATCGTCTACGCGATCTTGAGATCAGGAAGAGTACGACTACATCACCCACGAGAATCCGCTCTCGTTAAACACTTTGGAATCTTTGAGGGTGAGTTATTCCATCGACTCGTTGCTACAATCTAGTAGATAGATCTTGGCTTGTTTGTTTGTATGCGGTAGAAATTTTTTGTTTTCCATGCTACGAAACCCTACACTCTAAACTGCCTTATAGAGTATTTCTTGAATTACCATTTTAGGAAAGATTATTTGATATTGGTCCCTATCCAGCTTATACTCTGCCTAGTTAGGATTTTATGAAAGATTGTATGGTATATCCACCCAATTGTGGATCTCCGAAGTGAATCTTTCAACATTATTTGTCTTACTTGCTATTGGGACACTTTCGCGTTGATAGGTCAATTTTCGCGAAGAGTCTTGAAAGACAATCGCATGAAAATTTTATACTCCTTTAGATCTTACTTAGCTTAAGCCAAGTTTTATGCTCTTTATGCAGCTTTTAAGATGATTTTGGTAACTATGTCAACCAACACCTACCGTGGATAATATACCAACTGTGGATCAAATACCAGCTGCGGACTATCCTAGGGTGTATGTATTACCCTATGGTTTTCGACATACCTCTGGCATTCTCTCTGAATTGTTAGAGCTTGAAAACCATTTTGGTTCTAAAGCTACCTATTTGTACTTATTCATGATACTTCCATGAACTTGGTACAATTACTTCATTACTTCTTAGCAACATTACCTACTTTGATTGAACTTTAAGTTTATTACTTCTTGTTGCTCCATACATCTTCTACACTAAACTTCCTTCTTATATCTGGCTAAGAATAACCTGAACTTTATCCATCCCCCAAATTGAGTTGATATTCCTTACACTTGGCTTCATTCTTCAAGTAAGTCTTCATCTTGGTCTTCAGAACTCGTCACTCCCTTACACGAATTCCCATTTCTGTCTAGGTCTATAACATCAAGTAGTAACTGGATGTTGCAACATGCATTTGCATATCAAGTCAAACTTCATGTATAGATCTAGTCAAACAAAAAGATCCAAGAAAAACCAATAAATCCAACTGTGCTACATATAACACACAATATTCTAAGCCTAGAATATAGTAGTTGAGTATAGTATATCTCTAGAATTCAGGCTTAGTTGTGTGGTATATGACACCTCCTCATATAGGTTTACATTGTGATACTTAGCACATAGGGTCAAACTATACTTTGTCTCAATATTTACCCAAATTTCTCAATTACAACAGGATAATTTTAAACAAAGTGGTCTCAATTTGGTTTTCACTAACCTTTGGTCTCACCTTTGGAATGATTAACTATATTCAACCTTTCTTTATTAGCCAACTAACCTCACATGATCTCTCCAAATGACTAATCAGATTCTATTTGTTAACTTAAACCAAAGATTATTAGAAATTTTTAGCACCCATGACTTATGTCATAGCTCTACCATGTAATTTTCATACTTCTTCTCCAAGATAAATCACTAATTACTTGTCATACTTACACTTACATCATGGTTTCGGAGATAATCTCACCATGATCTGGTTATGTCTACCTATACATCATGATTTAAGAGCTACTCACCTCATGATGACTTTATTTCTTAATATACTGTCATTCAGTCTTGACCTAATTTCACTCCATCACGTAGAATTCTCAAGTGAATCCCACATGATTACTACTCATTACATCAACATTTATCCTAATGATATTCATCATGTTGTCTTTGGTTATCAACTGACACTAGGATTTTACTGTTCTTACTTAAATTCTAGGATTAGGCTACACCATTAAGACTACTCCAATTGATATCTTAAACTTGATCCTAATCTACTGTGAACAATTGGCTTTCCTTCAATATCATGGTGGGTTATGTCTCCTTCGGAAGACACTAAATAGCACTATACTGAGAAAAGATAAAATAATTACTCCTAAGAAAGAATGACTTAAGCATATGACTTAGGTCTGACAAGGTTATCCTTAAATGGATACTCATCACAAGTCATAAGATCATTTGATTTAGATAAGATGGCTCCTAAAGTCACTATCCAACCTACAGATCTTCCTAAAAGGTTTCAATCCTAAGGTCAAAGCATATGCTCTGATACCAACTGCGGTGACCCAGCATACCACTGCATGATGTAGTACACTATAGTCATTGACATAACACCAATGAAACACCGTTCACTAGTATTACATCCCTCAGAGTGGTACAACAGAAACACAGCAGGTCCAAGACATGACTATAGGTTACAACTCCACTCTTTACACAAGATCCAGGGAACACTCTAGGTTGAAGAGAGAGAAAGAAACTTCTTACAAAGAAGAAGCAGAAATAAATAACTCAAAAACTATCATACTATTAAGACTAGTATCTTAACTAATGGTCTGGCATTGCTGCTATTGCAATACACTATAGAAATAGGTTCTATGGCTAGAGATTATAGTCCTATCTACTCAGTAACTTCGTCTTCACTTGAGTTGGTGTATATGTTGACTTTATTGACTTCATTGAAGAGCTTGGGATTTTGATGATGATTTCTGGAGCATACTTGATGTAGACGTCGTCTGTACTGGCTTTAGAACCTAGCAAGGGTTAAGAAGATACTTTGAGTACGAGTGTACTCAACAAGTTCACTAGAAAAGGAGTGTTTGATGCACTATATCTATAGTCACAGACAGTAGGTCGTAGGCAATGCAAGTTTTCGTAAACATTTCTTCAAAGGTTGCTTTTATTCTGAAAAGCTATGTCCGTCAGTCTTCACGGGTTTACCAGAACTTTCATGGAGTTCCTTTCCCGCCGCGTTCGCAGCTCCTTCCAGGAACAGCGAGTAACAAGTTACGGTTCTTACACTCTGCATAGGTGCGTCACTTTACCCATGAGAGACCTTAGGTTTTGTTGCACGGCCGAGAGTATGTCCCCGTTCAAAATTTCTTGGTTTGAGGCCCAACCTAAGATCTAAGCCAATCACTGCCTTCTCCGCGACCCCACATCACTACTAGGAAAAGGGCTATAGGTAATCCGCACATCCGTGGCTCACATGGTTGAAGTTCCCCACGGTAAAATAGGCGTGGCTCACCTGTGGGTAGTGCCCTACTAGTAACTATAACAACCGTGGCGCACATGGGGTATGTGCGCCACAGATATGTATGGGCCAGGGGCCTGCCAGCCGCATGCCACGTACCCGTAGCGCACATGGCATATGTGCGCTACGGTTGTGGCAAGTTCTGTGGCGCACTATGCCATGTGCGCCACGGATGTATAAACTTAATAGTAGGGCACCTTGCCCTAGTGCCCTACGCCTAACTATCCTGCACCAACTCCACCCCCCCCCCCGTGGATCGCCTTTTTAGGCTTTGCAAAAAATAAAAGAAAATGATAAACACTTCAAAAAATTAAATCCTTTCATATTTAGGAAGATAATGTGGTATAGTTTCTAGGAAAATTAACAAACATGAGTTTTGACTTTTTCTGCAAAAAAAAGTCATGCCACGGTAAAATGGCCGTAACTTTTGCATACGATGTCGAAAAAAATCATATAATATACCAAAATGACGAGAACGAGATTTCGCATGTGCTCGCAACCACCTCTAGTCGTTTAGCGATTTTTTAGATTTTCAAAATTCGAAAAGAGTAAAAAGTTATGGTCAAAAGACCGTTTTTTCCTGCAGAAAAAAAAATAGAGGGCGACTTACCCGTAGCGCACCACCACCTAGTGCGCCACGGATAAGCTTGTGCGGGATTCAAATTTGAATCCCCACCCCGCCCTCCTCCCTTCTCCTTTCCCCTTTTCCCTTCCCCTTTTCCCTCTTCCTCTCCCTTTCCTTCTTCCTTCTTCCTTCTCCCTTCTCCCTTCTTCCTTCTTCCTTCTCCTCCTTCCCCTTCTCCTCTCCTTGCAGTGACGACACGACGTCGGCCTCCTTCTCCTCCTCCTCGCAGTGACAACGGGCGACGGCGGTGCAACGGTGGCCTCCTTCTCCTCCTCCTCGCAGTGACAACGGGCGACGGCGGCATCCTTCTCCTCACCGACTCCCTTCCTTCCTCTCTTCCTCCATCTCTTCCTACCTCCCTCTCTTCCTCCATCTCTTCCTTCCTCCCTCTCTTCCTCCATCTCTTCCTTCCTCCCTCTCTTCCTACCATCCATTCTCCAACCACACACCACCTCGACGTCGGCGAGGACTAGAGCGGCCACGACCCCTCCCGCACCTCCCTGCCACGGCCATGCTCCGGCGAGGTGACACGACTGCGGCGGCGATGCACGGACCCGATTGCTTTTGCAATTCAAAACGAGGGTGTTTTTTGCATTTTTTTGTTTTTTGAAAAACACATCCGTGGCGCACCTGAAAAGGCCTTCTGTGGCGCACTACCAGGTGCGCCACGCCTATCTCGACACAACCGTGGCGCACCATGTAGTGCGCCACGACTACGAGATAGCCGTAGCGTGAGGCCCGTGGCGCACTGCTAGTGCGCCACAGAAGGCCTTTTCAGGTGCGCCACGAACAGACGTTTTTCTAGTAGTGCATGTCTCCTTGGTGTACACCATGCCCACCTTTTGAATTACGACAATGGTTTGTACAGACCGTTCAGATGCCGGAACTATCGTGGGACGTTGAGGGCTCCCACCCATATGGTACATATCCTCTACGAATTACCATATAATATGCATGCTACGAGTGATAACATCCACGACCCGCACATCCAGCTCCATGCGAGAGGGAAAATATACAGCTGACTTCTTCGTCCCCTTCTAAATCTCATGGTCAACGCGTAATATACGGCGCAAGAATCACTGGCGACATTGGTTGTTAAGTCCTAGATAATATGTTCCTTTACCACCGGAACTCTTATAGTAGGTTATTACCTCATGGTAAATAACCTATAATCACATTATTATGAAAATAGTGTTTGCTGACCTTTTTCAAATGCAGGTGATGACAACACTGGATTATTAAAATACTTTACAGAAATAATCAAAGGACATGAGCAAGTGTGAACTTGCCTTTTGTGATTGCAAGATTATGCACTCACGGTCTTCAGGACAATATAAGATCCAATATCTGAAATCAGCATCATTGGTCCGATAAGGACTAATGTTTAAAGAAGCAAGATGCTTTTATGCATAAGTAATGTAATGCAATTTCGTAAAGTCAAATCCCGAGGTAACGTTGTTCTAGGGTTTGGATACCAGAAAGGTTTTCCTTGGAATGTGTTGCCCTTTTAGATTAAGTTTCACACATGTGCTTCTTATTAAGGCTTGTGTATGTGTGTGAAACAACATGTAAACATAATGGCATACAACAATAAGATATACTGATGAGATGTGCTACTCAAGGACTTCTTATATGTGAATTATCTTATCTTCAAGTTTTACCTTGCAAGTGATGACATTTATAAGGAACTCAAGTGTTAACAATCCTAGATATATAAGTAAATCTTAATGTAATGTGATTATTGTTAATTGTCATTTGATGTTTGCAGTGGCAAAAAGAATAACATTTGAAGAAAATCTTACTCAACTAAGCAAAAGTATTTAAGCTTTTAAGTTAATCTTATGAGGTGTTCTTTCTAGTTATAGTCTCTAAGTAAGAAAGAATTACGATATTTGAATAATGACATCATTAGTATTTGGTACTTATCTATCTTGGTTTTGAATTTGGTTGGTTTGGTATTAAGATACTTTATAACTTAATTATAACAGACCAAAGTAAACTATAAAACATATAATAAAGTATTTAGTATTATATTTAAAGTTTGGTAGACTAAAGTTAACTTTAAAACATAGATGGAATTTAGGTGTAATGCTTGTTATACTTATGTCTTGTTCACCTTATAATGTTTCTTTAAAGTTACTTAAGAATGGCATTATTTTTAGTTGGTAAAGGTTTCTTTACATTATAAATGTATAAAGGGATTTATCTCACTATAAGGGTGTGCTTAAGGTTTATGAATAAGTAAACACTATTATTTACTACTTATGAACTCACTATAGTGTTTTCATTTGTTTATAAACTTGTGGTTAAAGTAAAGTAAAGGAATGGTTTTTTTTATCTTATTACAATTATTCTTGGAGATTTTAGATTGGATAAGGATCCTTTTATAAATAATTTACATTAATGGTTGAGAGATAATTTAATAAAATTGTATTTAAAGTGTGTTCATTCTTTTTGAATGCACATAACCAATATTCAATACTAATACTATTTATTAAACTCAATTGACTAATTTTTAGAATTATTAACAAATTTTTATTTACCTTATATGAATTCTCAATTAAGGGAATAGGTTTAAATTCAAGTTATTAAAGTTGTTTAAATTTTTTATTTAACTCAAAAGTGGAATATTATATTTTTAACATATAGGTATTTTTTTATCATTTTGGTATATTATACTTATTTTTGTGATTTACAAATAATAAGATATGATTTCTATAATACTTATTATTTTATAATGACTTAATAAATAACAAATATTTAATTAAGTGTAATAATAATGCATGATTATAGTTTTAAATTATAATTCTTATTTTTCTAATATTTTTGGTATTTTATTTATATTTTTTATATTTACTAATATTAAAATATGATTTATCAAAGTTTTATTACTTATAAACTTTTATTAAATTATATTTATTTAAAGAATTATCATAATAATATTTGATAATAGTTTTAAGTTGTAGATTTTATTTTTCTGAAAATTTTCATATATTAAATGTATTTTTTCTGATTTATAAAACAAAAGATATCAATTTTACAAGATTTAATCAATTTATTACAATATTTGTATTTGAATTACTATTGTTTTGTATTTTTATTAAATAGAGAAAACTCTTTCATACCAATATCTAACCTACCCTAGACACTGAACCGTGGGGTCAGGTCCACGTCAGATGCCACGCGGACAGTGGACCAGTCAAAAGTGGACTTGGTCAAAAGATGACGCAGGCGTGATGCCACGATGACATCAGCACGAACCTGTAATCTTTTTACACTCCTAACTATCCTAGCCAGAGAGACCGACAGATGGTCCCGTGGCCACGTTGACTGCCACGCGGGCTCACCGGAGTCTCGCCGGAGACGCATTCGGAACGACGACAGAGAGGGTTCAGGAAGCGCGGCTTGAGGTTTTTGATGGAGGGTAGTATGTTGAGCGTGGTTGTGGCAGCGCCGCTCCTATTCGATCATCGGAGATAGCTCAACGGTGAGCAACTACGGCGGCGGCATGCAACACACGTCGGCAGAGCCAACCAGGAAGCAATCAACGGTTTAGAACGGTGCTACAGTCTCAGAAACTCACCACGAAGCTCGTTGGAGAGTCGGCGACGCAATTCGTGACCGGAATTGAGGTAGACGACGGCGGCCGGACCTCAGGAAGGACGTCTCGATTCATGGTACTGTGACCGTTTTAGGTTGCGTGGTTTGGCAGGAAGGATCAGGGGGACGAGGTGGAGACATGAGTGTGCTTGGTGGTGCCTAGGGTGATACAAAACGGCGTCGATTCGTCGGCTTCTAAAGCTAGGGTTCAGGACAAAAGGAAAACTCGGGAGGAAGAAGAAATAAATGGGGATAAGGATGTGCGAGGCAGCGCCGTGTCCTTCTTATCCCATTCTGCTAACGATAGCCTCGACACGAATCGTGGCGACCACGGCGGACGGCGGAGCTCGGGCCAGGCAGCTGCTTCGGCGGAGAGTCCTTCTGTCGAGAGGAAGAAGAAAAGAATTAAATCGAGAGGGTACGCGGGCTGCTGTTGGGCCTCCGTGGGCTGCTGCGGAGGGAGCGAAAGAGAAAGGCTGCTACTCCTGGGCAGTGGATAGGTAGTAGAGAAAATGGGCTGAGGCCTGGTTTCGTTTTTATTTTTAATTTCACATTTTTATTTCTGTTTTCTTTCCTAGCTTTGTATTTATTCATTTGTTTTAACTTTCTAGGAATTCTTATTTAGAAAATTGTATGTTTATGGAAATATACTTAAGATTCTGGTATTAATAGTTTTTTTATAATAATATATTTTATTGATTTACCTTTTTATATACTTTCATATTCATAATTATATGAAGGTTATTATATCAAATAGAATAAGTAGAAATTAGGGTCTTAGGTTTTAGGATTTGTTTATGATCTTATAAAATTGATGTTTTGATTCTTATTGATTTATAATATTAAAGAAACTTTTATATATCTTGATCCTTCATTATGATTTGATACATAAAGTTTTGAGTACTTAAAATGGTTAATATTATTCTCATAATTTAGGAAATAGCAATGTAAATATTTTATTATTACTAACATAAGGGTTAGAGGTTTGAGATTATAAATGTCTACCATAAATTTATGGGAGTTTTAATATTTTTATATCCTTTTATAAATGTGAATAAAGGTGAATGGTGAAGACATATTATCTTTATGTTTATGATCATGAATGATATCACCATTTAAAGTGAAATAATGGGATTGTTTTCTAGGCTAACTTATGAGAAATAATTGATAAATATAGTTCTTAAGCACCTATGATAATGATGGTTGAAAATAACAAAGATGTGCTTAAGTGATTTGCTATAGGAAAATATTCTTATAAATCTTTGTGGAAATAAAATGATTTATCCAACAGATGAGATGGATGTTAAGTTTGGTTATAGATTTAGGGTTTAGTAGTTACCAGGAATTCCTATCTTCCATAATTCACAATCTTGGACTTATAATTAAGGAATTCCTTTCCTAGATATATTACTTCTCTATATCCTTCATTATTCTTGTAAATCTATTTATAAACACGATAAGCTTGACACTAAAGTTTTTTTTATAATTTTCTCATATCCATACTTGGTTAAACCAACTACCCTACTGCTGATAACCTCTAATCCAACAAGTAGTGACTTCTAACTCCATTCATACTCTTCCTTAATCATCCATCACTACATTACTCTAGTAGCTATATATATATACTTTACTTCACCTCAAGAGTTAGTATCTCCCAAGAGAAAACTACTACTTCTATAATTCAATGTTACTCTAGCATCATCTTAATCATACTTTCATCTCTCTACTTAACTCTAGTAACTCATACTCCAATCTCTCATTGTATTAATGTGACTTGTCATAGCTAACCTAGAATAACATATCTATACTAGGGTTCAATCATGTTCTATCCACCAATGTCACTTATACATGATATAATCATTCAATCTTTGTGACTTAAACATAATCATTATAATCCTTTGATCATTTATGGCTTAGGTTTCTAGTTGGCTAATCAAGGCTTCCATCCATACAACATTACAGTTGTATTCTAATTATCTTCTGTTTAGCTCTATTGGATTAAGAGATATAATTCATTGACTATACCTACTTGATCCAATAGGACTACCACCGGTAACTATCTTCAGGATTCATCCTTGTAATCTTCTTTGTTACCATATTGATTTGATTTCCTCCAATCACTCCCATCCTATAGATGATATCTAAATCTATCATTACAACCTATCTCTTCTTACTTCTTTCTCTAAAAGTTTTAGAGAGTTGATAGATTAAGAATTTGGGGATCAATAGTTGATTACTCAACATTGATGATCAACAGATATTAGAATATGATTCCAATAGGAATGGTAAAGATTGATGTGGATAAAAAGATACATGGTGAATGGTCTTTGAATTGGTTTCCCTCCTACTCCATATAACTAAAGAGTTAGGGTTAGGTATTACCATGATACTCATGGTATAAGTAAATGAGATTAAGATTTAGTGGTTCCATTCCTATTACTTAAGTTATGTTTATAACTTGGTATTCATGAGTGTGTAATGAATACTAGGATATAATCCCTAAGGATCAAATATAATCCATTAAGTAATGAATTAGGGTTTAAATTTTATTACATTTGATCTACCCTTAGATCAAATCTCCCTTACCCCAAATAAGGTTTTAGCAAAGATCATATTGAAACTTATCGCAGTCAACTTGATGATCTACTTCAATTCCATCAAGTGAAGAGAAGCTTCAATCACTTTGAAAAGTTTTTGTTTAAAAGCGCGAAAATTATTCAAATTTTCTATCAATGAATGCAATGCACACAACTGTGTTCAGCTTATTTCTAAGCTCTAATGCTGGGATGTTACAAATTCGGCAGGAATTTGTCTTTTTCACCTAGGGTGGACGGAAAGGTTTGATATCCTCCTATTGGGACATTGTACATTTAAGGTGGTCTAGTATTTTTGAAAAATGGGGTGGTAGCATTTTGAATTAGCCATTTGGTGGTTATTTTACAAAATCCCCCATTTTTTGTGCTCGGAAAATGGAAAATGTCTTTTTGGTGCGACAAAAAGGAAAACTTCCTCCTGCAACATTTTTCACCATTACATGATGCACATGCATGCACAATCTGGGCACATTATCACAAACTATGCCTTGATTCTAGCCATAATATTGGTCATTTGACCCGAAAGACAGGAAACCTCGAATGAGATAGGTCATTTTGTAAAGGATTTTTTGAGACATATTCAATATACCAAGTTTGATATTTTTCCTTCTAACTATATCACATAATATGACACCACGCGAAGGTTTTACATGTTTCGATCATTTTTAAATTTTTATGCCTGTTTTAAACTATGGTCAAAACGGCGAGCACAAAGATTCTTATTCAACATAAATATATAATATTTGAGTTTAGATAGATAGATCTAATTATTCTGCAAAATATGATATATTATTTGTATTTTTTGAATTAGAATGAATTTTTTATGATTTTTCTAAATGTAATGTGATAAAAAAGAAAAAAAAGAAAAAAAGTACTTTGCCGTGTATACTGCGAAATACACACGGCAAAGGCCTTTTGCCGTGTATACTGCAGAATACAGAAGGCAAAGGCCGACAATGCCACACAGCAAAGAGGCCACCGTCTACAACCGTTAGCCCCTCCCCCTCAAGTGGATCTGTGGGGCCGCGGGTCCCACCTCATTGCCCTGACGACGCCTATGCCGTGTGCCGCTGTCGACTTTGCCGAGTGTTTTTTCTTTGTCGTGTTACTTTGTGGGTCTTTTCCGTGTTCTTTTTTCGAAAATTTTCGTGTTCATGTACTTTGTCGTGTGTTTTCTTGGTTACACATGGCAAAGACAAACTTTGCCGTACTCCGATTTATTTAGCACACGGCAAAGCCGTGTCTACACGGCAGTAACATATTTTCCCGCAGTGGTTGTAAGATCACTTGTGCTTTCAGCTGAATCTAGAAGATAACGTAATTTATATCCTGGATGGTGGAGCTTAAATTAGAATTGCTAACTGTAGCATTTCAAGGATTTTCTCAAGATTGTCAGTTTAGCATTTATCCTTTTGGCAGTGTCACCATAATGACGACTGTATCCAAACTTTCTCCACTAGAGCAAAAAATCTTCATGCCCCATCCAACAATTTTCAAGTAGAAAAGGTGTGGATATCTCATGTGATTGATTCGAACAAAACATGCAGTATACAATTATATGCATGTATGTCTTTCTGTCAGTTCTTCGCAGGCAATTATTAATTGGGCACGACCTGGTCCAGAGTGATGATTGTGAATTCTATTCCATTTGGTGGAAAAGCTCAAGCACGTTCCGGTTTTGTTAAAGAGGAACTTGCACCACAGTAGCAGCAGAGCAGTAGCACATTCTTTCATCCCAGGCAACTTGTCCGTCTTATACAATCCACAATTAGGCCATCCATGTTCTAGATGTCTGGATCTTTAGGGTTTATCACAACTTACCGTTATGCATGTTAAATGTGACTACAGGACGCGCCCTACGCCGAGGGCAAAAAGCCGTCGGCGTAGGCCAAAATGACCTCGGCGTATGATACGCCGACGACTGCCCTCAGCGTAGCCTCCTCGGCAAAGGACTCCCTTGGCGGAGCACATAGAGGCAGTCGGTGTATGCTACGCTGAGGGCAATGTCCTCGGCGTAGCGGCCGTCGGCATACCTTGTCGACAGGTTGGAAAAACATTTTAAAAAAAAAATTATTTTTTTCTCAATTTTTGAATCTTTGAATTGTTTGACTCGTTAATCTTTCACTTTGAATATTTTTAACATTAATTATACTTAATATTTAATTAAATTGCAGTCTTGATCGAACTTTCCGGCCGATCACCCATCCTAATACTACTCCAGCTCCAGCACGCTTAACTTCCTTGTTCCTTTAGAATTTGTTTCCGCAAAGTAATTCATATATTGTTGTCAATACTATGATATCAATCCTATTAACTCTTATATCATCATGTCATATGTTAATATTTTTTGAAATTACAAATAATTATTTAAGTAAACATTAATGAATAAGTAAATATATTATTGAATTCAAATAAACATATAATAATTTTTCTTTTTATATTTTTATATTTAATATGGAATAATTAATATCTTTAAATCCGTAAATCGGAATTCGACAAATAATATGTCTAAATTGATCAGAAAAAGGAGAGAAATCCAAATATTATATCCATATCAGGTCCCCCTGTTGGAACATTTTCCATATAAGGTGGTCTAGTATTTTTGTAAAATGTGGTGTTAGTATTTTGAATTAGCTATTTGGTGGTTGCTTCACAAAACCGTCTGTTTTTTGTGCTCGGAAAATGGAAAATAGTTTTTTGGTGTGACAAAAAGGAAAACTTCCTCCTGCAACATTGTTCGTCATCCCATTATGCACATGTATGCACAATATGGACACATTATCACAAACTATGCCTTGATTCTAGCCATAACATTGGTCATTTGACCCGAAAGTCAAGAAACCTCGAATAAGTTATGTTATTTTGTGAAGGTTTTTTTGAGACATAATCAATATACCAAGTTTGATATTTTTCCTTCTAACTATGTCACATAATATGACACCACGTGAAGGTTTCGCATTATTTCGATCATTTTTGAATGTTTTATGCCCGTTTTAAACCATCGTCAAACTTTGTCGAACGACGGGCATGAAGGTTCTTAGCTCGGGGCCGAGCCTCGCTAAACTTGCATTGGATCTTTGATAAAATAGCTTATTGTGAACCTAAAAATGATTTTTATAAAAGAACATGGGCATCGGATCATGTACCTGTAGTTCATATCTGACCCACTTCCTGCCGATTCGGCAAAAAATTGTCTTTTTCACTAGAGGTAGACGGAAAGGTTTCAAACCCTCTGTTCGGACATTGTCCATATAAGGTGGTCTAGTATTTTTGTAAAATGTGGTGGTACTATTTTGAATTAGCGATTTGGTGGTTGCTTCACAAAACCGTCCGTTTTTTATGCTCGAAAAATGGAAAATGACTTTTTGGTGCGACAAAAATGAAAACTTCCTCCTGCAACATTGTTCCCATTATGCACATGTATGCACAATATGGGAACATTATCACAAACTATGTCTTGATTCAGGCTATAACATTGGTCATTTCACCCGAAATCCAAGAAACCTCGAATGAGATAGGTCATTTTGTGAAGGTTTTTTTGAGACATAATCAATATACCAAGTTTGATATTTTTCCTTCTAACTATGTCACATAATATAACACCACGCGAAGGTTTCACATTGTTTCGATCGTTTTTGAATTTTTTATATCCTTTTTAAACTATATATAATGTTTTATGTTTCACTTAATTTTTATTTACAAATGTGTAATATTTGAGCGTAGATAGATAGATCTTATTTTTCTGCAAATTTTGATATATTATTTGTATTTTTCCGAATTAGAATGATTTAGTTATGATTTTTCAAAGTTTAATGAGGTAAAATAAAAAATAACTACGCTGGGGACAATTCTACGTCGACGGCTGCTTGGCGAGGCTGGCCTGAACGATGGCTACGCCAACGGCCCGACGTTTGGCCTTTGCGTAGCGACCGGCCATCGGCTTAGCATCCTATTCCTGTAGTGTGTAATTAAAGAACTCGCTGATGCATTTGTAATTCCGTTGGCATCAGATGCCTCCACATCCAGATGCACGTATGTAGACTGCACGCCAAACTTGGACCAGGTTTTAACTAATTTGTAATGAAACTGGGTTCGACGCGCCTTCTGTAAGAGCTATACATACCCCTGCGCCCCCTGGCCGCCTTAAGCCAGAGCGAGACACTTAGCAGTTCATTAGCAATGGCGCACAGGTTAATGGCGCTGTCGCTCGTGTCGGCTCACAACCTGAAGGATGTGAACGTGTTCAGCCGCATGGAGGTGTACGCCCTCGGGTCCGTCTGCGGCGACCCTCGCACGCTGCAGAAGACCAAGACCGACCGCGACGGCGCCAGGCATCCGACGTGGGGCTCCGACGAAACGTTCTGGTTCCCCGTCCCGCCCACGGCCGACGTGGCCTACGGGTCCGGCGCCTGCCTCCACGTGCTCCTCCGCACCGAGCGCCTCTTCAGCTTCGGCGGCCGTGACGTCGGTGAGGTGTACATCCCTCTCGCCGAGCTGCTCGCCAGCGCCTGCGACCCCGACGCCGCCACGGAGTGGCAGCGCCCGTCGTACCAGGTCCAAAAGGTGCAATGCGGCGAGCGACACGGCACGCTCAAGGTGGCGTACCGTTTCGGGCCCGTGATGCCGCCGCTCGTCCCGGACAACGCCTACCAGCCGCCGCCGTGGCAGTTCTACCCTCCACCACATGCTTACCCGACGAGGTACCAGACGGGGACGAAGTATATTTGGAAGAACAGCAGCTTCGCCCAGGGGCTCGGAGCCGGGCTGCTCGGTGGAGGTATCGGGGCTATGCGGTTCCCCGACATGCCGTCATCGGACAATTCGGCTGGTCACACAACCGTGCTAGCCATCGCCGGAGAGATTACCGTCTAGAAGTATATATACTACATGAATAGGCGACCTTCGCCTGGTCGCATGTATGGTGTTCTGACATGGCATGGCTAGGATGATACTATTGCACGTCTTTTTGTCAACTGAACAAAGTATTCATGTCTAACATGAAAGCACTTGAAAGTATTCATATCATCCAAAAAATACAAATGGAATTGACCAATTAACATAAAAGGAATAATTGGGCATACCCTGATATGGATTATCAGTACAAATTGTAAATCCCAATGAAATCAACTACAAAGATAGTGTACACCTAAAAAAACTACCAAGTGTAAGAAAAACTAAAAAAGACGGGAGCTTGGGAGGCGGCAGTGGAACCAGCCACTTACACGAGTGAGCGGTGGGGGTTGGGGGTGGCGGCAGCATCTTGAGCCATAGGGGTTGGGGGCGGCGGTGGCGGTGGAACCCTTGCTCTCCATGAGCACCGAGGGAGTGATGCATGGTTTTGAAAACAGAGGTGTAATGTGTCAGCCGACTTTATTTGTTTGACCATGAGTCGTAAACGTGGAGAATCCAAACAGTCAAGGGCAAGCTCATATGCAGCGGCATGATCAACATAGGTTCACAGGAAAGACACATAAGGCTGGCAGGGTGCCTCGCAAATATGCTTAGTGCGACCACACTTAAGCTATATAATAACTTAATTTGTGTGAATCTGCAAGTTGTACACTTTTTATGATCACTTATACAACTGACTCACTGAATTATATAATACTCATGCCTTAGTTTCAAAAAAAAAGGAAAACGACATACACATACTATGAGCTGAATTCGTGTAATTTGCATGTCTACTATCTACACCCCAATGCTATAGAGAGAATAGAATTATAATCAGTTAAGCATCGAAATATCATAAGACCCAAATAAATCATTTCCTTCTTGAGGTGAGATGACAAATCAAAGCCCTAGTGATGCATACTCGATGCCTTCAAAATCAAACTTCTATAATAATATAAACAACTACTATCTAGTATGACAAATTCTGATTTCTTTTCACCAGAATCAAACTAACAATGGTGAAACAACTGGAATTAACTTCCTCGCATTACACTTCAAACATGCATGACAAAAAGTCTAGAATAACCATAGCGGTATTCTAAACATTTTAAATGCCGTTCTAAAATGCCATGAGTGCACAGGTGACATAAGCAACCAGAGAAGACATGAATGAATAACCAACAATGTCTTATGCTCCATGCATGAATGACCTATGTTTGGACTATAGAGAGATGTACATGCGTGCAACTGCAAGAGTAATAGCACCAAAAAAATACCTAATCTTCTAAATGTTAAGCTTATCATCGCTATGGCAGTCAGACTATAATCTCAAACTCATATAATGAAGCTATTCTAAATTACATCCCACATAATCCTTTTACATAAAGAATGTTTGTAGTTTTAGAAGTTCTATTTAAGAAGAACAATAAGATGGTGATAGAGTCCTTGCTCACCTCAAGTGACGCGACAGTGGTAATCTTTAGAGGCGTTCGATGGGGAGCCCATCGCCCTTGGAAGCGCATGGGGAGTGTAGTGTTTGGGAACTGTCCAATCTGAAAATCAAAACCAAAGAAATATCTTGAGAAAAGTGAGGCGTTTGGAATATAATTATTCGACCAGGGGATTGTCTATGATTTTATTTTTACCTTGGGGTGAAGAATGCGGCATCCACTACAGCAGGAGCTGACTATGATGAGCTTGTCATCAGTGTTACGCAGGGGTAATTAGCAGACCATATGCATACTCAACCTTGTTCGTCTTTGGCCATGTTCCCTTTTCCCACCACCCGATGATCTTGTTAATCGTCATGCTTCCATTCATCAATCATCAAATCTGTGTTCGTATGCATAAACAACAGAGAGTATCGAATTTAGTTCATGTCCTCCATAAGCAACTCAACATTAAATATTCTACGTCTATTAAAATCACAACCTAAAAATTTAGGATTCAGGTGCCCTTTACCCCTTTCTATCAGTAAGTGGGTATAATTTGCATTCATGTTGACCAAGTTAACACCAAAAGGAGTCACACGCCAGATGATTATACAAATCGCGCATAGCTCTGAATTCAAAGTTGAGTAGTGTTGGAGATATGCCCAAGAGCCAATAATAAAGTGGTTATTATTATATGTTTATGATAAATGTTTACATCCCATGCTATAATTGTATTAATAGGAAACATTAATACTTGTGTGTTTTGTAAACATAAAAGATTCCCTAGTAAGCCTCTTGTTAAGCTAGCTTGTTGAATAATAGATGATCATGGTTTCCTGATCATGGACATTGGATGTTATTAATAACAAGGTCATATCATTAGGAGAATGATATGATGAACACACTTCCATAGTAAGCATAGCATAAGATCAAGTCATTAAGTTCGTTTTGCTACAAGCTTTCAGATACATAGTAACCTAATCCTTCGACCATGAGATCATGTTAATCACCGTCACTGGATGAGTAGTTTGATGACATCAAACGCCACTTCCAAAATTGGGTGGTTATAAAGGTAGCATTAGGTATTCTGAAAGTATGTGTTGAAGCGCATGGATCAATAGTGGGATTTGTCCATCCATATGACGAATAGATATACTCTAGGCCCTCTCGGTGGAATGTCATCCAATTGGCTTGCAAGCATGTGACTAGGTCACAAGGGATGTCATATCACGGAACGAGTAACGAGTACTTATCGGTAACGAGGTTGAACTAGGTATGGAGATAGCGATGGTCGAACCTCGGATAAGTAAAGTATCGCACGACAAAGGGAATCAGTATCATATGTGAATGGTTCATTCGATCACGAAGTCATCGTTGAATATGTAGGAGTCATTATGGATCTCCAGATCCCGCTATTGGTTATTGACTGGAGAGGTGTCTCGATCATTTCTGCATAGTTCGCGAACCGTAGGGTGACACACTTAAGGTTCGATTTTATTTAAGTAGATATAGAATATGATTTGGAGACTCAATGTTGTTCGGAGTCTCAAATTGGATCCAGGACATCACGAGGAGACCCGTAATGGTCCGGAGAATACAATTCATATAATAAAAGTCATTTTCTGGGGTTCGGAAATATTTTTGGTGTTTTGACCGGAAGCTTCTAGAAGGTTCTAGAAGGGGCCACCAGTGGGCCCACCACCCCAGGAGGGACCATATGGGTCAAGGGTATGCTGCGGGGGCCTTGGGCCAGCCGCACATGACCCAAAGGGTCAAACCGGCCAGCCAAAGGAATTGGGGTCAAACCCTAGTTTGGTAAGAAGGGAAACTTGGAGGGGGGGGTCCCCCTCTTCCCCCTTATGGCCGAGTTGGGGGGAACTCGGCAAGGGCTGGGAACCACTTGGCCATAGCCCCCCACCTATATAAAGAGGGGTGGGGGCGCACCCCCTTGCCCCTTGTCCCAGGTGCCACCAACCCTAGCCGCCACCTCCTCCCTCCTCCATCTTCCTGCTGCGGCTTAGGCGAAACCCTGCAGGGATTTCTCCTCGACCACCACCACCACACCGTCGTGCTGCTGGGATTCCAAGGGGATCTACTACCTCCGCTGCCTGCTGGAACGGGGAGAGGAAGGTCTTCATCGACTCTACGTGTGACTGAGTGCAGAAGCGCTACCAAAACGCGGCGCCGGAAGGATCGTCTACACGATCTTGAGATCGTCAAGTGATCGACTACATCAACCATGAGAATCTAATCTCGTTAAACGCTTTGGATCTACGAGGGTTAGTTCTCTTCAATCTCGTTGAAGTGATCTCGTGAATTAGATCTTGTCTTTGCCATAGGTTAGATCTTGGTTTTATATGTTCCTGCGATAGAATTTTTTTGTTTTCCATGCAACGAACCCTACAGTGGTATCGGAGCCGAATCTATGCGTATATCTGTTACACGAGTAGAACACAATGGTTTTGTGGGAGTTGATGCTTTTGTTGTCGCTTTATTTTCATGTACTTTTCATCTTGCGGGATGGTGGGATGAAGTGGACCGGTCTAACCTTACATGTCGTCGTACATGAGACTTGCTCCACGCTCAACGTGCAACTTGCATTGCATAAGTGGCTTTGCGGGTATCTGTCTCTCCTACCATAGTTAAGAGTCAATTTACAATGGGCACTTGACAACACTTGTATCAACGTTGTGGTTCTTGTTCGTAGGTAAGAACGATTCTTATTCGAAAGCCCCAAGCCACGTAAAACATGTAAACAAAATTATAGGCATCTAACTTGTTTTTGCAGGGGCATGTGATGTGATATGGCCATGATGTGATTGTCATTATATTTGATGTATGAAATGATCCTTATTGTAAGTTGGCAACCGGCATGATCCTAATGGTTGTCTTTAAATTTGTTAAGAACTGCGTGTCTATTCATCATGTAATAGCTTTATTCCAAGTAGTTGTAATAGTTGCTATTGGTGATGGACAACCATGAAGCGGCGCCACGGACCTTGACGCAATGCTGGTAATGATGGAGATCATGTCCGTGCTTTGGATATGGAGATCAAAGGAACAAGAATAAATGCCATATCATATCACACATTATGAATTGTATGTGATGCTAATCCTTTATACATCTTGTATTGCTTAGATCGCGATGGTAGCATTATACGATGATCCCTCTCACTAAATATTAAGTAATAAAGTGTTCGTCCTTAGTAGGCACCGTTGCTAAGACTCGTCGTTTCGAAGCATCACGTGATGATCGGGTGTTATAGATTCTACGTGTGCATACAACGGGTGCAAGCCATATTTTCACATGCGGATACTAAGCGTAACCTTGATGAGCGTAGCATGTACAGACATGGTCTCAGAACACGGAATACCGAAAGGTAAAGCATGAGTCATATGGATGATATGATGAACATGTTGATTGTTTGCCTTTGAAGCTACATCATCTCTGATGATGATCGGACTTGATATAGTGGATTTGGTTCGTGTAATCACTAAGGCAACATGAGGGATGTTGTTTTGAGTGGGAGTTCAAATAGTAATATGATTAAAGTTGAACACTATTTATCATAAATTAAATCAAAGTGAATTTGCATAATTTTTTGTAGTCATTGACATCCGTTCACCACTTTACGCTTAGTTATAATTGAGATAATAGAACTATAGAATTATGGATACGGACTGGTATCATATTGTTTTGAGTGTCAATCTAAAGATTAAAAGTCCTATTGCAAACTTTCAGCAAACTCCATTTACTCCATGAAGTTTAATAAGTAGTATTAAATCAAGAGTAACAATTCCAGTGTTAGTATCTAAATATCATGTTTGCCTCCATGATTCTTGATATTCAAAAGATTGTTTTAATATCAAGGTTATCTAGGAGCTGAAAGAATTGTTTCAGAAACCATCATGTGTAGAAGATATTGCGATATCTGAAACAATGTTTTGATTGCAACATGATAGAGTACAATTTGGCAAAATATATGTTCTCATATTTGATAAGAATTTGCGAAGGTTGTAGACGCTAGACATCCTAATCCTCTAAAAAGGGTTTTGAAAAAGCAACATTATACTCACGATTCACCTTTATAAGCTATGGTAGCTTGATTATGAAAGTTGTCATGATAAGGATGAATAGAAGATGTAGGTAAAGTGTTTACTACACTAAAAGATTACTAAAGAATGAATTTTGAAAGAACACCAAACATTTTATGATGGTGATCTATTTCAAAGTGCAAGCCAAAGGTATTAGTATTTGACTATACATGCTTTGGACTATGTGTCATTTGTATGGCGCCACTGTTGATGTTGATAGATTCTTTTAAACCGGAAAAGGAAATGCTGAAAGGGAATCTCATAAATATTTGGCAGAAAAAGGAATGACTGGAATTGTCCAGCTGAGGTATATAGATGATATACATGTTATGGTTGTATTATTTGCTTATTAAACAATGTAGTTATTGGGTATTGGATACGAAATTGGTTGGTATGAAATGTCATACAGAATAACACAATTCATGAACTACAATGGCCTAAGTAACTAACAAGAGAATATGTGATGATGTTTATCGAAAATAAAGTATTGTTGTGTTTCTCATTGACATCAAAGCTTTCCTTCGAGATTTGTTTTAATAATTTTTATTTTGATGAGGTATTATGAGAACAAAAGGTTGTTCAAATAATTTCCATATTCCATAATAGATGGATGATATACAAGTCTAGTTGGATAAATCACATTCATAAAACTAATGCTAAAAATATCGTAAGACAAATGATTGAAAGATCACTTACGAAGTGACATCGCTGTTTAAATTATATTGGAAAGAAAACATGAAGAAACTCCATTTTGATGGAATTTTGGAGTCTTTTTATTTTGATCAAATGACACTTGTGAGACTTTCCTAGAGATAATTGAAACTCCGTTCATAGGCCAAAAGGGAATGGATGACTAACTTGTTGGAATTCGTACATATTAATGTATGTAGTCCATTATATGTAGTCGTGAGTGATGGATTTAAACTTCATATGCTTTCTCCGAAAATTTGAGTGAATATATGTGTATATTTACTTAATGAGGAAGAAGTATGAAACATTTGAAAATGTTCATAGACTTTCAAAATGAAGTAGAAAATCATTATAACAAGAAAATAAAGAGTTTATGATTCGATCATAAAGGAATATATTTGAGTTACAAATTTAGCAAAACACCTAAAGCTTTGAGGAATCGTTCCATGGATTTGCATTTCCCGAAACACCACATGAGTATGGAGTGTTCGAGATATGTAATGAAACATTGTTTGACACGGTAAGATCAAAGGTGTCATTTATAAAACTGTCATTATATTTAAAAAGATTAAAACTTTAGTGACTACCCCTTTTACACTAAAAATAGCACCATCATGATCCGTTGAAATGACACCATATAAGTTATGGCTTGAGATAAAACCCAAGTTGTCCTTTCTTAAACTGGTATGCTAGGCATAAATAAAATATTTATAACCAAAGTCGGATGAGCATGTCTTTGTATGTTATTTCGAATAACCGTTAGGTATTCCTCCATAACACCGAATACAAAAGTGTTTTTCTCTTAGAACTTCAAGTTTCTTTAGAAGGAATTTTTCGTGAAAATTTAAGTGGGAGGACAATAGAACTTTGATAAGGTTATTGAACCTTTCCTATATGTGCTGAGTTACGCAGCGCCGAAAAGTGTCCCGGAGACAGCAAAAATGCTCATGGCTCACGTGCCTCAAAGGTTGTGGTCATGGAGGTCTAAGTTTCTATTGGACCAAGTAGGTCGGGTAAACAATCAAATACTAAGATTTCAGAGTAAATCATTGTTGTTTGACAATGGTGAACCGACTATATGCAAAGAAGCAATGATGGGCCCTGACTCCGTCAGATGGCTTGAAGCCATAGAACCCGTGATAGTTCCATACACGAGAAATCAAGTTTTTAAACTAGAAAGACTCTCTGGAAAGGTGTAAAACCTTTTAGTCGTATTTGGATCTATAAAAAATAGACATGGATGTTTTACATCTATGAAATTTTTGAAATGTTGGTAAAGAGTTTACGACAACGTTCAAGAAGTTGACTATGACAATATTTGATTTTTCATAGCGATATTTAGTCTGGAAAGATTAATGTAGCAACCACTACATATAATTTTTTTATATGATAGTTGAACAAATAAAACAAAGTTCTTCTAATAGAATAGTTACCTAGGACTTGTACATGACATGATTCAAAGGGTTTTGTTAATTCAAAGGATGCTAAAAAGAGCATGTAAACTTCAATGGCTGAAGTAAGCATCGCGGAGTTGGAACCTTCACCGTGATGAAATTGTTAAAAGATTTAATTTCATCAGCGATGATAAAGATGCTTGTGTATGCAAGAAATTAAGTGGGAGCTCTAAGACATATTTCTAATACATTATGTGAAAGACATATTGTTCATTCGAAATGATGTATCGTTTATTGATACAGGGTTAAAAAAATTCGTTTCAATGAAAGACTTAGGCAAAACCCGAATATTTGGCATCAATGTCTATATGGATAGACTGAGACGCTAATATGGTTGCGCCAAATGTACATATATGAGATATTTAATGAGTTCAATATGGAAATGACAAGAAAAGTTCTTGCCACACAGAAAGGATTGAATCAAGATTCAAGTGTTTTGACACTTGGTGAATGAAATTAGAAGAATATTTTTGATTGATCATACTGTGATATGTACACATCCAGATATGTCCTATGCTCTAAATGCTATGAGAATATATCAGAATTATTCATAAGATAATAATTGGACAATAATTCTTATGATCTTTAGAAGAACTAAGAATATGTTATTTTTGTAGAAGTGACAAATAGATAGATAGATAGTTTATTGTAAAGTATTACATTGATACTAGTTTTGTCACAAGATACAAATTAAGTTTATCTCAATTTAAACTAAAGGTGGCACAATGTAATCGAAAGGAGATTTCATAACGGATTTGGATGAGTTCCAAAGTTAAGACATTGTGCTACATACTACAACAAAAAGTCTATGTATATGACTGCTACTGTAGCAGCAAAAGAGAGCATTTGTGTCAAGTAGTTCGTTATCAAACTAGGTGTGGTTCACAGTGGGCTAGTACTATGAAGATATATTGTACAACAATTGTATCGACATGATTTAACCCCAAGGAACTAAAGGTCTCACCAAAGGACAAAATTTGTACAATGCCATCTCAATGAAGAATGAGTGATGCGTAGAGACACAAAGACATGTAAATACGCACGAACCTGAATGTGTCAGATCCGAAGATTATGTTTACCACTAGAAATCATGTATATACAACACCAGAAAGCCATAGGTGTTGAATGCACAAGTTTTTACAAACTAGATTATTGACTCTAGTGCAAGTGGGAGACTATTGGAGATATGCCCAAGAGGCAATAATAAAGTGGTTATTATTATATATTTATGTTTATGGTAAATGTTTACATCCCATGCTATAATGCTATTAATATGAAACATTAATACTTGTGTGTTTTGTAAATATAAAAGAGTCCCTTGTAAGCCTCTTGTTAAGCTAGCTTGTTGATTAATATATGATCATGGTTTCCTGATCATGGACATTGGATGTTATTAATAACAAGGTCATATGATTAGGAGAATGATATGATGACACACACCCATAGTAATCATAGCATCAGATCAAGTCATTAAGTTCATTTTGCTACAAGCTTTCAGATACATAGTAACCTAATCCTTTGACCATGATATCATGTTAATCACCATCACCAGATGTGTACTTTGATGACATCAAGCGCCACTTTTGATACTGGGTGGTTATAAAGGTGGCATTAGGTATTCTGAAAGTATGTGTTGAAGCGCATGGATCAAGAGTGGGATTTGTCCATCCATATGACGAATATATATACTCTGGGCCCTCTCGATGGAATGTCATCCAATTGGCTTGCAAGCATGTGACTAGGTCATAAGGGATGTCATATCACAGAACGAGTAACGAGTACTTATCGGTAACGAGGTTGAACTAGGTATGGAGATACTGACGATCGAACCTTGGATAAGTAAATTATCACGCGACAAAGGGAATCAGTATCGTATGTGAATGGTTCATTCGATCATGAAGTCATCGTTGAATATGTAGGAGCCATTATGGATCTCCAAATCCCGCTATTGGTTATTGACTAGAGAGGTGTCTCGATCATGTCTGCATAGTTCGCGAACCATAGGGTTACACACTTAAGGTTCTGTTTAAGTAGATATCGAATATGAGTTGGAGACTGAATGTTGTTCAGAGTCTCAGATTGGATCCAGGACATCACGAGGAGATCTGGAATGGTCCGAAGAATAAGATTCATATAAGGAAAGTCATTTTTCTGTGTTTGGAAATATTTTCGGTGTTTTGAACGGATGCTTCTATAAGGTTCTAGAAGGGGGCCACTAGTGGGCCCACCACCCCGGGAGCGACCAAATGGGTAGAGGGTATGCTGCGGGGGCCTTGGGCCAGCCTCATATGACCCAAAGGGTCAAACCGGCTAGCCAAAGGAATTGGGGTCAAACCCTAGTTTGGTAAGAAGGGAAACTTCGGGGGGTGGCGGAGTTTCCCCCTCTTCCCCCTTATGGCCGAGTTGGGGGGAACCCAGCAAGGGCTGGGAACCCCTTGGACGCAGTCCCCCACCTATATAAAGAGGGGTGGGGGAACACCCCCTTGCCCCCTTGTCCCATGCCACGAACCCTAGCCGCCACCTCCTCCCTCCTCCATCTTCCTGTTGTGCCTTAGGCAAAGCCCTACAGGGATTTCTCCTCCACCACCACCACGCCGTCGTGCTACTGGGATTCCGAGGGGATCTACTTCCTCAGCTGCCCGCTGGAACAGGGAGAGGAAGGTCTTCATCAACTCTGTACGTGTGACCAAGTGCGGAAGTGCTGCCGGAACACGGCGCCGGAAGGATCGTCTACACGATCTTGAGATCGGCAAGTGATCTACTACATCAACTACGAGAATCTAATCTCGTTAAACGCTTTGGATCTACAAGGGTTAGTTCTCTTCAATCTCGTTGCACCGATCTCGTGGATTAGATCTTGGTTTTATGTGTTCTTGTGATAGAATTTTTATGTTTCCATGCAACAAACCCTACAAGTACATACCTGATAAAGACTGAACATCACCATATAGTTCTAATTTTTTTTGGATAACCTAGTTGGGAATTGGCTGTCATAGGCGTTCATATTGGAAAAATAAAACAGATTAACTGATAAAAGTTACCGCCATACATACCTCATTATCCAAGATACGGGTCCTTACCTCCTTCTTCTTATTCTCCATGAGCCTTATTTGCAAAATGTTCACAAAATCAATTCAAAAACTCACCTGTTGCAGAACACAAATGTGTAACTGAATCAAAGAGAGATGATGAAAGCTATAACCGAAACAAAAGTCTACTAATATGACAATTTGTTGTAGGGGTTCGTAGCATGGAAAACAAAAAATTTCTACCGCATGAACACACAATCAAGATCTAATCTATGATCAAGCCAAGATCTATTTACTAGATTGTAGCAACGAGTTGATAGAATACTAACCCTCGAAGATCCAAAGTGGTTAACGAGAGCAGATTCTCGTGGATGATGTAGTCGTACACTTCCGATCTCAAGATCGCGTAGACGATCCTTCCGGCGCTGTGTTCCGGTAGCGCTTCCGCAGTCGGTCACATGTTCGGTACTCGATGAAGACCTTCCTCTCCCTTGTTCCAGCAGGCAGCGGAGGTTGTAGCACTCTCCTCGCGATTCTGGCAGCACGACGGCGTGGTACCAGAAGTAGAGGGGAGATCTCGCAGGGCTTCGCCTTAAGCCGGAGCGAGTATGGTGGAGTATGAGAGAGGGCCTTGGCGATCTAGGTTTTAGAGGCACCAAGGGGAGAGCTTGGCCGGCGGCTAGGGTTTGGGGAAACCCTAACTCGATGACTTAGAGGATGACCTAGGCGGCGGCTGCACTGGAGGTGGCCGGCGACTTGGGGCTAGGGTTTGGGGTGTGAGAGGTGTAGGTATAGGGGGCACCCCTGCCCCTTCTTTTATAGGTGGGAGGGCGCCAGTTGGGAGGAGGGAGTCCTCCCCCAACTCAGCCTCCTTGGCCGGCGGGTGGAGGGAGGAGGACTTCCTCCCCAAGTAGGTTTCCTACTCTCCCTCCACCAAGCAAACTTGCCGTTTGACTTTTCAAATTGGCGTTTGACTTTTCAAACTAGGATTTCTTCCTTTATTTTTCCCAGCCATGATACCTAGTACATGATGCAACCATTCCACATTATCATGACACATTCATGTACCCTTCCCCTCCGGAGTGCCGGACCTTCCGGACCCTTCTAGAACATTCCCGATGAAAACACCGGAATCATTCCCCAACTCCGAAACAGGACTTTCCTTATATGAATCTTATTCTCCGTACCATTCCGGATCTCCTCGTGATATCCCAGATCCCATCCGAGACTCCTAACAACATTCGGTCTCTTACTCATCATTCCATAGCTACTCAACAACATCGAATCCTTAAGTGTGTCTCCCTACGGTTCGTGAATTATGCGGACATGACCAAGACACTTCTCCGATCAATAACCAATAGAGGAATCTGGAAATTCATATGGCTCCCACATATTTCTACAATAACTTTGCGATCGAATGAACCACTTACATATGGCACCAATTTCCCTTTGTCTCGCGATAGTTTACTTATCCGAGGTTTTGATCGTCGGTATCTCTGCATACCTAGTTCAACCTCGTTACTGATAAGTACTCTTTTCTCGTTCCCATGATATGTGATCCCTTGTGAGCCAGTCACATGCTTGCAAGCTAATTGGATGACATTCCACCGAGAGGGCCCAGAGTATATCTATCTGTCATATGGATGGACAAATCCCACTCTTGATCCATGTGCCTCAACCCATACTTTCCAAACACTCAATGCCATGTTTATAGCCACCCAATTACGGTGTGGTGTTTGATGTCAATCCTTCCGGTGATGGTGATTAACATGATCTCATGGTCGAAGGAATTAGGTTACTATGTATCAGAAAGCTTATAGCAAATGAACTATATTAAATGACTTGATCTTTATGCTACGCTTAGGAGTATGTCCATCACATCATTCTCCTAATGATATGAAACATCTCTATGTTCAGGATCAGGAAACCATGATCATATATTAACCAACAAGCTAGTTTAACAAGAGGCTTTACTAGGGACTTTTTTATGTTTACGAATCACACAAGTATTAATGTTTCCTGTTAATACAATTATAGCATGGTATGTAAACATTTATCATAAGTATGAAGATATGATAGTAACCACTTTATTATTGCCTCTTGGGCATATCTCCAACATTCTCCCACTTGCACTAGAGTCAATAATCTAGTTTCAAACCTTTGTGTATTCAGCACCTATGGCTTTCCAGTGTTGTATGTACACGATTGCTAGTGGTCAACTGATCTCCGGATCTGACACTTCCAGGTCCGTGTGTAATTGCATGTCTATGCGTCTCTACGCATCACTCATTCTCTAATGAGATGGCTTTGTATAAATTTGGTCCTTTGGTGAGACCTTTAGTTCTTTGGGGTTAAAACATGTTGATAATATTGTTGTACAATATATCTTCATAGTATTATCCCGCTGTGAACTACACCTAGTTTGATAACAAACTACTTGACACAAATGCCCTCTTTAGCTTCTATAATAGCAGTCATATACTTAGCCTTTTGTTGTAGTATCTGTCACAATGTCTTAACTTTGGAACTCATCCAAATCCATTATGGAACTTACTTTCCATTATATTGTGCCACCCTTAGATCAGATTGAGATAAACTTAATTTGTACTTTGTGACAAAACTAGTATCAATGTAGTACTTTTACAATGATCTAACCATCTATTTGCCACTTCTAGAAAATAATATATTCTTATTTTTTTACAAGATCATAAGAATATCTTTACTATCGTCCAATAATCATCTTATGAATCATTCTGGTATACGCTCATAACATTTAGAGCATAGGACATATCTGGATTTGTACACATCACATCATGATTGATAAAATACTCATTGTGATTTTATCTATCAAGTATCAAAAATACTTAAATATTTATTCGATCCTTCCTGTGCAACAAGAATCTTTCTTGTAGTTTTCATATTGAACTCATTAAATATCTCATCTATGTACTGCTGGCACAACCATATTGGCGTCTATTGATGCCAAATATTTGGGTTTTGCCTAAGTCTTTCATCAGGATGAAATTCTTAATATGTGTTAATAAAAGATACATCATTTCCAATCAACAATATGTCTTCCACATAATGTATTAGAAACATGTCTTAGCGCTCCCACTTAATTTCTTGCAAATGCAAGCATCTTCATCGTCTCTGATGAAATTAAACTATTTTAACAGTTTCATCATAGTGAAGATTCCAACTCCGCGATGCTTACTTCAACCATTGAAGTTTGCATATGCTTTTAGCATCCTTTGAATTAACAAAACCCTTTGGACTGTGTCATGCACACGTCTGTCGTGGTATTGCACGGCAGATGCTACTCGGGGTAGCTTACGTAGAGGGAGCAAGGCGACGTAGGAGAATCCGGGAGCGAGATTGGCACACGATGTACCCAGGTTCACGTCCCCTCGGTGGAGGATCGCTACATCCTGCTATCAATCCAGTATATGATCATAGATTGGTTTACAAGGGACCGCCATAGACGGAGGGAGAGACTAGATCTAATCTAATATGGAAGAAGATGCCCCGTGGGGGTGCCCCTGGTGGCTTTATATATGCAGCCAGTTAGGTTTTACAAGTATTTGGCGGGCTTTGTATTGAAGTCGCCGTCTTGGGCCTCCAGTCGGCGCCAGTCGTTTGGGTCCAGCATGCGCCAGTCGCCGTATTCGGCGAGTCGACCCGCTTTGGGCTTGGCTTCAGTAGGCTCGATACCAGATGGCGAAACCGCTTCGTGGGTATACCCCATTTGGTATTCCCCTATCAGTAGTCCCCGAGCGTGTTGTCGATTCGACGCGGGCTTGAGGCAGGACGCTGAGAGTCTTGACGATGGGTCGTGGCGAATCGGTGACGAGCTCCTGAATAGAGAAAAGAACCATGAAGCGGGATGCGGTCGGCGTAAGCCAGTCGGTGATGGCCAGTTGGCGATATACGCGGGGTGTCGATGAAGCCACCAGTTACGGCGAGTCCCAAAACGTGGAGCGTGCCGAGCCCCCGAGTGCGGCGAGTGGCGAGGTCAAGCGACCGGCGAGTGGTGCTGTCTGTAGCGCACCGAGTCCCCGAGCGTGGGGAGTACGCGAGGGCGAGTCCGCGGTGGCGAGTCCCCGAGCGTGTTAAGTACGCGAGGGCGAGTCCGCGGTGACGAGTTCCGGAGCGTGGAGAGTACGCGAGGGAGAGTTCGCGGTGGCGAGTCCCCGAGCGTGTTGAGTACACGAGGGCGAGTCCGCGGTGGCGACTACCTGAGCGTGGTGAGTACGCGAGGGCGAGTCCGCGGTGGCGAGTCCCCGAGCGTGTTGAGTACGCGAGGGCGAGTCCACGGTGGCGAGTCGATGAGGGCAAGCCGCGGTCGCGGAACCATGCGTACACGCAGCATGCCTAGGTGTAGTCCCTGAGGCTCGAGTTGGCTTGTAGAGGCGACTTGAGGCTCTTTAGAGATGCATATTCTGAAAATAGTAGTGGTTACTGCCAAGCATGGCGAGTGGCGAGGTCGAGCGACCGGCGAGCATCGAGGCCGAGCAACCGACAGGCGTCGAGTCCCCAAGCGCGGCGAGCGACGAGGTCGAGCGACCGGCGAGCGCCGAATCCCCGAGCGCGGAGAGTGACGAGGTCGAGCGATCGGCGAGCGTCGAGGCCGAGCGATCGACGGGCGTCGAGTCCCCGAGCGCGGAGAGTGACGAGGTCAAGCGACCGATGAGTGCCGAGTCCCCGAGCGCGGCGAGCGGCGAGGCCGAGCGACCGACGGGCGCCGAGCCCCCGAGCGTGGCGAGCGGCGAGGCCGAGCGACTGACGAGTGCCGAGTCCCCGAGCGCGGCGAGCGGCGAGGACGAGCGACTGACGGGCGCCGAGCCACCGAGCATGGCGAGCGGCGAGGCCGAGCGACCGATGGGCGCCGAGCCCCCGAGCACGGCGAGCGGCGAGGCCGAGCGACCGACGGGCACCGAGCCCCCGAGCGCGGCGAGCGGCGAGGTCGAGCGACCGACGAGTGGCGAGAAAGACACCGTTTTGCTGAGAAGGAGAAAAAGATACAATTGCATTAATGTGTACTTGCATAATATATTGAATAACTGTAAGACGTGCGAATTGTAGACGTTGAAATAAATGCACGTTTGTTATGTGGATCGATGGGCAGTATGTACGGTTTATGCATGTCTTTTCATGAGTAGGCAGACCTCCAGCATCAAACGCTTGCCGGGTAACAGGGACGCGATGCCAGACTGTTGAACCCGGAGACAAGGTCGGCCTTTTGGTACCCAACCTCACTACTTCGACGGACGCGAATAAACAGTAGACAAACTGAAACCGATTTCAAATATGATTTTGGTTCCTGAAAGGGGTCATATGCGACTGCATGGTCGACTTTGGAGAATGAACGAAGATGCATATATATTTTGGACTCATAGCATATACGTGTAAAGAAACTTAACTGTTAGCAATGGCAAGTCCGCGACGACGAGTCCGCGCTGGACGAATCCTTAATGGGCGAGTCGACGAGGGAAATCCGCGATGACAAGTGCGCGTGTCGCTGAGCGCTGCTTGTGGGCGAATCGATGAGGCTGTCAAGTACCGCTGTGCAACACTGTCGGAGGGGGCGCCACCACCTCCAGACAGACGGATGCGCGTAACCTCGAGGTCAACTCGATCAGGTTTCCCGAATTTATTCCTCGCACAGATTCATCAATGAAAATAACAATGATTAGCATTGATAATTTAGTCCGGTATTATCCTAGATTAGGGGAGAAAACTTAAACATCGCACGCGCATGCGGTCAGAAGTTTGAATTTGATACGATGCTGCAATTATGAAATAGATCGGCACTATTAGCTTGTACTAGATTGAATACTAGTACGTACCTGAATTGACGTGCATGTATCTACCAGAAACACAGTCTCCCTTTTTACTTTTTTGTCTCCAGCAGATCTCGATACAGTCAAGTAGCAATATCTGCCCTGGGACTTCGATCCGCGGCAGCCGCGGCTTGCGTGTGATCTAGGCCTGGCCAAACCGTAATTATTACGTGTGTGGCTTCAGGAATTGATCGATCTGACGAATCTTGGCCAGACTGCTCTTTTCCTTGGGACTTTGCATTGGTCGATGTCTGCCTCCAGACATGACTGTGGCGGCTCTTTTTTCTTGAGTTGCGATGGATTCAATCGCGCATAATATATGTACAGATAAACACGCAACGATTACACTAAAACTGAATAGGCAATTCTGCAAAGTAATCAATGAGATAGAACGAAATGATTGACTTAGGTGCCGATCGGACATGTACGGTTGACCGAGCTTTATCAGCGTGAGGTCGCGTCGAACGGCGATCGGCTGGAAACGCCCGGATCAATCTGGTCGGCGTTAATGGTAAGCGATCCCGCCTGGATTAACACCCTCCAAGCGCCGCTTGCCCCACGGTGGGCGCCAACTGTCGTGGTATTGCACGGCAGATGCTACTGGGGGTAGCTTACGTAGAGGGAGCAAGGCGACGTAGGAGAATCCGGGAGAGAGATTGGCACACGATGTACCCAGGTTCACGTCCCCTCGGTGGAGGATCGCTACATCCTGCTATCAGTCCAGTATATGATCATAGATTGGTTTACAAGGGAGCCGCCATAGACGGAGGGAGAGACCAGATCTAATCTAATATGGAAGAAGATGCCCCGTGGGGGTGTCCCTGGTGGCTTTATATATGCAGCCAGTTAGGGTTTACAAGTATTTGGCGGGCTTTGTATTGAAGTCGCCGTCTTGGGCCTCCAGTCGGCGCCAGTCGTTTGGGTCCAGCATGCGCCAGTCGCCGTATTCGGCGAGTCGACCCGCTCTGGGCTTGGCTTCACTCGGCTCGATACCAGATGGTGAAACCACTTTGTGGGTATACCGGTATTCCCCCATCAGTTTTAATCCTTTGAATTAACAAAACCCTTTGGGCTGTGTCATGCACACGTCCTAGGTAACCATTCTATTAGAAGAACTTGTTTTGTTTATTCAACACATAACAAAATTATATGTCGTGGTTGCTATATTAATCCGTCTAGACTAAATATCGCTTAATGAAAGATCAGATCTTGTCATAGTCAACTCTTTGAACATTGTCGTGAACTCTTTCCCGATATGTCGATAATTTCATAGATGTGAAACATTCATGTCTATTTTTTTATAGATCCAAATATGACTGTAAGGTCTTGTACCTTTCCAGAGTGTCTTTCAAGTTCAAAGCTTGATCTCTTGTATATGGAACTATCACGGATTTTATGGTTTCAAGCCATTTTGACGGAGTCAGGGCCCATCATTGCTTCTTTGCATGCAGTTGGATCATTATTGTCAAATAATGATTTAACTCTCAAATCTTGGTATTTGATTGTTTACCTGTCCTGCTTGTTTAAATAGGAACTTAGATCTCCATGACTACAACCTTTGAGGCACGTGAGCCATGAGCATTGTTGCTGCCTCCGGAACACTTTTCGGCGCTGCGCAACTTTTCACATATAGCTAAGGTTCCTTTAACCTTATCAAAGTTCTATTGTCCTCCCACTTAACTTTTCACGGAAAATTCCTTCTCAAAGAAACTTGACGTTCTAAGCGACAAACACTTTTTTCTTCGGTGTTATGGAGGAATACTTAACTATTATTCAAAATAACATACAAAGATATGTTCATCCTATTTTGGTTGCAAACATCTTTCTTATGCATAGCATACCAATTTTTAAGAAAGGACAACTTGGGTTTTATCCCAAACCATAACTTTATATGGTGTCAATTCAACGGATTATGATGGAGCTCTTTTTAGTGGAAAAACGGTAGTCTCTAAAGCTTTTAATCTGTAAAATATAATGATAGTTTTATGAATTACACCTTTGATCTTACCATGTCAAACAAGGTTTAATTACACACTCGAACGCTCCATACTCTTATGGTGTTTCGGGAAATGCAAATCCGCGGAACGATTCCTCAAATCTTAGGTATTATGCTAAACTCGTAACTCAAATATATTCCTTTATGATCTTATCATAAACTATTTATATTCTTGTTACAATGATTTTGCACTTCATCTTGAAAGTCTTTGAACTTTTAAAATGTTTCATACTTCATCCTTATTAATTAAATATTCATATATTCACTCAAATTTTCGGAGAAAGCATATGAAGTTGAAATCCATCGCTCTTGACTACACATAATGGACTTCATACAACAATATGTACAAGTTCCAATAAGCTAGTCATTCGATCCCTTTTGTCCTATGAACGAAGTTTTAATTATCTCTAGGAAAGTTTCACAAGCGTCCTTTGATCAAAAATCAAAAGGACTCCAAAATTCCATCCACATGGAGTTTCTTCATGTTTTCTTTCCAATATAATTTAATCGGCGATGTCACTTCCTAAGTGATCTTTCAATCAATTTGTCTTTCGACTTTTTTTAGCACTAGTTTTATGGATGTGATTTCTCCAACGAGATTTGTGAATCATCCATATTTTATGGATTACGACAATTATTTGAACAACCCTTTTGTTCTCATAATGCCTGATAAAACAAATCTTGAAGGCAAGCTTTGATGTTTAACAAGCAGCACAATAACCCTTTATTTGTTCTCGATGAACATCATCACATATTCTTTTTCTAGTTACTTAGGCCATTGTAGTTCATGAATTGTGTTGTTTCATATGACGATTCACACCAACAAATTCAGTATCAAATACTTAAGAACCACATTGTTTAATAAGCAAAGAATATATCCATAACATGTATATCATATATATACTTAATCTGAACAATTCTAGTCTTTTCTTTTCTGCCATATACTTATGAGATTCTCTTTCAGTATTTCCTTTTCAGTTTGAAAGAATCTATCAACATCAATAGTGGAGCCATATACATGACACATAGTCCAAAGCATGTATAGTTAAATACCAATGTCTTTGGACTTGCACTTTGAAGTAGATCACCATCATCAAATGTTTGGTGTTCTTTCAAATTCCTATCTTTAGTAATCTCTTGGTGTAGTAAACATTTTACCTACATCAAATATTCACCCTTATCATGGAATTATCCATGATCAAGCTAATTTTAGCTTATAATGATGAATCGCGAGTATAATGTTGCTCTCCAAAACCTTTTGGTGGATTAGGACAACTAGTGTCTCCAACCTTTTGCAAATTCTCATCAAATATGAAAACATGACTTTTGCCATATTATACTCTATCATGTTGCAACCAAAACTTCGTTTCAGATATCACAATATCTTCCACACGTCATGGTTTCTGAAACAACTCTTTCAGATCCTAGATAACCTTGATATTAAGACAATCCTTTGAATATCAAGAATTATGGAGACAAACATGATACTCATACACTAACACTTGGAATTGTCACTCTTGATTTAATACCAATTATTAAACTTCATGGAGTAACCGGAACTTACTGAAAGTTTGCAATGGGACTTTTAAACTTTATATTAACACTTCAAAACAATACGATACCAGTTCGTAAAGTAACTAACCAGAATTCTATAGTTCTATCATCTCAATTATAACTAAGCGCAAGGTGGTAAATGGATGCCAATGACTACAACAATTATGCAAATTCACTTTGATTTAATTTATGATAAATAGTGTTCAACTTTTAATCATATTGCCGTTGAATTCCCACTCAAAACAATATCCCTCACATTGTTTTAGTGATCACACGAACCAAATCCACCACATCAAAAGCGATCATCACAAGAGTTAATGTAGCTTCAATGGCGAACAATCAACATGTTCATCATATCTACTATATGACTCATGCTTTACCTTTCAGTGATCCGTGTTCCGAGACCATGTGTGTACATGCTAGGCTCATCAAGATCAAACCTTAGCTTCCGCATGAGCAAATCTGGCTTGCTCACATTGTATACACTCGCAGAATCTAACACACCCGATCATCACGTGATGCTTCGAAACAACGAGCTTTAGCAACGGTGCTTACTAAGGATGAACACTTTAAAACTTGAAATTGTGTGCTTGAGGGATCATCTTATAATGCTACCGTCATGAACTAAGCAATACAAGATGCATAAAAGGATTAACATCACATGCAATTCATAATATGTGATATGACATGGCCTTTCTTCTTGTGCTTCCGATCTCCATCTTCAAGCACGAACATGATCTCCATCATCACCGGTGTGGCGTCAAGGTCAATGGCGCCGCTTCATGGTTGTCGTCTACTAGCACCAACTATTACAACTTCTTTGAATAGACATGCAGGTCTTAACGGAATTTAAAAAACAACCATATGGCTCCTGCCGGTTGCCAACTTACAATAAGGAACATTGCATACATCATATATAATCACAATCATGGCCATATCACATCACAGCACACCCCTGCAAAACAAAGTTAGACGCCTTCTAATTTTCTTTGCATGTTTTACGTGGTTTGGGGCTTTCAATAAGTGTCGTTCTAACTTACGAACAAGAACCACAACGTTGATACTAGTATTGTCAATCACCCGTTGTAAATTGAATCTTAACTATGTTGGGAGAAACAAGCACCCGCAAAGCCACTTATGCAATACAAGTTGCATGTCAAGCGTGGAGCAAGTCTCATGAACGATGTCATGTAAGGTTAGCCCGGGCCGCTTCATCCCACCATCCCGCAAGATGCAAAGTACACAAGAAGCAATTGACAACAAAAACATCAACGCCCACAATTACTATTGTGTTCTACTCGTGCAACGGATCTACATATATATACACGGCTCTGATACCACTGTAGGGGTTCGTAGCATGGAAAACAAAAAAATTCTACCGCATGAACACACAATCAAGATCTAATCTATGATCAAGCCAAGATCTATCTACTATATTGTAGCAACGAGTTGATAGAATACTAACCCTCGAAGATCCAAAGCGGTTAACGAGAGCAGATTCTCGTGGGTGATGTAGTCGTACACTTCCGATCTCAAAATCGCGTAGACGATCCTTTCGGCACTGTGTTCCGGCAGCGCTTCCGCAGTCGGTCACACGTTCGGTACTCGATGAAGACCTTCCTCTCCCTTGTTCCAGCAGGCAGCGGAGGTTGTAGCACTCTCCTCGCGATTCCGGCAGCACGACGGCGTGGTACCGGAAGTAGAGGGGAGATCTTGCAGGGCTTGGCCTTAAGCCGGAGAGAGTATGGTGGAGTATGAGAGAGGGCCTTGGCGATATAGGGTTTAGAGGCACCAAGGGGAGATCTTGGCCGGCGGCTAGGGTTTGGAGAAACCCTAACTCGGCGACTTAGAGGATGCCCTAGGCGGCGGCTGCACTGGAGGTGGCCGACGACTTGGGGCTAGGGTTTGGGGTGTGAGAGGTGTAGGTAGAGGGGGCACCCCTGCCCCTTCTTTTATAGGTGGGAGGGCGCCGGTTGGGAGGAGGGAGTCCTCCCCCAATTCAGCCTCCTTGGCCGGCGGGTGGAGGGAGGAGGACTTCCTCCCCAAGTAGGTTTCCTACTCTCCCTCCACCAAGCAAACTTGCCGTTTGACTTTTCAAATTGGCGTTTGACTTTTCAAACTAGGATTTTATTTCTTTCTTTATTTTGCCCAGCCATGATACCTAGTACATGATGCAACCATTCCACATTGTCATGACACATTCATGTACCCTTCCCCTCCGGAGTGCCAGACCTTCCGGACCCTTCTAGAACATTCCCGATGAAAACACCGGAATCATTCCCCAACTCCGAAACAGGACTTTCCTTATATGAATCTTATTCTTCGGACCATTCCGGATCTCCTCGTGATATCCCGGATCCCATCCGAGACTCCGAACAACATTCGGTCTCTTACTCATTATTCCATAACTACTCAACAACATCGAATCCTTAAGTGTGTCTCCCTACGGTTCATGAATTATGCGGACATGACCAAGACACTTCTCCGATCAATAACCAATAGAGGAATCTGGAAATTCATATGGCTCCCACATATTTCTACGATTACTTTGCGATAGAATGAACCACTTACATACGGTACCAATTTCCCTTTGTCTCACGATAGTTTACTTATCCGAGGTTTTGATCGTCGGTATCTTTGCATACCTAGTTCAACCTCGTTACTGATAAGTACTCTTTTCTTGTTCCCGTGATATGTGATCCCTTGTGAGCCAGTCACATGCTTGCAAGCTAATTGGATGACATTCCACCGAGAGGGCCCAGAGTATATCTATCTGTCATATGGATGGACAAATCCCACTCTTGATCCATGTGCCTCAACCCATACTTTCCAAACACTCAATGCCATCTTTATAGCCACCCGGTTACGGTGTGGTCGAAGGAATTAGGTTACTATGTATCAGAAAGCTTATAGCAAATGAACTATATTAAATGACTTGATCTTTATGCTACGCTTAACTATAGGAGTATGCCCATCACATCATTCTCCTAATGATATGACCCTGTTGTTAATAACATCTCTATGTTCATGATCAGGAAACCATGATCATATATTAACCAACAAGCTAGTTTAACAAGAGGCTTTACTAGGGACTCTTTTATGTTTACAAATCACACAAGTATTAATGTTTCCTGTTAATACAATTATAGCATGGTATGTAAACATTTATCATAAGTATGAAGATATGATAATAACCACTTTATTATTGCCTCTTGGGCATATCTCCAACATTTGTGTGACATGATAATTGAATGAAGACTCATAAAGCTTAAATCCTAACAAAAGCTTCAAGAGGTAAAGCATGAGAGGATCCTGTTTTTGTCAAAAAGCAGTACACTCATATAGTCTTACAGTAAAGCAGAAAATTCCTAGTGCAATCATTTAGGATAGAAGAAAGGCCTATCAAATTCATAGTTTCAACTATTTTCGTGTGGCCTGAATATAAAATACACTATTGGGTATGAGAAATTAATCACATGGGCGAGGGCTGCTATTCCTACTATTTCCGGCAGAAGGGCATCAGGTCCATCAGCACTCACGGACTAATTCTCTAGTTCTGAACCAAGCCGATAAAATTAAATCACTATGCTATAGGGAACATGATGAGGTCGGCCACCAGATATGTTAATAGCTGGTAAAATCCATGGCATCAGAGGCAACGTCAATAGTCTCATCCTCGGTAGATCCGATGAAGCAATCTAAATGCCGAGGAGAACGCGCCATGAGAGAGGAAAGGGTGCATTGGATGAACCGGAGGCACCGCCTGCAAGCTCCGGGCGCCGCCTTGATGCGGGGCTGAGCGACCAAGAAGTAGGGACCAGCGAGGAAAAGTACCTAGCAGCAGAGTTTGACCGTGGGAGAGGAGCTGCCTAGGAAAGAGGGTCCGGTGGGGGAGGAGGGGCAACGGGGCGGAGTCCCGGCCGTCGGTGGGATGCCGGAGGTGAGGAGGAGCACACGTGGAGGTGCCATCTCAACCCCGTACAACTACCGCTTCACCTATGCTAGGGTTTCATGCAAGGGGCCGCGCTGGGTCCGGAGGAGAGGAGATTATGGGAGAAGAGGTTATCGTGAGTGGAGGGGCGGAGGGAGTAGAGGTGAGAGGGAGAGCTCGGGAGCGGATGGGGCGACACACGTTGCTAGGGAGACGAAGGAGGGGCTGGGATGAGCGGGAGCTCGGGACTCTGGAGCTCGGGTAGAGGGGAACGAGATCGAGATGGGGGTAGGGGCGGGGACAGGGACAGGAGTGACCAGCTCGTAAGACTTCGGTCAGCACCTGAAACTGCACGATTGGGATGACTCAAAGTGAAGATCTGACGGTCATAAACGCGCGTGTGCGGGCAAATGGCTTCAGATGGCTCGCTTTTGCTCACGCTTAAGCTATACTATAACAATACTGCTCATCAGGATACATATATGCATAGAGATAGCCCGAATAAAACCATCGATCAGATTCAGATGGACTTTCATAGATAGCATACATAGTGTTTTTTTTCAATATATACTCCTTTGCACCGATCGTATGAGATGCACGCACAAGGATGGCAATGGGCAGAGTATGGACAGGGTATAGCAATACCATACCCATACCCGTGTAGTCGATGGGTAGAAAACTTACTCATACCCGTACCCGCGGGGATAAATCTTACCCATACCCGACGGATACCCATACCCGACGGGTAGATCCAATAGTACACAACTTATTCACAATTTTACATTAATTAGTATCATATTTGATAAAAAATAAGTAATTATACTGAATAATAGGTAGGTGAGTACATGACAATTATCAAAGTTTAAAAATCGTATTCTCATACTTGCCCCTAGGCTACTCGGCCGCATAGGTTAAAACTCTACAGGTAAGTTTTACAAGTCAGTCTAAATGGGAAGGGTATGGGTATACCCACAGGTATAACCCTATACCTGTGCCCGTACCCGTTACTTAACGAGAAGGGTATGAGTATTACCCATAGGTATAAAAGTATGCCCATACCCTATCCATGTGGTACGGTACCCGTGGGTAAAATTGTCATCCTTACGCACACATAGGACATGTTTGGTTCCTCAAGGAGGCCTTTCTCGCATTTGGCGGTAAGAATAAAGCCCATTTGGTTCGTCGGGTTGCATGCGCTTCGGGTACCACATGAAACTTAAAGCAAGCAAAATATTGGCTCGCTGCAAAAGACGAAATTGGCCATTTCCACAAAGTCAGGCTCCAGGGAGCGTCGCGTTCCTACCGGCTGCAGACGTTAGGAAGGACGGGATATGGGACGGTTCCACTTACGTTTTCACTCCACTCCCCTCACCGCCCACTCCGCTCCCCTTACCCCCAGTTCGGAGTTGTTCTCCATGGCCGACACACCTCCCCTCTCTCCCTCCGCTCCGGCCCATCTACATCGGTGAAAAGACGGCGCAAGAGCAGTGGGCTACCGCCCAACTGGATAAGCTAGCCGCCGGCGGCGAGGCAGCTTTGGCGAGGGCGCTCAAGGCTCCCTTCCCTGTCCGCGGGATGCCTCGTGCAACGCGGATATGAAAAACAGCAGGGAAGGTGGCGCAAACTTCGGCCACAGAGAAGAGGGGACGCTGTGGCAGCGGTGGAGGTATTGGCGGTTGAGCCATGCCAAGGTGCGGAAAAACCTAGGTGTCTGATATCATGATATTTGAAGAGAATAATAACCTATATTGATTTGATCAAGATTACAGAGTTTATATAGTACATGGGCCAACCGACTTAGGGTTTAGGCAAAATGTCTTTAGGAGTCTGTAACCAACAAATACATTTCTAATACTTTGCTGTGCAACCGACATATCTAATGGTCTTTAAGGTCCTTTCTCAAATTCACTCCCTAGCAAGTTGCAAGACCCCTCGTGCTTTCAGCTGAATCTAGAAGAAAATGACATAATTGATATCCTGCATGGTGGAGCTTAAATTAGAAAAGCTAATTGTTCGGGTATTTCACACTAGTAGAAAAAAGGACACTAGTCCCGGTTTGTAAGAGGCTTTAGTCCTGGATGGCAATCCGAGACTAACGTATCGGGACTAAAGGTTAGCCTTTAGTCCCGGTTCTGTTACAAACCGGGTCTAGATTGTCTCCACGTGGCCCCGCTGCGTGCGCTGGGCTGGAGAATCTTTAGTCCCGATTCGTAACACGAACCGGGACTAAAGTTATTCTGCCGCGACAGCGTTTTGCACCAAACTGCTGCCGCGGCAGGAGGTGGGGTTTTAGGGTTTTCTTTTTTTGTGTTTGATTATTTTTCATTTTGTGTTTTCATATACATATTATTCTATGCTACTATATGATGTATACATTGATACATATATAATATAATTTCACTCATGATTACATAAAGACATATAAATATATACACAATCGAGACTAGAGCTCGTCTAATTGATTTACACGAAGATCATTACAACGGATGCTGTCCTTTTGTGTCTATCCACGTTGTACTCTCCTTTTGTGTTTATGATGTCCCTGAGCAAAAATTCCGACAACTCCTCTTGAATTGCTAGTAGGCGTTCATGTGGTAGGAGCTTATCCCGCATCGCATCCAACTATATATAAAGAAGTAGATCATTATGAATGGAACTCAACAAAAACTATGGTATATAGAATAAATTGCGAATATATTGTTTACGTACTTGAAGAAAGTATGTGACCTGCTACATACACCCACGAATGAACTCTCGCATACGTAATATCCACATAAATTAGTCCCCTATGGCTGTGTCGCACACTTTTCGATCGAGAATATAATTCAATCAAATAATAATCAAGCATGATAATTGTATGAATGATAATTGTAATATCCACATAAATTAGTCCCCTAGCTCTCGTACTACTTACCGGGACCGTACGAAAAGTGAGCTCCTCACGCCATTCACCCCGAACCTCCTTCGTAAACCTTTTCCAAACCCTGTCCGGCAAAAAAGAAATGAATTAGTTTACATCTCAGAGAATGAACGAAAGAGACAGATATAATGCGATAATGATTGAAATTACTTTTGGAGGCAATCAATTATGCTGCCTAGTATTCCATCTGCTTCTTTAACGAGTCCGAGATTTCCAATTTTGCATGGTCAATATCAATATTTAGAAGAATCCAGTTGTAGCTGCGCACGTTTATATACACTTAACATCTAGTAAACAAAAATTGAATGTGTACAAGACAGTAAGACTCTTACCCATAGTTGTAAGGAAATAGAATTTGTATCTTGTAATGTTGCTCCATTAAAAACATTAGCAAGTTATACTCCTTTTCCTCGAGGTTATTTATTACCTATGTCCATTAACTCTTCTACATTCTTGAATCTTCATTATGCATATATAATAGCATACAGAAGGAGATATAGTGAGGATAACGACAGGAAATGAGCTGAGTTAGTGACTTAATTACTTACAGACAATAGCAGCCGAGGAGGGACTTGTCGAGGGCGTCTAGGTTGAATAACTGAAATAGTTCACAAAGTTCAATAGAGATCTCGTCTGGACGGAATTACTCCTCTCCAACTTTACTGTCACATCCCAAGATTTTCCAAATCTTGTAATGTGAAAAATAAATAAACAAAATAAATTATTGTTGATTTTTAGGGTAAAAAGAAACTTTTGTTTTTAAATGGAAACATAAAATCCCATCTTGAACAAACTTTAAAGTTTGAATCCAACAAAAATCCAAATCAAGAGAAATGCATTCCTCAATGAATGTATCTGGAAATTTAAACACTTGGAAAATAAATCCAAACCCTAATGAAGAAAATCATTTCCAAAATTATCTCCAAGCCTATGGATTTGATCCATATAAAAATTTATCATCAAACATTTATAAATGATCAAGAATGACAAATAGAAATATTATAAAACCATAGAAATTGGTTTCACTTAATTTGGAGCGATAGATAAAATCTTATGAATTTAAATAAGATAAGGAAATTGAATTTTCAAAGCTAATAAAGCCCTTATCTAAAATCCATACCAAATGGTGAGCAAATAATCCTAAAGATATTTAAAAGGATAAATAAATCCCAAATAAGATTTTACAAATTGGAATCACCAAGTTTGGATCTCTAAATAAAGATATGGATTTTATAAGATGAAGAAAGAAATATTAAATAAGGAATATTTAAAGACCAAATTAAATCTTGGCCAAGACCATAAGCAAATGGAATGAATATAATCCAAATCCAAATAAAATAAAAAGATAAAGAATTTCCAAAATAAAATAAAATGGCATTAACCATTCTATCCCTATTTTAATAAAGACAAATCTCTAATAAGAATAATTATATAATTCATGAGAAAATAGTATTTTGGAATTTACCCAAGTGAAATAAAAGTTGTTTAATTCAACTTAGTTAAGATTAAAGAAATCTTCCAAATAAACTTTAGGGAATTAAAACTATATTTAATTCCATTGGAAATAAAACAAATACCCAAATTCAAATGATTTATAAATCATATTAAATACTTTCCAAATAATTCAAGATGAATTATTTGACACCCTATTAAACAAATAAGACTTACTGAAAGGTTTTGGAAGGATTTAGAATTCAAATGGAAATTAAAAACATTATTAAATCTTGAATGAGTTAATACAAGGACCTACTTTAAATAATTAAAACGCACTAAACGAATAAAAGTTTTATTCTAAATTTGACATCAGAACATGATAATAAACAGTGTTTGTTTATTCACAAAATATGGAAAAGGTTTGAATTCAAATGAGTGTTTGAATTAATTAAACAAAATCAAAACAGAATAAAAGAAATGGAAAAAGAAAAATGAATCTGGATAAAAAAATGAAGACCAGCCAGCCCAGTCAGCCCAACAAGCCCTAGGCCCAGCAACCAGCCCACCCGGCATTTTAATCCCTCTCTATTATTCTTTTCACACCAGCCAGCGTACCCCTCAACCCACTGACAAAAGGGACCCACCTGCCAACTCAGCTCATCGTCTCCGCGCGACCCGTTCCCCTCTCTCCCTCGCTGTCGTTTTCTGCTGTTAATACCTCGCGTCAATTCGCGTTAATGTCCGCATAATTTCCGCCCGGGACCTTGCCTTCTTAATCGCCTCGCCCGACTCCTCATTTTCCCTCAGACCCCACGCCCTGAACGCCACCAGGCTGCTGCAATTGCGCGCTCAAACCTCCTCTGCCCGAAGATACTCGGGCGAAGATTCCGGTAGCACCAGTCACCACCTTGCCCCCTCAACCACTCGAGCCTGCTCCCCTCTTCCAGACACATCTCCCAGTGGCTTCGACTTGCCCGCGCTTGACTCACAGCGCCGACAACAACGTCAACCAACAGCGCCGCCGTCTGCAAACAACTCCGGTGAGCCTCATCGCTTGAACCCGTGCGCGCCTCGACCAGAGTTTCATACCAACTTGTTCGCCTGTGCCTTGTGAACATCCAGGTGCTCGCCATTCACTCGCGCAGGACCCGTAGGCTCGCCTTCGACGTCGACAGCAAGTGCCAGACGCAGACGACAACTCCGGCGAGGAATCGCCATCACCTCTGTGCGCCCCTTGACCAACCGCAAGCACGTTGAGCATCGCCGTGATCTCCTGAACCTGGTGAGCCAATCTCCTTCCTCCCTCGCTTCCTCTATCACCAGCCCCACTGTAGCCATAGTCAGCGCTGCCACCAGCCGCCGCCAGCGTCGCCCATCTCTGGCAAGCGTGCTGTGCGCCGTGCGATTACGATCCAATGGCTAGGATAGAAACTAAGCGAAGGGGTAAGTAGTGCCTCTATGCCGTGCAATGCAACTTAAATCTAACGGCCCAGAAGACTCGATCCGCACGAAGCGGTACTGACGAGTAGTATCACGCCACGTGTCCTTGCTGGTTTGATTTAAAACAGAATTGTTCTATTAGATGTGCCAATTTGAAAAATTCATAACTTTCAAACCACACGTCCAAATTTTGCAAATTTTATATCAATGGAATCAGCAAGACAAGACCTATACAACCGTGCACTTTTTTTTAGTAAAAAGCTTCTGTTAAATTGTTTGTTTTTATAGAAACTTGTGTATACATGTTTAGAATATAAAAATTGTTCTAAAATGATTTTGGGGATAAAATCTTGGGCAAATGGTTTGTTTTTAACCTACTGACCATAGGAATCAATTTGTGGTTTCAAAAATATATTTGGTGAAGCAAAAGAATAAACTTTTGATTTAAACCATTTCTAGTCAAATAAAAGTAATGTTTATTATTTAAAAATGCTTTTGGGAGAAAATCTTTGGGAAATGTTTTGGAATAAAACTCTTTGACCCAAGCACCAAGTTGTATGATTTAAAAAAATGTATTTGGTGAACCACATAAAATTGTTGTTTTGCTAAAGGCATTTTCAACCACATAAAATATTTATTTTGTTTAAAAATGGTTTATGAAGTGAAATCTTTTGCAAATAGTTTTACCACTTTATAAAATGACCAATGAGTGTTTTAGAATTTTTATAACCTATCATAAAACACTTTTGTAAATAAAACAAAGTTTGGCATGCTTGCATGCATTGTTTTGTTTCTATCATTTTATGTGATGTTTTGCTTGAATGGTAGATTGAAATATTGCTTGCTTGATTGAATTGTAGTGATTTGAAGAGTGTGAATATTGCAAATATCAAGGAGTGGACCTATATTTTCTACCAAAAAGGCAAGTGATGCTTCATACTTTTGTCCCATTATTTTCACTATGCATTAGTGATATTTCTAAGTAGGACTTGCATGGAATTTTGCTAAGTTTAAACTATGCCATGGGAAATCCTAGTAGATGAAACCTTAGTAGAAATTTTCTAAGTTAAGATTCCTACTACTATCATGCTTAGCTTAGCTAATAGAAAACAAGGGTGGAATATATATTCATACTATGGAATATTTCCAAATCAAGGACTTGTGTTTTGTTTAATAAAACAACTAAGTGAATGAATCACCTGGGTGGAATGGAAGGAATGGTTTGTGTTGAGTGGTTACACAAGGCCAGGGGACTGGTGAACCTTGTGTATCACACTTGTGGAATGCCACCCAGGAACAAAGAGATTTGAGATGTCAAATGTTGAGAAGCTTCAAGTGCAGCCACTTGGCATTATGGGCTCTGCCTAGATCATATAGGTTGCAATAACTTAGCCAAATGGACAGTTGGTGGTAGGGGATGATAGGTTGGAACGCGTCCATTCTGGTCTAAGGGAAGGCTTCTGAAAGATCTTGTCTTGGTGAAACCAAGTCTTGTGGGGAAAGTGCACAACCTCTACAGAGTGTAAAATCTAAGTACTTAGCCATGTCCCTGGTAAAGGACAATTTGAGCATCAAGACATGGAAGCTATCAAGAATCTCCTCATCCCAATTTCTAAGTTAAAAACTTGTGGTTGAACAAGGGTTGAAGGATCACCAATTTCTATTGGGGGATGCCTTGGGAAAGATTTTGTCAAGCAAAAACTTAGTGTTTTCAAATGATAAGGAAAATATATTTTGAGCAAAGCAAGCCTAAGCTCCACTTAGCCAAATGCATATAGATGATAGACTCCACTATATTACCACAGTATCACTTGCCAATACAATTCAAATGTATTGACCCTTGTGGCTGTAACTTATTATGTTGCAGGTTTGTTTGATGTTAGTGAAGTTTATTGATTAGGATTACAAGTCTACAACCAACATGTCTGCCTGTGGCACTTTGAAGATGAAGGACCCCATGCTATTGTTATATCCTGCTGCATTGTAATGAGATAGCCAAATGAGCTATGTAAGATGTAATAAATTATTTTATTCCTGGTTATAAAGTTGTATTATGACCTTTGTTTCTTGATATTACATTTTAACTGTGGATGCTAGCTATTGATCCAGGGACTAGCATTGTAAACACAGGGATCTCTACCTTATTAAAGGTTGGGAACCTTACATTTACATACGAGAAATTGTCTCCCTTCCTTTGTGACTTTCAAGTACCAGATATGCAACAGTCGCATATGTGTTGGCAGATCATCAAATACCTCATCGCTGACCAGAGGCTCCCCGTAGACAAATTTTCGTGCTATTGGTCCCTTGGCAACATTATCTCCGTCGGCTAGAAGTGCTTCGAGGGGCACGTTACACTCCTTGGATAATTTAATAGCTAATTCCATATCTATTCCACCTTGGGTGGGCTGGGGTAACACCTTGAGCGGGGCGATGGATTGTTTTGCCTGTTTGCCGAGCTGGGCAACTTCTTTTGATTTTCTCCCGCTTGCAGTACTGCTTGATGACTTCTATTTTAGTGTCTTTGTAAGACAACGTGTATAGTCATCTTTCCTATTTAACACATGTTGGGGTGGTTGCTCAAGGAATGCCTTGAAGTGCTTCTTGACTTTTGGATCAACTATCACCTGTGGCTCGGGTTGTTTTGGTGCAAAATGGGCCTTCACTTCGGCCCGGGAGATCACCGCGCTTTCCTCATCAGTCCGGTGATAAGCTAACTTGGGAGGAGACGGCGGTACTCTTGGGAGGGGATCTTGTCGTTTTCGGCGTCGGGTCTCCCTCGACGCAGCGGTGTTATTCTTCCGCTTTCTTCCCTTTGATTCAGTGGGTGGAGGCGGAGGCGCCGGAGATGGAGATGTAGTCGCGCTGCGATCCCTCTCAGGAAGGGGTGGACTATTGTTTCTTGGTGGAGATGGTGGACTCGGAGGTGATGGTGGCCTTGGAGGTGATGGATTGCTTCTCGGAGGAGAAGATTGCCTTGGCGGCCAGCCTGGAAACACGATGTGTTGTTTTTTTTCCAAAGAATGATCCCACCCTCCACTTCTCCAAGTATTTTATCCCCTTAGCCTGCAGGGATGTCAAGCTCAAGTGATCGACATGTCGGTTCAACTTCATCCACACCGACACGAGCATAGCCAGCTGGAATCTGACTTCCATGGTAGGTCGCTTCCGGTGGACAAGGTAAAGCAAAGCCGAGCGCCACATTCATAGAAATGTTCTTCACTGTGACATGTAGCTCACAAGCTGTCCTTGCCTCGACTTCATCCACGGGGTAGCGAACCATCGTTGCACCGGTCGTATCATCTATCAGCGGTGCATTATTGTCCATCAGCATTAGATTATTAGCTTGTACCTCCGTGGAAGCCATGCTGCTTCTCTGCTGAGATGGGCCCACCGGACTGTCTAACGCAGGATCTTGCTGTCGGGCCAGTACTCTAAGTTCATTAATTTGCTCCTGCTGCAGCTTGAACATGTCTTGAAATTCCTCGTTCCTTTTTTCAACCGCCTCCAACCGAGCTGCCTCCTCTGCCTTCTGCCGGTTCGTTTTTCTGGATCGGCTTCTATAAGTGTCGATGTCAGCGGGAAACCCTGTCTTCCATGGAACAGATGGGCCAAAGCCTCGTGTTCGTCCGACTTTTTCAGGATTCCCGAGGGCATATGTCAGCTCATCGTTCTCTCTGTCGGGAATGAACTTTCCATCTTTTCTCAGTTGTATCACTTTAACAAGTTCATCTTTGGGTTTAGTAATGGCCATCTTTGTAACAATAATCTCACCGGTTTCAGTGTCATACGACCCCCCATGCCCAAGGAGCCAATTTTTTGACCTCACGGGCCACTTATTTGTAGCTGGCGTGACCCCTTTTTGACGCATTTCTTTCTCGGTTTTTCCCACTTCGACGCAGCCGTCTTGTAGCCACCTGTCCCCATAGTATGGTGATATTTCTTTTTGGCCGCATTTAACTTATTCTTTTCTGACTTGGCTGTAGCTGCTTATGATTCCTTGTATTTCACAAATGGGGCCCAGTTATCCTGTTGCTTCTCCAGCGGGCTAGTGAATGGTGGAGTCAGCCCCTTCTTGGCAAAGTTGTTGTACAATCTTTTCTTCCAGTCCTTGAACTGTCTGACCATCTTCTTAAGGGCCCACTTTCTTACTTGCAACCTCAATGCCTCAGTGAGTTCAGGAGTGTCCAATTCAGGCAGAGAGAAGTGTGCCATGAGTGAATTCCAAAGACCGTCTTTGGCTCTGTCATCAACAAAAATTTCTCCAACTCGATCACTTTTCTTTCCTGGCTTATTCCACTTATGAGTGGTGATCGGATGGCGTCCCTGACTATCGCTCCACATTGGTATACAAATACACTTGCGAACTCTTTCGGCTCCAAAGGTTCGCCGAACTCAGACACTAAATCAATAGTGAAACACGCACCATCGGCCAACTTTTTGGTCGGGCCTCGTTTCCTTGCAGAAGATTCGCCCGATGCGGAGGTCTAAGAGAAGAAACAGTCGTTAGTACATATATATATATATGAATCAACTAATGCATCTACTAGCTCGTGATCAGCAGAGGCTTTATATACCTCGTCGGTCTTTGCTATGGTGTCTCCACCGCCGTCTCCACCAAAAAAATCATCATAGTCGTCTCTTCTGTCGGCTTCATCCAAGTTGAGTTATTGGGAGCCATCATCATCTCCATCATCGTCTTCGCCATCGTAATGATAACCTCATGTACCCTCATCTATCATGTTGTACATGATGTTCTCTTCGTTGTCTCTACCGTCCATAACTTAACTAATACAGAACAAAGATAAAACCATTTTGCTTCATGCAATAAAATAAAGGAAGATAAAGTAATCCAGCTTAAACAATGCGATAAAGAAACATAAAGTACCAATTAAACAACAATAAATCTCGAATAATCCATCTAGTACAACAATAAAGTACCAATTAAACAACAATATATCTCGAATACAAGATGTTACCCTATTACACATCTAGCTAGCTCAGCGAAGACGTCGAGCCCCGGCTACTGAGCCGCGGGAGGTGTGCACCCAAATCACCGGAGAATATCTCGGGTAAGGTGCCTGAAGAAGCTGCCAGGTATTGGCGACACAGACTCCTAAAATGTACATGTAGCGCCGGACGTGCTCGTCCTCCTCCCTGAAACGACGCTGTACCACCTCGTCAGGGGCCGACTCCCTCTACAACGCACCTGGACCACTAGGCCGCCACCACAGAAGATCCGGGTCGACGAAGACACCCGGATTTCTCACGAGACGACGTCCCCCGGCTGGTAGCACCTCCCAGTGCCAGCCCGGCGGAGCCCAACCCCGTGGATGCCCGGCGACACTGTCTAGTAGTGCTCCGTTCTTCATGCCGAGTGAACGAGGATGAGGAATCGGCATATTCCTAAACACTAAATTAAACATATATATACTTTAAACATGACGAAAATAAATAGTATCAACTAAAATAAACTATATTAAACACTAACTAAATTCACTAACTAAAATAAACTATATTAAACACTAACAAAAATCTCTAAGAAAAATTACACTAAAATTAACCCTAACTAATTTACCCTAAAATAACTCTAAAATTACCCCTAACTAATTAAACCTAACTAATTAACCCTAAAATAACCCTAACTAATTAACCCTAAAATACACTAATAAAATTACACTAACTAATTAACACTAACAAAATAACTAACAAAATTAACACTATACTAATTAACTAGAGAGCTCGCCGCAGGGAGGGGCGTGGCTCCAGTGGTGGTGGATGGCGCGGGCTCGGGCGGCGCGGGGAGGGGCGGCGCGATGGCGCTCTATCGCGTGGGGAGGGCCGGCACGGGGAGGGACGACGCAGGCGGCACGGTGGCTCTGCGAGGAGCGGCGGCGCGGGAAGGGACGGCGCGACGGCGTGGTGCTGCGATAGGAGGAAGACGACGCGGCGGCGGCGGCGGGGTGGCTCTGTGTGCTCCGGTTCGGTGCACGAACCGGGGCGCACGGGGTGGGTATTTATACCCACCCCCCCTTTAGCCGGGTTTGTACTACAAACCGAGACTAAAGGTCCTTTTTTTAAAACCTTTTTAAAAACCTTTTTAAAATTAATTATTATATATCAAAATTTGCAGAAATAAAATTTACATCTACTCGGTTATATATTTGTAAATAAAATAATTGTTCCCAAGATTTAAATTGTTCGGACGTTTTGATTTTTTTGCCGTTTTGAACTTAGGTAAAAACGGTGTGCGTGAAGATAGGGGATGAGAATGTCAGAACTTGCATTGGATCTTTGAAAAAACAACATATTGTGAGTCTAAAAATGATTATTTTCAAAAAATCACGAACGTTAGATCATGTACCAGTAGTTCAAACCGGACCCACTTCCTGCCGCTTTGGCAGACATTTGTCTTTTTTGTCCGGGAAGGACAAAAAGGTCTGAGATCCCCCGGTTGGGATATAGTTCATGTAAGGTGGTCTACTATTTTAGAAAAATGGGATGGTAGCATTCTGTAACTGTATTTTGGTGGCTGCTTCACAAAACGACCCGTCTTTTGCGGTAGGAAAATGGAAAATGGCTTTTCCCAGCGATGAAAAGGAAAACTTCCTCCTTCAACATTGTTCTCCATCCCAATATATACATGCATGCACAATATGGGCACCATATCAGAAACTATGCCGCGATTCAACACATAACATCCCTCTCTTGGACCGAAAGTCATGAAACCTCGAACATGATAGGTCATTTTGTGAAGGTTTTTTCGAGACATAATCAATATACCAAGTTTGATATTTTTCCTTGCAACTATGTCACATAATATCACACCACGCAAAAGATTTACATTGTTCGGACCTTTTTTGAATTTTTTATGCCCGTTTTGAATTTTTTGCCGTTCGAACTTAGGTCAAAACGGCGTGCGTGAAGATAGGGGATGAGAATGTTAGAACTTGCATTGGATCTCTGAAAAAGCAACATATTGTGAGTCTAAAAATGTTTTTTTTCAAAAAATCACGGACGTTAGATCATGTACCTGTAGTTCAAACCGGACCCACTTCCTACCGCTTCGGCAAACATTTGTCTTTTTCACCCGGGTAGGACAGAAAGGTTTGAGATCCCCCGGTTGGGATATAGTTCATGTAAGGTGGTCTACTATTTTAGAAAAATGCAATGGTAGCATTTTGTAACTGCATTTTGGTTGCTTCTTCACAAAACGACCCGTCTTTTTACGCTCGGAAAATGGAAAATGGCTTTTCCGAGCGACGAAAAGGAAAACTTCCTCCTGAAACATTGTTCTCCATCCCAATATAAACATGGATGCACAATATGGGCACCGTATCACAAACTATGTCGCGATTCAACACACAAACATACCCGTTTTCCCACCATATCCCGCTTCTTCCCGCCATGTTTTTCCGCCCTTTCCCTCCGAACGGTACTTTTAGTCCCGGTTGTAGCCACTAACCGGGACTAAAGATATTTCCCGCCATATCCCACCGCTTCCCGCCATGTTTTCCCGCCCTTTCCCTCTGAATGGTGCTTTTAGTCCCGGTTGTAGCCACTAACCGGGACTAAATATATTTCCCGCCATTTCCTACCGTTTCTCGCCATGTTTTCCCGCACTTTCCATCTATATATAGGCCGACCACGCCATGACTATCCATACATCCACACCTTCCTCTCTCACAACTATGGACAGTGCCTACTGGGCCATTCTGACCCACGAGGAGACCGAGGCGCTGTTCGCCTCCAACTACCCTTGCCCGCCGGGCTACCGACCGCCCGCCGGCTGGATGCTGAGCGCTGGAGGTGTTCCTGTCCCTCCTGTGCCTCAAGGCTCCGACCGATAGGCGGCCATCACGAACCACTTCTACCACGAGCTCACGCCGGAGCAGCGGATGGATCCCAAGTGGGATCCCGACAACTACGACATCTGGAATGCCTTCTTCGCTAACCGGCGGGAAAGGGAGCTCGCTAGGTATGAAGGGTGATGGCCCGCCCCCGGTGAACCACAATGAAGCCGGCCGGCGTCTGTGGTGGGCGAACCATACTATCATCGGCGTGATGCGTTACATCGCCGGGGAAGACCATCCTCGCCTGCGGTGCCCACAAGTCCACCCGCCACAGAGCCACAAGAAGGCCCCTCCCCCGCCCGGCGGTAGCCGCATCGTCTTCCAAGAGACTCCTCCCCCGCCCGCCATGAATCCGAGGCCGGAGTGGCTGGTGCCCCCGGTATATGCCATGGCTGGGCTGAGGATCTCTGGAGTGGCAGGTGACGATGACAATGATGATGATGATGATGATGATGATGATGATGATGATGACGACGACGAAGAAGACCCTGAAGCTGTGTACTATAGTACTAGGCATGATTATGACTAAAGGGGATGGATTTAGTCCTCAGTGTTAGCTAGTCCCGGTTTGTCCCGGTTTTTAATATTAATAAATGTCTAAGTGTTACCTAGTCTAGTGTTTTGGTACCTGCCTACAACAATCTCAGAAATTCCTTTTTGTCCCGGTTTTTAATATTAATAAATGACGATGACGATGAAAAATAGGATTAATTCACAAAGGTTTAATACATTACATCACCAACATCCACATCTAGTGTTTTGGTTCTCTTCTTGTCCGTAACCATGGAGAATCTTCCTTATTTAGCGATATGCTTGGGTCAGTTTTCACTTTGAATGGCGGAATTTCATGAAATTTGTCATAATCTTCTAACATGTTTGTCATGTCCTCAACTCCCACCATGTTTATTTTTCCTGAAAGAACTATGTGGCGCTTTGGCTCATCGTATGATATTGTATTCTTTCACTTATCTTTCCTTTTTCTCGGTCTAGTAGACATGTCCTTCACATAGAAAACTTGAGCCACATCATTGGCAAGGACGAATGGTTCGTCTCCGTACGCAAGATTATTGAGATCCACTGTTGTCATTCCGTACAGCTGGTCTACCGTTACCCCACCTCCTGTCATCTTGACCCATTTGCATCGAAACAATGGGACCTTGAAATTAGGACCATAGTCAAATTCCCATATGTTCTCTATGTAACCATAATATGTGTCCTTTTTCCCATTCTCGTCTGTTGCATCAAATCAGACACCACTGTTTTGGTTGGTGCTCTTTTTATCTTGGGCGTGCGTGTAAAATATATTCCCATTGATCTCGTACCCTTGGAAAGTCAATATAGTTGAAGATGGAGACCTGGCCAACAAGTAAAACTGATCTCCAACAGTGGTGTCATTCATGAGATGTGTCTGCAACCAACCGCCGAAAGTCTTCATGTGTTCATCTCTAATCAACCTGTCAGACTGCCCCGGGTAGTTCGAGCGTATAATATTCTTGTGTACCTCGATATCCGGAGCCACCAAGGTGGAACTTTGCAGAATTGTATAGTGTGCTTTAGTGAAAGAATGTTCGTCCACACATATCTTTGCTTTCTTTCCTAGCGTGCCTTTTCCACTAAGTCTCCCTTCATGCCGTGATTCAGGTACACCGATCGGCTTAAGATTAGGAATAAAGTCAACACAAAACTCAATGACCTCCTCTGTTCCATAGCCATTGGAGATGCTTCCTTTTGGCCTCGCACGGTTATGGACATATTTCTTTAAGACTCCCACGAATCTCTCAAAGGGGAACATATTGTGTAGAAATATAGGACCGAGAATGGTAATCTCTTCGACTAGGTGAACTAGAAGGTGCGTCATTATGTTGAATAAGGATGGTGGGAACACCAACTCAAAGCTGACAAGACACTGGACCACATCTTTCTATAACCCTGGTAGACTTTCTGGACCGATTACCTTCTGAGAAATTGCATTGAGGAACGAACATAGCTTCACAATGGGTACTCTAACATTTTCCGGCAGAAGCCCCCTCAAAGCAACCGGAAACAATTGCGTCATAAGCACGTGGCAGTCATGAGACTTCAGGTTCTGGAATTTTTTTCTCTGCCATATTTATTATTCCCTTATATTTGACGAGAAGCCAGAAGGGACCTTGATACTACTCAGGCATTCAAAAAAGATTTCCTTCTCTTCCTTGGTAAGAGTGTAGCTGGCAGTACCTTGAAACAGCTCTGGATGCCTGCCTTCTCGGTCTTTCATACGTTGTTGGTCCTGCCGTGCTTCTGGTGTATCTTTATTCTTTCCATACATTCCCAAGAAGCCTAGCAGTATCACGCAAACATTCTTCGTCAGGTGTATCACGTCGATTGCAGAGTGGACCTCTAAGACTTTCCAATAGGGTAGCTCCCAAAATATAGATTTCTTCTTCCACATGGGTGTGTGTCCGCCAGCGTCCTTCGGAACAGACTATCCGCCAGGACCCTTTCCAAAGATTACTTTTAAATCCTTCACCATATCAAATACAACATCACCAGTACGACGGACAGGCTTACTCCGGTGATCTGCTTCACCATTGAAATGCTTGCCTTTCCTTCTTAGGGAATGCGTGGGCGGAAGAAAATGACGATACCCTAGGTACACATTCTTCTTGCACTTATCCAAATAAATACTTTCAGTGTCATCTAAACAGTGTGTGCATGCATTGTATCCCTTGTTTGTCTGTCCTGAAATGTTACTAAGAGCATGCCAATCATTGATGCTTACGAACAACAATTCTCGTAGGTTAAATTCCTCACGTTTGTGCTCATCCCACACACGTACACCTTGTTCGTGCCACAGCTGTAAAAGTTCTTCAACTAATGGCCTTAGGTATACATCAATGTCATTGCCGGGTTACTTCGGGCCTTGGATGAGCACTGGCATCATAATGAACTTCCGCTTCATGCACAACCAAGGAGGAAGGTTATAGATACACAAAGTCACAGGCCATGTGCTATGACTGCAGCTCTGCTCCCCAAAGGGATTCATGCCATCCGTTCTTAGACCAAACCATAAGTTTCTCACGTCACTTGCAAAGTCCGGGTACTTTCTCTTAATTTTTCTGCACTGCGACCCATCAGCGGGGTGTCTCAACATCTCGTCTTTCTTACGGCCTTCTTTGTGCCATCGCAACAATTTGGCATGCTCTTCATTTCTGAACAAACGTTTCAGCCGTGGTATTATAGGAGCATACCACATCACCTTGGCGGGAACCCTCTTCCTCGGGTGCTCCCCCTCAACATCACCAGGGTCATCTCGTCGGATCTTATACCGCAATGCAGTGCATACCGGGCATGCATCCAAATTCTCGTACTGCTCACCGCGGTAGAGGATGCAGTCATTAATGCATGCATGTATCTTCTGTACCTCTAATCCTAGAGGTCAGACAACCTTCTTTTCTTCGTAAGTACCGGCGGGCAGTTCGTTATCCTTTGGAAGCAGCTTCTTCATTATCTTCAACAACTTTTCAAATCCCTTGTGAGGCACACCGACCTCTGCCTTCCATTGCAGCAATTCCAGTGTGATGCCTAGCTTTTTGTGGCCATCTTCGCAATTCGGGTACAACAATTTGTTGTGATCCTCTAACATCTGCTCAAATTTCAACCTCTCCCTTTCGCTATCAGATTCTCCCTTTGCATCAGCAATGGCTAGACCAAGATCATCATCTGGCTCATATGATGCACGTTCTTCTGCTTATTCTTCATCATTGTCTTCTTTTGTAGTACCACCGTATTCAGGGGACATAGGATAGCCGTCATCATTCTCTTCATCTTTGTTGTCTTTCATCATAACCCCTCTTTCTCCGTGCTTGGTCCAACAATTATAGCCAGGCATGAAACCGGACCGAAACAAGTGGCCATGAAGGACTCTTGAGGAAAGGTATTCCTTCTGATTCCGACACTCACCACATGGACAACACATAAAACAATTCCGCTTGTTTGCCTCTGCCACAACGAGAAAAGACGCACGCCTTTAATGAACTCGTCAGAGATTTAGTCAGTGTATATCCATTGCCGTCTCATCTGCATTTTATAAGTTCATCAAACAAAATCACGATGCTAAGAGTAGTACTAGTCTAAAAATAAAAGAACACATCGTATACATCAAACAAGCACTGATTTAAAAACTTTCTACTACATCTTTAGTCCCGGTTGGACACACCAACCGGGACTAAAGGGGTTGCCGCAGGCTGGGGCCAACATGAGCCCGTTTAGTCTCGAATGGTGTCTCCAACCGGGACTAAAGGACACTCCAATCGAGACTAAAAATGGGTGACGACACTATATGTCATGAGTGGACACTATGCCAGTGAGTGGCGACATTGTTTCAGTGGGTGGCGACACTATGACAGGGGTGAGTGTCGATATTATGTCGTGAGTGTCGACACTATGTTGTGCTGCTTAATCTATAAATAGGCTTCCTTGTGAACTATGAACTGCAAGGAAGATCGTGTGCGAGACCAGGGACACCACTACGGCGGAGCTTCTCGAAGATGTCTTAGGACCTCGTCTTAGGACCTCGTCCTCAGACATCTTCGAGGAGCTCGCCGTAGAGGCACTCCCTAATATGTGAAATTAGTTAGCTCCACCAGCATACTGATTTAGCTAGAAAAGATATGAACTGAAAGATGGTGTGTGAGAGCAGGGACACCACTATGGCAGAGCTTCTCGAAGATGTCTTAGGATGCCTCGTCCTCAGACATCGTCGAGGAGCTCGCCATAGAGGCACTCCCTAATTTAATTTGGTAGCTCCTTGGCATGTTCATGTTTTTGTTCTTTCTTGGTTAACTGGCCGATGATTAACTAAAATGCTAGGGCGCCACTATACATATATATATATATATATATATATATATGCTTTCATAGTTTTGGTACTTATTTTTGTTTCAATGGATTTTGTGACGACACGTAGAAGAAAGAAGAATATTTTGTTGCTCGACGGTGACATGATATGCACCGTGAACCATCTGGATTTCAAGACAATGTGTCAAACCAAGATATGTAGATAGGATGAACTCATGTATATATGTGCTTGATGAATCAAATGAATTTCGAGAACTATATGTGCCAAATTAACCAGATATATAGAGATAGAATCCACACAAAATCTATCCATTTCTAGAGCATGAAATGAGCTAAAACAAGCAATGAGAGATGAAATGATGAAGTTGCTAACCTCTTAGGACCCTTGATAGATGTGGAGCCAAAAAATCTTCACAAATCTTGAGAAAAATGGGGAAGAAATCGATATTGAGGGGAGAAATTTGAGAGGGATGATTGTGTGCGCTTGAAATGGCTCGGGCTAGGAAGGGGAAAAAGATATAGTCGGGGACTTCAGTTCCAGTTTGAGAAACAAACCGGGGCTAAAGGTCCACGCATCTACTCTTTTTCAGCGCCAGACTCTCTAGTCCCGGTTTGTTAAACGAACCGGGACTAAAGTTTCCATACGAACCGGGGCTAATGTCTTCTGGCCCCTGCGGCCGTTTCTAGCCGTTGGAACCAGGACATTAGTCTCGTTTTGTACCAGAACCGGGACTAATGCTCTGGACCAAAGGTCCGTTTTCTATTAGTGTCAAGGATTTCCTCAAAGATCCTCAGTTTGGCATTTATCCTTTTGCTAGTGCCACCATAATGAAGACTGGATCCAAACCTTCTCCACTAGAGGCAACAAATATCTTCATGCTCCATCCAACAATTTTTAAGTAGAAAAGGTTTGGATATCTCATGTGATTGATTCGAACAAAGCATACCGTCTGCAAACTATGCATGCATTTCTTTCTGTCGGTTCTTTGCGGGCAATTATTGGGCACGACCTGGTCCAGAGTGATGATTGTGAATTATACTCAATTTGGTGGAAAAGCTCAAGCACGTTCAGGTTTAGTTAAAGATAAACTTGACCGTCTTATACAATCAACAATTAGGGCATCCATGCATGTTCTAGATGTCAAGATCTTTAGGGTTTATCACAACTTACAGTTCTGCAGGTTAAATGTAATTAAAGAGCACGGTGATGCATTTGTAATTCCGTTAGCATCAGATGCCTCCACATCCAGATGCATGTATGTAGACTGCACGCCAAACTTGGACCAGGTCTTAACTAATTTGTAATGACCGTGGGTTCTTCGACGCGCCTTCTGCAAGACCTATACATACCCCTGCGCGCCATGGCCGCCTTAATCCAGAGCCAGCAACGGAGCTTCCTCCGATCGCCTGAGCTGAAGCAGTTCATCAGCAATGGCGCACAGGGTAATGGCGCTGTCGCTCGTGTCGGCTCACAACCTGAAGGACGTGAACGTGTTCAGCCGCATGGAGGTGTACGCCCTCGGGTCTGTCTGCGGCGACCCTCGCACGCTCCAGAAGACCAAGACCGACCGCGACGGCGCCAGGCATCCGACGTGGGGCTCGGACGACACGTTCTGGTTCCCCGTCCCGCCCACGGCCGACGTGGCCTACGGGTCCGGCGCCTGCCTCCACGTGCTGCTCCGCACCGAGCGCCTCTTCAGCTTCGGTGACCGCGACGTCGGCGAGGTGTACATCCCTCTCGCCGAGCTGCTCGCCGGCGCTTGCCACTCCGGCGCCGTCGTACCAGGTCCGAAAGGTGCAATGCGCCGGGGCCGGGCACCGCGGCACGCTCAAGGTGGCGTACCGTTTCGGGCCCGTGATGCCGCCGCTCGTCCCGGACAACGCCTACCAGCCGCCGCCGTGGCAGTTCTACCCTCCGCCACATGCTTACTCGACGAGGTACCAGGCGGGGACGAAGTATATTCGGAAGAACAGCAGCTTCGCCTAGGGGCTCGGAGCCGGGCTGCTCGGTGGAGGCTTCGGGGCTATGCGGTTCGCCGACATGCCGTCGTCGGACAAACCGGCGTATGATGATGCCGGCCACGGAACCGCACCAGCCCCCGGAGGGATTGCCCTCTAGAAGTATATATACAGTATACTGCTCATCAGGATATATATATGTATACGGATAGCCCGAATAAAACCATCAGGATACATATACTCACTAGTGGAAACGAGGCATTTGTTTGAGCCTGAGTGTTAAAGGAGGGGCCCGTACCAGCGTGGCCGGTGCAGCAAAAAGGAGCCCCCCGTTAACACCGGTGTTAAAGGCCCATGCACCAGTGGCCCGCGCAGCCCCCTCCCATTAACACCGGTTCGTGGCTTGAACCGGTGTTAAAGGGGGAGGGGGGCTATATAAGACACCGTAGCCCACACCCCACTCTTCCATTTTTTCACTATCTCATTTTGGAGCCCAGCAAGAGGGTGTGAAGTGTGCTAGTTTGTGTTTTTTTCGTATTTACAAGAGGTGTTCGGTGAAATGCCCGAGAGCTCAAAATAAGTTTTCTCGTTGCTCTTTCCTTCTCGGTCGAGGTCGGCAACTATCCTTTCATGTGTCATTGATGTACTATATATATAAATGTCATCTCTCTATTAATTTTTGATATATACTATATATTAATGCAGATGAACCGGCAATGGATGTACGGTGACCGCCGCACTTCCGAGTACATTAAGGGCCTCCAAAATTTCATCGTTGTGGCTAATGCAAACCATGGTCACAATGGTTTTATGTGTTGTCCGTGTGTTCACTGTCAGAACAAGAAAGACTACTCAAATACCAGAACCATTCACGCCCACCTGCTTCGATCCGGTTTCATGCCCAGCTATAATTGTTGGACCAAAGCACGGAGAAAAAGGGGTTGTGATGGAAGACAACGAAGAAGAAGAGGATGATGACAACTATCATAATATGTATCCTGAATATGATGATACTGCAACGGGGGTAGATAATGAAGATCAAGAGGCAGCAGATGGGCCCGCTGATGACGATCTTGGTCGGGCCATTACTGATGCAAAGGAAGAATGTGAAACTGAAAAGGAGAAGGAGAAGCTGGAGAAGATGTTAAAGGATCACAAAACATTGTTGTACCCAACTTGCGAAGATGGCCACAAAAATCTAGGTACCACACTGGATTTGCTGCAATGGAAGGCAGAGAACGGTGTGAATGACAACGCATTTTCAAAGTTGTTGGTAAAAATGAAGAATCTTCTTCCAAGAAATAATAAGTTGCCCGACAGTACATACCAAGCAAAGAAGGTTGTCTGCCCTCTAGGATTAGACGTGCAGAAGATACATGCCTGCATTAATGACTGTATCCTCTACCGCGGTGAGAAGTAAGAGAATTTGGATGCATGCCCGGTATGCACTGCACTGCGGTATAAGATCAGACGAGACGATCCTGGCGATGTTAAGGGCGAGGCCCCTAGGAAGAAGGTTCCTGCCAAGGTTATGTGGCATGCTCCTATAATACCACGGTTAAAACGTCTCTTTAGAAATAAAAAGCATGCCAAGTTGTTGCGATGGCACATGGAAGACCGTAAGAAAGACGCGATGTTGAGACACCCCGCTGATGGGTCACAGTGGAGAAAAGTCGAGCGAGAGTACCCGGACTACGCACGTGACACAAGGAACTTAAGGTTTGGTCTACGTACAGATGGCATGAATCCTTTTGGTGAGCAGAGCTGCAGTCACAGCATCTGGCCTGTGACTATGTATCTATAACCTTCCTCCTTGGTTGTGTATGAAGAGGAAGTTCATTATGATGCCAGTGCTCATCCAGGGCCCGATGCAACCCAACAACGACATTGATGTGTACCTAAGACCATTAGTTGAAGAACTTTTACAGCTGTGGGCCAAACCAGGTGTACGTATGTGGGATGAGCACAAAGGGGAGCCATTTGACCTACGAGCATTGCTTTTCGTAACCATTAATGATTGGCCTGCTCTTAGTAACATTTCAGGGCAGATAAACAAGGGATACAATGCATGCACACACTGTTTAGATGAGACTGAAAGTGTATATTTGGATAAATGTAAGAAGGTTGTGTACCTAGGGTATCGTCGATTTCTTCCGAATCTGCATCCAATAAGAAAGAAATGCAAGCATTTCAAACGTCTGGCAGAACCTCGGAGGAAGCCTGTCCTCCGTACCGATGAGGAGGTATTTGGTATGGTCAAGGACATAGAAGTAATTTTTGGAAAAGGTCCTGGTAGTCTATCTGTTCCGAATGACGATGTCGGACACGCGCCCATGTGGAAGAAGCAATCTATATTTTGGGACCTGCCCTATTGGAAAGTCTTAGAGGTCCGCTCTTCAATCGACGTGATGCACGTGACGAAGAATGTTTGCATGAACCTGCTAGGCTTCCTAGGAGTGTATGGGAAGACAAAAGATACACCGGAAGCACGGCAGGAACAGCAACGTCTAAAAGACCCTGATACGCCTATGCATCCTGAGAACGAGAAGGGTAAACGATGCCACTTAACTCCTGCCAGCTACGCTCTTACCAAAGCAGAGAAGGAAATATTTTTTGAATGCCTGAGAAGTATCAAGGTCCCGTCTGGCTTCTCGTCGAATATAAAGGGAATAATAAATATGGCAGAGAAAAAATTCCAAAACCTGAAGTCTCATGACTGCCACGTGATTATGACACAATTGCTTCCGATTGCATTGAGGGGGCTTCTACCTAAAAATGTTCGAGTACCCATTGTGAAGCTATGTGCATTCCTCAATGCAATATCTCAGAAGGTAATCGATCCAGAAAGCCTACCAGGGTTACAGACAGATGTGGCCCAATGTCTTGTCAGCTTTGAGTTGGTGTTCCCACCATCCTTCTTCAATATTATGACGCATCTCATGATTCATCTAGTAGAAGAGATTGCCATTCTCGGTCCTGTATTTCTACACAATATGTTCCCCTTTGAGAGGTACATGGGAGTCTTAAAGAAATGTGTTCATAACCGTGCTAGGCCAGAAGGAAGCATCTCCAAGGGCTATGTAACAGAGGAGGTCATTGAGTTCTGTGTTGATTTTATTCCTGACCTTAAGGCGATTGGTGTTACAGAATCATGACATGAGGGGAGACTGCGTGGAAAAGGCACCCTAGGATGTAAAGCAATGGTATGTAGGGACGGGCATTCTCTCAATCAAGCACACTACACAGTTTTACAAAGATCTATCTTGGTTGCCCCGTATATCAATGAACACAAGAATTTAATACGCCTCAAACACCCGAGGCAGTCTGATGAATGGATTATAAGTGAACACATGGAGATTTTTTGTGGCTGGCTGCAAAGACTTCTCACGAATAACACCACTGTTGGGGATCAGTTGTACTTGTTGGCCAGGACACCATCTTTGACTGTATGTACTTTCCAAGGGTACGAGATAAATGGGAATATATTTTACACGATAGGCCAAGATAAAAAGAGCACCAACCAAAATAGTGGCGTCCGCTTCGATGCAGCAGAAGACAATGGGCAAAAGACCACGTATTATGGGTTCATAGAGGAGATATGGGAACTTGACTATGGACCTAATTTTAAGGTCCCCTTGTTTCGATGCAAATGGGTCAAGCTAATAGGAGGAGGGGTTGAGGTAGACAATAAGTACGGAATGACAACAGTGGATCTCAACAATCTTATGAAGGTAGACAAGAACTTAGACGAACCATTCGTTTTAGCCAATGATGTGGCTCAGGTTTTCTATGTGAAGGACATGTCTACCAAACCGAAAAAAAGAAAAATTAAGCAAACAGATACATCACACGATGAGCCAAAGCGTCACATAGTTCTTTCAGGGAAAAGAAACATCGTGGGAGTGGAGGACAAGACAGACATGTCAGAAGATTATAATAAGTTTGATGAAATTCCGCCCTTCAGAGTGAAGACTGACCCAACCATCCTGTTAAACGGTGTTGATACTCCATGGTTACGGCCGACGCGATCATAAGATTGACTATATGTATTAATTGAGCCATTTTTGGCACACATATGTATCTCAACATGGAAATCAGTGTCATATTTCTTCTGTTAATAGTATATGTATTAAATGAGCCATTTTTCTTCCTTCTATTTCTTCCCTACATTTTTCTTCCCACCATTTTTCCCTGCCATTTTTCTTCCCGCCATTTTTTCCCGCCATTTTTCTTCCCGACATTTTTCTTCCCGCCATTTTTCCCGCCAGTTCTTCCCGCCAGTTCTTCCCTCCAGTTCTTCCCGCCAGTTCTTCACTATATATATATATATGTAGGGTTGGCCTCCATTGTCATTGCATATCTCTAGACTCATATCTGCAACCTCATCACTCTTTCCCATGGCTTCCACCGTAGCACTAACCCCCAGGGAGTCGGAGGCGCTTTGCGCCTCGAACTACCCCTGCCCGCTGGGCTACTGTGTCCCTGTCGGCTGGATGCTGAGCGCCGGAGGCGTGCCGGTTCCTCCTGTCCGTCTAGGTGTGGCGCGCGGGATGGCCATCACGAACCACTACTACTTCGAGCTCACGTCGGAGCAGCGGAGGAATCCCAGATGGCATCCCGACTATTTCCCTACTTGGGAAGCCTTCTTCGTGGATCGGCGTGAGAGGGCGCTCGCCAGGCACGAGGAGGACGGCCCACCTCCTCCGAACTTCAACGAGGCCGGCCGTCAGCTATGGTGGCGCGGTCGGACTCTCCAGAGCGTCATGGCCTATGACACTGCCGCCGACTCTAACCCCCGTCTGCACTACCTTCAAGTCCAGCCCACGCGTACTCAGCCTTCAAGGTTCAATTACGGCGACCCCGACGACGACAGCGATGACGACGGCAGCGAGTATGACGACTACAGTGGCGAGTATTATAGGTGTAGGCAGGAGCATGACTGAATCACTCCAACATTCCGAAATAAGTTTGGCCGATTGTTACTTAATCTGGCCATGTATCTTAATTTTCAGTTCTTTTATGTATCTTAATTTTTAGTCGTGCTTTATGTAACTTACTATTAGTTGCATTCTGTATTTTAATTCCAGTTCTCTCTCCTTCACAAAATGACCTATCTCATTCGAGGTTTCTTGGCTTTCGGGTCAAATGACCAATGTTATGGCTAGAATCAAGGCATAGTTTGCGATAATATGGCCATATTATGAATACATGTGCATCATGGAATGGCAAACAATGTTGCAAGAGGAAGTTTTCCTTTTTAACGCACCAAAAAGGCATTTTCCATTTTCCGAGCATAAAAAACGGACGATTTTGTGAAGCAACCACCAAATGGCTAATTCAAAAAACCACCAACACATTTTACAAAAATACTAGAACACCTTATATGGACAATGTACCAACAGGGGGATCTGAAACCTTTCCGTACACCTCTGGTGAAAAAGACAAATTCCTGCCGAATCGGTAGGAAGTGGGTCAGATATGAACTACAGGTACATGATACGATGCTCATGATTTTTTACAAAAATCATTTTTAGGTTCACAACATGCTATTTTATCAAAAATCCAATGCAAGTTGAGCGAGGCTTGGCCCCGAGCTAAGAATCTTCATGCCCGTTGTTCGACAAAGTTTGACGATAGTTTAAAACGGGGATAAAAAAATTAAAAAAGATCGAAACAGTGCGAAACCTTCGCGTGGTGTTATATTATGTGACATAGTTAGAAGGAAAAATCTCAAACTTGGTATATTGATTATGTCTCAAAAAAACCTTCACAAAATGACCTATCTCATTCGAGGTTTCTTGGCTTTCGGGTCAAATGACCAATGTTATGGCTAGAATCAAGGCATAGTTTGTGATAATATGGCCATATTGTGCATACATGTGCATCATGGCATGGCAAACAATGTTGCAAGAGGAAGTTTTCCTTTTTATCGCACCAAAAAGGCATTTTCCATTTTCTGAGCATAAAAAATAGACAGTTCTGTGAAGTAACCACCAAATGGCTAATTCAAAAAACCACCAACACATTTTACAAAAATACTAGACCACCTTATATGGACAATGTACCAACAGGGGGATCTGAAACCTTTTCGTCCACCTCTGGTGAAAAAGACAAATTCCTGCCGAATCGGCAGGAAGTGGGTCAGATATGAACTACAGGTACATGATACGATGCTCATGATTTTTTAAAAAAATCATTTTTAGGACAATATGCTATTTTATTAAAAATCCAATGCAAGTTGAGCAAGGCTTGGCCCCGAGCTAAATCTTCATGCCCGTTGTTCGACAAAGTTTGACGATAGTTTAAAATGGGGATAAAAAATAAAAAAGATCGAAACAGTGCGAAACCTTCGCGTGGTGTTATATTATGTGACATAGTTAGAAGGAAAAATCGCAAACTTGGTATATTGATCATGTCTCAAAAAAACCTTCACAAAATGACCTATCTCATTCGAGGTTTCTTGGCTTTCGGGTCAAATGACCAATGTTATGGCTAGAATCAAGGCATAGTTTGTGATAATATGGCCATATTGTGCATACATGTGCATCATGACATGGCAAACAATGTTGCAAGAGGAAGTTTTCCTTTTTATCGCACCAAAAAGGCATTTTCCATTTTTCGAGCATAAAAAACGAACGGTTTTGTGAAGTAACCACCAAATGGCTAATTCAAAAAACCACCACCACATTTTACAAAAATACTAGACCACCTTATATGGACAATGTACCAACAGGGGGATCTGAAACCTTTCCGTCCACCTCTGGTAAAAAAGACAAATTTCTGTCGAATCGGTAGGAAGTGGGTTAGATATGAACTACAGGTACATGATACGATGCTCATGATTTTTAAAAAAAATCATTTTTATGTTCACAATATGCTATTTTATCAAAAATCCAATGCAAGTTGAGCGAGGCTTTGTTAGATTCAAGTGTATACAAAAGATGCGGTATTTAAATATCCAATCAATTCAAAAATGTTAATACAAAATAAAATATAATTTGCTCTAATAAAATAGGGTTAGATTCCTTTTTAGATGCTTAATATTTCTTATGTTCAAAGTTTTAGGATTTGACAATTTATTTTTGTTTGAATTGAATAATCAAAATTTAAATGTAAGTGTTTTAATCATTTTGAAAATTTTCATCTAAAGTAAATATAAAATGTTTTCACATGAATGGATAGATATTATTTTTCTGAAAATTATGATATATTATTCATATTTTTCTGAGTTGAAATGAATAAGATATGAATTTTCTAAATTCATATCCTATTTTTGAATTATAAATGCCCCCACCCCTTTAATGCATGAAATAAATGCCCCCCTTTAACACCGGTTCCAGGCACGAACCGGTGTTAAAGGGGGGGTGCGGGCGCGAAACGAATTCCCCCCCTTTAACACCGGTTCCAGCCAGATCGAAAGCGCGCGCGTAGAGAAAAGCAGAGGAGAGCCGGCGTCGGCCAGCCCTCGTCGTCGCCGCCCTCGCCGTCGCCATTCCGCGGGAGCGCCATCGCCCCCCTCGCCGCGCACGAGCCATCGCCGTCGCAGTCGACGCCCCCCACCGCGCCAGCACCGTCTGCCACCACGCGTGCCCGTGTCGGCCGCCATCCCCGTCGCCGCCGCTCGGATCCGCCGCACGCCAACACCGAAGCCTCCGCCAACTCGGAGCCGCCGCCGCCAACCCCGCGTCCACGACCGCTGCCGCCGACCCCGTTCGCGAGTTTCCGCCACCGGCGGTGAGCTCTCTGTTTGTGTTTTGGAGATATTGGATATTGGTGATAAATGTTATTTGTGTGTATATTGGATAAATGTTGCATATATGTATATATATTGTTGTGTATGAATAATTTTATTTGTGTGTAATTGCATATATATATTGTTGCATATATGTTGTATATATTGTTGCATATATGTATATAATTAGTTATTAGTATTTTATAAATGTGTAGTTTAGTGTGTATTATTAGTAGTTTAGTGTTAGTATTAGTTTAGGGTTTATTTAGTTTAGGGTTATTAGTTTAGGGTTTATTTAGTTTAGGGTTATTAGTTTAGTGTTATTTAGTTTAGGGTTATTTAGTTTAGGGTTATTTATTTAGTTTAGGGTTATTTAGTTTAGGGTTATTTATTTAGTGTAGTTTAGTGTATTTAGTTTAGGGTTATTTAGTGTATTTTATAGTTAGTATTAGTTTAGGGTCGTCACCTCGCTGCTCTGCAAGCGCCGCCGCTGGCCGTCGTCGTTAACGTCGCTCCGGTGACCCCTAGGTAGTGGCGCCGCCCGTTTTAGGTAGGCCGCATCACGCTGAGGCGAACCCGCTACCTCGCGCGCCCTAGGTCGCTCTCCAGCGCCGCCAGCCGCCGCTTTCTGGAGCATCCTACGGCCAGCCACTGTAGCTAGCCCCTCTCATATGCATCCGGGATTTCTCCGAATTAGGGTTTGGACCCCTCGAAACTCGTTTAAAATGATCAAGCATCCTTAGGGTTTTAATTTCAATTGTGTATTTTGGTATGAATAATATGTATATTTGTGTATGAATCCAAGTCCACTTGAATGTTTACTCTCTTACTCTAGATAATATTTTTGTTTTAGAAACTATGGATCCACTCAGTAGAATCCTTGAAGATGAAGAAATAATGGAGAACATGATCCACGAGGACACCTCACAATATCTGAACTTGGAGGGACATGATGACATCTCAAGTAGTCATGGAGAAGATGACGACTCCGGTGAACGCACTTTAGTGATTACAAAGTCTGTCAAGGTATATGCATGGATTAAGCCTCTGCTGACTTGCACCGATTGATTTGTATATATGTAAATGTATTAATTAACGCTTCTTTCTTCTTTTAGCCCTCTGGATCGACCAACCAGCAACAATATTCTTCTACGAAAAAGAGCAAGCGAGGCGTGAGCCATCGGTTGAAAGATCGTGCAAAGTTCACGATCGAAGCAGTCCGTGTTGATGTAAGGCCGATGGAACCCAAGAAGGCCGTAGACAAATTTGTACGTCAGGCTGGAGTTCTTGTTAGGGATCAAATCCCAATAATAATTGAATATTGGAATAAGCCAAAGAAGGGCGACGGTACCTTTGTCGATGAAAGATCCAAAGAAACGCTTTGGAATTCGTTGTTGGTAAATTTCACCCTTCCGCCGGAGGAGGATGAAAACAAACCAGTTATAAAGGAAAAGTTCAAAGAGTGGACTCTAAAGAAGATGGCTGACGCTTTCCGCAACTGGAAGACAAAATTGAACAAATTTGTCAAAACTCGCCAGACTCCACATTTCGAAGACGCATATTATGCGAAGATAAGACCTCACTGGCCTGAATTTGTGGCATACAAGGAAGGTGCTATAGCTAAAGGAGGTCAGAAACCAATACGCTAAATGCCAGAAGAAGGAATATCACCAGAGGACGGGGTCAGGTGGCTACATATCTCAGAGGCCTAAGTAGGAGGAAGCTGAGAAGGCCCTGCGCGCTAGAGGGATCACACCCCAGATATATGGTTGGGACCTACGTGCAAAGACTTGGTTCTACGGAATAGGGGAAAGGTTGGACCCAGAAACGGGATTGTGTATCTTCCCAACCCTCCTTGCCAAACCCGTCACTGAACTCATCACGGCATACGAGGAAACAGCCGCCAGGACCTTCCATCCCGACAGAGAGAATGACCAGCTCACACGCGCCATCGGTAAAAAAGAACACCCTGAACATGCACGAGGCACAGGGGGTATGACGTGGAAGGATGGGTTTGCCGAGTGGGGCGACTCTTACAGATGGCGCGGCAGAAAAGAAAAAGAGTGTACAGAGCGGGTGACACGGATAGAACATGCACTTGTGCCGCTGCAGGCGCAAGTGAATGCACAACAGAGCCAGCAAGCTACCGGCCCATCTCAGCGGCACGAAGAGCCTGCATTGGAAGCTGTCGGCCGTCCAGACTCTGCGCGGAAAAGAAGCGTGGCTTCCACGGAGAACGTGCAGCCCACGCTTAAAATGGCGGGTCCTCGATACCCCGTGGATGAGATCACGGAGAGCAAACACGCTGAGCTACATGTGAGATTAATGGGATGTCGGGGGTGTACCCCCGGGTACCCCCAGAGTTGATGAATTAAGTAAACCCTACGGGATTGATGGTGGTCTCTATAAAAGAATAAGAAGATACATCAATAAGGAATTAAGAGAAATAGACAAAAAGAAAAGAAGAAAAGAGGACCTGGGCCGAACTGAACCTAATTCGGCCTGGTCCTCCCATCCCTCCTAGGCAGAACAGCAGTCATGGGCCGAACTAAACCAAATCCGGCCCACTGGCCGAGATACCAACGAACTCCCTCCGTTCCCGCCGGGCCTACACAGCGTCGGGCCGCCGAACCCCGCCGACGTCCTGTGTCCACCGCGCAGGGCTGCACCAACCGGAGAGACCCGGATGGGCCGGCTTCGGCCATAACAGCCCGTCACGGGCTGGCGTCCCAGAAGCTCCTCCCCCGGGTGGGCTGGCGGGAGCAACGCGACCCACCGCGGGGCCTTCCCCGGCTGGGCTCCCTCCGTCCAGATAACTCGGCTGGGTCGAATTAGAGATAGCCCAGCTGGGCCACGCAGTAACTCGGCTGGGCCTTGTCCTTTTGCAATTAGGACCATGCCGAATCGACTACGGAGTAGGCCGAATTACTGCTACGCCTGGGGCACCTGGGCCAAGTTATTTCACTCCGTATGACCTTTTATTTGTCTCCAGATATGTTCCTGATCTTCACAGCTACACGCCATCGAGTCAGGACAAGGCCAACAAGTATTGTGCCAGTCTTGGGAGCCCACCAGCTCAGACTGGCACATGACGTATGGAATATGCCCATGGCATCTAACAAGATGCTAGGAATATGCTCTTAGCATCAAATAAGATGCTAGGGAATATGCCTGGCATCTCCAAATATGCTAAACCATATGCTCAGCATCTCTGGAAGATGCCCGGAATATGCCATCTAGATGCTAAGCGTGTAGCACAAGACTTGTCCCCTGGGCTCGCCTTTATAAGGAGCACCAGGGGGATCGTTCTAAGAGAGGCCAAAAAGGGCTCCTCCTCTCTTTGCTCACTAGGAGCTCTGCTTCTTCCTCTTCCTCCACTCTCACCGAGAGATCTAGATAGAAGGATAGGAGATCCAGCTCAAGAGCATGATTGTAGTCACAAGTATGGAAAGATTATAAGAGATTAGATGTATAGAATGAGGTGTTATCTCCACTTGAGAGCTTCAATCCAATGTACATTGTATTTCTTTTTGTTCATACGAGTGCGGTCTTCACTGCATCATCCCTCCCCGGATTCCTCCACGTCCATCGGCCCCAACTTTAGCCTACCCATGGCATATGCCGTGATACCACCACGACATGGGATTATCCATTAAGGTAGCTGTCGGCTATGCCTTACCTTCTTTAGCTGGTGGAACTTACCACTACCGACTGATTCCAGATGGCTATGCTATTGTCGGGGTGGATGAGGTTGTGAAGGAATATGAGGAAGCACAGCTTGACCATGCTACAGGTGAAGGGGAAACTCAACTCAAATTTGCAGTGAAAACAACCATTCTTTGGAAGAAGGAACACATCGTGCTTCCAAATTGGAGGCCACTGGCACCCCCGCCGTCTCCGCAGCGTCAGCAGTCTGAGCCGCTTCAGCCATCTCCTGCGCGGCAGCCATCTCCGGCGCGCCAGCCATCTCCTGCTCGTCAGCCATCTCCTGCTCGTTAGCCATCTCCTGCCCGTGAGCCATCTCCTCAGCGTAAGCGGAAGATCAATGCCACGAAGAGCATCACTAGCACTACCACAAAGAAATCCGCAGGAAACCGTACGCCAAAGAATTCAAAAACTACGTCCCGCAGCCTTCCGCTAAGCCATTGCCGGTTTTACCATGGAATCGCAGCGACGAGGAGACCAATAGGATCTCGGAAGAAGAGGTCAAGAAATTCTTTGCACCTAGACGGGCCGAGCCAAAGGAGAAAATAGATCCGGCGGTGGTGGAGAAGTTTTACAAAAATCTTTTGAAACCTGAAACCCCACTTGTGCTGGACTACGAGCGCCAGATTTTGAAGGGGGGTGCAAGGCGCCGTAGGGAGACTGAAAGTAGCAGTCGTGCGGTACCCCAGAACAGTTCCCATGCTCGGAGAGCAGGAAAACCAATCATGCGCCCCGCTCCAAGTGTTCGACACACGGGACGCTCCTCCCGTAAATGATTACGAGGTAGAGCTACAAAGAAAGGCCAATGAGATGGGGATGACTTACATTGCATACTTGAACATCATGAGAGACAACTTGCCCAAAGGCGATGGCAACCCCATACAGCCATGGAAGTATGGGAAGAATCTCGTCAAGAAAGAGGAGCTCAAGAATCTAACAACAAAGATGCAAAGATTGCACAAGTGGTACCTTGATTTCTGCAAGACGAGAAAGGAAGAATGGATCACGGCGCATATAAGAGATCAGATTTTCTTGTGCGGAGACGACGCGATCACCTTCAACATTTAAGACTTGCATTTTCTATTCAATCAGAAGGAACTCGACAAAGCTGCCATCAGCTTTTATTGTGTGTAAGTACTATTTCTTTAATTTCTATCTCATCTCATTCAATTCATTAATTTCATGTATATATATGCTCACCATATATTTATATATATATACTATTATGCAGGAAAAAGGTTATGGAATGCATGAAAGGAGGCCCTTTTGACATTGGGTTCGTTGACCCAAATAGAGTTCATGAACAAGTGGTAAGAGACAAACCCGGGCAAACAGAAGATTTATTGCTAAGGTCTTTACTGAGACAACAAACCAAAAGGGAAATACTATTGCCTTACAACTTCTCGTGAGTACTGTTACCCTCTCTTGTACACATTCTGTTTCGGCTTACTCGATGTTAAGTTTTACTGATGATGAGTTATGCGTGCGTAGGTTCCACTTTATTCTGCTAGTCATTCAACCTGACTCAAGAAAAGTCCTTGTCATGGACTCGTTACGAAAAGAAAAAGAGCTATGGGCAGACTTTAGAGAGATGCTCCAGAGGTAATTTCAATCATATTATCGCACTAGATCGGCAACTTTCGTGACAACAAGTAATTAATTACTCCCTTATCCATTTTCTTTGCCGAACAGGGTTTGGAAAAGGTTCACGGGCAGGGCCGTGAGTGAATGGTCAGAAGAACTAAAATTTGTAGACCAAAATGTAAGTAATACTAGCTAGCTAGGTCTGCGTATCTCTTTGATTCTGCTTCTAATTCCATTATATCATGCTTTATTGATTATCATTTTGATTGAACTTTCTATTCTCGTAAAGTACGCGCATCAGGGACACGGCAATAACTTATGTGGGTACTATGTTTGCGAGTTCATTCGCAACACGATATGTGCGACGGGCCAAGCCGCACTTGAACAACTTAGAGTAAGTAAACAAAGTACACAACATTATGTTATTACCATCAATTGTGTTGTATTTTATTCTTATATATATTGACCCCATTCTTCATATATATTCAGATCGAACGGATACGGGACCAACTCCTACCATTTGACCGCATACGAGCCATTCAAGAGGAATTGACGGGGTTCATACTTGATGAGGTCGTCACGCCTGGCGGAGAACTCTTTAGATATCCACCAAAATGAACATGGACGGAGATGTTATATTGTATATATGCATGCTTGAACGGAGAATACCACAATGACGATGTTTGTGTATAATAATAGTTGTTTAATTATGCATGTACTCGTATATACCGAAGATGTATGTGTATACTTCTCCCGATCGATTCCCCCTCCCCCTCCCCGTCCCTGCCGCGCCGCGCCGCAGAAATACGCCCAGAACGGGGCGGCGGTAGAACTCTGCCGCGGCAGATATTTATGTCGTTTTTCTGCCGCGACAGAGAACCTTTAACACCGGTTCGTGTTACGAACCGGTGTTAAAGGGGGTGGGGGGGCTGAGCGTTGTGGCAGCCCCACGTGCACCACCCTTTAACAACGGTCCTCTAACACCGAACCCCCAACAGCGGTTCTAGAACCGCTGTTAGAGGCCTCTACGAACCAGTGTTAGAGACCTCGTTTTCACTAGTGACTGTTTTCTCATCCAATATACTCCTCTGCACCGATCGTGTGTGAGATGCACGCACACTAGACGTCCCAGTCCAGTCAGCTTTGTACACTACAGGAAAATGAGTTCTTCTTTTGAGTATTTCGATCTTTGCCAGAGTGCTTTTTTGGGAACACGTCAAAGTGAATCTTTATGCTGTGCTTAGCACGTGGCAAAGACAGATAACCTATCAAATTTTGGTAAAGCGTAAATACACGGCAAATACAAAAAAGTGCACACGGCAAAATGCGCACGGAAAATAATGTACATGGCAATAAAACCCAAAATGCACATGGCAAAAAGGTAAACGTCTATCGGTGCCGGAATGAATATTTACGGAATGCCCTCTAACGGACATTAGACAAAGTTTTTCTCGCCATCGGTCAGCCTTAGAAGAGAAAAATCATCCTAAAACTTTGCCTTATGCAATACACGACAAAGATTTTATCCTTTCCTGTCCTTGTTGTGGCCGAGTGGTCTGCATATTTGTCGTATGCTTTAATACATGGTAAAGAACTGCTTCACCATTGGCGTGTGTGTATTGTAATTTCAGCGCATTTTCCTACCATTTTTCCATGCCATTATTTTGGGGAAAATTGTTTTCGCCATCTTTGTAATAATGGCCCGAATAACATGTGTGTTTAGAGGATTGATTTGTGATGAGTGTTTCCGTATAGCATGCACAAATGCATTTACAAAAGGATAAACAAGCGATTGAGATTGAACTCTAATGTTGAAGGATTTGAATTCAAATTTCAAAAAAACTTGTAATTTCCAAAATTTAGAAATTTTTAATGACTTTGCACCATACATTGAGTTGAGCACTCAAAACCACACATACACATAGATCATATGAATATTGAGTTCAAAATTGAGGTTTGAATAATTCAAACTTGAATTCATATATTCACAAGTAAATTAAAAGAATTCACCACAATATAAAGTAAAGGAGACAATGTTAAGAAAGGAATCTTTATTGATATCAATATTGAGAAGATTCTTTACAAAAGAATATTACAGAGAAGTAACCTATTACAAACTATAAAAAAGGGAAAACCTAAACTAATAAAGCCCTAAACTACATTCTCATTCATTTCTTGCTCTTCTTGCTTTTCTAGCCCATGTTGACCTACAAAACAAAAAAATAAAAAAATAAACCAAGTTTGATTTTAAAATGTTGGATCCATTAAGTGGTGAATCCATTTGATGTAGAATCCTCTGGGCAAGGTACATGAAGTTGTCGTGGACCTCACCAGTTTGAGGTTTTTATAAAAAACAGACCTTGTTCTAAAAGTACCAGGAAAGAAACAATAGAGAAGTAGATACATTAGGAGCAGTAGTTCATAGTAGCCGACACAAAACACAAGCCAATAGCCAAGATCAGCTAAGTAGATAATCATATGACAGTAGAGCAACACAGCTACAGATCACAGTAACAACAGCAGTAGGCGATAACTATAGTAACCATGAGTAAAAGTGAATACAAACCACCAACAGTTTAAGTAATGAAACTAGGGAACAATAGTAAGAACAAACTAATATCATAGAAATGACAACAAGTAAGGAAAACACCTCAAACTTAGAATTCTTTAAAATAATCAAATGCGGCTAATGAACATTTGCAGTTCTCCGATCTACACAAGAAAATTGTCAGAAAATCATCTAAGCAACAAATTCAAGATCATTTTCAGTACTAATAACAATCTTAAAATTTTCAACTTAAAAACAAATGTTTTACCTAATCTATCAAGGGTAAATTACCAAAATACCCCTTAACCGACATGCCACATTTAGCATATATGACATAAGTTGATTAGGACACTAGAACTTAAGCTAGAGAGGCAGTATAAGCATCTTACTCACTGCATGCAAACAGTAAGGTGTCAACACTACGTCAACACTAGAGTACTATAAATAGCACCCCACACCCAACCCCAAAGCTCAAATCTTCAGAGCATAGCTTATAAGAAACACTCCCATACCGTAAGTTGAGAGAGAGGAAAAACATCTTTCCACACTCACTAGAGAGGTAAAGAGATCTAAATAGGAGAAAGGAGCAAGAACATGATCAACAAGAGGGAAGAACTGCATCAGATCTCCCTCAAGCACACTTTTTAGTTTTAAAAGGTTTATAACTAAACTTTAGCATATGATTAGACAGCGAGAGATTAGTAATTAAGGTAGCACCTAGACTAGCTAGGGCTAGAATCTGTGCATCTCCATTATTGGAGAACACCACATAGCCATGCCACTAAACTAGTTTGGCACAACCTAATACATATTAGGAAACAACTTAAGAACTTAAGCTTTACATCTACATTTCCTTCCCTAGATAGGATCATATGATCACCTAAGAAAGAAAAGGTTGAGGCAGAGAAGAAGCTCGGAATATATTAAACATACATAAAGAAGTAAACCACATATAATCAACATACTTACAGTACCACTGAACCAAGGGTTCAAAAGTAGCAATGAGAACACATCTAAGATTACAAGCTTGTATGAGTATCACAACCACAGACACCAGAAGTAACCAATTAGCAAAAGATATTAAGGAAACACAACTTAACCTAAAGAATCTACTTGAGTTGTGGATTTTGACAACTCTATTAACTACAACCTAGTTACATGCTTAAGATACCTAGCAACATTGATAGTAATAGTAGAAGTATCAGGAAAGTAGCTAACTAGCTGTAAATAGGCAAGCATATGCAGTATTGAACATGAACTTGCGTGTATCACTACTTAATTAAGCTAGGAAGTAACCTATATATCATACTTAAACATAACCTAGTACAAGATCATCACAACAGAATCAGAAAACACTTAATTGACAGAATGTTAACTTTAAATAAAGCAAGTGCCAGCTATAATAAAATTAAGGAAAGTATAGAGACCATTTACTTAGCAGTAGTAATCATGTCGAGCAATAGGAACCTAACTAATTACCTAGATCACCCTAGAACTATCTAGAACTAGAACATTCTAGAAGACCTAGAATGAACCATGACTGAGAACCAGTATAGTAGAAACTCTAGAACAGATAAACTAGTAGTAGAGATAGTTGTAGAAAGTGAAAAGGGGTAGTAGAGAGAGGACGAGAATGAAAACACCTATCTGAATCGCATGGGAACTTAGCTCACCAGAGTCGTAGATGAAGAAGACGACCCAGATGGCACATGGAGCACCCAGTGATGGGGTACCTCGACCTACTCCAGCCCAATCGTGTGGTGGAGAACACCACGGACGCGTCCAACACCATCTCCACGGCGAGGAAGCACCAAAGGAGTGATGACTTCAAGATCACATGCACAATGTAGCTAGTTTCAAAGTAACAGTATCGAACCGCGAAGAGATATTGGTAAAGTCTTTATTCCTCTCGTTATCTTTTTACCAAAGAATACTCGGAGGTTGTCTTTGATTCTAGGAGGAAGTATTTTGAGAGAATTTTGTTTGTGTGCAAATAATTAAAGATTAAAACTATAGGTGCAAACGGAAGACATACGCAAAGAAAAGTGTTATGAAACCTCAAGAGGGATACAACTTTCTTAGAGAGTGTAGTATACACCACTAGCATTGGTACTATTTATGATTAGAATAAATCTATAGTGTGCTTCATGTGCATGTATGGAAACAGCTCCATAATAAGATGATCATAAAAATCCGTCTATTATTTCATTTCTAATAACCACTTCAACGATCATAAGCAAGCTACTCCGATCCATCGCAATTAAGGATTTCCCATTGGATATTGATATGTGCTTAGCGAATCCCTTCTAATCCCTGTTACCCATATAAATCTCACGTCAACATGTTATGTCACTTATCACCGTACGCACTACCATATGACCAACGGTAGTTCAATCTCTAGTCCCGGAGGCAAATATTATATGGTGCGCTTCACATAATATCTAGAGAGAAAACTAATGCATGCTGATGAACAGAAATTATAGATCATCTTTGTTTCACTTCATAATTTATTAGGGTTTCACCATCTCTCCATGACCAGGATAAACTAGTGACACACAGAGGTAAACAACAAAATCATCATGGATATATGAAATGAATACAAGTAGATGGATCATAACAAATGCAAATCCACAGTACTAGTTGGAAGCACAACAAGATGGGAAGTAATTGAGATGGGAATGTGTCACATCCCAAGATTTTCCAAATCTTGTAATGTGAAAATAAATGAATAAAATAAAACTTTGTTTGATTTTCAGAGCCAGAAGAAACTTTTTGAATTCAATTGGAACTTCAAACCCATTTGAATTAAATAAAATCCTAAAGGGATTCATAAAGATAAACATTTAATAAAAGAAATTAAAATGTTTTGGAAATACTATTTTGGATCTCTTAATAAAAGATTTGGTATTTAAAGGAAAAGATGGATTTATAAATAAGGATTATTTTATAAAGCCAAATTAAACCTTGACCAAGCTTTGGAATTAAAACATTTTATAAAATTAGCAAAGGTTTATTTAAATAAAATAATAAGGATTTAATATCCAACTTTATTTAAATAAATAAAGGGTTTTATCATTTTAATTAAAATATCAAAACTTATTAAATTATTTCAAATAAGTTTTCTAAGTATTTTATTTTCTTAATTAAAACCTACTGATTTGGTTTTGAAAATATTTAGGTTTCAAATAAGGATTCTATTAATAAAAATCAAACTCTATTTGATTTAATAACTAAGGCCCATTTTATTTAATTATTAATGGACCCTAAAATAAAAGGTTATTTTATTTTAAACAAGTTTTCCAAATATTCTTTATTTCCAAATAAACTACTGATTGGTTTTGAAAGTATTTGGTTTTTCAAATGAAGATTTTATTAAACTAAATCAAACCCTATTTTATTAAATAACTAAAGATCCATTTTATTTAATTATTAAATGGATCCTAAATTAAATATAAAAATATTATTTTATTTTGGATTTGGATTATGTTGATAAACAGAACCAAATTCAAATGAAAAGTTTGTTGTTTGTTTGATTTGATTTGAGTGTTGTTTGATTGCTTGATTAATTGGTTGAAACTCAAAACAGAAAAGAATTAGAAAAAGGAAAAAGAGTTTGGACAGAAAAAAATAGAGCAGCCCAGCAGCCCACTAAGGCCCAGCAAGCCAGCCCAACTCCCCTCCCCCGAAAGAAAACGTTTCACACTCCTTTTTAAACCCACGAAGCAACTGACATGTGGACCTCCCCCCTCGTTTCTTTTCCCACTGACCAGTGGACCCCTTTCCACTGTTCTCCTTCCCCACTCCCACGACCCGTTCTTCCTCCCTTCGCCACTGTTGCTGCCATTGATTCTTCGATTGATTACGCCTTATTGCAGCATTAATCTCTCGCCGCGAGCACACTGTCTTAATCGCCTCGCTCTCTCCTCCGTTTTCCCTCAGACCCCTTCCCCAAGCTCGCCCCCAGGCCGCCTCAATTCCTCCCCGAGCACCCTCTGCTCCGACAAGCTGTCGCAGCAATTCCGGCAGCCCCTCGCCGCCCCTTGCCTCCTCGACCATGCTCTCGTGATCCACACCTCCTGGCGATCATCCCCGTAGCACCAGCTTGCCCCCGAGTGACCCAGAGTGTCGACAACCACCTCGACCACCGTCACCACCGTCTGCCTCTTTCTCCGACGAGCCCCACAGGTAGATTCTGGTCACCCCTCTCCTCCCCAAGAACACGATGATGATCTCCAAGCTCAGACGAACCTAACAGCACTTTCCGTTTGTCTTAGGGCGCCCCCAATCTTCGCCTTCGTCAAGCACAGAGCGCCGCCGTGTCTGCTTCTTCTCCGGCGACGTTCCCCGGTAAGCCTCGACCGCCCTGAGCCCTCTTGTTCACGCTCACAGCTCCGTCATGATCTCCTGCGTCTAACCCTGCCTTCGGTCTGTCTTCTCTTGACCTGTAGCGTCGTCTTCAACCGCGGACAGAGCCGTCCGTCGCCGTTCCCAACTCCGACGAGGAATTGCGACTGCCTCTGAGCGCCCCTTGTCAAGCCAGCAGTACCCTGAGCTTCGCCGTGACCCCCTGAGCCCGGTGAGCATGCCCTTTTTCTCTCTCGCTTCCTGTATCGCCGGAACCATCATCGACCGACCGCTCCGCCGCCGGTAGCCACCGCAGCGCCGCTCGCAAATGGTCGAGCACGCTAGCACCGTAGGATCTGGATCTGACGGTTACGATAGATCACTTAACCGCGAAGAGGTACGAGTCCTGCACCGCACGATCTCATTTAGATCCAACGGCTACAGAGCGTGATCCGCAGCGAAGCGGTACCGTCCAATAGAATCTCGACGCGTGTCCCTGTTCTGATTAAAACAGAATTAGAAACCAGATTTAAAAGCCATTTTGAAACCTTTGTAACTTTCAAACCACACGTCCAAATTTGACAAATTTTATATCAATGGATTCAGGAGAACAAGCCCTAGCCAACTGTGGAGTTAGTTTAGCAAATAGTATCTGTTATCTTGTTTGAAATTGCAGAAACATTTGTATGCTTGTTAAGAATGTAAAAAATGTTTTAAATTGAATTTAAGGATAAAACCTTTGCAAATTGGAGTGTTGTGACCTTACTGACCCTAGGAACCAACCCATGGTTTGGAAAATAAATTTGGAAAAGTTTGGAATGGATTAATTAGTTTAGTCCATTTCTAGCCAAATAAAATTGTTGATTTTATTATAAAAATGTTTATGGAAAGAAAACTTTGAGAAAATGGTTTGGACCAAACCTACTGACCCAAAAACACCAAGCTTTGCAATAGCAACTCATTTGGTGAAAAACTTAAGAGTTTTGCCTTGATAAAAACATTTTTCACCACATGAAATGATGAATGGATTTAAAAACAGTTTTGGACAAAACCCTCTTGCTAATGACTTTGCCACTTTGGTAAATGACCAATTTGGATATTACAAAGTTTAGAAACCCCATAGAGACCCCTTTGCAAAATAAAACTATCTTGTGCATGCTTCCATGCATGACTTAGATTCCATTACTTTGTGTGTGTGAAGAATTGTTTGTTTGACTTTGGTTTGGAATGTGAATTGAAATTGTGTTTGCTTGATTGATTTGTAGTGAAGTGTGAGACTAGAAAGATCAAGGAGTGAACCACCATTCCCTACCAAAAAGGCAAGTGATGCTTCATACTTTTTGTCCCATTACTTTCTCTATGCATTAGTGATTTTGCTAAGTAAAACTTGCATGGATTTTGCTAAGTATAGATTTTGCTATAGGAAAACCTAGTAGATGAATCCTTAGTAGGATTTTCCTAAGTTAGAGATTCCTACTACTACCAAGCTTAGCCTAGCTAATAGAAAACATGGGTGGAATATATATATTTACACTATGGAAAAATATTCTAAGTCTGAGGACTTAAGTTTTGTTTAATAAAACAACTAAGTTAATGAATCACCTGGGTGGAATGGGCTTGCTTGGTGGAGAATGGTTGAGTGGTTCACAATGCCATAGGCTTGGATTGTGTATCTCACTTGTGGAATGCCACCCAGGAAACAAAGAGATTTGAGATGTCAAATGTTGAGAAGCTTCAAGTGCAACCACCTGGCAATATGGGCTCTGCCATGATCATATAGGTTGCAAGAACTTAGCCATATGGACAGTGGGTGGTAGTGTTTGATAGGTTGGAGCGCGTCCATTTTGGTCTAAGGGAAGGCTTCTGAAAGATCTTGTCTTGGGAAACCAAGTCTTGTGGGGAAAGTGCACCACCTCTGCAGAGTGTAAAACCTAAGTACTTAGCCATGTCCCTGGTAAAGGACAATTTGAGCATCAAGACATGGAAGCAATCAAGAATCTCATCATTCCAATTTCTAAATTAAAATCTTGTGGTTTGAACAAGGGTTGTTTGAATTCTTCAATCATTGATGGAGAGATGGCTTGGTACAAGGATCTTGAAATCTTTGATTGAGAAAAATGATTTTGACAAGCAAAAACTTAGTATTTTAAAAATGATAAGAAAAATCTATTTTGAGCAATGCAAACCTCAGCTCCACTTAGCCAAATGCATATAGATGATAGATTCCACTATACTACCACAGTATCACTTGCCAATACAATTCAAATGTATTGACCCTTTGTGGCTGTAACTTGTATGTTGCAGGTTTGATTGTTTTTAGTGAAGATTGATTGATTAGGATTACAAAGTCTACAACCAACATCTGCCTGTGGCACTTTGAAGATGAAGGACCCCATGCTTATAGTTATTCCGCTGCAATGTAATGTAATAGCCATATGAGCTATGAAAGATGTAAAAAAATTATGTTATTCCTGGTTATAAAGTTATATTATGACCTTTGTTTCTTGATATTACATCTTAACTGTGGATGCTAGCTATTGATCCAGGGACTAGCATTGTAAAACACAGGAGGAAACAATCTTATTAAAGGTTGGGACCCCTACAGAATGGTAATGGTGATGACGGTGTAGCGGTTAATGATGGAGTGGATGATGCATTGTCCTTCAATGATCTGTGTAATAGCAAGGATGATGCCCTCTGCAAGTTCCTCCTCTAGATCTCTTTTGGAGGTGAGGTTTCTACGTGCTCTGGTGGATTTGAATGTCGGATCTTAGATTCGTCTTCGCGTGGTGAGAGTATTTGACAAGGCAAAGCGGCCGCCACATGGTACAAGTGGGCGTATGGGCGGGGCTTGCCCGTACCGACAATCTTTAAACCTTTTGGAGCTCCTCTTCGTGATGGCTTTTCTCTCATGTGCGTGATAAATCATAATAATGACTTCTATTACTTCAAAAATATCATATTTTGTCCAATATGACAGCTCAAAGTGATATATTCATCAACGCCTCAATATTTTGGGATCATGTGGAAATATTCATGAAAGGTGCGCGCGAGCACCGTAAAATACTAATAACCTACTTCTACTTATACAAAAACATAGTGAAGACCAAAGCACCATAAATTACATGGTGCACTTCACATAATAAACATTCTTATAAATGCATTCATCAAGGAGCGCCAAAGCACATCGGCACCATGAAGCCAAAAACCTAGGTTAGGGTTGCATGAGACCACGAGGAGTAGAACTAGCCAAATCTGAGGAGTAGGAAGGTAGAGAGGAGAACGCTAGTTTGATTACGAGCCATGGCAGAGGCGGAGGCGGACGGGATCGAGCGACAAGACAATGAGAGCGTGGAATTGATGGTGGCTCTATTAATGTAGAACCTGTTGGGAAACCCCAAGAGCAAGGTATGATAAGCACAACAACAAGTTTTCCCTCAGTTGTGAAACCAAGGTTATCGAACCAGTAGGAGAAAGAAACAACTCCCAAGGTGTTGCTAGCAACGTGGAACCTACACAACACAACCAAAATACTTTGCCCCAACTTACAGTGAGGTTGTCAAGCTCACTGGTTTTGCTAAAAACAAAGGATTAAACGTAAAGTGCGGAAGATAGTAATTGCTTGTAGTAATTGCAGAAAGTAAACAGTAGATAGTAGATTGAATATCAGTGGGAAGGAATGGACCGGGGTCCACAGTTCACTAGAGGTGTTTCTCCATAAGATAAATAACATGCTGGGTGAACAAATTATAGTTGAAAAATTGACAGATAGAGAATGCATAACAATGCATGTACATGACATGATGATCACTATGAGATTAATTTGAGAATTACAACATAATACATAGACCGTAATCCAACTACATCTATGACTAATAATCCACCTCCGGGATATCATCCGAACAACCCTCGGGTATTAAGTTGCAAGCAACAGATAATTGCATTCAACAAAGTGTGTAAAGTAAACAATGCAATTGCCCTTGGACAAAGGATTTTTGTTTTCTCCTTAGTAGCAACAGCACATCTACAACCATAGAAGTTTCTGTCACTCCCTCTTATTACTAGAGGCATGAACCTACTATCGATCATAAATACTCCCTCTTGGCGTCACAAGCAACTACTTGTCCAGAGTAACTACTAGCAACAGAGAGCATGCAAGATCACAAATAACATAGACATGATAGAATCAATAATCAATCTTGACATAGTACTCAATATCCACCGGATCCCAACAAACACAACATGTAGGATTACAAATAGATGATCTTGATCATGATAGGCAGCTCACAAGATCTAAACATGATAGCACAAAGAGGATAAACAACCATCTAGCTACTGCTATGGACCCATAGTCTAAGGATGAACTACTCACGCATCACTCCAGAGGCTAGCATGGTGATGAAGAAGGCCTCCGGGATTACCTCCCCTCTCTGGCACGGTGCCGGGAAGAGCTTCGGATCCCTCCCAATCTAGGTATGGATATGGCGGCGGCTATGGACTTTTTTGTGGAATTCTGATCGGGTACTTAGGGTTTTCCCCTCGGGGGGTTTATATATGCGAAGGGGCAAGGTCGGTAGAGGTCCAGGGGGGACACCATAGGGCAGCACGCCCTCCTGGCCGCGCCTGGGCCAGGTGTGGCCGCCCTGGGGTGCACCTCCCTCTGGCCTCTGGACTCCGTCTTCACCTCTGAAAAATAGGAAGTTCGGCTTTTGTTTCGTCCAATTCCGAGAATATTTATTTACTAGCTTTTCTGAAACCAAAAACATCAGGAAACATGAACTAACACTATGGCATCTTGTTAATAGGTTAGTTCTATAAAATGTATAAAAATGCCTCAAAGTGTAGACAAAACATAAGATAGTTGGTACAAGACAAGCATGAAGCATAAAAAGTTATAGATACGTTTACGACGTATCAGGCATCCCCAAGCTTAACTCCTGCTCGTCCTCGAGTAGGTAAGTATTAAAAAGAATAATTTTTGAGGTGACATGCACCATCACAATCTTGGTCAAGGTATTGTAGAGCATTGATAACTGGGATCAAAGTACTCTAACATAAGCATCAAAGATATATTTCTAACAATAAGACAAAGCAACTATGTTGCAACATGAAAGGCAACACAAATAAAAGATCATGAATAATGCTTTGAAAGACGTTTCTTTGTTTCACATATAGAAAACATAGAAAGAGTGGTAATCGGCTTGTCCTTCATGGAATAGCAAAACATAAATGCATCGAACACCTTCAAAGTTTATAAGGGTGACTAGATACAAATAATTTAAGAACAAGCAATACCATAATTATGAATCAATCAACAAGTTGTGAGACAATGCACATTGAACTAAGAATGATAACTATGCTCTCTTAATTGGTGCATAAATATAGAAGATGGAGACTCAACAAAAAGTAAAAAAGAAAGGCCCTTCACAGAGGGAAGTAGGGATTTGAAGTTTCATAAAGAGCTTCCAAAATTTTTGGTAGTTACTAGCTTTGAGCTCTCATTGCCCCTATCATAAGAATCGTGAAGTGATTAAGGTTAAAATGAGGCAAATATGAGTTATATGCTTGACAAATCACAAGTTGAAAATTTCATGCCCCTTGAGTACGAGTACCATTCCTCATGCTACTCAACTTTAGTCACATGTAATATTATTGTAAGTATATGTGTATCATAGAGAACCACCAACGGGGTACCCCTTGCCCCATGACATAGGAGCTATCCCATATCAAAATGACAAGGCAACAGACATTGAGCATCTCAGCGATCTTTTTATTTAACATGAGCATGGTTTTTTTTCTTTTTTTTCTGAAGATGCTTCATAGAATGCTCATTATGGTTATGCTGCAAGTTTCCACCATGATTAGGCATGGCTTAGGCTAGCCACCCAGGCGTTTTTCTAACACATATACAAACTCCATGGACTTACAATCTCCCCTTTTATTTCACACCGCCGGCATCCATAAACAAAAGAACATGATATCAACTGAATAGATATGTAAAATGTCAAAAGCGTGCCCCATGACGACATGGTTCTGCTAACTCCAACTTACAATTTGCAAGCATATAAGCAACATAGCTGGACACAATGGTTCAAGTTTATTAAGTGCAAGACAATAAAGTGTGCCATCAAGTTTGTGAGAGCTTTAATCACTAATTTTCACATAACAAAAATTTAATTTGGAAGATAGATAAAAACATGAATATACTTGGAATGGTGTAACACACCATGCATAGGATTTTATAGTGGACTCTTTAGAATAACTTGGTTTCTTGGGAGTTGTATACACGAGTAGAGCTCATACTCAGTACAGGTGGAGGTTAGCAAAAGACTGGAAGCGACCAACTAAGAGAGCAATAATGGCCATAATCATGCAGAGCGATAAAACATTATTAATCAAAGCATAAAGTGATATCACAAGTTAAAAACTAAATGATCATAGAGGCTAAGGTGACTGATTCATAGTATTAACATGGTTTAAGCATGCGCTAAGTTAACCCAAATAAAGCATCAAAGGAGAATACCAATTGTTTGAAACAAGTCATGCTGCAACAATAATCACTAAGCATATGGTCAAATCAACATCTAACATGACATGATAAAGTCTAAGTCACAGTCAAAACAATCTTCCTTTTGTACCACTATAAGCATGAAACATTCTACTCTTTTCCAAAACCAATCGACTTATTTAAAACAACTCACAAAGATAATAATCAATAAAGACCAGAGATCTTGTCTCACCTAACTACAAAGAAGAACTAAAAAGTTCTAAGCAAAAAGAAGAAGAAAACTAAAGCTAAACTACAAAGAACAACATATAGTGCATGAAGCAATTAAAATAAAGTGTCTTGAAAGAAGACCTGAGATTTTATTGATGAAGAAGGGGATGCCTTGGGCATCCCCAAACTTTGATGCTTGTACCTCTTGAATATTTCTTGGGGTGACACGGGTGGCATCCCAAAGCTTTATATTTTTTCCATACTTCAATTCATCACATCTTCTCTCCCTACACTTGAAAACTTTTTGCATACAAAACTTCACACAATCTTCATTAACAACATTAGTATATTCAAGATAATAAGCCTTTGGGTTCAGTTTCAACTCAAGTAGAAACATCCATTAAAATATAGGATACTGTATCAACTCCTTTTAAAATCTTAAGTGATCAAAGAGAACTCAAAAAGAAACCGATTAAGAGGCAAATGCAAATAATGGCAGAAATCTGTCAAAACAGACCAGCAGGTAAAGACCGATTTTTTTATAAAATCTTCTGTTGCTCAAATCGAAAAGTTCAAAACTAAAGGAAGTTGGGTAAATACCAGGGGCATGCGCACAAAAAATCTCAGCTCAATCCGATGTTCTGTGAGTTTTCACGATTTTTTACAGTGAAGCATAGAAATCTGTTTCGGGACAGCAACTTCCTCAAATCTTACTTCACTCTCATTAGAGGCTATTCTTGGCACAAAAACCACTCAAAAAGGATAAGGAGATGTTATTACAAAGGAAATAACTTCCAACACTCAACAAAAGAAACTTACTGTAATAAAATTGGGTTATCTCCCAAGAGTGTTTTTCTTTAACGCCTTTCAGCTAGGCACAGAAAGTAAGAATCAAGTATTTTTGAATGAAGAAGCATCAACATCATTGTTTGTTAAAATAAGAGAATCAAAAGATAGCTTCTCTCTTTTTCTAGGGAAGTGTTCTATACCTTTATTGAGTGGGAATTGATATTTAATGTTGCCTTCCTTCATATCAATAATGGCACCAACAGTTCTAAGAAAAGGTCTTCCCAAAATAATAGGACAAGAGGCATTGCATTCAACATACAAAACATAGAAATCAACGTGGATAAAGGTATGGATAACCATAATAAGGACATCATTAATTATTTCCATAAGTTTCTTTTTAGCATTATCATCAAGATGGACATCGAAATAACAATCTTCCAATGGTGGTAAATCAAGCATTTCATAATTTTTTCTAGGCATAATAGAGACACTAGCATCAAGATCACATAAAGCTTTGAAGTCAAAATCATTCACTTTCATATTAATGATGGGATCCTAACCATCTTCTAATTTCATAGGAATAGAAGCTTTATGTTTCAATTTTTCTTCTTTAATTTCATGAGAGCATTTGTAATATTTTTTGTAAAAGACATATTCATAGCACTAGCATTAAGACTTCTAGCAAGATTTTGCAAGAACATAATTACTTCAGAAATATTGCAACCATCAAGATCAAAATCAATATTATCATTCAAAGTAGTAGAACTATTGTCTCCCATATTTCGAAAAAATTCAACATTTTTATTGGAAAAGGTTCCATTGGGTTTAGGCAATGTTGCAAAAGGAATGGGGACTTTAGGTGGTTTGCTAGCATCAACATTACTAGTGGTGGTAATGGTACAAACTTTGGTCACACTCTTATTTATAGCAATTTCATCTTCTCACTCCCACCTAGCATGCAATTCATCTAACATTCTAACATTTTCATCAATTCTAACTTGAATGGCATTCAAAGTCTTGCTTTCGTTAACATCATGAGGCATTACCTTTAATTTAAGAGTTTCAACATCGTGGGCAAGGCTATCAACTTTAGAAGCAAGATCATCAATTTTTTCAAGCTTTTCCTCAATAGTTTTATTGAAAGCAGTTTGTTTACTAATAAAATCCTTAAGCATGACTTCAAGTTCAGAGGGTGCACTTCTATTGTTGTTGTTGTAGGAATCTCCATAAGAATTTCCATAAGCATTACCATTATTAGAAGGGTATGGCCTATAATTATTATTATCATAAGCATTGTTGCTAAAATTATTACTTCTAATGTAGTTCACATCAACTTGTTCTTCTTGAGCAACCAAAGAGGCTAAAGGAACATTATTTGGATCAATATGAGCTTTCCCACTAACAAGCATAGACATAATAGTATCAATTTTATCACTCAAAGAGGATGTTTCTTCAATAGAATTTACCTTCTTACCTTGTGGAGCTCTCTCAGTGTGCCATTCAGAATAATTTATCATCATATTATCAAGGAGATTTATTGCAACACCCAAAGTGATGGTCATAAAGGTACCTCCAGCAGCTGAATCCAACATATTTCTTGAAGAAAAATTCAGTCCTACATAAAAGGTTTGGATAATCAACCAAGTAGTCAGTCCAGGAGTGGGGCAATTCTTCACTAAAGATTTCATTCTTTCCCAAGCTTGAGCAACATGTTCATTATCAAATTGTTTAAATTTCATTATGTCACTTCTCATGGATATAATCATAGCAGGAGGATAATATTTTCCAATGAAAGAATCTTTGCATTTAATCCAAGAATCAATACTATTTTTAGGCAAAGATAGCAACCAATCTTTAGCTCTTCCTCTTAAAGAGAAAGGAAACAATTTAAGCTTAATAATATCTCCATCTACATCCTTATATTTTTGCATCTCACAAAGTTCAACAAAATTATTAAGGTGAGCAGCAGCATCAGTACTAACACCAGAAAATTGTTCTTTCATAACAAGATTCAGCAAAGCAGGTTTAATTTCATAAAAAGTAGCTTCAGGAACATGTGGAGCAATAGGTGTGCAAATGAAATCATTGTTGTTTGTGCTAGAGAAGTCACACAACTTAGTGTTTTCAAGAGTAGTCATTTTTGCAAGACTAAAGCAAGCCAACAGAAATAGCAACTAAAGTAGGAACTAATTATTTGTGTTTTTGATAAAAAGAAACAATCCAAACAAAACTAAAGAAACAAAGCAGAACAAAACAAAGTAAAGAGATTGGTAGTGAGAGACTCACCTTGCAGAAATCTTCTTTCTCCTAGAAAAGCTTTTTGACGGGGAGGAAGAGATTGAAGCTGTCCTATATCTCCCCGGCAAAGGCGCCATAAATTAGCTTTATGGTGGCTCTTTTGATGTTGAACCTGTTGGGAAACCCCAAGAGCAAGGTATGATGAGCACAACAGCAAGTTTTCCGTCAGTTTTGAAACCAAGGTTATCAAACCAGTAAGAGAAAGAAACATCTCCCAAGGTGTTGCTAGCAACGTGAAACCTGCACGACACAACTAAAATACTTTGGCCGAACTTACAGTGAGGTTGTCAAGCTCACTGGTTTTGCTGAAAACAAAGGATTAAACGTATAGTGTGGAAGATAGTAATTTCTTGTAGTAATTGCAGAAAGTAAACAATAGATAGTAGATTGAATATCAGTGGGAAGGAATGGACCGGGGTCCACGGTTCACTAGAGGTGTTTCTCCATAAGATAAATAACATGTTGGGTGAACAAATTACAGTTGGAAAATTGACAGATAGAGAATGCATAACAATGCATGTACATGACATGATGATCACTATGAGATTTATTTGGGCATTACAACATAATACATATACCGTAATCCAACTGCATCTATGACTAATAATCCACCTCTGGGATATCATCCGAACAACCCTTGGGTATTAAGTTGCAAGCAACAGATAATTGCATTAAGCAAAGTGTGTAAAGTAAACAATACAATTGCCCTTGGATAAAGGATTTTTGTTTTCTCCCTAGTAGCAACAAAACATCTACAACCTTAGAGGTTTCTTTCACTCTCCCAGATTACTAGAGGCATGAACCTACTATCGAGCATAAATACTTCCTCTTGGAGTCACAAGCAACTACTTGGCTAGAGTAACTACTAGCAACGGAGAGCATGCAAGATCACAAATAGCATAGACATGATAAAATCAATAATCAATCTTGACGTAGTACTCAATATCCATCGGATCCCAATAAACACAACATGTAGGATTACAAATAGATGATCTTGATCATGATAGGCAGCTCACAAGATCTAAACATGATAGCACAAAGAGGAGAAACAACCATCTAGCTACTGCTATGGACCCATAGTCCAAGGATGAACTACTCACGCATCACTCCAGAGGCTGGCATGGTGATGAAGAAGGCCTTCGGGATTATCTCCCTTCCCCAGCAGGGTGCCGAGAAGAGCTTTGGATCCCTCCCGATCTAGGGATGGAAATGGCGGCGGCTACAGACTTTTTCGTGGAATTCTTATCGGGTACTTAGGGTTTTCCCCTCGGGGGGTTTATATAGGCGAAGGGGCAATGTCAGTAGAGGTCCAGGGGGCCACACCATAAGGTGGCGCACCCCCTGGCCGCGCCTAGGCTAGGTGTGGTCGCCCTGGGGTGCGCCTCCCTCTGGCCTCTGGACTCTGTCTTCGCCTCTAAAAAATAGGAAGTTTGGCTTTTGTTTCATCCAATTCCAAGAATATTTCTTTACTAGCTTTTCTAAAACCAAAAACAGCAGAAAACAGGAACTAACACTATGGCATCTTGTTAATAGGTTAGTTCCAGAAAATGTATAAAAATGCCTCAAAGTGTAGACAAAATATAAGATAGTTGGTATAAAACAAGCATGGAGCATCAAAAATTATAGATACGTCTACGACGTATTAGGAATCGCCAGAGATGTGGCAGTGGAGGTTTTGCACACTAAAAATAGTGGCAGTGTGCCACTTCACCCGTATGATACTAGTGAATAATAGTAGTGTTCCGTTAACTATGGATGCTACCAGTGAATTGATCAGAGCAACACACTGGGTCCCTCTTAGTGGTAGTGTGTGACATGTAGCGGAATGCTACTAGTAAGTTATAATGGTAGCGTGTGGCTAATATAAACGCTACCAAAAATACTAGTAGCATTCCACTTTTTGGGTGTGCCACTAACATGATTGAGGCTATAGCCATTTTCCTAGTAGTGAAATGTGGTTTAGGGAGGATAGATACCATTGGTGACATAACACCCTTTTCCATAGGGGTGGCCATTGATCCTGTAGTTGACCCTTGGAGAATAGTCATCCACAAGCCTAGAGAACATTAGAGAGCATTGATGCATGTTGATATCGTTGTGACATCATGCCATGTTGTAGAAACAAGGACAAATCCACAGATTTTGTGATGAAACTTCTTCAAGTATGACTGTGCACCATTCTGTAGGGCTTTGTATTGCCCCTGACAAGCAAATGGGAAGTTTTTCCATTCCCATGGAACGTAATCTATGTCTCCAAGCATATCAAGAAATCCTCTTGACTCATTCATTGACAAGAGAAAGGCAATGTCATTAGCATTCGGTTTTCTCAAGTATTTCCTAGCAAACACCGGAAACACTGCTTTGCAGAAGTTGTATATTTACTCAAGGCAAGTGAACCCTCTCATGCGCATGTACTCATCAACTAGTTCACCTTCAAATCCAGATGCACGCATCCTCACAGTTGCAGTCCATTTCTTATAAGAAGTGAAGCCAAGCTTACCTATGGCATCCTTCTTTAACCAGAAGTAATCATCATAAGCCCTCACTCTGTGCAGAATACGCATGGCCTTGACATCTAAAACCATCGCCAAAAGAGGTGCCTTGTAAAACATATTGGTATGATGGAATTAGTCCCGCTAGAGTTGATCATGGCCAGCCTCTTGGCTGCGGTTCAACGATGGGCTCCATCCCGACAACGAGGCCCTGGACTTTGGTCTTTGGTTCTCTTTGTGGTCATGGACAAGAAGAGCCACGACCACCAGAATCTTGTTATCATCATTGGACTTGTCTGACGATGCATTGATGATATGGTTGAAGAAAACCTAGTACGAGCTATCCACCATGATCTACAAAAATTACAATGCACTATTAGAAATCATTTTCATGTATATGCACGGAAAAATGGACTAGGGGCCTGCAAATTACCTAGCTGGGCGGCCAGGAAAATGGTCGAATTGGTTGTGCGCAGCGCAGACCAGGGGCGCATAAAGGATGGTGGCTACTGGGAAGAAAGTAGCTGAGAATAGCAGCACCAAGACGGACCTTGGACGGCGACAAGAGTCTCAATTGCTATAGCTACCAAATTGTTGGAACTGGTGGCGAAATCTGTTGCAGAAGGCGAAGGTAGCGGTGGGAAGGGAGAGATGTGAATGCTGGTGGAAGGGATGGTCTTGCTAGTGTGTGGCTTGCTAGAGGGGCCATTCCAGACAGAGAGACGCGTGACCCGTACGAGTGAATTGTCTTCTAGACCGTAAAGCCATCCCGAATTTGGGCTAGGAATGTAGGGAAATGGACCAATCCACTGGGCGCGGTCCTTCATTGGGCCTTGATCTTTGTCCATTCTGATAGAATCGGATGGGCAGGGGCCATTGGACTTTCCCTAATTTGAGGAGGCGTTCGTGATGCGCATACATCTCACAATCAGGCTCGTTAGATCAAATTGAGGATGCACACCAATCTTCATGGAGCTCTGTGACAGACATTCTCGGTTGGGAATTTGCGATGTATCCATCGGGATAACGACACACCACCTATAAGTTCTAATAACTATTCAGTGAAGGGAGTGGACATAATATACTAGTAGCAGCTAGAGAATGCAAAATTCAAACAAGTGACTCTCGTGGCGTGATATAGAATCCAATGGACTCTTTGGTCATCTCTTTGGGAGACTCTGGAGCCCCCGCCCCTGTCGCTTGCCAAAAACAACCATGTCACCGCCAGAGGACGCCCCCGTAGGACGCAATGGTGGGGTGGCCCCTTTGTTAGCCACTCCTTTTCTTTGACCCTAGTGCCTTCTGCCATCACCGATTTCAGACCTTGGATTTCAATGGCAGGTATCTTCGTTGGAATTCAATCCGGTGCTGTCAGCATGGTCTTGTACTATTTTTTGGTGCGCTCCCTGCTATGCTACCTTGCACCTTGGTGTCTCCATGCACGTGATCCGCCGGCACAGCCGACATAAGTTCCCCTTGATCTTGATCTGCTACATTGTGATGTTGCCAGGCCCACGAGAGTAGGCCCTATGCCGCCGTCATTGATGGACATATGATTTCCTTGTTCATGTGCCTTGTGGCGACCGTCGTGCACCTTGGATTTGGTTCGGTGCCTTCATTGCTGAGATTTCCAAGGTGTCTATGGGGCGATCATGGTGGTCGCTTTTGTACAAGACTGTATAAGTTCTCGAGGATCCATATCGCATGCTTTGCTTGGGTTGGGAAGTTCCAATGGTGTTCTTGCGTCTGATAGGGAGAAGATTGTGTGTCAAACAATCGGCATGTTGGAACAGTGTTCTCGGTGAGTGGACACCATAGACATCGTTCTTGGTCTCAATTTCCTAGGTTGATAACCCTACCTGGCAATGGTACCTTCCTAATTGTTTCCATGTTGAAGAAATTGGACCTTCTCTGGGTGAATTCCTAGTATATGACCATGTTGGTTACACTAGAGACGGTGTTTGTCTATTGTTTCCTTCCTGGAGGCTTCGTTTTGGAGAGCCTTCTTCGGAATCTAGGTGTCATCACCACTAGAAATCTTGTTGTTGCGAGTTTGTGATTATTTTGGTGGGGCCTTTGTTTTCTTCTTCTTTTGTGTTCTTGGTTGTATACATCCTTAATGTCTATACTTGCTCTAGATATTAGACTGCTGTAGAGCCTTGGCATAATTTCTTATCATATTGGTATTAATATATTCCATTTATTAAAAAAATATCCACACCACGAATTAACATCCAATGGTCACACCAAGCATTGAAACGAAAATTAAGCAACCCATGTTAGTACCTCACTACACCAAATCGTGAAATAAAGTTGAATTCAAGGCATGATCATAGCATTGGATGGGATGTGACGGAAGATGGAAAAAAAATCTCGTTCCAAATATTTTAAAGAGCCCATACTATCCGCATAGTGATGAGCTAATGACGCCACCTATGTTACAAACAATTCACCAAATCTCAATGGACAGACAAATTTCTAGGCAGTAATGTCTTGGTCAAAGAAGTTGAGCCAAATCTACAAATTTTGAAGCGGGATCACAAGAGGAGATGGATTGCGGGGTCTTGCTCCCATCCAAACGGGACTGAGCACCTGGTTAGATCATCTCTAGCAGAACACACTAGTACAAAGAGCTCCATGCATCCCGGTTCGTATGGGCCTTTAGTCCCGGTTGCGCAACCGGGACGGGGCAATCGGGACTAAAGCCCTAACCTTTAGTCCCGGTTGCCCCACCAACCGGGACAAAAGGGTGCACACGTGGCGGCATCAGAGCGCGAGGGGGGTGGAGCATTAGTCCCGGTTCGTAACACGAACCGGGACTAATAACCTGCTGCCGCGGCAGAGATTTGGCCCATTTCTCTGCCGCGGCAGAGAATTCATTTTGGCACATTTTGTTGCCGCGGCAACATTTTCGCCACTTTTTGTGCCGCGGCAGAGAATTCATTTAGGTTGTTTTATTGTTTATTTAGTGTTTTGCACTTATCAATGAAGGAATCTTATATTACACAAGATCATCATGACAACATTTTACATTCAATACACGGATCGAATTCATGCACTACATACAAAAGTTGCTATTCGATGCTACCGGCCAATTTCTTGAAAGTTGCTATTTTTACAATTCCTATTGTCTATACACAGCCGAGTAGTATTCCCCTTGTGTGTTTAGGACTTCTGCATCCAAGAATCCCGCCAATTCCTCCTGTATTGCTCGTATGCGATCCTTTGGCAGAAGACCGTCCCGTAGACGTTCGATCTGATTTAAAAAAGGAGTCAGCCTATATGAATATGAAACTAAACACAATTTGATTGTAATTAAAAACTATAGAAATTGTTTACGTACGTGGAGTTGCTCTAAATTTCTGCCCTTCTCATCGCACGTCTGCCGGATGAACTCGCATACATAGTATCCACATAGATTGTTACCTGGTCCCTGCGTCAGGCACTTTACGACAACAGAGTTCAATCAAAATAATAATCAAGCATGATAATAACTGTATCAAAACTAGAATCAAAGAGATGCGCGGATATAGCTAGTGGTGCTTACATCTAGTGGTTGAAATGTAAGCTCCTCTTTCCAAACACCCCTAGCCTTCTTGGTGAACCGTTTCCAAGCGCTGCCCGGCGTAGAAAATGAATAAAATAAGTTATTAAGTACTTGATATCATAAAATTCACGAACGTTGCCGATATAGTGTCGTAATGATTAGAATTACCGCTGGAGAAGTATCTGCATGTCCTTCCACGTCTTAAGGGGTTTATGTTTCGAGTCCATGACTAGTACACGCCCTTTGTCAAGTTGAATGATTAACAGAATATAGTGGTACCTGCGAATGCAGAACTAATCAATTATATACTTAACATCGAGTAAGCGAAATAGAAAGTGTATACAAGACAATAACACTCACTGGAAGTTGTAAGGAAATAGTATTTCCCTTTTGGTTTCTTGAAACCTTAACGCGTGTACTATATTATCCTCCGTATCCTGGGGGCTTATTTTGAGATTAGCTTCATGAACCCAATATGGGTCAATGAAGCCAATGTCATAGATTTGTCCTCTGCTGCATTCGAGAATCTTCATTCTGCATATTAAAGTATGATTATATACATGCAATAAACAAAATAATATAGATGGAGACTAAATTAATTACAGAATTAGTACTTACAGACAATAGGCACTCATGATCGATTTGTCCAAGGCGTCTTGATTGAATAATTGAAATAGTTCATCAAATTCAATGGATATCATGTCATCCTTATCTTTCCCATGATGCTTTTTTGTAACCCTCAGCACTATCCAGTTAGCCCCGGCCCTTGTGGCATGCATGTACCAGTTATGCAATCTTTGCATTTTTGTTGGAAGATTGTTTACCTCCTCAGGTTTGACGAGAGGTTTTCCGTACTGGTATTGGTATGCTACTTCACTCACGGGGAAGAACTCTAACTGGGATAAGTACTGGGCAATACTCATACCTTGAGCAGCGGCAGCTTCTCCGTATTGTGCAACTACCTCTGGATCATACTGCTCTTCGGCCCCATATTTGCTCGACCCCACATTGGTTTGAGAAATCACCTTGAGAGGGGCGCAAGTCTGTTTTGCTTGTTCTCCGAGCTGGGCAACAGATTTCCCGCTTGCATCAGTACTGCTCTTCGAGGCTTTTTGTGCTGCATGTGACTTGAGAATAGAACGCTCATAGTCTGATGACAGCTTTGGCTCGGGTTGATGAAGAGTCTTTAGCATTTTCAACACTTTGGCTTTTTCTTCTTTGGTGCTGGGGAACTCTGGCTCTTTCAGCCGCCTCAGCTTAGCGAAAAACGCTGTCGTTTCCGCATCAACGATCGCCGCAGTCTCCTCTTCAGTACAGTCATAAGCTCTCTTGGGAGAAACCGTTGGTACTTTTGGAAGAGGCTCTTGTTTACGTTTCGGTGATCGCTTATGACGCACAGTAGCGGTACGCTTACGCTTTTTATCCTGAGGCGCCGGCGATGGCTCCCGCGGTGATGGCTGCACCGGAGATTGGTGAGGCGACGGAGCCGGGTGAGGCGACGAAGACGGCTGCCGCGGCGGCGACGACCTCGCTGGAGACGGGTGAGGCGGCGGCGAAGATGGCCTTGGCGTGTGATTTCGAAGCACGATACAATCCTTCGGCCATAGAATGGTGACGTTTTTTGCGTCACCCAGCACAGTCACATCCCCTTCACCAGCAGGGTAGTGAAGATCCAAAACCTCAAAGGTGGGCATGATTTCATCCACGCCGACAACAGCGTAGCCCTCTGGAACCGGACGACTGTGGTAAGTTGGTGTGGGTCCAATTGGTAAGGCATAGCCGACCGCCACCTTCATTGATATGTTCACAACTTTGACATGTAGCTCGCAGTGTGTCATCTCTGTGATATCATCCACTGGGTAGCCAACAGGAGCCATCGTCGGTGCATCATCGGCATCGCCATTGTCATCACCCGGGACCTCGGTGGAAGCCACACTGCTTTTTCGATTATTCGATAGGCCGGTAGCATCGAATGCAGTGTGCTGCTGAGATGGGCCGGTAGTACTTTGCTCTTTAAGTGAGTTAATTTCATCTTGTTGTTCGGATTTTCATTGTTCGGATTTTTTTTGAATTTATTATGCCCGTTTTGAATTATCTGAATTTCTAACTATGGTCGAACCGGTGTGCATGAAGATAGGGGACGGGCATCGTTAGAACTTGCATTGGATCTCTGAAGAAACCACATATTGCGAGTCTAAAAATGATTTTTTCAAAAAATCACGGGCGATAGATCATGTACCTGTAGTACAAACCGGACCCACTTCCTGCCAATTCGGCAGACATTTGTCCTTTTTACCCGGGATGGACGAAAAGGTTTGAGATGTACCGGTTGGGATATAGTCCATGTAAGGTGGTCTAGTATTTTAGGAAAATAGGACGGTAGCATTCTAAAACGGCATTTTGGTGGTTACTTCACAAAATGACCCGTTTTTTGCGCTCGGAAAATGGAAAAGGGATTTTCCGTGCGACAAAAAGGAAAACTTCCTCCTGCAATATTGTTCTCCATACCAATGTCCACACACATGCATAATATGGGCACAACATCACAAACTATGCCGTGATTCAGCACATAACATCGGTCATTTGGACCGAAAGCCATGAAACCTCGAACATGATAGGTCATTTTGTGAAGGTTTTTTCGAAACATGATCAATATACCAAGTCTGGTATTTTTCCTTTCAACTATGTAACATAATATGACACCACGCGAAGGATTTTCATTGTTCGGATTTTTTTTGAATTTATTATGCCCGTTTTGAATTATCTGAATTTCTAACTATGGTCGAACCGGTGTGCATGAAGATAGGGGACGGGCATCGTTAGAACTTGCATTGGATCTCTGAAGAAACCACATATTGCGAGTCTAAAAATAATTTTTTCAAAAAATCACGGGCGATAGATCATGTACCTGTAGTACAAACCGGACCCACTTCCTACCGATTCGGCAGACATTTGTCCTTTTTACCCGGGATGGACGAAAAGGTTTGAGATGTACCGGTTGGGATATAGTCCATGTAAGGTGGTCTAGTATTTTAGGAAAATAGGACGGTAGCATTCTGAAACGGCATTTTGGTGGTTACTTCACAAAACGACCCGTTTTTTGCGCTCGGAAAACGGAAAAGGGATTTTCCGTGCGACAAAAAGGAAAACTTCCTCCTGCAACATTGTTCTCCATACCAATGTCCACACACATGCATAATATGGGCACAACATCACAAACTATGCCGTGATTCAGCACATAACATCGGTCATTTGGACCGAAAGCCATGAAACCTCGAACATGATAGGTCATTTTGTGAAGGCTTTTTCGAAACATGATCATTGTTCGGCACACATTTAGTCCCGGATGTAGTCACAAACCGGGACTAAAGGGATTGCGGCAGAGTGGGCCAGACAACACTAATAATAGGGGTGAGTGTCGACATTATGTCGTGCGGCTTGTACCTTGTCCCGGATGGTGTCACCAACCGGGACTAAAGATGAACCTTTAGTCCCGGTTGGAGATACCAACCGGGACTAAAGATGAGTCAGCACTAATAATAGGGGTGAGTGTCGACATTATGTCGTGAGTGTCGACATTATGCCGAGCTGCTTGTACTATAAATATGCATCCTTGTGAGTCCAGTCCTCCAGCCAGTTTGAGGCATCTCCAAGATGGTTTTAGAGAGCAGGGACACCACTACGGCCAGTTTCAGGGAGATGCCGACGGAGCCCAGTCCTCCGGCATCTTCGAGAAACTGGTCATAGAGGCACTCCCTAATATGTGAAATTAGTTAGCTCCGAGGCGTATTGATCTAGTTAGTGAAGTTACAAGCTGCAAGATGGTTTTCGAGAGCAGGGACACCACTGCGGCCAGTTTCAGGGAGATGTCGACGGAGCCCAGTCCTCCGGCATCTCCGAGAAACTGGTCATAGAGGCACTCCCTAATATGTGAAATTAGTTAGCTCCGAGGCGTATTGATCTAGTTAGTGAAGTTACAAGCTGCAAGATGGTTTTCGAGAGCAGGGACACCACTGCGGCCAGTTTCAGGGAGATGCCGACGGAGCCCAGTCCTCCGGCATCTCCGAGAAACTGGTCATAGAGGCACTCCCTAATATGTGAAATTAGTTAGCTCCGAGGCGTATTGATCTAGTTAGTGAAGTTACAAGCTACAAGATGGTTTTTGAGAGCAGGGCCACCACTACGACCAGTTTCAGGGAGATGCCGACGGAGCCCAGTCCTCCGGCATCTCCAAGAATCTGGTCATAGAGGCACTCCCGGTCCAGCCACAAAATGGGACTAACACTCAAGACATTTATTAATATTAAAAACTGAGACTACAAAACCGGGACTAAAGGCCACAAACCGCGAAAGATATCCTTCGGTCAAGCCACAAACCGCGAAAGACATGAACTAGAGTTACATAATATGAGCATGAACTTCTTGGCATATGTCATTCCTTATGACCGCTTCAGACGTAACCATGGAGCATCTTCTTTACTTAACGGAATGCTTGGGTCAGTTTTCACTGTGAAGGGCGGAATTTCATCAAACTTATTATAATCTTCTGACATGTCTGTCTTGTCCTCGATTCCCACGATGTTTCTTTTCCCTGAAAGAACTATGTGACGCTTTGGCTCATCATATGATGTATTCGTTTGCATATTTTTTCTTTTTTTCGGTCTGGAGGACATGTCCTTTACATAGAAAACCTGAGACACATCATTGGCTAGGCCGAATGGTTCATCTCTATAACCAAGATTGTTGAGATCCACTGTTGTTATTCCGTACAACTGGTCTATCTTTACCCCTTCCCCATTCAGGTTGACCCATTTGCAGCGAAACAAAGGGACCTTAAAAGAGACTCCATAGTCTAGTTCCCATATCTCCTCTATGTAACCATAATATGTGTCCTTTTGTCCATTCTCGTCTATTGCATCAAAGCGGACACCACTATTTTGGTTGGTGCTCTTTTTATCTTGGGCGATCGTGTAGAATGTATTCCCATTTATTTCGTACCCTTGGAAATTCAATACAGTAGAAGATGGTGACGCGGCCAACAAGTATAGCTGATCTCCAACAGTGGTGTCATTCAAGAGATGTGTCCGCATCCAACCACCGAAAGACTTCATGTGTTCATCTGTAATCCATGATTCAGGCTTCCCCGGGTTTTTGGAGCGTACAATATTCTTGTGTTCCTCGATATACGGAGCTGCCAAGGTGGAATTATGTAGAACTGTGTAGTGTGCTTTAGTGAAAGAATCCCCGTCCCTACATATCATTGCTTTCTTTCCCAGCGTGCCTTTTCCACTTAGTCTTCCCTCATGCCGCGAGTCAGAAACACCAATCGGCTTAAGGTCAGGAATAAAGTCAACACAAAACTCAATGACCTCCTCTGTTCCATATCCCTTGGAGATGCTTCCTTCTGGTCTAGCATGGTTATGAACATATTTCTTTAAGACTCCCATGAACCTCTCAAAGGGGAACATATTGTGCAGAAATACCGGACCGAGAATGGCAATCTCTTCCACTAGATGAACCAGGAGATGCGTCATAATATTGAAGAAGGATGGTGGGAACACCAATTCAAAACTAACAAGACATTGTACCACATCCTTCTGTAACCTTGGCAGAATATCTGGATTGATTACCTTCTGAGATATTGCATTGAGGAATGCACACAGCTTCACAATGGGTACTCGAACATTTTCCGGTAGAAGCCCCCTCAATGCAATCGGAAGCAACTGCGTCATAATCACGTGACAGTCATGAGACTTCAGGTTTTGGAACTTTTTTTCTCTGCCATATTTATTATCCCCTTTATATTAGATGAGAAGCCCGACGGCACCTTGATACTGTAAAGGACTTCAAAAAAGATTTCCTTCTCTGCTTTGGTAAGAGCATAGCTGGCACGACTTAAGTGACGCCCTTTATCCGTCTTGTTATCTGTATGCATGTTCTTTGGGTCTTTCATAATTTGTTGGTCCTCCCGTGCTTCAGGTGTATCTTTTGTCTTACCATACACGCCTAGGAATCCTAGCAGGTTCACGCAGAGATTCTTCGTCACGTGCATCACGTCGATTGAAGAGCGGACACGCAGGACTTTCCAATATGGCAGCTCCCAAAATATAGATTTCTTCTTCCACATGGGTGTGTGTCCTGTAGCGACGTCGTTCGGAACTGATTGACCGCCGGGACCCTTTCCAAAGATTACTTCTATGTCCTTGACCATACCAAATACATCATCACCAGCAGGGAGTTCAGGCTTCTTCCGGTGATCTGCCTCACCTTTAAAATGCTTGCCTTTCTTTCTTACGGGATGATTGGTCGGAAGAAATCGTCGATTCGCTAGGTACACAACCTTCTTGCATTTATGCAAATATGTACCTTCGGTCTTATCTAAACAGTGGGTGCATGCCTTATATCCTTTGTTTGTCTGTCCTGAAAGGTTACTAAGAGCAGGCCAATCATTGATGGTTACGAATAACAACCCTCGTAGATTAAATGGCTCCTGTTTGTTCTCATCCCACGCACGTACACCTGGTTTGCCCCACAACTGTAAGAGTTCTTCAACTAAAGGCCTAAGGTACACATCAATGTCGTTGCCCGGTTGCTTCGGGCCTTGGATGAGCACTGGCATCATAATGAACTTACGCTTCATGCACAACCAAGGAGGCAGGTTGTAGATACATAGAGTCACGGGCCAGGTGCTGTGACTGCAGCTCTGCTCCCCAAAAGGATTCATGCCATCCGTACTTAGACCAAACCATAAGTTCCTTGCGTCACCTGCAAAGTCTGGGAAGTCTCTCTCGATTTTTCTCCACTGTGACCCATCAGCAGGGTGTCTCAACTCCCCGTCTTTCTTACGGTCTTCTTTGTGCCATCGCAACAACCTGGCATGCTCTTTGTTTCTGAACATGCGTTTCAACCTTGGTATTATAGGAGCATACCACATAACCTTAGCAGGAACCCTCTTCCGGAGGGGCTCTCCCTCAACATCACCAGGGTCATCTCGTCTGATCTTATACCGCAACGCGTTGCATACCGGGCATTTATCTAAATTCTCATACTCCTTACCGCGGTAGAGGATGCAGTCATTAATGCATGCATGTATCTTTTGCACATCTAATCCCAGAGGACAGAGAGTCTTCTTTGCTTCGTAGGTACTCTCGGGAAGTTCGTTATGTTTTGGAAACTTCGGCTTCATTATTTTCAGCATATTTTCAAATGAGGAGTCAGTTAGACCACACTCTGCCTTCCATCGCAACAATTCCAGTGTGGTACCGAGCTTTGTGCTGCCATCTTCACAATTTGGGTACAACAATTTCTTGTGATCTTCTAACATGCCCTCTAACTTCAACTTCTCATTTTCTGTTTCACAGTCTCTCTTTGCATCAGAAATGACCCTACCAAGTTCATCAGCCGGCTCATCTGATGCCCGTTCTTCACCTTTTTCCTCTCCATTGTCTTCCATTGCAGTATCACTGTATTCAGGAAACATATGATGATAGTTGTTATCATCATCTTCTTCTTCACCATCTTCCATCATAACCCCTCTTTCCCCGTGCTTGGTCCAGCAATTATAGTTGGGCATGAAACCTTTCATAATCAGGTGGCCGCGAATGATTTTCGAGGAAGAGTACTCCTTGTTGTTCCGACATTGAACACATGGACAACGTATAAATCCATTCTCTTTGTTTGCCGTAGCCACATCGATAAATTTATCCACGCCTTTGATATACCCGGCTACCCGCCGGTCACCGTACATCCATTCCCGACCGTTCATCTGCATCATATAAGTAAGTTTATCAAAAAACAGGACATCATAAATAGTGAAATAACCAATTCACACCGACACATGAATTGTATCAATGACCTAGAAAAGATAAGATTGCTAACCTCGATCGAGGGAAATAAAGAGGAGAAAGCTCAAGTGCGTCTCGGACACCTTCTATATTTTTGTTCTATGAGAAATTCAACTGGATTTTTCACTCAAACATTTCAACAAACACCTTCAATGCATGCATGAGAAAAAACTAGCACACACCCTCACACCTTACACCATTCGAAAAAACAGAGTGGAGGCAGAGGGGGCTGGGGCGTTGCATTTATAGAGGGCAAGGGGTCTTTAGTCCCGGTTGGAGCCAGCAACCGGGACTAAAGGTGCGTGCCACGCCACGTGGCTGTGGCCAAACCGTTAGTCCCGGTTGGTGGCTCCAACCGGGACGCATGGCCCCTTACCAACCAGGACCCATGCCCCCTGGCCCCGTGCCCGCTCCAACCGGGACGCGTGCCAGCATTAGTCCCGGTTGGTGGCGCAACCGGGACTAATGCTCCGAGGGGTCGCGAACGGATGGCCCTTTTTCCTCTAGTGACACCTAAATTTTGACTATCAAAATAATTTTAGAAACTAGGGAGAGAAGATATTCTTTTGCGGAAGGGGTTGTCATTTCCAGCATATTCCCTGAACTCACTCCCCCCCCCCCCCCCGGGGAAAGTGCCAATGGCTCCCGAACACCAGTGCTACCTTCATTTATAAAAAATTAAAAATATCTATATAAGTTAAAAAAATGAAAATAATTTTGGTTATAGTTAATCTTGTATCCCACAAGCATGCAAAATCGCATGTATAAATCCAATGTGTGGATCTATACAAATTCTTAATATTGTGAGCGATAGTAAAATAAAAAATTGATAAAGTTTGGGGATTTGGAAAATACATGTATAGATCCACCCTTTTATCATTTTGTGTAGCTCAAATTATAAATTATTTTAAATTTATATTTTACACGTTTGTGAGAAAACTCATTGGCTACGTCCAGATTTTTTTTAAAAAAATTAGAGCTTACAACAATGATTTTTTTTAAATAGCATTTCATTGACCAAGAGAAGTTGAAGCTGCAGGAGAAATGGTGCTCGCGGGCCAAAAATCTCCACTTGCCCTAAACTGTTTTTTCATATCGAATAAAAAAATGGTTACACACAATTCCATGTTAAACATCCAATCTGGAATAACACATTTCATGAAACAACATAGTTCTCACACGGCATACAACAATAATTGAAACATTGTGCTAAAACAAGAATTAATCTACATGATTAAAACTAAACTAGAATTGAACTAAAGTAAAACTAAATTAAACCACATGTTTTGAACTATATTGTACTTAAACTAAAGTAGATGTACATATTTTCAGTTAAAAGACCGATTACTTGCTCCCCCTCGTCGTGGTACCTAGAACTGTTTTCTTGGATCCTCGGGGGCTTGTGTGACGGTGGCCTCCCATTCCTCGCAGGAGACCTCGCATGCAGCCTCATATATCGACAAGGATTTGCTAGTACTGTTGTTGCTGGAACCGGTAGAGATAACGATTATAGCAATTGTTCACATACTACTCCTTTGACACTGGTGGAAAACAGGGCTCTAGTCCCGGGCCGCAACGGGCTCCAGTCCCGGTTTTGGGCCCGGGACTGCGAAAACGGGACTAGAGGCCCCCCCCCTCTAGTCCCGTCTCGCAACGGCTCGCGACTAGTAACAGCCACGTGGCTGTTTCAGCGCCGCGGGGGGCGGAAACCCTCTAGTCCCGGGCTGTAACACCACCCGGGACTAAAAGGTTTCCTGCCGCGGCAGAGAAACACCACATTTCTCTGCCGCGGCAGAGATTGTGTATTTCCTTTTTTTTGCCATTTTGTTCCTTTTTTCGTTTTGTGTTTCACTATAACAAACATATATTTCAGTATACATATTATACGCTACTACATACACACTACACGTCGATGCATTTATATAATTAATCGATCCCTTGCAAGCATACATATAATCAATCATATCAAAAGGAAGAAATGTTTTGAAATTACATGGTCATTGATGAATATATATATCATATGAGCTACATGGAGATGACTAAGGCAAATCGAGTTCCACGTCATCCGCATAATGCTCTCCATGTACATCAAGGACTTCCTTCATCATAAATCCCGCCAGCTCCTCTTGAATTGCTCTTATGCGTTGGTCTGACTCTAGTTTCTCTCGCAAATCATAATTATAATGTGAGTCAACTTTCCGCTCACTGGTCAACTCGCGGATGTACTTGCAGACGTAGTATCCACATAAATGAGTTCCCGGTGGCTGCTATAAACTCTTCGCCATTTTATAAGTTAGCTCCTCTTTGAATGGACCTGGTATTTTCTGTCTGAACCGTGTCCAACACCTGCTCGGCAAAGAAAATGAACAAAGGAGTTATTAGTTACTTGATATCATTAAATGAATGAAAGAGGACGATATAATGCGATAATGATTGAAATTACTTATGGAGCATTGCTTTCATGTCGCTCCACTGCTCTTGGTCCCAACTTAATGAGTCGTGGACTTCAACTAGGGAGTTGTCAACTTGAATGTTTAGCAAGATCCAGTGGAATCTGCGGACATTTACATAAGCATACATGCATAGCTCATCCAGTAAGCAAAAATAAAATGTGTACAAGATATAAACACTCACTTGAAGTTGTAAGGAAATAGTATTTCCTTAACAAAATTATGATCGGTTAAGAACCTGGACAGGTCTTCCTGCACGTCTTTGGGATGATTCTTTAACGTATATTCATTAATGATATATGGGTCAATGAACCCAACGTCGTATCTTCTAGCTCTTTTGCATTCAAGCATCTTCATTCCGCGGAATATAATATCATCATACAAAAGGATATATAGTTAGGATAATATATTAAATGCAATGAATGAGCTAAAGCTACATACTTAATTATAGAAATAAATAACTTATAGACAGTAGCAACCAATGATAGATTTTCCGAGGACGCGCTGGTTGTATAACTGAAATAGTTCGGTCATTTGAACCTGTATCGAGTATGGTTTGAAGTGATGCTCCTTTCTAACATCCACCGGAAACCAATCTTTATGATGCCTTTTTCTGCTTGCGACATGTACCATTCATGCAGATTTCGCATATGTGTGGATAGACGCGCGAGCTCCTCATTACTGACTAGAGGCTGCCCTTGGACATACTGCCGTACTATCTGACCCACTGGCGTATCTTCATAGCCTAAATATTGACCAAGAGACATATTTGCTTCATTAGCAAGTGCTTTGGTCTGCGATACAGTGATTCCCATAAGTGCAGCATTATTACGGGCTCTAGGGTCCATTATTTGCATGTCCATATCCATTTTAGCTCTGAAGGCCTTGTCGAGGTCTGAAATGACTTTGAGCGGGGCGACCGATTGATTCTTCTGTGCTCCGAGCTGGGCAACTTGCTTCCTGCTTTTTGCACTTGTGATTTTTTCTTCTGTGCTTGCTTAATAATCTCCCGGTCATAGTCTGATTCCAGATTCATCGATATCTGGGATGGTTGCTCAAGAAAGGCCTTAGCCCACTTTTTGGTTTTTTCGTTATATACCGGCTTTGGCTCAGGCTTTTTGGGTGCAAAATGCGCCTTAACTTGGGCAGCCACATCCACGTTAGTTTCCTCATCGGTCTTGTCATAAGGTCTCTTTGGAGGAGCCAGCGGGATATCGACTATCTTCGGCGTTTGACCTTTCTTCGATGTGGGGCGCGGGGGACCGTCGAACTTCCGTTTCTTCGACGAGGTAGTAGTATTGCACGGAGGCAGAGGCGGAGATCGAGTTGATGTACTCGTGCTGCGGCGATCGTTAGCGGGGCGGGGTGGACTTGGAGGTTGGCGATAATCGGGTTGGGGTGGACTTGGAGGTTGACGATATTCGATGCGGGGTGGATTTGGATTCCTTGGAGTCGGTGGCCTTGGCGCCTAGCCTTGGATTCAGATTTGGATTCCTGTCGAGGGGCCATCATTATTGTTGTTATTTGTTTGCCCTTCGTCCATCTGGTCTTCCCCTTGGTACATTAGGTTTTGCTCTAGTCCATCACCGGATGGATTCAGATACGAGGATATCTCTTCCTCGAGCAAAATATCTTCGGCGCCGGTAGTAATATTAAGAGGAATTTCACCTCTTATCATGCCCTGAAGAAAACCTTCACTGATGCGACCAGGATCTTCGATGGATCCATGACTTAATTACCTATAACAAAAAGAGAGTTAAACAGGTTAGAAAAAACAATAATCCTAATAACTAAAACAATATAATCCTAATTATAATAATTTAACAAAAAATAACCCTAATCCTAATCCTAATTCTAATCTTAATAAATAAAACAAAAATACTAACATTTCCTAAAAATTTATACAAAACCTAAATACTAACATTTCCTAACATTTATACTACACTAATCAAAACCTAAATACAAAAGCCTAACTATAAAATTAAATAATTAACCACCTCCGGCGAGGTGGTGCGGCGCGGCGCGGCACGGCGGTATTGTTTCCCCTTTAGAGTTGGTCAAATATTGTTTGTCGATCTTCGATCTTTGATGGTGTTGTCCTTGGGCTTCGATCTCGATCTCGATATCGTATTCTACCGAGAAGAACCAAACACCAGAAAAAAATAAAGGGGAAACAATAAACACATGGCATCGATGCAATGCTCAAGCAAGTATGATGATATGACAATTTGAATTGCATTGAGTTGAAACCCTAAAACATGCTCGGCAAATTAATCGGGGTTCCGAGGGGTGAAAACCCTAACTCGGGATAACTCCGGAACATAAGAGAGGGGTGCATTTGTTCTTCTAATTAAACTTGTCATGAAAGTTGATTAATAATGCATGATTATATAGATAGCTAGGATTCAATTTTCTGAACATTTTGATATATTATTTGTATTTTTCTGACTTATAAATTAAAAGTTATTGAATTTACAATATTTAATCAAATTCTGGAATTATTAAAAAGGGTTATTTCATCATTATGAAATCAGCAGAGGGGGTTAAACTTTTTGCACCGCTACTAAGCCTAGCCACTATGACTGACCAGTGGGGTACTGGCCACCTCAGCATGCCACGCAAGCAAGAGGGACCGGGGGGGCTGGTTGATTATTTTCACCGAGGCAGTTGACGGCGGCGCAGGACGGCGATTGACGGCGAACTGGGAAGCGCGAAGGGGCGGGTTCAAACGAGCTCACCAAGAGGGACCTAACCCTAGCGGCGCCGCTAGCGGGAGGTCATCGGAGCAACGGCGGCGATGACGGAAAACGGCGTCGACAGCAGGTGTTTGACAGGGAGGCAAGCCAGAGGAAGAAGAAGGAAGCAGGAGGGTGCCTGAGAACGGGAGGCTCACCACTGTTGCAGGGAAGAGGTTAGCGAGGCCGAGGGAGGTCGAGGGTGGCCAGAATCGGCGACGGATGCTGCGGCCGGAGACGGGGAAGGAGCGGACGGGGAGCTCGACTGGGGGCGCGGGGCTTCGATTCCTTTGGTGAGGCTCTGCGGTACGGAGACGAGGTCGGTGGCGGCGCGGGAATCGGACGGCCGGCGGGCAGCACCTCCCCTGTGTTCTCTGCGTCGATGGCGCCTGCTCGTCTTCGTCTTCGTCGCGTGCTAAGTGCTGGCTCGGCGCGCCAGGGGCGAGCGCGCGTATATATAGGGACCCCCCCTTTAGTCCCGGGCTAAGCCACCGCCCGTGACTAAAGGGTCTTTAGTCGTGGGCCGTGGCTTAACCCGCGACTAAAGACCCCCCCTTTAGTCGCGGGTTAAGCCACGGCCCGGGACTAAAGGGTTTTTTCGGCCGCTTCGTTTTCGCACGCGCAGGCACCCTTTAGTCCCGGGTCCAGCCACAACCCGCGACTAATTGTTTTTTTGTAAATTTTCTTTTTTTAATTCAAAACTAATATAAAAACTTTGGAAAATCATATTTTTTATTGTAATAATCCAAATAAAACAAATAATATGTCTATTATTATCAAAAAAATATAAAGAATCTTAATATAATATCCATTTATCTGTTTGCATCATTTATAAATTATTTCATTTGTAAATTTTCTTTTTTTAATTCAAAACTAATATAAAAACTTTGGAAAATGATATCTTTTATTGTAATAATCCAAATAAAACAAATAATATGTCTATTATTATTAGAAAAATATAAATAATCTTAATATAATATCCATTTATCTGTTTGCATCATTTATAAATTTTCTTTTTAATTCAAAACAAATATAAAAACTTTGGAAAATCATATCTATTATTGTAATAATCCAAATAAAACAAATAATATGTCTATTATTATCAAAAAAATATAAAGAATCTTAATATAATATCCATTTATCTGTTTGCATCATTTATAAATTTTTTCATTTGTAAATTTTCTTTTTTTAATTCAAAACTAATATAAAAACTTTGGAAAATCATATCTTTTATTGTAATAATCCAAATAAAACAAATAATATGTCTATTATTATCAGAAAAATATAAAGAATCTTAATATAATATCCATTTATCTGTTTGCATCATTTATAAATTATTTAATTTGTAAATTTTCTTTTTTTAATTCAAAACTAATATAAAAACTTTGGAAAATCATATCTTTTATTGTAATAATCCAAATAACACAAATAATATGTCTATTATTATCAGAAAAATATAAAGAATCTTAATATAATATCCATTTAGTCCCGATTGTAGTCACAAACCGGGACTAAAGATATTTTCCTCCATTTCCCACCGCTTCCCGCCAAGTTTTCCCGCCCTTTCCTTTCTACGAGAGCTTTTAGTCCCGGATGTGGTCACTAACCGGGACTAAAGATATTTCCCGCCATTTCCCAAAGCTTCACGCCAAGTTTTCCCGCCCTTTCCCTCTATATTTAGGGCGATCACGCCATGGCTATCCACACATCCACACCTTCCTCTCTTAGAACAATAGACAACGCCTACTGGGCCATTCTGACCCTCGAGGAGACCGAGGCGCTGTGCGCCTCCAACTACCCTTGTCCGCTGGGCTACCGGCCGCCTGCCGGCTGGATGCTGAGCGCTGGAGGGGTTCCTGTCCCTCCTGTCCCTCAAGGTTCCGCATGCCAGGCGGCCATCACAAACCACTTCTACCACGAGCTCACACCGGAGCAGCGGATGGATTCTCAGTGGGATCCCGACAACTACGACACCTGGAATGCCTTCTTCGCTAATAGGCGGGAAAGGGAGCTCGCCAGGTACGAGGGTGATGGCCCTCCACCGGTGAACCACAACGAAGCCGGCCGTCGTCTGTGGTGGGCGAACCGTACTATCATCGGAGTGATGCGCTACATCGCCGGGGGAGACCATCCTCGCCTGCGGTGCCCACGAGTCCACCCGCCACAGAGCCACAAAAAGGCCCCACACCGGCCCGGCGGTAGCGGCATCGTCTTCCAGGAGACCCCTCCCCCGCCCGTCGTGAATTCGAGGCTGGAATGGCCCCTGGTATATGCCATGGATGGGCTGAGGATCCCCAGAGTGGCAGGTGACGATGACGATGATGATGACGATGACGAAGAAGACCCTGAAGCTGCGTACTATAGGACTAGGCATGATTATGACTAAAGGGGGCGGCTTTAGTCCTGAGTGTTAGCTAGTCCCGGTTTGTCCCGGTTTTTAATATTAATAAATGTCTTGAGTGTTACCTAATAAATAGAGGGAAATACCTATATAAAGAGAGGGTTCATCTTTAGTCCCGGTTGGAGAAACCAACCGCGACTGAAGGGATTGCGGTAGACTGGGCCAGGCAACACTAATAATAGGGGTGAGTGTCGACATTATGTCGTGCGGCTTGTACCTTGTCCCGGATGGTGTCACCAACCGAGACTAAAGATGAACCTTTAGTCCCGGTTGGAGACACCAACCGGGACTAAACATGAGTCAGCACTAATAATAGGGGTGAGTGTCGACATTATGTCGTGAGTGTCGACATTATGCCGAGCTGCTTGTACTATAAATAGGCATCCTTGTGAGTCCAGTCCTCCAGCCAGTTTGAGGCATCTCCAAGATGGTTTTCGAGTTTAGGGTTTAGGGTTTAGGGTTTAGGGTTTAGGGTTTAGGGTTTAGGGTTTAGGGTTTAGGGTTTAGGGTTTAGGGTTTAGGGTTTAGGGTCCAGTCCTCCAGCCAGTTAGAGGCACTCCCTAATATGTGAAATTAGTTATCTCCCAGGCGTATTGATCTAGTTAGAGAAGTTACAAGCTGCAAGATGGTTTTCGAGAGCAGGGACACCACTACGGCCAGTTTCAGGGAGATGCCGACGGAGCCCAGACCTCCGGCATCTCCGAGAAACTGGTCATAGGGGCACTCCCTAATATGTGACATCACGCGTTTGGAGATCAGATCTTAATGGTAAGTATGAATCGGTACTAAAGGCCCTCCTTTAGTCCCGGTCCAGCCACAAAACGGGACAAACACACTCAAGATTGTTTGCAGACAACACTATAAAAATGGACACATGCATGGAGCATCTTCACTCATAAAATGTTACAATTATTACATATCATTTATTCGCGTGTGTTCCTTTCTGATCCCGTCGTATCCATGGAGCAGCTTCATTCATTAACATGATGCTTGGGTCATCCTTCACCGCGAAGGGCGGAATTTCATGAAACTTATCACAATCTTCTGACATGTCTGTCTTGTCCTCCACTCCCACGATGTTTCTTTTTCCTGAAAGAACTATGTGGCGCTTTGTCTCATCATCTGATGTATTCTTTTTCTTATTTTTTCTTTTTCTAGGTTTGGTAGACATGTCCTTCACATAGAAAACCTGAGCCACATCATTGGCTAGGACGAATGGTTCGTCTAAGTACCCAAGATTGTTGAGATCCAACGATGTCATTCCGTATTTCTTGTCTACCTCAAACCCTCCTCCTGTCAGATTGACCCATTTGCACCGAAACAAGGGGACCTTAAAAGTAGGTCCATAGTCAAGTTCCCATATCTCCTCTATGTAACCATAATATGTGGTCTTTGACCATTGTTGTCTGTTGCATCAAAGCGGACACCACTGTTTTGGTTGGTGCTCTTTTTATCTTGGGCTATCGTGTAAAATGTATACCCATTTATCTCGTACCCTTGGAAAGTCGATATAGTCGAAGATGGTGACCTAAACAACAAGTATAGCTGATCTCCAAGAGTGTTGTTTTTGATGAGATGTTGCAACCAACCGCCGAAACTCTTCATGTGTTCATCGCTAATCCAAGAGTCATGCTTTCCAGGGTTGTTGGAGCGTAAGATTTTCTTGTGTTCCTCGATATATGGGGCTGCCAAGATAGAATTCTGTAGAACGGTGTAATGTGCTTCAGTGTAAGAATGTCCGTCCCTACATATTATTGATTTCCTTCCTAGAGTACCCTTTCCACTCAGTCTCCCCTCATACCGCGATTGAGGAAGACCAATCGGCTTAAGGTCAGGAACAAAGTCAACACAAAATTCAATGACCTCCTCTGTTCCATAGACCTTGGAGATGCTTCCTTCTGGCCTAGCACGGTTACAAACATATTTCTTTAAGATTCCCATGAACCTCTCAAAGGGAAACATATTGTGTAGAAATACAGGACCGAGAATGGAAATCTCTTCGACTAGGTGAACCAGCAGGTGCGTCATAATATTGAAGAAGGATGGTGGGAACACCAACTCAAAACTGACAAGGCATTGGACCACATCATTTTGTAATCGTGGTAGATCTTCAGGATTAATTATCTTCTGAGAGATTGCATTGAGAAATGCACATAGCTTCATAATGGGTACTCGAACATTATCTGGTAGAAGCCCCCTCAATGCAATCGGAAGCATTTGCGTCATAAATCACGTGGCAGTCATGAGACTTTAGGTTTTGGAACTTTTTTCTGCCATATTTATTATTCCCTTTATATTCGACGAGAAGCCAGACAGGACCTTAATACTGCTTAGGCATTCAAAAAATATTTCCTTCTCTTGTTTGGTAAGAGCGTAGCTGGCATGACCTTGAAACCATTCTGGATGCAGGCCATCTGGGTCTTTCATACGTTGATGGTCCTTCCGTGCTTCCGGTGTATCTTTTGTCTTCCCATACACGCCCAAGAAGCCTAGCAGGTTCACGCAAAGATTCTTCGTCACATGCATCACATCGATTGCAGAGCGGACCTCTAAGAATTTCCAATATGGTAGCTCCCAAAATATAGATTTCTTCTTCCACATGGGTGCATGTCCTTCAGCGTCTTTCGGAACAGATTTTCCTCCAGGACCCTTTCCAAAGATTACCAGTTGATCCAAATCTTTGACCATATCAAATATATCAGCACCAGTACGCTCCTTAGGCTTCGTCTGGTGACATGCCAGACCGTTGAAATGCTTGCCTTTCTTTCTTAAGGGATGCTTGGCCAAAAGAAATCGACGATGCTCATTGTATACATTCTTCTTACAATGTTCCAAATATATACTTTCAGTCTCATCTAAACAGTGTGTGCATGCATTGTATCCCTTGTTTGACTGTCCTGAAAGGTTACTAAGAGCAGGCCAATCATTGATTGTTACGAAAAGCAATGCTCGGAGGTTAAATTCTTCCTGCTTCTGCTCATCCCACACGCGTATCCCGGGTTCGTGCCACAACTGTAAAAGTTCTTCCACTAATGGCCTTAGGTACACATCAATGTCGTTGCCGGGTTTCTTCGGACCTTGGATCAACACTGGCATCATAATGAACTCCCGCTTCATGCACAACCAAGGAGGAAGGTTATAGATGCATAGAGTCACGGGCCAGGTGCTGTGACTGGAGCTCTGCTCCCCAAAGGGATTCATGCCATCTGTACTTAGACCAAACCTTAAACTCCTTACGTCATCTGCAAAGTCCGGGTACTTTCTATCGATTTTTCTCCATTGCGACCCATCAGCGGGGTGTCTCAACATTGCGACCCATCACCTTCGTAGGAACCCTCTTCCGGGGCGGCTCGCCCTCAACGTCACCAAGGTCATCTCGTCTAATCTTATACCGAAGTGAAGTGCATACCGGGCATGCATCTAAATTTCTCATACTCCTCACCGAGGTAGAGGATGTAGTCATTAGGGCATGCATGTATCTTCTGAACCTCTAAACCTAGAGGGCAGCCAACCTTCTTTGCTTCGTACGTACTGGCGGGCAATACGTTATCTTTTGGAAGCATATTCTTCATCATTTTCAGCAACTTTTCAAATGAGGAGTCAGGTATAGCACACTCAGCCTTCCATCGCAGCAATTCCAGTGTGCTGCCCAGCTTTTTCAGACCATTTTCGCAATTTGGGTACAACAACTTTTTGTGATCCTCTAGCATGTGATTGAACTTCTCCCTATCCTTTTCAGTTTGACAATCTCTTCATGCATCGGCAATGGTCCGACCAAGATCATCAGTGGGTTCATCATGTGTCTCTTCTTCATCCTCCCCTTTAGCATCCCCCATAGAAGTATCTCCGTACTCAGGGAAACCATGATAGTTGTCATCCTCCTCCTCTTCTTCATTGTCTTCCATTATAACCCCTCTCTCTCCATGCTTGGTCCAACAATTATAACTGGGCATGAAGCCGGACTTCAACAGGTGGCTGTGAAGAGTTTTTGAGTCAGAGTAATCCTTCTGATTCCTACATCCATTACATGGACAGAATACAAAACCATTGTGCTTGTTTGCATCAGCAACACGGATGAATTCATGCACGCCATTAATGAACTCGCCAGAGCGTCGGTCAGTACCGTACATCCATTCCCGGACCATCTGCATTATAGTAAAAGTATATCAAAAACCATTACACAACATGATAAAATTATTACAAGTTATATTGAGAGCTTCTAGAGCATTAATTTTGAATTTTGAAAAATTTACATGCACCAATTTGTGAATTGGAGAAAACAATCAACATGATAAATGTGGAGTTTTTTATTATTGTTCTATCAGTGAAAACCTCATTCCATTCTAAGCTCTGAAACTCTAAAATTACACATTTCAATTTTCAGTAACTATGTGCCTAATCAAAATTTGTTACACATATATATCAAAATCCTTCTAGCTACTTCTAGAGCATGCATGCATTTGATACATATCTCTATACTTCTAGAGCATTATAGAGCTAAAGTAGCAATAAGAGATGAATGAATGAAGTTCTAACCTTTTAAAGCTTTGGATTTAGGTGTTGCAAACTAAATCTTGACAAATCTTGAGAAAAAAATGGCATGAACTCTCTTACTTCTTTGAGAAAAATGGCCACCATATGCTTTAGGGCAGCTGGCCAGGGAGCTGTATATAAAGTGATGGACAATTAGTCCCGGGCCGTGATACGACCCGGGACTAATAGTCCCCGAAAAGAGCTGTTGGCCCGCTCCAGATTATTAGTCCCGGGCCGTATTACGGACCGGGACTAATGCTCTGGTCCGGCCCGGGACTAGTGCTTATGGCCATTTCTAGCCGTTGGAGGCCTGCGGACCGGGACTAGTGCTAGCACTAGTCGCGGTTCGTGACAGTCCGGGACTGGTGACGTTGATCTGATCGAACCGAAGGCCTGTTTTCCAGTAGTGTGAGAGGCCTCGAAACTGCTACCTTCGTAGCAAGATTCCTCTCACCTTCGTATTCAGACGTATCACGAGAGGTGATGACGCATAGAGGAGCTTATGTGAGTGATAATGGCAGCGGATGCCTGATGCGCCCACAGGGACCCCCTCGAGGGCCTGCCCTTGGGGACCTGCGGGCAGCCTCCCCGGGCCTAAAAAAATAGGTGTCCTCTTAGAAATATGCTATATATGTGCAGGGCTAGTGTATATCATAAAAAAAATTATTAGGCTGGTGGCTTAATTGGACTATTTTTTGCAGCGATCGATATGATACAGGGCGAGGCTATGGAGGACTGGCGGAGGCCAACCGCTTGACTCCCAGTCCCAGACGGCGTCGGTCGCTTTGCTTCCTCCTAGGCAAACCGAACCAACAATTGATTGTACGACTCCTGCCCGAGTCTTGTCGCCTCCACTGGATCAGAATATCGGATCGGGATTCAGGAGCGGGAAGCCTCGAGACCCTCGACGATCGACGCCAGGCGCGAAGGCTAGACCATCGACGAGATGATCGACCACCTGGCTGCTGGTCCGGTGGTCCACCCTGAAGGGAATATGCCCTGAGAGGCAATAATAAAGTGTTTATTATGTGTATTCCAAGTATATGATAGATGTTTATTTTGCATGCTATAATTGTATTAATACGGAAACGTTAATACATGTGTGTTTAATAAACAAACAGAAAGTTCCTAGTTATGCCTCTCTCATAAACTAGCTCGTTGATTAACAAGATGATCAAGGTTTCCTGATCATGGACATTGGATGTTGTTAATAACGGGATCACACCATTAGTGTAATGGTGTGATGAACATTCATCCGAAGTATAGCATTACGATCAAAGTCATTGAGTTTATATTGCTATAACAACTTACGAAGTGATCCTAATCCTTAGACCATGAGATCATGTCAATCACTAACACCGGAAGAGTTTCTTGATAACATCAAACGTCACACCGTAACAGGGTGATTATAAAGATGGATTCAGAACTAATAAAGTGTTATGTTGAGGCTCATGGATCGAGAGTGGAATTTGTTCATCCCGATGACGGATAGATATACTCTGGGCCCTCTCGGTGATATCACATTGATTAGCTTGCAAGCAAGTGATTTGATCACTAGAATGTTATATCACAGGAACGAGAAAAGAGTGCATGTCGGTAACGAGATCAATCTAGGTATGGAGATACCGATGATCGAATCTCGGACATGTAATATATCGTGAAACAAAGGGATTAAGATACTAGCATAAAAGGTTCCGACGATCACAAGAAAGTCATCGTTGAATGTGTGGGAGTCAGTATGGGTCTCCAGATCCCGCTTCTGATTATTGATCCGAGAGGGGTCTCGATCATGTCCGAATTATTCACGAACTGTAGGGTGACACACTTAAGAGACACCGACATCCAATTGGAGCAAATGTTTCATGCCGAAAGAATGAACAAGCGCAGGAATTTATTTCACTAGATACCAAAACAGGTTTTCGGGTGAAATTGCATAAAGTGGTTATGCATGTGAAATAGAATTCTAGCAAGGGGTTATTTGTGAATGTTTGTCATTAAAGTAATTGACAAAATTCTGAATAAAATAAAAGAGTTTTATTTAATGAGAGTTTGCATTAAATTTGGTGGAAATTTAATGGGAATTTGAGTGGATTTTTTAGTGGAGGGATTTTAAAGGGCATTTTGTGAGTGGAGTGTCCACCCACATGAATGAAGGAGGGGAGGGGGCAGCCCCCATGGCCGGCGGCCACCCCCTTGGGTGCCCCCTCCTCCTATAAAAGGAGCCCCCCTCCTCACTTGTCTCTCACACCTCCTCGTGAAGGATCTCTCTCCCCCTCTAGAATTTATCCCCCATGGTCTCGGACTAGCGAGATACATGTTCCCGGTGGCTATTCGGCAAGAAATAGTTGTGCTTCCACTGCATCGCTGGAGCGAGGAGGCGGAGGTTGCTCGGTGCCTCGAACGTGTGTGCGAGCACGGATGCGCTGCTGATTTGCGGCGCTAGGACTTCCTCTCGATCTTGAGATCGGCAAGAGATCGTCTACATCAACCACGAGTTGAACTCGTTAAGCTTTGTCGGTCTTCAAGGGTATGTTCTCTACGGATATACATCCTCCCGTTGTTTGTATCTAGTAGATAGATCTTGGTATATAGTTCACATCGTAGGAAATTTTTTTGTTTTCTATGCTGCGAACCCTACAGTGGTATCAGAGCCGGATCTATGCGTAGATACTTTACACGGGTAGTACACATATGAGTATGTGGGCGATGATGATCATGTTGTTGCTCCTTTGTTGTAATTTTTGATATTGGTGGCATAGTGGGATGAAGCGGCCCGGACAAACTTTACATGTCCTCGCACATGAGACCTGTTCCACGCTTGACATGCAACTAGTTTGCATAAGTGGCTAGCGGGTGTCTGTCTCTCCTACTATAGTCAATATCTATTTTGCAAGCGAGTTGTCAACAATTTGATTATCCTCGTTGTGGTTCATGTTCGTAGGTAAGAACGGTTCTATCTCGAAAGCCCTAAGCCACGTAAAACTTGCAATGGAGGCGTCTAGTTTAGATTGTTGCTGGGCTAGTGTTATGATATGGTAGTGTTGTAAGTAGAAGTATGAGATGATACTCTTACAACACACATAGCGTGTAAAATCCATAGACCTTGGATTTACACATATAGGTATGATAGTGATCATACCACGATGCACATGATAGAGATCATCTGCGGGAACCATATCATTTCACTAATAAACATATGATGTTTGATAGCATCTTATATTGCTTGTTTAGCGCTTTGTTAGCATAATAAGATGATCCCTCATTTAAATATCAAGATAAGAATGTGCTCTTCCTTTAGTATGCACCGATTATGTTTTCGTCGCTCCAAGATATCACGTGATGATCGGGTGTTCTTGGATCCACGACCATATTTCGGGTGTAAAACAGTTACACACGTGAATACTAAGGTTCTAACTTGGCGAGCCTAGCATGTACAGACATGGCCTCAGAACACGGACCGAAAGGTTAAGCATGAGTCATATAGTTGATATGATGCCCATTTGATGCTCGCCTTTGAAGCTATACCGACTCACGTGATGATCGGACTTGGTATAGTGGATTTGGTTCATGTAATCACCAAAAAGGCACGAGGGATGTCGTTTTTGAGTGGGAGTTCATTCGTAATATAGATTAGTTGGACTCAATCTATCATACACTTAGTCTAAACTTTACAAATTCTGTTGTAGATGGCACCACCTGCTTTTAATTTCAATGTGTTCATGGAGAAAGAGAAACTAGCAACGAACGGTAGCAACTTTACCGAATGGGCCATGAATTTGAGGATTCTCCTCTCTGCTGCACAAAAGCAATATGTGCTAGAAGCGCCGTTAGGCCTCCCACCTTTAGATGATGCCCCTGACGAGGAGAAGAATGTCTATCAGACTCGTCAGGAGGACCACAACTTAGTTCATTGCGGCATATTGTATGGGCTAGAGCCGGAACTTCGAAAGCGTTTCGAAAACGGAAATGCATTTGATACAATGGGTGAGTTGAAAATGATTTTCGACACACATGCTGCTGTAGAGAGCTACAACGCTTCAGAAAAGTTCTTTAGCTGCATGATGGAAGAGCACAGCTCCGTTAGTGAGCATGTACTCAAGATGTCGGGTTACGCCGATAAGCTTGTGTCCTTGGGAATATCGATTCCCATTGACTTAGGCATCCATCGTGTTATGCAGTCTCTGCCACCTAGCTATAAGAGCTTCGTGATGAACTATAATATGCAAGGCATGAAGAAGTCTCTCCCCGAGCTTCTGTCAATGCTTAAAACTGCAGAAGTGGAGATCAAAAAGGAACATCAAGTTTTGATGATCAATAGGAACACTGGTTTCAAGAAAGACAAGAAGGGAAAACGGAAGGGAAGTAAGGGTGGCAAGCCGGTTGCCGCGCCTGAAAAGAAACCCCGAGTTGGACCTAAGTCTGATTCCGAGTGCTACTATTATAAGGGGACTGGCCACTAGAAGCGCAACTGCCCCAAGTATTTGGCAGACAAGAAGGTCGGCAAGGCAAACAAAGGTATATATGATATACATGTTATTGATGTGTACTTGACTAGTGCTCGCAGTAGCACCTGGGTATTTGATATCGGTTCAGTTGCTAATATTTGTAACTCGAATCAGGGGCTGCGGAACAAGCGACTGCTAGCAAGGGGTGAGGTCAAGATGCGTGTCGGCAATGGATCAAGCGTTGATGTGATCGCCGTCGGAATGCTGCCTCTCCACTTGCCATCGGGATTAGTTATAAACTTTAATAAATGTTATCTGGTGCCTGCACTGAGCATGAACATTGTATCTAGATCGTGTTTGATGCGAAGTGGTTATTCATTTAAATCCGAGAACAATGGTTGTTCCATTTATATGAATGAAATCTTTTATGGTCATGCACCGATGATGAATGGTTTATTTCTATTAGATCTCGATGATAATGTTACACATATTCATAATGTTGATGCTAAAAGGATTAAACTTAATGATGATATATCCGCATATATGTGGCACTGCCGTCTAGGTCATATTGGCGTTAAACGCATGAAGAAGCTCCATTCGGATGGACTTTTGGAATCACTTGATTATGAATCATTTGATACATGTGAGCCATGCCTTATGGGCAAGATGACTAGAACGCCGTTTTCCGGTTCAATGGAACGGGCGACAGATTTATTGGAAATCATACATTCTGATGTATGTGGTCCAATGAGTGTGTCGGCGCGAGGTGGATATCGTTATTTTGTTACTTTCACGGATGATTTGAGTAGATACAGTTATATCTACTTGATGAAACACAAATCTGAAACCTTTGAAAAGTTCAAGGAATTTCAGAATGATGTGGAAAATCATCGTAATAGAAAGATCAAATTTCTACGGTCCGACCGTGGAGGTGAGTATCTAAGTTACGAGTTGAGCACTCACATGAAAGAGTGTGGAATTGTTTCACAACTCACACCTGCCGGAACACCACAGCGAAATGGTGTGTCGGAACATCGTAATCGTACTTTATTAGATATGGTTCGATCTATGATGTCTCTGACGGACTTGCCGTTGTCATTTTGGGGTTATGCACTAGAAACTGCTGCATTCACTTTAAATCGGGCACCATCTAAATCCGTTGAAAAGACACCGTATGAATTGTGGTTTGGAAACAAACCTAAGCTGTCATTTCTTAAAGTTTGGGGATGCGATGTTTATGTGAAGAAACTTCAACCGGATAAACTCGAACCCAAAGCGAAAAAATGCGTCTTCATAGGATACCCTAAAGAAACTATTGGGTATTCCTTCTATCACAGATCCAAGGGCAAGGTTTTTGTTGCCAAGAATGGATCCTTTCTAGAGAAAGAGTTTCTCGCGAAAGGTGTGAGTAGTCGGAAGGTAGAACTCGAAGAGGTTGTGGAACCTTCTCTTCAAAGTATGGCGAGTAGCGCAGCGCCGGAAGTTGTTCCGGAGTTGGCTCCACTTGTTGAAGAGGGAACTAATGATAATGATCATGAAACTCCGAAAGAGAGTACTACCGAACCTCGCAGGTCAAACAGGACGCGTGCAGCTCCCGAGCTGTACAGAAATCCTGTCATGAATTTCATGGTTGATGAAAATGATGACCCTGCGACGTATGAAGAAGCGATGATGAGCCCGGATTCCAACAAATGGTTAGAAGCCATGAAATCCGAGATGGAATCCATGTATTAAAATCAAGTTTGGAACTTGGTGGAATTACCTCACGACCGAAAGGCCGTGGAGAACAAATGGATTTTCAAAAGGAAAACTGATGCTGATGGTAATGTGACCGTCTATAAAGCTCGACTTGTCGCAAAGGGGTTTCGACAAATTCAAGGATTTGACTACGATGAGACTTTCTCTCCCGTAGCGATGCTAAAGTCAGTTAGGATTATGTTAGCAATTGCTGCATATTTCGATTATGGGATATGGCAGATGGATGTCAAAACCGCGTTTCTCAATGGTAATATTGAAGAAGAGTTGTATATGATACAACCAAAGGGTTTTGTCGATCCTAAGGATGCTAACAAGGTGTGCAAGCTTCAGCGATCCATCTATGGATTGAAGCAAGCATCACGAAGTTGGAATCTCCGCTTTGATGAGGTGATCAAAGAGTTTGGATTTGTCCAAACTTATGGAGAAGCTTGTATTTACAAGAAAGTGAGTGGGAGCAATGTGGCATTTCTGATATTATATGTGGATGACATATTATTGATCGGAAATGATATAGATCTTTTAAACAGTGTTAAAATTTATCTAAACAGCAAATCTTCAATGAAGGACCTAGGTGAAGCGTCATATATATTAGGCATAAAGATCTATAGAGATAGATCTAGGCGCCTAATAGGGCTATCGCAAAGTACATACCTTGATAAGATTTTAAAGAAGTTTAAAATGGACGGAAGTAAGAAGGGGTTCTTACCTATGTTGCAAGGCAAGACATTGAGTAAGACTCAAAGTCCGGCTTCGGCGGAAGAAAGAGAGATAATGGACAAAGTCCCCTATGCTTCAGCCATAGGCTCTATAATGTACGCCATGCTATGTACAAGACCGGATGTGGCACATGCTATTAGTTTGACTAGTAGGTACCAATCGGATCCAGGTTCGGAACACTGGATAGCGGTCAAGAATATCCTTAAGTACTTACGAAGAACTAAGGATATGTTTCTTGTATACGGAGGTGAAGAAGAGCTCGTCGCTAAGTGTTATGTCGACGCTAGCTTTGACACCGATCGGTATGACTCTAAGTCTCAATCCGGATACGTATTTCTCATGAATGGCGGAGCGGTTAGTTGGAGGAGCTCCAAACAACCTGTGGTAGCGGGATCAACAACGGAGGCCGAATATGTTGCTGCTTCAGAAGCGGCTCAGGAAGCAGTTTGGATGAAGGAGTTCATATCCGAACTAGGAGTGGTGGCAAACGCGTTGGACCCAATGGTGATCTATTGTGACAACAATGGTGCCATTGCCAATGCCAAAGAGCCAAGGTCTCACAAGCATTCCAAGCATATTAAGCGCCGGTTTCACTCCATCCGCGAGCATGTCAAGGATGGAGATATAAAGATTTGTAAAGTACATACGGATCTCAATGTAGCAGATCCGTTGACTAAAACTCTCCCTAGAGCAAAACATGATCAACACCAGAACTCAATGGGTGTTAGATTTATCACTATGTAACTAGATTATTGTCTCTAGTGCAAGTGGGAGACTGAAGGGAATATGCCCTGAGAGGCAATAATAAAGTGTTTATTATGTGTATTCCAAGTATATGATAGATGTTTATTTTGCATGCTATAATTGTATTAATACGGAAACGTTAATACATGTGTGTTTAATAAACAAACAGAAAGTTCCTAGTTATGCCTCTCTCATAAACTAGCTCGTTGATTAACAAGATGATCAAGGTTTCCTGATCATGGACATTGGATGTTGTTAATAACGGGATCACAACATTAGTGTAATGGTGTGATGAACATTCATCCGAAGTATAGCATTACGATCAAAGTCATTGAGTTTATATTGCTATAACAACTTACGAAGTGATCCTAATCCTTAGACCATGAGATCATGTCAATCACTAACACCGGAAGAGTTTCTTGATAACATCAAATGTCACACCGTAACAGGGTGATTATAAAGATGGATTCAGAACTAATAAAGTGTTATGTTGAGGCTCATGGATCGAGAGTGGAATTTGTTCATCCCGATGAAGGATAGATATACTCTGGGCCCTCTCGGTGATATCACATTGATTAGCTTGCAAGCAAGTGATTTGATCACTAGAATGTTATATCACAGGAACGAGAAAAGAGTGCATGTCAGTAACGAGATCAAACTAGGTATGGAGATACCGATGATCTAATCTCGGACATGTAATATATCGTGAAACAAAGGGATTAAGATACTAGCGTAAAAGGTTCCGACGATCACAAGAAAGTCATCGTTGAATGTGTGGGAGTCAGTATGGGTCTCCAGATCCCGCTTCTGATTATTGATCCGAGAGGGGTCTCGATCATGTCCGCATTATTCACGAACCGTGGGGTGACACACTTAAGAGACACCGACATCCAATTGGAGCAAATGTTTCATGCCGAAAGAATGAACAAGCGCAGGAATTTATTTCACTAGATACCGAAACAGGTTTTCGGGTGAAATTGCATAAAGTGGTTATGCATGTGAAATATAATTCTAGCAAGGGGTTATTTGTGAATGTTTGTCATTAAAGTAATTGACAAAATTCTGAATAAAATAAAAGAGTTTTATTTAATGAGAGTTTGCATTAAATTTGGTGGAAATTTAATGGGAATTTGAGTGGATTTTTGAGTGGAGGGATTTTAAAGGGCATTTTGTGAGTGGAGTGTCCACCCACATGAATGAAGGAGGGGAGGGGGCAGCCCCCATGGCCGGCGGCCACCCCCTTGGGTGCCCCCTCCTCCTATAAAAGGAGCCCCCCTCCTCACTTGTCTCTCACACCTCCTCGTGAAGGATCTCTCTCCCCCTCTAGAATTTATCCCCCATGGTCTCGGACTAGCGAGATACATGTTCCCGGTGGCTATTCGGCAAGAAAGAGTTGTGCTTCCGCTGCATCGCTGGAGCGAGGAGGCGGAGGTTGCTCGGTGCCTCGAACGTGTGTGCGAGCATGGATGCGCTGCTGATTTGCGGCGCTAGGACTTCCTCTCGATCTTGAGATCGGCAAGAGATCGTCTACATCAACCACGAGTTGAAGTCGTTAAGCTTTGTCGGTCTTCAAGGGTATGTTCTGTACGGATATACATCCGCCCGTTGTTTGTATCTAGTAGATAGATCTTGGTATATAGTTCACATCGTAGGAAATTTTTTGTTTTCTATGCTGCGAACCCTACACACCCCTGCCCATGTCTCTGTCGATTACGCCCTAATTCTTAGTTCTTAATTCTAATTAAAATTGTTGTTCTTGGTAGCGAGCGACATTATGTCACCCGAATTCGGTGCTAAGAAAATAAAAAGGAGAGAACAAGAGAGGAAATTAATAGAATCACAGAGAGGATCTTTTCATAAATTTTTGAAGAGCAACACGAGCACTTTTTATAAATTTCTGCTATGGAGTTTTTTGAGATTTTTAGAGAAGCGGATTGTTATCCTAATATTTCTATCGCTTATTAGATCTTATTTATTATGCTCGTGACTTTTGCATCAGCTGAAAAAAGTTTTTTGAAGTTAAAATTATTGAAAAACTATTTGAGATCTACAATGTCTTAGGAGATGTTAACTGGTTGGGCGACTCTATGTATCAAGAAGAAGTTAGTGGACGAGATTGATATTGATTTCATCGTCACGACTTTTCTTCTAGGAATTTTTCGAGGAAATTTTAAGATATCATGTAAATATTGTTATTTGTATATAAATATTATAATTGGAAGTATAATTAAACTATTTATTTTTTCATCATATCATATATGAATAAAAATTTATAATAAGGGGCCCAATGTTTTAGTTTCGCCCCGGGCCCTAAAGATCTCAGGACCGGCCATGACCCCCTCCGGCCAAAATTAGGACATGTGAGGGCTACATGTGTGGCAACTTGGACGAAAATAACCCATAAAAATAACAAATTCATGAAATAAACTCTTGCCAAAAGAAATTTATTCCACTAACCCTTTTTGCAACGCCGTAGACGGTGGCGCCGCACTCTAAAGAGGAGTGCCATGATGCGTGGCGCCGCGCACCTGCCAGCGTGGCTCGCCCGTGGCCTCATGGGCCCCGGTCCCGCTAGTGCGGCGCCTTGCCGTGTGGCGCCGTGATACGTTGGAAACGTATCTATGATTTTTTATGTTCCATGATTGTTTAGTATCTACTTTGTTTTACTTGTCCACACTTTGAGGTGCTTTTTACATGTTTTCTGGTACTAACCAATTAGCAAGTTGCAACAGTACCGCATGTTTTTTGTTGTTTTTGGTTTCAGAAAAGTTAGTAAATAAATATTCTCGGAATTAGATGGGACAAAGGACAAAGTCAATAACTTTCCATGGGGAACAAGAAGTCTAGAGGAGAGCCAGAGGGGCTGGACAGAGGGGCCGGACCCACCCCAGGCGCGTCCACAGGTAGGCCCGTGCCTTGCTAGGGTTTGGTCTCCCTTGTGGCCGCCTCGGTCTCCCCCTTCGCCTATAAGAAGCCCCGATGCAGAAATCCTGGGTACCCGATCAGAAATCCACAAAACCGTCTGTAGACGCCGCCACCATCGTCCCTAGATTGGGACGGATCTGAAGTTCTTCTCGGCACCCTGCCGGAGGGGAGATCTCCCGGAGGCCTTCTCTCTGGTATGATGCGTGAGTAGTTCCACCTTGGACTATGGGTCCATGTAGTATCTATATGGTTATATCTCCTCCTTTGTGCTTTCATGTATAGATCTTGTGAGCTTCGTTCATGATCAAGATCTAATCTATTTATAATCATGCATATTGTGTTTGCGGGGATCGGATGGATATTGAGATTATTATGTTGGTTTGATTAATGGTTTTGTCTTTATGATTCTATCATGTCTGTGTTGTTGGTGATCTTGCATGCTCTCCGTTGTTAGTAGCTATCTTGGCCAAGTAGTTGCTAGTGACTCCAAGAGGGGGTATTTATGCTCGATAGTGGGTTCATGCCTCTAGTTTCCAAGGGAAGTGACAATAATCTCTTCGGTTGTAGATGTGATGTTGCTACTAGGGAGAAAACAACAGTCTCTTGTTCATAGAACATGTGAACTGTTTACCTTACATACTTTGCTTAAAGCAGTTGTCTGTTGCTTGCAACTTAATACTGGAGGGGGTTCGGATGATAACCTGAAGGTGGACTTCTAGTCATAGATGCAGTTGGATGGCGGTCTATGTATCTTGTTGTATTACCCAATCAACCTCATAGGATCTTTCTGGCTAGTAATTGCATTGTTATGTCTTACTCAGTTCCTGTCAATTGCCCTACTGTAATTTATTTACCCTGCATGCCATGTTGTTTATCTAAGGAGAGCACCTCTAGTGAAATATGGACCCCGGTCCGATCTTTACCATTGATACATCTTCCACTGTTACTTGTTTACTTGCTACAAACCACCATTACCTTCCACACCATACGTTTAATCCTTTATTACAGCAAACCGGTGAGCTTGACAACCTCGCTGATTCGTTGGGACAAAGTCTTGAGTTTGTGTTGTGCAGGTCTCCACATTGTTTGCAACACCTGTGTGAAGTTTCCTTTCTCCTTCTGGTTCGATAACCTCGGTCTCAACTGAGGGAAAACTTGTTGCGTGCTCTTCACACCCTGCGCTTACGGTTACCAACGAAGTGCCACGTCGAGCACCATCAAGTCTTTCTGGCACCGTTGTCGGGGAGGCTAAGGACGTCTTCACTAGGGGAGTCCTTCACTTCCTTTCTCTTTGCTTTGTTTTTAGTTTGCTTTGTTTCTTTTGTTTGCCTCTTTCCAAAAAACCCCAAAAAATTTAGTCTAGTCTAGTTTGGTTTGCTTTTTTATTCAAAAACACACAAAAAATTAGTTTCTTCTCTAGTTGCCACCTTACTCTAGTTCACCATGTTGCTCCCCAAGTTCGCTCTGAAAGATCTTGCAATAGGTAGTGGCTCCATAATTGGGAAAGATAATATTGAAGAATTCTTTAATTATGTTAGCAAGCATGAGGATATTGAGGATAAATCTATAGCAGAGCTTGCTCCTAATTATGAGATTGTTGCAGCTTCTTTAGTTCATATGTTGGAGGCTAGGTTTGTTAGCCTTAACCCCTTCATACAGTTCTTGTTCCTAAAACTAAAATAAGAGAAGAAAGCTGAAAAGAGGGAATTCATCCTTAAAACTTTATCAAAAGAATTCTGTGATGTTGCTAGGGAAGCCAAAAAGGTTTTTGAGCGTTTCAAAAACATCCACTCTAACAGACACTATTTGCTAAACCAAGGGCATGGTTGGCTAGGGTTTGTTCTACTGATTCCAACGATACCAAATTTGCAATTTTTGGACGTGTGGATCAAAAGTTATAAAGGTTTGAAAATCACATTCTAATCTGATTTCAATCTGTTTTTAAACTGAACACGTGACACGCGGCGCTTCGCTATTCGCTGGTACCGCTTCAGCGTGGATCACGCTGCAGACCGTTGGATCTAAACAGATCGCGTGGCCCAGAGAGCGTACCCTTTCGCGGTTAAGTGACTCTATCGTGAGCGTCAGATAAAGATTCTACGGCTATTATCGCATTGACCAAATGTGAGCGGCGCCGACGGTGGCTAGCGGCGGCGACGGTCAGGTGGTGGCGGCGATGGCGAAATAGGAAGCGAGAGAGGGAGGGAGTAGGCTCACCGAGATCGCAGGAGGCTGGGGAAGCTCGTCGTGTGGTCGACAGGGCAAGGGGCGCACGGTCGTAGGAGTAATCGCTCGCCGGAGTTCGTTCTGGCGACGGCGTGCTCTGGTTGTGGTTGGGGACGGTGCTGTGGATCACCTCAAGACAAAATGATGACGCGGTTAGACGCGCAGGATCAAAACAAAGTTGTGTGCGTGAACGAGAGGTAGAGGGGTGGCCGGAAACTACCTGTGGGGCTCGTCGGAGTTGGAGCGGACGGCGGCGTCGTTCAGAGCTTGTTGCAGACGTTGCTCTGGAGCACCCGCGGTCGTACGAAGGCCACAGGTGGATGCGCCTGGATGTGGTGAGCGTGCTCGTGTGCTCGGGGAGGCAGGAGGTGGTGTGGCTCGGCCGGAATCGAAGGTGGAAGCTCGTCGGAGACAGAGCTGCTCGGGGAGAAATTGGGGCGGCCTGGGGGCGTGCTTGGGGGAGGAGACAGAGGGGAAACGGAGGAGAGTCGCTGGCGTTTTAACGTGCATGGTCAAGGTGCTGATTAACGGCGTGGTTAACGCGAATTACGTCGGGTTTAACTCGCCTGCAACGGCCGGCGAGGGGTGGGCGTAGTCTGCGGGTGGGGAAGAAGAGAGACGTGGCGGTGGGGTCCTCTGGTCAGTGAGAAAGGGAGTGAGGGGAAAGGTCCACCGGTCATTGGTTCTGCGGGTGCGGGTGTGAGTGGAAAAGAACGGTTCGCTGGGGAAGAGAGGTGGGCTGTTGCTGGGTTAGTTGGGCCGGCTGGGCTGGGTCGACTTGTTCTTATTTTTTTTGTCTGATTGTTTTATCTTTTCTATTTCTGTTTACTGATTTGAAATTCAAACAAACCATCCAATCAACCAAATCAATTCAAACAAACACCACACTTCACAACTTTTGAACTTGGTTCTGTTCAGTAACAAATACCAAAATCCCAAAATAAAATAATATTTTTATTCATTTTAGGATCCATTCATTAATTAAATAAAATGGACCTTAGTTATTAAATCAAATGGGATTTGTTTTATTAAAAACTTTATTTTCAAATCTAAAATAAAACCCAAATACTTCAGTAGGTTTTATTTGAGAATATAAAATACTTGGAAAACTTATTTAAAATAATTTAATAAGTTTTGAGGTTTTAATTAAAATGGTAAAACCTTTTATTTAAATAAAAATTGGATATTAAATCCTTATTAATTTAATTCAAATAAACCTTTGCTATTTTTATTCAAAACAAAATGTTTTAATTCAAAATCTTGGCCAAGGTTTTAATTTGGCTTTATAAAATAATCTTTATTTATAAATCCACCTTTTCATTTGAAAACAAGATCTTTTATTAAAAGATCCAAAATAGAAAAACTAAAATATTTTATTTTCCTTTATTAAATGTTTATTTTTTTAAATCCCTTTAGGATTTTATTTGATCCAAATTGGTTTGAAGTTCCAATTGAATTCAAAAAGTTTCTTCTGGCCCTGAAAATCAAACAAAGTTTTATTTTATTCATTTATTTTTCACATAACAAGATTTGGAAAATCTTGGGATGTGACAGGCTACCACCCTTAAAATAAATCTAGTCCCGAGATTTGGGGAGGCTAGGTTTACAAGTTGGCTCAAAACAACTAGGGTAGTACCACCCTTAAAATATTTCAAACAAAAATTACATATTGGCTTCCTTGGGATCCTAGGGAAACTTCTCTTGGGCAACCTTTGCATAGTGTCCTTTGTTTCCACACTTGACTCATGGACCAAGGTTGAGATCCTTCATAGACTTGTTTAACTTGTTCTTCATCTTTTCTGGACAATTGTTTACATAGTGGCCTAGTTCCTTGCATTTGAAACACATCACTTGGCTGATATCTTTCTTTTCCTTGGGTAATAATTCTTCTTGTTTGTTTCCTTGGTTCTTCTTCTTTTCTGGGCATTCACTGGCATAGTGTCCCTTCTCTTTGCAATTGTAACATTGCAACTGGCTTATGTCCTTCTTCTTCTTTTTGGGTCTCTCCAAAGCTAGGAGTTCTTCTAGTTCATGCTCCTCAAAGGTGGGAAATCTTTCTCTCTTCTTGGGGCAGTTACTAGAGATATGACCTTCTTCTTCACAATTAGGGAATTGATCTTCATGTTCCTTGGATGCATGATCCTTGTCTCTAAAAATATTGCTAGCTTGGGTTCCTTCTAGATTAGCATCTTTGTCGTCCTTGTTGTCATTAGCTCTTTGGGAAAAGTTTTCTCTCATGTTGATCATTTGAGTAACCAATCCTTGCAACAATTGGGATTGAAGTTTCAAAATCCTTTGTATGGCTGGGTCTAGTCCATTGTTGTTGGCTAAAAGCTGAGCTGTCTCTTGGTTCAACTGGTTTTGGGTTGCTATGAGTTCTTTCATGCTGTCCTCTTGTTTGTTGTTGGTGTCATCAACCTTGATGTTGGAGTTTCTTGGAGTAGTCATCTGTTTGGGTTGGATTGGGATTAGAATAGGCAAGATATTTCTAAGGAATCAATTCTAATCACACACATCACAATTCACACAAGCAATGTGCATGCAATCACAACTAACTATTCACTCAAACAACAAAGTTCAAGCACATTCTTAGGCAACAAAATATTTTTGTTTACACCTCATAAGTTGGTGTGTTTGTCTTAACTAAAATATGGTGGTCCATCTATATGGTTCACTTGTGATCTTTCCATCCTTCTTGGTTGCTTCTTCTTACATGAGATCATGGTTTTCTTGAGAAAAACTCTTGGTTGCAATACTTCAAATGATGTAGGCTCCTTCTAACTTTTGCATTCCCTCAGTCTCTAAGTCTTGTGCAAGATTTCCTTGTCTCACTTGTAGTCCTTAGTGTCATCCAAGTTGGAAGTCCTTGGTGAATATGTTGAAGATGTTGAAGTCATTAGAGTTGAAGAAGTTGAAGTCATTAGAGTTGAAGAAGTTGAAGAAGTCCTTTGCACATGGTGTAGTCTTTGTCCATGGGGTAGGTTTTCCATCAAGTTGAAAATAGAAGAGTAGAGTTGAAATCAAAATGGTTGAGGAAAGAGTTTACAAGTGTTTTTGTAACTAAGTTTTTGGAACAAGTACAACTCCTATTCTTCTAAGGGTTTTTGTCCAATCCTAGGTTTACAAATCCTACAGGCAACACAATGCTCTGATACCATCTGTAGAGGGAGTGTCCCAACCTTTAAACAATATAAGGTGGAGTCCCCTGTGTTACAATGCTAGTCCCTGGATCAATAGCTAGCATCCACAGTTTAGATGTAATATCAAGAAACAAAGGTCATAATATAGCTTTATAACCAGGAGTAACATAATTTTATTACATCATACATAGCTCATTTGGCTATTACATTACATTGCAGCGGAATAACTATAGTCATGGGGTCCTTCATCTTCAAAGTTCCATAGGCAGATGTTGGTTGTAGACTTTGTAATCCTAATCAATCAGTCTTCACTAAAAACAATCAAACCTGCAACATTACAAGTTACTGTAGGGGTTCGTAGCATGGAAAACAAAAAATTTCTATCGCATACAAACAAACAAGCCAAGATCTATCTACTAGATTGTAGCAACGAGTCGATGGAATAACTCACCCTCGAAGATTCCAAAGCGGTTAACGAGAGCAGATTCTCGTGGGTGATGTAGTCGTACTCTTTCCGATCTCAAGATCGCGTAGACGATCCTTCCGGCGCCACGTTCCGGCAGCGCTCCCGCAGTCGGTCACACGTTCGGTACTCGACGAAGACCTTCCTCTCCCTTGTTCCAGCAGGCAGCGGAGGTTGTAGCACTCTCCTCGCGATTCCGGCAGCACAACGGCGTGGTACCGGAAGTAGAGGGGAGATCTCGCAGGGCTTCGCCTTAAGCCGGAGCGAGTATGGTGGATTATGAGAGAGGGCTATTAGTGGTCTAGAGATTAGACACACCAATTAGAAGGCTCTAAACCGCAGGCTAAAGCAATTAGAAGCTCTAAACCAAAACGGCTCTAAACCGGAGATTAGAGGTAGAAACTTGTGTGTCTCAAGGAGGAGCCCTGCCCCTCCTTTTATGGGTGGAGGGGCCTTGGCGCGCCAGGGGAGGGAGGGAGTCCCTCCCCAACTCGGCCTAGGGCTGGGCGCCGGCCTGGAGGAGTTGGACTCCTCCTCCAAGTTGGTTCCAACTCCTCTTGCTTGTTTCCCACAGTTTCCTGTTTCCCACAGTTTCCTGTTTTAGCCGTTTGACTTTCAAACTGGCAATTTGACTTTCATGTTTTTGGAACAGCAAGAACACTTAGTACATGATGCAATCATTCAATGACACACTCATGTACCCTCCCCCCCCCGGAGTGCCGGACAATCCGGAACCTTCTAGAATATTCCCGATGAAAACACCGGAATCATTCCTGAACTCCGAAACGGGACTTTCCTTATATGAATCTTATTCTCCGGACCATTCCGGATCACCTCGTGATATCCCGGATCCCATCCGAGACTCCGAACAACATTCGGTCTCTTTCTCATAATACCATAACTACTCAAAACAACGTCGAATCCTTAAGTGTGTCTCCCTACGGTTCGTGAATTATGCGGACATGATCGAGACACTTCTCCGAACAATAACCAATAGAGGAATCTGGAAATTCATATGGCTCCCACATATTTCTACGATTACTTTGCGATCGAATGAACCACTTACATACGATACCAATTTCCCTTTGTCTCACGATATGTTACTTATCCGAGGTTATGATCGTCGGTATCTCTGCATACCTAGTTCAACCTCGTTACTGATAAGTACTCTTTTCTCGTTCCCGTGATATGTGATCCCTTGTGACCAAGTCACATGCTTGCAAGCCAATTGGATGACATTCCACCGAGAGGGCCCAGAGTATATCTATCCGTCATGTGGATGGACAAATCCCACTCTTGATCCATGTGTTTCAACCAATACTTTCCGAACACTCAATGCCACCTTTATAGCCACCCAGTTACGGTGTGGTGTTTGATGTCATCAAAGCATCCATCCGGTAAAGGTGATATGCATGATCTCATGGTCGAAGGAATTAGGTTACTATGTATCAGAAAGCATATAGCAATTGAACTATTTAAATGACTTGATCTTTATGCTACGCTTATCTATAGGAGTATGTCCATCACATCATTCTCCCAATGATATGATCCTGTTGTTAATAACATCTCTATGTTCATGATCAGGAAACCATGATCATATATTAACCAACAAGCTAGTTTAACAAGAGGCTTTACTAGGGACTCTTATTTTAGTTTACAAATCACACAAGTATTAATGTTTCCGGTTAATACAATTATAGCATGGTATGTAAACATTTATCATAAGTGTGAAGATATGATAATAACCACTTTATTATTGCCTCTTGGGCATATCTCCAACAGTCTCCCACTTGCACTAGAGTCAATAATCTAGTTTCAAACCTTTGTGTATTCAACACCTATGGCTTTCCGGTGTTGTATGTACACGATTGCTAGTGGTCAACTGATCTCCGGATCTGACACTTCCAGGTCCGTGTGTAATTGCATGTCTTTGCGTCTCTACGCATCACTCATTCTCTAATGAGATGGCTTTGTATAAATTTGGTCTTTCGGTGTGACCTTTAGTTCTTTGGGGTTAAAACATGTTGATAACATTGTCGTACAATATATCTTCATAGTATTATCCCGCTGTGAACTACACCTAGTTTGATAACAAACTACTTGACACAAATGCCCTCTTTAGCTGCTATTATAGCAGTCATATACTTAGCCTTTTGTTGTAGTATCTGTCACAATGTCTTAACTTTGGAAATCATCCAAATCCATTATGGAACTCACTTTCCATTATATTGTGCCACCCTTAGTTTAGATTGAGATAAACTTAATTTGTACTTTGTGACAAAACTAGTATCAATGTAGTACTTTTACAATGAACTAACCATCTATTTGTCACTTCTACAAATATTATACTCTTAGTTCTTCCAAAAGATCATAAGAATATCCTTACTATTGTCCAATGATCATCTTACGAATCATTCTGGTATATGCTCACAACATTTAGAGCATAGGACATATCTGGATTTGTACATATCACAGTATGATTGATATAAATACTCTTTGTGATTTCATACATCAAGTATCAATCTATACTTGATTATTTGTTTCACTTTACCAAATGTCAATACACTTGAATATATCATCAACATTGAACTCTTTCAATCCTTTCTGTGCGACAAGAACCTTTCTTGTAGTTTCTATATTGAACTCATTCAACATCTTGTCTATGTACTTCTGGCACAACCATATTAGCGTCTATTGATGCCAAATATTTGGGTTTTGCCTAAGTCTTTCATCGAGATGAAATTCTTAATATGTGTTAATAAAAGATACATCATTTCCAATCAACAATATGTCTTCCACATAATGTATTAGAAACATGTCTTAGCGCTCCCACTTAATTTCTTGCAAATGCAAGCATCTCCATCATCTCTGATGAACTTTTAAACTCCTTTAACAGTTTCATCACAGTGAAGATTCCAACTCCGCGATGCTCACTTTAACCATTGAAGTTTGCATATGCTTTTAGCATCCTTTTGAATTAACAAAACCCTATGGACCGTGTTATGCACATGTCCTAGGTAACGATTCTATTAGAAGAACTTGTTTTGTTTATTCAACTACCATATAACAAATTATATGTAGTGGTTGCTACATTAATCCGTCTAGACTAAATATCACTATGAAAGATAAAATCTTGTCATAGTCAACCTTTGAACATTGTTGTGAACTCTTTCCCAACATGTCGACTATTTCATAGATGTAAAACATCCATGTCTATTTCTTTATAGATCCAGACACAACTGTAAGGTCTTACACCTTTATCGAGGGTCCTTCAAGTTCAAAAACTTGATTTCTCGTGTATGGAACTATCACGGATTTTATGGCTTCAAGCCATTTGACGGAGTCAGGGCCCATCATCGCTTCTTTGCATGTAGTCGGTTCATTATTCTCAAATAATGATTCAACCCTCAAATCTTGGTATTTGATTGTTCATCCGACCTGCTTGTTTCAATAGAAACTTGGATCTCCGTGACCACAACCTTTGAGGTACGTGAGCCATGAGCTTTGTTGCTGCCTCCGGAACACTTTTCGGCGCTGCGCAACTCTGCACATACAGCTAAGGTTCTTTTAACCTTATCAAAGTTCTATTGTCCTCCCACTTAACTTTTCACGAAAAAATTCCTTCTCAAAGAAACTTGACGTTCTAAGCAACAAACACTTTTGTCTCCGGTGTTTATGAAGGAATACTTAACAGTTTATACAAAGACATGTTCATCCGACTTTGGTTGCACACATCTTTCTTATGCATAGCATACCAATGTTTTAAGAAAGGACTACTTGGGTTTTATCCCAAACCATAACTTTATATGGTGTCATTTGAACGGATTATGATGAAGCTCTTTTCAGTGGAAAAACGGTAATCTCTAAAGCTTTTAATCTTTAAAATACAATGGCAGTTTTATGAATTATACCTTTGATCTTACCATGTCAAACAAGGTTTAATTACATATCTCGAATCCTCCATACTCTTATGGTGTTTCGGGAAATGCAAATCCACGAAACGATTCCTTAAATCTTAGGTATTATGCTAAACTCTGTAACTCAAATATCTTCCTTTATGATCTTATCATAAACTATTTATATTCTTGTTACAATGATTTTGCACTTCATCTCGAAAGTCTTTGAACTTTTCCAAATATTTCACACTTCATCCTTATTAAGTAAATATTCATATATTCACTCAAATTTTCGGAGAAGGCATATGAAGTTGAAATCCACCGCTCTTGACTACACATAATGGATTTCATACAACAATATGTACAAGTTCCAATAAGCTAGTCATTCGTTCCCTTTTGGCCTATGAACGAAGTTTTAATTATCTCTAGGAAAGTTTCACAAGCGTCATTTGATCAAAAATCAAAAGACTCCAAAATTCCATCCACATGGAGTTTCTTCATGTTTTCTTTCCAATATAATTTAAACGGCGATGTCACTTCCTAAGTGATCTTTCAATCAATTTGTCTTTCGACATCTTTAGCACTAGTTTTATGGATGTGATTTCTCCAACAAGATTTGTGAATCATCCATCTTTTATGGATTACGGCAATTATTTGAACAACCTTTTTGTTCTCATAATACCTGATAAAACAAATCTTTGAAGGCAAGCTTTGATGTTTAACGAGCAACACAATAACCCTTTATTTGTTCTCGATGAACATCATCACATATTCTTTTGCTAGTTACTTAGGCCATTGTAGTTCATGAATTGTGTTGTTTCGTATGACGATTCACACCAACAAATTCAGTATCAAATACTTAAGAACCACATTGTTTAATAAGCAAAGAATATAGCCATAACATGTATATCATCCATATACTTAAACTGAACAATTCTAGTCTTTTCTTTTCTGCCATATATTTATGAGATTTTCTTTCAATATTTCCTTTTCTGTTTGAAAGAATCTATCAACATCAATAGTGGAGTCATACATATGACATATAGTCCAAAAGCGTGTATAGTTAAATACCAATGTCTTTGGACTTGCACTTTGAAGTAGATCACCATCATCAAATGTTTGGTGTTCTTTCAAATTCCTTTCTTTAGTAATCTCTTGGTGTAGTAAACATTTTACCTACATCAAATATTCACCCTTATCATGGAATCTTCCATGATCAAGCTACTTTTAACTTATAACAATGAATTATCAGTATAATGTTGCTATCCAAAACCATTTGGAGGATTAGGACAACAAGTGTCTCCAACCTTTTGCAAATTCTCATCAAAATATGAGAACATGAACTTTGCCATATTATACTCTATCATGTTGTAACCAAAACTTCGTTTCAGATATCACAATATCTTCCACACATCATGGTTTCTGAAACAATTCTTTCAGATCCTAGATAACCTTGATATTAAGAGAATCCTTTGAATATCAAGAATCATGGAGACAAACATGATACTTATATACTAACACTTGGAATTATTACTCTTGATTTAATACTAATTATTAAACTTCATGGAGTAACCGGAACTTACTGAAAGTTTGCAATAGGACTTTTAAACTTTAGATTAACACTTCAAAACAATACGATACCAGTTCGTAAAGTAACTAACCAGAATTCTATAGTTCTATCATCTCAATTATAACTAAGCGCAAGGTGGTAAACGGATGCCAATGACTACAACAACTATGCAATTTCACTTTGATTTAGTTTATGATAAATTGAGTTCTAATTAATAATTAAATTAATCTAGGTGAACTCCCACTGAAAACAATATCCCTCACATTGTTTTAGTGATCACACAAACCAAATCCACCACATCAAAACCGATCATCACGAGAGTTGATATAGCTTCAATGGCGAACAATCAACATGTTCATCATATCTACTATATGACTCATGCTCTACCTTTCGGTAATCCGTGTTCCTGAGGCCATGTCTGTACATGCTAGGCTCGTCAAGATCAAACCTTAGTTTCTGCATGAGCAAATCTGGCTTGCTCACGTTGTATACACTTGCAGAATCTAACACACCCGATCATCACGTGGTGCTTCGAAACAACAAGCTTTAGCAACGGTGCTAACTAAGGGTGAACACTTTATGACTTGAAATTCATGTGCATGAGGGATCATCTTATAATGCTACCGTCGTCTACTAAGCAATACAAGATGCATAAAGGATTAACATCACATGCAATTCATAATATGTGATATGATATGGCCTTTCTTCTTTGTGCTTCTGATCTCCATCTTCTAGCACGAACATGATCTCCATCATCACCGGCATTGCATCAAGGTCAATGACGCCTCTCCATGGTTGTCGTCCACCGGCTTCAACTATTACAACTACTTTGAATAGACACGCGGGTCTTAACAGAAATTAAAGACAACCATATGGCTCCTGCCGGTTGCCAACTTACAATAAGGAACATTGCATACATCATATATAATCACAATCATGGCCATATCACATCACAGCACACCCCTGCAAAACAAAGTTAGACGCCTCTACTTTCTTTGCATATTTTACGTGGTTTGGGGCTTTCAATAAGTGTCGTTCTAACTTACGAACAAGAACCACAACATTGATACTAGTATTGTTAATCACCCGTTGTAAATTGGATCTTAACTATGCTAGGAGAAACAGGCACCCGCAAAGCCACTTATGCAATACAAGTTGCATGTCAAGCGTGGAGCAGGTCTCATGAACGATGTCATGTAAGGTTAGCCTGGGCCGCTTCATCCCAACATACCGCAAGATGCAAAGTACACAAGAAGCAATCGACAATAAAAGCATCAACGCCCACAATGACCATTGTGTTCTACTCGTGCAACAGATCTACATATAGACACGGCTCTGATACCACTGTAGGGGTTCGTAGCATGGAAAACAAAAAATTTCTATCGCATACAAACAAACAAGCCAAGATCTATCTACTAGATTGTAGCAACGAGTCGATGGAATAACTCACCCTCGAAGATTCCAAAGCGGTTAACGAGAGCAGATTCTCGTGGGTGATGTAGTCGTACTCTTTCCGATCTCAAGATCGCGTAGACGATCCTTCCGGCGCCACGTTCCGGCAGCGCTCCCGCAGTCGGTCACACGTTCGGTACTCGACGAAGACCTTCCTCTCCCTTGTTCCAGCAGGCAGCGGAGGTTGTAGCACTCTCCTCGCGATTCCGGCAGCACAACGGCGTGGTACCGGAAGTAGAGGGGAGATCTCGCAGGGCTTCGCCTTAAGCCGGAGCGAGTATGGTGGATTATGAGAGAGGGCTATTAGTGGTCTAGAGATTAGACACACCAATTAGAAGGCTCTAAACCGCAGGCTAAAGCAATTAGAAGCTCTAAACCAAAACGGCTCTAAACCGGAGATTAGAGGTAGAAACTTGTGTGTCTCAAGGAGGAGCCCTGCCCCTCCTTTTATGGGTGGAGGGGCCTTGGCGCGCCAGGGGAGGGAGGGAGTCCCTCCCCAACTCGGCCTAGGGCTGGGCGCCGGCCTGGAGGAGTTGGACTCCTCCTCCAAGTTGGTTCCAACTCCTCTTGCTTGTTTCCCACAGTTTCCTGTTTCCCACAGTTTCCTGTTTTAGCCGTTTGACTTTCAAACTGGCAATTTGACTTTCATGTTTTTGGAACAGCAAGAACACTTAGTACATGATGCAATCATTCAATGACACACTCATGTACCCTCCCCCCCCGGAGTGCCGGACAATCCGGAACCTTCTAGAACATTCCCGATGAAAACACCGGAATCATTCCTGAACTCCGAAACGGGACTTTCCTTATATGAATCTTATTCTCCGGACCATTCCGGATCACCTCGTGATATCCCGGATCCCATCCGAGACTCCGAACAACATTCGGTCTCTTTCTCATAATACCATAACTACTCAAAACAACGTCGAATCCTTAAGTGTGTCTCCCTACGGTTCGTGAATTATGCGGACATGATCGAGACACTTCTCCGAACAATAACCAATAGAGGAATCTGGAAATTCATATGGCTCCCACATATTTCTACGATTACTTTGCGATCGAATGAACCACTTACATACGATACCAATTTCCCTTTGTCTCACGATATGTTACTTATCCGAGGTTATGATCGTCGGTATCTCTGCATACCTAGTTCAACCTCGTTACTGATAAGTACTCTTTTCTCGTTCCCGTGATATGTGATCCCTTGTGACCAAGTCACATGCTTGCAAGCCAATTGGATGACATTCCACCGAGAGGGCCCAGAGTATATCTATCCGTCATGTGGATGGACAAATCCCACTCTTGATCCATGTGTTTCAACCAATACTTTCCGAACACTCAATGCCACCTTTATAGCCACCCAGTTACGGTGTGGTGTTTGATGTCATCAAAGCATCCATCCGGTAAAGGTGATATGCATGATCTCATGGTCGAAGGAATTAGGTTACTATGTATCAGAAAGCATATAGCAATTGAACTATTTAAATGACTTGATCTTTATGCTACGCTTATCTATAGGAGTATGTCCATCACATCATTCTCCCAATGATATGATCCTGTTGTTAATAACATCTCTATGTTCATGATCAGGAAACCATGATCATATATTAACCAACAAGCTAGTTTAACAAGAGGCTTTACTAGGGACTCTTATTTTAGTTTACAAATCACACAAGTATTAATGTTTCCGGTTAATACAATTATAGCATGGTATGTAAACATTTATCATAAGTGTGAAGATATGATAATAACCACTTTATTATTGCCTCTTGGGCATATCTCCAACAGTTACAGCCACAAGGGTCAATACATTTGAATTGTATTGGCAAGTGATACTATGGTAGTATAGTGGAGTCTATCATCTATATGCATTTGGCTAAGTGGATTTGAGGCTTGCATTGCTCAAAATAGATTTTTCCTTAACATTTGAAAATACTAAGTTTTTGCTTTGACAAAATCATTTTTCTCAATCAAAGATTGAAGATCCTTTAACCAAGGCATCTCTCAATCAAAGATTGAAGATTTCAAACAACCCTTGTTCAAACCACAAGTTTTATCTTAGAAATTTGAATGATGAGATTCTTGATTGCTTCCATGTCTTGATGCTCAAATTGTCCTTTACCAGGGACATGGCTAAATACTCAGATTTTACACTCTGTAGAGGTGGTGCACTTTCCCCACAAGACTTGGTTTCCCAAGACAAGATCTTTCAGAAGCCTTCCCTTAGACCAAAATGGACGCGTTCCAACCTATCAAACACTACCACCCACTGTCCATATGGCTAAGTTCTTGCAACCTATATGATCATGGCAGAGCCCATATTGCCAAGTGGTTGCACTTGAAGCTTCTCAACATTTGACATCTCAAATCTCTTTGTTCCTGGGTGGCCATCCACAAGTGAGATACACAAGGTAAACCATAGACATGGGCCTTGTGAACCACTCAACCAAAATCCACCAAGCAATTACCATTCCACCCAGGTGATTCATTAACTTAGTTGTTTTATTAAACAAAACACAAGTCCTCAGACTTAGAAAATTTCCATAGTGTGAATATATATTCCACCCTTTTTTTCTATTAGCTAGGCTAAGCTTGATAGTAATAGGAATCTTAACTTAGGAAGATTTATACTAAGGTTTCATCTACTAGTTTTCCTATAGCAAGGTTTATACTTAGCAAAATTCCATGCAAGTTTTACTTAGAGAAAATCACCAGTGCATAGTGAAAGTAATGGGACAAAAAAAATATGATGCATCACTTGCCTTTTTGGTAGAGTATAAGTTCACTCCTTGTCCTTGCAACAATCACACTCTTCAAGTCACTACAAATCAATCAAGCAAGGCACAATCTCAATCTACCATTCAACCAAAACAACACATAAAATAACAAAGTCAAAGTAATGCATGCAAGCATGCCAAGCTTTGTTTTGTTTGAAAAAGTGGTTCCTAATGGGTCATAAACATTGGAAAACACCTAATGGTCATTTTGTAAAGTGGCAAAGTCATTTCCAAAAGGTTTCACTTTAAAAATCATTTTTCAAAACAAGGTATCATTTTATGTGGTGTAAAATATTTTTACTAAGGAATTAATCTATAGGGTTCACCAAATAAGTTTTCAAACCATAAAACTTGTTGTTTAGGGTCAGAGAGTTTAAAACAAAACATTTCCCAAAAGTTTTCCTTCAAAATCATTTTTAATAAATAAACCACATTTCTATTTGACTAGAAATGGTTTTAAATCAAAGAATCTTTATTTTGTTTCACCAAATACATTTTTGAGTCCACAAAGTGTTTCCTAATGTTAGTAGGTTCAAATCAATCCAATTGCCAAAGATTTTAACCCCAAATTCATTTTTAAACAATTTTTACATCCTTAACAAGCATACAAATGTTTCTGCAAAAACATCCACTCTAATAGATACTATTTGCTAAACCAAGGGCATGGTTGGCTAGGGTTTGTTCTACTGATTCCAACGATACCAAATTTGCAATTTTTGGACGTGTGGATCAAAAGTTATAAAGGTTTGAAAATCACATTCTAATCTGATTTCAATCTGTTTTTAAACTGAACTCGTGACACGCGGCGCTTCGCTATTCGCTGGTACCGCTTCAGCGTGGATCACGCTGCAGACCGTTGGATCTAAACAGATCGCGTGGCCCAGAGAGCGTACCCTTTCGCGGTTAAGTGACTCTACCGTGAGCGTCAGATAAAGATCCTACGGCTATTATCGCATTGACCAAATGTGAGCGGCGCCGACGGTGGCTAGCGGCGGCGACGGTCAGGTGGTGGCGGCGCTGGCGAAATAGGAAGCGAGACAAAATGATGACGCGGTTAGACGCGCAGGATCAAAACAAAGTTGTGTGCGTGAACGAGAGGTAGAGGGGCGGCCGGAAACTACCTGTGGGGCTCGTCGGAGTTGGAGCGGACGGCGGCGTCGTTCAGAGCTTGTTGCAGACGTTGCTCTGGAGCGCCCGCGGTCGTACGAAGGCCACAGGTGGATGCGCCTGTATGTGGTGAGCGTGCTCGTGTGCTCGGGGAGGCATGAGGTGGTGTGGCTCGGCCGGAATCGAAGGTGGAAGCTCGTCGGAGACAGAGCTGCTCGGGGAGAAATTGGGGCGGCCTAGGGGCGTGCTTGGGGGAGGAGACAGAGGGGAAACGGAGGAGAGTCGCTTGCGTTTTAACGTGCATGGTCAAGGTGCTGATTAACGGCGTGGTTAACGCGAATTACGTCGGGTTTAACTCGCCTGCAACGGCCGGCGAGGGGTGGGCGTAGTCTGCGGGTGGGGAAGAAGAGAGACGTGGCGGTGGGGTCCTCTGGTCAGTGAGAAAGGGAGTGAGCGGAAAGGTCCACCGGTCATTGGTTCTCCGGGTGCGGGTGTGAGTGGAAAAGAACGGTTCGCTGGGGAAGAGAGGTGGGCTGTTGCTGGGTTAGTTGGGCCGGCTGGGCTGGGTCGACTTGTTCTTATTTTTTTTTGTCTGATTGTTTTATCTTTTCTATTTCTATTTACTGATTTGAAATTCAAACAAACCATCCAATCAACCAAATCAATTCAAACAAACACCACACTTCACAACTTTTGAACTTGGTTCTGTTCAGTAACAAATACCAAAATTCCAAAATAAAATAATATTTTTATTCATTTAGGATCCATTCATTAATTAAATAAAATGGACCTTAGTTATTAAATCAAATGGGATTTGTTTTATTAAAAACTTTATTTTGAAATCTAAAATAAAACCCAAATACTTCAGTAGGTTTTATTTGGGAATATAAAATACTTGGAAAACTTATTTAAAATAATTTAATAAGTTTTGAGGTTTTAATTAAAATGGTAAAACATTTTATTTAAATAAAAATTGGATATTAAATCCTTATTAATTTAATTCAAATAAACCTTTGCTATTTTTATTCAAAACAAAATGTTTTAATTCAAAAGCTTGGCCAAGGTTTTAATTTGGCTTTATAAAATAATCTTTATTTATAAATCCACCTTTTCATTTGAAAACAAGATCTTTTATTAAAAGATCCAAAATAGAAAAACTAAAATATTTTATTTTCCTTTATTAAATGTTTATTTTTTTAAATCCCTTTAGGATTTTATTTGATCCAAATTGGTTTGAAGTTCCAATTGAATTCAAAAAGTTTCTTCTGGCCCTGAAAATCAAACAAAGTTTTATTTTATTCATTTATTTTTCACATAACAAGATTTGGAAAATCTTGGGATGTGACAGTTCTTAATTCTAATTAAAATTGTTGTTCTTGGTAGCGAGCGACATTATGTCACCCGAATTCGGTGCTAAGAAAATAAAAAGGAGAGAACAAGATAGGAAATTAATAGAATCACAGAGAGGATCTTTTCATAAATTTTTGAAGAGCAACACGAGAACTTTTTATAAATTTCTGCTATGGAGTTTTTTGAGTTTGTTAGAGAAGCGGATTGTTATCCTAATATTTCTATCGCTTATTCGATCTTATTTATTATGCTCGTGACTGTTGCATCAGCTGAAAAAAGTTTTTCGAAGTTAAAATTATTGAAAAACTATTTGAGATCTACAATGTCTTAGGAGATGTTAACTGGTTGGGCGACTCTATGTATCAAGAATAAGTTAGTGGGCGAGATTGATATTGATTTCATCGTCACGACTTTGCTTCTAGGAATTTTCGGACGAAATTTTAAGATATCATGTAAATATTGTTATTTGTATATAAATATTATAATTGGAAGTATAATTAAACTATTTATTTTTTCATCATATCATATATGAATAAAAATTTATAATAAGGGGCCCAAAGTTTTAGTTTCGCCCCGGGCCCTAAAGATCTCAGGACCGGCCATGACCCCCTCCGGCCAAAATTAGGACATGTGAGGGCTACATGTGTGGCAACTTGGACGAAAATAACCCATAAAAATAACAAATTCATGAAATAAACTCTTGCCAAAAGAAATTTATTCCACTAACCCTTTTTGCAACGCCGTAGACGGTGGCGCCGCACTCTGAAGAGCAGTGCCATGATGCGTGTCGCCGCGCACCTGCCAGCGTGGCTCGCCCGTGGCCTCATGGGCCCCGGTCCCGCTAGTGCGGCGCCTTGCCGTGTGGCGCCGTGATACGTTGGAAATGTATCTATGATTTTTTATGCTCCATGCTTGTTTAGTATCTACTTTGTTTTACTTGTCCACACTTTGAGGTGCTTTTTACATGTTTTCTGGTACTAACCAATTAGCAAGTTGCAACAGTACCGCATGTTTTTTGTTGTTTTTGGTTTCAGAAAAGTTAGTAAATAAATATTCTCGGAATTAGATGGGACAAAGGACAGAGTCAATAACTTTCCATGGGGAACAAGAAGTCTAGAGGAGAGCCAGAGGGGCTGGACAGAGGGTCCGGACCCACCCTAGGCGCGTCCACAGGTAGGCCCGTGCCTTGCTAGGGTTTGGTCTCCCTTGTGGCCGCCTCGGTCTCCCCCTTTGCCTATAAGAAGCCCCGATGCAGAAATCCTGGGTACCCGATCAGAAATCCACAAAACCGTCTGTAGACGCCGCCACCATCGTCCCTAGATCGGGACGGATCTGAAGTTCTTCTCGGCACCCTGCCGGAGGGGAGATCTCCCGGAGGCCTTCTCTCTGGTATGATGCGTGAGTAGTTCCACCTTGGACTATGGGTCCATGTAGTAGCTATATGGTTATATCTCCTCCTTTGTGCTTTCATGTATAGATCTTGTGAGCTTCGTTCATGATCAAGATCTAATCTATTTATAATCATGCATATTGTGTTTGCGGGGATCGGATGGATATTGAGATTATTATGTTGGTTTGATTAATGGTTTTGTCTTTATGATTCTATCATGTCTGTGTTGTTGGTGATCTTGCATGCTCTCCGTTGTTAGTAGCTATCTTGGCCAAGTAGTTGCTAGTGACTCCAAGAGGGGGTATTTATGCTCGATAGTGGGTTCATGCCTCTAGTTTCCAAGGGAAGTGACAATAATCTCTTCGGTTGTAGATGTGATGTTGCTACTAGGGAGAAAACAACAGTCTCTTGTTCATAGAACATGTGAACTGTTTACCTTACATACTTTGCTTAAAGCAGTTGTCTGTTGCTTGCAACTTAATACTGGAGGGGGTTCGGATGATAACCTGAAGGTGGACTTCTAGTCATAGATGCAGTTGGATGGCGGTCTATGTATCTTGTTGTATTACCCAATCAACCTCATAGGATCTTTCTGGCTAGTAATTGCATTGTTATGCCTTACTCAGTTCCTGTCAATTGCCCTACTGTAATTTATTTACCCTGCATGCCATGTTGTTTATCTAAGGAGAGCACCTCTAGTGAACTATGGACCCCGGTCCGATCTTTACCATTGATACATCTTCCACTGTTACTTGTTTACTTGCTACAAACCACCATTACCTTCCACACCATACGTTTAATCCTTTATTACAGCAAACCGGTGAGCTTGACAACCTCACTGATTCGTTGGGACAAAGTCTTGAGTTTGTGTTGTGCAGGTCTCCACATTGTTTGCAACACCTGTGTGAAGTTTCCTTTCTCCTTCCGGTTCGATAACCTCGGTCTCAACTGAGGGAAAACTTGTTGCGTGCTCTTCACACCCTGCGCTTGGGGTTACCAACGAAGTGCCACGTCGAGCACCATCAAGTCTTTCTGGCACCGTTGTCGGGGAAGCTAAGGACATCTTCACTAGGGGAGTCCTTCACTTCCTTTCTCTTTACTTTGTTTTTAGTTTGCTTTGTTTCTTTTGTTTGCCTCTTTCCAAAAAACCCCAAAAAATTTAGTCTAGTCTAGTTTGGTTTGCTTTTTTATTCAAAAACACACAAAAAATTAGTTTCTGCTCTTGTTGCCACCTTACTCTAGTTCACCATGTTGCTCCCCAAGTTCGCTCTGAAAGATCTTGCAATAGGTAGTGGCTCCATAATTGGGAAAGATAATATTGAAGAATTCTTTAATTATGTTAGCAAGCATGAGGATATTGAGGATAAATCTATAGCAGAGCTTGCTCCTAATTATGAGATTGTTGCAGCTTCTTTAGTTCATATGTTGGAGGCTAGGTTTGTTAGCCTTAACCCCTTCATACAGTTCTTGTTCCTAAAACTAAAATAAGAGAAGAATGCTGAAAAGAGGGAATTCATCCTTAAAACTTTATCAAAAGAATTCTGTGATGATGCTAGGGAAGCCAAAAAGGTTTTTGAGCGTTTCAATATGCTAGGCTTAAGTGTAGATGTTGTGGGTATTTCTGATAAAACTAAGCCTAGAGATGAATTCAATATACCCATACCCTTTAAGCTTGTTGGAATGCATGAAGCCTTTGAAAAGAACTTTGATTGGATGGCTCCTAAAAATCTTTTTGATGAAAGTAGTAGACCAAAGAGATATGAAGAGGGATCCTCCAAAACCCATTTGGATGAGATACATTTCATAGTTGACGATTTTGCAAGTATGGATGTTAATGCTTCTTCATTTGAAAATACTTGATTCTTCTTGCTTCTTGTGCCTAACTTAAAGGCATTAAAGAAAAGTACTTGTTGGGAGATAACCCAAGAGTTTACTTGAGTCTTGGAAGTTATTATTTCAGTAATGACCTCTCCTTATCCTTTTTGTTTGCTTTTTGTGCCAAGAATGACCTCTAATGAGAGGGAGGTAAGATTTGGGGAGTTGCTGTCCCGAAACAGATTTCTGTCCTCCACAAAAAAAAATTGTGAGGAGGCTTTGTAACTCGGATTAAGCTCAAAAATTACGAATAAATCCCCCAGTATGTTAGCTAACTTCCATTAGTTCAACACTTTTTGATTTGAGCAACAGAATATGTTCGAAAAAAATCGGTTTCTACCTGCTGGTCTATTTTGACATATTTCTGCCATTATTTGCATTTGCTTCTTATTGATTCCTTTTTTAGTTCTCTTCAGCTAAATTGAGCTTTTTGAAGGAGTTACTACAGTAGCTTGTGTTTTTATTGAAAATCCTTGCTGTTCCAAAGCTTTGCCAGAGGTCTAATATCTTTTGAATACACTAATGTTGCTAATGAAGATTGTGTGAAGTTTTGTATGAAGGAAAAATTTCAGGTGTAGAGAAAGAATGATGCAATGAGATGAAGAATGGACAAAAGCTCAAGCTTGGGGATGCCACCATGGTGTAACCCCAATAAATATCCAAGAGGTACAAGCGTCAAAGCTTGGGGATGCCCAAGGCATCCCCTTCTTCATCAATAAAAAGCTCAGGTCTGTCTAGACACTTTGTTTTTATTGTTTCATGCACAGTTGTGTTGTTCTTGGAGCGTCTTAGTTTTCATTTGCTTTGCTTAGTTTTTTAGTTTTCTTAAGTAGTTTGGACCCCCATTCTCACTGTGTTGTTTTGCAAATAAGTTTGCTTGGTGTTGGAAATGAGTAATAAGTTCTTGCTTGAAGTGCAAGATGAGCTTGCATTGACTGTGACTTAGAATTTAGCAATCCATGCTAGATGTTGTTTTGACTTTATGCTTAGTGATTATTACTGTACCATGACTTGTTCCAAACAATTAGGATTGCTTAATGTGCCTTGAAGGAATCATGCGTCATTTTAGCATGCAAAAGCATAGTATTGTAGTATTCTCCTTTGATGCTTTGTTTGGGTTGACTTGGCACATGCTCACACCATGTTATGACTATGAACAATTCACCATAGCCTCTATGATCATTTAGTCATTGACTTGTGGTACCACTTTATGGTTTGATTAGTAATGTTTTGTTACTCTGCATGATTATGTCCATTATTGCTCTCTTAGTTGGTTGCTCCCAGTCTTTTGCTAGCCTCCACTTATATGAGTAAGATCTACTCATGCTTCCAACTCCCAAGAAACCATGTTTTTTCCAAAGTGTCCACTATAAACTCCTATGCATGGTGTGTTAGACCATTTCAAGTATATTCTTGTTTTCAGCTATCTTCCAATTAAAAACTATTTTTTTATGTGAAAACTTAGTGATTAAAGCCCTCACGAACTTGATGGCACACTTTATATTCCTTGCCCCTAATAAACTTGAACCATTGTGTCATCTATGTTGTATATGCTTGCACTTATTCGTTGGAATTAGCAGAACCGTGCTGTCACGGGGAATGTTTTCAACATTGCACTTGTACTTTTTACTCAGTTGATATCATGTTATTTTGTCTATGGATGTCACAGGTGTGAAATAAAGAGGGGACTTGTAAGTCCATGGAGTTTGTATTCTGTGTTAGAGAAACGCCTGGGCCGCTAGCCTAAGCCATGCCTAATCATGGTGGAAACTTGCAGCATCACTATAATGAGCTATCTATGAAGCATCCTCAATAAAAAGCTATGCATATGGTAAATAAAAAGATTGCTGAGATGCTCATTGTCTTCTTGCCTTGTCATTTTGGTTATGGGAAAGCTCCTGTACCATGTGCAAGGGGTACCCCGTTGGCGGTTCTCAATGATATGCAAATACTTACAGTGACAAGAACTTACCTGGACCCAAAGTTGAGTATGCATGAGGTGTGGCCCTCGTATTCAAGGGACTTGAAATTTCCAACTTATACTTCGTCAAGCATATACTCCACCTTTGCCACTTTAACCTTAACCACTTCAAGATGCTTATGATAGGGGCAATGAGGGCTGAAAGCTAACAAGTACCATAATTTTTGGAAGCTCTTTTTGAAACTTATAATCCCTGGTTCCTTTACAAAAAGTCCTTTCTTCCACCATTATTGAGTCTCCACCTTCTACCTTTAGGCACCACTAAGAGAGCATAGTTGTCATTCTGTGTGTAGTGTTCCAAAGCTTATTAATTGATGCATATTGTGTTATTACTTGTTCTTGTGTTATTTGTTTCTAGTCACCCTTGTGAACTTTGAGGTGTCTAATGCATCTATTTGCTACTCTTTGAGGGACAAGTTTATTGCCACTATGCTATGTTTTCTGCATGTGAAACAAACAAACGTTTTTCAATGCATGTTATTCATGATCTTTGTTTGTAGCCTTTCATGTTGCATGCATAGTTACTATGTCCTATTGTTAGAACTCCATCTTTCATGCACATGTTTAGAGTTCTTTGATCTCAGCTTTCAATGCTTGCAAATGGTTGGATCTTTATTGTGAGGGTGCATGTCACCTCAAAAATTATTCTGTTTATCACTTACCTACTCGAGGACGAGCAGGAGTTAAGCTTGGGGATGTTGATACGTTGGAAACGTATCTATAATTTTTGATGCTCCATGCTTGTTTAGTATCTACTTTGCTTTACTTGTCCACACTTTGAGGTGCTTTTTACATGTTTTCTGGTACTAACCTATTAACAAGTTGCAACAGTGCCAGATGCCTGTTTTCTGCTGTTTTTGGTTTCAGAAAAGTTAGTAAATAAATATTCTCGGAATTGGACGGGACAAAGGACATAGTCAATAACTTTCTGTGGGGAACAAGAAGTCCAAAGGAGAGCCGTAGGGGCTGGCCAGAGGGGCCAGACCCACCCCAGGTGTGACCATAGGTGGACCCGCGCCTGGCTAGGGTTTGGTCGCCCTAGCGGCTGCCTCGGTCTCCCCCTTCGCCTATAAGAAGCCCCCAATGCAGAAACCCTGGGTACCCGATCAGAAATCCCTGAAACCGTCTGTAGCCGCCGCCACCATCGTCCCTAGATCGGGGGGATCTAAAGTTCTTCCCGGCACCCTGCCAGAGGGGAGATCATCCCGGAGGCCTTCCCTCCGGTATGATGCTGTTGGAGATATGCCCTAGAGGCAATAATAAATGTAGTTATTATTATATCTTTGTGTTTATGATAAATGTTTACATTCATGCTATAACAGTATTAACAAGGAAATATTAATACTTGTGTGATTTGTAAACTAAATTAGAGTCCCTAGTAAAGCCTCTTCATAATACTAGCTTGTTGGTTAATAAATGATTGTGGTTTCCCTATCATGAACATTGAGATGTTATTAACAACAAGATCATATCGTTGGGAGAATGGTATGGTGGACATACTCCTATAGATAAGTGTAGCATAAAGATCAAGTCATTTAAATAGTTCAATTGCTATATGCTTTCTGATACATAGTAACCTAATTCCTTCGACCATGAGATCATGCTTATCACCATCACCGGAAGGATGCTTTGATGACATCAAACACCACACCGTAACTGGGTGGATATAAAGGTGGCATTGAGTGTTCGGAAACTATGGGTTGAGACACATGGATCAAGAGTGGGATTTGTCCATCCATATGACGGATAGATATACTCTGGGCCCTCTCGGTGGAATGTCATCCAATTGGCTTGCAAGCATGTGACTGGATCACAAGGGATCACATATCACGGGAACGAGAAAAGAGTACTTATCAGTAATGAGGTTGAACTAGGTATGCAGAGATACCGACGATCAAAACCTCGGATAAGTAAACTATCGTGAGACAAATGGAAATTGGTATCGTATGTAAGTGGTTCATTCGATCGCAAAGTAATCGTAGAAATATGTGGGAGCCATATGAATTTCCAGATTCCTCTATTGGTTATTGTTCGGAGAAGTGTCTCGATCATGTCCGCATAATTCACGAACCGTAGGGAGACACACTTAAGGATTCAATGTTGTTGAGTAGTTATGGAATGATGAGTAAGAGACCGAATGTTGTTCGGAGTCTTGGATGGGATCCGGGATATCACGAGGAGATCCGGAATGGTCTGGAGAATAAGATTCATATAAGGAAAGTCCTGTTTCGGAGTTGGAGAATGATTCCGGTGTTTTCATCGGGAATGTTCTAGAAGGTTTCGGAAGGTCCGGCACTCCGGAGGGGAAGGGTACATGAATGTGTCATAACAAGTTGGAATGGTTGCATCATGTACTAGGTGTCATCGCTGAGCAAAATAAAGGGATAAATCAAATCCTAGTTTGAAAAGTCAAACGCCAATTTGAAAAGTCAAACGGCAAGTTTGCTTGGTGGAGGGAGAGTAGGAAACCTACTTGGGGAGGAGTTCCTCTCCCTCCACCCGCCGGCCAAGGAGGCCGAGTTGGGGGAGGACTCTCCTCCCCTGGCTGGCGCCCTCCCACCTATATAAGGAGGGGCAGGGGTGCCCCTCTAGACACACACCTCTCTCCTCTAAACCCTAGCCCTAGCCGCCGACCTCCACCAAGTCGTCGCCGCCCCTAGGGTTTGCCCTAGCCGCCGACTTGGGGCTCTCCCCTTGCCCTAGCCGCCGGCCTAGCCCTCTTCCCTTGGTGCCTCTAAACCCTAGATCGCCAAGGCCTCTCTCATAGTCCACCATACTCGCTCCGGCTTAAGGCGAAGCCCTGCGAGATCTCCCCTCTACTTCCGGTACCACGCCATCGTGCTGCCGGAATCGCGAGGAGAGTGCTACAACCTCCGCTGCCTGCTGGAACAAGGGAGAGGAAGTTCTTCATCGAGTACCGAACATGTGACCGACTACGGGAGCGCTGCCAGAACGCAGCGCCGGAAGGATCGTCTACACGATCTTGAGATCGGCAAGAGTACGACTACATCACCCACGAGAATCCACTCTCGTTAAACACTTTGGAATATTCGAGGGTGAGTTATTCTATCGACTCGTTGCTACAATCTAGTAGATAGATCTTGGCTTGTTTGTTTGTATGCAGTAGAATTTTTTTGTTTTCCATGCTACGAACCCCTACAGTGGTATCAGAGCCGTGTCTATATGTAGATCTGTTGCACGAGTAGAACACAATGGTCATTGTGGGCGGTGGTGCTTTTATTATCAATTGCTTCTTGTGTACTTTGCATCTTGCAGTATGATGGGATGAAGCGGCCCGGGCTAACCTTACATGACATCGTTCATGAGACTTGCTCCACGCTCAACATGCAACTTGTATTGCATAAGTGGCTTTGCGGGTGTCTGTCTCTCCCATTATAGTATAGATCCAATTTACAACGGGCACTTGATAGTTCAAACATCAACGTTGTGGTTCTTGTTCGTAAGTTAGATCGAGACTTATTGAAAGCCCCAAACCACGTAAAATATGCAAAGAAATTAGAGGCGTCTAACTTTGTTTTGCAGGGGTGTGCTGTGATGTGATATGGCCATGATTGTGATTATATTTGATGTATGCAATGTTCCTTATTGTAAGTTGGCAATCGGCAGGAGCCATATGGTTGTCTTTAATTTCTGTTAAGACCCGCGTGTCTATTCAAAGTAGTTGTAATAATTGAAGCTGGTGGACGACAATCATGTAGCAGCGTCATTGACCTTGATGCAATACTGGTGATGATGGAGATCATGTTTGTGCTTGAAGATGGAGATCGGAAGCACAAAGAAGAAAGGCCACATCATATCACATATTATGAATTGCATGTGATGTTAATCCTTTATGCATCTTGTATTGCTTAGTTAACGACGGTAGCATTATAAGATGATCCCTCATGCACATAAATTTCAAGTTCTAAAGTGTTCATCCTTAGTAAGCATCGTTGCTAAAGCTTGTTGTTTTGAAGCACCACGTGATGATCGGGTGTGTTAGATTCTGCAAGTGTATACAACGTGAGCAAGCCAGATTTGCTCATGCGGAAGCTAAGGTTTGATCTTGACAAGCCTAGCATGTATATACATGGTCTCGAAACACGGATCACCGAAAGGTAAAGCATGAATCATATAGTAGATATGATGAACATGTCGATTGTTCGCCATTGATGCTACATCAACTCTCGTGATGATCGGTTTTGATGTGGTGGATTTGGTTCGTGTGATCACTAAAACAATGTGAGGGATATTGTTTTGAGTGGGAGTTCACCTAGATTGATTTAACTATTAATTAGAACTCAATTTGTCATAAACTTAGTCTAAACTATTGCAAATATGTTGTAGATCAATGGCAGCCCCTACCATCAATTTTAATGCATTCCTAGAGAAAGAAAAGTTGAAAAACAATGGAAGCAACTTCGCTGATTGGTTCCGCAATTTGAGGATTGTCCTCAATGTTGGTAATTTGACCTATGTGCTGGATGCACCGCTGGGTGACCCGCCTGCAGCTACTGCTACCGATGAAGTAAAGAATGTTTACCTCACTCGGAAGAATCAGTACTCCACAGTTCAGTGTGCTATCTTGTATGGTTTGGAATCGGAGCTTCAGAAAAGGTTTGAGAACTCAGACCCACATGATATTGTCCGTGAACTCAAATTGATATTTGAGACTCACGCGGCAGTTGAGAGTTATGAGGCTTCTGAAAAGTTCATTAACTGCAAGATGGAAGAGGGCAGCTCCGTTAGTGAGCATGTGCTTAAGATGTCTGGGCACGCAAACAAACTCCAAAGCTTGGGTATAGTGATTCCTAATGCTTTGGGGATTTACCGTGTCCTCCAATCACTACCACCAAGTTACAAGAACTTTGTGATGAACTACAATATGCAAAGCATGAACAAGCAGTTGCCAGAACTCTTCTCCATGTTAAAATCTACAGAAGTGGAGATCAAGAAAGAGCACCAAGTGTTGATGGTCAATAAGACCACCAAATTCAAGAAAGGCAAGTCTAAGCAAAAGGGACACTTCAAGAAGGGTGGTAAGAAAGTTGTTGCACCGACGAAGAAGACCAAGGCTGGACCTAAGCCTGATACTGAGTGTTTTTACTGCAAGGGAGAAGGTCACTGGAAGCGGAATTGCCCAAAGTACTTGGCGGATTTGAAGAACGGCAACATCAAGAAGAAAGGTATATCCGATATACATGTTATTGATGTGTATCTCACTAGTACTCGTAGTAGTGCCTGGGTATTTGATACTGGTTCGGTTGCTCACATTTGTAACTCGAAACAGGTGCTGCAGAATAAACGGAAGCTAGCGAAGAACGAGGTGACGATGCGCGTAGGAAATGGATCAAAGGTTGATGTGATCGCGGTCGGCACGCTACCTCTTCATCTACCATCGGGATTAGTTTTATACTTAAATAATTGTTATTTGGTGCCTGCGTTAAGCATGAACATTATATCGGGATCTTGTTTATTGCGAGACGGTTACTTGTTTAAGTCCGAGAATAATGGTTGTTCGATTTATATGAGTAATATGTTTTATGCACATGCACCTTTGATAGATGGTCTATTCTTATTGAATCTCGATAGTGGAAATCCACATATTAATAACATTGAAGCTAAACGTTTGAAATTGAGTGATAACTCGACCTATATGTGGCACTGTCGTCTTGGTCACATTGGAGTGAAGCGTATGAAGAAACTCCATTCCGATGGACTTCTTGAATCACTTGAAAGATGCGAAGCATGTCTGATGGGTAATAACACTCCATTTTCTGGTATGATGGAGAGAGCTACGGACTTATTGGAAATCATACATACCGATGTGTGTGGTCCAATGAGTGTAGCATCGCGCGGTGGTTATCGTTATGGTCTTACCTTCACGGATGACTTGAGTAGATATGGGTATATCTATTTCATGAAACATAAATCCGAAACTTTCGAGAAGTTTAAGGAATTTCGAAGTGAGGTAGAGAATCAACGTAACAAGAAGATTAAATTTCTACGTTCTGATCGTGGAGATGAATATCTAAGTTACGAGTTTGGCGAGCATTTGAAGAAATGCGGAATACTTTCACAATTGACACCGCCGGGAACAGCACAGCGTAATGGTGTGTCCGAACGTCGTAATCGAACTCTCTTAGATATGGTTCGTTCTATGATGTCACTTACGGATTTACCGCTATCATTTTGGGGTTATGCATTAGAAACAGCTGCATTCACTTTAAATAGGGCACCATCTAAATCTGTTGAAACGACACTTTATGAATTATGGTCTGGGAAGAAACCTAAATTGTCGTTCCTTAAAGTTTGGGGTTGTGAAGCCTATGTAAAGAAGTTACAGCCGGACAAGCTTGAACCCAAAGCGGAAAAATGCGTCTTCATAGGATACCCAAAGGAAACTATTGGGTATACCTTCTATCATAGATCCGAAGGCAAAATCTTTGTTGCCAAGAATGGATCCTTTCTAGAGAAGGAATTTCTCTCGAAAGAAGTGACTGGAAGGAAAGTAGAACTCGACGAGGTTATCGAACCTTCTCTTGAACTTGCGAGTAGCACAACACCGGAAGAAGTTCCTGTGGTGCCTGCACCAATAAGAGAGGAAGCTAATGATGATGACCATGAAACTTCGGTTGAAGTTGCTACAGAACCTCGCAGGTCAACGAGAACTCGTACCACTCCTGATTGGTATGATCCCGTTATGAGTGTCATGTTGGTGGACAACACCGATGACCCTGCGACATATGAGGAAGCGCTGATGAGCCCATATTCCTATAAATGGCAAGAAGCCATGAAATCCGAGATTGGATCCATGTACGAAAACCAAGTATGGACTTTGGTGGACTTACCGGATGGCCGGAAGGCTGTCGAGAGCAAATGGATTTTCAAGAAGAAAACAGATGATGATGGTAATGTAACTGTCTATAAAGCTCGACTTGTCTCAAAAGGGTTTCGACAAATTCAAGGAGTTGACTACGATGAGACTTTCTCACCAGTAGCGAAGCTAAAGTCTGTGAGGATTTTGTTAGCAATCGCTGCATATTATGATTATGAGATATGGCAGATGGATGTCAAAACACCGTTCCTCAATGGAGACATTGATGAAGAGTTGTATATGATGCAACCCAAAGGTTTTGTCGATCCTAAAGATGCTAAGAAGGTATGCAAACTTTAACGGTCCATATATGGATTGGAGGAAGCATCCCGAAGTTGGAATCAACGTTTTGATAAAGTAATCAAAAGTTTTGGTTTTATACAAACTTATGGAGAAGCTTGTATTTACAAGAAAGTGAGTGGGAGCTTTGTAGCATTCTTAATACTATATGTAGATGACATATTGTTGATTGGTAATGATGTAGATATTCTTAATAGTGTCAAGGAATATTTGAATAATAGTTTTTCAATGAAAGATCTTGGCGAAGCAGCTTACATATTAGGCATAAAGATTTATAGAGATAGATCGAGACGCCTAATATCATTATCACAAAGTACATATTTGGACAAAGTTCTAAAGAGGTTTGGAATGGAAGATTGCAAGAAAGGGTTCTTGCCCATGTTGCCCAATACGACCTTGAGTAAAACTCAAAGTCCAGCAATGGCAAAAGATAGATAAAGGATGAGTAAGACTCCCTATGCCTCGGCCATAGGATCTCTAATGTATGCTATGCTATGTACTAGACCCGACATTGCATATGTTGTTAGTTTAACTAGCAGATATCGAAGTGATCCAGGAGTGGATCATTGGACAGCGGTCAAAAACATTCTTAAGTACTTGAGAAGAACTAAGGATATGGTTCTTTCTTATGGAGGTGATGAACAGCTCGTTGTTAATGGTTACACCGATGCTAGTTGGAACACCGATCCGGATGATTCTAAATCCTAATCTGGATACGTATTTACTTTGAATGGTGCAACAGTTAGCTGGAGGAGTGCAAAGCAAAGCGTTGTGGCGAGATCTTCAACTGAATCAGAATACATAGCTGCTTCGGAGGCTTCACAAGAAGCGATATGGATGAAGGAGTTCATTACAGAGCTCGGTGTGGTTCCAAGTGCACTGGACCCAATGTCTATCTACTGTGATAACATGGGCGCCATAGCCAATGCGCAAGAACCAAGGTCACACAAGAAGCTGAAGCACATCAAGCTACGTTTTTACGCTATTAGAGAACATGTCCAAGATGGTGACATAAAGATTTGCAAAGTACACACAGATCTGAATGTGGCGGATCCGTTGACTAAACCTCTCCCGAGGGAAAAACATGACCAACCCCAAACTGCCATGGGTGTTCGGTATATTACCATGTAATCTCGATTAGTTGACTCTAGTGCAAGTGGGAGACTGTTGGAGATATGCCCTAGAGGAAATAATAAATGTAGTTATTATTATATCTTTGTGTTTATGATAAATGTTTACATTCATGCTATAACAGTATTAACAAGGAAACATTAATACTTGTGTGATTTGTAAACTAAATTAGAGTCCCTAGTAAAGCCTCTTCATAATACTAGCTTGTTGGTTAATAAATGATTGTGGTTTCCCTATCATGAACATTGAGATGTTATTAACAACAAGATCATATCGTTAGGAGAATGGTATGGTGGACATACTCCTATAGATAAGCGTAGCATAAATATAAAGTCATTTAAATAGTTCAATTGCTATATGCTTTCTGATACATAGTAACCTAATTCCTTCGACCATGAGATCATGCTTATCACCATCACCGGAAGGATGCTTTGATGACATCAAACACCACACCGTAACTGGGTGGCTATAAAGGTGGCATTGAGTGTTCGGAAAGTATGGGTTGAGACACATGGATCAAGAGTGGGATTTGTCCATCCATATGACGGATAGATATACTCTGGGCCCTCTCGATGGAATGTCATCCAATTGGCTTGCAAGAATGTGACTGGCTCATAATGGATCACATATCACGGGAACGAGAAAAGAGTACTTATCAGTAACGAGGTTGAACTAGGTATGCAGAGATACCGACGATCAAAACCTCGGATAAGTAAACTATCGTGAGACAAAGGGAAATTAGTATCATATGTAAGTGGTTCATTCGATCGCAAAGTAATCGTAGAAATATGTGGGAGCCATATGAATTTCCAGATTCCTCTATTGGTTATTGTTCGGAGAAGTGTCTCGATCATGTCCGCATAATTCACGAACCGTAGGGAGACACACTTAAGGATTCGATGTTGTTGAGTAGTTATGGAATGATGAGTAAGAGACCGAATGTTTTTCGCAGTCTTGGATGGGATCCGGGATATCACGAGGAGATCCGGAATGGTCCGGAGAATAAGATTCATATAAGGAAAGTCCTGTTTCGGAGTTGGAGAATGATTCCGGTGTTTTCATCGGGAATGTTCTAGAAGGTTCCGGAAGGTCCGGCACTCCGGAGGGGAAGGGTACATGAATGTGTCATAACAAGTTGGAATGGTTGCATCATGTACTAGGTGTCATCGCTGAGCAAAATAAAGGGATAAATCAAATCCTAGTTTGAAAAGTCAAAAGCCAATTTGAAAAGTCAAACGGCAAGTTTGATTGGTGGACGGAGAGTAGGAAACCTACTTTGGGAGGAGTTCCTCTCCCTCCACCCGCCGGCCAAGGAGGCCGAGTTGGGGGAGGACTCTCCTCCCCTGGCTGGCGCCCTCCCACCTATATAAGGAGGGGCAGGGGTGCCCCTCTAGACACACACCTCTCTCCTCTAAACCCTAGCCCTAGCCGCCAACCTCCACCAAGTCGCCGCCGCCCCTAGGGTTTGCCCTAGCCGCCGACTTGGGGCTCTCCCCTTGCCCTAGCCGCCGGCCTAGCCCTCTTCCCTTGGTGCCTCTAAACCCTAGATCACCAAGGCCTCTCTCATAGTCCACCATACTCGCTCCGGCTTAAGGCGAAGCCCTGCGAGATCTCCCCTCTACTTCCGGTACCACGCCATCGTGCTGCCGGAATCGCGAGGAGAGTGCTACAACCTCCGCTGCCTGCTGGAACAAGGGAGAGGAAGGTCTTCATCGAGTACCAAACATGTGACCGACTACGGGAGCGCTGCCAGAACGCAGCGCCGGAAGGATCGTCTACACGATCTTGAGATCGGCAAGAGTACGACTACATCACCCACGAGAATCCACTCTCGTTAAACACTTTGGAATATTCGAGGGTGAGTTATTCTATCGACTCGTTGCTACAATCTAGTAGATAGATCTTGGCTTGTTTGTTTGTATGCGGTAGAATTTTTTTGTTTTCCATGCTACGAACCCCTACAGATGCGTGAGTAGTTCCACCTTGGACTATGGGTCCATGTAGTAGCTAGATGGTTGTATCTCCTCCTTCATGCTTTCATGTATAGATCTTGTGAGCTCCGTTCATGATCAAGATCTAATCTATTTGTAATCATGCATGTTGTGTTTGCATGGATCTGATGGATATTGAGATTATTATGTTGGTTTGATTAATGGTTTTGTCTTTATGATTCTATCATGTTTGTGTTGTTTGTGATCTTGCATGCTCTCTGTTGTTAGTAGATATCTTGGCAAAGTAGTTGATAGTGACTCCAAGAGGGGGTATTTATGCTCGATAGTGGGTTCATGCCTCTAGTTTCCAAGGGAAGTGACAATAATCTCTTCGGTTGTAGATGTGCTATTGCTACTAGGGAGAAAACAACGGTCTCTTGTTCATGGAACATGTGGACTGTTTACCTTACACACTTTTCTTAAAGAAGTTGTCTGTTGCTTGCAACTTAATACTGGAGGGGGTTCGGATGATAACCTCAAGGTGGACTTCTAGTCATAGATGCAGTTGGATGGCAGTCTATGTATCTTGTTGTATTTCCCAATCAACCTCATAAGATCTTTCTGACTAGTAATTGCATTGTTATGCCTTGCTCAGTTCCTGTCAATTGCCCTGCTGTAATTTGTTTACCCTGCATGCCATGTTGTTTATCTAAGGAGAGAACCTCTAGTGAACTATGGACCCCGGTCCAATCTTTACCATTGATACATATTCCGCTGTTACTTGTTTACCTGCTGCAAACCACCATTACCTTCCACACCATACGTTTAATCCTTTGTTACAGCAAACCGGTGAGCTTGACAACCTCACCGATTCGTTGGGACAAAGTCTTGAGTTTGTGTTGTGCAGGTGTCCACATTGTTTGCAACACCTGTGTGACGTTTCCTTCCACCTTCTGGTTCGATAACCTCGGTCTCAACTGAAGGAAAACTTGCTTCTTGCTCTTCACACCCTGCGCTTGGGGTTACCAATGAAGTGCCATGTCGAGCACCATCACGCTTCACATTGTAGTGCAGCGCCAGCGCGCGTGGCACCGCACATTAGGTCTTGTACTAGCGCGGCGCCAGCCCTCCCGACCAAGTCTCATTCTTTCTCACCCACAGGAAGCTGCAACGGCGGTGGCGGTGGCGGCGGCTCTGCTCCCCCTCCACCTCCTCCCTCCTATTGCCCAAATGGGAAGCCTCTCTCCGTGGAGTTCGATCCCCCCAAGTGCCTTGAGGTATTCTTCCCCTTCTTTGATTTCACCCATTAATTTCTTGTTTTGGTCCATATCTTGCAAACCCTAGGTTGTTTTGTAAGATGCATGGTAGAATGTTGTTGCATTGGCATAGGGGTTGGGTATTTTGTTAATGTTAGCATGGGTATCTATTGAGTATGTTTACCATGGTATTGTTGTTGTGATTATCTTAGGCATGGCAAGAATTGTTCATGTTCACCATGTAGACAACGATGATTTTTTGAGAGGTAACATAGAACCGGACCCGGACGAGCTCGATTTGGTGTTTGAGCGTACTCCAACCTATGCCGAGGTCTTGGAGCAATTGAGGATTGAATTGAAATGGATGGACCCAAATGATGTTGTTGAGTTGGAGGGAAGACATAATGTTGGCTTGGGAATGCATGTCCGTTGGAAGACCATGTGTATCTTCTCCGAGGCACGTTGGCTTGCATACAAGGAGGTGGTGGCCTAATCACTAGACAAGGCTCTTGAGCTATTTGCCACCAAGAAAGTTGATAGTTCATTCTCTTTGTACTTGAACCGTATGGCATCCCCATTGCGTACTATGAGTCCTCCACCCGTAGATCAAGAGGTAAGGCGTGAACCTCCCTTGACCCAAACATTGAGCCTGATTTCAAGAAAGCAAGACGAAGTGTTGGAAGAGGACAATGATGATTGTGGGGGTGAAGATGATGATGTTGAACTCCACGACAACAATGTTGGAGATTTGGACAAATATATCACGCAAGATGGCATGGACCTTGACCTCCCATATTCTCGAGTCTATGCATCGGACTCAGATGATGATGGTCCCGAAGTAGAAGTTGACGAGGAGGGTTCACGGATAAAGAGGCCAAAATCCACGATACCGTATTGGTCCGGGACCATCGGATGCCTTTGTTTCGTGATCTTAGTCTTGTGGATGAAGCCACGGTTGATGGTGGCAAGGGCATAGTGCTTGGACCAAGGACAAGTTCTTACCAGAATGACAATGAAGTGAATAGTGGCTTTTGCAAAGGATCAAGGTTCAAGACCTTGTTGGAATTTAAGCAATGGATAAAGGACTTATCGGTGAAGCATCATCGTCCTTACACGGTCGTTCACTCAGACATCAAGAAGCGTTACATGGTGAAGTGCGAGGAGGAAGGGTGTCCTTGGATTGTGCGTGCAATACCATTCAAGGGAGGTACCGATTGACACATATCTAGTTGCGTATCAACTCACATGTGCCGAGGCCCAGTGGTGGATGGCAAGGATGCAAAGCACGAGCACCGATAACTCACCTCCGAGTTCCTCGCTTATAGGCTATCCAGTGACATCGCGTCATTTCCAATAATGAGCATCAAGATGGTCATGGAGCTTGTGAAAGCCCTCTTTCACTACGAGGTGAAGTACGGGAAGGCATGGAAGGCTAAGCAAGCCACATTCAAGATGTTGTACGGTGATTGGGAGGAATCTTATAACCGAATCCCAAGGTTGTTGGGAGCGATGGCCAATGCTAACCCGAGCATGGTTCATGTGGTTGAACCTTATGGGAACAAGACAAGGATTGTAAACAGAAAAACTGTGCGAGTTTTTGGCCGTGCATTTTGGGGTTTCGAGCAATGTGTCCAGGCTTTTGAACATTGTAGGCCGTTCATCTCCGTTGATGGCACCTTTATGACCGGACAATTCAACGGCACTATATTGATTGCAATAGCCAATGATGCCAACAACCGGTTGATTCCTTTGGCGTTTGCTTTGGTGGAGGCGGGAAGCAATGATAAGTGGGAGTGGTTCTTCTATCTTTTGAGAACCAAGATATTAACCCCTCAAAGGTAAATATGTGTCATCTCTGACCGTCATCAAGGAATTCTCAATGCGGTGATGATTGATATTCCCGGCCATGCTCCATTTCACAATCGTTGGTGCATGAGACAATTTTGTGCAAACTTCTATAGGGCATGCAAGAGCAAGGATTTGTCCGATGATCTACAAGATTGTTGCCTCACTTTTCACGGAACGTCATTTCTCTAACTTGTACAACAAATTTCTATTCAACAAATAACTCAATGTGGGTGGTCACGAGTTTCTCAATAGGAACATTGAACATATGGGAAAGTGGGAACAAGCTTTTGATGACTGTGGCCGAAGGTATGGCCAAATGACAAGCAACATGGCAGAGGCATTTAACAAGTTGCTCAAAGGTGTCCGTGCATTGCCCGTCACGGCAATAGTCCAATATACATTCGACATGATGAATGAGTATTTTCTGAAATACTCACATGAAACAGACCATCATATTGCGGGGTACAACAGAACAACTACAAATACAAGTACCCACCTAAGGTTGACGATTGGATGCAATTTCAGTCAAGGAAAGCAGATTCCCATGTTGTCACGGAATATGACAATGACGAGCTAATTTACCAAGTTACGGAGCCCAGAGGTACAACGGCTGATGGTGTCCAACACGGAGGCCGAGCTTTCAAGGTCGCACTCAAGACCTGTGAGTGCACATGCGGAAGGCCATCAATGCTTCATCTTGCATGCTCGCACTTGCTCGTGGCGTCTCGCAGGCGACATTTGGATTACAATAATCCGCTCACAGCGAGAGAGGCTGAGTTCTCTATTGAGACTACTAAGAACACATGGGCTCCTCGATTTCATCCATACTTGGACCAATCACAATGGCTGGAGTACCATGGAATTCAACTATGGCCCGATCCGAAATGGAAGGTTGTTGGACGTGGAAGACGCAAGACAAAGCGCTTTAGGAGCGACATGGACGGATGGGGACGTGGTGGTGGTCGGGAAACGGGCAACAACCAATTCCAAGAGCCACGTGAGAGAGCCCGGTGTGGAACGTGCAATGGTGAAGGGAACAATGCAAGAAAGTGTTCTCAAAGGAAAAGAGCAAAAGGAAATCAAGAAATTAGTAGCCAACTTAGTGGTAGTCAACCAAGAACTAGCCAACAAGCTCCAAGCCAACCAAGTGGTAGCCAACCAAGGACTAGCCAACAAGCTCCAAGCCAACCAAGGACTAGCCAACAAGCTCCAAGCCAACCAAGGACTAGCCAACAAGCTCCAATCCAACCAAGGACTATTCAACCAAGGACTAGCCAACACGCTCCAAGCCAGCCAAGGACTAGCCAACAAGCTCCAAGCCACAATTTTCTTAGACAACAAAGAGGTCGACAACTTGGGCTAAGAAGAGGAAGTGGTGGTTTTAATCCCGCTAGTATGATATGTTACTTAGCAGGACCAAATCCATATGCTCGTAGGTATGTTCACATTTATGCATATTTTACTATCATTCATGCTTATTGGGTTCAATGCACTATTGTTCACATTCATGCATCCTTTACTAACTTATACCTTTTATTCTTATAATAAGTATGGCGACTCAACCCAACAAGGGCAATGATGGGAAATGTGTGAACTACTCGAAGGTCTGGGCGGACGCTATGGAGGTGGTGGAGAAGAGGAAGAAAGCCGAGGAAGAGAGGAAGAGGAATGAAGCTGAGGAAGAGAGGAAGAGGAAGGAAGCTAATGAAGAGAAGAAGAGGAAGGCATTCGAAGAGGTAGTTCAAATTGCTCGAGACTTGGCGAAAAAGAAGGACGAAGAGGACGAGGTGAGGAATAAAAAGGAAGAGGAAGAGAGGAAGAGGAAAAAGGAGAAATAAGAGGAAGAGAGGAAGAGGCAAAAGGAGAAGGAAGAGGAAGATAAGAAGAGGAGGGCCAATGCTAGGCCACCTTGCGCCGACCAAGAGGAAAGGCCACGGAAGGCGTTTCGTACTTCTGAGGCCCATGGGAAGGAGGTTCCTATTTGTTGGTGTGGAACCGATTGCACTGTTAAGGAGACCCAAGACTACCATTCCGATAGTTGGGGAAAGAAGTTCTTCATGTGTGCCAACTACAATCGCTCTCCCGAGCGTAGCCCCAACCCATACGACACTCCACCGGTATGCACAAAGATTTTTAGTTCTTCATGTGTCCCAACTATTCCATATCATAGCCTCTAACATGCACTATTGTCTTGTAGTCTCCCCCTCCGGTATGCAGGTACTACACTTGGATAGATCTCGAGCAACCTCACTCCAACAAGACTATCCAAGAGATCGATATGGCAATAAAAAGAAGATGATACTGCGAAGGGCTGCGTGACGAGGAGATGGCGAAGAAGCGCAAGCAACGTGATGACGAGCTCCGCAAGAAAGAGGAGGAACGGAAGCGCCTCGCTAAGGAGGCTCGTGATGCGGAGAGGGAAAGGTTGCGCCGAACGACGTGGCGTTCCATGGAGGAAGATGAAGATAAGAAGAAGAAGAAGAAGAAGAAGAAGGGCAAAGGGCCTATGTTATAGACTTTGAGTATGTAACTAGGAGTCATGGAGGGGCCTCGTGCTTAGAATTTTGAGTATTTAAGCCCCTTAAGGGCAAAATATGTCCCATGTATGGTGTTTGCGTTCGAAACATGGCATGAACCTCGTGTTATTTTGTATGTGTCAAGATTTGCTCAAGACTTGTATGTGTCAAGATTTGGTCAAGAAACATTCCCCCACCCCCCGAAAGATTTTGTATTTGTGATGATTTGCCCTCAAAACTACCCCTTAAAAGCTGTCTGTGGGAGCATCTTGACAGTGCGGCGCCAGGTGTCATGGCGTTGCACGGTGCGGCATCGTGAAGCCTGGCGCTGCACATCGACCCCATGTGCGACGCCAGGCTACATGGCGCCGCACTGTGCAACGCGCTCTATGGTGGCGCCGCACAGTGCAACGCCACCAGTTCTGGCACCGCACATGGGCTCGAAAATAGACAGAAGGTTCTGTCTATTTTCGAGCCCATGTGCGACGCCAGGCTGCATGGCGCCGCACGGTGCGGCGCCAATTAGCCCTGCGTTGCACAGTGCGGCGCCTTTCCTCGTGGCGTCGCACATTGGATCCGCCCTTTCCTGGGCCTCTTTGCCCAGCACAGAGTCTATGTGCGGCGCCATACTACCTCGGGTGTGTTCGACTCGTCCTCGGATGTGGAGTGATGATCGCCAGAATTGTCACCTTGGGGCGTGTTGGACCGTGACGCGGACGGTATTGCCACCTCGGGGTCACGACAACCTAGCAAGTTCGACAGCCGCCTTAACCGTTGGCCCTACTTCTTAACGAACTCACAAAACAGACCCTCTCCCTTCTCTCTGCTAGGGTATGTGTCCAAAGCATCCTCGCATGCATCGGCGGGCTTTCTTACGTCCGCGCGCTGTCATAGACAAGAAACTAGTAAGTTATCCATGCAAGGTGTGAGAAACTAGTAAGTTATTCGGCACACTTACCACAAAGTTGACCAAGGGAGCAAAATCGGCTTGTCGCCCTTCTCTGACCATGATGTTGTATTGTTCGGTTGAAAGCTCATCGAACACCAATGACTCCTCCAAGATCGAATCCCGAAATGCCCGTGGGTATATCTCCACCCGTGATGTCAATGAACCATGTGATGTAGTTGTTGAAAGCATCCCGACTGAAGGGCCTATCATGTGTTCCTTTTGCTTTCTTAGCCTCGATCACACACCTCCTGAATTTCTCAAGGTGCTTCCTATGAAGCTTGGGCCAATCCTTCCCCTTCCTCTGCTTCTTCCTATCCAAGCTGCACACAAAAACAAGTCCTAGAGCGTTATTTGGCGAATGATAAGTACATCACATGGTAAGGCAGTTAATAGCTTACCTATGGAGCCCTAAGTCCGTGTCCTTCCACTCAGGCGGGACAATCTGAAATAACCCAAACTAGGTCATGACATGCTGTGGCTGGTGATACTCAACAGCCCACATGCATACCATAGGGCAACGCATTAGCCATAGACGAGATTCTCTGAAGCAAATAGGGTTAAGGCGATAGTCCTCCGGAACACCAAAGCGGTCCCCTTGACTGTATGGCTCCCATCTCACCTGCAGCATACCACACTCATGTCAAGTTCAAAGATTACAAGTTCAAGACATATAATTGACCGCACCCGAGGAAATTACCTGATCCATGGTGATCGTGTCAAACTCGTTGGTGTACCTCTTGTACGCCTCCACTGGGTCTGTTGGAGGTTCGGAGACCACATCCCACTTGTAAGCCCACGTGGGGAGAAGGTAGTCGTTGCCGTTATCAATATAAGGATTGAATGTCAAAAATTTCGGTCGTCCAATGGGGAAGCGTTCCCAGCTCCACACCGAAAGAAGGAGCAAACAACCACCAATCCCTGAATCGGCGGCGCTCCTAAGACAAGCATCATCCAGCTACAGAGAAGTGAACAACCATTTGGTAAGAACAATTTTTTTTAGGTAATGCAGAAATATACAACAACATTTGTAAAGATCCGATTACCTGACGGTACAACTAGGCCAACGCCGTAGAACCCCAACTGAGGGTAGAGTCAAAAGTAAGGAGCAACTTGAGCCAATGCCACTGAGCACGATCCCCACTGCTGTCAGGAAACAGAGTCCTCGTGATGATGTACCACACATACACACGAGTGTATGTCTTGATCGTCTCCTTATCGGCATCCTCGGGGCAAATCTTGAAATTCTAGATGATCCAAGTAAAAGTAGCCCCGACAGCGACCCACAGTCTTTCCCCCTTCGAGTTTATAGCCTCGGGTGGATCCTTCCCTATAAGTTCGACCATCTGCTCACGCCACCTGTCTGAATCCAAGCTTATGCACACAGGGTTTCCCTCTATTGGGAGTGCCAGGATCATGCTCAGGTCCTGCAAAGTGACCGTAGTCTCACCGGTCCTAAGGTGAAATGTGTGCGTCTCTGGCCTCCACCGGTCCACAAGCGCGGTGATCGCAGCAGGGTTGAAGGCCGATGTGGACCGAGTGACCATGTGGATAAAGGGGAGGAGTCCTAGCTGCTGGATGTATGAAGTGTACCACTCATCATAAGGCATCTTGCCGGATGAGACCTTGTGGTACCTAAGTCGAAGGGGTTGAAGCTCCTGCAAACATACAATGGCAAATGTTAGATTTCCATCTAAACAAACATGGCATCTTGTTCGACTTGCATGGAAGTTTTTAGTACCTGTCTCTTCTCCGACATCTTGTAGGCACGGTGTTGAACATCATAGTGAGCATTGTTTAGAAGGGGGTTTAGAGACATCCTACATATTCAAAACAATAGAGAGAATAAGAACAATTACAAAATGTCCATCTTATAGTTCTAGCATATAGTTCTAGCATCTAGAATTGCAAGCTAAATCAACCATCTTATAGTTCTAGCATATAGTTCTAGCTTTTGTCCATCTTATAGAGACATCCTACATATTCATCCTACTCTACCTATAGTTCTAGCATCTAGAATTGCAAGCTAAATCAACCAACTAGAGTTCTACCATATAATTGTAAGATAAATCAAAACACCAACTAGAGTTCTACCATATCTCCATCGTACTCTAGCCATATGGAATTGCAAATATGAAAAAGCACCTAACATATACTTCAAAGATAAATCAACCAACTAGAGTTCTACCAAAGAGTACTATGCCATATCTAAACCTAAATATAAAATAAGCATTGCAATGATTCATCTCAATCTCTAAATCTAATTGAACCTAGGGTTTCACCAAAATTTGAACAAAAGGGGAAATTAGCAAGAATTTTTTGGACAAATAGCAAGGGATTTGAGAGGAGATACCTGGGGGAGGGATTGGTAGCAAGATCCTTGGACAAATCTAGCAAATCTTGTGTTTTTGGAGAGGGGAATCACTGGGGCCGACAAACCCTAGCCTCCATGCGCTCCTGTGTGGCTGAGAAGAATGAGATGGGTCTGGGGAGGGCTGGCACCGCGCTGGTACAAGAACTAATGTGCGGCGCCACGCGCTGGCGCTGCACTACACAGTGCGGTGCCACACGGAAAGGCGCCGCACTAGCGGGACCGGCGCCCACAAGGCCACGGGCGAGCCATGCTGGCAGGTGCGCGGCGCCACGCCTCATGGCGCTGCTCTTTAGAGTACGGCGCCACCGTCTACGGCGTTGCAAAAAGGGTTAGTGGAGTAAATTTATTTTGGCCAGAGTTCATTTCGTGAATTTGTTATTTTTATGGGTTATTTTTGTCCAAATTGCCTACATGTGTGGAGGAGCGAAGAAGCCGTGGTTGTGTACTAGCCATTAGTAGGCAACAGAGCATGCCAACATAGGAGGGCAGGTGGGTCAGAAACTACAAAGTAGGAGTCGTTGGCTCTCTCCCGGTGTGGATAGGGTTTAATGGGTGGGTCTGGGAGTACATATTTAGAGGCACTGGTAGTGAAACATGTTTGACAGACAAATTTGGGGATTTGGAGGGGTTTATAGACTCTCATAGAGCTACATTTTTTGACTGTGGCGATTTTAGGGATTAGGTTTAAATTTAAAAACACTGCTGGAGATGCTCTTAGGCCAGCCAGCGACAACCGAGTCTGTTCTACTTGAAAGGTGACACACGGGCAGATAAAACAAAGATTATGGTTCCAGTGAGTATTGCACAGCTTGTTATCATTTATAGCCGGTGCATCTTCCCAGTTCCCTACCTGCAGGTTGGCGACAGTTGCCTTGGCACTGTAGCATGGCGGCTAAGGGTCTGATCTTGTCGGATCTGGAGTCTGACTAGCATTGTTGCTGCGTCATGTCGCCGATCGTCTTAGGCTGTGGAGTATCGGTCTCCTCCTATTAGCGACGGCTGCCGCCCACACCACATGGGCCTGCATTTGTTGCTGGCTGACCTCGCTCGCATGGCCTCGTGATGTCTTGTTTCCCTGAGCATGAGATGTTGGACCTCAAGACGGCGGTCCTGGAAGGTGGACTGCACGACGGCTCTGCAGCGAGCGACGTGGTGATGGTGGTGGTCTTCTCTGTTGGCCCAGCCCCAAACGCCGAGTGCAGTCCGGCGTGACGACGGCGAAGTATTCCGGCGAGTTGCGCGCACGTATAAGAACCATCTAACAACGATCAGCAAGCTAGCTATCTAGCCTGATCAAAATAACTAGCTCTCTCAACTCACACGAGTACGTACGGGAAAAACAATGTTGATGGCTACAGGGCCCTCTCGGTCCTGCTGTTGTATTGAATCTCACGGTTGTCTTACAAGGCTACTATATGGGTGTATATATACCCGGCAAGACGTAGCGTCAATACGAATAGGTGTTGGACTACTAGTCCTACTCGGAACACACACACGCACACGACACCGTTCCGTGTCCTATCGGGATTATTATTCCTAACAATCACCCCCCTAAGCACGATGTGCCCATCTTCACAGCTTGGACGCCGATCCTTCCTCGCATATCCGCAAACTTCACTCGTCCCAAAGATTTAGTTAGGATATCCCCAAGCTGATCTTTGGTGCAAACATAGTTGACTTCAATCTTGCTCTCCTCTACACACTGCCGTATGTAGTGATACTTCGTATCAATGTGCTTACTCCTATCATGATGCACCGGATTTTTGCACAATGAAATTGCAGACTTGTTGTCAATATTGAGCACCACTTGTTCCGCCTCCCGATTGGTAAGATCACCGAGTAGACTTCTTAGCCACACACCTTGACACGCCACAGTTGCAGCCGCAATATACTCAGCTTCATAGGATGATTGTGTCACCACTTTTTTCTTTTGTGATAGCCAACTTACTATGCTTCTTCCCAAGAAATATGCCACGCCCGAGGTACTCTTACGGTCGTCAATATCTCCTGCCATGTCGCTATCACTGTAGCCAAGTAGCTTCACCTCCTCCTTCTCTTTCGAGTAGACAATACCAAAGTTTGTAGTACCTTTGATATACCTGAGTATATGCTTCACGGCTGTCCAATGCTCCATTGTGGGTTCTTCCATGAAGCGACTCACATAGCCAACGGAATAGGCCAAGTCGGGTCTTGTGTTAATGAGATACCTCAAACTTCCGACCACACTCCTATACTCCGTTGCATCAACCGCAGGTGCTTCACTCCTTTTGCTTAGTTTAAGACGAGGTTCCATCGGAACATGAGTTGGATTGCATTCTTCCATGCCACACTTCTCAAGTATCTTCTTTGCATATGCCTCTTGGCATATCGTGATCTCACCCAGCTTTTGATGTACCTCGATCCCAAGGTAGTAGCTCAACAAGCCTAGATCACTCATCTTGAATAACTCCATCTGTAGCTTGAACTTTGCAATCTCCTTCTCATTCGCTCCTGTTATCAATAGATCATCAACATAGATGCCAACTAGTAGATGATCCCTTCCTTTACCTCGCTTATACATCGCATGCTCCAGTGGGCTCTTCTCGAATCCGAGAGAGATCAATGTACGATCAAGCTTGATGTTCCACGCCCGAGGGGCTTGCCGTAGCCCGTACAACGCCTTGTGTAGCTTCAAAACCTTGTGTTCTTCTCCCTCTTTGATGTATCCCGGTGGTTGCTTCACATAAACTTCTTCTTCTAACTCCCCATTCAAAAACGCGGATTTCACATCCATGTGATGCAATTTCCAAGATTCTTGAGCTGCGAGAGCAATAAGTAATCTCACCGATTCCATCCTTGCAACGGGAGTAAACACTTCTTCGAAATCCACACCTTGCTCTTGCATGTATCCCTTGGCCACTAGCCGAGCTTTGTGTTTCACCAACTTCCCTTCGGCATCCTTCTTGATCTTGTACACCCACTTGAGCCCTATGGCCTTGTGATTGTTGGGTAGATCGACAAGCTCCCATGTATCGTTGTCGCGGATCGACCCCAACTCCTCATCCATAGCCCGACACCAACACTCCTCCGTATTAGCATCCTCGAATTTCGTCGGCTCCTCGGTGAGTAAACACCGACCTTGTCCTCTCCCTCGCGCATGCGCTGTACGAAGGGTCTCCGGCGGATACAACTCCAGTACACTTTGGAATTTTTCTGGAGTAGGTGGCCGTCTCCTTTCTTCCCGTGCACTTGGAGGAGACGTGGAAGCTGACGTAGTACTTGTTTCAGCGTCTACTGAATTTCCTGCAGTTTCTGTCGGTGTACTGCATGTTGGCGACGTGACATCGTCGCCCGCGACCACTTCTGGACTGCCGCTAGTCCCTCCTGGACGGGAGTGTGCAGCTGATGGGCCACTTGCGCCAGGGCTCTCGTCCGCGCGTGGACTGGATGGCGACGCCGAGCCTCCAGGTGCAGCGCGTGAGCTGCTGCTCGTGCCGGAACTCCCACGCGGAGATACCTCTCCAGGCGTACCGCTGCTGCTGCTCACTTCCGGACTTCCATCTTCTGAACCAGCGCCTAAATCCGTAACGCCACGGGATGCCGTTTCTTGATCATCTGCATGCGAATCACTGTAGACTACAGTAAATATTTCATCAGAAATTTATTGTACCGGTTCCACAGAGCCCCAATTCCATGATTTCTCCTCCTCGAAGACGACGTCGCGTGTCACCACCACCTTTTTTTTCACTGGATTGTACGCGCGATACGCCTTCGAACCGTATTCATAGTCAATCATGACTATTGGAGTACTTCGATCCGCCAACTTTCTAGTATGCCCGGTCACCGTCTTCACATGCGCCACGCACCCGAAAGTGCGAAGATGATCAACCGAGGGCTTGCGCCCGTACCATGCTTCGTACGGCGTCATACCAACTACACTCTTAGTTGGCGCCCTGTTCAGCAAATAGACAGCTGTACTAACTGCCTCACCCCAAAACCTGCCTGGCATGCCTTTGCTCTTCATCATGCTGCGTGCCATGGCCACCACGGTTTGGTTCCTTCTTTCCACAACACCGTTTTGCTGCGGTGAATATGGTGCGGTGAGATACCGCCGGATCCCATGAGATTCGCAAAACTCCTTGAATTCATTGGATTTGAACTCCCCACCCCGATCGGTATGGAGGGCCTTCAACTTTGCCTCGGACTCCACCTCAGCTGCCATCTTCACAATCCTGAACGCTTGCAAAGCTTGATCCTTACTCTTCAGCAACACAACCCACATGTATCTACTGAAGTCGTCGACGATGAGCAAAAAGTACTTGTTCCAGGCGGGGGTCGCCGGCGTGATTGGTCCGCATAAGTCTCCATGCACCAACTCAAGAACCTTACTTGCTCGATATTGTCCCTCCCTTGGAAACGGGGCTCGCCTTTTCTTCCCAATGAGACAACCGTCGCACACCTGCTCAACATGATCAACACACGGTAAGCCACGTACCATCTCCTTCTGTCCAAGTTGTCGTAGAGCTTGGAAATTTAGATGTCCGTAGCGTGCATGCCACTTCCACGCCGAGTCTTCCATGCTTGTCTTCAAACATACGGGATCCGCCCGATTGAGATTGAGGATGTAGAGTCTATTCTTCGACCTCTCCACCTTCATGATGAGCTGCCTTTGGCGGTCATATCCCCACAGGAACTCGTCCTCCAACACGATCTTGCATCCACGCTCCGCGAGCTGACCAAGACCGATAATGTTGGTCTTAAGCTTGGGAATATAGTACACGTCAGTGAGTACCTTGTGACCTCCATCCTTCAACTCAAACAGGACAGTGCCTCGTCCTGCAATCTCCACCTTCGACCCATCGCCGAATCGAACGGAGCCTCCAACCATGAGGTTCAACTCAGAAAACTGGGCCTTGTCGCCGGTCATGTGGTTGCTAGCGCCTGTGTCGAGGTACCAAACGTCGTGAGCCGTCTGCATCCTCCGTGGGAAGACCTTCTCTTCCACGAGCGTGACGATCTCCGTAGCGGACTCCTGAGGAGTTGATTCCTTGGTGGTCATTAACTCGCAAGCTTCAAGCATGAGCATCATCGGTCCATCATCTCCTTCCTTCGCCATGAGAGCCTTCTCCTTTGAACGGTTAGGACACTCCGATTTGAAGTGCCCGAGCTGATTGCACTTATGGCAGCGAAGATTCTTCTTGTCGAATTTCTTCTTTGGCTTCTTCGGCTTGCTGTCCGACTTCTTCGCCGGGACCGAACCATCGCCACTTCCAGATGCCTTATCGCTCCTCTCCTTGGCGACCATTGTATGCCACTGGGCACGTGTAAGCATGAGGTGCTCATCTTGATTCGCGTCGCCGTAGGTGATCTTCATCCGCTCGTCATGCGCCTTGAACCGTCCAACCAGGTCATCCATCGTGAGGGTGGTGAGATCAACGCATTGCTCGATTGCCGACACCACAGATATGTACCGCGGCGGCGCTGCACGTAGGAAACGCATTACGACTGAGATATCTTCCAGCTTCTCACCTTGCGCGCGAATCCCCTTGACAATTGTGGCTACCCTCGAGGCAAAAGCGTCCAACGTCTCATCTCCTTCCATCTCCAGGTTCTCGTACTTCTTCTGCAAGGTTTGTAGGGTCGCCCTGCGGACGCGCTCGTGCCCAAGATTCAACGTCTTGAGTGTCTCCCACGCCGCCTTTGCAGAATCCTTCGAGATCAGGTGCTGCATCACGTCCGCCGGCACCACGGAGCCGATGGCCGTGAGTGCCTGTCGGTCCTTGCGGTAATTCGACGCGCCCTTCTTGAACTCGTCGCCGCCGGGATCGACAGCCTCCCAGATGTCGTTGCCCTCCATGGCCCACTCCATCCGTTTCGCCCACGTCGTGTAGTTGCCGCGATCATACCGCGGGTACTGCGACGACACCGATGCACCCGCAGTCGCACCGGAGTACTCGCCTTGCTCCTTGCCCATCATGACCTCCCGTTACTAGGAGATCCTCCGCGAGACTCTGATACCAATTGTTGGCCCAGCCCCAAACGCCGAGTGCAGTCCGGCGTGACGACGGCGAAGTATTCCGGCGAGTTGCGCGCACGTATAAGAACCAGCTAACAACGATCAGCAAGCTAGCTATCTAGCCTGATTAAAATAACTAGCTCTCTCAACTCACACGAGTACGTACGAGAAAAACAATGTTGATGGCTACAGGGCCCTCTCGGTCCTGCTGTTGTATTGAATCTCACGGTTGTCTTACAAGGCTACTATATGGGTGTATATATACCCGGCAAGACGTAACATCAATACGAATAGGTGTTGGACTACTAGTCCTACTCGGAACACACACACGCACACGACACCTTTCCGTGTCCTATCGGGATTATTATTCCTAACATTCTCTTAGGTCATTTGGATGGCGAGGAGCAGGCTACGATAGCTCCTGGAGTTGGAGGTGCAACCGGCTTCTTGTTATGGAGGCCGGGCTCGGGGACAATGGGCGGTCCGATGGTTATGGGGCGTGTTTGCAGAGGTTTTTTAGGCGAAAGCTTTGCGTTTCGCACCAACCGTGGCGAGGCATGAGGGTGTCGTAACCTTTTTGGGGACGTTGTTGTGGTTACTTTCACCCCGCTAGAGCTCCGGGTAAAAACCCTTGGCCTTGTGGTCTCGACGACGACGGCAGTTGCGTCGTTACCTTTTTGGGGGCGTAGTTGTGGAGCTCCGATCCCCTCGGTCTTGTTTCGGTGGCTTGGGTGGCAATTATTGGCTTTTGGTGTACTTTTTTTATTTTTAATCTTCTTTATTAGAGGTTCCCCTCATCTCATTGTATCAGATGGATCGTGCATGACTTTATTTATAAAACGAGATCAAAGCCTATTTCGAGAAAAGTATACAGTGTCAAGAAATATTCGTGAAGAAAGAATACTGATTAAACGGAGACACTGACAAGCACTATGTCTATGGTTATTCCTTTGCATCCCTACCCAACAGCACATTCGAAGGTACAACAATAAAGACCTTGAAAGAAATGGTAGAGATATCCAAACCTCGAATCTTTCGGCAACAAGAAAGCCGAACGAATAAACCGTAGAAAGAAATTAAAGTTGGAAGCCAGACCAAGATCGTGCGGCATCGATCGTTCTCGATCGAGTAATCTGCTGAAACGCAATTGTCATAATCCCTTGAGCTGTCGCGACTCGCGAGCATCGGATGCCACCATATCTTCAGTGCCTACCGGGAGAAAAAAATTTATATTAGTCCGAAGCTGCATTGGTGTACTATATACTTTTTCAAGATGCATTTTCTCCATTCGAGTGGTTTAGATCAGCCAGTATATATCTAGGTGCATCAGATTCTTGTAGGTATGTATGACGTCTCTTTGCTATGAGGTATACGTGACGTATAGTTCTACACAGTTCTATGGAAACTAGGGGCTGGTTTCGCGGAAAACCGCAGTGGAGGAAGGGTTCCATGGAGCCTTTTTTTCAATTGTTTAAATCGATATTTTGGAATATTGAAAACTTTTGAAAAAAAATCATAGATGTTGACAATGACGTTTTGTACTTTCCTGCAAAATTTCAACTCGAAATTGTTTGTATCCTGCCCTACACAAAAATAAAAAAAAAACCATGGCAAATCTAAAGATTTTCGAATTTCAGACTGTTTTTGCCATGATTCGAAAATCCTCAACTCTAAAAAGTTTTCATTTTTATACAGTCCAAAATAAATAATATTTTGCACTACATTTTTTGCAGGCAGGTAGAAGTCATCATTATCTACGTCCAAGAATTTTTACTTTTTTTTTTCAAATTTCAAAATGTCAATTTTAAGAACGGCCTCCATGCATCCCGTCCTCCAAATCGACGCACTACTGGTTTCACTCTAATTTGTTATACTGAACTGGCCACACTATGCCACACCACAAGTTAGGAAACTTTGAGTTAGTCCCTTGTTTGATTTGCTGCCACACTTGTCTAAGGTTCTTTCCTTGCAATCTTGGTCCCATGCGCCAAATACGGCTTGTTCTACACTAATGCAGTGCAATAAGCCACAAACTACAAAGAGCTACAAAATTGTAATAATCATAAATAGCAGCATGCGTACAACATGGTTATCAGTGTATACCATGTCACAAAATTTGAAATCCAAATATATCCAACACTTCCTAAAGAAAAAAAGATAAATCATATCTGCAAGACTTGTTTTTGTATGTACTACTCCCTCTGGTCTAAAATACGCAGCGTTATTTTAGTTCAGATTTGAACTATAACCATGACACATATTTTCGACTAGAGTACTCAGGGCCGGCTCTGGGATTTCAAAGACCCTAGGGCGAACTCCATCATTGGGCTTGAAGAAGTTTTTTTTCATTCTATACATGAAGTAATGTAAATATTGTAAAGTCATAGAGACTGATAGTTTTTTATAAGAATCAAATATCCCACATCGCCTTTGTTCCAAACCAATTATCACATAAGGTAGAAGCTACAATGCACAAAAAATAGTGGAATAGCATGCTAACAAACCTCTAAGCCTCCAATAATCACAAGAAACGTGACTTCCGTGCATTTTTTATGCAAAGTCATCAATTACATTGTCAAGATCAATATTGTCCAACATATTCTTCTCGATACAACACATGGCCAAACCATTCAGTCTCTCTTGTGACATAGTTGATCTCAAATAATTTTTTACTAGCTTCAATTTTGAGAAACTCCTTTCGGCTGATGCAACAGTCACAGGTATAGTCAAGAGGACACGATAAGCAATTGAGACATTTTGATAACAATCTGTAGCTCTAAAATCTCAAATATCTGATTTACTAACATGATTGTGTTTGGCAGTGCCATCTGCAATACTTTTAGTTCAGAAAAAAATCATCTAAATCAACATCTGCTGACTTACCATGAGTGAAAGTGTTGACAAAATTAGTGCACCGACTTCTTAGATCATTATCGCCCAAGATCTTCAATTCTTTAGAGTTGAACAAGAAGCCAGAAATCTCCCAAATGACTTCGGTTCTTCAAATTTATTATTCACAGAAGCAATTACAACATCAATCATCACTAGAAAATATTTAACTCTAAATGATTCCTCCTCTAATGCTTGCGCTTCAACATTCTGGTCATTTTCTTCATTGTCAATATTTGCATCAAACTGTCTTTTTCTGGTAATACATCGTTTTACACGAAATAAAGGTTGTACACCCATGTCAATTGCAATAGATCTCGCAATATCCAAACTAGGTGCAAAGCCTTCATTTCTAAACTTTTCAAAATATGAGATCTTTTAAAAGAGGTTGAAAACAGTATTTAAATTCTTTACACAACACCAAAGAAAGTAATATCTTTACCACAATACTTTTTCATATCACTAAGAGTACCATTTAGGCTGTGATAAGCACATGGCATGCACAATGCTCTTGGATTAACTGCAAGCAATCTACTCTTCACGCCTTGGTTCTTTCCCTTCATGTTTGAACCATTATCATAGCCTTATCCCCATACATTATTGACATTCAAACCAACAGATTCAAGTGAATCGAGTAACGCATTATAAAGTCTAAGCCCCGACGTATCATCCACCTTCAAGAACTCTAGAAAAAACTCCTCTATTTTTATAGTGGTACTTGACATGTTTACGTACCTCACAATTAGAGTCATTTGTTCTTGATGGCTCACATCAGGATACAGTCTAAAATAACAGAGAAATACTTTGCATCCTTAATTATCCTCAAGAGAGAACCTTTAACAGTGCAGCCAAGAAGGGAAATTAACTAATTCTGGATATTATGACCAAGATAATGATAATGAATTTCACTACTCTGAATGCGCCAAAGATGTTCTTGCATTACAGGATCAAATTCTGCCATCATTTCAACTACTCCCAAAAAGTTCCAATTGTTGTCTTGATATAATTTCTCATTTTATCCTCGAAAAGACAAACTATGTTTAGCAAGAAACTTCACAGCAACAATAATTCTAATTAAAACTTCTCTCCATCGCTTCTTCTCTTTTTCAATCTCTTGCTACAACTCTTTATCTATTGTTGCCTTCTTACTTAGCTCTATCTTACCTCATTCCAAGTGTTCATGTTATTGATATGCTCAACACTTTTATCATGAAATTTGAGCTTCTCACTAAGGTGTTTCCAATCCCTCAATCCATCGGATGCTAGTAGACTTTTGCTCTTTTCGGATCTGAACAATATGCAGCAGAAACAAAAACTTTGTTCAAATGTTTAGAGTACACTAACCACCTCCGACCAGTCTACTCACCATTGTGTAGCTTTCTGTAGTAGTAAGAGTCTGAAAAATGTCTTTCGCCAACCTTATCTACTGGAAACACTAGAATGTTTTCCCTCATAGGTCCCTTTTGAATGAGAATATCTCTTGATTTATTATCAAGAATATTCCAAGTTCTAGGATCATAAATAAATAAAGAAGAAGCTTGCTCATTTATGTTTCCAAGATTATCACGGTCATTGAAATTTTATGTGTTCTCATTTGCATCAACATGAGCATCCTCTTCCTCAGTTACATTCTCGGTCTGATCCAGGGTTTCTTCACCATTGGTGATATATAATTGCTCGAAATTTTGATTAGTGTCATTCCTCGGCACAAATTTATTCATAACTTCCTTCTGAGATTCAATCAATTTATCTACTCGTCTCTTGTTGTTTCTCTTCTAAGAACCAGATAGATATTGTTTTGGCAACATGTTCACACAAACTGACGAACAAATCAATGAACAGAAGCAGTGCAGTTATACAACCAGGAATTATCTAAAAGGAAAAAAATGGTCACATGATTGAGGCGAGTTTGTATTCAAAACAAGAAATAATAGAATCGATGTTGGGGATATGCTATATGAATATCCTCATAGCATGTCTTCTATCCGGATAACCTGGGTGGCCAACAGTTGGTAGCATGGACCATGGCCTGCTGGGCGGCCTAGTTAGATGGACCCAGAAGGGAGGCACATGCCGGATAAAGTAAGGCTACGGAGGAGTCACCGACGTACCCGGAGCCTTGAGTAAAAGACACGCTAGACTAGTTGTAAGCACTGTAGGACTATGTAACTTGTCTGGCTAGGACTTTGACTGTAACCCTAGGACCTAGAGACTATATAAGTCGGGCCTATGGGAGCCTTTAGGGCACAATCTCAGACAACCTTGTATCGATTATCACACACCTCGCATAGCGAACCAATCCCTGTAACTCGGCGTATTGCCCTTATAGTGATTTATAGCAGAAGTAGGATTCCGCCACCGTTGTGGGATCTGAACCTGGGTAAGCTATGTTACCTCGTACCCGTCAACCTTCCTCCTTCCCCCACGTCTCTAAACACGCACTGTGAGGACCCCTCCATGGCGTACTCGTCGGCAATACCACGACAGTTGGCGCCCACCGTGGGGCAAGAGGCGCTTCAGGCTCTTCAGTGGGCGAGGACCAAGATCTTCGCGGGAATCAGCAAAACCGTAGCCATCGGTCATGTTCTCTTCTCCGGCAACGTTCTGATCGTCCCTCCCGACGAATTATGGATCCCGGCGAAGACGAACCCTACTCGGTGCTCGATCGTCCCCATCGGAGATATCCACCTCTTCATCGGCGAAACCGACTCGAGCACTAGTTCCCTGGGAGTCGGAGGAGCATCAAGACCCGCACGGACCGCCTACGGGCAGGATACATTCGCGGAAGGATCAATGTCGGATCTCTCTTTGGAGTTTGCTGGAAAAGATCGGAAAAATTCAAGGCCCACCCAAACCGCCCCTGTGCAGGATATACCGGTGCACGATCGCTGCAAGTCTGCCTGCTTCGTCCATGCGTCTGGACATCAGAGATCCAAGTTCGTCGGAGTGGTAACCATCTTCGATCTGGCGCGTTGCGTTCAGAGAGAGGGCGAAAACCCCCACAATTACCTTGCCAGGTGGCTCCGTATACGGGCCGATCTGGCGCATTACCCCAATGATGATGCCATGTATCACTTTGTGGAAGGACTGGACCAAGGTACACTTCTCCGGCATTCGCTAAGGCGGCAGCAAGCTTCAGGACGCCTCACCTTCAAAAGCATGGTGAACACCGTCAACAACTACGCGGAGGCTAAGGAGGCAGCTCAGACAGCCCTTGCGCTCATTGACGGAGCCCCTCCGGCTTAGCCCACGCCTCCACCGCCTCCGGCCGCTATCGCCGTAGCTGCACCACCGCCTCCAGTCATCGTCGCTGCTATTGCACCTCCACCCCCCGTCATCGAAGAAGCCCCGGCACCCTCCGATTCCGTGATTGGCGCGCTCTACGCTGACTTCATCGCAGATTTGGAGGAGATATACTTCAGCCCTGAGGAGCTAGACTCTGCCATGCAGGAGATGGAGGAGGATTACAAGCGCGACGAGCAGGCCAACAACGCCGTCACGTCCCGAAAGGTGTTCATCACCATTGGGACGGCGATGGATGAAGATCATCCCGGACGAGATCTGCCTACAGCGCTGGACAAAGGAAAGGGACCACATGTTGCTGCGGACAATGACCACGCAAAGGACATGCCCCCCTCCTAGCCCAGTGCAGCAGCCGCAGGAACTCGACACCAGTCCAAGCAACAACAACAACAACAACAACAACAACAACAACAACAACAACAACAACAACCCGCCGCCTACGGAATCTACGTATGCTTCTGCCCAAGTCACTGCAGCTGATAGAGTGATGTACGGCAATCTCCTTGTCGAGCCTATGACCGTGGCTCATATTCGCAATGTAGTCCAGCTTGACGAGAAGCGCCAACAGCTGCTGGAGGAAGCGCAGGCCATCGCGGAGCAAGGCGCAAAGCTAGATCGAGATCTGGCCAACACGCAGAAGTCAATAGAGAAAGCTAGAGCAATGGAGGCCAAGTACAAGACCCTGCTGCAACAGCAGAAGGCCAATTGAAAGGATACGGATGTCGTCTAGAGGGGGGGTGAATAGGCGATTAAAACTTCTCCTAGAGTGGCTCAACAAAGGCGGAATAAAACTAGTGTTTACTTTGTTAAGCACAATCTAGAAACAACTAAGGTTCACCTATGTGCACCAACAACTTATGCTAAGCAATACAAGCAACAAAGTGATAGCAAGATATATATTACTTCAAGCACGAAGGATATCACAATGTAAAGTGCATAAGTAAAGAGCTCGGGTATAGAGATAACCGAGGCACGCGGGGACACCAATATTTTACCGAGTTCCTCCCAACATGGAGTACGTCTCGTTTGGAGAGGGGGTGGTATCAAACCACCAACGCCACAAAAGGCCTCCCTTATTCTCCGGTGAATCTCACCCCAATGGGATTGATCCACGCTTCCACTATCGGTGCACTTCGGTGGCAACCGAAACCTCTCACAAGGTTGGGGCACTTCTCCACAACTTAATTGTAGGCTCCCAACAAATGCCACAATAGGCCACAATGCCACCAAGGCCACAATACCGTCTAGGGTTCCAAGAACCCAAGAGGGACAAGCTCCAATGAGCAACTCAAACCAAATCCTCCGAGGAGAACTCAAACCGATGCACCAAATGCAAATGGCAAGAACACCACAAAGATGCTCAAATCCCTCACTCTCAAGTTCCAACAAAGCTACTAAAGCTATTGGGGAACAAGATAGGAGGGATCAAAGAGAGACACAAAATCCTCCAAAATCTAGATCCCCAAAGATACACTCACAAAGAGATGTTTTGGTTTGGTCAAAACGTAGATCTAGATCTCCTCCAACTACCCCTCAAATATATGCAAGAATCAATGGAGGGGTGAGTAGAAATCAAGCTTAAGGAGTAAGGCAAATAGGGGCAAAGCTTAGACAAAAGGAGGAGGAAGAAGTAACCCTAAATGAAAATGGACAAAAGACTTATGTAGAGCTGGAATTTACCGGTAGTACCGCATGTGCTAGGAAATCCAAACAGCATCAAGGCAGAGCAGCCGCGGTGCAGCAGGCGCGCGTGAGGTGGGGCCAGCAGGCGAGCGGCAGCACAGCAGCGTAGCAGCTCGCAGGGCAGCGGCAGCAGCAAGCGGGTCCAGCTGAGCGGGGCCAGGCAGCGACAGCTAGCAACACAGCAGCTGCGCAGCTGCGCGCGCTCGCGGGTGGGGCGGCCGCGCGGGTCAATGCGGACTGCGCGCGCGAGGGTGGGGCCTGCAGAGCGACCGCGTCGCGCGGGATCCAGCTGAGGCCGCGGTGGGGCCAGCGAGCGAAGGCGAAGCGGCAGCAGCGGGCAACAAGCGAGCGCGCGCGGGCGAGCGCGGGATCAGCGGCGCGGGTGCGTGGGCCAGGAAGCGGGTCAACGCGCAAAGACAGGCAGGGCTGCGCGGTATCTAGATCTGGATCTGAAAATATCTGGGAAAGAAAAACTAGGCCGGCCGGTAGTACCGGCCCACCCGGGCGGTACTACCGGGCCGGCCAGTACTACCGCAAAAAGGTACCTAGCGAGGCAGAAAGAAAACGGGCCGTTTTTAGGCCCGGGCGGTACTACCGCTCGGCCCAGAAAACATATTGACAGGCAAATATTCAAACGGCAATAACTTTTGACTGTAAGATTTGATTGACCCGATTCAAATTGCGTAGGATAGAGGACAACAAGGGCTTGGTGAGAAAGTATCAAGTAGAATAATATGTGATACCTCACTTGGTGAGAAACCGAAAAACCGCATAAATCAAAATCGCAACAAGATACATATGGGAGATCCGATTTTGATGAACAAGAGCTTGTTATGGAGATTACCACAAGCTCTATATCCTCACATGGATAAGACCAAATAACAACCAAATATGATGATGCAAGTATGCAAAGGTTTGAGCTCTCTCCGAACGATGTGACCGCGGTTACTCATACGAGAGCCCCTCTTAATAGTACGGTTATCTATCCTAAACCCGGTCTTCCACTAACAATATAAGACTGGCAAAAGGGAAAACCTATCAAGATTATACCTTTGCCTTGAGCATTCCACTTGAGCTCGATGTAGACGATCTTTCCCTTCTCAAGATGGAACGCCTTTCTTGATTCCTCATCATCGATGCATGATCACCGAGGATGGCAAGCATCAAACACGATATCTTCTAAAGATTGCGCATTTTGAGCTTGCACAACATATCTTCTTCTCATTTCATCGACCTTGAAGCCGACACAAGCTCCAAGCAATGCCAATGGACAATTCCTACAAGTATAACTTAATACACACATTAGTCCATAAAGATTGTCATTAATTACCAAAACCACACATGGGGGCCCACATGTTCTTTCACCAAGAAAGCTCAGGCTCGCGTCATTAACGATCTTGGTATCCAGAGAAACCTAGGATGGGCTCCCTCGAAGCCGGCACAAGCCAAGCCATACATTGACAGTGAAGGCAGGCAGGTGATTCCCACTCCTCTCCTTAACCTCGTCGTCGCCAAGACCCTTCTGGAGTAGGATAGATCACCCGAAGTGGTGAACCAGGTCTATGACCTAGTGTCCAAGGAGGTGAAGCAGCAGGAAAAGGCCACCTCTCAGAGGCTTGAGTCTGACCCAGTGTTTTGCCAGTCTAGCCAGCACAAGTCACCAAAGGACAGATCTCCTCTTGATGTCGGGTCTCAGACGGGTTCGTCAGAACGAAGGCGGAGGGATGCGCGCAACAGGAAGGATGCTATCCCTATATCCTCCAACCATGGAGGAAAGGCCCAACCCCGTCACCCATCGCCACCACCCCGTTCCCCCCGACATCGCGAAGAAACCAAGGCTCGCCATCGTACGGATATGCCTCCACCAAGGCAGAGCGGCATCGTCATCCGCGACAACGCGGAGCACACCCGTCATGACGGAGAGCACAACCAAGGACATAAGAGCAGGTCGCGCCATGACCCTCCGCGTCCGACAAGCAACCGCGACAAGTGTCAGGCGTCGTAGGAGGGTAACAGCAAGAAGGCTAACCCACCGCCACCTCCGCCCCCGTCGCCACCTATCAGCCACCATGGCGGAGGAGGCCCGCGTCGTTCACGCAGCCCATCCCCTGATGGCAAGAAGAAGAAAAGAAGCCCGGAGCCATACGATGCACGTTCGCGCCTGGACAAGATCCACGAGACCTGGGAAGGACCATACCTAGGACCACGTTTCTTTGGACCTATGATACGGTTCGCAACTTACCCCAAAGGTTTCTGGATTGACAAGACCATCAAGCCCTATGACGGCACCGCCAAGCCAGCTACATGGTTGCAAGATTATGGCAACGAGGTGGAGATCGCTGGGGGTAACCCCAACGCCGCTGTCAAGTACCTCCCGTTAATGTTGGCGGTCATGACCCGTCAATGGATTGATGATTTGCCGGAAAGATCCATCTGCAATTGGTTGGACATGCAAGAAGCGTTCACCAAGAACTTTGAGGGTATGTACAAACGTCCCTACACTGTTGGCAATCTACAGCGGTGCGTGCAAGAGAAAGACGAGACATCTCGCGCCTACCTCTCCCGCTGGCTAGATATGAAGAATTCATGCGCAGGAGTGCACGCTCAGACCGTCATGGCCTCCTTCATCGATGGGTTGGAAAGGGGCACGTTGCTCCAACATAAGCTGAAGCGTCTACAGGACAACATGGCGGAGTATGAAGCACTCATTCACGGACTACGCGTAGCCAAGGATATTGGCATCAAGCACATAGTTTGCTGTGGAGATTCCGACTTGGTTGCCCAGCAGGTGGCTGGCACCTGGAACGCGCGGAACCCTATGATGGCTGCATATCGAGACGAAGTGGACGAGATAGCCAAGTGCTTCTTGGGCTACGAGGTCAAGTATGTACCTAGGGAGCAAAACGAGACGGCTGATCTATTGTCTAAGCTTAGATCAGGGTGCAAACGAATTCCGCCTGGAGTTTTCCTGGAGCATCTATGGACACCATCCGTGAAGGGAGCAGACATAGACAACCCGGATAGAGTCGACTCTTCCGTTCACACAGTGACAAAGGTCCCTCTGGCTTGGACAAAACCGTTCATGAAATATCTCGAACACGGAACTTTGCCTGACGACGAGGTCGAAAGAAGGCAAATAGTACGTCAAGCAAAGGGCTATACCATAATCAATGGACAGCTCTACAAAAGAAGCACCACTAGTGTATACCTTAAGTGTGTTTCCTAGCAAGAAGGTATTGAAATCCTACGCGAAATCCATCTCGGCGATTGCGGGCATCATGCCGCTCCTTGATCGTTGGTTGCTAAAGCCTTCTGGCAAGGATTCTACTGGCTGACCGCTAAGGCAGACGCCGACAAGCTTGTTGAGACATGCATGGGATGCCAGTACTATGCCCGAAAACCACATGTCCCTGCTGAAGAATTGCAAACAATACCAATAACTTGGCCGTTTGCAGTCTGGGGGCTGGACATGGTCGGTCCGTTGCAGACGGCACCATGTGGGTTTATGCATCTGCTAGTAGCAGTTGATAAATTCACCAAATGGATAGAAGCTAAACCCATTAGAAAGCTCGATGGGGCAATTGCCCTTAGGTTTGTCCGGGATCTAGTGGTGAGATTTGGTCTCCCACATAGCATTATCACCGACAAAGGCAGCAACTTGTCACTCGGAGAATTGGAGGCTTATTGTTGGGAGAAAGGCATCCGACTTGACCTTGCATATGTGGCACATCCGCAGTCCAATGGTCAGGTTGAGCGAGCCAATGGATTAATTCTGCAGGGAATCAAGCCACGTCTGGAAGCACCACTACATAGAGCAGCTGGAGCCTGGGCGGAGGAATTGCCATATGTGCTGTGGAGTTTACGAACTACACCCAACAGATCCACATGCTACACCCCTTACTTCATGGTATATGAAGCAAAAGCCATCCTGCCTTCTGACATCCTTCACGATGCACCAAGAGTTGCCGCCTACGACGAAGATGACGCTGAAGAATCCAGACGCCTAGATGTGGACCTTCTCGAGGAGGAGCGTGTATTGACATGCCAAAGATCCACCATCTACCAGCAGAAGCTACACAGCTACCATAGTCGCCGCATTTGGCATCGCTCGTTTAAAGAGGGGGACCTGGTGCTCCGACTTAAGCAGAAGAAGTCACACAAATTATCCCCGTCATAGGAAGGACCGTTCATCATAAGCAAGGCGCTACTCAATGGGTCTTACTACCTCGTTGACAATCGTGAGCTGAAGGATAGACCCAGCGAGGATCATAAGCGTAAGCGATCTGACCCGGATGATGACTACCCGGAGCTTGATCGGCCATGGAACATAGCACAGCTACTTCCTTTCTACACTTAGCATTTTTTATCTATTGTGTACCTCTTATATGATCAATGAAATAAAGCTCTCTGGTTCACTCATATTTCTGAGTCTTTTACCTCCTTTAGTGTTCATTTTTAGATCCTATAAAACCTTTATGCACAAGCTTTGCGATAGCACTTGTGAAAATTCCGCCTACGGGCGTTAGCTTAAGTTTTCTGGTCTACATGTTCTTTGTTGTTTTTATGTGGATTCTGGAGTAGTGACTTTTGGCACTTATTGTCGGCGATTTTGTGCTTAGGTTATTGACGGTGCCATTGGGCATCATTGCCTGAGCGCATGGTTCGACAACGAGTCCTCTGACTCACGAAAAGTCAAGCATAAAAACCAAAGTAATGGATAAGCCAGCACTTGCTTAAAAAATATATACGTGCTAGAACCAGTTCTTGAGTAGCAGGAAATAACAACCATTGTTTTCCGCCTTAAGTTAACAAGTAGTTTTTTCCGCATACAAATTCCAGAGGAAACAAATATTACATATTGTTTTTCATTCCTCTAGCGCAGGCGACTTGGACGAAGTGTCATCAGCAGCAGGAGAGTCATCCTCCTCAAAGTCGGAGGTGTTGAGGGACTCGGAGGAGCTTTGGTTGCCGCCATCAATGGTTTTCATGCGCACAAAGACGTTAGGGTCGACCAACTCAGCGACTCTGGTGTCAAAACCCGCGAGCAACGCCAAGATAGCCTCGTGATCTATTTTTTGGCCATCATCGTCCACGTCGGGGATACCGGAGGTCACCGCGTCGACGTCGGCGTTTTCATAGTGCGCCTTGACCATTGACAGCTCCATCCTCGTGCCAGCCCATGTACATGAAGCTTTCCAACTTGCAATACGCTCGGGGGCTCGGCGCAAGATCTTCGAGAATTTTGCCACGGAATCCACCGCTTTGATGTTGATCTGGAGGTGCTTGGCTATCTCCTTGTCCTGCGTGATGGCAGTGTTGATAAAGTTGTCGGCAAGGACCATGCATTATTTTGGCGGAGGAGGCGACTGGGTCAACCCAATATGGGCTGTAAATTTCCGACAAAGGAACGCATGAGTTCAGTCAAACAAAAGTTCAAAGTATCCAACTTACAGAAGTACAAGACGGAGAATCACTTACTGAAGATGCTAATCTCAGCCTGCTGGAAAGTTTCCTCCATAGAATCCCGTTCTTGTCGGAGGATCTTGTATGCTTCAAGATTGCGTTGATTCTGCTCATCGGTAGCTTTCTTCTGCTCTTTTAGCATCTCGATCTCCTCCTTCAAGCGGTTCATCTCTTCGTTGGCGGAATCATGCATGAATTTCATGGAGTCCTCATGCATCTTCAGCATCTCCTTCCTCTCCTGCTTAAGAATCTTGTTTTCGCTATCCAGCTGCTGAATGTGCTTGGGTTGCTCAACAATATCTTTAGCCTTGGAAATGGTTTCTGCAAGTCGAAGAAAGAACAGTACACAGTGAGTACTCGGAGAATGTTGGCACAAGACCAAGTCGGAATATGAAAAAGAAAGGAAAAACAGACTCTTGCTCTTGATGATTTGTTCCTTCAAGAAGGCAGTTTTACCCTTTTCGGCTTCCAAGTACGCGCGCATCTTCTGGTACTTCTCGTTGGCCACGCCTCTCCGAGCATTCTCATTCTGTGGAAAGAAAATTTAATGTTGTTTAGTCTACTTGGAGCATTTAGCCGGATAAATATCCACCTAGAGGCTTGGGGGCTGTAGTGAGAGTTTTTAACTTGGCAATATGCTTGGTATTTCTTTAAGCATCTAGTCGGAACTGATTCAGTTTTTCAACTAGAAGATTGGGGGCTACAATATAAAGTTTTTAACTTAGTCATATGCTTAGTCTTTCTTTAAGCATCTAGTCGGAACTAATTCAGTTACAACTAGAGGCTTATGGGCTACAGTATCTGAAATTTACAAACACTGCGTATGCTACTCTAAAAGCATCTAGTCGGAATAATTCATTCAAACTATATGCTTGGGGGCTACAGTGAGAAGTTTTCTAGCTTAGTCACTCTTGGAGCATTCAGATGCAAAGACCTATGGTTTTCCGTCTAAATCCTCGGGGGCTATAGTGAGATACTCATATGAAATGTAAAAAGTAAATAAAACTTACAAGTGCGATGATCTTGAGGTTTGTAGCACTCTCAGCAAGCAACTTGCCGAAGGATAGAATGTTTCCTTGCAAGATTTCTGCTTGTCGGAGAAGCTCCTCAAGACCGCATGTTGGAGATGTCGGTGCCGCACCAGGAACCAAAGCGGAGCTACCTAACGTAAGTACCGGGTAGACTATCTTCGGGAACTCTATGGTTTTCTTGGGTGCGAAGGCGTCGCCTTTGACAGGCATACCACTCTCCACCATCGCCTTACCGCTACCGATGGCATCCTTACCCGAAGCTTCAGCCATTTGAGTTGCGGCACCTTCTTGCGTTGCCTGTTCGCCGACAACGGCAAGCTCCGCGGAGGCACCTGAGTCCACTTCCATGGCGGAAGGGTCAGGTGCATCTTTGGCCTGTGAACTTGTCGGAGCAAGCGTAGGCTGCTGGGAGTGACAGAGGCGATGGCGGGAGATGCATGGGGAGACACGTCACGATGCAACATATCCTTGATATTTTTAGAAGCCCCCAAAGTTTTGGAGGTCTTCTTCAAACTAGTAGTGGCCTTCTTCCTGAAACGTGCAAAAAGTATAAGTACAGGAATAAGACAAGCAATGGACAATGTCGGAGAGAAAGAGGCTTACACAACAGGGGGTGCTTTAGCAAAAGGAATCCCTGTAACCTTTCTTTTCTCCACCTCCAGGGCGGCGATAGTCTTCTTGGAGGCTCCACCCTCCGCCTTCTTCTTCTTGCCTCCGTCGACAGCATTAGAGGTGGAGCTCTTCCGCTTTCGCGCCAGCGGGACATTGTCGTCGGACACGATAGTGACTTCCTTCATCTTTGGTTCATAGATTTGGACAGCCATGTCGTCCTCCTTTAGACTCTTAAGCTGTTGAGTGAAATCATAAGGTGTTAGGTGACAAAGGCAAGACGGAAAAACTGGAGCAAATGTCATACACGGAGAATAAACAGGTACCTCTGGGCACTTGCCCTCCTCGAACATGTCATAGGTGATGGTGAAGCCACGCTTCCTATCCTTCACCTTGACAATGTCCTTGAGGCGGAGCTTGACGGAGTCGCTGGAGAAGTTGTCCTTGGAGATGCGGAGGCTATCCTTCCTCTCCTTAGAGTACTCGTGCATCAACTTCGAGCGGTGTTGCAGAGGTTGGATCCGCCTGACGAACCAGCACATGGCCAGGTCCAATCCGGTCAAACCCGTCTCTACGAACCACTCTATCCGTCTTATAGCGCGGGAAGCGTCGATGTCGGGGGGAAGGGAGGCATGGGATCTCCATGTTGAGGCTTCGGCGGCAGCTCCATCGATGAAGTCCGGATACGTTGCTTCTCGGCCAGCCAGAGCGATATCTGGGCCGTAGAAGTATGTATGTTGCCAGTTTTTACAAGACTCATGCCCGACGATGTCGGGGAACCGCCGTCCAGGCCGGATCTTAAAGCTAATGGTCCCACAGTTCCTGAGCTCGTCCTTGCCGGCTCCGGCTTCCCGCTTGACGGTAAAAAAGTAGATAAAGAGATCTAGCCTAGGCCTAATCCCTAAGTAACCCTCGCAAAGTGTCGCGTAGTTGCTAAGAGCGAGGATGCTATTGGGGGAGAGGTTCTGGGGCTGTACTCGGTAATGGTTGAGGACAGCTAGGAAGAAATTGGAGATGGGCAGGGAGACGCCATGTACCAGTTGAGCTTTGAGGTACACCTTCTCTCCGGCTTGGGGAGAAGGGGTGACCTCACCGGCCGGCGCTGCCCGCCAGACGAGCCCCTCCGTCGCAGGAAGGTAGCCCTCAATGAGCAGTTCTTTGATGTCACGGTCCGAAATATCCAAACCGCGCCAATCCCCCCTGTGGGAATCGCCTTCCTCGTCTAGCAGCTCCACCGCCGCTGGATTGTTGTCGCCGCCGGCGGATTCTATCACTGCTGATTTGGGAAGCACCAGGCCCTCTGGGGGCACATGGACAGTGCTCATCGGCTTCGCCGCAGTATCGCCGGACGCCGCCATGGAGGGAGCAGAGCTGCTGCTGGCCATTGGAAGGAGAGAGGTGGTGACTGGGAGGATTGAAGGGTTAGGGTTTTACGCGAAACATGCGGAGAGCTCGAGGAGGTGCTCGCTGGAGGAAGAAGACGACGCAGGAGGAGAATGAGGTGAAAAATAAAATTACACCACAGTTACAATTTATAACCCATGGCATCAAGATGCGTGCAAGACGATCGAATGGTTGACGCATGGGCGACGTGTGCGGGCGCGTGCGCGGAAATTTTGCCACGTTCCCAACCGTCACCGCCAACGGTTCGTATCACTCGCGCGGAAAAATCGGACATGTTTGCTTTATCTGCATGTGTGAGTTACGAGGCGTCGATAACCTATGCCTACATCGTCATAGCTGTCACTAGCAGGTGAACCATCACATCGGAATATTCCGGCATGGACGGATCTAGTCCGGCTACGGAAGAGTACGATAGAAGATTCATCAAATCTCCGACTTACAAGTTGAAGACGGAGAAAGCCTTGCAGGGTTCTTGAGAAGACTACAAGATATTGCTTGACGATTTGCCGACATCCATCTAGACGGAGCATTCAACTTGAAGAGGCAAGACGGCGCAAGATCTTGGAGTTCTCTAGGGGCTACTGTTGGGGATATGCTATATGGGTATCCTCATAGCATGTCTCCTATCCGGATAACCCATGTGGCCCACAGTTGGTAGCATGGCCCATGGCCTGCTGGGCGGCCCAGTTAGATGGATCCAGAAGGGAGGCCCATGCCAGATAAAGGAAGGCTACGGAGGAGTCACCGACGTACCCGGAGCCTTGGAGTCCAAGACACGCTAGACTAGTTGTAAGCAGTGTAGGACTCTATAACCTGTCCGGCTAAGACTTTGCCTGTAACCCTAGGACCTGGCGACTATATAAGTCGGGCCTATTGTAACACCCTCAGAATCGGACCTATGCAAGTTTTAGCGGAACCCGCCAAACCCGCATAGAAACGATTCAAAGGTGCCCACCAGGCACTTTCGTGCGGGTGGAAAACGAAGTAATAACATTACACAACAGTCCTCGATGGGACCCACAGAACAGATATATACAGCAGCGACTCAAAGAGTCAAGAATACAGATATAATATACAAAGATCCAAATCACCTTGAAAATGATAGAGCGTCCGACTACGGACAAGATGCAAATGGGGCTAAGAGCCCTGAAGAATAACCAATGGCGTCCATAACCCTGCCTAGGCCAAGCCGGAAGGGTAACCCTGCTAACGACGTCGATCTCAAAACCTGCTTAAAACAAAAGGGGTGCCGACAAAGGGCAAAGGAAAAAGAGGAGCGTCAGTACTGAGGCCAGTACACGGCGAGACTAGAATTCGGCGGTCCTCACCTACATAGGTATGGTGGACTGAGCGGCAGCGGCAGCATGCACTAAACAACCTATAGAGACTCGACACAACTGGCGGTTACCAGAGAGGGATAAGAGTGACCTATCCGGATCCATCCTGAAGCTAACACCAAACAAACCCATCCTGGTGTTTCCCCCTCGAGACCAAACGAGGAAGTCAACCGAGGAACTCACACCGTTGGCAGTTTTATTTATTCCGTTATCGTTGCAGCAATTACTAGTCAGGTGTAGATAATCGTCCTGATAAAATAAACAGTGGGCACTTTTAGTTAACCATTCCGTTATAGTGGCAACACTTACTAGTCAGATACAGATAGCATGAGATAAACCCAAAACCCAGCAGTTGTCGGTACTTTTATTCAGCCATTCCGTTGTAGTTGCAATACTTACTAGTCAGGTACAATGGTCGCAAGCGACACTCCAAACAAGCAATTGTGGGCAGTATTAATTAGCCATTCCATTATAGTGAAGCTGATTACTAGTCATTATAAAGTCAAATTTATAGCAATAAACTTTAGTTATGCTTGTCTATGGTCGAGATACTGTGCTCCAAGTCGTCCATAACCGCGGACACGGCTTTCAGAAAGTTTTACCCGGCCGGGGTGCACCAATAGCAACACACACTCGATCAACCTCGGAAAAACCAAATCAAAACCCAACGAGGCTTTCACGACAAAGCAATCACAGGATTCAGAAATATTTCAGGGGGCCACCCCATTGAGTAGACCCGCAACGAAGTAAGCAAGCTCCGAGACGGACTCAAGGTTTGGGTAGACGGCTGTGAACGACTGGGAACCCAAAACTGGGCTTGTCGACACCGCGGAATCGTGTCCCGCTACAAAACAGTACAGTATGCTATACATCGCAGAATCGTAATTAAAGCAGTAAAGCATGGCATAAGTACAGGATCGTAAATAAAACCTCAAACTAGTTTGTGGCCCCAAGAAATAAGACTGAATCAAGCTCTGGCTAAGGGGGGTCCCATATACCTCCCGGATGTGGATAGCGCGATAAATCAAGGAACAGGTATCAAGTACTCGGGGTCCTACGGGACACAAGTGGGCGTTCGGAAACCAAATATTATCTATCACCCACCGATGCCTCTGCTTACTTCAATTTTAGTTGTTAAACAGGAATTAAAGTGAACGATAAATAAAGCCGAGATCCTCTCCAACATCAAACAGGTGGCAAGGCTCCAACAACTGTGGTACATGGTGACACGCAACAGCAATTGAGCAAGCGACTATGACGCGCAAGTCCAACTATCTACCAAACAACAGGTAATAGGATGTGTCCAAGGCAATATACGGCTGCAAGGGATTTCACGGGTACGAAAACTAGAGCATCGCAACAGAGATAGCAATAGATCAACAGGAGGGAATAAATACTATAAAAGTAAGATAGGTAGAAAGGGGGAGATGCTCGCCTGAAAAACATTGTCGAAGGTTCATCCGAAGATCGGGTCGACACTCGCATCAGCTCAACGGCCTTATCCGCGAAGAAGCAAAACACTAGAAGAAACACCGGATGCAATATTTAATACAACGGCAGAAGATCGGCATGATGCATGTATGATGGATGACATGGCAAAGGTGCGATGCAATTAGGTCATATTAAGCGGAACCGGGGTCCCGACATTTAATTAGGTGGTTCATGTTATTTATCTACCCCGCAATTAAATGTTGTTTTACATGGCAAAAGATAATACGGGTTCGCTACACAAGTTTAAATGAGGCCAATATAAGGCTAGATTTGCCCGCATATGGGCCCCATATTTAATTATTAGGTGAATCGGCATAAGGCCCCCAAACCACATGAATGTATGCAAGTATGGCAATTAATGTGCAACAGGTTTTATGTTTAGCATTTATAAAATAGGGCTCGGAAAAGGGGTCACACATTAGGGTTTGACGATCTTGGGTTCCGGGGGTTCGGGGTTCGGCGGGGTCGTTCTCGGACTCCGGGGTTAGGGTCGTCGGATCGGGGTATAAGATCTAGTCGCACGAGCGTCAATGCTTCCGGGGAAGAACTTGTCGTCCAGGGTGTCGGTGTCCGGGGTGAGGTACTCGGCGTCCTCGAGGGAGTACTTGTCGCACATGTGGTCTTCGGATCGGGCTCCGGGATCGGTCTTCGGTTTCCACGGATCGGGGGTCTTCGGTCTTCGGGTGGGCGGTCTTGGCTACCGTGTAGAAGACCTTCGGTCATCGGATCCGTGTCGGCGCACCCGGGGTCTCGGCGGTACTTGTCGTCTCGCGAGTACAACCGTCACGCCACGACCTTGAAGGAGATCTTGGCGGTTGCTGGCTTCGGTTCCAGGACGGAGATCTTGGGGTACCGACTTCCATCTTGTGGTTATGAGAGTACCATCTTCATGTACACGTGCGAAATCACCACTAGCACCTTCTCACAAGTCCTCGCGGTACAACCTGCTGAGTCCAACACATGGGCATAGGCAAGTTCGTCGAGCACTTTGAAAGCGAGGGCAGAGACGCGACGACCCGCGGGCGGAGGCGGGCGGGGAGCCACGGCGCATGCTCGGCCGGCGGCGACGCGGGCCCGGCGACGGCGAGCAGCAGGGGGGGTCGAGGTGGTCGGCCGGCCGTCTCAGAGGCGGGGCGAGCTCGAAGGGCACGGGGCGGCGGCACTGGCCATGCCGGAGGCGGCGGGGTCCGGGGACGGGCGGCGGAGGGTGAGGTCCTGGCGGCGGCGGAGGGTGCCTGGGGCGAGGCGCGCGCGCGGGCTAGAGGAGGCGAGGGTCGCCGTCGACGGAGCCGGTGGCGGGTAGAGGGGGCTCGGGGAAGAAGGCCCGGCGGCGCGCGAGGCCCAGGAGAGGAGGCGGCGAGGAGGACTGGAGGGGGCGGGGATCCGGCGGTTGGCGGCGGAGCTCGGGAGGTTGGGCGGCGGGGAGGAACGGAGGGCGACGCGGGAGGCCGGCGGGGAGGTGGGTTCAGGGGAGGGCGAGCCAGGGGAGAGCGTGGTCGCGCCGGGAAGGAGAGGAGAGAGGAAGAGGGAGGTGCGGGGGACAGGGGTGCCAGGGGTGGGGCCCGTGGTGGGACCGCGTCGCGTGCGGGGGGGCTGTGTGCGCGTGAGTGCGTGCGTGCTGGCGTGTGAGTGGGTGTGGTGGGTGTGTTTAGAGAGAGAGGGAGTGTGTGTGGTGGTGAGGGAAATGGGTTAGGCCAGGTGAGGTGGCATAGCGTGATAGGCTGAGGGGGAGGGGAGAGATGACGTGGCGAGTTGCTATAGGGTGGGGTGAGGTGGAGGCTGGGGTGGGTAGGATAAGATTGGTAGCTGTAGGAATTAGGTGGACCGATTTAAATGGACCAATTATACTGGGGGTGGTCGTTCGGGTCGAACCGGCCCGTTCGACTGCCCCTACTGAAAATAACTTAACATCTTATTTAATTTACAATTCATTTGTAACTAGTTTTTGGACAAACAAAATATTCCGGAAGCAGTCGGGGTTTAATTTGAAATAGAAGGAGGACTAGTTCCAGAAAACCATAGACTTTCGCAGATAGTTTTTAGGCAAGATAATATGTATGATGATGACGATGCTCAAATGCAATGTGGCATGATGACATGAGCATGCGGTCATGATGATGCAATGCACAAAAACAACGCGATTTTCTAGTAGTGGTTTTGCGGGATGCCACAATTCGACACCACTAACAAGGGATCTCGCCCTCGAGATCCGCCTCATGGTACCGGGCAGGAAGGTCGGTGATCTGAATCTTCTCGCTTCGTGTAGATCCTCGCGACACCACTAACAAGAGGTCGTTGTCCGTGATCGTCGAGAGAACACTCCAGGGTCAAAAGGGTCGAAGGTAGAGGTATCAACAAATAAAGCCACCTCTAGCTCCGATGGATGGAGTAAAACTGCTGGATCCACTGATTCGATGTACAAGAGCGAATGGCAAGAGTAGTCGGATGGTGATCAGTCCATCGCGCACCCGAACCATTACTCCGCACACGAATAGGCGGATGATGCAACCAACTCTCGGATTCAGACTGAAGATCTCGACAAGCGAGGGTCGGAACAAAGGAGGGATGGACATTCTCATCAGATCTGATGTAGAAGACTTCGTCGCGTCGGAAAACACCGGAAGGCACAAACAAAGAACGAAGAATGGTACCACAGTAGACGGATTCATCAGGCAGCTTGAACACCGGACGGTAGAACACCGTTATCAAAGAAGGAAGCGAAACCCTGAAGGTACGACGGAACCCAACCACGAGAAATCCTGGACTCGAAGAAAAAGACGAGAGCGGATTCAAAACACGTCGAGATAAGAGGAGAACAGCAGAGGGGTAAGGAGTAAAATCAGACCTAATCAGAACTATCCAACCGATTTTGAAAAATAGTTTTGACACTCTACTTCGGCCGTTAGCTAGGTTATCCTACAGGCTGGACTTGTGGGGTATCGTAACTGCTGAGCTCTGATACCACTCTGTAACACCCTCAGAATCGGACCTATGCAAGTTTTAGCGGAACCCGCCAAACCCGCATAGAAACGATTCAAAGGTGCCCACCAGGCACTTTCGTGCGGGTGGAAAACGAAGTAATAACATTACACAACAGTCCTCGATGGGACCCACAGAACAGATATATACAGCAGCGACTCAAAGAGTCAAGAATACAGATATAATATACAAAGATCCAAATCACCTTGAAAATGATAGAGCGTCCGACTACGGACAAGATGCAAATGGGGCTAAGAGCCCTGAAGAATAACCAATGGCGTCCATAACCCTGCCCAGGCCAAGCCGGAAGGGTAACCCTGCTAACGACGTCGATCTCAAAACCTGCTTAAAACAAAAGGGGTGCCGACAAAGGGCAAAGTAAAAAGAGGAGCGTCAGTACTGAGGCCAGTACACGGCGAGACTAGAATTCGGCGGTCCTCGCCTACATAGGTATGGTGGACTGAGCGGCAGCGGCAGCATGCACTAAACAACCTATAGAGACTCGACACAACTGGCGGTTACCAGAGAGGGATAAGAGTGACCTATCCGGATCCATCCTGAAGCTAACACCAAACAAACCCATCCTGGTGTTTCCCCCTCGAGACCAAACGAGGAAGTCAACCGAGGAACTCACACCGTTGGCAGTTTTATTTATTCCGTTATCGTTGCAGCAATTACTAGTCAGGTGTAGATAATCGTCCTGATAAAATAAACAGTGGGCACTTTTAGTTAACCATTCCGTTATAGTGGCAACACTTACTAGTCAGATACAGATAACATGAGATAAACCCAAAACCCAGCAGTTGTCGGTACTTTTATTCAGCCATTCCGTTGTAGTTGCAATACTTACTAGTCAGGTACAATGGTCGCAAGCGACACTCCAAACAAGCAATTGTGGGCAGTATTAATTAGCCATTCCATTATAGTGAAGCTGATTACTAGTCATTATAAAGTCAAATTTATAGCAATAAACTTTAGTTATGCTTGTCTATGGTCGAGATACTGTGCTCCAAGTCGTCCATAACCGCGGACACGGCTTTCAGAAAGTTTTACCCGGCCGGGGTGCACCAATAGCAACACACACTCGATCAACCTCGGAAAAACCAAATCAAAACCCAACGAGGCTTTCACGACAAAGCAATCACAGGATTCAGAAATATTTCAGGGGGCCACCCCATTGAGTAGACCCGCAACGAAGTAAGCAAGCTCCGAGACGGACTCAAGGTTTGGGTAGACGGCTGTGAACGACTGGGAACCCAAAACTGGGCTTGTCGACATCGCGGAATCGTGTCCCGCTCCAAAACAGTACAGTGTGCTATACATCGCACAATCGTAATTAAAGCAGTAAAGCATGGCATAAGTACAGGATCGTAAATAAAACCTCAAACTAGTTTGTGGACCCAAGAAATAAGACCGAATCAAGCTCTGGCTAAGGGGGGTCCCATATACCTCCCGGATGTGGATAGCGCGATAAATCAAGGAACAGGTATCAAGTACTCGGGGTCCTACGGGACACAAGTGGGCGTTCGGAAACCAAATATTATCTATCACCCACCGATGCCTCTGCTTACTTCAATTTTAGTTGTTAAACAGGAATTAAAGTGAACGATAAATAAAGCCGAGATCCTCTCCAACATCAAACAGGTGGCAAGGCTCCAACAACTGTGGTACATGGTGACACGCAACAGCAATTGAGCAAGCGACTATGACGCGCAAGTCCAACTATCTACCAAACAACAGGTAATAGGATGTGTCCAAGGCAATATACGGCTGCAAGGGATTTCACGGGTACGAAAACTAGAGCATCGCAACAGAGATAGCAATAGATCAACAGGAGGGAATAAATACTATAAAAGTAAGATAGGTAGAAAGGGGGAGATGCTCGCCTGAAAAACATTGTCGAAGGTTCATCCGAAGATCGGGTCGACACTCGCATCAACTCAACGGCCTTATCCGCGAAGAAGCAAAACACTAGAAGAAACACCGGATGCAATATTTAATACAACGGCAGAAGATCGGCATGATGCATGTATGATGGATGACATGGCAAAGGTGCGATGCAATTAGGTCATATTAAGCGGAACCGGGGTCCCGACATTTAATTAGGTGGTTCATGTTATTTATCTACCCCGCAATTAAATGTTGTTTTACATGGCAAAAGATAATACGGGTTCGCTACACAAGTTTAAATGAGGCCAATATAAGGCTAGATTTGCCCGCATATGGGCCCCATATTTAATTATTAGGTGAATCGGCATAAGGCCCCCAAACCACATGAATGTATGCAAGTATGGCAATTAATGTGCAACAGGTTTTATGTTTAGCATTTATAAAATAGGGCTCGGAAAAGGGGTCACACATTAGGGTTTGACGATCTTGGGTTCCGGGGGTTCGGGGTTCGGCGGGGTCGTTCTCGGACTCCGGGGTTAGGGTCGTCGGATCGGGGTATAAGATCTAGTCGCACGAGCGTCAATGCTTCCGGGGAAGAACTTGTCGTCCAGGGTGTCGGTGTCCGGGGTGAGGTACTCGGCGTCCTCGAGGGAGTACTTGTCGCACATGTGGTCTTCGGATCGGGCTCCGGGATCGGTCTTCGGTTTCCACGGATCGGGGGTCTTCGGTCTCCGGGTGGGCGGTCTTGGCTATCGTGTAGAAGACCTTCGGTCATCGGATCCGTGTCGGCGCACCCGGGGTCTCGGCGGTACTTGTCGTCTCGCGAGTACAACCGTCACGCCACGACCTTGAAGGAGATCTTGGCGGTTGCTGGCTTCGGTTCCAGGACGGAGATCTTGGGGTACCGACTTCCATCTTGTGGTTATGAGAGTACCATCTTCATGTACACGTGCGAAATCACCACTAGCACCTTCTCACAAGTCCTCGCGGTACAACCTGCTGAGTCCAACACATGGGCATAGGCAAGTTCGTCGAGCACCTTGAAAGCGAGGGCAGAGACGCGACGACCCGCGGGCGGAGGCGGGCGGGGAGCCACGGCGCATGCTCGGCCGGCGGCGACGCGGGCCCGGCGACGGCGAGCAGCAGGGGGGGTCGAGGTGGTCGGCCGGCCGTCTCAGAGGCGGGGCGAGCTCGAAGGGCACGGGGCGGCGGCACTGGCCATGCCGGAGGCGGCGGGGTCCGGGGACGGGCGGCGGAGGGTGAGGTCCTGGCGGCGGCGGAGGGTGCCTGGGGCGAGGCGCGCGCGCGGGCTAGAGGAGGCGAGGGTCGCCGTCGACGGAGCCGGTGGCGGGCAGAGGGGGCTCGGGGAAGAAGGCCCGGCGGCGCGCGAGGCCCAGGAGAGGAGGCGGCGAGGAGGACTGGAGGGGGCGGGGATCCGGCGGTTGGCGGCGGAGCTCGGGAGGTTGGGCGGCGGGGAGGAACGGAGGGCGACGCGGGAGGCCGGCGGGGAGGTGGGTTCAGGGGAGGGCGAGCCAGGGGAGAGCGTGGTCGCGCCGGGAAGGAGAGGAGAGAGGAAGAGGGAGGTGCGGGGGACAGGGGTGCCAGGGGTGGGGCCCGTGGTGGGACCGCGTCGCGTGGGGGGGGCTGTGTGCGCGTGAGTGCGTGCGTGCTGGCGTGTGAGTGGGTGTGGTGGGTGTGTTTAGAGAGAGAGGGAGTGTGTGTGGTGGTGAGGGAAATGGGTTAGGCCAGGTGAGGTGGCATAGCGTGATAGGCTGAGGGGGGAGGGGAGAGATGACGTGGCGAGTTGCTATAGGGTGGGGTGAGGTGGAGGCTGGGGTGGGTAGGATAAGATTGGTAGCTGTAGGAATTAGGTGGACCGATTTAAATGGACCGATTATACTGGGGGTGGTCGTTCGGGTCGAACCGGCCCGTTCGACTGCCCCTACTGAAAATAACTTAACATCTTATTTAATTTACAATTCATTTGTAACTAGTTTTTGGACAAACAAAATATTCCGGAAGCAGCCGGGGTTTAATTTGAAATAGAAGGAGGACTAGTTCCAGAAAACCATAGACTTTCGCAGATAGTTTTTAGGCAAGATAATATGTATGATGATGACGATGCTCAAATGCAATGTGGCATGATGACATGAGCATGCGGTCATGATGATGCAATGCACAAAAACAACGCGATTTTCTAGTAGTGGTTTTGCGGGATGCCACACCTATGGGAGCCTTTAGGGCACAATCTCAAACAACCTAGTATCGATTAGCATACACCTCGCATAGCGAACCAATCCCTGTAACTCGGCGTATAGACCTTATAGTGATTTAAAGCAGGAGTAGGATTCCGCCACCGTTGTGGGATCTGAACCTGGGTAAGCTGTGTTACCTCGTACCCGTCAACCGTCCACCTTCCCCCACGTCTCTAAACACACACTGTGAGGACCCCTCTATAGCGTACTCGTCGGCAATACCACGACAATCGACCAGTTTTGATCTGATAATTAACCTGTCGATCTTGATCTCTTTTAGTTTCTTGCCGACTTGCCCCAGGCAGTAGCAGACTAGAAACAGCCAGCGGGAGCTCTTGTGCAGCTATGCCTCCTTCCAGCCCTGCATCCGTCAGTTCGTCTCCAACCAGTTGTACTTGATTGGGAATAGGAAATTGGGGATTAGGAACACGGAATTAGCGATTAAAGTCAGACGAGGTGAGCGAGGCGAGTAGGTGAGCCGTTCGGGATTAGATCAAGGGAAAATGAATCGGTGGAGTGTGGAAGTTTTTGGTTTTCCATATGTGTGCATGCGTTTGTTTACTGCCTGACGCTTGGTCTGGTCATGCGATGGGCCTTTTGTTTTTATCTCTACTTTGCCATATGTATACATACTATAAAAGTATAGGCCCCCTCTTTGCTTGGGTCCTAGGCAGTCGCCCCTCTTGCCCTGGGCCAGAGCCCACCCTGAGAGTACTTGAATTCTATTGTTCACACGTTCTTTTCTACCTTTTTTGGCAACTAAGTGGTGTTGACGAATTTGAATTTGAAAATTTGCAGCATGACAGATGTATGTTACCCATAACTTTTACACGATTCAACAGTGTTATTTTTTCAAGCGGGCTTCCACCCCTTTCCATTTCACAATAGAAATAACATGTTCAAGTTTAAGAAGAGAGGGGATAGGAAAACAGGAAGCGAGTTGGAGCAATATAAGCAAACCCATTGTGTGCATTCGCCATAGAAAGCACAATGTGGGACAAAAACCTAGTACCACCATTTCTCACAAGTTCAACATCAAATGTCTAATCAAAGTTCCAAAATAGAAGAAATGCGAACAACTAAGGGTAGTTCAGTGACCACCAATGACCACCAAGCGAAGACTACTCCAAGCAAACTAAGATTCCCACCAAGTAGCTAAGCGCTAATAATCATCAGCAGGGGGTGAGGGATAACTCTAGAATTCCCACATGAGAAGATAATAGTAATCGTTCATATCAGCCTATTAGCACCATCATCAAGCATTTCTTTGTCATCTCCCTTCTATAGACATGTCCAATATATAAGCAGAGATAAGGAGAAAAATGTGATTTCACTTGGGGGTTTAAGTTTCTGCTTATCAAAAGTGATTTTATTGCGTGTATTCCAAATGGCCCAACAAATGGAAGCAATCGAGACCACAATTTTTTTCTCTGTTAGGTAAAGGAATGCAACCACTCCATGGCTTGCCAGAAGTTGTTAGGAACACAACTAGTACCTATAGCTCCCAAGCACACCCCAAACCACTCTGGAAACATGATAAGTAAAGAAGAGATGATCATTTGTCTCCACGTGATCACAGAAGGAAGAAAGGGGAGACCCAAGCTAGTTCCTTGTCCTTATATTCTTCCTTGTAAGAATAACATCCTGACAAAGTTGCCACATAAGAACTTTAATCTTCAGGAGAATTTTGGCATGATCCATTTTTTACTAGAGCCAGCAATGTTCCTTTCAAGCCATTTGTAGATTGGCATGGTAGTAAAAAGGCCACTAGGGTTGAGAAACCATGATATGTTGTCAGGGACATGGGACAAGTTCAAGGAAGAAATGGTTTCACAAATAGAGGTCCACTGTGAGTTAACATTTCACCATGAAGGATACATCAAAAGGGAATAATGTAATTAGCCTCAATCAACTGTTTAGCGGTGCACTCTTGAAACTGACGAATCTCAAAAGAAATAGGATATTTTTCATAGAAAGGAGGCTCATCGGTAAGAGGATCTTTCACAATCTGGTCAAGTTACCATTCTCTAGATTGATTTTTCTCCCAGCAAAATAGGTTTCTTTAACTTTCAACAAAGCTTTCCAACAACGGGAATCAGTAAATCTCTCTTTCACACTAGCTGTAGTTTTGTTTGTGAGATATTTGACCTTAATTTTTTTTGACAAAGACAATCATGATTTTGAAGCTTCCACCACCATTTAATGAGGAGACTCATGTTTTGCTTCCTTAAATCTTTTATACCGGGGCCACCTTTTTTCTTGGATATACAGTCCCTGCACCATTTAACCATATAGTAGCCTCCTTTATTTTTTACCATGCCAAAAAATTTCCTTATATTTTTGTTAAGTTTTCAATAAAGGTTTTGTTCAAGAGTGTTATATCTTATAAAAGTTGCTATTGTTTTGTCTCAAATTATTTGTCACGATTTTGGTCAGACTTTGTCTAGATACGTACTACCTCCATCCAAAAGCTTAAGACTTTTTTTTAAAAGTCAAGTAACGGAAAATTTGACCAAATTTAAAAAAAAAACAAGAACTATTATATTATATAGATACATGTGAAAATATGTTTCATGATGTATGAAAGGGTATGATTTCATATTATAAATATTAATATTTTTTATAAAACTTGGTCAAACTTTACATAGTTTGATTTTTGAAAAAAAAATATAAGCCTTAAGCTTTGAGACAGAGGTGGTATATATTATATGTGTGTTTTAGTGTTTTTTTCAAAATGGGGAGCGAAGACTCTGCATCAATTGATGCACACGGCCTCATTTATTGCAACGTTCAAAACAAGATTCAAAGTGCTACATTCATGGATCAGAGAGGGTTGAGACATGTATCAACCATCTAAAAAAGAATAGCAATATAAAGTTATCCATTATGTAGTCTGCTAGTGTGACGCCACCTAGTAGCCTGAAAATAGAAGCCTTGTGTAACCATTAACAACCGGTTGCATCCAGTATTCATAGGCTCCCGCTGATCCATCGAAAGAATGTAGGGCCATAGTTGTATTTAATGCGCCACCAATCGAATAACCTGCAAAAAAGGGTACCGTTTGTTTATTAAAGATGATGTTATTTCTGGACGTCCATATGGAACAACATGAAGCAGATACTCCAATACATATTCTCGCTTTAGTCTTTTTATCAACCCTATTTAGCCAATTTCCAAATATATTTTTAATATTGGACGGTGGAGGTATATTATAAGTGAAGAAATATAATTTGCCAAATAATGGAAACAAATGGGCATGAAAGAAACAAATGCTCTATAGACTCCACTGAATCACAAAAGCAACACTTCTAATAGCCATTCCATTTATGCTTAGCCAAGTTATCTTTTGTTAGTAGCACTCTGTTCTTAAAAAACCACATGAATATTTTGATTTTAAGTGGGATTTTTAATTTTCAAGGATACTTGTGTAAGAATCTTGTATGACCATTTATTTGATCTAAATACATAGACTTTATAGCGAAGGTACCCTTTGTGGTTAATTTCCTAACAAACTAATCAGGGTGGTCTGTAAGATGAACCATCATTATACGTTGGCATAAGTGCAACCACCGTGTCCACTTATTACCAATCAAACTTCTCCTAAAAATAATATTAAGAGGTGTTTATGCAAGAACATTTGCCATCAGCACATTTTTCCTTTAAACAGTATTGTATGAGGTCAAATATTGTTGTACTAGTGATGTATCACCTAGTCAAACATCTTCCAAAAACGGACTGTTTCACCTTTGCCGATTTTAAAAATCCCATTAGCAAAGAACATTTCCTTCAGCATAAGAACTTTCTAAAAAGGGAAAATCTGTAGTTTTTTTTTATACCTAAGACAAAGTTTTATTCTGAAGGTATTTTTTATGTAATAATTGTTACCACATCCCATCTTTAGTTAGTAATTTAAATAGCCATTTTCTAATTAAACACATATTATTTATCTCAAGAACCTCTATACCTAAACCCCCCTGATCTTTAGGGCGACAAACAATATTCCACTTTGATAACCTATATTTCTTCTTAATGCCCATACTTTGCCAAAAAAATCTGGACCGGAAGAAATTCAGGCGTTTTCTTACATCCTTAGGTATCTCTAAGAAAATGAGAGCATAAACATCGATAAACTAGTTAAAACCGAGTTAATTAGAACCAGACGATCCCAAAAGGATAGCAATTTTCCTTGCCAGCAACCTAGCTTTGAGAGAAAACGGCTCTCCACATGATTTCATTCTGAATTTCTTAGTTTTCTATAATGGATAGGTACTCCAAGATAACAAAATGGAAGTGAACCAGTTTCGCAGCCAAAAAAATTCCTATATTCAAGTTCCAACTCTTTCTCTTTACCAAAACAAAAAAAATCACTCTTGTGAAAATTAATTTCTACCCTAGACAATTGTTCAAAAGTAGAAAGTATTAGCTTCATATTAACAGCCTTTTCTAGATTATGCTCCATAAGAAGTATGATATCATCTGTATACTGAAGAATAGAAACCCACCATCCAGCGTTTTAGTGTGTAGTTTAGCTTATTTAAAACTAATTTCTTCCATAAAAATCTAGGCAACTAATTTGAAACAAAGGGAGTATCCCCGACACCCTGATGGCCTCCCCTGGTCTCCCACCTTTTTTTGTTTTTTCCTTTGGGCGTTGATGTGCTGTGGTTCCAGCGTTGGTGCGACTTTTTTCCTTTTTCTTTGGCCACGGCCGTGTTGGTTGTATGTCTGACTTTGTACTTGGATTGTGCTTTATTTATAAAGCGGGACGCAAGCCTGATTCGAAGGAGTATTATTCTCGCGTAGTTTTTTTTGTTCTTGAATTTGGCGCGATGCACCACTACACCCATACCTCGAATCTCAAAGGTGATAGTGCAACAAATGATCAGGAATCAGATAGGTGTCGTGTCAATGAAGATGATCACTCGCTTTTCACCCGGCTATGCTTCCAAGCGGGAATCTTATTTGCCCACACAGGCGCCTCCTATACATACATCTCACATTCCTAGCTAGCTCCCTCCCAGCTCCAGACCACCGTCACAGCGATCACCTTGTGAGCGCTCGCTGCAAAGTCCAGCTTGCTTCCACACCACATCCATGGCGTACAGAGTGCTGGAGGTCACCCTCCTGTCGGCCAAGGACCTGAAGAACGTGAACCTGATCACGCGCATGGAGGTGTACGCCGTTGCCACCATCTCCGGCGACCCGATCACCCGGCAGTGCACCCCGCCGGACCCCCACGGAGGTCGCAACCCGACCTGGAACGCCACGCTCCGGTTCGCCGTCCCGCCCACCGCCGACGCAACCATGGGCGGCGGCTGCCTCCACATCCTCCTCCGCGTGGAGCGCACGTTCGGCGCCGACCGCGACGTCGGCGAGGTCATCGTGCCCCTAAAGGAGATCCTCGCCGGCGTTGGAAGCCACGGCGGCGAGGACTTCGGCGGGCCCACACTGCCGCAGTTCGCGTCCTACCAGATCCGCAAGGTGCACCGCACCGAGGCGCGCGGCGAGCTCTACCTGACGTACCGTCTCGGCCCCATGATCGCGCCACAGCCGGTGGAATGGGAAAGTGACGACGACGACATGTCCATCGGGGCGTCCGTGTACCCGTCACCAGAGAAACAGATGCCGCCGCCACCGCAAGCTTTCTGGCCCGGGCATTTGGGCCCGCCGCCTGAACCGCAAGCGTTCTGGCCGGGGCACGTGCCTGCGCCGGTGCTTGGGAAACCTGCACCGGCCGTCTATGTGGCTGTGCCCCCGTCGACTGCGAAACCGCCCGGGCATGGGGCCTGGCCTTCGCCACCGACAGCAGCCGTGGCCGTGGCGACGACTCCGAAACCTTACGGGTACGAGGCCGTGCCACCATCTGCAAAACCAGCAGGCGTCACACCGGCGCCTCCAAAGCCAGCCGGCGAACATGTTACCGCGCCACCGTCCCAGAAACCATCTGGTCAGGTGGTGCCCATGCCACCGTCCCCGAAACCAGCCGGGCGTGTGGTGTCCATGCCGCCGTCTCCGAAACCAGCCGGACAGGCTGTGTCCATGCCGCCTTCTCCGAAACCAGTCGAACGTGCGGTGTCCATGCCGCCGTCTCGGACCCCAGTCGAACGTGCGGTGTCCATGCCGCCGTCTCGGACACCCGCAGCAGGGCCTGTGGTGTCCGCGCCACCATCAACAACTCCACTCGAGCGTGTGGTGTCCATGCCGCCGTCTCGGACACCAGCCGTGCCTGCGGTGTCCGCGCCGCCGTCCACAAATCTACTTGGGCGTGTGGTGTCCATGCTGCCGTCTCGGACACCGGCCGGCCTGCCTGCGGTGTCCGCGCCACCTTCAACAAATCCACTCGAGCGTGTGGCGTCCATGCCGCCGTCTCGGACACCGGCCGGGCCTGTGGTGTCCGCGACGCCGTCAGTAAATCCACTTGGGCGTGCGGTGTCCATGCCTCCTGCTTCTCCGAAACCATCCGGCCAGGTGGTGTCCATGCCGCCGTCTCACAAGCCCGCCGCGCAGGCGCAGCATGTGTCTGTGCCGCCGTCTCCAAAACCAGCGGGACAAGTGGCCATGCCACCGTCTACAAAACCTTCTGAGTATGTCGCCGTGCCTTCGTCTCAGAAACCGGCTGCACATGTGACCGTGCCGCCGTCCCCGAAACCATCGGGCCATCATCAAGCCGTGCCACCGTCACCACAACCCGCCGGACATGTAACTGCGCCGCCGCCGCCAACTCCCAAACCATCCGGCCATACCATGCCGCCGTCTCCGAAGCCAACGGAGCATGTGTCCATGCCACCGTCTCCAGCACCATACAATCACGCGTTCATGCCGCCCTCTCAAAAGCAAGCCGCCGGACATGTGTCTGTGCCGTCGTCTCCAGCACCATACAATCATGCGTTCGTGCCGCCCTCTCAGAAGCAAGCCGCCGGACATGTGACCGTGCCGCCGTCTCCAGCACCATACGGTCATGTATCCATGCCGCCGTCACCGAAGAAACCAGCCGTCCATGTCCATGTGACCGCGTCACCGCCCCCAAAACCAGCCGGGCTCGTCGCTCCCAATCTGCCGGCGACGGCAAATACCAGCAGCAACATGGAGTTCGGTTGGGGGCTTGGAGCAGGGCTGGTCAGCGGCGCGATCAGTGGGATTCTCGCCGGCGGCAATAGAGGAGAAGCGACCTCGTTTTCACCGGATGTCGGTCCGTTCGGCCGTAGCCGTCAAGCGTCTGTGTCCAAGTCTAGCGGGTACGGCAGAGATGTTTACATGCAGTAATAATAGCTAGTAATTAAGGTCGAGAGTTTTCTTAGCTCGAGATACGAGTTGCATAAACACAGTAGTACTACTAGTACATGCATGTACCGGAGGCCGCGGAGGGCATTATTAACCAGGTGCTAGCTTGTAGTACGGAGTATAGTTTTTGGACTAAGGTTCTACGCTCGTAATTAAGTTTCAATATATATATCAATCAATCAAGAGTATAGATTGCATACAGGAATAAATTGCAACAGGCTACACACGTGAAAATCAACAGACCACTATACAAGATCCAAACAAGAATAAGCAACAGGGAGAACATATTTAGGTTGGACAACAATCCAAGCGAACAAAATGCTTGTAGATGTACACACATCGAGCATCTTCACTTCCGTGCGTCACGATCACTCTCAAGGCAGAGAGAGGACGATAGATCGAATAATCTTTTACCACCCGGCAAAAGATCACCATTAGACTATCAAGTGGCCAATAGTTATCCAGTAAAAGAACTTAAAAAGGGCACGGAAAAGATGAATTGATTCAGATCTTTCGGAGTGGTTGGTTTGTCGGTTATCTCGCCACCTCTGATGGTTCACCCCCTCCTCGGAGCCATCCGTGATAAACTTCTGGTACGATGGTGTGGCGGTAAAGGGACCACTTCGTCCCGCTCACGCTCTACAGTCATGGTCTACGTTACCCCCCTGTTCGCGGACGCCTTGACTTGCCCTTGTACGGATGGTGAAGAAGAGGAGACCTCCGACCCCTACATCTCAGGTGTCACCCGAAGAGGCCTCCCCCTCAACTCTGGCCATGCCCTTACTGCCTGACGATTTCGGTCATCAACATACTTCGGCTGGGCATCAACGCATGGAAACAACTCAGGGAAAATAGGTCATTGCACTACCACTTGTAGAAAACAAGGCTTCCATCGAAGCCACCCGAAGTGATCAGTCCCGATTGCTTTACGAATCGGGACTAAAGCTCACATTAGTCCCGGTTCATAAGGCCAGGACGACGTACGGGGCAGGACAACGATCGATCCCAGTTCATGAGGGATCTTTAGTCCCGTTTCATAGCATGAACCGGAACTAAAAGGGTTTCGACGCACGTGGCAGCTGCCGCAACCCATTTAGTCCTGATTTTTGGTAGGAATCGGGACTAAAGGTCCATGTTCCTGTATATATACCCCAGGCCCACATGCTTGTGTGAGCTAATTTGTTTTTCCCCTCTAATGCATAAGTAGTGTATGTTGTTTTGTTTTTCCCTTCTATACACAAGAGGTGCTCGATAAAATGTGTGAGAGCATGATGCCACTTGAGTTCACCCAAAACCAACATGATATGAAGTGCCTGAGCCACACTTCATCTTTGTCCTCTTTCTTTCCTCCTCGATCGAGGTTAGCAACTTAATCTTTTCATCTGTCATTGATGCAATCCATGTGTCGATGTACAGAGGTTATTTCTCTAGATGTTCTGTAATGATTTTTCATAAAATTAATTATATAAGATGAGCCGGCAATGGATGTATGGTGACCGACGCACTAGCGAGTTCATTACGGGCCTTCATAATTTTATCGGTGTGGCTGAGGCAAACAGTCTGAATGGTTTTATGTGTTGTCCATGTCTTGTATGTTAGAATCAGAAGGATTACTCTTCCTCGAGAAACCTTCACACCCACCTGCTTCGGTCTTGTTTCTTGCCTAGCTACAATTGTTGGACCAAGAACGGAAAAAGAGGGGTTATGATGAAAGAGAATGAAGAAGAAGAGGATGATGAGAACTATCCTATGTTTTCTGAATACGGTGATACTGCAACGGATGAAGCTGAAGATGAAGAGGCACCAGATGAGCTTGTTGATGATCTTCGCTGGGCCATTGTTGATGCACAGAGAGAACGCGAAAGTGAAAATGAGAAGTTGAAGCGCATGTTAGAGGATCACAAAAAATTGTTGTACCCAAATTGCGAAGATGGCAACACAAATCTTGGTACCACACTAGAATTGCTGCAATGGAAGTCAGAAAAATGGTTTACCTGACAAGGGATTTGAGAAGCTACTGAAAATAATGAAAAAGCTTCAAAAGAATAACGAATTGCCTGCCACTACATACAAAGTAAAGAAGGTTGTCTGCCCTCTAGGATTAGAGGTGCAGAAGATACATGCATACATTAATGACTGCATCCTCTACCGCGGTGAGGAGTACGAGAATAAGAATGAATGCCCAGTATGCGGTGCATTGCGGTATAAGATCAAACGAGATGACCCTGGTGATGTTGAGGGCGAGCACCCTAGGAAGAGGATTCCTGTTAAGGTTATGTGGTATGCTCCTATAATATCACGGTTGAAACGTTTGTTCAGAAATAAAGGGCATGCCAAGTTGTTGCGATGGCACAAAGAAGACCGCAAGAAAGACTCGATGTTGAAACACCCCGCTGATGGGTCGCAGTGGAGAAAAACGAGAGAGATTACCCGGGCTTTGCAGATGATGCAATGAACTTAACGTTTGGTCTAAGTACAGATGGCATGAATCTTTTTGGGAAGCAAAGCTACAGTCATAGCACCTGGCCTGGAACTCTATGTATCTATAATTTTCCTCCTTGGTTGTGCATGAAGCGTAAGTTCATTATGATGACAGTGCTCATTCAAGGCCCAAAGAAACCCGGCAATGACATTGATGTGTACCTAAGGGCATTATTTGAAGAATTTTTACAGTTCGAGCACTAAAATGGCGTACGTGTGTGGGATGATCACAAGAAGGAGGAATATGACCTATGAGCGTTGCTTTTCGTAACAATCAATGATTAGCCTGCTCTTAGTAACCTTTCAGGATAGACAAACAAGGGATACAATGCATGCACGCACTATTTAGATGAGGCTAAAAGTATATATTTGGATAAATGTAAGAAGGTCGTGTACCTGGGGCATCGTCGATTTCTTCCGACCAGGCATCCCATAAGAAAGAAAGGCAAGCATTTCAAAGGTGATCCAGACCACCGGAAGAAGCCTGTCCACCGTACCGGTGAAGATATATTAGGTATGGTCAAGGATCTAGAACTAATCTATTGAAAGGGTCCTGACGGTCAATTGATACGTTGGAAACGTATCTATAATTTTTGATGCTCCATGCTTGTTTAGTATCTACTTTGCTTTACTTGTCCATACTTTGAGGTGCTTTTTACATATTTTCTGGTACTAACCTATTAACAAGTTGCAACAATGCCAGATGCATGTTTTCTGCTGTTTTTGGTTTCAGAAAAGTTAGTAAAGAAATATTCTCGGAATTGAACGGGACGAAGGACAAAGTCAATAACTTTTCGTGGGGAACAAGAAGTCCAGAGGAGAGACGAGGAGGCTGGCCAAGGGGGCCAGACCCACCCTAGGCGCGGGTGGGCCCTACCCCGCGCCTGGGTAGGGTTTGCCTGCCCTGGCTGCCGCCTCGGTCTCCCCCTTTACCTATAAGAAGCCCCCGATGCAGAAACTCTGAGAACCCAATCAGAAATCCACGAAACCGTCTGTAGCCGCCGCCACCATCGTTCCTAGATCGGGGGGATCTAAAGCTCTTCCCGACACCCTGCCGGAGGGGAGATCATCACGGAGGCCTTCTCTCCGGTATGATTTGTGAGTAGTTCCACCTTGGACTATGTGTCCATGTAGTAGCTAGATGGTTGTATCTCCTCCTTTGTGCTTTCATGTATAGATCTTGTGAGCTCTGTTCATGATCAAGATCTAATCTATTTGTAATCATGCATGTTGTGTTTGTGGGGATCTGATGGATATTGAGATTATTATGTTGGTTTGATTAATGGTTCTATCTTTATGATTCTATCATGTCTGTGTTGTTTGTGATCTTGCATGCTTTCCGTTGCTAGTGGTTATCTTGGCCAAGTAGTTGCTAGTGACTCCCAGAGGGAGTATTTATGCTCGATAGTGGGTTCATGCCTCTAGTTTTCAAGGGAAGTGACAATAATCTCTTAGGTTGTAGATGTGATGTTGCTACTAGGGAGAAAACAACGGTCTCTTGTTCATGGAACATGTGGACTATTTACCTTACACACTTTGCTTAAAGAAGTTGTCTGTTGCTTGCAACTTAATACTAGAGGGGGTTCGGATGATAACCTGAAGGTGGACTTCTAGTCATAGATGCAGTTGGATTACGGTCTATGTATATTGTTGTATTGCCCAATCAACCTCATAGGATCTTTCTGGCTAGTAATTGCATTGTTATGCCTTGCTCAGTTCCTGTCAATTGCCTCGCTGTAATTTTGTTACCCTTTATGCCATGTTGTTTATCTAAGGAGAGCACCTCTAGTGAACTATGGACCCCGGTACAATCTTTACCATTGATACATCTTCCACTGTTATTTGTTTACTTGCTGCAAACCATTACCTTCCACACCATACGTTTAATCCTTTGTTACAGCAAACCGGTGAGCTTCACAACCTCACTGATTCGTTGGGACAGAGTATTGAGTTTGTGTTGTGTAAGGTCTCCACGTTGCTTTCAACACCTGTGTGACGTTTCCTTCCTCCTTCTGGTTCGATAACCTTGGTTTCTACTGAGGGAAATTTTGCTGTTGTACTCTGCATACCTTGCTCTTGGGGTTTCCAACGAAGGAATCTTCCTTCCTGTTGAGTGTAGCATCATGTAATTTCTGGCGCCGTTGCCGGGGAGGCTAGGGATGTCTTCACTAGGGGAGTCCTTCACTTCCTTTCTCTTTACTTTATTTTTAATTTGCTTTGTTTCTTTTGCTTGGTTTTGTTTGCCTCTTTCCAAAAAACCCAAAAAAATTAGTCTAGTTTGGTTTGCTTTCCTTATTTAGAAACACAAAAAAAATAGTTCCTGCTCTAGCTGCTGCTCCCTTAGTTCTCTCTGAAAAATATTGCAATAGGTAGTGGCTCCATAATTGGGAAAGATAATATTGAAGAATTCTTTAATTATGTTAGCAAGCATGAGGATATTGAGAATAAATCTATAGGAGAGCTTGCTCCTAATTATGAAATGGCTTCAGCTTCTTTAGTCCATATGTTGGAGGCTAGGTTTCTTAGCCTTAACCCCTTCATGCAATTCTTATTCCTAAAACTAAAAGAAGAGAAGAATGTTGAAAAAAGGGAATTCATCTTTGAAACTTTATTAAAAGAATTCCATGATGTTACTAGGGAGGCCAAAAAGGTTTTTGAATGTTTCAATATGCTAGGTTCAAGTGTATATGTTGTGGGTATTTCTGATGAAACTAAGCCTAGAGAGGAATTCAATATACCAATACCTTATAAGCTTGATGGAATGCATGAAGCCTTTGAAAAATAACTTCGATTGGATTGCCCCTGAAAATCTTTTTGACGAAGGTAGTAGACCAAAGAGAGATGACAAAGGATCCTCCAAAACCCATTTAGATGAGATACATTTCATAGTTGAAGATTTTGCAAGTATGAATGTTAATGCTTCTTCATTTGAAAATACTTGATTCTTCTTGCTTCTTGTGCCTAACTTAAAGGCGTTAAAGAAAAGTAATTGTTGGGAGATAACCCAAGAGTTTCCTTAAGTCTTGGAAGTTATTACTACTGTAATGACCTCTTCTTATCCTTTTTGTTTGCTTTTTGTGCCAAGAATGACCTCTAATGAGAGGGAAGTAAGATTTGGGGAGTTGCTGTCCCAAAACAGATTTCTGTCCTCCACCAAAAAAATTGTGAGGAGGCTCTGTAACTCGGATTGAGCTCAAAATTTACGAATAAATCCCCCAGTATATTGGATAACTTTCGTTAGTTCAACACTTTTTTATTTGATCAACAGAAGATGTTCTAAAAAATTCGTTTCTACCTGATGGTCTGTTTTGACATATTTCTGTCATTATTTGCATTTGCTTCTTATTGATTCCTTTTTTAGCTCTCTTCAGGTAAATTGAGTTTCTTTGAAGGAGTTACTTCAGTAGCTTGTGTTTTTAGTGAAAAGCCTTGCTGTTCCAAAGCTTTTCCAATGGTCTAATATCTTTTGAATAAGCTAATGTTGCTAATGAAGATTGTGTGAAGTTTTGTATGAAGGAAAAATTTCAGGTGTAGAGAGAGAATGATGCAATGAGATGAAGGATGGACAAAAGCTCAATCTTGGGGATGCCACCATGGTGTCACCCCAAGAAATATCCAAGAGGTACAAGCGTCAAATCTTGGGGATGCCCAAGGCATCCCCTTCTTCATCAATAAAAAGCTCAGGTCTGTCTAGACACTTTATTTTTATTGTTTCATGCACAGTTGTGTTGTTCTTGGAGCATCTTAGTTTTCATTTGCTTTGCTTAGTTTGTTTAGTTTTCTTTAGTAATTTGGACCCCCATTATCGCTGTGTTGTTTTGCAAAAAAGTTTTCTTGGTGTTTGGAAAGGAGTAGTAAGTTTTTGCTTGAAGTGCAAGAGGAGCCTGCATTGACTGTGACTTAGACTTTAGCATGACATGCTAGGTGTTGTTTTAGCATTATGCTTAGTGATTATTGCTGTAGCATGTCTTGTTCCAAACAATTGGGATTTCTTAGTGTGCCTTGAAAAAATTATGCGTTGTTTTAGCATGCAAAAGCATAGTATTGTGGTATTCTCCTTTGATGTTTTGCTTGGGTTGACTTGCCACATGCTTACACCATGTTATGACTATGACAAGTCACCATTATCCTCTATGATCATTTAGTCCTTGACGTGTAGTACCACTTTTTGCTTTGATTAGTTTTCTTTGTTGCATTGCATAATTATGGCCATTATTGCTCTCTTAGTTGGTTGCTCCCAGTCTTTTGCTAGCCTCCACTTGTATGAGTAAGTTCTACTCATGCTTCCAACTCCCAAGAAACCAAGTTATTCCAAAGTGTCCATTATAAACTCCTATGCATTGGTGTGTTACACCATTCCAAGTATATTCTTGTTTTCAACTATCTTCCAATTAAAAACTTTTTTGTTGTGTGAAAACTTAGTGATTAAAGCCCTCACGAACTTGATGGCACATTTTATTCTCTGCCCCTAATAAACTTGAACCATTGAGGCAACTTTGTTGTATATGCTTGCACTTATAATTTGGGATTAGCAGAACCATGCTATCACGGGGAACGTTTTCAACATTCTCTTTTTGTACTTCGTTGATATCATGCTCTTTTGTCTATGGATGTTATCGGTGTGAAATGAAGTGGGAACTTGTAAGTCCATGGAGTTTGTATTCTGTGTTAGAGAAACTCCTGGGCCACTAGCCTAAGCCATGCCTAATCATGGTGGAAACTTGCAGCATCACCATAGTGGCATCTATGAAGCATTCTTCTTATAAAAAAATAGAGACACATTGAGAAAAGAGGAAAGAGAGAAAAAGGCACCATATTCCCATGGTACATAAGAAGAATTGCTGAGATGCTCATTGTCTGCTTGCCTTGTCATTTTGGTTATGGGAAAGATCCTGTACCATGTGCAAGGGGTACCCCGTTGGCGGTTCTCAATGATATGCAAATACTTACAGTGACAAGAAATTGCCTGGGCCCTAAGTTGAGTATCCATGAGGTGTAGCCCTCATACTCAAGGGACTTGAGATTTCCAACTTATACTTTGTCAAGCATATACTCCATCTTTGCCACTTTAACCTTAACCACTTCAAGATGCTTATTATAGGGGCAATGAGGGCTGAAAGCTAACTAGTACCATAATTTTTGGAAGCTCTTTTTGAAACTTGTAATCCCTACTTCCTTTACAAAAAGGCCTTTCTTCCACCATTATTTGAGTCTCCACCTTCTACCTTTAGGCACCATTAAGAGAGCATAGTTGCCATTCTGTGTGCAATGTTCCAAAGCTTATTAATTGATGCATATTGTGTTATTACTTGTTCATGTGCTATCTGTTTCTAGTCACCCTTGTGAACTTTGCAGGTGTCCTATGCATTATATTGCTACTCTATGAGGGACAAGTTGATTGCCACTATGCTATGTTTTCTGCATGTGAAACAAACAAACGTTTTTCAATACATATTATTCATGATCTTTGTTTGTAGCTTGCCATGTTGCATGCATAATTACTATGTCCTATTGTTAGAACTCCATCTTTCATGCACATGTTTAGAGTTCTTTGATCCCAGCTTTCAATGTTTGCAAATGGTTAGATCTTTATTGTGAGGGTGCATGTCACCTCAAAAATTATTCTTTTATCACTTACCTACTCGAGGACGAGCAGGAGTTAAGCTTGGGGATGCTGATACGTTGGAAACGTATCTATAATTTTTGATGCTCCATGATTGCTTAGTATCTACTTTGCTTTACTTGTCCACACTTTGAGGTGATTTTTACATGTTTTCTGGTACTAACCTATTAACAAGTTGCAACAGTGCCAGATGCCTGTTTTCTGTTGTTTTTTGTTTCAGAAAAGTTAGTAAAGAAATATTCTCGGAATTGGACGGGACAAAGGACAAAGTCAATAACTTTCCGTGGGGAACAAGAAGTCCAGAGGAGAGACGAGGAGGCCGGCCAGGGGGGGCCAGACCCACCCTAGGCACGGGTGGGCCCTACCCCACACTTGGGTAGGGTTTGCCTGCCCTGGCAGCCGCCTCGGTCTCCCCCTTCGCCTATAAGAAGCCCCCGATGCAAAAACTCTGAGAACCCGATCAGAAATCCACGAAACTGTCTGTAGCCACCGCCACCATCGTCCCTAGATTGGGGGGATCTAAAGCTCTTCCCGGCACCCTACCGAAGGGGAGATCATCCCGGAGGCCTTCTCTCCGGTATGATTTGTGAGTAGTTCCACCTTGGACTATGGGTCCATGTAGTAGCTAGATGGTTGTATCTCCTCCTTTGTGCTTTCATGTATAGATCTTGTGAGCTCCATTCATGATCAAGATCTAATCTATTTGTAATCATGCATGTTGTGTTTGCGGGGATCCGATGGCTATTGAGATTATTATGTTGGTTTGATTAATGGTTCTATCTTTATGATTCTATCATGTCTGTGTTGTTTATGATCTTGCATGCTCTCCGTTGCTAGTGGTTATCTTGGCCAAGTAGTTGATAGTGACTCCAAGAGGGAGTATTTATGCTCAATAGTGGGTTCATGCCTCTAGTTTCTGTCACATCCCAAAATTTTCCAAATTTTGAAATGTGAAAAATAAATAAATAAAGTAAATAATTGTTGAAATTTAGGGTGAAAAGAAACTTTTTTTTATTCGAAATGGAAACACCAAAACCCATTTTGATCAAATAAAATCCTAAAGGGATTTAAAAATATAAAGAAATAATAAATAAAATTATAAAAGTTGGAATCACCATTTTTGGATCCTTAAATAAAAATATATGGATTTTATAAGCAAAGGAAGAAATAAATAAATAAATAAATAAGGACTATTTTAAAAAGCCAAATTAAATCTTGGCCAAACAAATGAAATGAAAGATTTTTGTTTAACAAAAAGACTAAAGGATTATTTAAATAAAATCATAAGGATTTATTAATATCCATTTTTATTTAAGTAAAGACATTTCTCATTTTAAATGAACATTAAAACATAATAAAGTATTTTAAATAATAATTCAATGTGAATTATTTTTAAATAAAACCTACTGAAAAAGATTTGATAGAATTTAGAATTCAAATACAGTTTGAAAACATATTTAAATCTTATTTTGAAATAAAGACTAATGTCTATTTTTTTAAATAAATAATAGACCCTAAAAGATTAAATTAATTATTCTAAAATGGACTTTAGAATATGTTAACAAACAGTATTAGAATATACTCAAATTTTGATAAAGGTTTGAATTCAAATGGGGTTTGAATTATTTGAATAAAAATCAAAACAGATAAATAGAAAAGGAAAAAGAAAAAGATTCTGAATAAAAAAAAAGAAACAAAGACAGCCCAGAAGAAAGGCCTAGTCCAGCCCAGCAGCTAGCCCATCTTCTCTCCCCCACAGAAAAACGCTTCGCACCCAACAACACACCCGCTCCCTCACTGACGACAGGATCCCACGCGCACTTCCCCCTCTCGCTGACGAAGCTACCCCACCTGCTAGATGGTACCTTCCACCCGCGACATGTTCTTCCTCACCTTGTGACCATTTTCTGCCATTTGATTCTAGGCATAAATTCGTTTGAATGCGCGATTAATCCTTCCCCTCGACCATGCTATATTAAACGCCTACGTCTCCTCTATCCTATCCCCCAGACGCCACCCCCCCCTCTGCCCCTAGGCTGCCTGATTTTCGCGCTGCACTCCACTGTCTCCGACGAGCTACTCCGGTGAAATCCCGGCAACTCTGGCCACCTCCCATTCCCTAGCACCCACTGGATTATTCCCCATCGCCAGGCGCACCTACCCATAGCCTCAGCTCACCCGCACGCGTGCTAGAAGCTTGGCTTCGACATCACCCGAGCACCACCGAGAACGTCTTCAACTCCGGCGAACTCTCCAGGTAGTTTTCGTCCACCCCTGTCCCTCTCGATGATACTCATGTGATCTCCACCCTCGCCCGCGTCTAACGCCCCCTTCATTTGCCTCGGCATGACCTGTAGCCTCGCCCCCGTCGATGAACAGAAGCACCCGACGCTGACGTCGTGTCTGACGAGCAATCACCGCTACCTCCGAGCACCCCTCGACGAACTGACCCCACCTCGAGCATCGGTGCTTCCCGGCGAGTCTGATGAGCATCTTATCCCTCTTCCGCGCTTCCTGGTTCATCAGAAACGCCACCGCCAGAGCACCGCCGCCGCGCGTCACCGACGAGTGCCGCCAGTTCTTGGCAGATGCGCTGGTAGCCGTAGGATGCTTATCGTCTAACTAGGATTAGATTTAGACGAAGGGGTAAGTTTTGATCAGTGCCGCACGATCTAATTTAAATCCAATGACCCACAGAGAGCGATCCACGCGAACCGTTACCGACCAGTAAGAAAGCGCCACGTGGTCAGTGCTTTGATTTAAAAAACAGAAATGTATCTATTAGTTATTCAAACTTGCAAAATTCATAACTTTAAATCTACACGTCCAAATTTTACAAATTTTATATCAATGGAATCAGCAGAGAGAGTACTTTGCAATCATGCACTTTGTTTAATGAATTGCTTCTATAAAATTGGTTGTTTTTGCAAAAACTCATTTAGGCTTATATAAAAATTGTTCTAGAAATGATTTTTGAGTAAAATCTTTGGCAAATGGTTTGTTTTGAACCTACTGACCATAGAAAACAACTTGTGGATTTAAAAAACATATTTTGTGATACTAAAGAATAAATCTTTGAATAAGAACATTTATAGTTAGATAAAAATATTGTTTATGGTTTAAAAATGCTTTTTGAGAAAAACCTTTTGGAAATGATTGGAATCAAACTCTCTGAACCTAAACACCATGTTTTATGATTTAAAAATATATTTTGTGAACCCTAGAAAAATTATTACTTTGTTTAAAGGCATTTCTAACAAATAAAATATTACTTTGGTATAAAAATGGTTTATAGGTGAAACCTTTGCAAATGGTTTTAATATTAAACACTTGACCATAAAACACTAACATTTGTGTTTAAAAATTTATTTGTCAAACACTAGAAAATATTACTTTGGTTTGAACCATTTCTAGCAAAACAAAAATGACTTAAAATGGCCATTTTCACTAACTTGATATTAAATGATTTTACCACTTTTGTAAATGACCAATGGGAGCTTTAAAATGTCTATATCCTAATAGAAACCACTTTTCCAAATAAAACAATCTTTTGCATGCTTGCATGCATTGCTTGATTTTATTATTTTATGTGGTGAATTGTTTGAATGTTAGTTTGAATATTGCTTGCATGATTGAATTGTAGTGAAGTTTGTGATATTTGCAAGATCAAGGAGTGAACCAATATTATCTACTTAAAAGGCAAGTGACACTATCATCCATGTCCTACTATTTCATTACACTTAGTGGATTTTTGTAGTATGCATGATAGGACTACTATATTTTATGCTATGCTATATCCTATTAGGATATCCTTATATCTTCCTTAGTGAAAACATTGTAGTTGTAGTATGCTTAGCCCTGCTATATATTTGGGGTGGAATACCATATTATGATTATATAAAGTGTTGGAAAAATATATGTTTTATATAATAAAACAAGTACTCAATGAACCACCTGGGTGGAAAGAGGATACTCACTTTTGGACAAGGTGGCAACAAAGGGAACCATGTTTATATGGCTAATTTTTGTATGTGCACTAGAAGAAAACCACCCAGGGACTTAGAGATTGAACAAGTTTCTCCTACAGCCACATGCTAAATGGGCTCTGGCTTAGTCAACTACATAGTGGAAGACCCTTGCATTGGCATCTTCAGGTTAACTAGAATTGTGTATTGGAAATATATCCATACATTGGTGCCTGGTAGACAAGCTAGCATTGTGTATTGGGAGGACTTCTATGGAAAGACTTTGTCACATTCTCGATCTGTCAATACTCCATTTGGTGAGTACTTATCCAGCGGCCACTGGTGGCGTCAAGATGAGATTGTGTCATGTGGGTAAAGTGTACAACTTCTGCAGAAGATCAAAATTCTAAGTACTTAGCCGTGTCCCCGGTTACGGACAACTCTGAGCAACTAAGGCCTGAAGCTATGGAAGATCTCGACATTCCAATTTCTCAAAGTAAAACTTGATGGTGACAACAAGGGATTAGAAGCACTTGGAGTTTTCCAAGGAGTTCAGAAAGATTTACAAAAGATCAAAACTATTTTGAAAAGATAGGATAAAACTATATTTCTTTCTGCAAATGAGCCTAAACCCTACTTAGCCAAATATGCATGTAATGATAGGATCCACTTATTTCTACATAGTAGTGAAACTCGCCAATACAATTTAAATGTATTGACCCTGGTGGCTGCAACTTATTATGTTGCAGGTTTGTTTGATGTTAGTGAAGTGTGTTGATTAGGATTACAAGTCTACAACCAACATGACTGCCTGTGGCACTTTGAAGATGAAGGACGCCATGCTATATAGTTATTTCTGTTGTATTGTAATGAGATAGCCAAATGAGCTATGTAAGATGTAATGAATTATTTTATTCCTGGTTATAAGGTTGTAATATGACCTTTGTTTCTTGATATTACATCTTAACTGTGGATGCTAGCTATTGATCTAGGGACTAGCATTGTAAACACAGGGATCTCCACCTTATTAAAAGTTGGGACCTCTACAGTTTCCAAGGGAAGTGACAATAATCTCTTCAGTTGTAGATGTGTTGTTGCTACTAGGGAGAAAACAACGGTCTCTTGTTCATGGAACATGTGGACTATTTACCTTACACACTTTGCTTAAAGTAGTTGTCTGTTGCTTGCAACTTAATATTGGAGGGGGTTCGGATGATAACCTCAAGGTGGACTTCTAGTCATAGATGCAGTTGGATTACGGTCTATGTATATTGTTGTATTTCCGAATCAACCTCATAGGATCTTTCTGGCTAGTAATTGCATCGTTATGCCTTGCTCAGTTCCTGTCAATTGCCTCACTGTAATTTGTTTACCCTTCATGCCATGTTATTTATCTAAGGAGAGCACCTCTAGTGAACTATGGACCCCGGTCCAATCTTTACCATTGATACATCTTCCACTGTTACTTGTTTACTTGCTGCAAACCATTACCTTCCACACCATACGTTTAATCCTTTGTTACAGCAAACCGGTGAGCTCGACAACCTCACTGATTCGTTGGGACAGAGTCTTGAGTTTGTGTTGTGCAGGTATCCATGTTGCTTTCAACATCTATGTGACGTTTCCTTCCTCCTTCTGGTCTGATAACCTTGGTTTCTACTAAGGGAAATCTTGCTGTTGTACTCTTCATATCTTGCTCTTGGGGTTTCCAACGAAGCACTCTTCCTCCCTGTTGAGTGTAGCATCATCAATCTGTTCCGCATGATGCTACCGGGCACGCGCCCATGTGGAAGAATAAATCTATATTTTGAGAGCTACCTTATTGGAAAGTCCTAGAGATCTACTCTTCAATCGACGTGATAAATGTGATGAAGAATCTTTGCGTGAACCTGCTAGGCTTACTGGGAGTGTATGGGAAGAGAAAAGATACACCGAAAGCACGACAGTACCATAAACGTATGAAAGAGCACACATCATGCATCAAGAGAACAAGACGGATAGAAGGACGTCGTTCTGATGGCTATGCTTGTACCAAAACAGAGAAGGAAATATTTTTTGAATGCCTAAGCAGTATCAAGGTCCCGTCTGGCTTCTCATCGAATATAAAGGGATTAATAAATATGGTAGAGAAACAATTCTAGAATCTTAAGTCTCATGACTGTCACGTGATTATAACGTAATTGATTCTGATTGCATTGAGGGGGCTTCTGCCGAAAAATGTTTGAGTACCCATTGTGAAGCTATGTGCATTTCTCAATGCAATTTCTCAGAAGGTAATCGATCCAGAAATTCTACCAAGGTTACAGAATGATGTGGTCTAATGTATTGTTAGTTTTGAGTTAGTGTTCCCACCATCCATCTTCAATATTATAACGCATCTCCTGTTTCACCTAGTCGAAGAGATTTCCATTCTTGGTCCTGTATTTCTATATAATATGTTCCCCTTTGAGAGGTTCATGGGAGTCTTAAAGAAATATGTCCATAACCATGCTAGGCCAGAAGAAAGCATCTCCAAGGGCTATGGAACAGAGGAGGTCATTGAGTTCTGTGTTGACGTTATTCCTGACCTTAAGCCAATTGGTGTTTCTCAATTGTGACACGAGGGGAGACTGAGTGGAAAAGGCACGCTGGGAAAGAAAGTAATAATAAATAGAGACGATCATTCTTTCACTCAAGAACACTACACAGTTCTACAAAGTTCCACCTTGGTGGCTCCGTATATCAATGAACACAAGAATATTGTACGCTCCAAATACCCAGGACAGTCTCACGACTCGATTACACGTGAACACATGGAGATTTTCGGCGGTTGGTTACAAACACATCTCATGAATAACACCACTGTTGGAGATCAGCCATACTTATTAGCCAGGAGACCATCTTCGACTGTATTGACTTTCCACGGGTACGCGACAAATAGGAATACATTTTACATAATCGCCCAAGATAAAAATAGCACCAACCAAAATAGTGATGTCCGCATTGATGCAATAAACAACAACGGTGAAAAGGACACATATTATGATTACATAGAGGAGATATGAGAACTTGACTATAGACCTTATTTTAAGGTCCCTTTGTTTCGGTGCAAATGGATCAAGCTAACAGGAGGATGGGTTGAGGTAGACAAGAAGTACAGAATGACAACAGTGGATCTCAACAATCTTGGGTAGACAGACGAACCATTCTTCCTAGACAATGATGTGGCTCAGATTTTCTATATGAAGGACATGTCTACCAAACCAAAAAAAAAGAAAAAACAAGCAAACTAATACATCATACGATGAGCCAAAGCGCCACATATCCCTTTTAGGAAAAAGAAACATCGTGGGAGTGGAGGACAAGACAAATATGTGAGAAGATTATAATAAGTTTGATGAAATTTTGCCCTTCATAGTGAACACAGGCCCAAGCATCCTGTTAAATGATGAAGATACTCCATGGTTACGGCCGACGCGATCATAAGCAAGGCATTTTAGGAAACAAGTGATTATATGTATTCTGAATTTTTCCTTTGGTGGTTTTTGAGATTCAATCATGATACCAAGTTTAAAATTGCATTGGATCTCTGTAGAAACATCATATGGTGAGTCTAAAAATGATTTTTCAAAAAATCATAAGCATTAGATCATGTACTTGTAGTTCAAACCGGACCAGCTTCCTACCGATTCAGCAGACATTTGTCTTTTTCACCCGAGGTGGACGGAAAGATTTGAGATACCACGGTTGGGACATCGTCCATGTAAGGTGGTCTAATATTTTTGAAAAATGGGGTGGTATCATTTTGAATTAGCCCTTTGGTGGTTGCTTCACAAAACGCGTCGTTTTCGATGCTCAGAAAATGGAAAATGGCTTTTCCTTCCGATGAAAAGCAAAACTTCACCTGCAATATTGTTCGCCATCCCAAGATACACATGCCTACACAATATTGGCATAGTATCATATATTATGCCGTGATTCTAGCTATAACATTGGTCATTTTTACCGAAAGTCGTGAAACCTCGAACATGATAGCTCATTTTGAGAAGGAATTTTTGAGATGCAATCAATATACCATGTTTGGAATTTTTCCTTGCAACTATTTCACATAATATGAAACCATGTGAATGATTTTGTTTGGACCATTTTTGAATTTCTTATGCCCGTTTCAAAATTTTCCTGTTTAAAACTATGGTCAAAACGGTGGGCATGAAGATAGGGGATGAGCCTCGCTAAAACTTGCATTGGATCTCTGAAGAAACATCATATTGTGAGTCTAAAATGATTTTTTTCAAAAAATCATGTACCTATAGTTCAAGCCGGACCAACTTCCTACCGATTCGGCAGACATTTGTCTTTTTTACCCGGGGTGGACGAAAAGGTTTGAGATACCCCGGTTGGGACATCGTCCATGTAAGTTGGTCTAGTATTTTTGAAAAATCGGGTGGTATCATTTTGAATTAGCCCTTTGGTGGTTGCTTCACAAAACACCACGTTTTTGGTGCTTAGAAAATGGAAAATGGCTTTTCCGTGCGACAAAAAGGAAAACTTCCTCCTGCAACATTGTTCGCCATCCCAAGATGCACATGTGTGCACAATATGGGCATAGTATCACAAACTATGTCGTGATTCTGCATAATATGGGCACACTATCACAAACTTTTTACTCCATTTTTAGTCCCGGTTGAAGACACCAACCAGGACTTAAGGGGTTGCAGCAGGCTGGGGCTGGCGCGAGCCCATTTAGTCGTAGATGGTGTCTCCAACCGAGACTAAAGATGAACCTTTAGTCCCGGTTGGAGACACCAACCGGTACTTAAGGGGTTGCGGCAGGTTGGGGCCAACGTGAGCCCGTTTAATCCCGGATGGTGTCTCCAACTGGGACTAAAGATGAACCTTTAGTCCCTGTTGGAGACACCAACCGGGACTAAACATGGGTGGCGAAAATATTCGGTGGGTGGCGACACTACGTCATGGGTGAGTGTCGACACTATGTCGTGAGTGGCAGCACTATGCCAGTGAGTGGCAACACTATTTCGGTGGGTGGCGACTCTATGCTAGTGAGTGTTGACACTATGTCGTGAGTGGTGGCACTATGCCAGTGAGTGGCGACACTACTTCGGTGGGTGGTGGCACTATGACAGGGGTGAGTGTCGACACTATGTTGTGCCGCTTAATCTATAAATAGGCAAGATGCATCCTTGTGAAGTTATAAACTGCAAGATGCTGTGCGAGAGCAGGGAAACCACTATGGCAGAGCTTCTCAAAGTTGTCTTAGGATCCCGTCCTCAGACATCTTCGAGGATCTTGCCATAGAGTAACTCTGAAAGGATACAGATGCCGCCTAGAGGGGGGGTGAATAGACAGATTAAAACTTTTCCGAGAGTGGCTCAACAAAGGCGGAATTAAACTAGCGTTTATTTTGTCAAGCACAAAACCTAGAACAACTAGGGTTCACCTATGTGCACCAATAACTTATGCTAAGAAAGACAAGCAAATATGTGATATTAAGATATATATATATATACTTCAAGCATGATGGCTATCACAAAGTAAGGTTTATAAGCAAGAGCTCGGGTATAGAGATAACCGAGGCACGCAGAGACGACGATGTTTTACCGAGTTCCTCCCAACATGGAGTACGTCTTGTTTGGAGAGGGGGTGGTATCAAACCACCAACGTCACAAAAGGCCTCCCTTGTTCTCCGGTGAATCTCACCCCAACGGGATCGGTCCACACTTCCACTATCGGTGCACTTGTCGGTGTCAATCTGGAACCTCTCATAAAGTTGGGGAAATTCTCCACAACTTAATTGCACATGCCCCCAACAAACAAGCTTGGGGAAGGCTCCACAACTTAATTGTAGGCTCCAAGTAATCCACAAACCTGCAACACAACCAAACCGTCTAGGGTTCCAAGAACCCAAGAGTAAAAAGCTTCTCAACTTTCACCCAATCGAATCCTCACCGAGAACTCAAACCAATGCACCAAATGCAATGGCAAGAGCACAAGAAGTGCTCAAATCCTTCTCTCCCAAATTCCACCAAAGGTACAAAATATTATGGGGACATAAGAGAGGAAGAACAATGGAGAAAATCCACAAAATACTCCAAGATCTAGATCCCAATATGTTCCCCTCACTTAGAGGAGAGATTGATTGGTGGGGTTGTAGATCTAGATCTCCTCTTTCAAATCCCTCAAGAATATGCAAGAATCATAGGAGGGATTGAGGGGAAGAAAGCTCAATAAGGTCAACAATGGAGGTGAAAACTTACAAGAATGGTTAGGTAACCATTGGGGAAGAAAGGGCCCTTAAATAGGTCCCTAGAAATCCAACCGTTAGGCCTAGGAATCGCCCGGTACAGAGTCTCCGGACTAGGACCGGAGTCTCCGGTGTACCCAGGCCAAACAGGGACAATCTGGAGGACGAACTGAACGCGGTCCGGAGATAGACCGAAGGTTTAGTCCGGAGTCTCCGGTCTTACAAAAACTGGCAGAAAGACCAATACAAAAATATCCATAACTTTTGTATCCGGGCTCCGATTTTGATGATCTTGGGCTCGTTTTAAAGAGGAAAATAAGCTCTACAAGACAATACAGAAAAACATAATAGTCCAGCAAGGGAGGATAGAACCAAATGACGAACGGTTTAACCTCTCTCAAAAATACGAATCGGTAAAACCTCCAACATTGAAAACGTAATAGAGAATGCATATGAAATACGTTTTCGATGACCTAGAGCTTGTCATGGAGATTAACACAAGATATAAATCCTCACATGAGTAAGAACCAAATAATGGAAGGTTTTACCTATCTCTAATAGACAAACCGGTAAAACCTCCAATATCGAAAACGCAATAGAGAATGCATATAAAATCTGGTTTCGATGAACTAGAGCTTATTATGAATATTACGACAAGCTCTAGAACCTCATATGGATAAGATCCAAATAACAACCAAGAATTATGATGCCAAGTATGCAAAGGTGTGAGCTCTCTCTGAAGGATATGATCAAGCTACTCACTCGAGAGCCCCTCTTGATAGTACGGTTACCTATCCTATAAACCGGTCTCCCCAACTAGCACCATGAGACCGGTAAAAAACCCTATCAAGAAAATACCTTTGCCTTGAGTATATTCCACTTGAGCTTGACGATATCGATATTGTCCATGACACCTTTCTTGATTGTGCTAGCTTGGTGAAGTCTTGCAAATTGCTCCCCATACTGACTATGGGAGAGCCTCTCTTTTAGGCATATCTTCACATATCCATGATCACCATAATGATGGAAAGCCCCAAGTATATGATCTCTTCGAGATGCCTCATCTTAAACTTGCACTTAATTTCTTCTTTTCTTCATTATGTTGGTGCCTTGAAGGTACACCAGAGATATCACTCCATCTTATTCTTCAAGACACATTTTCCATAGGCTCAACACTCCCATGACCAATCTTTGGATAACTCCTTGAACATCTTGGTCATCACTTGATCTTCTTCATTTTCTTCTTCTTTCAACCTTGACACCACCACATGGTTCAAGCATTGCCAATGGACAATTCCTACAAGTGCAACTTGATACAAGCATTAGTCCATAGAGATTGTTATTAATTACCAAAACCACACATGGGGGCCAACATGCTCTTTCACACTCCCTAATATGTGAAATTTGTTAGCTCCCCCAGCGTATTGATCTATCTAGAGAAGTTATAAACTGCAATATGGTGCAAGAGGGACACCACTATGGAGGAGATTCTCGAAGATGTCTTAGGATCCCGTCCTCAGACATCTTCGAGGAGCTCGCCATAGAGGCACTCCCATATATTGATCTCGAGGAGATTCTCGAAGATGTACTAAGATATTATGTCTTATTATGGAGCTTTTGTGAATTAACCCTATTATTGTTACAACTTGTGAGTTTGATAAAGGCTTGAGAGCTCTGAGAATTGTGGGAAATGTCTTTAATCCAGGTTAGTTGCTCCAACCGGGACTAAAGGCCCCAAAAATATCTCTACTCCCAATTACTAATTTTAATAGTTAGACTAACTATTTTAGAAAACGGAAAATGGTTTTGGATTAGTCAATCGAATTCAAACACATTTTATGTTCAAATTTTTATTAGATTCGAAAGTATGCAAAAGATATGATTTAATGTGCCAAAACGAGATATAGACAGAATCCCCATATTGAAAATGATACCGAGCTTGGAGTTCATCACATTAATACAAGATAGATAGAATCCAAATTAATACAAGTTCATCTCATGTTATTATTGAAAAAGTTACTCCCAAAGTAAACCCACAAAACCCTTTAATTATACTTTATTAGATAGATATTTCTTTTAGGAACATATTTATATGATATATATACTTTTATTAGATAGATATTTCTTTTATGACCATTTTGATATGATATATATACTTTTATCAGATAGATATTTTTTATTTTTTATTAACATTGTAATATGCAATAAGGCGGGAAATATAATTTGTAGAAAAAATTCAATAACTATTTTTGAAAGTACCTTTAGTCCCGGGTCAAGCCACAAACCAGGACTAAAGGTGGGCGGTTGGCGCGCCCTCTGGAATGCTGCCAAAAACCTTTAGTCTCAGGTCATGGCATTAACCAGGACTAAAGGTCACACATTTATCCCCGGTTGATACCACAACCCGGGACTAAAGACCCTTTAGTCCCGGGTCATGCCACGATCCGGGGCTAAAGGCCCTGGTCATATAACCCACTCGCTCCTTCTCCCCAAATCCCATCTCATTATTGACTGAGCACAGGAGGCGCCAAAGATGACCATGAGCGAAGCCGGCAGGCTACCCAACTCCGTCGTGGTCCTCCTCCTCTCCGTCGTTGTCTATGTCGTCCGCCGTCGTAGCAGGCGCTTCGGCCGCCACACTCCTCCTCTCTGTCCGTGTGTAGGAGGCGCTCCGACCGCCACCACCATCGACCGTTGTGCGCCGTCGTCTGTGCGAGATCCAGCGCGCCACCACCACCACCAAACACCGTCGTCGCCGCCATATCCCTAGGTGCGCCCCTATCTCTCCCTCATCGATCCCCTCTCGTCTGAATTAGGGTTAGGTAGGGGTGGCGCCACTATGGGGACGGCAGGGGAGGCCGCCCTGGCTTCCCAGCGGCAGTGCGCACTCCGAACCCTTCTCGGTCGTAGGTCCGCAATTGACTTGATGCACGCATGCACGTCGACGGCATTCTCTTTCCCCTCGTAGTGTCTGTGCACCTGCCGGTACTCGCCGCAGCACCCACTGATGCGGCTCAGTTCACTGTAGAGCTTCGTTGGGATACCCCAAGAGGAAGGTGTGAAGAGCACAGGAGTAAGTTTTCCCTCAGTTATGAAACCAAGGTTATCGAACCAGTAGGAGTACGGAAACAACCCCAAGGTATTGCTAACAACTTGGAACATGCACAACGCAAACTCAAAACTTTGCCCCAACATATAGTGAGGTTGTCAATCTCACCGGTTTGCTGAAAACAAAGGATTAAACGTATAGTGTGGAAGATAGTAGTTGCTTGTAGAAAGTAAATGGTAACAGTAGATGATGTATCAATGATAAAAATTGGACCGGGGTCCACAGTTCACTAGAGGTGTTCTCCTTAAGATATATAACATGATGGGTGAACAAATTACAGCGGGGCAATTGACAGATTGAGAAAGCATAACAATGCATATACTAGACATCTTGACTCCTATGATATTTTATTGGGCATTACAACAATATACATAGACCGTAATCCAACTGCATCTATGCTAATAATCCACCTTCAGGTTATCATCCGAACCCCTTTCAGTATTAAGTTGCAAGCAACAAATAATTGCATTAAGCAATGTGTGTAAAGTAAACAATACAATTGTTCCATGAACAAAAGATTGTTGTTTTCTCCCTAGTAGCAACAACACATCTACAGCCTTAGAGATTTCTGTCACTTCCCCAGATTACTAGAGACATGAACCTACTATCGAGCATAAATAATCCCTGTTGGAGTCACGGACATCTACTTGGCCAAGATAGCTACTAGCAACGGAGAGCATGAAAGATCACAAATAACACAGACATGATAGAATCAATAATCAATCTGACGTAGTATCTCAATATCCATTGGATCCCTGCAAACACAACATGTATGATTACAAATAGATGATCTTGATCATGAACGGAGCAAAGGAGGAGAAACAACCATCTAGCTATTGTATGGACCCATAGTCCAAGGGTGAACTACTAACGCATCATACCGGAGGTTGGCATGGCGATGAAGAAGGCCTCCGGGATGATCTCTCCCCTCCAACAGGGTGTCGGGAAGAGCTTCACATCCCCCCGATCTTGGGACGATGGTGGCAGCGGCTATAGACTGTTTCGTGGAGATTTGATTGGGTACTTAGGGTTTCTGCATCGGGGTGCTTTTATAGGCGAAAGGGCAAGGTCGGTGGGCACCCGAGGGGCCCACACAATAGGGCGGCATGCCCTAGGGTGGACCCGCGCTGGACCTAGGTGTGGCCACATCGAGCCCCCCCTTCGGCTGCCCTTCGGACTCTGTGTTCCTTCTGGTAAAATATTGACTTTGGCTTTTGTCCCGTCCAATTCCGAGAATATTTACTTACTAGCTTTTTTGAAACCAAAAACAGCAGAAAACAGGCAACTGGCACTGCGGCATCTTGTTAATAGGTTAGTCCGAGAAAATGTATAAAAATACCTCAAAGTGTAGACAAAACATAACAAAGTTGATAGTAAACAAGCATGGAGCATCAAAAATTATAGATACGTTTACGATGTATCAAGCATCCCCAAGCTTAACTCCTGCTCGTCCTCGAGTAGGTAAGTAAGCAAAAGAATAATTTTTGAGGTGACATGCACTATCACAATCTTGATCAAACCATTTGCAAAGCATTGATAACTGGGATCAAAGTAATCTATACATGAGCATGAAAGATGTAGTTCTAACAATAATACATAGCAACTATGTTGCAACATGAAAAGGAATAAAAAAAGATCATGAGTAACAATGCATTGAAAGACGTTTGTTTGTTTCGCATATAGAAAACATAGCATGTGTGGTATTTAGCTTGTCCTTCATGGAGTAGCAAAACATAAATGCATAGGACACCTTCGAAGTTCATAAGGGTGACTACACACAAATAGTTCAAGAACAAGCAATATCAACATTATGAATCAATCCATAAGTTTTGGGATAATGCACATAAAACTAAGAATGACAACTATGCTCTCTTAATTGGTGCATAAAGATAGAAGGTGGAGACTCAATATAAAGTAAGAAGAAAGGCCATTCATAGAGGGAAGCAGGGATTTCAAGTTTCATAAAGAGCTTCCAAAAATTATGGTACTTATTAGCTTTCAGCTCTCATTGCCCCTATCATAAGCATCTTGAAGTGATTAAGGTTAAAGTGAAACAAATATGGAGTATATGCTTGACAAATCATAAGTTGTCAATCTCATGTCCCTTGAGTACGAGGGTCGTTCCTCATGCTACTCAAATCTAGTCACAAGCAAGTTCTTGTCATTGTATGTATATGCGTGTCATAGAGAACAGCCAACGGGGTACCCCTTGCCCCCTGACACAGGAGCTATCCCATATCAAAATGACAAGGCAACAGACAGTGAGCATCTCAGCAATCTTATTATTTACCATGTGTATGGTGCTATTTTTTCCTTTTCTCTCTCTTTTTTTTCTATATTTTTTCTAAAGATGCTTCATGGATTGCTCACTATGGTGATGCTGCAAGTTTCCACCATGCTTAGGCATGGATTAGGCTAGCCGCCCAGGCGTTTCTCTAACACATATATAATACTCCATGAACTTACAAGCTCCCCTTTTATTTCACACCGCCAACATCCGCAAACAAAAGATCATGATATCAACTGGGTAATATGTACAAGTGTTGAAAGTGTTCCCCATGATAGCATGGTTCTGCTAATTCCCAACTTATAAGTGCAAGCATATACAACATAGATGACACAATGGTTCAAGCTTATTAGGTGCAAGGAAGTAAAGTGTGTCATCAAGTTTGTGAGAGCTTTAATCACTAATTTTCTCATGACAAGTTTAATTTGGAAGATAGATAAAACATGAATATACTTGGAATGGTGTAATGCACCATGCATAGGAATTTATAGTGGAATCTTTGTAACAACTTGGTTTCTTGAGATTTGGATGTATGAGTAGAGCTTACTCAGTATAAGTGGAGGCTATCAAAAGACTGTGAGCAACCAACTAAGAGAGCAATAATGGCCATAATCATGCAGAGCGACAAAACATTATCAACTAAAGCATAAAGTGGTATCACAAGTCATAAAATAAATGATCATAGAGGCTAAGGTGACTGGTTCTAGTCATAACATGGTGTAAGCATGTGTCAAGTCAACCCAAATAAAGCATCAAAGGAGAATACCACAATAATATGATTTTGTATGCTAAAACAACGCATGATTCTTTAAAGGCACATTAAGCAATCTCATTTGTTTGGAACAAGTCATGCTACAACAATAATCACTAAGCATAAGGTCAAAGCAACATCTAGCATGACATGATAAAGTCTGAGCTACAGTCAAAACAAGGTACCTTTTGTACCACTATAAGCATGAAAACCTCTACTCTTTTCCAACACCAATCAACTTATTTGAAACAAAAGTGCGAAAGCGGGGGTCCAACTAATTTATTCAGCAAACCAAACAAACGGAAACTAAAAACGAAAAGTAAGACGCTCCAAGAACAACATAACAGTGCATGAAACAATAAAAACGAAGTGTCTAGAAAGAGACCTGAGATTTTTATTGATGAAGAAGGGGATGCCTTGGGCATCCCCAAGCTTTGGCGCTTGTAACTCTTGAATATTTCTTGGTTTGACACGGGGTGGTATCCCAAAGCTTGAGCTTTTGTCCATTCTTCATCTCATCGCATCATTCTTCCCTTACACTTGAAAATTTCCTTCATACAAAACTTCACACAATCTTCATTAGCAACATTAGTGTATTAAATATAATAGGCCTTTGGGTTTAGTTTAAAGACAAGGAAAACTTTCATTAGAACACAAGCTATTGTGGCAGTTCCTTTTAAAATATCAACTGATCAGGGAGAACTAAAAAAGAAACCGATTAAGAGGCAAATGAAAATAATGGTAGAAATCTTTCAAAACAGACCAGTAGGTAAACCGATTTTTTCGAAGACTTTCTGTTGCTCAAATCGAAAAGTGTTGAACTAATGAAAGTTAGGTAACAACCTGGGGAAAAATATTAGAAAATTATAGCTTAATCCAACATACAGGGATTTTTCACGAATTTTTAGAGTGAAGCAAAAAAGTCTGTTTCAGGACAACAACTTCCCCAAATCTTACTTCTCTATCATTAGAGGTTATTATTGGCACAAAAACCACACAAAAAGGATAAGGATATGTTATTACAGAATTAATAACTTCCAAGACTCAACAAAAGAAAAACCTAACGAAATTTGGGTTATCTCCCAATGAGTACTTTTCTTTAACGCCTTTAAGTTAGGCACAAGAAGCAAGAATCAAGTATTTTCAAATGAAGAAGCATTAACCTCAAATTTTGTTGTAATAGGAGGAGAAAAAGGTAACTTCTATCTCCTTATGGGGAAGTGTTCTATATCTTTCTTGAATGGGAATTGATATTTAATGGTGCCTTTCTTCATATCAATAATGGCACCAACAGTTCTAAGAAAAGGTCTTCCCAAAGTAATAGGACAAGAAGCATTGTATTCAACATCCAAAACATAGAAATCAATAGGGACATAGGCATGGTTAACCATAATAATAACATCACGAATACTCCCCATAAGTTTCTTTTTAGCATTATCATCAAGTTGGAAATCTAAATAGCAATCTTCCAAAGGTGACAAATCAAGCATTTCATACATTTTTCTAGGCATAATAGAGACACTAGAACCAAGGTCACATAAAGCTTTGAGATCAAAATCGTTCACTTGCATATTAATGATGGGTTCCTATCCATCTTCTAATTTGCTAGGAATAGAAGCTTTATGTTTCAATTTCTATTCTTTAATTTTAATGAGAGCATCTGTAATGTGTTTTGTAAAAGCCATATTCATAGCACTAGCATTAGGACTTCTAGCAAGATTTTGCAGGAACATAATTACTTCAGAAACATTGCAACCATGAATATCAAAATCAAACTTAGCATCATAGGTAGTAGGCTTATTATTTCCCATATTTCAAAAAATCTCAGCATTCTTATTGGGTTTAGGAATTGTTGCAAAAGGAATGGGGACTTCTTGTGGTTTGCTAGCATCAACATTGATCGTGGTAATAGTACAAATACTATTATTTCTAGCAATTTCATCCTCTCTTTCCCACTTAGCATGCAATTTAGCTAATAGTCTAACATTTTCATCAATTTTAACTTGTATGGCATGAGTAGAAGCAAAGGTATTCTCCATGGTTTTAGGTTTAGCGGCCATTTTATTAATCAAAGAGGACTGTGCTTCAGACAAAGATGAAATATTTTTGCCAACATTCAAAATATTTTCCTCCACAGTTTTGTTGAAAGTAGGTTGTTTACTAATAAAGTCTTTAAGCATGACTTAAAGTTCAGAGGGAGCACTCCTATTGTTGCTGTAGGAATTTCCATAAGCATTACCACTATTGGGAGGATAAGGCCTATAATTATTATTACCAAAATTATTCCTATAGGCATTGTTGCTAAAATTGTTATTCCTAATGAAGTTCACATCAACTTGCTCTTCTTGAGCAACCAAAGAGGCTAAAGGAACATTATTTGGATCAAGATGAGCTTTTCCATTAACAAGAATGGACATAATAACATCAATTTTATCACTCAAGCAGGAGGTTTCTTCAATAGAAATTACCTTCTTACCTTGTGGAGCTCTCCTAGTGTGCCATTCAGAATAGTTAACCGTCATATTATGAAAGAGCTTTGTTGCAGCATCCAAAGCACTCCAAGGAATCTGGCAATATATGACCCTCCATTTTCGTCACAAAATCTTCATAGTAGTCCATCTATGATGATTTTATGAAAAAAATGAGATCGTCGAAAGCTGGGCGTCGCAAATAAACTATAACGACGATTTCGGTAAAATCGTCATAACCATCTATGACGATATTAGATTGTCATAGCCGTTATGACGATCCAATATCGTCATGGCCCATCTAGCCTGGACAGATCAGATCCTACGTGCCTGATCCGACGTGGCAAAATTATGACGAAATGAAATCGTCGTAGTGTGAAATCAGCCCGGTGCATTTTGGCGGTCTATATGGGCCAAGCCCAAAAAATTCAGCCTTTTATTGAATTTGGCGTGGCCTTCTTCGTGTCATTTTTATTTTAGGGCTAGTGTTTTTATTATCCATTTCAATGTTGGGCTTTGGCCTTTTTGGTCCATTCAATCTTCCCTTTTCACAGTACAATACTTATACTCTTTTAACTTTTTTATTCATTTATTTTGAATTGTACACCGTTGTGAATCAGGTTTTTTATTGGATTGTGGCCTGTTTAGAGCCCAAATGTGATTCATCTCACTGGTACAGCAACCAAGCAAAACAAATAATCCACAGATAAATCAAATTTCAATCTCAATATTTAACAAAACATCGAAGTCTCATCTGTTGATAATCAAAACACTTAAAATTTATTTCAAACACCAAGCACACATAGAAAGTATAACAGATAGCTCCTGACTAAGAAGGGACAAAGTCATTTCTCAAAAAGAGAATCCAGCTGATCAGCTTCTGCCACCTTGGTCTTCAGAGCATCAGGTGAACCATAGTCTGGTCCATCTCAAGAAGCATTCCAGTAACCTTAGATGACTGATCATACTCCAGTTGATCGATAAGTGGTACAAGATTTCACCAAGCATATGCACAAATTATAGAAGTTAGTTATGTCCTGGATTTGTACCAGGGGAACAACTATAAGAACCCACCATAGAATTAGTTTTAGTTCCAATACAATTAAGATGCAAAATCAACTAGCGGACATGCTAAGGCCAGCCAGATAGATTGCCTCCATTGTCAAAAGTAAACTAGCTAGTATAGCAGCAAGCAATAGAGCAAGTTCCACAAGCCACATGACAAAGAATAAAAAAATATTCAAGAGAATATATACCTGCAAGTACCCACATGTTTCTATCACCATTAATGACAAAGACAGAGTTAAGGAAATCAATAGAACACTACCAGCCAAATATTTCTTCTTTTCATACTGATTCAAAACAAAAGCTGACTGTCTGAGAGATTAATTTCCCAATTGCATCAATGAACCAACAAGAATAGAATATAATACAAACAACTGGAAGCTTTTCTATCAGGAGAGATCTATAGAGAGCAGACCTTGCAAGAACGTCCCTTGCATATGGCCTGTTGCGGGTAGTTCCTGGAGGAGCCAAAGTCAGCCTTGGAAAGTGGCAACCACTAGTGTACGACATCACTAATGATCCTGGAGTCTCTGCACAACAAAGAGCAAAAACAAACAGGTCAAGGACATGATGACTAATCAAAGTCCATTGGATACTTCCATGGATCTGTACTAAGAGAGGTGGAAAATAGATAGCGTGGGGAACAGAGGCGCTTACTATGGGACCATCTTTTTGTTGGGGGTGCTTCTCCGTTAGTCTCCCGGCATAGACACAAAACACACCAAAACTCTATCAGAATGCAAGTTAAAGCAGCATAAAATCTTCATTAGACTTAGGAAAGTAACTGCCCAAACAATTTAGACAAAAGATAAGCATTGGCCATGCATATCTTTTTTGGTGTGGACCAAAGTAAATGAGCCAATGCAAAGCAGTACTATAATGATATATAAGATTATTCTAGTAGCAAGGCATTCTATCATGATATAGAAGATACACTGCAGTACTGTCATGGTATACAAGTTTAATTGTTTCATCACGTTTAATTCTCAACTTAAAGTACAAGTAGGCAGTTTAGTAGTTATTTAGATATATATGATAATTCTTATACATGATAAATAGGAAATTGAAGATATCAGGAATAGTATTTCACAATTTATAGCAACATCAATACCACAACCAAGCTATCACATAGCAGTGGAAGCTAAATGTACTATGGGTAAAAAGAAGAGGCTCGCAACAACCCAATATACTGACTACTACACTACAATGTGGTACTCGGTGCATCATTAATTTTGGAAAGGCTTAAGAAAAGCAAAGTGACAAAGCACGAGACCACGAAAATATTAGTGCACCATATATTATCATATTAGCTATCATACTAAGATGGATTACATTACACAAGTATGTCTAGGAACTGAGAGAGATCAATAAAATGACATGTACATGATTACACAAGAATGTTTAACATGAATCTACAGATGCATTAGGCCAATATACATAGCACTACTAATTTGTCTTTGATCTACCTATCAATGGCCTCATCTCAACTATCGAAATCACTCCGTATTCAGCTGCTAAATATCCATTACAAGTTAAGCAGTAGACAAAGGTAAAAAAGGTACAACTAGAGTCAACAAATCAAGAAAGGAGCTGCTATTGAGTGTGAGATAAAAGCCCAAAGCTGCTGGTACCAGGTACGAGATCGGCCGATACAACTACATCTCACGCGGTACACGCTCAAAGAAAGCATCCGAAGGCTGCTCGTCTACCGATGGCTCTTACACGACCACCGGGGTGTATGAACGAACCCACACGAACCTCGCACCTGATTTGGCGGATACGGTCGAAGAGCTTCAGAGAGTAGACACCCTACTTATCGGCGAAGTAGACTATGCCGTCGATGTGCTGGTTCTCGACCACCTCCAGCGACACACGTTCATCTAGTCGCCGTCTTCGAGTTCCTACCGCGTGATTCCTGTTTCAATGATGCAGCAAGTTAGAGGAGGTTGAGAAGGAGTTGATGGTGCCTGAGAGAAGAGGGAGAGATGGGTGGCGTCGCTGGTAGAGCGGCAGTGCCCCTGGTCTGGACGGCGAGCTCCCAGAAGATGGATCCGGCCGGTGCAAGGCAGTGGGGTAGCCAGATTAGCCTTGGGAAGCGTAGGCGGGTAGTGGAAGTGGGTAGATCGAGGGGGGTCGCTTGGGGTGCGGAGATCGAGCGGAAGCCATCGCTTGGAGTGTGGTGGTGGCGGCGGTTGTGGGAGGAAGAGAGGGGGAGAGAGGCCGCGTCGTGAGGGGAGATGGGGGTTGAGGGTGAGGGGCCGGTGGTGCTTCAGAGAGGAGGAGGGGCTCCAAAGGTCTGGGATTGCCGGATGTGAGGAGGGGCACCGGAGGTGTGGGATGGCCGGAGGGGAGGAGGGGCGCCAGAGGTCCGCGCCGGGGAAGGATTAGGTCGTAGTATGGGCAGAGGCGACGCGAGCGGGTGGAAGAGAGGAGACGAGGGAGGACATGAGGGACACGGTCTGACCTAGGTCAGGCCGAATTTTGGTCTTCGGCCCAAAATCGAAATCTCCAGCGCCAAGAATGATTTTGCAACACGCGTGCAGCTCCAAATTTTCGGTCGGTAAGATCCTGAGGGGTGATTTAGGGAGCGTTCGATCAAGATGCTGCCTATGATTGAGATTCACTTCGAAAGGGTGATCCGTGGGTAGCCCGTTCCTCAATTCTGATTGGCTGGCTAAGAGTGTGCATGGATTTCAGACCAAATAATCAATGTTATGGCAAAATTCAGAGAATAATTTATGATAATATACCCATATTGTATAAAATGACCTATCATATTCCAAGGAAAAATACCAAACTTGGTAAATTGATTATGTTTCAAAAAAACCTTCACAAAATCCATTTTCCATTTTTCGAGCGCAAAAAACAGGGCATTTTGTGAAGCAACCACCAAATCAAAGTTTTATAATGCTACAACCCCATTTTTTAAAAATAGTAGACCACCTTACATGGAAAATGTCCCAACCGGGGTATCTCAAGCCTTTCCGTCCACCCCTGGCGAAAAAGACAAATTCCTGCCGAATCAGCAGGAAGTGGGTCCGATTCAAAAAATTCAAAAACGGTCCGATCAATGCAAATCCTTCGCGTGGTGTCTTATTATGTGACATAGTTGCAAGGAAAAATACCAAACTTGGTATATTGCAAGTGTCTCGAAAAAACCTTCTCAGAAATGACCTATCATGTATGAGGTTTCATGGCTTTCGGGCCAAACGACCAATGATATGTCTAGAATCGCGGCATAGTTTGTGATAATGCGTCCATATTATTCACACATATGTATCGTGGGATGGAGAACAATTTTGCAGGAGGAAGTTTTCCTTTTCGACGCACAAAAACCTCATTTTCCATTTTCCGAGCGCAAAAACGGGTTGTTTTGTGAAGCAACCACCAAATGACAGTTTTAGAATGGTACCTCCACATTTTGTAAAAATATTAGACCACCTTACATGGACAAATGTTCCAACCGGGGCATCTCAAACCTTTCCTTACACCCCTGGCAAAAAAGACAAATTCCTACCGAATCGGCAGGAAGTGGGTCCGGTTTGAACTACAGGTACATGATCCGATGCTCATGATTTTTGGAAAAAATAATTTTTAGACTTACAAATTACAATACGATGTTTCATCAGAGATCCAATGCAAGTTTAGCGAGGCTCATCCCATAGCTAAGAACCTTTGTGTCCGCCGTTTTGACCATAGTTTGAAACGGGCATCAAAAAATTCAAAAACGGTCCAATCAATGCAAATCCTTCGCGTGGTGTCTTATTATGTGACATAGTTGCAAGGAAAAATACCAAACTTGGTATATTGCAAGTGTCTCGAAAAAACCTTCTTAGAAATGACCTATCATGTATGAGGTTTCATGGCTTTTGGGCCAAACGACCAATGATATGTCTAGAATCGCAGTATAGTTTGTGATAATGTGTCCATATTGTGCACACATATGTATCGTGGGATGGAGAACAATGTTGCAGGAGGAAGTTTTCCTTTTTGACGCATAGAAACCTCATTTTCCATTTTCCGAGCACAAAAAACGGGTCGTTTTGTGAAGCAACCACCAAATGACAGTTTTAGAATGGTACCGCCACATTTTGTAAAAATATTAGACCACCTTACATGGACAAATGTCCCAACCGTGACATCTCAAACCTTTCCTTACACCCCTGGCGAAAAAGACAAATTCCTGCCGAATCGGTAGGAAGTGGGTCCGGTTTGAACTACAGGTACATGATCTATTGCTCGTGATTTTTTGCTAAAATGATTTTTAGCTTGACAATATGATGTTTCTTCATAGATCTAATGCAATTTCGGCGAGGGTCATCTCCTAGATAAGTTCGGCAAGTTCGGCAAGTTTTGACCATAGTTTAAAACAGGCATAAGAAATTCAAGAATGATCCGAACAATATAAAACCTTCGCGTGACAAAGAATGATCCGAATAATGTAAAACCTTCGCGTGACAAAGATACTAAGATGATATAGTGAAGTTTATAAAAAATTAGAGACAAAAATCAATTATTTTGAATTTCATATAAAAAGATACAAAAAATGAAAAAAAAAGTGTCCTAACTGGACCAGCCGAGCTGGTCCAGACTTATTTTACCACGCATAAGGCCTAGGTCGGCCCAACAAGTCATCGCAGCCCGCCACATTCTCTAAAGAGGCCTATACCCAGGAACGAAAGGGTTTGTCTAAATAACCGGCCTACGTGTATTTAGAACAAAACAAAGATGAGCTGTAGTGGTCTTGTCCCTTTTCATGCCTGTGTGTAGTCTCAGGTTCGATTCCCCTCTATCCCTTTTATTTATTTCTGTTTTTATCAATACAGATACGAACCAGATAAATAGTTCAAGTGCGGGTGTATGACACAACCTATCGTGTGTCCCTGGTTCTAATCTCCTCTTCCACTTATTTTTATTTCTAAATTTACCAATATAGATACATACTAAATAAAAGGTCAAGTGCAGATATAGAGCACAACTTGTCCTGTGTTCAGTTGGTTAGTATCACCAACGATAGAGACCCTGTGCGTTGCGGGTTCGAGTCCCCAATGCCTAGTTTTTTAAGTCATATTTGTGAAATAATTGACACGCAAGCGTAACACGTGATGTGCCTGCCACGTCATTTAAATATTTTACGAATTAAAAGTTATAACGATATAAAATCGTCGTAATCCTTACAAATAAGGTCCTATATCTTTGCGTCTGCGTTATGACGATTTCTTATAAGAAAGTTACGACGATTTTTTCGAAATCATCATAATTTTGGGGGCTTTTGGCCTTTCTAAATGGCTTATGATAATTTTGTGTAAAATTGTCATAGGTGTATGATGATTTCATCTAGGGTGACTAACAAAAGGTCATAAATCAATACATTTCTTGTAGTGAAGTAATGGTTAAAAAGGTACCTCCGGCAGTAGAATCCAACAGATTTCTTAAAGAAAAATTTAGTCCTGCATAAAAAGGTTTTGATAATCATCCGAGCAGTCAGTCCATGAGTGGGACAATTCTTTACCAAAGATTTCATTCTTTCCCAAGCTTGAGCAACATGTTCATTATCAAGTTGTTTAAATTTCATTATTTCACTTCTCATAGATATATTCTTAGCAGGAGGATAGTATTTTCCAATAAAAACATCTTTGCATTTAATCCAAGAATCAATACTAATTGTAGGCAAGTATAGCAAACATTCTTTAGCTTTTCCTCTCAAAGAGAAAGGAAACAATTTAAGCTTAATAATATCTCCATATACATCCTTATATCTTTGCATCTCACAAAGTTCAACAAAATTATTAAGGTGAGCAGCAGCATCATCAGAACTAGCACCAGAAAATTGCTCTTTCATAACAAGATTCAACAAAGCAGGTTTAATTTCATAAAAGGTAGCATCAGGAGCGGGTGGAACAATAGGTGTGCAAAGAAAATCACTGTTGTTTGTGCTAGTGAAGTCACACAACTTGGTGTTCTCAGGAGTGTTCATTTTTGCAAAAGTGGAGCAAGCCAACAGCAGTAGCAACTAAAGTAGGAACTATTTTTTTTATATTTTTGAAAGAAAGAAACAAGCAAAACAAAGAAAAAGAAACTAAGAGAAACAAAAGCAAAATAAAGAGAATGGTTGTGAGAGACTCCCCTTGCGAGAATCTTATTTCTCCCTGAAAGGTGACTAACGAGGAGGAAAAGATTGAAGCTGTCCTTAGCTCCCCGGCAACGGCGCCAGAAACTTCTTGATACGACTCAGTTCACTATAGAGATTCGTTGGGATACCCAAGAGGAAGGTGTGAAGAGCATAGCAGTAAGTTTTCCCTCAGTTATAAAACCAAGGTTATCGAACCAGTAGGAGTAAGGAAACAACTCCAAGGCGTTGCTAACAACTTGGAACCTGCACAACACAAACTCAAAACTTTGCCCCAACATACAGTGAGGTTGTCAATCTCACTGGTTTGCTGAAAACAAAGGATTAAACGTATAGTGTGGAAGATAGTAGTTGCTTGTAGAAAGTAAACGGTAACAGTAGATGATGTATCAATGATAAAGATTGGACCGGGGTCCACAGTTCACTAGAGGTATTCTCCTTAAGATAGATAACATGCTGGATGAACAAATTACAGCGGGGCAATTGACAGATTGAGAAAGCATAACAATGCATATACTAGACATCTTGACTCCTATGAGATTTGATTGGGCATTACAACAATATACATAGACCGTAATCCAACTGCATCTATGACTAATAATCCACCTTTAGGTTATCATCCGAACCCCTTTCAGTATTAAGTTGCAAGCAACAGATAATTGCATTAAGCAATGTGTGTAAAGTAAACAATACAATTGTTTCATGAACAAAAGATTATTGTTTTCTCCCTAGTAGCAACAAAACATCTACAGCCTTAGAGATTTCTGTCACTTCCCCAGATTACTAGAGGCATGAACCTACTATCGAGCATAAATACTCCCTCTTGGAGTCACGAACATCTACTTGGCCAAGATAGCTACTAGCAACGGAGAGCATGCAAGATCACAAATAACACAGACATGATAGAATCAATAATCAATCTGACATAGTATCTCAATATCCATCGGATCCCTGCAAACACAACATGTATGATTACAAATAGATGATCTTGATCATGAACGAAGCTCAGAAGATCTAAAAATAATAGCACAAAGGAGGAGAAACAACTAGCTAGCTACTGTATGGACCCATAGTCCAAGGGTGAACTACTAACGCATCATACCGGAGGTTGGCATAGTGATGAAGAAGGCCTCCGGATGATCTCTCCCCTACGACATGGTGCCGGGAAGAGCTTCAGATCCCCCCGATCAAGGGACGATGGTGGCGGCAGCTACGAACTGTTTCGTGGAGATTTGATCGGGTACTTAGGGTTTCTGTATCGGGGTGCTTTTATAGGCGAAAGGGCAAGGTCGGTGGGCGATCGAGGGGCCCACACCATAGGACAGTGCGCCCTAGGATGGACCCGCACAGACCCTGGGTGTGGCTTCCTCGAGGTCCCCCCTTCGGCTGCCCTTCAGACTTCGTGTTCCTTCTGGTAACATATTGACTTTGGATTTTGTCCCGTCCAACTCTGAGAATATTTCCTTACTAGCTTTTCTAAAACCAAAAACAGCAGAAAACAGGCAACTGACACTGCGGCATCTTGTTAATAGGTTAGTCCCAGAAAATGTATAAAAATACCTCAAAGTGTAGACAAAACATAACAAAGTTGATACTAAACAAGCATGGAGCATCAAAAATTATAGATACGTTTACGATGTATCACCCACCGACGTCCATGGCCATCTTCAGTACCTCCCGCTTCATGTGCCCGTACGAAAGCGTGTTGCTTACGTAGTTGCCCATGGCGGAGCCCAATGGGATAACCTTTGCAATTTTGTGAAAAGTCTATTAGATTTGTCAAAATTGTGGCTACTAGTAGATAAAATCTATGAAAATGTTTGTGTATTATGAAAATTCCTTTGCAATTTTTCAAGTACAAATGACTTGTTTGTTCTCAAAAGTGCGAATGACTTGTATATTTATGAACCACATATATACCTTTGCAATTTTTCAGGTATATATGAATGAATTGTATATTTATTTGTCAAATGTTGGTGTATTATGAACAAGTTTGTTGTCAAAAGTAAAGCCCTATCACAAGATGACCCAAAAGAGATGACCAGCTTCAAATGTTGGTCTATTATGAACAAGTTTGTTCTCAAAATTAAATCCCTATCCCGGCGGCAATTTTATTTTTTTGCGAAAATCTAGGTACGATGGACGGGTGCGGCATCGCGCGCCATATAGGTACGATGGACATGCGCAGCAATGCGCACGATATAGGGATGATGGACAGGCGCGGCAACCATTTCGCACAGTTTTCTTAACTCCGTGGAGGCAACCATTTAGTATGGTGTCCTTAATTCATTAGCGCTTTGCTGTGTTTATAGCATTGAAATAACTAGCAAGTCTTTGTAAAAACTATGGAGCGCGACGAAGTTCAAGAAGAGATATTGCAGGGTATGATAGCTGGTGAAGATATCACCTCGCAGTATCTAAACGACTTCGGTGAGGGATTGAAGGAGGATCTTGAGCGAAGAGACGAATCCAGTGAGAGAAGATACGAATCCGGTGAGTGAAGAGACGGCTTCGATGAGGGAACATTGACTACAAAGTCCGGCGAGGTATATAAATTAAGCCGCTACTGACTAGATGCATTAATTGATTTGTATATATATTTAAGATTCTTTCTTATTTTAGCCCTCTGGATCGAAGAAATATTCTGGAAGAAAACGAGGCCCGACAAAAAAGTTGGCCCCTAATGCTAGTTTCGCGATCGAAGAAGTCACTTCAAATGGTGCCCTGGTTGCTCCCGCGCACAACGCAAGATTATTTGTGAGTCAATGCAGAGTTGTTGTTAGGGACATCCTCCCGATCACCATTCGGGAATGAAATAAGACAAAGGCGGATGGAGTTAGTTATGTCAAGGATAGATGCAAAGATATGCTTTGGACTATGCTCATGACAAATTTCACCCTACCACCAGAGGTGGATCCACAAAACAAAGTTATAGAGCCAAAAGTCAAGGCATGGGCTCTTAAGAAGATGGACAACCAATGCAAAGACCACGAGAAAAGATTGTACAAGATGTATGTCCTGGAAAAAAGACGCTAAAGTTCATCGGAGGGAATGAAAAGCTAAGAGATCAATGGGACGAATTTGTGGAGTACAAGAAATCGGCTGAAGCTGTGAAAAGGTCAGAAATAAACAAGACAAATGATGCACTAAAGAAATATCATCATGTTATGGGGACAGATGGCTACAAGGCTGCCAGGCCTAAGTGGGAGAAAGCTGAGCACAACCCAATTGCTAAAGGGATCCCTCTAGAGATATAAGAATGGTACGAACGGGCAAAGTCTTGGTTCTACGGGCATAGGGAAAGTTGCACCCAGAAACAGGGAAGTGTGTTGTTACAAAAGAAAATCTTGCAACACCTTACAAAGCCCTTAAAAGTGCAATAGAGGAAGTGCGGGAGGGGAAGTTCTATCCTGATAGAGAGAACGAAGAGCTGACACATGCCCTAGGGAATAAAGAACACAAAGGACGAAAAAGAGGCACTGAAGGCTCCATTCCATGGAAGCTCAGGTTTCCCGACGACAGGAAGCATTATCTTGATAGAAGCCATTCGAGAAGAAAGGACAGGGAGATAGACCAGATGCAGCAGATGGAAGAAACATTAAGGAGGCAGCAGGAGCAAATAAACGCACTTAGCCAGCAAACTACCGACCCATATCAGGGCAGGACGAAGATCCTGCATTCGATGCTACCGGTCCACCATCTCGGCGGAGAAGCAGAGTGGCTTCCACGGACCTCTCAACTGATGATCCGACGATGGATTCCACAGAGCTCCCGGCTCATGATGATGCAATGATGATGGCTCCTTGCTACCCCATGGATGATATCACAAAGCCAGAAAATTGTGAGCTACATGTGAAAGTTGTGAACATATCCATGAAGGTGGTGGTGGTCGGCTTTGCCTTACATTTTGGACCTAGACCAACTTATTATTGCTCTCCGGTTCCAGATGTATACTCTATTGTCGGGGTGGATGAAGTTATAAACGGATTTGAGTAGTTGAAGCTTAATTTTCCTGCAGGTGAAGGGGATCTGAATGAACTAGAAGAAGCCAGGAAAAGCATTGTTCTATGGCGAAAGTAATACACTGTTCTTCAAAATTGGACGCCAAGGCCACAGACTTCTCACATTAGCAATCCAACTCAATCTCCGGTGCGTCTATAGTCTCCACCGCGTCAGTAGACTCTTGTAACACCCTCAGAATCGACCCTATGCAAGTTTCAGCGATTCCCGCCAAACCCGCATAGAAACGATTCAAAGGTGCCCACCAGGCACTTGCGTGCGGGTGGAAAACGAAGTAATAACATTACACAACAGTCCTCGATGGGACCCACAGAACAGATATATATACAACAGCGACTCAATGAGTCAAGAATACAGATATACAGAACAAAGATCCAAATCACCTTTAAACGATAGAGCGTCCAACAACGGACAAGATGCAAATGGGGCTAAGAGCCCTGAAGAATAACCAATGGCGTCCATAACCCTGCCCAGGCCAAGCCGGAAGGGTAACCCTGCTAACGACGTCGAAACCTGCTAAAACAAAAGGGGTGCCGACAAAGGGCAAAGGAAAAAGAGGAGCGTCAGTACTGAGGCCAGTACACGGCGAGACTAGAATTCGGCGGTCCTCGCCTACATAGGTATGGTGGACTGCAGCGGCAGCGCAGCATGCACTAAACACCCTATAGAGACTCGATACAACTAGCGGCTATCAGAGGGGGTAAGAAAGACCTATTCGGAACCAACCTGATACTACCACCAAACATACCCATCCTGGTGTTTCCCCCTCGAGACCAAACGAGGAAGTCAACCGAGGAACTCACACCGTTGGCAGTTTTACTCATTCCGTTATAGTTGCGGCAATTACTAGTCAGGTATAGATAATCATCCTGATATAATAAGCAGTGGGCAATTTTAGTTAACCATTCCGTTGTAGTTGTGACACTTACTAGTCAAATACAATTAGCATGAGATATCCCAAAACCCAGCAGTTGTTGGTACTTTTATTAAGCCATTCCGTTGTAGTGAAGCTGATTACTAGTCATATCGGATTCAAGTCAAATTATAACAGTAAACTTTAGTTATAGTTGTCTATGATCAAGCACTGTGCTCCAAGTCGTCCATAACCGCGGACACAACTTCTCGAAAAGATTTAACCCTGCAGGGGTGCACCAAAGTATCCACACGCACTTCGACCCTTTTTGCCAGATCAATTAACATACACCCATCGGTATGTCGGCGGGGCCTAAGTCATGACGTTTCCCAGACCCAAAGCAAGCACGGGGGGCCACCCCACTAAGTCTACCCGCAACGAAGTCGGCCGGTCTCCGAGACGGACTCAGGGTTTGGGTGGACGGCTGTGAACGACTGGGAACCCGAAAACTCGGGCTTGTCGACACCACGAAAACGTGTCCCGATCCTAAACAGTACAGGTGCTATCCATCGCACAATTTAAATAAAGCAGTAAATCATGGCATAAGTACAGGATAGTAATAAAGCCCCAAACTACTTTGTGGCCCCCGGTACAGTACTTTGAAATCAGGTACTAAATCGATGGGGTGCCCATACATCCCACATGTGGTTCGCGCGCTCGATCTCGGAACAGGTGTCAAGAACTCGGGGTCCTACGGGACATAAGTGGACGGTTAACAACCAAATAACATCTATTGCCCACCTGTGCCTCTGCTTACCTACTTCAATTTTAGTTGTTAAACAGTAATTGAATTAAACGATAATTAAAGCCATGATCATCTCCAACATTAAACATGCGGCCATGCTCCAACAATTGTGGTATTTGACGACACGCAACAGCACTTGAGCAAGCGACTACGACGCGCAGGTCCAACTATCTACCAAACAACGGTAATAGGAGGTGTCCAAGGCAATATGAGGCTGCGAGGGATATCACGGGTACGAAAGCTAGAGCAACGCAACACAGATAGCAATAGATCAACAGGAGGGAATAAATACTATAAAAGTAAGATAGGTAGAAAGGGGGAGATGCTCGCCTGAAAACATTGCCGAAGGTTCATCCGAAGATCGGGTCGACACTCGCATCAACTCAACGGCCTTATCCACGAAGAACCAAAACACTAGAATAAACACCGGATGCAATATTTAATACTACGGCAAAAGATCGGGCATGATGCATGTATGATGTATGACATGGCAAAGCTGCGATGCAATTAGGTCATATTAAGCGGAACCGGGGTCCCGACAATATTTAGATGGTTCAAGTTATTTAGGTACCCCGCATTTTAAATGTTGTATTAACAGGGCAAGATAAGTTACCGGTTCGCTACACAAATTTAAATGAGACCAATATACGGCTAGATTCGCCTGCATATGGCCCCATATTTAATTATGAGGTGAATCGGCATAAAGGCCCCCAACCACAACATGTATGCATGCATGAACAATTTAATATGCATCAGTTGATAATGTCATATTATAAAAATAGGGTCTCGGATAAAGGGTCACACATTGGGGTTCGGCGAACTTGGGGTTCCGAGGGTTCGGGGTTGGTCTCAGGGTTCAGGGTTCGACGGGATCGGCCTCGGCAGACACATTCTCGGACATCGGAGTAGATCTTGGCGTTCCGTGAAGAAGGACTTGGTTCGGCGTCGGGGCGCATCGGATTCGTTCTGGTCGGTGTTGATCTTGTCGTTGCGCAGATATTGTCGGGTCCCCGTATCGGGCCGGTCTTGGCGTCCGTGATGAGAACTTGGTGTCCTCGAGGAAGTACTTAACGTATCTGTGTCGACGATCTTGGCGTCCGGTAAGAAGTACTTGTCGCATCAGTGGCCTTCGGGTCGAAGAGCTTGGCACGCCAGGGTTCGGTCTTCCGACTCCGGGGGGATCGGTTTTCAGGGTCTCGACACCTTCGGTTCCATGTGGCGATCTTGGCGTCCGAGGGTTCGGTCTCAGGGATCGGTCTTCGGATTCCCGAGAAGTAGATCTTGGGGTACCGGCGTCATCGGGTTCCACCTCGCACATTGGTCGACGAAACCCGTAACGATGCAGATCTTGGCGACAAAAGGGCATCGGGGCTCTTGTGACGAGACGGTCTTGTCGGTGCGCTGGCTCGAGGTACTCCGGAAGATGGAACACGACAGGTACATCTTCTCGAAGATCTTGTAGGTCTTATTCTGCAACATGGCAATAGGCACGAGTGCTTGTCTAGCCGAGAGGTTGCAGGGGCACACGAGTCACGCATGTACAGAACACCCAAAAGGCAGAACCATCACTGGTGCCACGCGGCTCGGGGCTTGACACTGCTGGGGCTCGGGGACGTGCACAGGCAGAGCGAGACGCTGCCAGCAGGTAGGTAGGGGCCGCGGTCGGCAGGAAGAAGCTCGAGGTGACGGCGTGTCAGTGCGGGCTCGAGCGGCAGGGCCGGACGGAGGGGACTCGTGCGAGGGGGTCGAGGAGCCGGCGGCCGGGGTCGTCCGCGCGCGGGGTGGTGGAGGAGGCCGATGGCGGCGGGGTTGGTGGTGACGGAGAGGGCCGGGCCGGAGGACAGCGGGTCGGTGGCGAGCTTGGGAGGAGGGCGGCCGGCGAGGACGAGCTCGGGGCCGCGGCAGGAGGACGTGGGGGCTCGGCTCGAGGAGGTACCCGGCGGCGGGGAGACGGCGAGGAAGGGCACTGGCGGCGGACGGGGACTTCCAGGGAGCGACGGCGGCGCTGGCCAGAGAGCGAGGCCGACGCTGGCCAGAGGGCGCTGCAGGAGGAGGGGGTCGCGGCCTGGGGGCGAGCGGGTCTTGGGCGAGGCGCGGCGGAGAGGAGCCTAGGGAGGAGAGGGAGGCGGTCGCGCGAGGGGAGAGGAGGGAGAGGGGGGGCGCCGGCCGGAGGGGAGGAAGAAGGGGCGGGGCCGGGTGGTAGGTGGGAGGAGCGGGGCCGGGTGGGTGCGGGACGCGCCAGGGGGAGAGAGGGGTGGACCAGGTGTGGGGAAGGTGGGTTCAGGGGAGTGGGGCTGGTGTGTGTGTGGGTGTGTTTGGCTCCAGGGTAGGTGGCAGATGGGGATTGGGTGGGGTTTGGGTCAGGGTGATGTGTCGCGCCGTGATAGGAGGGGGTGATGTGGAGGGGGGTCTGGGTAGGATAGAGCTAGGTAGGAAAAGGGTTTAGGAGGGGCTGGTTTTTGTACTGGGGGTGGCCGTCTGGGTCGGATCGGCCCGGTCTGGCTGCCCCCTTAAAAATAATTAAATATTTTATTTACTTAAAACAGGGTTTTTGCAGAACCGCGGGTAGACAAAACAAATATTCCGGAGACTCGGGTTTTGTGTTTGAACAAACACGGGGCGTTTAGAAAACAAAATAGGTTTTTCCGAAAATAGTTTTATGCAATCAAATGCAGGATGATGACGATGCTTGTTGGAGATATGCCCTAGAGGCAATAATAAATGTAGTTATTATTATATCTTTGTGTTTATGATAAATGTTTACATTCATGCTATAATAGTATTAACAAGGAAACCATTAATACTTGTGTGAATTGTAAACTTAAATTGAAGTTCCTAGTATAGCCTCTATACTTCACTAGCTTGTTGGTTGATTAAATGATTGTGGTTTCCATATCATGAACATTGAGATGTTATCAACAACAAGATTATATCATTAGGAGAATGATATGGTGGACATACTCCTATTGATAAGCGTAGCATAAAGATCAAGTCATTTCAATAGTTCAATTGCTATATGCTTTCTGATACATAGTAACCTAATTCCTTCGACCATGAGATCATGCATATCACCTTTACCGGATGGATGCTTTGATGACATCAAACACCACACCGTAACTGGGTGGTTATAAAGGTGGCATTGAGTGTTCGGAAAGTATTGGTTGAGACACATGGATCAAGAGTGGGATTTGTCCATCCACATGACGGATAGATATACTCTGGGCCCTCTCGGTGGAATGTCATCCAATTAGCTTGCAAGCATGTGACTTGGTCACAAGGGATCACATATCACGGGAACGAGAAAAGAGTACTTATCAGTAACGAGGTTGAACTAGGTATGCAGAGATACCGACGATCATAACCTCGGGTAAGTAACATATCGTGAGACAAAGGGAAATTGGTATCGTATGTAAGTGGTTCATTCGATCGCAAAGTAATCGTAGAAATATGTGGGAGCCATATGAATTTCCAGATTCCTCTATTGGTTATTGTTCGGAGAAGTGTCTCGATCATGTCCGCATAATTCACGAACCGTAGGGAGACACACTTAAGGATTCGACGTTGTTTGAGTAGTTATGGTATTATGAGAAAGAGACCGAATGTTGTTCGGAGTCTCGGATGGGATCCGGGATATCACGAGGTGATCCGGAATGGTCCGGAGAATAAGATTCATATAAGGAAAGTCCCGTTTCGGAGTTCGGGAATGATTCCGGTGTTTTCATCGGGAATGTTCTAGAAGGTTCCGGATTGTCCGGCACTCCGGGGGGGGAGGGTACATGAGTGTGTCATTGAATGATTGCATCATGTACTAAGTGTTCTTGCTGTTCCAAAAACATGAAAGTCAAATTGCCAGTTTGAAAGTCAAACGGCTAAAACAGGAAACTGTGGGAAACAGGAAACTGTGGGAAACAAGCAAGAGGAGTTGGAACCAACTTGGAGGAGGAGTCCCACTCCTCCAAGCCGGCGCCCAGCCCAAGGCCGACTTGGGGAGGGACTCCCCTCCCCTGGCCGCGCCTCCCCACCCATAAAAGGAGGGGCAGGGCTCCCCTCCTAGAACACACAAGTTCCTATCTTCTACCTCCGGTTTAGAGCCGTTTTGGTTTAGAGCTTCTAATTGCTTTAGCCAGCGGTTTAGAGCCTTCTAATTGGTTTAGAGCCTTCTAATTGGTGTGTCTAATTACTAGACCACTAATAGCCTCTCTCATAAGCTCCACCATACTCGCACCGGCTTAAGGCGAAGCCCTGCGGGATTTCCCCTCTACTTCCGGTACCACGCCGTTGTGCTTCCGGAATCGCGAGGAGAGTGCTACAACCTCCGCTGCCTGCTGGAACAAGGGAGAGGAAGGTCTTCGTCGAGTACCGAACGTGTGACCGACTGCGGGAGCGCTGCCGGAACGTGGCGCCGGAAGGATCGTCTACACGATCTTGAGATCGGAAAGAGTACGACTACATCACCCACGAGAATCCGCTCTCGTTAAACGCTTTGGAATCTTCGAGGGTAAGTTATACCATCGACTCGTTGCTACAATCTAGTAGATAGATCTTGGCTTGTTTGTTTGTATGCGATAGAAAATTTTTGTTTTCCATGCTACGAACCCCTACAGTGGTATCAGAGCCGTGTCTATATGTAGATCTGTTGCACGAGTAGAACACAATGGTCATTGTGGGCGTTGATGCTTTCATTGTCGATTACTTCTTGTGTACTTTGCATCTTGCGGTATGTTGGGATGAAGCGGCCCGGGCTAACTTTACATGACATCGTTCATGAGACTTGCTCCACGCTTGACATGCAACTTGTATTGCATAAGTGGCTTTGCGGGTGCCTGTTTCTCCTAGCATAGTTAAGATCCAATTTACAACGGGTGATCAACAATGCTAGTATCAATGTTGTGGTTCTTGTTCGTAAGTTAGAACGACACTTATTGAAAGCCCCGAACCACGTAAAATATGCAAAGAAAGTAGAGGCGTCTAACTTTGTTTTGCAGGGGTGTGCAGTGATGTGATATGGCCATGATTGTGATTATATTTGATGTATGCAATGTTCCTTATTGTAAGTTGGCAACCGGCAGGAGCCATATGGTTGTCTTTAATTTATGTTAAGACCCGCGTGTCTATTCAAAGTAGTTGTAATAGTTGAAGCCGGTAGACGACAACCATGGAAAAGCGTCATTGACCTTGATGCAATGCCGGTGATGATGGAGATCATGTTCGTGCTTGAAGATGGAGATCGGAAGCACAAATAAGAAAGGCCATATCATATCACATATATATTGAATTGCATGTGATGTTAATCCTTTATGCATCTTGTATTGCTTAGTAGACGACGGTAGCATTATAAGATGATCCCTCATGCACATCAATTTCAAATCATAAAGTGTTCACCCTTAGTTAGCACCGTTGCTAAAGCTTGTTGTTTCGAAGCACCACGTGATGATCGGGTGTGTTAGATTCTGCAAGTGTATACAACGTGAGCAAGCCAGATTTGCTCATGCAGAAACTAAGGTTTGATCTTGACGAGCCTAGCATGTACAGACATGGTCTCGGAACACGGATCACCGAAAGGTAAAGCATGAATCATATAGTAGATGTGATGAACATGTCGATTGTTCGCCATTGAAACTATGTCAACTCTCGTGATGATCGGTGTTGATATGGTGGATTTGGTTCGTGTGATCACTAAAACAATGTGAGGGATATTGTTTTGAGTGGGAGTTCACCTAGTTTAATTTTATTATTAATTTGAACTCAATTTGTCATAAACTTAGTCTAAACTATTGCAAATATGTTGTAGATCAATGGCAGCCCCTACCATCAATTTTAATGCGTTCCTAGAGAAAGAAAAGTTGAAAAACAATGGAAGCAACTTCGCGGATTGGTTCCGCAATTTGAGGATTGTCCTCACAGCTGGTAATTTGACCTATGTGCTGGATGCACCGCTGGGTGACCCACCTGCAGCTGATGCTCCCGATGAAGTAAAGAATGTTTACCTCGCTCGGAAGAATTAGTACTCCATAGTTCAGTGTGCTATCTTGTATGGTTTGGAATCGGAGCTTCAGAAAAGGTTTGAGGATTCAGACCCATATGATATTGTCGAAGATCTCAAATTGATTTTTGAGACTCATGCGGCAATTGAAAGCTATGAGGCTTCTGAAAAGTTCTTTAACTGCAAGATGGAAGAGGGCAGCTCCGTCAGTGAGCATGTGCTTAAGATGTCTGGGCACGCAAACAAACTTCAAAGCTTGGGTATAGTGATTCCTAATGCTTTGGGGATTTACCGTGTCCTCCAATCACTACCACCAAGTTACAAGAACTTTGTGATGAACTACAACATGCAGAACATGAACAAGACGTTGCCAGAACTCTTTGCCATGTTGAAATCTGCAGAAGTGGAGATCAAGAAAGAGCACCAAGTGTTGTTGGTCAATAAGACCACCAAATTCAAGAAAGGCAAGTCTAAGCAAAAGGGACACTTCAAGAAGGGTGGTAAGAAAGCTACCACGCCGACGAAGAAGACCAGGGCTGGACCTAAGCCTGATACTGAGTGCTTTTACTGCAAGGGAGAAGGTCACTGGAAGCGGAATTGCCCAAAGTACTTGGCGGATTTGAAGAACGGCAACATCAAGAAGAAAGGTATATCTGATATACATGTTATTGATGTGTATCTCACTAGTACTCGTAGTAGTGCCTGGGTATTTGATACTGGTTCGGTTGCTCATATTTGTAACTCGAAACAGGTGCTGCAGAATAAACAGAAGCTAGCGAAGAACGAGGTGACGATGCGCGTGGGAAACGGATCAAAGGTTGATGTGATCGCGGTCGGCACGCTACCCCTTCATCTACCATCGGGATTAGTTTTATACTTAAATAATTGTTATTTGGTGCCTGCGTTGAGCATGAACATTATATCAGGATCTTGTTTATTGCGAGACGGTTACTTTTTTAAATCTGAGAATAATGGTTGTTCTATTTATATGAGTAATATGTTTTACGCACATGCACCTTTGATAGATGGTCTATTCTTATTGAATCTCGATAGTGGAAATACACATATCAACAACATTGAGGCTAAACGTTTGAAATCAAGCGATAATTCGACCTATATGTGGCACTGTCGTCTTGGTCACATCGGAGTGAAACGTATGAAGAAACTCCATTCCGATGGACTTCTTGAATCACTTGATTTTGAATCACTTGAAAGATGCGAAGCATGTCTGATGGGTAAAATGACTAAGACTCCATTTTCTGGTATGATGGAGCGAGCTACGGACTTATTGGAAATCATACATACCGATGTGTGTGGTCCAATGAGTGTAGCATCGCGCGGTGGTTATCGTTATGTTCTTACCTTCACGGATGACTTGAGTAGATATGGGTATATCTATTTCATGAAACATAAGTCCGAAACTTTCGAGAAGTTTAAGGAGTTTCAAAGTGAGGTAGAGAATCAACGTAACAAGAAGATTAAATTTCTACGTTCTGATCGTGGAGGTGAATATCTAAGTTACGAGTTTGGCGAGCATTTGAAGAAATGCGGAATACTTTCACAATTGACACCGCCGGGAACACCACAGCGTAATGGTGTGTCCGAACGTCGTAATCGAACTCTCTTAGATATGGTTCGTTCTATGATGTCACTTACAGATTTACCGCTATCATTTTGGGGTTATGCATTAGAAACAGCCGCATTCACTTTAAATAGGGCACCGTCTAAATCCGTTGAAACGACACCGTATGAATTATGGTTTGGGAAGAAACCTAAATTGTCGTTCCTTAAAGTTTGGGGATGCGAAGCCTATGTAAAGAAGTTACAGCCGGACAAGCTTGAACCCAAAGCGGAAAAATGCGTCTTCATAGGATACCCGAAGGAAACTATTGGGTATACCTTCTATCATAGATCCGAAGGCAAAACATTCGTTGCCAAGAATGGATCCTTTCTAGAGAAGGAATTTCTCTCGAAAGAATTGACTAGAAGGAAAGTAGAACTCGACGAGGTTGTCGAACCTTCTCTCGAAATTGCGAGTAGCGCAGCACCGGAAGAAGTTCCTGTGGTGCCTGCACCAATAAGAGAGGAAGCTAATGATGGTAATCATGAAACTTCGGTTGAAGTTGCTACAGAGCCTCGGAGGTCAACGAGAACTCGTACCACTCCAGATTGGTATGATTCCGTTATGAATGTCATGGTGGTGGACAACACCGATGACCCCGAGACATATGAGGAAGCGATGATGAGCCCAGATTCCAATAAATGGCAAGAAGCCATGAAATCCGAGATTGGATCCATGTACGAAAACCAAGTATGGACTTTGGTGGACTTACCGGATGGCCGGAAGGCTGTCGAGAACAAATGGATTTTCAAGAAGAAAACAGATGCTGATGGTAATGTTACTGTCTATAAAGCTCGACTTGTCGCAAAAGGGTTTCGACAAATTCAAGGAGTTGACTACGATGAGACTTTCTCACCGGTAGCGAAGCTAAAGTCTGTGAGGATTATGTTAGCAATCGCTGCATATTATGATTATGAGATATGGCAGATGGATGTCAAAACAGCATTCCTCAATGGAGACATTGATGAAGAGTTGTATATGATGCAACCCAAAGGTTTTGTCGATCCTAAAGATGCTAACAAGGTATGCAAACTTCAACGGTCCATCTATGGATTGAAGCAAGCATCCCGAAGTTGGAATCAACGTTTTGATAAGGTAATCAAAAGTTTTGGTTTTATACAAACTTATGGAGAAGCTTGTATTTACAAGAAAGTGAGTGGGAGCTCTGTAGCATTCTTAATACTGTATGTGGATGACATATTGTTGATTGGGAATGATGTAGACCTTCTTAATAGTGTCAAGGAATATTTAAATAATAGTTTTTCAATGAAGGATCTTGGCGAAGCAGCTTACATATTAGGCATAAAGATTTATAGAGATAGATCGAAACGCCAAATATCATTGTCACAGAGTACATATTTGGACAAAGTTCTAAAGAGGTTTGGAATGGAAGAAAGCAAGAAAGGGTTCTTGCCCATGTTACCCAATACGACCTTGAGTAAAACTCAAAGTCCGACATCGGCAGAAGATAGAGAAAGGATGAGTAAGACTCCCTATGCATCAGCCATAGGATCTCTAATGTATGCCATGCTATGTACTAGACCCGACATCGCATATGCTGTTAGTCTAACTAGCAGATATCAAAGTGATCCAGGAGTGGATCATTGGACAGCGGTCAAAAACATCCTTAAGTACTTGAGAAGAACTAAGGATATGGTTCTTTCTTATGGAGGTGATGAACAGCTCGTTGTTAATGGTTACACCGATGCTAGTTGGAACACCGATCCGGATGATTCTAAATCACAATCTGGATACGTATTTATTTTGAATGGTGCAGCAGTTAGCTGGAGGAGTGCAAATCAAAGCGTTGTGGCGAGATCTTCAACTGAATCGGAATACATGGCTGCTTCGGAGGCTTCACAAGAAGCGATATGGATGAAAGAGTTCATTACAGAGCTGGGTGTGGTTCCTAGTGCGCTGGACCCAATGTCTATCTACTGTGATAACATGGGCGCCATAGCCAATGTGCAAGAACCAAGGTCACACAAGAAGCTGAAGCATATCAAGCTACGTTTTCATGCTATTCGAGAACATATCCAGGATGGGGATATAAAGATTTGCAAAGTACACACAGATCTGAATGTGGCGGATCCGTTGACTAAACCTCTCCCGAGGGAAAAACATGACCAACACCAAACTGCCATGGGTGTTCGCTATATTACCATGTAATCTAGATTAGATGACTCTAGTGCAAGTGGGAGACTGTTGGAGATATGCCCTAGAGGCAATAATAAATGTAGTTATTATTATATCTTTGTGTTTATGATAAATGTTTACATTCATGCTATAATAGTATTAACAAGGAAACCATTAATACTTGTGTGAATTGTAAACTTAAATTGAAGTCCCTAGTATAGCCTCTATACTTCACTAGCTTGTTGGTTGATTAAATGATTGTGGTTTCCATATCATGAACATTGAGATGTTATCAACAACAAGATTATATCATTAGGAGAATGATATGGTGGACATACTCCTATTGATAAGCGTAGCATAAAGATCAAGTCATTTCAATAGTTCAATTGCTATATGCTTTCTGATACATAGTAACCTAATTCCTTCGACCATGAGATCATGCATATCACCTTTACCGGATGGATGCTTTGATGACATCAAACACCACACCGTAACTGGGTGGTTATAAAGGTGGCATTGAGTGTTCGGAAAGTATTGGTTGAGACACATGGATCAAGAGTGGGATTTGTCCATCCACATGACGGATAGATATACTCTGGGCCCTCTCGGTGGAATGTCATCCAATTAGCTTGCAAGCATGTGACTTGGTCACAAGGGATCACATATCACGGGAACGAGAAAAGAGTACTTATCAGTAACAAGGTTGAACTAGGTATGCAGAGATACCGACGATCATAACCTCGGATAAGTAACATATCGTGAGACAAAGGGAAATTGGTATCGTATGTAAGTGGTTCATTCGATCGCAAAGTAATCGTAGAAATATGTGGGAGCCATATGAATTTCCAGATTCCTCTATTGGTTATTGTTCGGAGAAGTGTCTCGATCATGTCCGCATAATTCACGAACCGTAGGGAGACACACTTAAGGATTCGACGTTGTTTGAGTAGTTATGGTATTATGAGAAAGAGACCGAATGTTGTTCGGAGTCTCGGATGGGATCCGGGATATCACGAGGTGATCCGGAATGGTCCGGAGAATAAGATTCATATAAGGAAAGTCCCGTTTCGGAGTTCGGGAATGATTCCGGTGTTTTCATCGGGAATGTTCTAGAAGGTTCCGGATTGTCCGGCACTCCGGGGGGGGAGGGTACATGAGTGTGTCATTGAATGATTGCATCATGTACTAAGTGTTCTTGCTGTTCCAAAAACATGAAAGTCAAATTGCCAGTTTGAAAGTCAAACGGCTAAAACAGGAAACTGTGGGAAACAGGAAACTGTGGGAAACAAGCAAGAGGAGTTGGAACCAACTTGGAGGAGGAGTCCCACTCCTCCAAGCCGGCGCCCAGCCCAAGGCCGACTTGGGGAGGGACTCCCCTCCCCTGGCCGCGCCTCCCCACCCATAAAAGGAGGGGCAGGGCTCCCCTCCTAGAACACACAAGTTCCTATCTTCTACCTCCGGTTTAGAGCCGTTTTGGTTTAGAGCTTCTAATTGCTTTAGCCAGCGGTTTAGAGCCTTCTAATTGGTTTAGAGCCTTCTAATTGGTGTGTCTAATTACTAGACCACTAATAGCCTCTCTCATAAGCTCCACCATACTCGCACCGGCTTAAGGCGAAGCCCTGCGGGATTTCCCCTCTACTTCCGGTACCACGCCGTTGTGCTTCCGGAATCGCGAGGAGAGTGCTACAACCTCCGCTGCCTGCTGGAACAAGGGAGAGGAAGGTCTTCGTCGAGTACCGAACGTGTGACCGACTGCGGGAGCGCTGCCGGAACGTGGCGCCGGAAGGATCGTCTACACGATCTTGAGATCGGAAAGAGTACGACTACATCACCCACGAGAATCCGCTCTCGTTAAACGCTTTGGAATCTTCGAGGGTAAGTTATACCATCGACTCGTTGCTACAATCTAGTAGATAGATCTTGGCTTGTTTGTTTGTATGCGATAGAAAATTTTTGTTTTCCATGCTACGAACCCCTACAATGCTCAAATGCAATGTGGCATGATGACATGAGCATGCGGTCATGATGATGCAATGCACAAAAACAACGCGATTTTCTAGTAGTGGTTTTTGCGGGATGCCACAACTCTCCCGCCTCCACCGCATCTACAGGCTCTGCCACCTTCGTCGCCTCTGCCACGTCAGAAGTCTCTGCCCCGGTTGCAAAAGAGGAAGAGCACCACCGCTCCGACGGCTAGTACTACAACCATGAAGAAATCCTCAGCATGTACAAGGAAGAAAGCCAACGTGGCTCTTGCTAAGTTACCTTACGAGTGGACTAATGAGGAAATCGATAGGGTCGTGGATGAAGATGTGAAATGCCATCTTGCACCAAAATGTCCCCTGCCAAAGTAGTTTATAGCAGCGAAAACAGTGAAAAACTTTATAGAATTTCTTGAAAGACCAAGGATAGATTATCTGCCATCAGACTATGACCGCTCTATTATGAAGTCACATAAAGCAAATCTGTAGCGGTCGAGACGTAGTAGTGCAAGCGGCAAAACAATTCCCCAGCTCGGAGAACAAAAAACCAATCGTTCTCCCCGCTCAAAGTGGTTTCCGATGAGGATCAGGAGGTTGCACGACTACTCGCACAAACAGCTAGAGATGATTATTGTTTTCCCATGGCTGAATTAGCATACAAATACGAGTATGGGAAGCCTCTCGTCAGACCTAAGGTGGTCCCGCATCTACAAACACAAATGCAACAATTGCATCAGTTGTATATGCAGGCCTTAGAGGAAGGGAAGATCATGCTCATAGCGGCAGTTAGATATGAGCATTACTTATGTGGAAACAATGATATACACATTGAATTTTTAGAAATATTTCAGTTATACAATCAATACGTCCTTGAAAAATCTCTCGTCAGTTTTATTGTATGTAAGTGATTTATTTCTGTAATTAAGTCTCTAGTTCAGCTCGTTTATTACATGTATAATTATCCTCACTATATTCTTTTGTACGTTATTATACAAACTGAAGATTCTAAAATGCAAAAGAGGACAAATCTATGACCTTGGGTTCATTGATCCAAATAACATTCATGAATATATGGTAAGAAATAACGTCAAGGAAATAGAGGATTACTTGCTAATGTTTTTATTGAAACAACAAACGAAAACGGAAATACTATTTCCTTACAACTTTGAGTGACTGTTATTGTCTTCTACACATTCGATTTTGTTTACTCGATGTTAAGTGTGATTGATGAGTTATGCGTGCGCAGGTTCCACTTTATTCTTATAATCATTCAAGTTGACAATGGAAAAGTACTTGTCATGGACTCAAAATGTAAAACCCTGAGAAATGGTTAGACCTGGTTTATATGCTCCAGAGGTAATTTCAATCATTATCATACTATATCGGTATCTTTCGTTCATTTCCTGATCTCAAGTACTTAATAAATCCTTTACTCATTTTCTTTGCCGGATATGGTTTGGAAACGGTTCATCGAGGCTTCTAGGGTGAATGGAAAGAGGAGCCAACATTTCGACAACTCTTTGATCCACATAAGTAGTATTATAGCTAGGTTCGTGCATCTCTTTGATTCTTGTTTCAATATCATTACCATGCTTAATTATTATTTGGATTGAACTCTATTCTCGTGAAGTGTTTGAGGCAGGAAGACGGGAATAATTTATGTGGATACTATGTTTGCGAGTACATTCGCCAGATGACCTATGAGAAGGACAAAATTATGAAACAATATGAAGTACATCAACAATGTTCACAATCTTATTTTATTACCATCAATTGTGTTGAGTTTCATTCATATATATATATATATATATATTGATCCCTTCTTTAAATTAGATTGAACGGATCGGATGCGGGACGGTCTCCTAGAACAGGATCGCATACGAGCTATTCAAGAGGAATTAGTGGGATTATTAGTTAAGGAGGTCATAGATCCAACCGGAGAATACCATAGGGAATTTATATTTATACAATAGGGATCATAAGAGAAATTATATTGTATATATTGAACGTGTACTGTATGTAATATGTTCGACCAAGCACGAAGAAAGAGGTCACTCTTTGATCTCTATATTCATGATGACGTTCTGTAATGGTTACTTCATTGCGTGTCACAAACGCCAAACCTCGCTCTCCCTCCTCTACCGATCCTCCTTCCACGGCAGAAAACCGCCCCAAAACTCCGCCGCAGCAGAACATGCTGTCGCACAGCCACCCGCTGCCGCGGCAGCCAAAACACCCAAGACGCTGCTGCGGCAAAGCTCATGTAGTCTCGGTTTGTGTTAACAACCGGAACTAAAGGTCCTCCACCGCCCGCTCTACAATGCGGCAACGTGGAGTGACTTTCATCATGGTTTGTGGGAGGACTGGGACTAAAGGGGGGCTTTAGTCCCGGTTGAGAAACTGTGACTAAAGGCCCTTATGAACCGGGACTAATGATCCGTTTTCTACTAGTGCACTAGGGCCTCCTGTCAGCATTTTGTAGGTACCACACCCATGTCAGAATCAATGCTAGGGAACAGCCAAATGGTCTTGACTCAGCAAAAATGCTCGGTGTGGGTATTCATGAGAACGCACTAGAATGAGAAGGGAAAAAGTCAGGAGTATTTGATCGCACTACAAGAAATGTGTTAACTCATGACCTACTCTTAGTGATCGTGGATGAATTGGTCATAGATCTATGATCATTTCGAACCAAATGGTGGCAGGCCATTTGGGGTGTAGAGGGGGTCCAAATGCTAATAAAACTATGACCTTTTCTTATAAAGGTCATAACTTTCTTACACGAATTGATCATAATATAGAAAACAATGGTCTACAACCTTAATTTTATAGGAGTATTTCCTATCTGCCGTCCACGGCCAAATCAGGGTGTCCGGTTCATCCATGAGGACCACGTCTCAGATCTAGATCCATAGCTGCACCTAGTGGGATTGCTCCGTGCACCGATGTGATGAGACCTAGTCATCATGTTGGTAGCTTGTTAGGGTTACATTACTCTTTTCCATTTTGAGCCCCTTGTGATGGTGTTCCCGTATGTAGGCATGATAATTTAATAAGTTGGCAAAATTGACGGGTGTGTTCTCTCTCGATGGCTTAGAGGCGCTTTGTAATTTTTTAACTTATTTGTCATTGTAGCAAAAAGACATGGGTCTTTCCTCCAACAAACATCTGCATGAAAGGATTTTCGGAGGAGTGGTGTGCTCTCATACAGTCTTTTGTGTCTGGTGGTAGTGTTGCCATAAAAGTAAACGGCGATAGTGGAAATTACTTCCAAACCAAGAAGGGACTGTGACAGGGTGATCCACTATCGCCTATACTATTTAATATAGTGGCTAATATGTTGGCTATCCTTATTGAGCGTGCCAAAGCTAATGGACAAATTGAAGGACTAGTCCCCCATATGGTTGATGGCGGACCCTCTATTCTTAAATACGCTGATGATACAATCTTATTTATGGAACATGATCTAGATAAAGCTAAGAATCTGAAATTAATATTATCAGCATTCGAGCAACTATCTGGACTTAAAATAAACTTTCATAAGAGTGATTTGTGTTGTTTTGACGAGGCTCAAAATGAGGCCCACCTATATGCTGAAATTTTCAACTGTGGTCAAGGAAAATTTCCAATCAACTATCTTGAAATACTAATTCACTATCAGTGTATCACAATTGCTGAATGGAAGATCATCGAGGAAAGACTCCAGAAATGACTTAATAGTTGGAAAGGAAAATTGTTATCCCTTGGAGGAAGACTCATACTCATAAATTCAGTACTCGCCAACATGGTACTGTATATGATCTCGTTTTTCATTTACCAAAAGGCGCCTTAACTAAATTGGATTATTTACGATCAAGATTCTTTTGACAGGGGGCTAGTGAAAAAAGAGATATCGACTAGTCAGATAGAATGTGGTTTGTCGACCGAAAGAATACGATGGACTTGGCATACATGATTTGCAAGTCAAAAATGTCGCGCTTGTAGGTAAATGGTTTTTCAAACTACTGACCGAGGATGGTGTTTGGCAAACCATTTTATGGAGAAAATATGTGGGATCCAAAGTTGTGTCTTAAGTGGTTTGGAAACCCGGTGACTCATATTTTTGGGCAGGACTGATGGCATCCAAAAAACATTTCTTCTATTTTGATGCTATCAATATTAAGGATGGATCGCAGATTAGATTCTGGAGGATAAGTGGCTTGGCCAAACTCCTCTTCGTAATCAATATCCAGCTCTATATTCGACTGTTAGACACAAAGAGGATACACTATTCATAGTAATGGAATCTAATCCTCCTAACATGTCTTTCAAAAGAAGTCTCATAGGTCCTAGACTGGTATCTTGGAATAATCTTTTACTACGATTATCCATGATACAACTGTCGAATGGTGTGGACGAGTTAAAATGGAAATTAGTAGAAAGTGGTAAATTTTCAGTTAACTCGTTGTATAGAGCTTTAATTCAACCTGATATTTCGGTCGATGATAATAGTAAAATTTGGAAAATGAAAATACCCCTAAAGACGAAGATATACGCTTGGTAGTATCTCCGTAAGGGAGTAATTCTTACAAAAGATAATCTCGTGAACAGGAATTAACATGGAAGTAGACAATGCATTTTTTGTCATCGTGACGAGATAATCCGTCATTTGTTCTTCCATTATAAATTAGCTCGCTCTATATGGTCATTCATCCAAATAGCCTTAGCTGGTTTATCTCCCCCATGTTTGGTGGCTAATGTTTCTGGTAACTGGTTGCATGAGATAGATGATAAATATAGGATCTTGTTAGGGTGGGAGCACTTGCCATTATTTGGTCACTATGACTGTGTAGAAATCACAAGATTTTTAATAACATTGTGTCTTCTCCTATGTAGGTTATTTATCGGGCCACGGCTATACTCCAATCATAGATTATCCTCTAAGGTATGGAGTTTCGCCACTTGTTTGTGAAGGGTGTATGCGATTGGAGGACACGACGAGAGGTATTTTCTCCCGACATGGATGGCCGCGTGATTTGCGGATTGATCTGACATAGCTCGAGGAAGTTGTATCTTTTCAGTCTTTTTGTAATAGTACTACTCTTCCTTTTTCTCTAGTTGTGTGGTTTGTTCGGCGGTGTGCATTCTAATTATGCAGAGACCGGGTGTAAACATTACTTTAAAGTAATAAAACGCCCATTTTCAAAAAAACAAAAAGACATGCGGGTTTCTAAAAGACAATAGGATGGAGTACCTTTTTCAAAAGAAAAGGGTTTGCAAAAATTATTCGCCAGAGAAGAAAAGAGGAAAGATTATTAAATCTTTTTTAACCGAATTACCGTAGGGAAAAATCCCTATAGTGTAGATTTTCATTTATTAAAGACAAGCCAGGAATACAAGAAGTAGACAAGGACAAGTGCTACAAGGTCGAAGAGAAAGCCAAGGAAAAAGAGAAAAGAGGAAACTACTCGGGGCGTCTCCAATGTAGAAATAAGGTGGGTCATAAGGCCTTTAAGGTCGACCTTAGGCAGATTTAAACATTGTGGACGTCGGTCTTAAGCGAGAAATTCTTGTGGTCGACCTTACCGGTAAGACCCGGCCATAAGGAATAAAAAACAATTCTTTCTTCCCGTCTCTCTGCAGCGTGCAGGTTGAGTATTTCTCTTGCCGCGAGATTTGGGATGGCAGAGAACAGGCTGCATGCTCGGCGGGGATGGCCACCAGGGCTGGCCTTTGGCGCTTCTGGCCGCTTGCGCACGGCCGTGGGGTTGGATGACGACCTCTGCCGGCCACCGCGATGGCCGCCTTCGACCAGAGCCGCCATGCCTAGCAGTCGGCGCGGAGGCGCACGGTCCGAGGGTCGCGACGAGAGCCGCAACGCCGGCCATGGAGACCGCCGCCGATGTATTCGTCGCTCTGAGCTGGGATTTTATCGATTGGGGATTTCTGGATAGGACTCACGCGGCTACAAGAAACGTCAGGTTCAGTGAAAAAAGAAAAAAAAACTGACCCATGGGCCCCAGCTTAAGGCTCAATTCGACTTTATACATTGTGACGGTTCGGTCTCCTATCTCACATCTGCTGGGCCCAGCTTATGGCCTCTTTTAAAAATAAACATTGGAGACGCCCTCAAGGGGGATAGAGATGAACAAGTAATCTAGAAATAAATCTATTCGGGGGAATCGAGAAGGCACATTAAAAATGCACCAGTCCTTCAAAAAAGTATTAAGTGCACTAGCACATTGACGCACTAAGCACCAAATTCGTCTTTCTTGAGTAAACTTGCAACGATATTCGTACAACCCGGCCCACCCACTACCATGTCACAAAATATCAAATGAAAAAATGGGATGAAACATATCAAAACTAAAATATGATCAAATATAAACAAAACTGTCTATAAATAGTATCATCAAGATACAGTTTGTTCAAATTTGGTACGTTTGAGTTGATATCAAAATTTATCTTGTTTTTTAAGATATGGATAAAACTTAGATTAAGCCAGATATTTTTCGCAATGTTATGTGAATGTCATTCTTTTATTTCAGATTCTTTTCGACTTTCCGATGTGTCATTTGTTTTTCTAGCGTAGAGAACTTATGCTGTTTTAATCATGCTACTCCACTTGTTCATTTCTTTCTTAGTATATACACTCTATCACACTACTGTGCTCTGAGCACCTATAACGACTTTGCTACCAAACCGAAACCTTATCTGCCCACAAGCGCCTCTTCTATACATAGATGTTACATTCCTCCACCCCAGCTTCAAACCACCATCGCGGCGATCACCTGGTGAGCGCTGCAAAGTCCACTTCGTTCAACAGTTGAACCATGGCGCACCGAATGCTTGAGGTGACCCTCCTGTCGGCCAAGAACCTGAAGAACGTGAACATGTTCACGCGCATGGAGGTTTATGCGGTGGCCACCATCGCCGGCTACCCGATCACGCGACAGTGCACCCCGCCGGACACCCACGGCGGCCGCAACCCAACCTGGAACGCGACGTGCTGGTTTGCCGTCCCGCCCACCGCCGAGGAGGCAATGTGTGGCTGCCTCCACATCCGGCTCCGCCTCAAGCGCAAGTTCGGCGCCGACCGTGACATTGGCGAGGTCATGGTTCCCCTGACAGAGGCCTTCACCGGCGTCGGTAGCCGTGGCTGCGACGACCTCGACGGCCACACACTGCCGCAGTTCGCGTCCTACCAGATCCGCCAGGTGCACCGCGGAGGGGCGTGCAGCATGCTCAACCTGACGTACCGTCTCAGCCGGGTCTTCGCCCCGCAGCAGCAGCAGGAGGAGGTATGCATGGCACCTCTGTGGCTGTGGGAGAGACACGTCGAGTGGCCGGTCTTCTCATGCCCGACGCAGCCGGGGATGCCTCCGCCGCAAGCTGCATTTCCCGGGAATGTGGTTGTGCCGCCTTCGACGGCGCCGCTTCCATCAACGAAACCTTCTGGGTTAGCGATGGTGCCACCACTTGCAAAACCAGAAGGGCAGGCAGCCGTAGCGTCGCCGTCTCCAAAGCCACCCGGACATGTCAACGTGACGCCGTCTCTGACACCGTCCGGTCATTCGGTGCCGATGCGGCCGTCTGCGAAACCATCTGGTCCGGTGGTGCCCATGCCTTCTTCTTCAAAACAACTTGAACGGGTTGTTTCCATGCCCAAGTCATCTCCGTCTCTAAAACCAGCCGGGGAGGTTGTGTCTATGCCTTCTCCAAAACCAGTTGAACGGGTGGTGTCCATGCCGAAACCGTCCGGCCAGGTAGTGTCCATGCCGCCGCCGTCTTACAAACCAGCCAGGCAAGTGGTGTCCACGCCACCTTCTCCAAAACCAGACGAGCGTGTGGTATCCATCCCGGCGCCGTCATCCGGACAAATCGGGCAGGTGGTGTCCATGACGCCATCTCTAAAACCAGTCGAACGTGTGGTATCCATGCTGCCATCAAAGTCACCGACTGCTGGGCTTGTGGTGTCCACGCCACCGTCAACAATTCCACTCGGACGTCTGGTGCCCATGCCGCCTTTTCCAAAACCAGATGACCAACATGTATCCTCCTTACCGTTGTATCCGAAACCAACCGGGCATGCCACCATGTCATCGTCTCCGAAACCCTACGTTCATGTCGAGTCGCCGCGTTCAAAACCATCAGAACGCGCCTCCATGCCACCGTCTCCAAAACCAGCCAGTGGACATATGTCCGTATCGTCTCCGGCACGATATGGTCATATGCCAGCTCCATCGTCTCCGAAACCAGCGGGCGGACATGCGTCTGTGCCAACGTCCCCAACGTCAGCCAGCGCACATGTATCAGTGTCGCCATCTCCTGTGCCACATAGTTATGTGTCTCTACCGGCGTCTCCAACACTAGCCGGCGAACATGTATCCGTCCCGTTGTCTCCAACATCACATGGTCATCTGTTTGTGTCACCGTCTCTAGAAACATATGGTCATGCGTCGCTGCATGCTGTCTCCAACACCCGCGGAGAAGCATCTTTGATGCCATCTCCTACTCCATCTGATCACGTGTCTAGGCTGCCATCTCCAGCGCCATATCATCGTGCGTCTGTGTCGGCGTCTCCAACACCAAACAACAAAGACGTACTCATTCCGACGTCTCCGTCGATCCATGCCACCATATCCAGCGACATATGATCATGCGTTTGTGCCACCGTCTTCAACTCTAGACGGCAGACACATATTCGTGTCCTCGTCTCCAGCACCATATGGTCATGTGTCTGTGTCACCAAATCCAACGCCATATGGTCATGCATCTGTGCCCACATATCCAACACTAGCCGATGGACACGTATCGGTGCCGCCGTCTCCAACATCGTATGGTCATGTGTCTATGTTGCCATTTCCAACACCACCCGACAAATAATTGTGTCCCTTGTAAGGTGGTAATCAATAGTGGCATGTTTCACAGCTGTGGTAGGTCAAAGGAGTCACAAATACCATGCCACGGATTTCCTGCAACGCGTTCAGTCGACCCCATACGGGGAAGTTGTGACGGACTCGTTGGTCCAGTTAGAAAATAATTTATGGGACCTGGTCTATAAGTGGACCAACTCGCATGATTGACATGTGGCATTTTAGATCTAGAATTCGGTTGCTAATCTTTACCATTTTACTTTGTTCTGTACACGTATCATTTATTGAAGTTGGTCCACGCCTCTAAATCTGTGGACCAGGTTCATATAAATATTCTATGTCCAATGCATGTGTGCCATAAGTATCTCGGTTCCTTCCACATGAAGACAAAAGTTTGATCAAAAAACTGTGACATTGGTTGCTCTCGTCTTTCCAGCCATCGCGTTCGCCCCTCCTCGGCAGACCCGCCATACTTCATTGCCCGACCGTGTGCACCTCCCAAGCTAAGACGCTCCTCTACCTCTCCATCACTAAACAACATTGGCCACATAGAATCTGCTATCGATCTCCTTTACTTTTACATTGTTAATCGATCCAGCGTTTGTGGCTAGAGGAGGATTGAGCCGCTGTGCCGCCCGCCGTGCATCACCACGCCCACTCGCCAGAATGTCTAGGTGGCTAGCGCTTTCTCCAATGGATATGCCTCCTTCCCAAGACGCTCCGCCCTCATCTCTGCCTGCGCCTTTGCACAACCGCAATGGATGGCACTGTTGCGTAGCACTGTGGGATCTGAAGGGTTTCGCGGCATAGTAAATCAAAATTTTCTATGGATGCGAACAGAGGGAAGCCAAGATCTAATCTAGGAGATGCAAAAAACGAGAGAGATTGGATTAGATCTTCATACCCTTGAAGATTCGCACAGCGGAACGTTCGTCGGAACGTGGGTGATGTAGTCGTACTCGCTTCTCCTCCTCGCGATCCGATCCGATCTAGCACCACAAGTGGCGGTGCCTCCGTGAGATGCACACGTGCAGCACCTCGACGTCTCCTCCTTCCTTGGTCCAGCAAGTATGGTGGAGAGACGGATTGGATCTACAACACGGCGGCGTGGTGTATATGGTGGAGAATTTCTGCAGCAGGGCTTCGCCTACAAATAGTCGGGAGGGAGAGAGGAAGGGCAGCAGGGCGGCTAGGGTTGGAGGGGAAGGTGTGGGGGGTGGTGCGCCCCCAGCCCTCTTTATATAGAGGGGTGGGCGGCAGCCCTAGCCCCTCCCCCAAGCCAAGGCCGACGGCCAAGGAGGAAGAGTGGGGGGCAAGGAAACCCCCCCCCTTCTAGAAGGTCCAATTAGGGTTTATCCCTTCTTGGCCGGTTGGGCCCTATGGAGCCTTGTGCCCCTGGCCCAATGCGGCCAGGGCACTCCCTCATAGGCCCATGCCCCCTCCCGGAAAGTTCTAGAAGCTTCCGGTACAATACCGATTAACCCGGAACAATTCCGAACTCCAAAAACTGCACTGCCTTATATGAATCTTATTCTCTGGACCAATCCGGAACCTCTCGTGATGTCTCGGATCCCATCCGAGACTCCGAACAAAAACTCATAAACCAATTATCCAATCTATCCTAGCGTCGAGACACGTTAAGTGTGTGACCCTTCGGGTTCGAGAATATGCAGACATGATCTTCTATCAATAATCAACAGCGGGGTCTGGAAACCCATATTGACTCCCACACATTCATCGATGATCATATCGGATGAACCATGATGCCAGGATTCAATCAATCCCATATATATATTCCCTTCGTCTCGCGATATTTTACTTGCCCGAGATTTGATCGTCGGTACCGTCATACCTAGTTCAATCTCGTTCACAGCAAGTACTTTACTCGTTCCGTAATCCGATATCACTTTGTGATTAACTCCTTAACCACATTCTTGCAAGCGGTGTTGATATCGATTACCGAGTGGGCCCGAAGTATATCTCTCCGACTTGGGAGGGACAAATCCCATCTCGATACATACAACCCAACAGATACTTTCCGATCACCTGAGAGACACCTTTATGATCACCCTCTCATAGGATGACGTTTGATGACCTCAAAGCTTTCTTCCGATACCAGGGAGTTGCATTATCTCATGGTCTAAGGAATACAATATTTGACATAGGAAAAGCTTCGCAGAGATGAACACGATCTAATTGCTCCGCTTAGTTTGGGTCTGTCCATCACATCATTCTCCCAATGATATGATCTCATTATTAATCGACAACCCATGTCCATGGTTAGGAAACCTTAACCATCATTAATCAATGAGCTAGTCCATAGAGGCGTACTAGGGACACGGTGTTGTTCACAAACCACACAAGTATTAAAGTTTCCGCTTAATACAATTCTAGCATGGAATATAAACATTATCATGAACAAGAATTATAATAATAACATCTTTATTATTGCCTCTAGGGCATAATTCCAACAGGATCATGTATCCTCCTCCCGGGCCCGCTCCTCCTGCGTCGATTCCTCCTCTATTTGTGAAGCTTGGTTACTTGGAAAGATGACTAAGACGTCTTTCATGGATTTTTCTGAAAAGGCACCAGAATTGTTGAAACTTGTGTAGGGGTTCGTAGCATGGAAAACAAAAATTTTCTATCGCATACAAACAAACAAGCCAAGATCTATCTACTAGATTGTAGCAACGAGTCGATGGAATAACTCACCCTCGAAGATTCCAAAGTGTTTAACGAGAGCAGATTCTCGTGGGTGATGTAGTCGTACTCTTTCCGATCTCAAGATCGCGTAGACGATCCTTCCGGCGCCGCGTTCCCGCAGCGCTCCCGCAGTCGGTCACACGTTCGGTACTCGACGAAGACCTTCCTCTCCCTTGTTCCAGCAGGCAGCGGAGGTTGTAGCACTCTCCTCGCGATTCCGGCAGCACAACGGCGTGGTACCGGAGGTAGAGGGGAGATCCCGCAGGGCTTCGCCTTAAGCCGGTGCGAGTATGGTGGAGCTTATGAGAGAGGCTATTAGTGGTCTAGTAATTAGACACACCAATTAGAGGGCTCTAAACCAATTAGAAGGCTCTAAACCGAAACAGCTCTAAACCGGGGTCTAGGTCTAGTTTCTAGTTTAGAGGATAGGAACTTGTGTGTCTTGGGAGGGGAGCCCTGCCCCTCCCTTTATAGGTGGGAGGGCTGGCGCGCTAGGGGAGGGAGGGAGTCCCTCCCCAACTCGGCCTAGGGCTGGCCGCCGGCTTGGGGACTCCTTCCCCAAGTCGGTCTCCTCTTCTCCTCCTCTTCCCACTTTCCAAAACTGGCAGTTTGACTTTCAAACTAGCCGTTTGACTTTTCCAATTTAGGAATTAAATAAACCCTTTATTTTGGACAGCGAGAACACTTAGTACATGATGCAATCATTCCATCTTGCAATGACACATTCATGTACCCCTTCCCCCCCGGAGTGCCGGACATTCCGGGACCTTCTAGAATGTTCCCGATGAAAACACCGGAACCATTCCCCAACTCCGAAATGGGACTTTCCTTATATGAATCTTATTCTCCGGACCATTCCGGATCACCTCGTGATATCCCGGATCCCATCCGAGACTCCGAACAACATTCGGTCTCTTTCTCATAATACCATAACTACTCAAACAACGTCGAATCCTTAAGTGTGTCTCCCTACGGTTCGTGAATTATGCGGACATGATCGAGACACTTCTCCGAACAATAACCAATAGAGGAATCTGGAAATTCATATGGCTCCCACATATTTCTACGATTACTTTGCGATCGAATGAACCACTTACATACGATACCAATTTCCCTTTGTCTCACGATATGTTACTTATCCGAGGTCATGATCGTCGGTATCTCTGCATACCTAGTTCAACCTCGTTACTGATAAGTACTCTTTTCTCGTTCCCGTGATATGTGATCCCTTGTGACCAAGTCACATGCTTGCAAGCTAATTGGATGACATTTCACCGAGAGGGCCCAGAGAATATCTATCCGTCATGTGGATGGACAAATCCCACTCTTGATCCATGTGTTTCAACCAATACTTTCCGAACACCCAATGCCACTTTTATAGCCACCCTGTTACGGTGTGGTGTTTGATGACATCAAAGCATCCATCCAGTAAAGGCAATATGCATGATCTCATGGTCGAAGGAATTAGGTTACTATGTATCAGAAAGCATATAGCAATTGAACTATTGAAATGACTTGATCTTTATGCTACGCTTGTCTATAGGAGTATGTCCACCATATCATTCTCCTAACGATATGATCTTGTTGTTGATAACATCTCAATGTTCATGACAAAGAAACCACATCATCAATCAACCAACAAGCTAGTGAAGTATAGAGGCCATACTAGGGACTTCAAATTAAGTTTACAAATCACACAAGTATTAATGGTTTCCTTGTTAATACTATTATAGCATGAATGTAAACATTTATCATAAACACAAAGATATATAATAATAACTACATTTATTATTACCTCTAGGGCATATCTCCAACAGTCTCCCACTTGCACTAGAGTCATCTAATCTAGATTACATGGTAATATACCGAACACCCATGGCAGTTTGGTGTTGGTCATGTTTTGCCCTCGGGAGAGGTTTAGTCAACGGATCCGCCACATTCAGATCTGTGTGTACTTTGCAAATCTTTATATCCCCATCCTGGATATGTTCTCGAATAGCGTGGAAACGCAGCTTGATATGCTTCAGCTTCTTGTGTGACCTTGGTTCTTGCGCATTGGCTATGGCGCCCATGTTATCACAGTAGATAGACATTGGGTCCAGCGCACTTGGAACCACACCTAGCTCTGTAATGAACTCTTTCATCCATATCGCTTCTTGTGAAGCCTCCGAAGCAGCCATGTATTCCGATTCAGTTGAAGATCTCGCCACAACGCTTTGCTTTGCACTCCTCCAGCTAACTGCTGCACCATTCAAAATAAATACGTATCCAGATTGTGATTTAGAATCATCCGGATCGGTGTTCCAACTAGCATCGGTGTAACCATTAACAACGAGCTGTTCATCACCTCCATAAGAAAGAACCATATCCTTAGTTCTTCTCAAGTACTTAAGGATGTTTTTGACCGCTGTCCAATGATCCACTCCTGGATCACTTTGATATCTGCTAGTTAGACTAACAGCATATGCGATGTCGGGTCTAGTACATAGCATGGCATACATTAGAGATCCTATGGCTGAGGCATAGGGAGTCTTACTCATCTTTTCTCTATCTTCTGCCGATGTCGGACTTTGAGTTTTACTCAAGGTCGTATTGGGCAACATGGGCAAGAACCCTTTCTTGCTATCTTCCATTCCAAACCTCTTTAGAACTTTGTCCAAATATGTACTTTGTGACAATGATATTTGGCGTTTCGATCTATCTCTATAAATCTTTATGCCTAATATGTAAGCTGCTTCGCCAAGATCCTTCATTGAAAAACTATTATTCAAATATTCCTTGACACTATTAAGAAGGTCTACATCATTCCCAATCAACAATATGTCATCCACATACAGTATTAAGAATGCTACAGAGCTCCCACTCACTTTCTTGTAAATACAAGCTTCTCCATAAGTTTGTATAAAACCAAAACTTTTGATTACCTTATCAAAACGTTGATTCCAACTTCGGGATGCTTGCTTCAATCCATAGATGGACCGTTGAAGCTTGCATACCTTGTTAGCATCTTTAGGATCGACAAAACCTTTGGGTTGTATCATATACAACTCTTCATCAATGTCTCCATTGAGGAATGCTGTTTTGACATCCATCTGCCATATCTCATAATCATAATATGCAGCGATTGCTAACATAATCCTCACAGACTTTAGCTTCGCTACCGGTGAGAAAGTCTCATCGTAGTCAACTCCTTGAATTTGTCGAAACCCTTTTGCGACAAGTCGAGCTTTATAGACAGTAACATTACCATCAGCATCTGTTTTCTTCTTGAAAATCCATTTGTTCTCGACAGCCTTCCGGCCATCCGGTAAGTCCACCAAAGTCCATACTTGGTTTTCGTACATGGATCCAATCTCGGATTTCATGGCTTCTTGCCATTTATTGGAATCTGGGCTCATCATCGCTTCCTCATATGTCTCGGGGTTATCGGTGTTGTCCACCAACATGACATTCATAACGGAATCATACCAATCTGGAGTGGTACGAGTTCTCGTTGACCTCCGAGGCTCTGTAGTAACTTCAACCGAAGTTTCATGATCACCATCATTAGCTTCCTCTCTTATTGGTGCAGGCACCACAGGAACTTCTTCCGGTGCTGCGCTACTCGCAATTTCGAGAGAAGGTTCGACAACCTCGTCGAGTTCTACTTTCCTTCCAGTCACTTCTTTCGAGAGAAATTCCTTCTCTAGAAAGGATCCATTCTTAGCAACGAAGATTTTGCCTTCGGATCTATGATAGAAGGTATACCCAACAGTTTCCTTCGGGTATCCTATGAAGACGCATTTTTCCGCTTTGGGTTCAAGCTTGTCCGGCTGTAACTTCTTTACATAGGCTTCGCATCCCCAAACTTTAAGGAACGACAATTTAGGTTTCTTCCCAAACCATAATTCATACGGTGTCGTTTCAACGGATTTAGACGGTGCCCTATTTAAAGTGAATGCGGCTGTTTCTAATGCATAACCCCAAAATGATAGTGGCAAATCTGTAAGTGACATCATAGAACGAACCATATCTAAGAGAGTTCGATTACGACGTTCAGACACACCATTACGCTGTGGTGTTTCCCGGCGGTGTCAACTGCGAAAGTATTCCACATTTCTTCAAATGCTCGCCAAACTCGTAACTTAGATATTCACCTCCACGATCAGATCGTAGAAATTTAATCTTCTTGTTACGTTGATTCTCTACCTCACTTTGAAACTCCTTAAACTTCTCGAAAGTTTCGGACTTATGTTTCATAAAATAGATATACCCATATCTACTCAAGTCATCCGTGAAGGTAAGAACATAACGATAACCACTGCACGATGCTACACTCATTGGACCACACACATCGGTATGTATGATTTCCAATAAGTCTGTAGCTCGCTCCATCATACCAGAAAATGGAGTCTTAGTCATTTTACCCATCAGACATGCTTCGCATCTTTCAAGTGATTCAAAATCAAGTGATTCAAGAAGTCCATCGGAATGGAGTTTCTTCATACGCTTCACTCCAATGTGACCAAGACGACAGTGCCACATATAGGTCAAATTATCGCTTGATTTCAAACGTTTAGCCTCAATGTTATTAATATGTGTATTTCTACTATCGAGATTCAATATGAATAGACCATCTATCAAAGGTGCATGTGCATAAAACATATTACTCATATAAATCGAACAACCATTATTCTCGGATTTAAACAAGTAACCGTCTCGCAATAAACAAGATCCCGATATAATGTTCATGCTCAACGCAGGCACCAAATAACAATTATTTAAGTATAAAACTAATCCCGATGGTAGATGAAGAGGTAGTGTGCCGACCGCGATCACATCAACCTTTGATCCGTTTCCCACGCGCATCGTCACCTCGTTCTTCACTAGCTTCCGTTTATTCTGCAGCTCCTGTTTCGAGTTACAAATATGAGCAACCGAACCAGTATCAAATACCCAGGCACTACTACGAGTACTAGTGAGATACACATCAATAACATGTATATCAGATATACCTTTCTTCTTGATGTTGCCGTTCTTCAAATCCGCCAAGTACCTTGGGCAATTCCGCTTCCAGTGACCTTCTCCCTTGCAGTAAAAGCACTCAGTATCAGGCTTGGGTCCAGCCTTGGTCCTCTTCGTCGGCGTGGTAACTTTCTTACCACCCTTCTTGAAGTGTCCCTTCTGCTTAGACTTGCCTTTCTTGAATTTGGTGGTCTTATTGACCATCAACACTTGGTGCTCTTTCTTGATCTCCACTTCTGCAGATTTTAACATAGCAAATAGTTCTGGCAACTCTTTGTTCATGTTCTGCATGTTGTAGTTCATCACAAAGTTCTTGTAACTTGGTGGTAGTGATTGGAGGATGCGGTAAACTCCCAAAGTATTAGGAATCACTATACCCAAACTTTGAAGTTTATTTGCGTGCCCAGACATTTTAAGCACATGCTCACTGACGGAGCTACCCTCTTCCATCTTGCAGTTAAAGAACTTTTCAGAAGCTTCATAACTTTCAATTGCCGCATGAGTCTCAAAGATTAATTTGAGATCCTCGACAATATCATATGGATCTGACTCTTCAAACCTTTTCTGAAGCTCCGATTCTAAACCATACAAGATAGCACACTGAACTATGGAGTACTGATTCTTCCGAGCGAGGTAAACATTCTTTACTTCATCGGTAGCATCAGCTGCAGGTGGGTCACCTAGCGGTGCATCCAGCACATAGGTCAAATTACCAGCTGTGAGGACAATCCTCAAATTGCGGAACCAATCCGCGAAGTTGCTTCCATTGTTTTTCAACTTTTCTTTCTCTAGGAACGCATTAAAATTGATGGTAGGGGCTGCCATTGATCTACAACATATTTGCAATAGTTTAGACTAAGTTTATGACAAATTGAGTTCAAATTAATTAATGAAATTAAACTAGGTGAACTCCCACTCAAAACAACATCCCTCACATTGTTTTAGTGATCACACGAACCAAATCCACTACATCAACACCGATCATCACGAGAGCTGATATAGTTTTAATGGCGAACAATCATCATGTTCATCATATCTACTATATGATTCATGCTTTGCCTTTCGGCGATCCGTGTTCCTGAGGCCATGTCTGTACATGCTAGGCTCGTCAAGATCAAACCTTAGCTTCCGCATAAGCAAATCTGGCTTGCTTACGTTGTAGTCACCCGCGGAATCAAAGACACCCGATCATCACGTGGTGCTTCGAAGCAGCAAGCTTTGGCAACGGTGCATACTAAGGGTGAACACTTTTAGAACTTGAAATTTATGTGCATGAGGGATCATCTTATAATGCTACCGTCGTCTACTAAGCAATACAAGATGCATAAAGGATTAACATCACATGCAATTCATAATATGTGATATGATATGGCCTTTCTTCTTTGTGCTTCCGATCTCCATCTTCAAGCACGAACATGATCTCCATCATCACCGGCATAGCATCAAGGTCAATGACGCTTCTTCATGGTTGTCGTCCGCCAACTTCAACTATTACAACTATTTTGAATAGACACGCAGGCCTTAACAGAAATTAAAGACAACCATATGGCTCCTGCCGGTTGCCAACTTACAATAAGGATCATTGCATACATCAAATATAATCACAATCATGGCCATATCACATCACTGCACACCCCTGCAAAACAAAGTTAGACGCTTCTACTTTCTTTGCATATTTTACGTGGTTTGGGGCTTTCCATAAGTGTCGTTCTAACTTACGAACAAGAACCACAACATTGATACTAGCATTGTTGATCACCCGTTGTAAATTGGATCTTTACTATGCTAGGAGAAACAGGCACCCGCAAAGCCACTTATGCAAAACGAGTTGCATGTCAAGCGTGGAGCAAGTCTCATGAACGATGTCATGTAAGGTTAGCCCGGGCCGCTTCATCCCAACATACCGCAAGATGCAAAGTACACAAAAAGCAATCTACAATAAAAGCATCAACGCCCACAATGACCATTGTGTTCTACTCGTGCAACAGATCTACATATAGACACGGCTCTGATACCACTGTTGGGGTTCGTAGCATGGAAAACAAAAATTTTCTATCGCATACAAACAAACAAGCCAAGATCTATCTACTAGATTGTAGCAACGAGTCGATGGAATAACTCACCCTCGAAGATTCCAAAGTGTTTAACGAGAGCAGATTCTCGTGGGTGATGTAGTCGTACTCTTTCCGATCTCAAGATCGCGTAGACGATCCTTCCGGCGCCGCGTTCCCGCAGCGCTCCCGCAGTCGGTCACACGTTCGGTACTCGACGAAGACCTTCCTCTCCCTTGTTCCAGCAGGCAGCGGAGGTTGTAGCACTCTCCTCGCGATTCCGGCAGCACAACGGCGTGGTACCGGAGGTAGAGGGGAGATCCCGCAGGGCTTCGCCTTAAGCCGGTGCGAGTATGGTGGAGCTTATGAGAGAGGCTATTAGTGGTCTAGTAATTAGACACACCAATTAGAGGGCTCTAAACCAATTAGAAGGCTCTAAACCGAAACAGCTCTAAACCGGGGTCTAGGTCTAGTTTCTAGTTTAGAGGATAGGAACTTGTGTGTCTTGGGAGGGGAGCCCTGCCCCTCCCTTTATAGGTGGGAGGGCTGGCGCGCTAGGGGAGGGAGGGAGTCCCTCCCCAACTCGGCCTAGGGCTGGCCGCCGGCTTGGGGACTCCTTCCCCAAGTCGGTCTCCTCTTCTCCTCCTCTTCCCACTTTCCAAAACTGGCAGTTTGACTTTCAAACTAGCCGTTTGACTTTTCCAATTTAGGAATTAAATAAACCCTTTATTTTGGACAGCGAGAACACTTAGTACATGATGCAATCATTCCATCTTGCAATGACACATTCATGTACCCCTTCCCCCCCGGAGTGCCGGACATTCCGGGACCTTCTAGAATGTTCCCGATGAAAACACCGGAACCATTCCCCAACTCCGAAATGGGACTTTCCTTATATGAATCTTATTCTCCGGACCATTCCGGATCACCTCGTGATATCCCGGATCCCATCCGAGACTCCGAACAACATTCGGTCTCTTTCTCATAATACCATAACTACTCAAACAACGTCGAATCCTTAAGTGTGTCTCCCTACGGTTCGTGAATTATGCGGACATGATCGAGACACTTCTCCGAACAATAACCAATAGAGGAATCTGGAAATTCATATGGCTCCCACATATTTCTACGATTACTTTGCGATCGAATGAACCACTTACATACGATACCAATTTCCCTTTGTCTCACGATATGTTACTTATCCGAGGTCATGATCGTCGGTATCTCTGCATACCTAGTTCAACCTCGTTACTGATAAGTACTCTTTTCTCGTTCCCGTGATATGTGATCCCTTGTGACCAAGTCACATGCTTGCAAGCTAATTGGATGACATTTCACCGAGAGGGCCCAGAGAATATCTATCCGTCATGTGGATGGACAAATCCCACTCTTGATCCATGTGTTTCAACCAATACTTTCCGAACACCCAATGCCACTTTTATAGCCACCCTGTTACGGTGTGGTGTTTGATGACATCAAAGCATCCATCCAGTAAAGGCAATATGCATGATCTCATGGTCGAAGGAATTAGGTTACTATGTATCAGAAAGCATATAGCAATTGAACTATTGAAATGACTTGATCTTTATGCTACGCTTGTCTATAGGAGTATGTCCACCATATCATTCTCCTAACGATATGATCTTGTTGTTGATAACATCTCAATGTTCATGACAAAGAAACCACATCATCAATCAACCAACAAGCTAGTGAAGTATAGAGGCCATACTAGGGACTTCAAATTAAGTTTACAAATCACACAAGTATTAATGGTTTCCTTGTTAATACTATTATAGCATGAATGTAAACATTTATCATAAACACAAAGATATATAATAATAACTACATTTATTATTACCTCTAGGGCATATCTCCAACAACTTGTACATATTGATGTATATGGACCAATGGGCACGACAACTAGAGGATCTTCCGGCGTCGACTGATTTGCGGTAAGTGGTGGTTTTTTGCGCTTGATTTGGTGGGGTGTGGAGAGGTGATGCAACTGGCGGAGCTTTTATACCAAGGGACGTTTCGAGTTCCTCTGACGTCGGCAAACACATACACATATGTATTTGTACTCATACACATGCGGTTGTGTACAATTCTTCTTGGGTCGTACGGGCTTTGGTCGGGCTCAAATTAGGGCTTACAGATTCGGGAATGACCATCGTGTCGTCCTGACCGAAGGGATATGATGAAATCTCAGCAATCCTTGTGTTTTGAGTTTAACGAGTGTTGGGGATAGGGGCATGTACGGAAGCTAACATGGGTATGACCTATCGGGTCCCTATGGTTAGTTACTCTAGGCGTATAAAGGCTTACGGTACATAAAGCCCAAAGAAGTCCAAGAAGCATCCGATGAATAAAAGTTTGTGTTGCCAAACAAGAAAGGACTATGAACCGACGTAGAGTTCGTGTTGTAATTGTAAACATGTAATCTCTCCGGATACGACTTCAGGACTCAGCCTCTCATATAAAGGCTAGGAGAACCCGACGGGGATATCATCTTAGTTTTCCAGCAATCCGCCGTGAGCTAGATCACAACTAGTGAACCGGCGACTTATAACCGAGCTTTCACCATAATCAGACTACATCAACTCTCTTGTTTGTCTAATCAGCCGACGAAATCCTCAGCGCTCTATTTTTCACAAAACTCTAAGTTCATAACAATGGCATTGTCGAGGTTACCTCTCGTCAGAAGCAGAAGTCAGTAGTCCAAAGGTCCTCTAAGGATTTGCAAAACATCTGTATGCAACATATTCGACACAACACAGGGAAAATATCTTCTAGTAAGGTGTCAAGTGGGATCCCACCTAAGTTGCACCATAAGTGGGGTTGTCTCACTTATGGTGCTAGAGAAGCCAGAATGCACTATAAGTGAGACTTTGGTGGAATCCAATTTGATACCCTATCTTTGATGCACACCATTTGGCTAGCTCAGTATCACTATATCAAAACTCTTGAACAGAATATTTGTCGCAGACCGCGGTTGCAATAGGGTGTCAAGTGAAATCTCACCAAAGTCCCACATTTAGCTTATTTTGCATTACAAAATTTAAAATAAACTAAAAATGAGACTTTGATGAGATCTCACTTGACACGTTAGGTTACAACACATTACACATGTGAAAATCAACAAACCACTGTAGGAAAAACAAACAAGAGGGAGAACATATAGTCACTGAGCGAACAGAACACCTGCAGCTGTACACATCGAGCATCTTCAGTTCCGTGCGTGACGATTCACCCTCAAGGCAGAGAGCCGGCGATAGATGGATCGAATCACCTTTTTAACCATGGAACAGAACCTCTCCTTTAGACTACGAAGTGGCCGATAGTTATCCAGTCAAAAGCCGAAAAAGGCAGGGAAACGGAGGAATCTATTCACGGTTTTACCGCGCGTGCATGGCAGGTACTCCCTCCGTTATAAAATATAAGATGTTTTAGATTTGTAAAAAAAAATATCTAGACTTGTTTTAGTGTGTAGATTTATTTTAAACTTGAGTAACCCTATATATTAAAAGTAGTCTAAATACATTTATTTTATAAATCTAAAACATCTTATATTTTGAAAGAGAGTACATATCAACTGAGGTTCCATTCATCTATCCGCAAATAAACAGGCAAAGGAGGTGCAACACAAAATATCCTGAAATTAATAAATATACATAGGAGAAATCAGAAACCCCCTCCAAAATATTGTTGGCAACCTGGCAAAAGTAGACGGAAAATATCTGTTATACTACGTTAATTTAAATCTACAAACTAAAGACCAACTTCTGACTCTGCTCCACTTGGTTCCGCGGTATGGATCGTTGAAGATCTATGTTTTCACCGCTATATAAACCTCTTATAAGCCGCCAGCTGGAATAAGTTGTATTTGTAAAAATCCCTGACATTGTGTAAACACTTCTTGATATAGTAAAGTTTCGCTGGCTGGCGTCTGTGGTTTTTTTTCTCTTTTTTCGAAAGGTTTTTTTACGTTAAATTTGTGTCATCTTGCTGTGATTTCTTTTTCGTTTTTCATTATCTTCTTGTCGCGTTTATAGCAATATCTACGCAATATATACATAAAACAAGAAAAGAGTCATTCTCAACAGATATTTCTAACGAAAAGCTCTGAATTATTCTCCCTCCGTCTTAAGATATAAGATGTTTTATGTTTATGAAGAAAATGTATCTAAATTTTTTAGTATGTACATTCATTACAAATATGAATAAGCCTACGTACTAAAAGAAGTCTTAGCACTATGCCATACCTCCAGCACATTTAAAGGCTCAGCAGCAAAGGACACGTTAGAAATTCTCTCTACAGTTCTGTGTGCAACCAGGTAAGAGCAGACAGACACAACAGAAAATATCTACGTACTCATCAAGGCAAAAGGTTCTACTGTATATATGGCCCATTCAAAGTTCTGGAGTATGTTGGCGATGTGACGTACGAATTGCAGCTGCCTGACAGAACAACGATTCATCAGATTGTTTCATATCAGCCAATTAAAAGCACGTGTGGGTAAGAATTCAATTCCACGAACACCTTTCAGAACTTGAAAGTCCCGTGCGTCTCGCGTCGCCCCCCGCGCGGGCGACCGAGACGCCAGCCCCAAATCGCGCCGCCCCGACCCTCCCCCTCTGCTCCCCCCCCCCCCCCTGCCGCCGCCGCCGGCGAGCGCCGCCCGACAAAGCCCGGGTGGTTCCGGCGGCGGTGGGACGTTCTCTACCCGGCGACGGGGCTCCATCGCGGGACGGAGCAGCTGGCGGCGGTGCGACCAGGTGGTGATGGCGATCTCGACCGGCAGCTGCGCGTCTAGGTGCAGTGAGGCCCTTCCCGGTTGCGGCGCGCAGGCCTCGGCCGGCTCGGGGGCGGGTGTTGCAGCGGCGGCTCGGCTGAGCAGCGACGACGGCGGGCATGGCTGCACGGCCGGCACAACGACATCAGGTATGTGCAGCGCGGGTGTGCAGGTGGACGGCGGCGACGACGACTTGGCTGCAGCAGCGCGGCGGCGGAGCCGATTCACCCGATCTGGGCCTGATCCGGGCCTGGCCGAGCCTGATCCGGGCCTAGCCGGGCCTGATCTAGATAATTGGCACTCCTACCGTGTCCGGTCAGCAATCACCGCGGGTGATGAGGGCAGTTCCCCTCCCCTAGGCTGCCGTGCGGCTCGCTGCCCGCAACTTCGTGCTTGACCTACCTGTCCTTCCCTGTCGGCGGTGCGATGTGGCGTTGGTTGAAGCTTCAGCTCGAGTTCGTGGATGCCGGGGCGGCGGCCCTGGAAGGTGGACTGCGCGGACGACTCTTCGGCGAGCGACGTGGCGGTGGTGATGGTACCTATCTTCGGTCATGTGGATGGCGAGGAGCGGACGTTGGGAGGCTTTGGTGTTGGCGGCGTTTCGGCGTCGGCATCTCCCGGATCGTGTGTCGGAGGCTTAAATCTGGGACAACGAGCACGGGCGGATGACGGGGAGCGACATGAAGGTTTTCCCGGGCGAAAGTCCTGTGCTTCGGCACCAATGGCGGCGATGCCTACGGGTATCGTTACCCTCTTGGGGGCGCCGCTGAGACTACCTTCTTCGCGATAGGGCTCCGGGTGAAAACCCTTGACCCTTGATCTCGACGGCGGCGGCGCGGAACGTCGTTACCCTCTTGGGGGCGTCGTCGTGGAGCCCCGGTTCATCCTTGTCTCGGACCGTTGTCTTTGGTGGCAAGTTTGGTCTTTCGCGTTTTCTTGTTTTATCTGGATCTGCTTTGTAAGGGGTCTCTTTATCACCTTTTATCCTTTCGGCCTATGTGGCTTTATTTATAAAGCGGGGCGAAAGACTATTTCGAGAATTCAATTCCACTCCCTCATGTCCATCTCGTTACAACTGATTAGTAATGTCATGGGCGTGTCATCATTGCATAATTATACTGTTGCAATTCAATTACTGTTAGTAAGAACCACTGCTGTAATAAGTAACTAGACTATATATGGTCGACACTATGCCGTGAAGGAGTAAGAATGAAGGCCATAAACATTAGTCTCTAGCTTAGCTTAATTTAGGGTTCTTCCTCTTCGTGTATCTCGTGTGACGATGCGATCTTATCTCTAAATCCCCTGCCGAATACATCAACTATTCCCCAATCCACTTCACGGGCGTTACAAATAATTGGGGCGAACAAAACGCCTGCAGCTGTACGTATCGAGCATCTTCAGTTCCGTTCCGTGCGTGACGATTCACCCTCAAGGCAGAGAGACGGCGATAGATGGATCGAATCGCTTTTTAACCGTGGAACAGAACCTCACCTTTAGACCATGAAGTGGCCGATAGTTATCCAGTCGAAAGAAGAAAAAGGCAGGGAAACGGAGGAATCCATTTACGGTTTTACCGCGCGTGCATGGCAAGGCATTTCAGTACATATCAGCTGAGGTTCCATTCATCTATCCGCAAATAAACAGGCAAAGGATGCAGCACAAAATATACAGAACTTAACAAATGTGTAGGAAAAAAAATCAGAAACCCCTTCACAATATTGTGTGCAACAAGGCAAGAGTAGGCAGAAAATATCTATCTACGCAGAGCATTATTAGTAAACAGGAAAGAATCGATCCCACGAGATAGTTCTAAAGAAAGAGCCCTGAATTATACTTAAACAAACAGCACTTAGGTGGTCTTGGTGTCTTAGCACTACTCCATGCCTGCAGCACGTTCCAAGGCTCAGCAGCGAAAAGGAACAAATCTGAAATTCCCTCTACAATTTTGTGCAGTTCCAGGCAAGAGTAGACAGACACAACACAAAATATCTACGACTCATATCAAGGTATTATACTAATTAAGATTTGAGGACCACGAAAGAATCGGTTCAAAGAGATATTTCTGAATCATGTAAACAAACAAACAAACAAACAGCACCCTGTTCCTGTCCTTCGCACTAGTCCATGCCTGCAGCGGCACATTGGAAGGCCCAGCAGCAAAGACGGGCGAAAGAAATGGTTTACATATCCAGGCATCGCATCTCTTTCAGCAGCAACAGATCAAAGAGTACGCATGTCCAGGCATCGCATCTTCCAGCAAACAGAAAGGGTAAAGCAAGGGATGCGAAGCGAGACCAGACCAAGAAAGATATCGGAATCGGTGAGCGGTGGTGCTGCAAATAATCGCCCGAGACGTCCGATCATCGGAATAGAAAAGACCGAGCGAGCTTTATGCATCCAGGCCATGATTGTAGTAGTAGTAGAGATCTAGTCTAGGAGAATAACGCCTCGATCAAGTTGGTGAGCATCGGATGCCAACAGATCTTTGGCCTACCCTCCGCTCCGAACTTTGGGTTAACGTTATCTCCTGGTCAGGGACGGATAGCTATGCATATTTGCAGGTGTGGATTCAAATTCTCATGCTACGGGATGCACGGGACACGTAGGTTTGGGTGAAATCACGTTGCCATGGCACCGTAGCACGTGTATGTGTGGTTGCGTGCACACTCTTCGGTCCAAGCTAGCTCGAGATGGCCCTACACACACATGGTGATCTTCAGACGAAACACGGATAAAGCGCATGGAAATATGACTGAATTTCACATTTTAGCCTCTTATTAGATATGAGTACCATTTTTGTGGCACTTCTTACCTCATCTAGCAGAAAAAAAAAAACCTTCAAAATAAGCCATTTATGCAAGTTTATACTACCTTAATTAAAAGTATTTTCCTGGGCTGTCAGGTGGGGACGCTATCACTCCGCAAGAAACACTGAGTCAGATGCTATTTTCGTGTCTGTCTTCCTCAAAGACGCACTTGATGCCGCTATCGATGCGGGGTGAGCCGGTTAAGACTGACGGCGTGCCAAGCCACCCAAATCACCCGCCCTTCTTTCAAGCCGCGGCCTAGTTTTACTGCTTTCACTCGTAGCGGCGGTGACAATGAACTAGCAGAGGAGGAAGCATTGGGATCAGCGGCTATGCTGAAGCGGCTTAGAACGGTTTTAAAAAAAATAAACGATGCTTATTAGCCACCTCTTCCATAGAAATAAGCACCAATGCTTAATAAAATGATTGATTTATTTTTGTAAACACCTTCCATTGTACATGTTCTAAGAAGAGGACACGCCGATTTGGACACTTGACGTAGCGTGCCACGTTGGACTGACAATAGCCCCACTTAACGGAACAACGGGGAAGTACTTCGAAAGAGGTAAAAACTAGAACAAACTTGCTTAAGTAAGAATTTCTGCTAAATAGAGTAAAAGTATCACAAACTCTAAATTAGTAAGTATAATATGGAATAATTCCTTTTCCTTTCAAACCATTAATTCGAACCATAGTCAGTCCCTGACCACAGCTGGTAAGCATAACGATTAATTCGAACCATAGTCAGTCCCTGACCATAGTGATTGCGTCCGTAGCAAAGAGCGTTGTTCTCTTCGTGAAGCTTCTTATTCTAGTACATCGGATGGCTCAAATCACACCTAGAAAACACCATTTCTATATATCTGATCTCCCACCAGCCAAATACTTATCGCCACCGCCGGTATGTACTGGTGCGACATCAACCACCCACTTCGCTTTGAGATTGGTGAAACAGTTAGTCTTTTTTTTAACACAAATCTACTAATTGAAACATGCCTTCATCTACGAGAAAAAGACCATATTGAAACATGAGTGAATTTGCGAAACTGTTTTAGAAAAGTAGACAATGTTCACAAGATTCAGAAATATTTGACAAATTCTATTTTGTTTCAGAAAAAATTTAAAGTTTAGGTCGTCATTTAGGTGACATCATGCTGATGTCACCACTCCGATATGTACCCGCGTCTTTAGAATTGCTTTGTTCACGCTGAATCATACGTACAGTTCTCGAGTCCCAACTTTTTTTTTTAGATCGAGTCCCAACTTGATCTGTACAGGATTTGGGCCAAGACAAGAAAGGAACCTTGCGATCGCACGGAGAAGCTGGGCCCACACCACCTCCTATACATACACTGCACATGTCGCAGAGTACCTCTCACTCAGCTTGAAGCCACCACAACTGCTAATTACTCACTAGCTAGAAACCACCAGCTAGCTTAACTACAAACAGAGTGAGCTAAGTTCAGGTAACAGCAATGGCGTACAGAGTGCTGGACGTCACCCTCCAGTCGGCCAAGGACCTGAAGAACGTGAACTTCATGACGCGCATGGAGGTGTACGCCGTGGCGACCATCTCCGGCGACCCCATCACGCGCCAGTGCACCCCGCCGGACCCCTACGGCGGCCGCTACCCGACCTGGAACGCCACGCTCCGCTTCGCCGTCCCGCCCACCGCCACCGCCGGCGGCAGCGGCTGCCTCCACGTTGTCCTCCGCACCGAGCGCTCCCGCGGCGACCGCGACATCGGCGAGGTCATCGTCCCGCTCGACGAGATCCTCTCCGGCGTCGGATACGACCTCGGCCCGCGCCCGCAGCAGTTCGCGGCTTACAAGGTCCGCAAGGTGCACCGCGCCGAGACCCGCGGCGTGCTCTACCTGTCGTACCGCCTCGGCGCCGTCATCGTGCCGCAGCCGCATGGGCCGCACCGGTGGGCGACGAGGGCTTCCTCCGACGAGCCCATCGTCGCGTACCCGGCGGGGCGGCAGTACGGTCATCAGCCGTACGATTACATGCTGGTCCCGGCGCTCATGCCGCCGCCGCCGACTCCCCGAGTTTCCGGGCTTATGTCCATGGCGCCTGAGTCTCCGCAAGGTTTCGGCGGCCATATGGCCTTGCCGCCGTCTCCACAGGATCAAGGACATGTAGCCCTACCGGCGCCGCTTCCAAAAGCTTATGGGCATCTATCGATGCCGCCGCCACCGCCGCCGATAAAAACTTCTGGGCACGCGACGCCTCAGAAAACGGCCAGCTATGCAGCCGCCTCGCCGTCGACAACCGGAAAGAATAGCGGCAACCAGGAATTTGGCAACACGGGCGGCGGCGTGAGCGGCGGAATGATGGCCGGCGACATGATGTCGGAGTCGGACGCCACGGCGTATAACGCCGGGTACAGGGCCGCGATGTCCCGCGAATGGAGAAGGGCCGTGTACTAGCTAGGCTAGAATATGGTCACGTCCGTACTTCGCAGGGGTAATCAGTAAACGAAGCTCAATAAACTAAGTTGGTTTCCCTGCTGGTGTGTCACGAACAAGCTAAAAATGTCGCGATATTCGAAAAACTCTACTACAGCAGGAAAATTTATGTCTATGCAACAAATTCCCATTTAGTCACAACAAATTGCCGAGAAAAATCATCACACATATGCAGCGCGGAGGAAAATGCTTGCAACACCATGAGAAAATGTGTGCACCATAAAATACAACATTTGATGCAAACCTAGAGACCTAGAGTCAGTCATCACAATATGTCATCATGTATTTGCAATAAAACATGCATGAGCTGGCAACTCGTCAGGTGACTGTATGCTACATCAAAAAACTGCAAAATACTAAACATCATTTTGGAGCACCAACCTCAATGATGCTGAATCCGGCCCACTAGAGGTCTATCGAAGCCAAATCAGGTGACCCACAATTATTTCCCATAGTCACGGTGCCTTCCCTTATCTTGCCATCACAATATCGAGTCCCCCGTGAACCCACTCCATCCATGGTAGAAGCACCACAACCACCATCTATATGGAGAAAAAATGACATCACAGGGAGAGCAAGGGGGATGAAAGGACCAAGAAAAATCCTAGAGGGGTGAAGAGGCGACCTAAAACTCTTCTGAACTTTGTTTTATCCTAATGAAGAATTAAATAAGGCTGATACTTTTTTAGCATAAATCTTAAATATGGTAGGCTCGCTATTTCAACGGTAACTTAAGACTAAAGAAGAGATATCAATTACAAGAACCATCAATTATTTCAAACTCCATAGAAGACATGACGATGCTAATAAATATTGTATGAATTTCAGAAAATAAAGAGGACATGAGAGAACCTATGTATTTATGAAAATTAGTATATCCACAGCTAGTCAGATATTCTCTTTCTCTGACCGAGAGGATGTGGCCAAATAGGCACACCTGGATCCAACTTGCATAGAGCCTTCTTCTCCTGTGAGCTTAAAAAAACAAGCATGAGCTCTTTCAACTCGGATAGCTTGTTCCTCAACGTTGGAGATGGCGGACTCCATAACCACTTCACAATTATCTTGGGTCTCTTCACAATCTTCACAAATAGGTCACTAATCAAACAACCACCGAACAATTTAGATAGAAGTCGACTCTAAGTAACAAGCCCTCATACTCACTCAAATCAAGAAATGTGGAAGAATCAAACGAATGCAAAGGAAGAATACAAGAATGCTCCAATCCCTCTCACCGAAAGCAATGAATGCTATGGAGATTGGGAAAGAGATGAACAATGCATGAGGTCAACAAGTAACCACAAGATTTAGATCCAAAAGCTGGACGTGCGGAAGGAAAACGAAGAAGAAATGTCTCGGTTGTTCCACCGCCTTGATTGGCAGGAGAAGCGGCTATTGTGGCTCCGTGAGGCTTCGTGCTTAGCCACAAGAAAGAAATAGAAGACACGATGAATTGTACCACGTCGAAGGAGCGCGTCACAAAGTGACCCAAAAACATAACCGGGACACGATCTACACTAAAAAGGGATATAGTGGTGGCCTTGCACGGATGGCTAAGAGGCTGCAATCTCTTCACGCTTTAATATATGTATATGTATGTATGCACTGGCGGACCTTAGACCGAAATCCTGGGTGGCAAATGGGCTGGTGGCGAAATTTAATCTTTAGGCTGATTTTTAATTGACAAATGGCTTTAAAAAGTATGCAATTTCTTCGTGGGCTAGGGGGCGATGGCCCATTTCGTCTCCATTAAGATTCGCCAGTGTACGTATGTTTTGTGATTTTTAAATCGTATTAAAAACAAAAGAGTAGAAACAGATAATTACAATGAATAACAAAAATGAAAGATAAGTAAAAAAACTAAGATGAAAACTAAAGAAAAAATAAAAAATAAATAAAAAGGTAGAAACATAAATAAAAAGGAAAAAAACAAATAAGAGCAAAATAAAACCTTGTCGGACTTGAATGGGTCTAGCCAGCAATGGGACCAGTGTCCAATAGTTAAAACAGCTGGTCCAAGGCCAGGCCCAACCCAACTAACTAAAACCAAGAGCATAACTTTTTTATTTTTCGAGGCGAGGGGTCCAAGGAGGATGCACGCAAAAAACTAGAACTATGGCCTGCTAGTCATGTTCACAATGGTCCATGGGCCACCATGATGCGCGTCTACGTCTTCCGGCGAGGCAGCGGCCGACGCCGCGGCTCCGGATCCGCTCGTCCACGTCGCCTTCAACCAGCAAGGCACGCACTTCGTGCCGGCCACGGCCACTGCCCGCGCGCACGGTGTCCTCGGCCGAGCTGCTCACCCGGTCGCAGCTGGACGCCGTGACGCACCGGCCGGACGACGCGCCGATTCGGCATGTGCAAGGAAGGGAAGGTATAGTCGGTCACGAGCAAGCACGGGACGGTGGGCCGGATCCGCCGCCTGCAGGGGGATACATGCTCATCGCCGGCGAGCAGAAGGCGAGGTTGTACTTCGGCGAAAACCTGGAGAAGGAAGTGACGACGTGGCTGAACCCGCTGGGCTATTATTGCCATAGTGGACAGAGTAAACCATTGTGATGCTAATTAGGGGGAAGCGCAGTAGCATGACGATAACGAAAGTTAAAAAATTATGTGGAATCTAAAGGATTTGCTTAAAACCAGGGTTTTATTGGAAAAGGATTAAGAGCAAGTACAAGTGTTCCCCTTTAAAAAGGGGTAAAACAATCTTGGGGTTGAAAACTTTCCATCCTGCGTAGTCGACGGTCAGATCTGTTTTTTAACTTTTGTTATTCCGCTTTTGCTATAAATGGTCCTGTTTTTGCTACATATAAAAAAAGGGTTCGGCTTAAAAGATAGAAAAATAGACTAGACCTCGCGGGATATTTCGCCGGAGACCTCGTCGGCGATAGTGTAGCAAAAAAGTTGTGCTCATGTAGCATATCAGACCTCGTCGGAGACTCGCCAGTAGACCTCTCATCCCCAATAGCAGCACAAGCAAGAAGATCCAGAATATACTTTTTCTGAGAGATAGAAAAGCCATCAGAAGTGGAGAAGACCTCAATCCCAAGAAAATAGCGAAGAGGACCAAGATCAGTCATAAGAAACTGATCACGAAGACGAGCCTTGACAAAGGCAATATACTCAGGATCATCACCAGTAATGATCATATCATCAACATAGAGAAGAAGAAGAGTGCGTCCACGAGGAGAAGTGTGAACAAATATCGCTGGATCATGAAAACTAGGAGAGAAACCAGCAGCAGTCACAGGCAAAGCGCTCAAACCAGGCACGAGGGGCCTGTTTCAGGCATAAAGGGAACGTCGAAGACGACAAACCATCCCATCGGGAACAGAATACCCAGGAGGAGGCTGCATGTAAACCTCGTCACTCAACTCGCCATTAAGAAAAGCATTCTGAACATCAAGCTGGGACACAGACCAGCGTCGAATAGAAGCAACATCAAGAAGAGTACGCACAGTGGTCATATGAGCCACAGGGGCAAAAGTCTCATCATAGTCACGGTCGTGCTCCTGCTGAAAGCCACGAGCCACAAGACGCGCTTTATAGCGCTCAAGAGATCCATCAGAGCGGGTCTTAATTTTATAGACTCACTTACACGTGATAGGACGAACACCAGGAGGGGGAGAAACAAGATCCCAGGTGCCAGTTGAAAGAACATGTTGGGCCCCCATGTGTGGTTTTGGTAATTAATGACAATCTTCATGGACTAATGTGTGTATTAAGTTATACTTGTAGGATTTGTCCATTAGCATCGCTTGGAGCATGTGTTGGCTTCAAGGTCGATGAAATGAGAAGAAGATGTGATGAGCAAGCTCAAAATGCGCCATCTATAGAAGATCTCATGTTTGAGGCTTGCCATCCTCGGTGATCATGGATCGATGATGAAGAATCAAGAAAGGCGTTCCATCTTGAGAATGGAAAGATTGTCTACATCGAGTTCAAGTGGAATGCTCAAGGCAAAGGTAAAATATTGATAGGTTTTCCCTTTTGCCGGTCTCACGTTGTGTGTGTGAGACCGGGTTTAGGATAGATAACCGTACTATTAAGAGGGGCTCTCGTATGAGTAATTCGGCCACATCATTCGGAGAGAGATCAAACCTTTGCATATTTGCATAATAATATTTGGTTGTTATTTGGTCTTATCCATGTGAGGATATAGAGCTTGTGGTAATATCCATAACAAGCTCTTGTTCATCAAAATCGGATCTTCCGTTTGTATCTTGTTGCGATTTTGATCTTGGCAGCTTTTCGGTTTCTCACCAAGTGAGGTATCTCACATTATTATACATGATACATTATCACTTGATTATAACCAATATTTTCACCTTTCATAGGGTAGCCCATGTCGTCCTTTTTCCAACGCAATTGGAATCGGGTCGATCGGAGTTACCAATGAAAATTTATAGAGGTTTGAATTTTCCTAGGTACCAAACTGGCGCGGCAGTAGGTTTTGGCAAGTTGCCAAATTCCACTGCCCTCCTAGGTACCAAAATGCGGTAGTACCGCATTTTAGTACCTAGCAAGGCAGAAGGTTTTGGAAAGTTGCCAAAATCCACTGCCGGGCTAGGTACCAAAAAGCGGTAGTACCGCATTTTAGTACCTAGCGCGGTAGAAGGTTTTTTACTTCGTCATTTGGATCTATTCTCCCTTGATGGACTATGATGTTTCTTTGCATGATCTTATAGAGGTTGTTGTCCTCTTCTAAACGAGCCCAAGATCATCGAAATCGGAGTCCGGATGCAAAAGTTATGGCTGTTTTCGTTCTGTGATGACCGGTAGTACCGGACCAGGATCCGGTAGTACCGGGGTCCGGTAGTACCGCTTTTTGGTACCGGGGAGCGCAGAGAGAAAATGCGTTTGGAGTCCCAGGAACCCCAGGAAATGTCCGGTAGTGCCGGGAAAGTCCGGTAGTACCGGGAAAAAGTCCGGTAGTACCGGGAATCGCGTTTTTGGGCTGCAACGGTTGGATTTTGGAGGGACCTATATAAGGGGCCTTCTTCCCCAATGGTTCCTCAACCATTCTTGCAAGTTTTCCCCTCCATTGTTGACCTTCTTGATCTTGCTTTCTCTCAATCCCTCCAATGATTCTTGCATATTCTTGAGGGATTTGAAAGAGGAGATCTAGATCTACAATCCCACCAATCAATCTCTCCTCTAAGTGAGGGGAACACATTGGGATCTAGATCTTGGAGTCTTTTGTGGATTTCCTCCATTGTTCTTCCTCTCTTATTCCCCCATAAGCTTTTGTAGCTTTGGTGGAATTTGGGAGAGAAGGATTTGAACACCTTTGTGGTTTTCTTGCCATTTGCATTTGGTGCATCGGTTTGAGTTCTCCTCGGAGGATTTGGTTTGAATTGCTCATTGGAGCTTGTCCCTCTTGGGTTCTTGGAACCCTAGACGGTTTTGTGGCCTTGGTGGCATTGTAGCCTTGGTGGCATTTGTTGAGGCCTTTTGTGGCGTTTGTTGGGAGCCTCCAATTAAGTTGTGGAGTTGTGCCCCAACCTTGTGAGAGGTTCCGGTTGCCACTGACAAGTGCACCGATAGTGGAAGCGTGGATCGATCCCATTGGGGTGAGATTCACCGGAGAATAAGGGAGGCCTTTTGTGGCGTTGGTGGTTTGATACCACCCCCTCTCCAAACGAGACGTACTCCATGTTGGGAGGAACTCGGTAAAATATCGGTGTCCCCGCGTGCCTCGGTTATCTCTATACCCGAGCTCTTTACTTATGCACTTTACATTGTGATAGCCTTCGTGCTTGAAGTAATATATATCTTGCTATCACTTTGTTGCTTGTATTGCTTAGCATAAGTTGTTGGTGCACATAGGTAAACCTTAGTTGTTTCTAGGTTGTGCTTTACAAAGTAAACACTAGTTTTATTTCGCCTTTGTTGAGCCACTCTAGGAAAAGTTTTAATCGCCTATTCACCCCCCCCCCCCTCTAGGCGACATCCGAATCCTTTCAATTGGTATCAGAGCCCGGTCTCTCATTTTAGGCTTCACCGCCTTGAGAGTAAAGATGTCGGCTAGAGGATTAGTGCACAATGACATGTTTATATTCGATGGCACAAATTATGATATATGGAAAAATCGCATGCTCATTCATTTTCGGGACATGGACCCAAATTTGGAGCGTATTGTAGATATGGGTTTTTCTCCTCCTATGGATTTCAAAAATCTATCTTGTGAGGATGAGAAAAACTTATATCTCGACGCTCAAGCTTCTAATGTGCTTGTTAATGCTTTGAGCTATGTAGTTACCTCCTCAATCATTCCTTTTTGGAGCGCTCATGAGTTATGGACAAAACTTCAAGATAAATATGTTGTGTCCAACATTATTGAGGATGATTGTGTTGCTTCCACTTCCGGTCGAGATGAGTTCTCATCCTCTAACACTTCACCAACATGTGACTTTTCACAAGGTAATGATATGGTGAGTGGTGATAGAAATTGCAATTTGGATAGTGTGCTTACAGTTTGTAATCCCTCATCCCTATCGAGTTGCAATGATCTATATTTGGACTTTAACACTTCTAGCACTACAAACTCCTTACATGCTTGTGTTAATAGTCCTTGCATATCATGTAGAAATGACTTGAATAAATCTCATGATGATATGCTTGTGTTGTCTTGTTGCCATGATAAAAATGCTTCCATTTCCTCTAGTGCTTGTGTTGCTAACCATGTAGAGGAAAATGAAGATTCTATGGGACAAGACAAGGTCTTGAAGAGAGCTACAAGTGCAATCTCATCATCACCTTCTTCCGGTTCTCACATGTGCCTTATGGCTAAGGGAACAAAGGTAACCTCTTTGGATCCCATTGTATCTCATGATGATGATGATGAGGTTGAGAATGATAATGATGATTATCGAGGTAAGTAAGATATTACATCTATTAAGAAAATGGGTGAGGTTGTCTATAGTGCTCTCTACAAAAATAAAATTGCTTCCTCCAACCTTCTTGAAATCTTGAATTATGCTATAGAAGGCAATGATCTTATTGAGGAGCAAGAAAACATAATTGATGAAAAGTTTGCACTTGAGCGTAAGTATGCTAATGAAATTGCTCAACTAAATGACTCCCTTGAAGAAGAACAAACCACCAAAGAATCTCTTGAGGATACTTTCACTCTAGAATTATCTAGAGTAAAAGAATACCATGATAGAGAACTTGTGGTGGCAAACTCCTTCAAAAGTAAAAATGATGAGACTCAAGTTGCTTATGCTAAACTCCTTGAGGATTTTGAGCACCTCAAAAATGGCTCTAGGGTCATAAAGGGTGAGCTCATCAAACTCACCGAGTCACATGAGCAACTTAAAGCCTCATATTCAAAAGAGCTTGCCAAGTTTCCCTCACCTCTTGCTAATAATGATGATGCTTGGGCTACTAACTCTATTTCTTGTGAAGCATCTATTTTGGAGGAGAATGTTGAGCTAAAGGCTCAACTTGCGTTGCTAACTAGCAACTATGGGAAATTAGAAGAAAGTCATGTTAAGCTCTCAAGCTCGCATGAGGATCTTCTAGTCTCCCATGGTAGGCTAAAGTTAGCTCATGAGGCCATCATGTCAAAGGTAACATCTAGTGGGCCTCATGTGGACATTAGCACTATATCTACTCCAAATGTTATATTGCCATGTGCTAGTCCTTGTAGTTCATCCTCTCACAACCATGATATATCTTGTGATGAATTACATTCCGTGCCTTGTTGCTCTAACAATGTAGCATCTACTTCCTCTAGTGTTTTTGTTGAAACTAACCATATAGAGGAAATCAAAAGGCTCAAGGCTCAAGTCACTTCTTTGAAGAATGACTTGAAAAAGGGTCATCAAGGGAAGGTCACACTCAACAAAATCTTGAGTGTGCAAAAATCCCCCAATGACAAGAGTGGGCTTGGATTCAACTCCAATGTAAAGAACAAGTCCACTATCAAGTTGAAGCACAAGGACAACAAGAATAATGGCCAAGATCAAGTCAAGAATCCGGCCAACATTGTTTGCTTCAAGTGCAAGGAAGAAGGGCACCATGTTAGATCTTGCCCATTGAAGAAAAAGCCTCTTAGTGTGAAGCATCAAGGGAAGCGGCCTCAAGTTCCACCTCAAGTCATTAATGGGCCACTTCCCAAGAGGACTACTCGAGCTCTTCCTCGAGTTGTGGTTTCACCTAAGAAGAAAGATGACAAGAGTAGAACTTGCTACATATGCCGTGAGAAGGGGCACATTTCTTCCACATGCACTATCGGTATCTCCTCATCCAACCCTATCATTATTGATGATGCTTATTCTCTTTGTAAGGATGAGGTTGGCAATGTGTTTGCCAAGTTTGTTGGTGGCCAATGTGGTGTCAAGAAAAGATCCATTTGGGTTGCCAAGCCTATTGTGACTAACCTCTTAGGACCCAACTTGGTTGGGGACCAACAAGCCAAAACTTGATCAATAGGTGTTTGTTGGAGGGCATTGGAGACTTGGGTACATCATTAAGAATTAAGGGATCTTCATTATTAATTTTTTTTTAAGCCAAGTCATGTGGATTATATTGCTCCTATTATATTTCCAATGTTCCTCTTTGCGGTAACATATGCTTAACTCATTTCATTGAAATTTACTCGCCCCCTTGTGCATGTGTTGGTTTTGTATCTTCCATGTTTTTGTACGTGTTGTGCTTTCCACTTAATTATCTTGAGATATCAAGTATATTTTTGTATGATTAGGTGGCACTCCATGTATGTGTGTTTCTTGTGTTTGAGCCTTACTTGGTTATATTTGGTATCTTATTTGGCTCTTGTGAGAGATTAATGGATTATCCCATTTTGGGGGAGTGTTATGCTTGGGCATTCCACAATCCTAAAAATGTGTGTACTTGAGGAATACCACCTAGTATTTATATTGGATTATTGTCTAGTCTCTATGTGGTATAATTCTCATGAGAAATTTAATTTTATAATGTCCATTAATTATATCTATTTGTATTATTTTGCGTTGTGTTGGTTTTTATGGTAGTGTCACATTATGGGGGAGTCTTATGCTTAGTGCATATTACAATCCTAGAAAATGTGAATATTCGAGGTTGTATCACTTAGAATTGATATTGATTATTATCTAGCGCCTATGTGACACATTTGCTCATACAAGTTCCAATTTGCTTGAATTTTGTTGTTGATCATATTTTGGACCTTGTATATGAGAGTGTTTCTTGGTATGTGTTTCCTCATATTTAGATCTCTATATCATCATGGAAACCATTTGCTTCAAGTTACTCTAATCAATAGTGATTGTGTGACTATTGGAAGCTACCAAGAATCTTGTTCGAAGTATCATGCTCAATTCTTATATTTAGTTATATGCTTCTTGTTGTGACTATGATCTTGGATATCTATGCAAGCTACCTTGGGAAAATTATTCCCAATATTTCTTGTCCTTGGACAATGAATAATTTATGGTAGAAGTTGTTGATCATATTCACTTTGGCCTTTGCTTAATATTGTCCTATCTTTGTCCAAGTAAATGTTTTGTGTGCTCCCATGTATTCCTTGCTACTTTTTGGATCTTTTTATTTTTATTGGTATCCTCTTGTGCTTTATTTAATGTAGGTAGTAGTGATGATTTCATTTGTGTGTATTTTGCATTAAAAAGGAAAATCCTACATAATGCACTATTTATGAGGGAGCTCTCCTATATTATGTAGAACACTCATATTTATGCTTCTTTGTTTGGTCTATATCGGGTTTTATGTTCTTGGAAGTTTAATCTTTTCGTTTTGGTATTTTGTGCCATCATGAAAAGTTTGGAGAGGTTGGTTTACTTGTTGGAACCTTACTATTTGTGGGAGTTGGTTTTGTCTCGTTCCTTTTTTCACATTTTGACCATTTTAGAATGAGATAAATCCTTGAGCATTTGTATGTTTATATATCTTTTGCTCCTTGACTTTTGCCTAGTTCATTTGTTGAACTTGTGATCTTTCATGTGTTGAATTGGTTCTTTGATACAATTTAGACATCGTTTGTCATGTCACACTCTTGTGTGTGCAATCGCGATTTACTTGGTGTTTTTGTTCAAATTGTATCTCCTTTTTGGTTCTTGAAAGCTTTATGCATGCATATTTACTATATGATTATATTATGGCATGCTTGCTTTCTTTGATCCAATATATAGGGGAAACTCCACCGATTCCCATCGGCTAAGTTGTGCATGAAATTCAATTTCATATCAATATGCACATAATTATGTGGAGTCTCTCCTATGTATTGTAGTTTCACTAACTACTTTGGACCCAATATGTTTGGGGACCATTTTGTACTTAAATGTGTTTTAGGTACATTGGAGATATATTGGACGCTTGTCTCTCAATTTTGAAGAAGTGATGCTTAGAATAAAATTTGAGGCAAGCTATAGGATGATCAACGAATTCATATTCTCTACATCCTACCAATTATATCTCGGTAACTAGTATCTCTTTCTCATGCTCACATATCTTGATTCCAACCGTTTATCGGTTGCCTTCTAGCATGAATTAATGTTTTTGTAATTTTTGTAGTTCTAGCCATGGTTTTAAGAGGACTCTCTATTGTATATGTGTTTAAGTTGAGATGAGTGCATATAATTGGGACTATACAAAATCATGCATATGATCCTCCAATCCCAAATATGTCAATCTAGCAATTTTATTGCCTATCATTTCATCAACTTCTTTCATATGCAATAGTGAGATTTTTGCTAGTCTATTCTATCTTATGATACTTGTTGCCTTTCTTCATATATTCCAACTCTCTCCTTTTTCCCTTGGTGATAGTTGTAATATATGTAGTGTGTTGGTGTTTGAAGCTCATTAATGTACAATAAGATATATGTGAGCCTTTGGCCATGCTTTGAAGCAAAAATCTTATTGATATATGTTATGACTTCATTTTTGCGTTCATGGGCTTTATTGTATATCTTCCTTGTGTGTGCTTGTTTCCTTATGGTCATATGTTGTTGTAATGCTATCCACTTAGAAACATATACACATATGAGAAGATAATTTTAGTTGAGAATTTATTTCTTGGATACCACCTTTTATTTCTTTTGGTTATTCCGTGGCTTCCAAATTTATTTGCCTATGAGTGCTTGTTCCTGTTGTTTGCATCCTCGGGCACTCATATTTGTTCTCTCATGCCTTGTATTGTTAAATGAATTTGGATGAGTGAGGATTCCATGATTATGCACCTTGATCCCAAATGCAATTATCATAATTGGTGCATTATCTTTGGGGAGCTCATCTAATTCATTTAATAATGCTCATTTGTCTTCTTTCTCATTTGTTGTGCTTTAAATGCTTATGGGGGAGCAAGGATTCCATATTTGTGCATTATGTATTCCAATGCATTTATTTTACAATTGTGCCCAAATCTTGGGGAGCTTCTCTAATTGTTATTTGAAGCACTCTTTTGCTCATATCATAACATCTTGTTGTTTCCATTTGGACTCGTTCATTGTTTTCATTTGGTTTGTCGGATCTTGTAAATTGCTTGCATCATTTGACTTTATTTTGGCAATCTTCGGATCCTCGATATAGTTCTACTCCCTCCCAAGTATTCATCATTGGATATGTGCGAAGGCACACCTTTGGAGGAATTATTACTATATTTGCCTTCTAGAACTTGTCACCCATTTCGGCAATCGATGCCAATGGGGGAGAAGTTTTAGAGGGTTTAAGGGAAGTTGGTTTATGCATTGAGTTTGTTCTTGTGCATTTGCCTCTCATGCTCTTGCGTCTTTGTTTTTGCTTAGCATGTGGTATATATAGAGGAAACTCCACCAATGATAATGATTGGCAATATATGCAATGAAATTCAAGTTCGTCACACATGCATAGACTGTGGGCGAGTTTACTCTATATATGGTGATGGTACCAATATCACATACTTTTGTAGTATTTGATATTGGTATTACCATTTTATTCATTAATATTCCTTATCTAAACCCTCTTAAAGGGATTGTCATCAATTACCAAAATGGGGGAGATTGAAAGAACATGTTGGGGCCCCATGTGTGGTTTTGGTAATTAATGACAATCTTCATGGACTAATGTGTGTATTAAGTTATACTTGTAGGATTTGTCCATTAGCATCGCTTGGAGCATGTGTTGGCTTCAAGGTCGATGAAATGAGAATAAGATGTGATGAGCAAGCTCAAAATGCGCCATCTATAGAAGATCTCATGTTTGAGGCTTGCCATCCTCGGTGATCATGGATCGATGATGAAGAATCAAGAAAGGCGTTCCATCTTGAGAATGGAAAGATTGTCTACATCGAGCTCAAGTGGAATGCTCAAGGCAAAGGTAAAATATTGATAGGTTTTCCCTTTTGCCGGTCTCACGTTGTGTGTGTGAGACCGGGTTTAGGATAGATAACCGTACTATTAAGAGGGGCTCTCGTATGAGTAATTCGGTCACATCATTCGGAGAGAGATCAAACCTTTGCATATTTGCATAATCATATTTGGTTGTTATTTGGTCTTATCCATGTGAGGATATAGAGCTTGTGGTAATATCCATAACAAGCTCTTGTTCATCAAAATCAGATCTTCCGTTTGTATCTTGTTGCGATTTTGATCTTGGCAGCTTTTCGGTTTCTCACCAAGTGAGGTATCTCACATTATTATACATGATACATTATCACTTGATGATAACCAATATTTTCACCTTTCATAGGGTAGCCCATGTCGTCCTTTTTCCAACGCAATTGGAATCGGGTCGATCGGAGTTACCAATCAAAAGTTATAGAGGTTTGAATTTTCCTAGGTACCAAAATGCGGTAGTACCGCATTTTAGTACCTGGCGCGGCAGTAGGTTTTGGCAAGTTGCCAAATTCCACTGCCCTCCTAGGTACCAAAATGCGGTAGTACCGCATTTTAGTACCTAGCAAGGAAGAAGGTTTTGGAAAGTTGCCAAAATCCACTGCCGGGCTAGGTACCAAAAAGCGGTAGTACCGCATTTTAGTACCTAGCGCGGTAGAAGGTGTTTTACTTCGTCATTTGGATCTATTCTCCCTTGATGGACTATGATGTTTCTTTGCATGATCTTATAGAGGTTGTTGTCCTCTTCGAAACGAGCCCAAGATCATCGAAATCGGAGTCCGGATGCAAAAGTTATGGCTGTTTTCGTTCTGTGATGACCGGTAGTACCGGACCAGTATCCGGTAGTACCGGGGTCCGGTAGTACCGCTTTTTGGTACCGGGGAGCGCAGAGAGAAAATGCGTTTGGAGTCCCAGGAACCCCAGGAAATGTCCGGTAGTGCCGGGAAAGTCCGGTAGTACCGGGAAAAAGTCCGGTAGTACCGGGAATCGCGTTTTTGGGCTGCAACGGTTGGATTTTGGAGGGACCTATATAAGGGGCCTTCTTCCCCAATGGTTCCTCAACCATTCTTGCAAGTTTTCCCCTCCATTGTTGACCTTCTTGATCTTGCTTTCTCTCAATCCCTCCAATGATTCTTGCATATTCTTGAGGGATTTGAAAGAGGAGATCTAGATCTACAATCCCACCAATCAATCTCTCCTCTAAGTGAGGGGAACACATTGGGATCTAGATCTTGGAGTCTTTTGTGGATTTCCTCCATTGTTCTTCCTCTCTTATTCCCCCATAAGCTTTTATAGCTTTGGTGGAATTTTGGAGAGAAGGATTTGAACACCTTTGTGGTTTTCTTGCCATTTGCATTTGGTGCATCGGTTTGAGTTCTCCTCGGAGGATTTGGTTTGAATTGCTCATTGGAGCTTGTCCCTCTTGGGTTCTTGGAACCCTAGACGGTTTTGTGGCCTTGGTGGCATTGTAGCCTTGGTGGCATTTGTTGAGGCCTTTTGTGGCGTTTGTTGGGAGCCTCCAATTAAGTTGTGGAGTTGTGCCCCAACCTTGTGAGAGGTTCCGGTTGCCACTGACAAGTGCACCGATAGTGGAAGCGTGGATCGATCCCATTGGGGTGAGATTCACCGGAGAATAAGGGAGGCCTTTTGTGGCGTTGGTGGTTTGATACCACCCCCTCTCCAAACGAGACGTACTCCATGTTGGGAGGAACTCGGTAAAATATCGGTGTCCCCGCGTGCCTCGGTTATCTCTATACCCGAGCTCTTTACTTATGCACTTTACATTGTGATAGCCTTCGTGCTTGAAGTAATATATATCTTGCTATCACTTTGTTGCTTGTATTGCTTAGCATAAGTTGTTGGTGCACATAGGTAAACCTTAGTTGTTTCTAGGTTGTGCTTTACAAAGTAAACACTAGTTTTATTCCGCCTTTGTTGAGCCACTCTAGGAAAAGTTTTAATCGCCTATTCACCCCCTCCCCCCCTCTAGGCGACATCCGAATCCTTTCACCAGTGCGCTCAAGCGCAGCGATCTCCTCAGCCATGGCAAGCTGCCATTCAGGATGACGCTCGGCATCCCGATAAGAAGTCGGCTCGGAGACGACAGAGAGACCATACTGACTAGGAGAGTAATGGTCTGGAGCACGACGCTGACGAACAGGCCATGAAGAGGGAAGCTCATCGGCGGAAGACGACTCATCAGAAGAAGAGGAAGAAGGAACATCAGAGGAAGGGTTCGAAGCCGGAGAACGAGGTGGAGAAGAAACTAGGGCAGAACGAGGAGAACAGGGGAACTAGACGGAGGAGAGGATGGCGCCGAAATCGAAGGGCGCGCATCAGAAGTAAGAGGTGGATACGAAGAGACAGCAGGAGGTGCATCAGGAAAAAGAAGAAAAGATATATCATCCACCGGGTAAGTACCAGAGGTGGGGCGAGGATAGAAGGGGCGCGTCTCATCAAACGTGACATCACAAGAGATGCGCATCTGATGACCAACGGGGTCCCAACAGCGATAGCCCTTATGCTCATCACTGTATCCGAGAAAAACACACTCAACAGACTGAGCGGTCAGTTTGGTGCGTTCGCGAGGAGGTAGAAGGACATAGCAAACGCAACCAAATAAACGAAGAGTCGAATAGTCTGGAGAGCTACCAGAGAGACGCTCGAGACGAATACCACCTTGAAGGGCAGCAGAAGGCTAAATGTTAATGAGGTAAGTCGACATAGCGACAGCCTCAGTCCAGAAATGCGGCGCAAGAGAGGAAGCAATCGTCATAGCACGGGTAGTTTCAAGAATATGATGATGCTTACGCTCGGCGACACCATTTTGAGCATGGGCGCCGGGACACGAGAACTGAGCAAGGGTGCCCTGCTCAGCAAGGACACCACGCAGGTGCTGATAGATATACTCTCCTGCAGAATCAGCATGAAACACACGAATAGGCGTGGAATACTGAGTACGAACCATGGCCGCAAAACGTTGATAAATAGAGAGCACCTCACCGCGAGAGCGCATAAAAAACAACCAGGTGTACCGTGAAAAATCATCAATGAATAAAATATAATATCGATGGCCCCCTTTGGAAGCAAAGGGAGCCAGACCCCAAACATCTGAATAAACTAAATCAAAAGGTCGCTGAGATACAGACACACTAGTAGGATAGGGAAGATGAATCTGTTTGCCTAACCTACCACCCTGACACGAATGTAAAGACACATCTCCTGAGACAGACCCCAGAAGACCACGACGAACTAAGGACAATAAACGGGAGCCACAAAGGTGACCCAGCCGATGATGCCACTGCTGAAAAGAGCCAGTGACAGAAACAGCAACCGCAGAAGAACTAGTAGATGAAGTGTCAGTGGATGGAACGCGAAGCCAGTCTAACTCCCATAGCCTCGGAGACTCAAGACTGCGAGGACCAGCTCCAACCAGGGCCTGGGTATGGCGGTCCTGAACCGCACAAGAATCAGTGTCAAGAATGACACGACAACCAGAATCAGTAAGCTGACTAGCAGAGAAAATGTTCATCTTAAGACTAGGAACATGAGAAACATCAGGAACAGAGAAAGATGAAGTAGAAAGGGTGCCTCGACTGGAAACAGGAAGAGAGGTACCATCAGCCGTGATAACACGGACATGAGAAATAAGAGAGCGAAGAGCAGAAAGAATAGAGGACGCATAAGTCATATGAAAAGAAGCTCCAGAATCCAGATACCACGGGGATGACGTACCTGACTGTGTAGAAGGTGGTGGTCGCGCGGTGCTAGAAGATCTAGGCACAGAACCAACAGTACCCGACGAGGAAGAGCCTGTAGCAGTGAGTAGACCACGAAGAATGTCCTGATCAGACAGTGCAACAGCAGAAGATCCTGCCTACGAGCATGGTACTGCTGACGTAAGCTAGGATCCCTCCTCCAGCAGCTAGAGATATCGTGGCCAGGCTTGCCACAGTAGGAACATGGAGGACGAGGAGGTGCTGTCATACCATAAGGCTGCTGAGGCTGACTCTGGCCCTGGACCGGAGGAGTAGAGAGTATCGGCGGGACTGGAGACCGCAACGAAGTCGACGGCACAGGAGGACCATGAGCACCAAGTACAGAGGGAACCTCAAGAAGACCAGGACCACGAAGACGAGTCTCCTCAGCACGAAGCTCAAACAGTACCTCAGAGAGCAGAACATGACCACGGGCAAGCAGCTGGGCACGGCGCGGCTCAAACTCCTTACGGAGCCGCGACAAGAACTCAAAAATGCGCTGAAACTCCAGATCCGCACGCACAGTCAGATAGCAGGGGCAGGTGGCACACACAGCTGTACGAAGAGAATCAAGCTGACGCCAAATAGCAGCACTCTGAGTATAGAACTCATCAACAGTAGAGTCACCCCTGCTGAAGAGCATGCTCCTAGCGAACCACAGATAGGTAAAGAGCATCCCCAGACGGCTGATAGTACTGACAAAGAAAAGCCCACTGAGCAGCAGCAATGGGAAGACCCATGAACTCAGCAGCATACTGAGGCAGAACACTGAAAGTGAGAACAACAGCAACACGAGCATCCTCATCTATCCACTGAATGTAGTCAGTCAGATCCTGAGGAGCATCGGGGGCAAGGGCAATAGGCGACGTAGGAGCAGCGGGGCACGGCGGACAGTAGACCTCGCCAGAAAGCACACCCCAAAGACGAAGACCGCGCATGTGGACGCGCATAAAGGCAGCGAAATCAGGATAATTCGTGCCATCAAAAATCACCGGACAGCTAGGAATCGCAAGATAGGCTGACGAGGAAGACATTTTTTTTGCTCTTTTTTTTGACGAAAATCAGATTAGATCAGATCTGATCAGATCCACAACACGCAGCAACAGCCGCGGTGGACGGGGTTGACAGGCCGGGCGGCGGCCGGGCGATGGCCGGGAAGCGGCCGGGTGGCGGCGGCGCCGGGCGGCGGACGGCGACAGGCCGGCGGGCGGGCAGGGCGGTCGGGCGGCGGCCGGGGCGGATCGGACGGGCGACAGCGACCGAAGAGGACGGGGCAAGCTCGCATGAGGCGAGGGAGAGGCAGCAGTGGCAGGAAGCCGGGACGGGCGGCGACTGCTGCTGCGAGAAGAGGAGCTACCTTACAGTTCTGATACCATGTTAGGGTAATAGACTTGTCGTATTACCAGAGGGCCAAAGGCCACAATATGTAGTACATGTACATGCGCAAATATACAGGAAACCCCCTAACACACGGGGAAACTATAATATACAAATATATACTCTAACACTCACCTGATACCGTGTAGCAAAAACTTGACACTATTGTAGCTTAACAACAAAACATATGTAGCAAAATAAATTTCCTATTGTAGCAAATCCGATCTTGTCGAAGACCTCGCCAGAGATCTTGTTAGAGACCTTGTAGCAAACCATATATACTATTATAGCAAAGCAAAGCTTTTGTAGTGAAAAATTTATAGCAAAAATCAACGATGTGCAGCAATGCTGGAGGTCTCGTATCTCCACAGCCAGCCACATGTAGCAAAACCAACGCTCGCTTGTAGCACTACCGCCGGCCACATGTAGCAAAGCCCGACACCTTTTTGTAGCACCACCGCTGGGCGCACGTAGCACCGCCGTCGAAGCTATCATGGAAGGGACAGAGCTGCAAATCGCCTACATGACCCCTACCATGGACTTCGAGAAGGAGGCCAAGAATCTCTTTGGAGACTTGCTGGTCAACTCCGGCGATGGCCCTTGCAGCAGATTTCTGGCAATGTGAGCGAGGATCTAGTTCGTTGGCGGTCTACTCTAGTGAGAGCTCTCACCGGTGGGAGGGGGAGGGCGTCCGAGAGGGGCGTGGATGCAGGAACACTGGCGAGGATGGGATCCGGACGACGGTGACGGTGGGTGCTTGGTCCACTAGCAGTGGCGGCATCTTCCTAGTCTACGGGCGACGGCCTCACCATGGGCAGGAGCAGGGCGCGTCCTCAGTTGGGGAAAGGAAAACGACATCGTGGGTGGGTCCCTCACGCGTCTGTGAGCCAGCGAACACTCGGGGGATCTTTTCGTTCGATCCACTGGGGAAACCGTATCATTTTCCTAAAACAATAGTACAAACAAAGAGTCGTCTAGAACAAGCGCTACAAATTGCGCCCGCGCACGCAGCTCCAGCAAATGTGCCAAAATCACGTGTTCAAAACTTTTGCCACGCGCGAGATATCGCGGAATTCATCGTGAGATATTTTGGGCGCTTGCTTCCGAGCGTGCTCCGCGCACCGGTCAACTACCACCAAAGATTCACATGTACCAAATCCCCACCGCAAGCGCTTCGCTCACCGTCGGGCCACAGCCCCCTCCCCGTCCCGTCGAGCGCCCGCTTCCGCCGCCGTTGAATTGCACCCCCATGCTTGTTGTCTGGCTACCGCGGGGTGCACGCCTGCCCTAACAACACGTACTACGCTGAGATCCATGACGGAGACTGTGTCGTCCTCGGCATGTTCGAGACGGCGCATGAGGCGGCGCACGCTTTCGATGTGGCAGTGTGGCGCCTCAACCGCCCGTGCATGTAGATGAACCTCCAAGACTTGTGGACGAGCGACCAGGCGTAGGAGCTCGCGCCGCCGCACCTCATCATCGAGGAGGAGAAGAGGTGCCACCACTTGTCGCTCTGACGCCTCTACCACATCGGAGAAGATGAGCGTAAGCGCCGGGAGTGGGCCGCGCACTTCCCGGAGGATGTCGTGGTCGAGGTCGCCTTCTACACGGAGCGCAAGGCAGCTCAGTAGGAGCGGAGGGCTGACAAGGCAAGGTGTCGGGTGTTCATCGAAGCGCAGGAGGCCAGCCCAAACGATCTCCGACAACGATGACCACTGGATCGACATGTGGTCGTCGACATTGGTGGACTCCTTGACGGAGGATGAATGGATTCTGACATGTAGACATCGACGAGACAAGGGCGACACTCGTAAAAATGTAGGGTTGCACTATGTTGAACTTTGTTTTATCTTTGTTTGCCTATGTAAAATATATCTAGTATATTTCCAGTCTATTTTTTCTAGTTTGTTTCATCTTTGTTTGTGTAGATATGTGTGTGGATGTTTTTGACACTAGCACACTGTAATATGCAGCACCTGGTGAAATACTTGTTTTCCAATTTTGCAGCACGTTGCAACATAGCGCTTCCCGTGAAGCGCCATCAGCCGTAAACCAATTTTGCAATGCGTGAGTTTACAGGGCTTGTTGGAGAAGCTCTAAATAGCAATTGCTTTTGTTGAACAACAAAATGGCATGACAAGAGGACTGTAAAACAGTCGGTCATATGTAGAGAAAATTGGCTACAGTTATTTTCCATCATTTGTTAAAATACATCATTCGATTGTGTCGTCAGATGAAATCCACTTTTGAACTCGAGTGCATATGCTCCTGTCACCCAAAATACATTTTACAATGTCAAAAAAATTCTGAAGGAAATTTTTTCATGTACATCTTGATATTTTATGTGCGCACGAGAAGTTTTGTGGAAAACCAACGGTTTTTGTATCATGTGTAAAGAAGGTAAAAAAATATCTCATGAAGAGCTTGTTTTAGCACCGAATTTTGTCTTTTTAACACACAACACAAAACATATCGGTTTTATGTGAAACAACTTTAAAAAGACAAAGGACGTCGAGATATATGCGTCACATTTTTTGTTGGAATTTTCAAGCATGTTAAAGTATGTTTAAAATTCAATTTAAAAACAGGAGCATATGCTCCCGGAAGTAAAAATGCCTCGTCCCTTTGTCCAGTACTAATTTTTTAACATTTTTCAAAACACTCCACATAACCAAAAAAGAAAAGTTATGGTTCTTTTGGCTAGGTGACCATGTTAAAGTATGGTAAAAAACTATGTCTAAGAGAATCTTTTTGGTCTTCTAAATCTATGTCTAAACCGTGGAAAAGGTAGGTCTAGCCAAGTTTCTTTAGGCTCGAGTCTAGTACTAGACATATGCCTAAGAGAATCATGTGACAGACGGGACCACTTGTCAATGTAAGGTAGATTTTTTATATTGATTCTTTTTATTCTATAGTTGGTGAGACCTTTACATGTGTTAAGGGCTGGAGTATATTTTATTTTTTAGACTTGAGTCTAGCAATTTTCTTAGCATAAGTCTAGCAATATCTTATACTGCACATGTCCTTATGGTTGGGATTATTTTCTTAGCATGAGTCTAACAATGTCTCACACTGCACATGCACTTATGGCCGGGATTGAAGAACTTGTGCCAAACTTTCCTTTACGGTGAGTGTGTTCTTGCAAATATGCCATGTAATTATAGTGGTACCTGCCGAAGATAAAATTGTACTATGTGTTTTGACAAACTCCGGAAAATAACAGTGTTATCTAGCAAATTTCCCTATTACATATTACTTTCAGGTGGAGATAGCTTATAGCTGGGCATAAGCAGTAGCCCAATCAGATCGATTTGTTGACTCCCCCTCCTGTTTTCTTGGCTACGCCGGGACGAAACCTCCTTCTGCCCTTTCCAGCAGGAGCTGTCATTTCCTCTTCATCGTCCGTAACCATCATCTCGACGTAGCCATTTTTCTTGTAGTCTTCCTGAATTTCAGCGATCATGTCCTTCTGCGCCTTCTCTACAAAGTCCATGTTATCCAGCTCGCGGTATCTCTCGACAGTAAAGCCTCGATCGGCGAAGTATTGCTCTCCGTTGGGGATGAGAGCTGAGAGATTTTTCAGAAACTCTTCGTCGATTGGGGGTAAGGGCTCCCACTTCTCGACCGTCATGATGCGGTTCATGTGATATTGCGGCATGCGTACCTTCTTCATCTTCTTCTTGATCTTCTTACTTTTTTCCACTTCCGTAGGCGTCGCCAGATCTACGGGCGGCACATCAACCGGCGACTTCCCCTTTGCAGAATCCACGGGAAGCACATCCTTCATGGGTGTGTTTGCAGACGATGAAGTCGCCATGGATCTCCCAGGGAAGATTGGTTTCTTGGTTCTTTTTTTCGATGGGGTTTCTTGGTTCTTGGACCTGCGTGTCGCCTCCTTGCCTGCCGACCCTAATATAAAGAACGGCCAACCCTGGTAATATTGACTAGATTGAATAGTGCGCCTTGGCGCACGATCCCGTTGGTTTAGAGGCATTTTGCGACTATAACCAACTGGAGTATTTACAAAATAGTGGGAATATATGACAAAAAGTAAGTATAACGTAAAAAGCTGTTTCTGAGAAAGGAGTAGATCGACCTATACAATGAACATCAAAAGGGAGCAGGATACTTGGTTCGAGCAGAGCAACAGATGTACCCATACAAAAGAGACAGTGGTAGATCCACCTATACAATGTAACAGCAGAAAGAGTAGCAGGAACATCGAAAGAGGGCATCATACTTGTTTTGGACAGAGCAACAGATGTACCCATACAAACTAAATAACAACAGATTTATTCAGCATACACTTTCTTAGGCTGACAAAAGAAGTTTCCGTGGCAATAGGTAAACCATAATATCAGGGGCAACAGTTATCTTGGAACAGATAATGATCTTAATTAGTGCCATACTTCACGCTGCGAGTGCTATGGCTAGCATTTCCGCTGTTGCTGCTCTGGAATTTTACAAAACAGTCGCCGTTGTGGTGTTTATCCATCGACTTTAGTACCGAAATCTATAACTTCTGAGTCGCCGAATGTTCAAAGTACTATAAGGTGGCTATAGTATTCCTGGTGCTAAAATAAATCATATGTAGTGAAGGATCATGACTGATTTAACTCTTCTTTACAAACAGACAATTAGACAATGTGTTCTTTTCTTGCATCAGTCCCACCGGCCGGTTCAGCAATGGCCGGCTCATACGGTACAAACACAGACTCTGCTTTTCTTGCATCAGTTTCACTGCACTTCTAAAATCATACATACACAATACACAACTGAGTTTCAAAGCAAATCAAGCAGAGGAATCCTGAATTGTAGCAAATGGTGTTAAAAATTAGGTGCAGCTAAAGGTATCAGAGAATGAATTAATTTATTTTGGAACTTTCAGAAGGCATCAGATGAATTATATATATGCCAGCCCGTGCATAGTATTCTAGCTTCTAGGTTGTCTTCAGAAGCAGTATAACGGAAAGCTAAGTTTCTGTTTTTACCATTTAGTTTCCATTCTATGAATGATAGCTAGCAGCTGCCACAGTGAGAAGATATACGATCAGTTCCTGATAACACACTATAGAATGGAAAATGAGGCAACCGAAATGGTCTGATTCATACCTCACCCTCTATCACCACCTCTGTAACGTCAGGTGCTTCAGCCAAACGAGTCAGAGGGTCTTTCTTATGCTTGGAATGCACAGCCTTCAAGTTAATGGACAAAAAATCAACTGCGCAACAGATTGAAGCAGCTATTCGAGAGAATATTTGCATAAAGGAGAAATAACTTAGTGTGGAAAATACAACATATATCCCGATCATACCGGGTGTAATTATAGCTCTATTTGGTATGCACTGAAGTAAGAATTACAGGAAATCAAAATGAGTTGGACTTCTATTTCAACTTGACTGAACAAAAAAAAGAAACAGATAAGATGGGACATAGATGACTAAATTGAGGGGAAGGAGGAAACGTGAGGAGATGAACTGGTCACCTCGATGCTAGAGTTGCTGCCTTGGTGGTCGGCAGAAGTAGCATGTTGATTTACACATCTGAAACAACATTCAGTAATAACACAACTCATAACACAGGGTGCCTAAGAGACATCAAAGCTAGATAACATGTTGTAATCCATGAACAGAATAATAATTGGGCAATGGTAGACCCCACCAGCATAAACAAACCATTTATCTCTTTTGTTATAAATTATTTTTTAACGGAATAACTAAATCTAAAAGAAGAAATTCATAAAAACGACACAGTTTGCAAGAACAATGCGGCAAAGGCAGAGTTATGCACTCAGTTACAAACCATGCCAATGGAAGAAGTCTGAACCTAACAATCCTACATGAATCCATCTCGATCAAAATCAACTAAGCATATGCATCATGATATCAATCTTGTGTTAATAATGGAAACGAAATTTCTTGTCAAAAACACCAAACAAAACAATATTTCTGTGTTAATAATGAAAACAAAATTCTTGCCTGAGCGATTTTCATCCCAAACTGCACAATAAGTTGGGCTACTTCTCCACACCTGAGCTGTCTGCAAATCCTTCATGGTACCTGCAGAAGAACTTCAGGGGATAAAATGGAAAGACAGGGAAAAAGAGAGACAGTTAATTGGAAAGATATACAGTAGTATGTATGCAACATGGTATGACAAAGAGAGACAGTTAATTGGAAAAAGAGAGATGGTTAATCTTCTAGTAAAATAAGATGGAAACTGTAAATTGACAATATATGTGCTAGGGTATAGTCAATCAATGGCAAACAGAGGTACCAAATGCGCAAGTTGGCTTGTACCGCGTAGAATGCTTGTACTCATTGCTGCTTCCGGCTTCAGGTAATGTACTTGAAAAATCTCTTAATTCTGCTCACCGTGGGCATATTCAGATCATGACTCACAATAGAGTATATGGGATACCCATGATTCCGTAGTACTTGCCGAGATAATATCAATAAAATTCATTCAAGACAGATTCTCGAAACCAATCAATCTCATTTGATATTTAACCCTGCAAGATTGAAATATATGAGAATCTCATTTCCATTCAAGATGCAGTATGACAATTATCTCGTCCTAAAGTTCTAGTACGATACACAACTAAGCAAAGCCATAGGACAGAGGGAGGGAGGAAGGGAGGGAGAGATCGAACCAGTGCTTCCGAGGCCCTCCTTCTACTTCAGCACCAGCGGATCCATGGAGCACTTCCTCCTCTGCCTCCCGTCGACGACTTGCCACATCTTGCGCAATTATGTCTGATATTTATAGTTGGACTATACCGCTATTATGAGTACATCTAAGGCGAGGAGACAAATTGCAATAGAGACACAACCATCTGCAGCGGCAAGAATCAAGCCACCATTTCCAGGCATAGAGACACAACCATCTGAAGGCTACATAAGAAAAGGTGAAATGATGTAGCACGTAACAGTAACACCTTACGACAAAAATAGCAGTGTGACATTTCGCTATAAATTCACAAATTGACCTGCTACCCACAATTCTAAGCCAAACAACAATCTGAGTTCAACTGCATGCTCTGCAGATTGGAAAAAAGCGCGCATAAAGCATACCTGCGAACTGACACGAAATGCACACCTTGCCCGTATCTCCATAAACAACACGCTACAATTGAGTCTTCCCCAGGATAGGGAGAAGCTTTGAAGCTATACCAATGCCCCCAAAAATCCATTATTCATGATTCGAAGCACGAAATTTATTTTTAAAGAACGAGTATTTGAGTCTTTAGATCTAGTACCTAGCTTCGGCTATTTTTTGCCACAAAAGCTTCAGCCGACAGCCGAGGATAAATCAGAACAAACGAAATGATGCCTTATTTTAGTAGCTTGTGATGTCTTTTAGATTTAAACTATGTACCTTCCATAATTTCAACTATGTACCTTCCATACATGACATCAAAACCTTCCCATCCAACTCTCCAAGTAAGCAAAAAATTAGGAAACTGGCAGCTAAAGGTAACAGTGGCCTTGTTTTTTTACATGTAGTTCCTAGAAGCTAACATCGGGTTGAATTATAAAGATGATGAAGTACCTTAGCATAAAAGATGTCAGGAGATTGCAACCATGAATCACCTGCAACCAGACTTCAGATTATGGGGCGCATTCAAAACTGAGAAAGAAATTATAAAATGCTATATTGAACAACTATAGAAACTGATCATAGGCAAGCAACAATGTTTGTGCGGTTATACTTTTTTTTTTGAACGGGGGTGCGGTTATACTTAGAAGCTCATTTGTTGAAAAAGAACTACATAACAACAATGTACTATGTCCTTGGATTCAATTCTTAGCATCTGGTGCTAATTATAAAACACAATATAAATGAAAATGGTACACTTCTATTACAGCTAGACCTGCAACAATGCTTGTGCTTCTATGCCAATAATAAAACTATTAATTTGTCCTATGCATTTTGCGTAGCATGGAACAGATAGATGGGCAACTTGGTAAAAATGATGGGCCAGGCTCACTTCTTAAAATAGAGGTATGCTAGCAACAATCTTGTCCTGATTACTTGCAATTGGAGGCATCCCAGAGCTTTCTACTGCTGCAGCGGCCTAAAACTCCAGACTATGAACATTAGTCAGATATTTATCCCACTGATAATAGCGTGTGGTGGAACACCAATCATTTGTGACTGCTGGAATCACATGGAAAAAATTCCGTGAAGTGCCACAAGAGTAGTTTTAAGAAAAGGCTGTGATGCAGAACTTTATCGTGTAACATGTAAATAGAAAACCAACACTCTCGAATAAACAGGTCTCTGAACAATCTCTGCATGGACGTGCTGAAGGGATACCCCGCAGCGTTGAATCCAGGCTCCCTTAGCTCGTTGGTGTCGACTCGTGGAGAAGAAAGGCACATTGGAAGAGCCTCCTTGTGTTGTATGGCTGTGGCCTAGGATCCTCTTGAGAGCTGCAAAGGGACCCAAATAATTAGCATATTCGGTAGTCATCATCTTGCAATTGCAACTGCCCCTGCTCAACGCTTCTTTTGTGCCAGAGACAAAAGATAGATGCTAATTTCAATAGAAGCCAACTTCTCCAATTAAGAACAGCTAGCAACAAAAAAAAATGCTCAAGCACACAATGTCTTACTGTTAGAAGGTGTTGTAGCTTTAGATTTTATTCCAAAGGATGTACAAATTAAGGACAGTTTGTGGACTCACACATGAACTACCTATATGTACCTGACTGATACCTATCAGATGAGCAATGACTTGATCACATCCCATCGAAGCTGAATTTTACAACCAGGAAGTGAACACCTTCCACTTCTGTGAAACATGAAGAAAACAATTTCTTGTGCATTCAGTTCAGTACCTCAGTTTGGAAAGGCTTACTTGTATTCACCTTCCACTTGTAGCTCCAATCTCATACACTAAACACCAAGCCATGATTTTATAGACGGCATATTAGGGGGAGATGATTACTAACCTGGAGAGCGCATCTTTGTACTAAACGGTGGAGGAAGTGGCAGTGGAGGATGAAACTGAAGCTCCCCCAAACCTCTGTCGTCGCCAACTCGCACCGACAGCCTATTACACGGCCACTCCACCTCCTTTGCCTACTCCTCCTCCCTAAGCCACCTCTTCCGACATGGCACGCTTCAGTTACTCGCAGTTCAAAATCAGTAATCATGTAAGCATGAAGAAGAAACGTTGCGCAAGAGAAAATTATCTCTCCTTTTTAGACTGTAACCATTCCACTACTCTAACAGAGCAGTACATGCTCAATCTTTTTTGGAACATCTAACACCATGGCTAAACTATGGATGCATTGGAGAAAACAATAGTATCCCTCAAGTAGAAGAAAGAACGAATCAAAATTTAAAGATGTCCAAGATGGCATCGCAACTATGCTCATGACTATATTAGTATAAGACCATAGAAATATACCTACAAACCATTTCTTTCTTGACCAATTTAAATCCAATGATCACCTAATATTTAGCACCTCGAAGAAAACAGACAAATCGAAACAAAGCAGTATACCTGGCTATAAATAGTGACGTGATATGAGAATCCATTTTTTGATGAGGAACACCAAACAATGAAAATAATAATCCTTGTGAAACAGCACCACGGAAATGGCGCAAATAAGTAAGAGGAACATCATACACCCTTTCCTTCTGGCTTGTTTCTCTACCCACCTGAATAGAGGATCCAAGATTTTCAGCACCATAAAATAGCAGGGAGAAAAAAATCCAACGATATGATATGATGACGTGTTCATTAGTATGATAAGTGAAGCATCGTTAGTAGAGAGATAGAGAGAAACCTGGGACTCATTGTAACTCCAACGATTTATAATTTTATCTTCGCCACAAACAGAAAATATCGTTATGTTTTATTTTGATTCACCATCTCCAACTCTTTATCGTTTTAAATATCACTTTCAAATAGAACAAAACCATATAGTAATGTTTTATGTCTCTAAACAAAAAGTAGGTACATAATTTTTTTCACAAAATAGGGAAATGTTCCGGATCAAACATATAGCCACTTATGGATCAAACAATCAGTAGACACGACTAACATTCAAAGAAACAATATGGATTCATGACATGTAAGAACAAAGGGAGGCAAAAGAAACTAAATGCTTGTTGACCTTGAGACTAATAACTCAAGTGAAGATGTTCAAATAGGTTTGGTAATTTCAATCTTACTGAACATCCCACCGGTTGACTCCTCGCCATGGCCATGGATTACCTTTGTAGGGGAAGCAGCCACGCCAGCGTCCTACTGCCAGGCCTCTTACCCGGTGAGTCAATGCATGAAGAAGGTGTTCATGAGCAAACTCAGAGAGTGATAAGGAGAAAGACCTTTTATTTCACGGGGACGATGACGTCAGGGACGGACATGCCATCCAAAAGCAGAACATCAGTGGTGTTGGTGAAGCCTCCAGGTGGCGGCGTGGCGAGAGCAAAATACATAATCATCTTTTAGAGGTCATATAGGTAGAACCATGCAATAAATTCATCACCTGGGTAAAATACAAATTGAGGGTAGCACAAACCCTTATGTAGCATAATTAGATCAGCAGGAATCATGCGAGGATTATGATAAGCAAAAGAGCCACCAAAACTGATATTCTCACGCAGAAGACGAAATGAAGAGGACAACCTGTGCACTCTGGTAGTCATCACAACAGGTGTGCAAGTTCGGCGCGCAAGGCCTATGCTCATCATCACAAGGCCTGCAAAGTACCACGCCGCCTACTGACAGCAAAACACATATTAGACCTAAATTTTTTAAGTGAACTCGCATCTAGTTTGACAAATCAGGGGCATATAGATGGTTTAGTACTCCATGGATTATGCACGTGCTCCTTGCTGGCCTAAATATTATGTTTTCTTAGTTACCAAATAATCAGAGAACACATCGCACATGAAAGCGTCAACTTACAAAAATATGTGTATTAGGCTGACCTAGTTGAAGAAATAATACGACTAAACACTCCATGGCTAGAGCCAAATTTGTGCTAAATCAACACCTACCTTTGCATATCCTTTCTAGACAAATCTTCATCAAATCAAACGGGCTAAATGAACCAACTCCCCATCGTCCCTACTAAGAAATGCAGGATGGCTGTGAGGTAGGAGAGAAGGACGGCGTGAGGGATGTAGGGAAGGGCTCTCACCTTGGGTCCTAGGTTTCATCCTAGGGTTTGGGGGCGATGACGTGAACGGCTCTGTCGATGCCGTCCTTCTGTCCACATACATGGCGAGGGACCGCGGCGGAGGGGTAGAGCCAGGCCGGCCGCCGAACAAGAGGTCGGGGATGAACTCGTCTGCAGCTTCCCCGCGTGCTCCACCACATAGAGCTCCACCTCTTCATCCACGAAAATAAAGGTCAAAGTTAGATTGTATTGGAAGGAAACTCTATGTATATGATTTTATGTTTGCAATCTAAATATTTAAAACAGTATAAGTGTTCAAAGTGTGACTTAAGACATGTCCAAAATTCAGGGAGTAAGTTAAATTCGGCATACTGGAATCATAACGTCCACAAATCCACTACACATGCATGTCATGCACCAAAAAAAATGCTGATTGTGATAGTGATACATTATATCAGCGATGACGGGGAGATATCAGATCTCTAGTAATGCAATGCTAAAAACAGAAAATACCCTGGTGAAGCTTTACCATGATTTCAGAAGCATGGGATATGTAATCTTTGATGCCGTCCTCCCAAAGTTCTGCTGGATGATTTTGCAACTGTAATTGTACCCAGCTGCTCAATATAAACATGTAGGTGAGTTTTTCACACGCCAGAGAGAATACACAGCATGAAGCTGAAAAGTAACTTCAAATACTTGCATTGACACAAGGGTTTAAAAATATTGACAGCGACTAAATATTCTAAGCCTTTATGGGATGACTAAGGACTAAATAGGGCAGACACTATAAATATGACAGGAAAATTGTTATTCAACAGCACCCAAATTACAGATGGTGTGACTAATATGAGACAAGACAAGCTCTAGCAGATGAAGAAGTGCCCAACCTTGCAAACTGGGTATTGAGTGCTCTCACGTGCTTGTTGGCGGCCTCCGCCCGCCGAGGGTCCAGAGCAGCGGCTCCTGCCAGCAAATGCTGATGGGGAGACTCTGCCCTGCGAACTTCCATTACTCACTCGCTTACTTGATATCTGCAGCATTACAATAGAAAAATAAATAGATGTTGATTATACAACAAGATGAACCAACAGAATATCCAACATACAATCATATTAGAGGCTCACACGGAAGCCACAATCAGAAAAAGAAAACTTGCATAGTGCAGCAGCAGCACCGAAATGTGGCTGTTTATCAATGAACAGTACAGCCTTTCTTTATCTGCCAACATTTGAAGCTCATATGTAACATGGGCTATGTATTATTAGTGGCGAATCTAGAATTTGTTAAGGTCTTCTAGTGGGATTTAACTAAGAGAGATGCCTCTGGATGGAAACAAGCACGTACCTCAAAACCAGTGACCGAAGAGTGCGCGCTGGGCGGGGAGGAGATAGCAGGAAGGCGATGTCCCGGCGAGGAAGAACAGGAAGCGGCGATGTCCCGACGAGGAAAAACAGGGAACAGCGATGGCGGGGTCGGCCCCATGGAGAGCAGACATGGGGGTGGAAGAAGAACTGCTCCGCCGCTGCCCGATGTAGAGGTTCCCGGGACCGTGGTACCAGACCACCGCCTCCTGCCGTTACCGCTCCACCTCCTCTGCCTGCTCCTCCCTATGGCGCCTCCTTTTGGGGTCATGGCGTGCTGCTGCTTGCGTGTCGAGGGGGCTCACCGGCGGCTTCCGCGTAGGAGATGGGTGTGGACTGGGGGAGGTGCGGGGAGGCAGGGATTGGCGGCAGCGGCCCTTCTCAATGGCCAGAGGTGGAGGGAAGAGGAGGGACCGGACGTGGGCAAGGACCATGGCGTACTGTTGCTCGCGGGTTGAGGCGGCTCACCGGTGGCGGCTCGGCCTGGAGATGGGCGTGGGGAGGGGCGCGCGAGCAGGGAAGAATGGGAGGAGGCGGAGCAGCCGTGCGGCGATTTGGGAGCAAGGGGATCGTGGTTAGGGTTTTCTCGGTGTGCTTCCACTTATACGACGCACTGAAAAGCAAATTACGGCTGAGATTTACTGTGAGACAAGATCAACGGCTAATCAAATCCGATTTTTGTGGTAAGCCTCAGGGGTCTCACCAATTACATCTTTAGATTCCTCTCCGGCTCGGAAAACAGCTTCATATCCGAGTCGTGCTCCACCTACAGCGCTGGGCTTAATTCGGTCCATGGTTCCTGCTGAACGCAGAAGCATATTTACTCGAAAAAGAGGCCCAATTGCGTTCATAAATTCCGCATCCCTCCCCCACCACAAGCGCTCTGCGTATCTACTTGTCCCACCTGGGCCTGGCCCGTATTCTCTTTTCCCTTCAATTTAGCGAGGCCCACATTCGCGTAAGAAAAAGACACCGACGTTGCTGATAATTTATTCAGCGTTTCTCGTTTTCTCAATCGTAGGTGCTTTTTCTCTCAAAAAAAAAATCGTAGGTGCTTTCTTTTTTCTTTCCATTTCTTATTTTCCTTTTTACGTCTTTATATTATAATTTTTTTTATGAAGTTCATGGGTTTTTTATGTGGTACTATAATACTCTTTTCGATCCATATTAATAGCCTTAAGTTTTTTAGATACGAACTCTTGTTTAGATACGAACTCATCTGGTCTAAAAAACTTAACTACACACATACAAATCTAGATAGAGTTGATGTCATTAATATGGACCCTCCATTTTCTTTATAGATTGATTTGTTTAAAGAAAATATGTCTAAAAATCATTCAGAGAACCTACTCTTGGTATCCTTTACCACATTCACTTTCTATATTTCCTTTCTTTAGTTCAGACGTTATCGTACCTCGGAGAAAATCATAATTTCTATCAACGATTCCCACCCAACTCTCCTGCCCTGCTGCCCATTAATATGGGACCTCGTAGGAAGTACTAAAAAAAATTATACATAGTTTCAAAATTGTTCATGGATTATAAAAATTATGTTAGTTAATTTAAAAATTGGTCATGAGGTTTTAATTATTTTTTTTGAAATTTTTTTCATGACATTTTGAAAATTGATTCATGATTCTAAAGATTGGTTCATGAATTTGAAATTTTGTTCATGAAATTTTGAAAATTGGTTCATGATTTTGAAAAATGTTTATGACATTTGAAAATTTATTCATGATTCTAAATTTTGGTTCATGAATTTGAAAAATTGTTCATGGCATTTTGAAAATTGGTTCATGATTTTGAAAAATGTCCATGACATTTGAAAATTGGTTCATGATTCTAAAAATTGGTTCATTAATTTCTAAAATGGATTTTTAGTTTTATAAAAAATGTTTATGATTTTTTAAAAATGTTCATGGTTTTTTGAAAGGTTCATGACTATAAAATGTTTAATTTTCATCAATGAACTTCTAAATTTGTGAAGTTTGAAATTTTTCATGAACAATTTTAAATGCACGAATATTTTTCCAATTCTTGATGTTTTTTAAATCCGTGAAGTTTTTCTAGATTTGTGAGTATTTTTAGGTTACCTTTTTCTAATCCGCAAACATTTTTTTTAAAGTATGAAAATGTTTCCAAATTCAATAACATTTTTTAATTTCTGACCTTTTTAAAAAACCGTAGACACTTTTTAGGAAAATAAAAACTATTTTGAGAAAAACGGGCACATACCTTTTATTGCCAAATGCACCGGGTTTTGTCAACTACAGCCATATTTTTATTTTTAAGGATGTCACGTACCGCTATACAAGAACAGAGTTTAATTTCATTGCTTCAAGTCTACGGCCTAATCATTATTCCAACGGTGAAAGATTTCCAGGTTGTTTGGCCGGCCCGTCCAGACTTCCCTTCAGGCGGCGTGACTCTCTTGTGCTGCAAAAGGCGGGGTCTAGCACCTCTCCTTCCCCATCCCACATAACCAAGCGCTCGCAAACGCTATTTGATGCTCGTTAGTGGCGCCAATTGCCCACACCACGTACCCCCTCCCACATGCGAGTTGACAGTGGGCCAGCCCACCATTGGTGGTTACCGCCGGAGTACAGAAAGAATACCACACGACCGTCCTCGTCGATGACGCGGCTGGCCATAACGCCCCGGAGGAGGTGAGGCCGAGACCTCGTCGGAGAAGGGAACGTCGCGACGGGCCACGAAGTCGTCGGCGTAGGTGAGGAAGAAAACTTAGGGTTAGGGGTGGGTGTTGTCTCGTCGGACTTGGGGTTGGGGTGGATTTCACCAGCGACCGGACTTAGAGCTAGGGTGTAGATCGAGGGGTTTAGAAGGATGACCGGCCGGCCTGGGCCTTGCCGACAACGGGGACAACGCGGCTAGTCGCGGTGGTGTCGGAGGACGTGAGGCCAAGACCTCGCCAAAGACGGGGACAAAGCGGCTAGCCACGGCTTCGCCGGCGGAGGCGACAAAGAAAACTTAGGGTTAGGGTACGGGTCTTAGGGTTCTGGCGGTGCAAAAAGGCTTAGAGGGAAGCTAGGGCGGTGGCTTAGGGTTCTTGCGGTGGGGGCAGGCAGTGGATCATAGTAGTTTAGAGGGATGACTGGCAGACCGGGGCCTCGCCGATGACAGAGACGACGCGGTTAGTATATCTTGATCCAAAAGTTGGACGCATGGAAGGAAAACAAAGAAGAAAAATCTGGGCTGTTCCACCGCCTTGGCTGGCATGAAAAGCGATGATGGTGGCTTCGCGAGGCTTCGTGCTGAGCAGCGAGAAAAAAAATAAAAGAAGTGATGAATTGTACCACATTGACGGAGCGCGTTGCAAAGAGACCCAAGAACATAACCGGGGTGCGGTCTTCACTAGAAAAAGATGTTGTGGCGAGGCCCGATTGGAAATAAAATTGGTTTTGTTTTGCAAAGAAATAAAATTGGCTTTCTAAAGTGCCATTGCTAATCGATGTGCGTGGATTGCCGAGAGGTCGCAATCTCTTCATACTTTAATATATGTATATGTATCAGAGAGAATTACAATGAATAACATACATGAAAGTTAAATAAAAACTAAGTAAAGAACAAATGAATAATAAATAAAAAGTACTCCCTCTGTCCTAAAATAGATATATAGATTCATCCAAATTTTGACTAATCTAAGGGACCGAGTGAGTAGAAAAAAGAATTAAAAAGAAAAAGGATAGAAAACAAGAAAGAGCAAAGAAAAACACGTCAGACTTGAATGGGTCTGGCCACAACGGGACCAGAGTCCAATAACTAAAATGGCGGGTCTAAGGCCGGCCCAACCCAACTAACAAAAATCAAGAGCATATAAGTAATTTATTTTTGAGGCCAGGGGAGCGAGGAGGATTGCACGCAAAAAAAGTAGAACTATGGCCAGCTAGTCATGTCCACAATGGTCCATGGGCCACCATGATGCGCGTCTCATTAAGAGTAAGCTTTGCGGTACCGAGTCTGAGTTGTTGACGTTGCAGTCCTCAGGTTCCGGCATTGCAAGTCCAAGTTCGACATGGTTACCAGCTCAATTAATTTCCGAAGAGGTCGACTTATACACCACACGGATATATACGTCGATCGAGCCCAGCTCGGTTCATGATGACCGTCGACGTGCTGATTCTCGATTAGAAAATCGGGCCATCGTCGTCATATATACGAAACCAAGCTTGGATCGATCGATCAAAACCGATCGGTCATGGCGTCTACGTCTTCCGGCGAGGCAGCGGCCGACGCTGCGGCTCCAGATCCGCTGGTCCACGTGGCCTTCAACCAGCAGGGCACGCACTTCGTGGCGGCCACGGCCACCGCGTTCCACGTCTTCTCCTGCCACACCCTGGAGCGCGTGATGCACCGGTCGGGCCCCACGGTGGCCTCTCCGGGCCGCACGGTGTCCTCTGCCGAGCTGCTGACGCGGTCGCAGCTGGCCGTGGTGACTCACCGGGCGGACGACGCCGACGTGATCGACTTCTGGAACGGCATGTGCAAGGAGGGGAAGGTGTACTCGGTGAGGAGCAAGGTCGGGGCGGTGGGCGGGATCCGGCTTCAGGGGGAGTACATGCTCGTCGCCGGCGAGAAGGAGGCGAGGCTGTACTTCGGCGAGACCAAGGAGAAGGACGTGACGACGGGGCCCAACCCGCTGGGGCTGTGCGCGATGTCGGCGGGCACGGACGGGGACGGGACGGGGTCGCTCGTGTCCTACGCGCTGCCGCGGAAGCTGGAGGGCGAGGTGCAGTTCCGGCGGCGGCGCACGCCCGGCACCATCGAGGTGCGCGCGCACGACTCCGCCGTCGCGTGCATCGCGCTGTCCCGCGACGGCCGGCTGCTCGCCACCGCCGGCACCCGGGGCACCCTCGTGCGGGTCTTCAGCACCGCCGACGGCTCCAAGCTGCAAGAGGTACGTATATGCAACGTGGCACCTGGATCTCACGTGCTGGTGTTCTGATCAACGAGGGCCTTTTTTACATGCTGCAGCTAAGGAGAGGCACCGACGGAGCGACCATCCACTGCATGGCCTTCTCGCCGGACTCCAGATGGCTGGCCGTCACCAGCGACAAGACGACGGTTCACGTCTTCCGCCTCGGCGACTACGACCTGACGACAAGCTCGACGCCGGAGGACGGCTACGGCGATTTCGTCCTCCTGGCCGAATCTCCGATACCACCATCTCCTCCCGCGGAGGCGAAAGGCGCCAGTCGATCATCCATGTCGTTCCTGAAAGGTACAGTACATTGTATATACACCTACAACAAGTTCTGAACTTCTGATGAACAACTTACGTTGTTCTCGATGCTCTTCAATTTCTTGTCTCAAAATCACTAGCATGCATTCACTAAATCGATCTTCTTCAGGCTACCTGCCGACGTATTTCAGTTCAGAGTGGTCGTTCGCCCAGTTCCGGCTTCGTACAGCCGCCAAGTGCTTCGTCGCCTTCGACCAGCAGCACCCCAACACCATTACCATCGTCGGCATGGACAGGAGGTGCGTACGTGTGGAAGCTGTCTCGTTTACTATTCCCTCCGTTTTAAAATATAAGATGTTTTAGGTCTGTGAAGAAAATATACTTAGACTTTTTTTAATGTGTAGATTTATTTTAAATATGAGTAAACCTATATACTAAAAAAAATTAGATATATTTGCTTCACAAATCTAAAACATCTTATATTTTAAAACGGAGAAATAGTAGTACAAAGAAGCACACACATATCACATGCACACGGGCGTTTATGTATCCAACTCTTTGCTGCATCCCGTTTAGAACTGAAGTAGCGGAAAGTTCCATGCTGACAATGGTTAACTCGTTGTCAACTTGTGGCTGCAGCTTCTACCGGTGCGAGTTTGACCCCGTGAAAAGAGGCCCCATGAGGGAGCTGCAATACTCCAAGAACTTCATGGACATGGAGTAACGATGGAGGCGAGGCGCGGCAAGAAATTTTCTTGGCCCAATTGGAAGAGCTCAACGAGCATATATATATTGTGGATTGGGCAGGGTTTAAAAGTACAGAGAGATTTCATCGAACTAAATTTTGAAACTTCAGCGGGTTCAGAATATATATATATATATATATATATATATATATATATATAGAAATATATATATATATATATATATATATATATATATATATATATATATATTCTATTCAAATTTTCCAACATGATTTCCCGTAGGCATATATAGGGAAAACAAATAAAATTGCCGATGCATATATAACTAAAGTGGTACTCTCTCTGTTTCAAAATATAAGACGTTTTAACTTTGTAAAAGGAGTGATCTACACCTCTTTTCAGTGTAGATTCACTTCGATTTAAACACTAAAAGAGGTCTAGATACACTCCTTTCACAAAGTTAAAACATTTTATATTTTGGAAACGGAGGAAGTATTTACTATAAAAGATACACAAGAGAGGTTGGATCATATTGCTACCAAGAACCCGTAGTGGAGAGCAGTGGCGGATCATATTGAAGCCATAGAAGGACAGGCCAACTGGACAGAACGAAGCTAATGAACCAAATACCGCTGAGAATTAGAGCCAAAATACCTCATTAATTTAGATTTTTAGTTTTAGAAGACCGGGCCATGGCCTGGTATGGTCCCCAAGAGGGTCCGCCACAGGCCCGGCCCTGGGGCGGCGCGAGCGGGGCAGCCGCCCTGGGCCCGAGAAATCGAGGGGCCCCAAAATCGAACCTAGCTAAAGCGGATGCAGCGGCGAATCGGAAGGATCTAATGTGCCGGCGCCATTAGAGCATGTTAGAAGTTTTCTCTCGTAAGTTTCAGGCAAGACGAAGCGTTATGCTGTTTTTCCATTAAGCCAGAACTTGGGCCTTGATCCTTTTCGGTTCAGTTACATCAAAGGGTTAAGTCGGGGTAGGGCCGTCCGTTAAAATAGAAGTGGGGTTTGCACATGGGCCTGTATAGCCAGGTAGGTCAATGAAACTCCCTAAAAAAAATGTAGGCAAATAAGACGTTGGGTGGGCATATTTATAAAAAAGTTATGTGCACCTCACAAGGAAGATCAATTTGAGTGTTCTAAGTAATCAATTTGAGAAGTGCAAAATTTAAAGCTACCTCGTTTAGCCAAGAGAAGCGAGAGCTAGATAAAAAAAGGCAGATCCATCTAATGTGCCGTCCGAACGTACTTGGACATGAGCGACTCCTCATTGGCCCCTGCGCCGGCCATTCTAAGTTATGAGAAGCCAAATCACAGAGAGGAGACAAAGTAATGCCCATGATCACCTCGATAACGTGATTCTAGACAGAGTTTTTTAAAGGAGGGATGCAACACGATGACTTTTTAGGAGATCACCCATCCTAGTATTACTCTCGTTTAAGCACGCTTAACTTCGGAGTTCTGATGGGATCCGATGCTTTAGTGCTGGTATATTCACATCCTAATTGTAGACAAAGTTGATGTCATAGTTGGTAAGATTGATATTGACATATCATCATCTTCGACTTAGAATCTAAAAATGTTAGAAGAAATTTTAGGACATTATATATACTCCCTCCGTCCCAAAATAAGTGACGTGGGTTTGTCTAGATTCAGATGTATCTAGTCTTGTTTTAGTGTAAGATACATCCGAACCTAGACAAATGCAAGTCACTTATTTTGAAACGGAGGGAGTATATTTTTTGCGCAATAATCACTTTTGTACATGCTTTAAGAACTTATTGATAATATTTTATACATAAACCTATAAGTTACTATTGTGATGTTTCTTGGGGCCCCAATTTTTGGGTTCGCCCCGGGCCACTGAATTCTCAGGACCGGCCCTGGTCCGCCAGTGGTGGAGAGTAGATTGTTGATGAAGATCATCGTTGTGAATCCCGCAGCTGGGTGTATCCCTCTCCGTTGCGAAGATGTTCTCACTCATTCAAGGATCAAAGAGAAGATCTCATGCCGGTATCCACACATACGGAATCACCAATTTGACGAACATCTGCCATCAAGAGCGGAGAACCCAGGAGTATCATCCGCCGTCCTATCACAAATTTTCTAAATGTTAACTCAAATGATATTTGGTTGAATCTACAACATATATGGAATAAGTACTACCTGAGGCTCTCCCGTCCTAGTTTTTTTACAAGGACGGCGAGCCAAGTATTTAAAATTCGGACTACCAAAAATAATTCTAAGTAATATGTCACGGCATACATGTTTATCGGCATTTGCAAAAGAAGTTGTCGAGATAATAATTAGTAGAATTTTGTATATCAAAAACCGTGAGTAAAAGCTTAGAGCATTATTAAGATCATTAGGAAGTTTTTCTGGGAAGACACCGGAAAGAAGAAAAAGTGCTATATGGTGAACTGGAGTATGATATGTAGACCAAAAAAGAAAGAAGGATTAGGGATAAAAAAGTTAAAACTGTTTAATATTTGCTTGATATGCAAATGGTGGCTTTGGCAATCTCTAGTGAAAGCAAAATACAATATTAAGCATGGAATCCATAAGGTTTGTGGAAAGCAAAATGATTCTGCAAGTTGGAAAATTTTGTTGATGGTCAAACATATTTATATGAATGGGAGGACAATGTCCATTTGTGAGGGTAGGGAAACTAATTTTTGGCATGATCAATGGTGTGGTTTATTCTCCCTTAGTGAGAAATTCCCTATGTTACATAGTAATCCATAACCAACAACAGTGTATTGTTAGGGAAATGACAAATGCTAGAAGTAGATTCTCCTTTAGAAGATGGTTGGACCCTAGCCTACATGCTTCGTGGGCCAGACTCAGGAACATGTTGGCATTTGTAGCTCTGAATAAGCTATCTGAAAACAAAATGAAAGTACACAAAATCTAAGAAATTATCTGTGGAATCTTTTGTGTAACAAATTATCCTCTTATGGCCTTGATAGATCTTTCAAACATCCTTGAAAACCTAAAATACAATTGAAAATTAAATTTTGGCTTTGGATTATCTGGAACAATGCTATTGCAACCAAATATAATATAAATAAAAGGAAATGAGTTGGTAATTATACTTCCATATTCTACCATGCTAATGAAACTATTATTCATCTCTTTTTTCGGTATCCCGCTTCAATCTTATGTGGAGCACCATTAGTTCAGTTATTGGGTCCTAGACAAGACCCACATGCTTCACACAATACTTCTGGTGGATTTCCAAAATCCTGCCTTTTGGGACCAATTTTCATATTGTTTGTGTAGCTGCTTTATGTTGGTCTCTGTGAAAAACTAGAAACTGTGCATGTTTTGAAGGATAATATATTACCTCCCTGGCTGAATTAATCTGCTACAGTTGTTCTTTCCTTCTTTAGTGGAAAGGTTTACAAAATGAAAGTGACGGGAAGATCTTCGTAGAGGGAGCTACCAGGCTACAGAGAGCCGCTCTTCGGGTGAGGGAGATGTCAAGCGGGGCTTAATCTCTCAAAATTGTTGATGCCAATGGCGAAGAAGAACGGGACGTTGAAGTAACCGTCGACTAAAAACCGTCGAAGGGGAGATTGGTCATAGGGGAAAGGTGGTGTTGCAAAGTCAAATGTTCAGCTTGGTGTGTTTTTGGTTACATATGCTTTTTGGCTATGTGATCTTCATTAGGTGGTGAAGGGACAAAAGAAACAATCTGACCTTAGATTTGTAATAATGCCTTAGTTTACTCTTGCTATTTTGAATTGTTTTATCTTGGCATCCCTAGGTAGATGCTAGTATAGGTTTTGGTAGTTTGTATTTGAACTTTTATTTCCTTTCTTTTTATTGGTTTCGAACAAGCAGACTTCTATTTTGTTATCCTTTGATAATGGAAACTGTTTTCGTTGTGGGGCGTATGGAAAAAAGCTTACAACATTTCCCACGTGCGAGCCCCAACGGGGTATTAGGCATGCCTGACAAATAAACACATTTAGTCGAGGCCTCAAAGCCGCATTTTTTTGGTGTGCCGTAATAATGTGTCTAGCGCTTCCAGACCAGACCCTTCCCCTAGGGGTGCCAAATACAAGTCACGAATGACGCCACGTCGTGTCAGATTGGCGGGGTACCACTTCTTAGCGATCCATCCCCATTATCCCCCCCCCCCCGCAAATGTGCCTCTCATACTTGAGGCCTCTTCCACCCCTTCCAAATCACTACGGCTGCCCCCTTCGAAGCTGATAGTTCACCATGACACCCGTCCTTCGAGTCACCTAGTTGGCGCTGACCAGCTTCAACCGCACCAGTGTTCTTCAACTCGATAGCACTACCCACGACGCCCTTGCACACCCGCCTAGCACGCAAGTTGTTCGGTTGTTTGCCTCGGTAGGATCCATTTTATAATTTTTCCTGCCCTCGCCATTGTTTAGTTGATTGATTGCTTCAGTGTATGATTCATAGGCTACAGATAGCAATGATGAGATGATGATCCAAGCATTTATGGAAGACGAAGATAGTGTCATCGATGATGAAATGGATCATTTGTCGTTCCTCGGTTGTCTCTACAACTACAAGGGTGTGTTTGGTAGCCTGCATGTGATTATCGTACCGGTCAGATAGTGCCAATGGGAGCAGGGCCAGCCTAAAATAGCCTTTGGTCCATGTTGTGCAGCCTGTTTGGTTTCCTGCATGAGGGTTGGTCCATGAATTGGGCTATTCTCCTCACTCTGGTTGGTTGCCTGCACACATGAATTTTGGCCCATTCTGATGCAACAACCCCTTATTTGATTGCTCACGCAAGGCCTATTATGGTTAACTTGTTCAAAATTTGGTGTGGTTAACATAAAGAGATATATAGAGCTACATCTGATCATATGCACAAGCCTAGTAGAAGATCAACTTCACTATCACCACAAGGAGAAGTATGATGGTGAAATATTTGAGACTATCTTGTTGCACATGGTGTTCTTCTCCCTCCACATCAAACTATACATATTGTTCTTCCTTGGCAACAAAGTGCACATGTTATTCTCCCTCACCAACATTGTCTACATGTTGTTCTCCATGATTGTTGTTTTTCTCATGAACCAAGTAGTTGTTGGTCTCATGACCTAGGAAGTTTTAGTAAGCCTCATATGCCTCCTCCATAGTGTCAAACATTTTGTAGTTGTTGTTGGAGTAACAATTCACTTGACCCTAACACTTATTCCATTCAGTGTACACTCTTGGAGACCTCCCTATGTACACAAAATAGAAGTTTATCTACAAGTCACAAGAGTAACATGTTAAGGTATAACATCACAAGATCATCATAAGCATCTATCAATCGTAAGTAGCATCACAACTTCATACTAACATGTGCATGTATGATGATATCCAAAAGGGAATCACAAGTTCATCCTAACCCTATGGTGTTAACCTACCACCACATCAAAAGTGGGTGTCACACTACCACCAGTCCACCACCGTGTCCACCATCACATGATGATTAGCATATACCACCTCATCAAAATATATAAGCCATAATAAGTTTATAGGACCTAGCTACAACAAAAATGCACACCATAAGAATCATCAGTTCATCATCGACACCATCACCACTACCACCATAATATACACCACTTGTATGACACAAGCAACCAAAGATTTAGTCGCAATACTTTCTCAAGAAGATCCTAAGCCAGAGGATCATGTGCGGTTGACGCATGCCCAACAAGCTAGTGCCATGTGCCTTGTGGTCCACAAGGTAGCCAAGAGCCGCCATGAGATGCTCTTCGGTGAATCCAATAATGTCCATCACAACTTGGTATAAGTCAGGGTGCATATTAGTGGGCTTGTTATCCCTAATGGCTTGCGCAATGTCGTTGGAGGCATCAATCATGCAAGTGAAGGCTTGGGTCTTGTCGTCTACTAGAACACCTGATGAGTGCATCAGCACTTTGTTGGGAGACCCCAAGCGGAAGGTATGATGCAGTTTAGCAGGCAAGTTTCCCTCAGTAATAAACCAAGGTTATCGAACCAATAGGAGGAAGGAAACGCCCCAAAGGTGCTGCAAGCAACGTGGAGACCTGCACAACACAAACTCAAGACTTTGCCCCAACTAATAGTGAGGTTGTCAATCTCACCGGTTGCTGTAATAAAGGATTAAACATATGGTGTGGAAGGTAATGTTTGCAGCAAGTAAATAAGTAACAGTGGAAGATGTATCAATGGTAAAGATTGGACCGGAGTCCATAGTTCACTAGAGGTGCTCTCGTTAGATAAACAACATGGCATGAAGGGTAAACAAATTACAGCAGGGCAATTGACAAGAACTGAGCAAGGCATAACAATGCAATACCAGACAATAAAATCCTATGAGATTCGATTGGGCAATACAACAATATACAAAGACCGCCATCCAACTGCATCTATGACTAGAAGTCCACCTTCAGGTTATCATCCGAACCCCCTCCAGTATTAAGTTGCAAGCAACAGACAACTTGAAAGAACATGTGGGCCCCTATGTGTGGTTTTGGTAATTAATGACAATCTTTATGGACTATTGTGTGTATTAAGTTATACTTGTAGGATTTGTCCATTAGCATCGCTTGGAGCATGTGTTGGCTTCAAGGTCGATGAAATGAGAAGAAGATGTGTTGTGCAAGCTCAAAATGCACCATCTATATAAGATCTCATGTTTGATGATTGCCATTCCCGGTGATCATGGATCGATGATGAGGAATTAAGAAAGGCGTTACATCTTGAGAAGGGCAAGATCGTATACATCAAGCTCAAGTGGAATGCTCAAGGCAAAGGTATAATCTTGATAGGTTTTCCCTTTTGCCGGTCTCATATTGTTAGTAGGAGACCGGGTTTAGGATAGATAGTCGTACTATCAAGAGGGGCTCTCGAATGAGTAACTCGTTCACTTAGTTCGGAGAGAGCTCAAACCTTTGCATATTTGCATCATCATATTTGGTTGTTATTTGGTCTTATCCATGTGAGGATAGAGAGCTTGTGGTAATCTCCATAACAAGCTCTTGTTCATCAAAATCGGATCTTCCGTTTGTATCTTGTTGCGATTTTGATCTTGGCGGCTTTTCGGTTTCTCACCAAGTGAGGTATCCCACATTATTATACATGATACATTCTCAATTGGTGATAACCAATATTTTCACCTTTCATAGGGTAGCTCATGTCGTCCTCTTTCCAACGCAATTGGAATCGGGTCGATCGGAGTTACCAATCAAAAGTTATAGAGGTTTGAATTTTCATAGGTACCAAAATGCGGTAGTACCGCATTTTAGTACCTAGCGTGGCAGTAGGTTTTGGCAAGTTGCCAAATGCCACTGCCCTCCTAGTACCTAGCACGGCAGAAGGTTTTTGACAAGTTTCCAAAAGCCACTGCCGGGCTAGGTACCAAAAAGCGGTAGTACCGCATTTTAGTACCTAGCGCGGCAGAAGATTTTTTACTTCGTCATTTTGATATATACTCCCTTGCTAGACTATGATGTTTCTTTTCATGATCTTGTATAGGTTGTTTTCCTCTTTGAAACGAGCCCAAGATCATCGAAATCGGAGTCCGGATGCAAAAGTTATGGCTGTTTTCGTTCTGTGATGACCGGTAGTACCGGACCAGGATCCGGTAGTACCGGGGTCCGGTAGTACCGCATTTTGGTACCGGGGAGCATAGAGAAAAATGCGTTTGGCGCCTCAGGAACCCCAAGAAATGTCCGGTAGTGCTGGGAAAGTCCGGTAGTACTGGGAAAAAGTCCGGTAGTACCGGGAATCGCGTTTTTAGGCTGCAACGGTTGGATTTTGGAGGGACCTATATAAGGGGCCTTCTTCCCCAATGGTTCCTTAACCATTCTTGCAAGTTTTCCCTTCCATTGTTGACCTTATTGAGCTTGCTTTCTCTCAATCCCTCCGATGATTCTTGCATATTCTTGAGGGATTTGAAAGAGGAGATCTAGATCTACAATCCCACCAATCAATCTCTCCTATAAGTGAGGGGAACATATTGGGATCTAGATCTTGGAGTCTTTTGTGGATTTCCTCCATTGTTCTTCCTCTCTTATTCCCCCATAAGCTTTTGTAGCTTTGGTGGAATTTGGGAGAGAAGGATTTGAACACCTTTGTGGTGTTCTTGCCATTTGCATTTGGTGCATCTGTTTGTGTTCTCCTCGGAGGATTTGGTTTGAGTTACTTATTGGAGCTTGTCCCTCTTGGGTTCTTGGAACCCTAGATGGTTTTGTGGCCTTGGGGGCATTGTGGCCTTGATGGCGTTTGTTGGGAGCCTCCAATTAAGTTGTGGAGAAGTGCCCCAACCTTGTGAGAGGTTCCGGTTGCCACCGACAAGTGCACCGATAGTGGAAGCATGGATCGATCCCGTTGGGGTGAGATTCACCGGAGAATAAGGGAGGCCTTTTGTGGCGTTGGTGGTTTGATACCACCCCCTCTCCAAACGATATGTACTCCATGTTGGGAGGAACTCGGTAAAATATCGGTGTCCCCGCGTGCCTCGGTTATCTCTATACCCGAGCTCTTTACTTATGCACTTTACATTGTGATAGCCTTCGTGCTTGAAGTAATATATATCTTGCTATCACTTTGTTGCTTGTATTGCTTAGCATAAGTTGTTGGTGCACATAGGTGAACCTTAGTTGTTCTAGGTTGTTCTTAACAAAGTAAACACTAGTTTTATTCCGCCTTTGTCGAGCCACTCTAGGAAAAGTTTTAATCGCCTATTCACCCCCCCCTCTAGGCGACATCCGTATCCTTTCAATTGGTATCAGAGACCGGTCTCTCATTTTAGGCTTCACCGCCTTGAGAGTAAAGATGTCGGCTAGGGGATTACTGCACAAGGACACGCTCACATTCGATGTCACAAATTATGATGTTTGGAAAATTCGCATGCTTAATTTATTTTGGGAAATTCACCCAATTATCGAGGGATATCTATATGTGGGTTTCTCTTCTCCTATGGATACCCAAAATGAATCTTTAGAGGATAAGTTGAACTCTCATATATATGCTCTAGCTACTAAAATTCTTTTGCATGTTGTGAGCAATGTAGTTCTTTCTTCTATCATGCCTTATTCAAGCGCTCGTGAGATATGGACCAAGCTTGAATATAAATATAGCAAGTCCAACATTTTTGAGGATGATTGTGTTGCTTCCACTTCCGGTCGATATGAGTTCTCATCCTCTACCACTTCACCAACATGTGACTCTTCACAAGGTAATGATATGGTGAGTGGTGATAGAAATTGCAATTTGGATAGTGTGCTTACTATTTGTAATCCTTCATCTCTATCTAGTTGCAATGATCTATCTTTGTACCCTAACACTTCTAGAACTATAAACTTCTTACATGCTTATGTTAATAGTCCTTGCATATCATGTAGAAATGACTTGAATAAATCTCATGATGGTATGCTTGTGTTGTCTTGTTGCCATGATAAAAATGCTTCTATTTCCTCTAGTGATTGTGTTGCTAACCATGTAGAGGAAACCGAAGATTCTATGGACCAAGACAATGTCTTGAATAGAGCTACAAGTGCAATCTCATCATCACCTTCCTCCGGTTCTCATATATGCCTTATGGCTAAGGGAACAAAGGTAACCTCTTTGGATCCCATTGTATCTCATGATGATGATGATGATGAGGTTGAAAATGATAATGATGATTATAGAGGTAAGTATGATATTACATCTATTAAGAAAATGGGAGAGGTTGCCTATGGCGCTCTCTTCAAAAATAAAATTGCTTCCTCGAACTTTCTTGAAATCTTGAATTATGCTATTGAAGGCAATGATCTTATTGAGGAGCAAGGAAACTTAATTGATGAATAATTTGCGCATGAGCGTAAGTATGCTAATGAAATTTCTCAACTAAATGACTCCCTTGAAGAAGAACAAACCACCAAAGAATCTCTTGAGGAGACTTTCACTCTAGAATTATCTAGAGTAAAAGAATACCATGATAGAGAACTTGTGGTGGCAAACTCCTTCAAGTTTAAAAATGATGAACTTGAAGTTGCCTATGCTAAACTTGTTGAGGATTTTAAGCATCTTTACAATGGCTCTCGGGTTGTTAAGAGGGATCTCATCAAACTCACCGAGTCACATGAGCAACTTAAAGCTTCATATTCAAAAGAGCTTGCCAAGTTGCCCTCACCTCTCGCTAATAATGATGATGCTTGTGCTACTAACTCTATTTCTTGTGAAGCATCTATTTTGGAGGAGAATGTTGAGCTAAAGACTCAACTTGCGTTGCTAACTAGCAACTACGGGAAATTAGAAGAAAGTCATGTTAAGCTCTCAAGCTCGCATGAGGATCTTCTAGTCTCCCATGGTAGGCTAAAGTTAACTCATGAGGACATCGTGTCAAAGGTAACATCTAGTGGGCCTCATGTGGACATTAGCACTACATCTACTCCAAATGTTATATTGCCATGTGCTAGTCCTTGTAATTCATCCTCTCACAACCATGATATATCTCGTGATGAATTACATTCCGTGCCTTGTTGCTCTAACAATGTAGCATCTACTTCCTCTAGTACTTTTGTTGAAACTAACCATGTAGAGGAAATCAAAGAGCTCAAGGCTCAAGTCACTTCTTTGAATAATGACTTGAAAAGGGGTCATCATGGGAAGGCCGCACTCAACAAAATCTTGAGTGTGCAAAAATCCCCCAATGACAAGAGTGGGCTTGGATTCAACTCCAATGTCAAGAACAAGTCGACTATCAAGTTGAAGCACAAGGAGAACAAGAAGAATGGCCAAGATCAAGTCAAGAATCCAGCCAACATTGTTTGTTTCAAGTGCAAGGAAGAAGGGCACCATGTTAGATCTTGCCCATTGAATAAAAAGCCTCTTAGTGTGAAGCAACAAGGGAAGCGGCCTCAAGCTCCACCTCAAGTCATCGACGGGCCTCTTTCTAAGAGGACTACTCGAGCTCTTCCTCGAGTCGTGGCTTCACCTAAGAAGAAAGATGGCAAGAGTAGAAATTGCTACATATGCCGTGAGAAGGGGCACATTTCTTCCTCATGCACTATTGGTATCTCCTCATCCAACCCTATCATTATTGATGACGTTTATTCTCTTTGTAAGGATGAGGTTGGCAATGTGTTTGCCAAATTTGTTGCTGCTCAATGTGGGTTCAAGGAAAGAACCATTTGGGTTGCCAAGCCTATTGTGACTAACTTCTTAGGACCCAAATTGTTTGGGGACCAACAAGCCAAAACTTGATCAATAGGTGTGTATTGGAGGGCATTGGAGACTTGGATACATCATGAAGAATTAAGGCATCTTCATTATTATTTTTGTCAAGCCAAGTTATGTGGATTATATTGCTCCTATTATATTTCCAATGTTCCTCCTTGCGGTAACATATGATTAACTCATTTCATTGAAAGTTACTCGCCCCCTTGTGCATGTGTTGGTTCTGTATCTTCCATGCTTTTGTACATGTTGTGTTTCCACTTAATTATCTTGAGGTATCAAGCATATTTGTGTATGATTAGGTGGGCACACCATGTATGTGTGTTTCTTGTGTTTGAGCCTTACTTGGTTATATTTGGTATCTTATTTGGCTCTTTTGAGAGATTAATGGATTATCCCATTTTGGGGGAGTGTTATGCTTAGGCATTCCACAATCCTAAAATTGTGTGTATTGTTGGAGATATGCCCTAGAGGCAATAATAAATGTAGTTATTATTATATCTTTGTGTTTATGATAAATGTTTACATTCATGCTATAATAGTATTAACAAGGAAACATTAATACTTGTGTGATTTGTAAACTTAAATTGAAGTCCCTAGTAAAGCCTCTATACATCACTAGCTTGTTGGTTAATAAATGATTGTGGTTTCCCTATCATGAACATTGAGATGTTATTAACAACAAGATCATATCGTTAGGAGAATGATATGGTGGACATACTCCTATAGATAAGCGTAGCATAAAGATCAAGTCATTTTAATAGTTCAATTGCTATATGCTTTCTGATACATAGTAACCTAATTCCTTCGACCATGAGATCATGCATTCACCTTTACCGGATGGATGCTTTGATGACATCAAACACCACACCGTAACTGGGTGGCTATAAAGGTGGCATTGAGTGTTCTGAAAGTATTGGTTGAGACACATGGATCAAGAGTGGGATTTGTCCATCCATATGACAGATAGATATACTCTAGGCCCTCTCGATGAAATGTCATCCAATTAGCTTGCAAGCATGTGACTGGCTCACAAGGGATCACATATCACGGGAACGAGAAAAGAGTACTTATTGGTAACGAGGTTGAACTATGTATGTAGAGATACCGACGATCATAACCTCGGATAAGTAAACTATCGTGAGACAAAGGGAAATTGGTATCGTATGTAAGTGGTTCATTCGATCGCAAAGTAATCGTAGAAATATGTGGGAGCCATATGAATTTCCAGATTCCTCTATTGGTTATTGTTCGGAGAAGTGTCTCGATCATGTCCACATAATTCACGAACCGTAGGGAGACACACTTAAGGATTCGACGTTGTTTGAGTAGTTATGGAATGATGAGAAAGAGTCCGAATGTTGTTCGGAGTCTCTAATGGGATTCGGGATATCACGAGGAGATCCGGAATGGTCCGGAGAATAATATTCATATAAGGAAAGTCCTGTTTCGGAGTTGGAGAATGGTTCCGGTGTTTTCATCGGGAATGTTCTAGAAGGTTCCGGAATGTTCGGAACTCCGGAGGGGAAGGGTACATGAATGTGTTATATCAAGTTGTTATGATTGCATCATGTACTAAGTGTCATCGCTGAACAAAATAGAGGATTTAATCAAATCCTTGTTTGAAAAGTCAAACGCTAATTTGAAAGTCAAACGGCTAATTTTGGGAAGTGGAGGGGAGGTGGAATCCGAGTTGGGGAGGAGTCCCTCCACCTCCACCGCGGGCCCACCTTGGGTCCGAGTTGGGGAGGGACTCCCCTCCCCTGGCGCGCCTCCCTCCACCTATAAGAGGAGAGGCAGGGCTCCCCTCCTAGATACACAAGTTCCTACCTCTAAACCCTAGCCCCAAGCCGCCACCGCCTCCATAGCCGCCGCCTGCCTTAGGGCAAACCACCGCCGCCGCCTAGCTAACCCTAGCCGCCGGCCAAGCCTCCTCCTTGGCGTGTCTAAACCCTAGATCGTCGAGGGACTCTCTCATACTCCACCATACTCGCTCCGGCTTAAGGCGAAGCCCTGCGAGATCTCCCCTCTACTTCCGGTACCACGCCGTTGTGCTGCCGGAATCGTGAGGAGAGTGCTACAACCTCCGCTGCCTACTGGAACAAGGGAGAGGAAGGTCTTCGTCGAGTACCGAACGTGTGACCGACTGCGGGAGCGCTGCCGGAACGCAGCGCCGGAAGGATCGTCTACACGATCTTAAGATCGGGAAGAGTATGACTACATCACCCACGAGAATCCGCTCTCGTTAAACACTTTGGAATCTTCGAGGGTGAGTTATTCCATCGACTCGTTGCTACAATCTAGTAGATAGATCTTGGCTTGTTTGTTTGTATGCGATAGAATTTTTTTTTTCCATGCTACGAATCCCTACAGTGGTATCACAGCCGTGTCTATATGTAGATCTGTTGCACGAGTAGAACACAATGTTCATTGTGGGCGTTGATGCTTTTATTGTCGATTGCTTCTTATGTACTTTGCATCTTGCGGGACGTTGGGATGAAGCGGCCGGGGCTAACCTTACATGACATCGTTCATGAGACTTGCTCCACGCTTGACATGCAACTTGTATTGCATAAGTGGATTTGCGGGTGCCTGTTTCTCCTAGCATAGTTAAGATCCAATTTACAACGGGTGATTAACAATACTAGTATCAATGTTGTGGTTCATGTTAGTAAGTTAGAACGACACTTATTGAAAGCCCCAAACCACGTAAAACATGCAAAGAAAGTAGAGGCGTCTAACTTTGTTTTGCAGGGGTGTGCAGTGATGTGATATGGCCATGATTGTGATTATATTTGATGTATGCAATGTTCCTTATTGTAAGTTGGCAACCGGCAGGAGCCATATGGTTGTATTTAATTTATGTTAAGACCCGCGTGTCTATTCAAAGTAGTTGTAATAGTTGAAGCCGGTGGACGACAACCATGAAGAAGCGTCATTGACCTTGATGCAATGCCGGTGATGATGGAGATCATGTTCGTGCTTGAAGATGGAGATCGGAAGCACAAAGAAGAAAAGGCCATATCATATCACATATTATGAATTGCATGTGATGTTAATCCTTTATGCATCTTGTATTGCTTAAGTAGACGACGGTAGCATTATAAGATGATCCCTCATGCACATGAATTTCAAGTCATAAAGTGTTCACCCTTAGTTAGCACCGTTGCTAAAGCTTGTTGTTTCGAAGCACCACGTGATGATCGGGTGTGTTAGATTCCGCAAGTGTATACAACGTGAGCAAGCCAGATTTGCTCATGCGGAAACTAAGGTTTGATCTTGATGAGCCTAGCATGCACAGACATGGTCTCGGAACACGGATCACCGAAAGGTAAAGCATGAATCATATATTAGATATGATGAACATGTCGATTGTTCGCCATTGAAACTATATCAACTCTCGTGATGATCGGTGTTGATGTGGTGGATTTGGTTCGTGTGATCACTAAAACAATGTGAGGGATATTGTTTTGAGTGGGAGTTCACCTAGATTAATTTTATTATTAATTTGAACTCAATTTGTCATAAACTTAGTCTAAACTATTGCAAATATGTTGTAGATCAATGGCAGCCCCTACCATCAATTTTAATGCGTTCCTAGAGAAAGAAAAGTTGAAAAACAATGGAAGCAACTTCGCGGATTGGTTCCGCAATTTGAGGATTGTCCTCACAGCTGGTAATTTGACCTATGTGCTGGATGCACCGCTGGGTGACCCACCTGCAGCTGATGCTGCCGATGAAGTAAAGAATGTTTACCTCACTCGGAAGACTCAGTACTCCACAATTCAGTGTGCTATCTTGTATGGTTTAGAATCGGAGCTTCAGAAAAGGTTTGAGAATTCAGACCCATATGATATTGTCGAGGATCTCAAATTGATCTTTGAGACTCATGCGGCAATTGAAAGCTATGAGGCTTCTGAAAAGTTCTTTAACTGCAAGATGGAAGAGGGCAGCTCCGTCAGTGAGCATGTGCTTAAGATGCCTGGGCACGCAAAAAAACTTTAAAGCTTGGGTATAGTGATTCCTAATGCTTTGGGGATTTACCGCGTCCTCCAATCACTACCACCAAGTTACAAGAACTTTGTGATGAACTACAACATGCAAAACATGAACAAGACGTTGTCAGAACTCTTTGCCATGTTGAAATCTGCAGAAGTGGAGATCAAGAAAGAGCACCAAGTGTTGTTGGTCAATAAGACCACCAAATTCAAGAAAGGCAAGTCTAAGAAGAAGGGACACTTCAAGAAGGGTGGTAAGAAAGTTACCACGCCAACGAAGAAGACCAAGGCTGGACCTAAGCCTGATACTGAGTGCTTTTACTGCAAGGGAGAAGGCCACTGGAAGCGGAATTGCCCAAAGTACTTGGCGGATTTGAAGAACGGCAATATCAAGAAGAAAGGTATATCTGATATACATGTTATTGATGTGTAGCTCACTAGTACTCGTAGTAGTGCCTTGGTATTTGATACTGGTTCGGTTGCTCATATTTGTAACTCGAAACAGGTGCTGCAGAATAAACGGAAGCTAGCGAAGAACGAGGTGACGATGCGCGTGGGAAACGGATCAAAGGTTGATGTGATCGTGGTCGGCACGCTACCCCTTCATCTACCATCGGGATTAGTTTTATACTTAAATAATTGTTATTTGGTGCCTGCGTTAAGTATGAACATTATATCGGGATCTTGTTTATTGCGAGACGGTTACTTGTTTAAGTCCGAGAATAATGGTTGTTCGATTTATATGAGTAATATGTTTTATGCACATGCACCTTTGATAGATGGTCTATTCTTATTGAATCTCGATAGTGGAAATACACATATTAATAACATTGAGGCTAAACGTTTGAAATCGAGCGATAACTCGACCTATATGTGGCACTGTCGTCTTGGTCACATTGGAGTGAAGCGTATGAAGAAAATCCATTCCGATGGACTTCTTGAATCACTTGATTTCGAATCACTTGAAAGATGCGAAGCATGTCTGATGGGTAAAATGACTAAGACTCCATTCTCTGGTATGATGGAGCGAGCTACGGACTTATTGGAAATCATACATACCGATGTGTGTGGTCCAATGAGTGTAGCATCGCGCGGTGGTTATCGTTATGTTCTTACCTTCACGGATGATTTGAGTAGATATGGGTATATCTATTTCATGAAACATAAGTCCGAAACTTTCGAGAAGTTTAAGGAATTTCAAAGTGAGGTAAAAAATCAACGTAACAAGAAGATTAAATTTCTACGTTCTGATCGTGGAGGTGAATATCTAAGTTACGAGTTTGGCGAGCATTTGAAGAAATGTGGAATACTTTCACAATTGACACCGCCGGGAACACCACAGCGTAATGGTGTGTCCGAACGTCGTAATCAAACTCTCTTAGATATGGTTCGTTTTATGATGTCACTTACAGATTTACCGCTATCATTTTGGGGTTATGCATTAGAAACAGCCGCATTCACTTTAAATAGGGCACCATCTAAATCCGTTGAAATGACACCGTATGAATTATGGTTTGGGAAGAAACCTAGATTGTCGTTCCTTAAAGTTGGGGGTTGCGAAGCCTATGTAAAGAAGTTACAGCCGGACAAGCTTGAACCCAAGGCGGAAAAATGCGTCTTCATAGGATACCCGAAGGAAACTATTGGGTATACCTTCTATCATAGATCCGAAGGCAAAATCTTCGTTGCCAAGAATGGATCCTTTCTAGAGAAGGAATTTCTCTCGAAAGAAGTGACTGGAAGGAAAGTAGAACTCGACAAGGTTGTCGAACCTTCTCTCGAAATTGCGAGTAGCGGAGCACCGGAAGAAGTTCCTGTGGTGCCTGCACCAATTAGAGAGGAAGCTAATGATGATGATCATGAAACTTCGGTTATAGTTGCTACAGAGCCTCGCAGGTCAACGAGAACTCGTACCACTCCAGATTGGTATGATCCCGTTATGAGTGTCATGTTGGTGGACAACACCGATGACCCTGAGACATATGAGGAAGCGATGATGAGCCCAGATTCCAATAAATGGCAAGAAGCCATGAAATCCGAGATTGGATCCATGTACGAAAACCAAGTATGGACTTTGGTGGACTTACCGGATGGCCGGAAGGCTGTCGAGAACAAATGGATTTTCAAGAAGAAAACAGATGTTGATGGTAATGTTACTGTCTATAAAGCTCGACTTGTCGCAAAGGGGTTTCGACAAATTCAAGGAGTTGACTACGATGAGACTTTCTCACCAGTAGCGAAGCTAAAGTCTGTGAGGATTATGTTAGCAATTGCTGCATATTATGATTATGAGATATGGCAGATGGATGTCAAAACAGCATTCCTCAATGGAGACATTGATGAAGAGTTGTATATGATGCAACCCAAAGGTTTTGTCGATCCTAAAGATGCTAACAAGGTATGCAAACTTCAACGGTCCATATATGGATTGAAGCAAGCATCCCGAAGTTGGAATCAACGTTTTGATAAAGTAATCAAAAGTTTTGATTTTGTACAAACTTATGGAGAAGCTTGTATTTACAAGAAAGTGAGTGGGAGCTCTGTAGCATTCTTAATACTATATGTAGATGACATATTGTTGATTGGGAATGATGTAGACCTTCTTAATAGTGTCAAGGAATATTTGAATAATAGTTTTTCAATGAAAGATCTTGGTGAAGCAGCTTACATATTAGGCATAAAGATTTATAGAGATAGATCAAGACGCCAAATATCATTGTCACAAAGTACATATTTGGACAAAGTTCTAAAGAGGTTTGGAATGGAAGATAGCAAGAAAGGGTTCTTGCCCATGTTGCCCAATACGACCTTGAGTAAAACTCAAAGTCCGACATCGGCAGAAGATAGAGAAAGGATGAGTAAGACTCCCTATGCCTCAGCCATAGGATCTCTAATGTATGCCATGCTATGTACTAGACCCGACATTGCATATGCTGTTAGTTTAACTAGCAGATATCAAAGTGATCCAGGAGTGGATCATTGGACAGCGGTCAAAAACATCCTTAAATACTTGAGAAGAACTAAGGATATGGTTCTTTCTTATGGAGGTGATGAACAGCTCGTTGTTAATGGTTACACCGATGCTAGTTGGAACACCGATCCGGATGATTCTAAATCACAATCTGGATACGTATTTATTTTGAATGGTGCAGCAGTTAGCTGGAGGAGTGCAAAGCAAAGCGTTGTGGCGAGATCTTCAACTGAATCGGAATACATGGCTGCTTTGGAGGCTTCACAAGAAGCGATATGGATGAAAGAGTTCATTACAGAGCTGGGTGTGGTTCCTAGTGCGCTGGACCCAATGTCTATCTATTGTGATAACATGGGTGCCATAGCCAATGCGCAAGAACCAAGGTCACACAAGAAGCTGAAGCGTATCAAGCTACGTTTTCACGCTATTCGAGAACATGTCCAAGATGGGGACATAAAGATTTGCAAAGTACACACAGATCTGAATGTGGCGGATCTGTTGACTAAACCTCTCCCGAGGGCAAAACATGACCAGCACCAAACTGCCATGGGTGTTCGGTATATTACCATGTAATCTAGATTAGATGACTCTAGTGCAAGTGGGAGACTGTTGGAGATATGCCCTAGAGGCAATAATAAATGTAGTTATTATTATATCTTTGTGTTTATGATAAATGTTTACATTCATGCTATAATAGTATTAACAAGGAAACATTAATACTTGTGTGATTTGTAAACTTAAATTGAAGTCCCTAGTAAAGCCTCTATACATCACTAGCTTGTTGGTTAATAAATGATTGTGGTTTCCCTATCATGAACATTGAGATGTTATTAACAACAAGATCATATCGTTAGGAGAATGATATAGTGGACATACTCCTATAGATAAGCGTAGCATAAAGATCAAGTCATTTTAATAGTTCAATTGCTATATGCTTTCTGATACATAGTAACCTAATTCCTTCGACCATGAGATCATGCATATCACCTTTACCGGATGGATGCTTTGATGACATCAAACACCACACCGTAACTGGGTGGCTATAAAGGTGGCATTGAGTGTTCGGAAAGTATTGGTTGAGACACATGGATCAAGAGTGGGATTTGTCCATCCATATGACGGATAGATATACTATGGGCCCTCTCGGTGAAATGTCATCCAATTAGCTTGCAAGCATGTGACTGGCTCACAAGGGATCACATATCACGGGAACGAGAAAAGAGTACTTATTGGTAACGAGGTTGAACTAGGTATGCAGAGATACCGACGATCATAACCTCGGATAAGTAAACTATCGTGAGACAAAGGGAAATTGGTATCGTATGTAAGTGGTTCATTCGATCGCAAAGTAATCGTAGAAATATGTGGGAGCCATATGAATTTCCAGATTCCTCTATTGGTTATTGTTCGGAGAAGTGTCTCGATCATGTCCACATAATTCACGAACCGTAGGGAGACACACTTAAGGATTCGACGTTGTTTGAGTAGTTATGGAATGATGAGAAAGAGTCCGAATGTTGTTCGGAGTCTCTAATGGGATTCGGGATATCACGAGGAGATCCGGAATGGTCCGGAGAATAATATTCATATAAGGAAAGTCCTGTTTCGGAGTTGGAGAATGGTTCCGGTGTTTTCATCAGGAATGTTCTAGAAGGTTCCGAAATGTCCGGCACTCCGGAGGGGAAGGGTACATGAATGTGTTATATCAAGTTGGTATGATTGCATCATGTACTAAGTGTCATCGCTGAACAAAATAGAGGATTTAATCAAATCCTTGTTTGAAAAGTCAAACGCCAATTTGAAAGTCAAACGGCTAATTTTGGGAAGTGGAGGGGAGGTGGAATCCGAGTTGGGGAGGAGTCCCTCCACCTCCACCGCCGGCCCACCTTGGTTCCGAGTTGGGGAGGGACTCCCCTCCCCTGGCGCGCCTCCCTCCACCTATAAGAGGAGGGGCAGGGCTCCCCTCCTAGATACACAAGTTCCTACCTCTAAACCCTAGCCCCAAGCCGCCGCCGCCTCCATAGCCACCGGCGGCCCTAGGGCAAACCGCTGCGGCCTAGCTAACCCTAGCCGCCGGCCAAGCCTCCTCATCGGCGTGTCTAAACCCTAGATCGTCGAGGGACTCTCTCATACTCCACCATACTCGCTCCGGCTTAAGGCGAAGCCCTGCGAGATCTCCCCTCTACTTCCGGTACCACGCCGTTGTGCTGCCGGAATCGCGAGGAGAGTGCTACAACCTCCGCTGCCTGCTGGAACAAGGGAGAGGAAGGTCTTCGTCGAGTACCGAACGTGTGACCGACTGCGGGAGCGCTGCCGGAACGCAACGCCGGAAGGATCGTCTACACGATCTTGAGATCGGGAAGAGTACGACTACATCACCCACGAGAATTCACTCTCGTTAAACACTTTGGAATCTTCGAGGGTGAGTTATTCCATCGACTCGTTGCTACAATCTAGTAGATAGATCTTGGATTGTTTGTTTGTATGCGATAGAATTTTTTTGTTTTCCATGCTACGAATCCCTACATGTATATGAGAAATACCACATAGATTTTATATTGGAATATTACCTAGTCTCTTTGTGGTATGTTTATGTCCATTATTTATCTCTATTTGTATCCTTTTGCCTCGTGTTGGTTTTATGGTAGTATCACATTATGGGGGAGTCATATGCTTAGTGCATATTACAATCCTAGAAAATGTGAATATTCGAGGTTGTGTCACTTAGAATTACTATTGATAATTATCTAGCACCTATATGACACATTTTCTCATACAAGTTCCAAGTTGCTTGAATGCCTTTATTGCTCATATTTTGGATTTTGTATGTGAGAGTGTTTCTTGGTATGTGTTTCCTCATATTTAGATAAATATATCCTCATGGAAACCATGTGCTTCAAGTGACTCTAATCACTAGTGATTGTGTGACTATTGGAAGCTACCAAGAATCTTGTTCGAAGTATCATGCTCAATTCTTATATTTAGTTATATGCTTCTTGTTGTGTGAATATGATCTTGGATATCCGTATGAACTACCTAGGGAAGATTATTCTCAATTCTTCTTGTCCTTGGAAAATTAGTACCAAATTTATGGTAGACTTTATTGATCATATTCACTTTGGCCTTTACTTAATTTTGTCCTATCTTTGGCCAAGTAAATGTTTTGTGTGCTCCCATGTATTCCTTGCTACTTTTGGATCCTTTTATTTTTATTGGTATCCTCTTGTGTTTTATTTAAAGTAGGTAGTAGTGATGATCTCATTTATGGGCATCTTACATTCAAAAGGAAAATTCTACATAATGCACTATCCATGGGGGAGCTCTCCTATATTATTGATAACCTCATATTTATGCTTATTTGTTTGATCCATATCGGGTTTTATGTGCTTGGAATCTCAATCTTTTCGTTTTGGTATTTTGTGCCATCATGAGAAGTTTGGGGAGTTTAGTTTCTTGTTGGAACCTTTCTCTTTTTGGGAGTTGGTTTTGTCTCATTCTTGTTTCATTATTTGACCATTTTAGAATGAGATAAATCCTTGAGCATTTTTATTTTTACCTATCTTTTGCTCGCTTGGTTTTAGCCTAGTTCATTTGTTGAACTTGTGATATTTCATGTGTTGAATTGGTTCTTTGATACAATTTGGACATCGTTTGACATGTCACACTCTTGTGTGTGCAATCTCGATTCACTTGGTGTGTTTGTTCAAATTGTATCTCCTTTTTGGTTCTTGAAAGCTTTATGCATGCATATTTACTATATGTTTATATTATGGCATGCTTGCTTTCTTTGGTCCAATATATAAGGGAAACTCCACCGATTCCCATCGGCTAAGTTGTGCATGAAATTCAATTTCATATCAATATGCACATAATTATGTGGAGTCTCTCCTATGTATTGTAGTTGCACTAACTACTTTGGACCCAATAAGTTTGGGGACCATTTTGTACTTAATTGTGTTTTAGGTGCATTGGATATATATTGGATGCTTGTCTCTCAATTTTGAAGAGGTGGTGCATACATGAAAATTTGAGGCAAGCTATAAGATGATCAATGAATTCATATCCTCAATATCCTACCAATTATATCTCGGTAACAAGTATCTCTTTCTCATGCTCATATATATTGATTCCAACCGTTTGTCGGTTGCCTTCTAGCATGAACTCATGTATTTATATTTGTTGTAGTTCTAGCCATGGTTTTAAGAGAACTCTCTATTGTAAATGTGTATAAGTTGATATGAGTACATATAATTGGGACTATACAAAATCATGCACAACCCCAAATATGTCAATCTAGCAATTTTATTTCCTATCTTTTCCTCAACTTATCTCATGTGCAATAGTGAGATTTTGCTAGTGGTTTATTCCTTGTGATACTTGTTGCCTTTCTCCATATATTCCAACTTTCCCCTTTTCCCTTGGTGATTGTTGTAATATATGTAGTGTGTTGGTGTTTGAAGTTCATTAATGTCCAATAAGATATATTTGAGCCCTTGGCCATGCTTTGAAGCAAAAATCTAATTGGTATATGTTATGACTTCATTATACTTTCCATATGCCTCCTTGTATATCTTCTTTATGTGTGCATATTTCTTTGTTGGCATATGTCTTTGTGATGTTATCCATTTATAAACATATCCACATATGAGAAGATAATTCTAGTTGAGATTTTATTCCTTGGATACCACCGTTTATTCCTTTTTTTTATTCTTTGGTGGCCTCCAAATTTATTTGCCTATGAGTGCTTGTTCTTCTAGTTTACATCTTCGTGCACTCATATTTGTTCTCTCATGCCTTGTATTGTTAAATGAATTTGGATGAGTGAGGATTCCATGATTATGCACCATGTTCCCGAACGCAATTATCATAATTGGTGCATTATCTTTGGGAAGCTCATCTAATTCATTTAATAATTCTCATTTGTATTCTTTCTCATTTATTGTGCCTTAAATGTTTATGGATGAGTGAGGATTCCATATTTGTGCATTTGTATATTGAAATACAACGATTCTAAAATGTGCACAAATCTTGAGGAGCTTCTCTATTTTATTTAAGCTTTTATTTGATCTTCATTTTGTTGTGTTTTAAATGCTTATGGGGGAGCGAGGATTCCATATTTGTGCAATATGTATTCTAATGCATTTATTTTGAATTATGCACAAATCTTGGGGAGCTTCTCTATTTTATTTAGGCATTTGTTTGATCTTTCATTTAGTGTGTTTTAAATGCTTATGGGGGAGCGAGAATTCCATATTTTTGCAATTTGTATTGAAATGCAACTATTTTAAAGTTTGCACAAATCTTGGGGAGCTTCTCAATTTGTTATTTAAAACACTCATCTACTCGTATCATAATATCTTATGGTTTCCATTTGGACTCATTTGTTGTTTACAAATTGGTTTGTCGTATCTTGTGATTGCTTGCGTCATTTGTGATGCGTCGGTTTATTTTATTCCTTTGGCAATCTTCGGGTCCTCAATATAGTTCTACTCCCTCCCAAGTATTCATCATTGGATATGTGCGAATACACATCTTTGGAGGAAATATTACTATATTTGCCTTTTAGAACTTGTCACCCATTTCGGCAATCGATGCCAATGGGGGAGAAGTTTTAGAGGGTTTAAGGGAAATGGTTTATGCTTTGAGTTTGTTTCTAAGAATTTGCCTTTCATGCTCTTGCATCTTTGTTGTTGCTTAGCATGTGGTATATATAGAGGAAACTCCACCAATAATAATGATTGGCAATATATGCAATGAAATTCAAGTTCATCACACATGCATAAATTGTGGGGGAGTTTGCTCTATATATGGTGGTGGTACCAATATAACATACTTATGTAGTATTTGATATTGGTGTTACCATTTTGTTCATTAATATTCGTTATATAAACCCTCTTAAAGGGATTGTCATCAATTGCCAAAATGGGGGAGATTGAAAGAACATGTGGACCCCCATGTGTGGTTTTGGTAATTAATGACAATCTTTATGGACTATTGTGTGTATTAAGTTATACTTGTAGGATTTGTCCATTAGCATCGCTTGGAGCATGTGTTGGCTTCAAGGTCGATGAAATGAGAAGAATATGTGTTGTGCAAGCTCAAAATGTACCATCTATAGAAGATCTCATGTTTGATGCTTGCCATTCCCGGTGATCATGGATCGATGATGAGGAATTAAGAAAGGCGTTACATCTTGAGAAGGGCAAGATCGTATACATCAAGCTCAAGTGGAATGCTCAAGGAAAAGGTATAATCTTGATAGGTTTTCCCTTTTGCCGGTCTCATATTGTTAGTAGGAGACCGGGTTTAGGATAGATAGCCGTACTATCAAGAGGGGCTCTCGGATGAGTAACTCGTTCACTTCGTTCGGAGAGAGCTCAAACCTTTTCATATTTGGTTGTTATTTGGTCTTATCCATGTGAGGATATAGAGCTTGTGGTAATCTCCATAACAAGCTCTTGTTCATCAAAATCGGATCTTCCGTTTGTATCTTGTTGCGGTTTTGATATTGGCAGCTTTTCGGTTTCTCACCAAGTGAGGTATCTCACATTATTATACATTATACATTCTAAATTGATTATAACCAATATTTTCACCTTTCATAGGGTAGCCCATTTCGTCCTTTTTCCAACGCAATTGGAATCGGGTCGATCGGAGTTACCTAGAGGTTTGAATTTTCCTAGGTACCAAAATGCGGTAGTACCGCATTTTAGTACCTAGCGCGGCAGTAGGTTTTGGCAAGTTTCCAAATGCCACTGCCCTCCTAGGTACCAAAATGCGATAGTACCGCATTTTAGTACCTAGCACGGCAGAAGGTTTTTGACAAGTTTCCAAAAGCCACTACCGGGCTAGGTACCAAAAAGCGGTAGTACCGCATTTTAGTACCTAGCGCGGCAGAAGGTTTTTTACTTCGTCATTTGGATCTATACTCCCTTGCTAGACTATGATTTTTCTTTGCATGATCTTGTATAGGTTGTTGTCCTCTTCTAAACGAGCCCAATGTCATCAAAATCGGAGTCCGGATGCAAAAGTTATGGCTATTTTCGTTCTGTGATGACCGGTAGTACCGGACCAGGATCCGGTAGTACCGGGGTCCGGTAGTACCGCATTTTGGTACCGGGGAGCGCAGAGAAAAATGCGTTTGGCGCCACAGGAACCCCAGGGAATGTCCGGTAGTGCCGAGAAAGTCCGGTAGTATCGGGAATCGCGTTTTTAGGCTGCAACGGTTGGATTTTGGAGGGACCTATATAAGGGGCCTTCTTCCCCAATGGTTCCTTAACCATTCTTGCAAGTTTTCCCCTCCATTGTTGACCTTCTTGAGCTTGCTTTCTCTCAATCCCTCCGATGATTCTTGCATATTCTTGAGGGATTTGAAAGAGGAGATCTAGATCTACAATCCCACCAATCAATCTCTCCTCTAAGTGAGGGGAACATATTGGGATCTAGAGCTTGGAGTCTTTTGTGGATTTCCTCCATTGTTCTTCCTATCTTATTCCCCCATAAGATTTTGTAGCTTTGGTGGAATTTGGGAGAGAAGGATTTGAACACCTTTGTGGTGTTCTTGCCATTTGCATTTGGTGCATCGGTTTGTGTTCTCCTCGGAGGATTTGGTTTGAGTTACTCATTGGAGCTTGTCCCTCTTGGGTTCTTGGAACCCTAGACGGTTTTGTGGCCTTGGGGGAATTGTGGCCTTGGTGGCGTTTGTTGGGAGCCTGCAATTAAGTTGTGGAGAAGTGCCCCAACCTTGTGTGAGTTTCCGGTTACCACCGACAAGTGCACGGATAGTGGAAGCGTGGATCGATCCCATTGGGGTGAGATTCACCGGAGAATAAGGGAGGCCTTTTGTGGCGTTGGTGGTTTGATACCACCCCCTCTCCAAACGAGACGTACTCCATGTTGGGAGGAACTCGGTAAAATATCGGTGTCCCCGCATGCCTCGGTTATCTCTACACCCGAGCTCTTTACTTATGCACTTTACATTGTGATAGCCTCCGTGCTTGAAGTAATATATATCTTGCTATCACTTTGTTGCTTGTATTGCTTAGCATAAGTTGTTGGTGCACATAGGTGAACCTTAGTTGTTCTAGGTTGTGCTTAACAAAGTAAACACTAATTTTATTCCGCCTTTGTTGAGCCACTCTAGGAAAAGTTTTAATCGCCTATTCACCCCCCCCCCCTCTAGGCGACATCCGTATCCTTTCACAACTGCTTTAAGCAAAGTGTGTAAGGTAAACAATCCACTTGTTCCATGAACAAGAGACCGTTGTTTTATCCCTAGTAGCAACAACACATCTACAACCGAAGAGATTTCTGTCACTTCCCTTGGAAACTAGAGGCATGAACCCACTATCGAGCATAAATACCCCCTCTTGGAGTCACTAGCAACTACTTGGCCAAGATAGCTACTAACAACGGAGAGCATGCAAGATCACAAACAACACATACATGATAGAATCATAAAGACAAAACCATTAATCAATCTGACATAGTAATCTCAATATCCATCGGATCCCCGCAAACACAACATGCATGATTACAAATAAATTAGATCTTGATCATGAATGGAGCTCCCAAGATCTATACATGAAAGCACAAGGAGGAGATACAACCATCTAGCTACTACATGGACCCATAGTCCAAGGTGGAACTACTCACGCTTCATACCATAGAGAAGGCCTCCGGGATGATTTCCCCTCTGGCAGGGTGCCGGGAAGAACTTCAGATCCCCCTGATCTAGGGACGATGGTGGCGGCGGCTACAGAAGGTTTCGTGGAGTTTTGATCAGGTGCCTAGGGTTTCTGCATCGGGGGCTTCTTATAGGCGAAGAGGAGAGGCTGAGAGGTGGCCAGGGGCCCCACACCCTACCCAGGCACGAGATGGGCCCACCCGTGCCTAGGGGGTCTGGCCGCCCTGGTTTGCTTCTCCATCTCATCTTCTGGCTTCGTGTCCCCCACGGTAAAATATTGACTTTGGCTTTTGTCACGACCAATTCCGAGAATATTGATTTTCTGCCTTTCTGGAACCAAAAACAGAAGAAAACAGGCAACTGACACTGTGGCAACTTGTTAATAAGTTAGTTCCAGAAAACATATAAAAACACCTCAAAGTGTGGACAAAGCAAAGCAAACTTGATAGTAAACAAGCATGGAGCATCAAAAATTATAGATACGTTTCCGACGTATCAAGCATCCCCAAGCTTAACTCCTGCTCGTCCTCGAGTAGGTAAGTGATAAAAAGAATAATTTTTTAGGTGACATGCACCATCAAAACCAAGATCAAACCATTTGCAAGCATTGAAAGCTGGGAACAAAGAACTCTAAACATGTGCATGAAAGATGGAGTTCTAACAATAGGGCATAGTAACTATGCATGCAACATGAAAGACTATAAACAAAGATCATGAATAACATGCATTGAAAAACATTTGTTTGTTTCACATACAAAACATGGCATAGTGGCAATCAACTTGTCCCTCATAGAGTAGCAAATAGATGCATATGACACCTTCAAAGTTCACAAGGGTGACTAGAAACAAGTAGCACAAGAACAAGTAATATCACAATATGCATCAATCAATAAGTTTTGGGACACTGCACACAGAATGACAACTATTCTCTCTTAATGGTGCCTAAAAGTACAAGGTGGAGACTCAAATAGTAGCAGAAGAAAGGCCTTTTATAAAGGAAGCAGGGATTTCAAGTTTCAAAAAGAGCTTTCAAAAATTATGGTACTTGTTAGCTTTCAGCCCTAATTGTCCCTGTCATAAGCATCTTGAAGTGGTTAAGGTTAAAGTGAACAAAGATGGAGTATATGCTTGACAAAGTATAAGTTGGCAATCTCAAGTCCCTTGAATACGAGGGCCACACCTCATGCTACTCAACTTCAGTCACCTGCAAGTTCTTGTCATTGTAAGTATATGCATATCATAGAGAACCGCCAATAGGGTACCCCTTGCACATGGTACATGAGCTATCCCATAACCAAAATGACAAGGCAAGCAGACAATGAGCATCTCAGCGATCTTTTTATTTACTATATGCATAACTTTTTATTGAGGATGCTTAATAAATAGCTCACTATGGTGATGCTGCAAGTTTCCACCATGATTAGGCATGGATTAGGCTAGCGGCCCAGGCGTTTCTCTAACACAAAATACATACTCCATGGACTTACAAGTTTCCTCTTTATTTCACACCGGTGACATCCATAGACAAAAGAGCATGATATCAACAGAGTACAAAGTACAAGTGCAATGTTGAAAACATTCCCCGTGACAACACGGTTCTGTTAATTCCAACGTATAAGTGCAAGCATATACAACATAGATGACACAATGGTTCAAGTTTATTAGGGGCAAAGAATATAAAGTGTTCCATCAAGTTTGTGAGGGCTTTAATCACTAAGTTTTCACATAAAAAATAGTTTTTAATTGGAAGATAGCTGAAAACAAGAATATACTTGGAATGGTGTAACACACCATGCATAGGAGTTTATAGTGGACACTTTGGAATAACTTGGTTTCTTGGGAGTTGGAAGCATGAGTAGAGCTTACTCATACAAGTGGAGGCTAGCAAAAGACTGGGGGCAACCAACTAAGAGAGCAATAATGGCCATAATCATACAGAGAAACAAAACATTACTAATCAAAGCATAGAGTGGTACTACAAGTCAAGGACTAAATGATCATAGAGGCTATGGTGACTTGTTCATAGTCATAACATGGTGTGAGCATGTGCCAAGTCAACCCAAACAAAGCATCAAAGAAGAATACCACAATACTATGCTTTTGCATGCTAAAACAACGCATAATTTCTTCAAGGCACACTAAGAAATTCCAATTGTTTGGAACAATACATGCTACAACACTAATCACTAAGCATAAGGTCAAAACAACACCTAGCATGTAATTCTGAAGTCTAAGTCACAGTCAATGCAAGCTCCTCTTGCACTTTCGAGCAGGAACTTTCTACTTCTTTCCAACACCAAGCAACTTATTTGCAAACAACACAGCGAGAACGGGGGTCAAAACTAATTTATTCAAGCAAACTAAACAAACTAAGCAAACCAAACGAAAACTAATATTCTCCAAGAACAACACAACTTGTGCATGAAACAATAAAAACGAAGTGCCTAGACAGACCTGAGCTTTTTATTGATGAAGAAGGCGATGCATTGGGCATCCCCAAGCTTTGACGCTTGTACTTCTTGGATATTTCTTGGGGTTACACCCGGGTGGCATCCCCAAGCTTGAGTTTTTGTCCATTCTTCATCTCATTATATCATTCTCTCTCCACACCTGAAATTTTTCCTTCATACAAAACTTCACACAATCTTCATTAGCAACATTAGTGTATTCAAAAGATAATAGACCTTTAGGCAAAGCTTTGGAACAGAAAGACTTTTCACTAAAAACACAAGATACTGTAGCAACTCCTTCAAAAATCTCAATTCACCTAAAGAGAACTCAAAAAGGAATCAATAAGAAGCAAATGCAAATACTGGCAGAAATCTGTCAAAACAGACCAGCAGGTAGAAACCGATTTTTTCGAATATCTTATGTTCCTCAAATCAAAAAGTGTTGAACTAACGAAAGTTAGCTAACATACTGGGGGATTTATTCGTAAATTTTCAGCTCAATCTGAGTTACAGAGACTCTTCACGATTTTTTTTGGTGGCGGACAGAAATCTGTTTTGGGACAACAACTCCCTAAATCTTACTTCCCTCTTATTAGAGGTCATTCTTGGCACAAAAAGCAAAAAAAAGGATAAGGAGAGGTCATTAATGAAGTAATAACTTCTCAGACTCAAGGAAACTCTTGGTTATCTTCTAACAAGTACTTTTCTTTAACGCCTTTAAGTTAGGCACAAGAAGCAAAAAGAATCAAGTATTTTTTAGTTGAAGAAGCATTAAACATCTTGTTCTTTCCTTTCTTACCTTTCTTCTTCTCTTTAGGGAAGATATGATTGCTTACCGGAGGAGAAAAATGCATAATGCCTAATCCCACATCTATTATTGCTCCTAGGTGTTTCAGTAGGGATCTTCCAAGTGTGATATGTCCTTTGCCTACACATTCAATAACAAGATAATCAGTAGACACCATTTTTCCTGAGATTTTTGTGAACACACCTTAATCTATTCCAATGGGCAGTAAAGAGGCATTATTAGTAAGAGAGATTTCCTCTCCTACTTCAAAAAAGCCCCCAAAGACTCAAAGAATCATAAATATCTTTAGGCATGAGACAAAATTCAGACATGATATCACAACGAGCATCAAAAAGTGTAGTATTTATAGAGACTTTGATTGTGGGAAACCACTCTCAAGGCTCAGAATTTATGGGAACATAATCGTGGTAAGTCCTAAGCTTGTGATAGCAACTATTCATAGCAACAATACTGGTCTCAAGAGTGTTCAGCCTAGCAAAAATATTTGTGAAGAGGAATCAGACTTGCCAGATGTATCATAAATTATAATCAATTTCTTTATGGCATCAAAAGCTTCATCCTCAGTACATAGAAAAATATCTTTCCCAGCCACAACATCCAAAGCATATCTATAACGAAGAGCAATACCGCGGTAGAAACTATCAATAACCAAGCTAAGACTCATCTTAGGCTCAGTTTCCCTCTATAAAGCGGAAATTCTAGACCAAGCTTCTTTAAAACTCTCTTCACTTTTTTGCTTAAAAGTAGAGATCTCTTCCATAGGTGAAATAAAGGTTGGTCCAAAACCAGACATGGTAGCAACTTGGGTAGGAACTAGTTTTTTTGTGTTTTTGAATAAAGGAAGCAAACCAAACTAGACTATTTTTTTGGAGTTTTTGAAAATAGGCAAACAAAACCAAGCAAAAGAAACTAAGAAAACTAAAAACAAAGTAAAGAGAATGGAAGTGAAGGACTCCCCTTGTGAAGACGTCCTTAGCCTCCCCGGCAACGGCGCCAGAAAAAGGCTTGATGAGTGCAGCAACACTTTGTTGGGAGACCCCAAGCGGAAAGTATGATGTAGTTCAGCAGGCAAGTTTCCCTCAGTAAGAAACCAAGGTTATCGAACCAGTAGGAGGAAGGAAACGCCCGAAGGTGCTGCAAGCAACGTGGAGACCTGCACAACACAAACTCAAGACTTTGCCCCAACTAACAGTGAAGTTGTCAATCTCACCGGTTGTTGTAACAAAGGATTAACTGTATGGTGTGGAAGGTGATGATGGTTTGCAGCAAGTAAACAGTAACAATGGAAGATGTATCAATGGTAAAGATTGGACCGGGGTCCATAGTTCACTAGAGGTGCTCTCCTTAGATAAACAACATGGCATGAAGGGTAAACAAATTACAGGAGGGCAATTGACAGGAACTGAGCAAGGCATAACAATGCAATACCAGACAAAAAGATCCTATGAGATTCGATTGGGCAATACAACAATATACATAGACCGCCATCCAACTGCATCTATGACTAGAAGTCCACCTTTAGGTTATCATCTGAACCCCCTTCAGTATTAAGTTGCAAGCAACAGACAACTGCTTTAAGCAAAGTGTGTAAGGTAAACAATCCACTTGTTCCATGAACAAGAGACCGTTGTTTTCTCCCTAGTAGCAACAACACATCTACAACCGAAGAGATTTCTGTCACTTCCCTTGGAAACTAGAGGCATGAACCCACTATCGAGCATAAATACCCCCTCTTGGAGTCACTGGCAACTACTTGGCCAAGATAGCTACTAACAACAGAGAGCATGCAAGACCACAAACAACACATACATGATAGAATTATAAAGACAAAACCATTAATCAATCTGACATAGTAATCTCAATATCCATCGGATCCCCGCAAACACAACATGCATGATTACAAATAGATTAGATCTTGATCATGAACGGAGCTCACAAGATCTATACATGAAAGCACAAGGAGGAGATATAACCATCTAGCTACTACATGGACCCATAGTCCAAGGTGGAACTACTCACGCTTCATACCAGAGAGAAGGCCTCCGGGATGATTTCCCCTCTGGCAGGGTGCCGGGAAGAACTTCAGATCCCCCCGATCTAGGGACGACGGTGGCGGAGGCTACAAAAGGTTTCGTGGAGTTTTGATCGGGTGCCTAGAGTTTCTGCATCAGAGGCTTCTTATAGGCGAAGAGGTGAGGCTGGGAGGCGGCCAGGGGCCCCACACGCTACCTAGGCGCGAGGTGGGCCTACCCGCGCCTAGGGGGGGTCTGGCCGCCCTGGTTTGCTTCTCTGTCTCGTCTTCTGGCTTCATGTCCCCCACGGTAAAATATTGACTTTGGCTTTTGTCCCGTCCAATTCTGAGAATATTGATTTTCTGCCTTTCTGGAACCAAAAACAGCCAATTGGCACTGTGGCAACTTATTAATAGGTTAGTTCCAGAAAATATATAAAAACACCTCAAATTATAGACAAAGCAAAACAAAGTAGATACTAAATAAGCATGAAGCATAAAAAATTATAGATACGTTTCCGACGTATCAACACCCCTATTCCTCTTGCCATTAGCAGCAGCAACCCGAGCATCGGCAAGCTTGTCGGGGCCATCAAGGATCGTAGTGTTAGACTCTTGGGTGTCAACGTACTCAGCTGGAGGAGTACCAAGGGGCTCTTCCCCATGGCATACCTTCCGGTGACAAGGCCATAGGAGATAATGATCTTTATTTAGATATAGTTCAGGATGGGCTTGTTTAGCTAATCTACGTCCTTGGGGTGATCCTATGATTGCAAGACAGTGTTTAGTTGTGAATGCCAATGATCATGTGAGACTAAAGGCAGTGATCATGTATGCTAACCTGAGCATGCCCTTGGTAGTTCTTAGCGGACATAAGAATCATGTAGGTTTCCCCGCGCAATGAACATGCCCTTGGTAGTTCTTAGCGGACAGAAGAATCATGTAGGTTTCCCCACACAATTGCGCGTCATTGAGGTCTCTCATCTTGCTTATCTGGATCCAATGCATCATCTACTTCCTCAGGTGGTTGTACACCTGAGTTCCTTAAATCTCAGTGTCATAGTGCTCGAACAGAGCTTTGGCGCAAGCATTTAGATGGATCTCCTCGAATCCCTTTTAAGTCATGATGCCACTCTTCACGATCTCACACATCTTGTTCAGAATGAAGGTGGACATGTAGGGGAGCCATTTCATGGTCTCCTCTATCTACGCCTTCTTCTGCGCATTTGCAAGCATTGATGTCACTTTTGTAGTGATAGAGGTGAAAAAGTTTTGCAGAATGGGGTCCAAAGAAACAACTACAATCATAGGTACTATCATTGAAGGCACCAGTGCATTTGGCGTCATGGGCTAATTGTCATCCACATGGGAATGGATCTAGAAGTCCCTAGTATGAATCATAGACTGGCTAAAATTATCGCAAAATGAGTCCTACATTCATCACGCAAGATAGATACATGTAAATATATCTAGCAATACAAATATGATCCACAACATGGGGTATACAATATCTATTTTAATGCACAAATTCTACCTTACAAAAGTTGCATGTCAATTTTGAAATACACACATTAAGTCTATAAATTAAGCTACAATCTACAGATCAAGGGTACGAATCAACCTGAAAACTACATAGGAGATATACGAACCCTAGCAACATTGCAAATATAAGAACCCTAGGCGGAGGTGTGGTCACTTACCATCATCGCCTGGAGGTGCACGACGCAGATGACAGTTGTAGGAAGAGAAGGAAGTAGTCTTCACACAGCTGCCACTATCGCTGCCACCAACGATGACTGGAGAAAAGGGAGTTGCTTACCTGGCGCGGACCAGCCGGGAAGTGGAGCTCGATGCGGGAGCGGGAATGGCGGTTGGGTTTCGGTGATGAGCATGGAGGGTAGACATAGGTGAGGTTTTCGGTGAGAGGTGAGCGATGTCTCCCGTCTCACTTTTTCGCTACAGCGGAAAACTCCCGCTAGCTCCATCATCGTCACACTCATGCGGGGGAGCGCTGCTTTTGCATCAGTTGAGCGCACGACGAGGCTGGCTCACTACAAATGCCCACATCAAGCATTGCCACTGGGCCTGCCTACGGTCTGCTCTATAGTTAACACTAGTGTATCCTAAACTCGCATGCGGACATCCAAACAACTCGTTTTATTGTCTCCAGGGGTAGGCCAGGCCTCGTGGAGGCTACAAAACGTGTTCCAAGTGATCCAGTTGAACAACGCTGCTCCCAAACATGGAGGTTTGAATTTTGGAAGAAATAAGACCAAGCTAAGAAAGAGGATGGAGGATCATGACATGCTATACGCTGACTATTTTGCCGAGCACTCAATATACACCCCATAGTGAAAGTGATTTGGGGTATAGACCACACTCGGGCATTTTCCATTGAATGTAAATATATAGATAAATATTATAATCATAACCAAAAATATGAGAACATATAAATAATATCTCTCCTTGATTTAGAGGTTTAGGAGATATGTCACGCTACCGTGACATATTAGTCTAACACTCTCCCATGGTTACAACATGGGGAGAGCGGACGTTGAGACTTTACCAAAAATCTTGAACAACGATGATGGAAGAGCCTGTGTTAGGATGTCGGCGAACTAGCTAAGACGAGGGAACATGCGGCACACGGACTTGGCCCATGGCAACATGGCCGCGAATGAAGTGAAGGTTGATCTCGATGTGTTTAGTACGCTGATACTGAAAGGGGTTCGTAGACATGTAGATGACACTAACATTATCGCAGAATACAACCGTAGCAGGAGAACACGGTCGATGAAGCGCGTGAAGGACTTGTCTAATCCAACTAACCTCAGTGACAGTGTTGGTCACAACACGATACTCGGCTTTGGCGCCGAAGCGGGAGACTGTGTGTTTCCACTTGGACGACCAAGAGACAAGGTTATCACCGAATTAGACATAGAAGCCTGGCGTAGAGCGTCGAGACAGCCTGCCTAGTCGGTGTTGGTGTAGGTGATCGTGGAGTCAGGCGAGATTTGTACAAAGGCATAATGGAGACTTGAGCAGAAAATTATTACATAGATTTACTGCAAAGTGTCCCACATGAAAATAAATCATTGTTTTATAAATGAACAATCAATAGTTCGTACCTTTCGAACGGTGCATAATTTGTTTCTAGCGGTCCCAGAAATTTCGGTGCGGCACATCCCTAGTAGTGTGGCAAGCGGTACCCATATAATGACCGCAAAATAAAATTTAGGCAAAAAAAAATCCCAAAATCTAATGAAGATATAGTTAAAAAGTTATGCCATAACCCGTCCCGCTTGACACCCTAATCCCTAGTTTGCATTACCCCTAATGTCCACAACCAAGTAAATTTGCGTACGGGGTCGATACGTACTACTCCATGTCAACGCCACGGTAGCGACCGAAAGTCCGACACGGCGCCAGAGTCTGGTTCCTGACCGAACGGTGAGTCGGTTCCGAACATGCGAGAGAGGGGGAGCACGTCCCGGTTCAACATGGTTACAAACTTCTGCGGGTTCAATTTATTATTTAGATCCACGAGACGCGTCGACCGTGCCATATCGATCACGTACGCGGGACTTTCCACTTTCGATCGACCATGGTGTCCGCGACGGTGGCCACGGAAGCTCCGCTCGTCCACGTCGCCTTCAGCAGCGGCGCGTCCCACTTCGTCGCGTGCACGGCGACCGGGCTGCACGTCTTCTCCTGCGACGACTCGGTGGAGCGCGTCCACTGCAGGTGCAACGCCACCGTCGCCTCGGGCGGCGGCGAGGTGGCCTCCGCCGAGCTGCTCACGCGGTCGAGCCTCGCCGTCGTGCTCCGGAAGCCGAACGGCGCCTCCGCCGTCCAGGCGCTCCAGTTTCTGGACGGGATGTGCGGGGAGACGACGGCCGCGAAGTCGGTCGGCACCCCCGGCCTCGGCGCCGTGGGCGGGGTCCGCCTGCTCGGGGACCACACGCTCGTCGCCGGCGAGAAGAGCGCGATGCTGGTCGCCAACGGCGATCCCCGGAGTAATAATGCGGAGGTGAAGACGACGGGCCCGAACCCGCTGGGGCTGTGCGCGCTGGCGATCGACCACCAGGCGTCGGCCCTCGTGTACGCGCTGCCAAGGGAGGAGAAGGGCGCCGTGCAGGTGTGCCGGAGCGGTAGTCCCGACGCCACCGTCGACGTGCACGCGCACGAGTCGAGCCTGGCGTGCATCGCGCTGTCCCCCGATGGACGCCTGCTCGCCACCGCCGGCAGCAAGGGCACGCTCGTGCGCATCTTCACCACCAATGACGGCACCAAGCTCCAAGAGGTACGCAACAAAAAAATTCTAGTTATGTTTTTCCGTTGCAGAAAATACCTTTTGAAATTAGTTGCGAACAATTTATCTCCCGATACATAAATAAAGGAAATCGTACTCGTAGCATAAAATCTGAAACCAATCAAATCTCGGAGCTTCTCGTTCTCGGTCTGTTGCCATGTATGGCGTCTATGGAAAACCTTCCTAGAAACCCCGACCTCCTTGCCTCCTCAGGTGGTGCCGGGAGAAGGATCAGACCTACCCCTCCTCCGCCATCAACTCCCACCCACCTCTCCTTCAGCTCCGACGCGTCCTGCATCGTCGTGGCCGGCGCGTCGGCCGCCCACTGGATCTGCTGCGACACCTTCCAGCTACGGGGTCTCTACCAGGAGAAAAACCTCACGAGGACCATCGTCCTCGCGGCCGGCGACATGCTCGACCCGAAAGAGTCGACCTGCGCCATCGTCTGCTACTCTACCTCTACCACCACCAAGGCCAGGTTCTTCGCCAGACGCTGGACGCCGGGCTTCCTGAACTACCACTGGCGGTATGTCGAGAAGGAGATGCGGACCTGCGGCGACGTGCGGGCGGTGCGCGTCCACCGCGACATGACCGTCGTGGCCTTCGACAGGCGGCTGTGCGTGTTCGGCCCGGAGGAGAACGGCGGGGCCTCCGCCTCGCCGCCGCTCCCGGGCCGGGACCGGGAGAGGAATCACGGGATGCTGCGCAGTGTTGAGACGGTGTACAACGAAACCGGCCTCTGCGCCGTGACGTCTTCGGCGCCGAGAGAGCCTGATGGCGGCGCGCCGTTCGCGTTCGCGTGCCCCGGCGCGGAGCACGGGGAGCTGCGCGTGGAGCGGTGGGTGGCGGGGGAGTTCGTGCCGCTGGTCATACGCGCCCATGCCTCTCGCATCGCCGCTGTGGCCATGTCGCCGGACGGGCGGCTCGTCGCCTCGGCTAGCATCACGGGCACCATCGTGCGCGTGTTCCGCGCCACCGACGGTGAGCTGATCGGAAAGGTAGGCGCCGGCGTTTGGCTAGATCGCGTCGCCCTAGGGCAATCGAACAGCTAATAATGCAGTTAGAATCGTATAATAACTAAACTACTATAAAGTCTCCTATTGCTTAAGCATTTGTGCACCCTAATGCGGTTAGTAATCAGTTTCGGCTTGCGTACTCTGAAAAATATTCATGGCCAAGTTTATCAGTTTCCTCTCGTTGTATATAAGTTAAGTTTATCAGGTTAACCGAATTTATGGCCAAGTTTTACCTCTCGTTGTATATAACTTGTAAAATATTCATGTTTCATCGCGTGTTTTGACTTGTTGCAGCTAAGGAGAGGCACTGACAGAGCAGACATCCACTGCATCGCCTTCTCCCCGGACTCCAAATGGCTGGCCGTCTCCAGCGACAAGGCGACGGTCCACGTCTTCCGCCTCGCCGACTTGGACCTCGCAAGCTTGACGCCGCCAGAATCTGGGGCTGAGCAAAAACAGAACACACCGGAGGAAGGCGGCCAAGCTGTCCCGGCACCGCCGGCAGCAGCGTCCCCGCCTGCGCCGGCGAAGGCCAACAAGGGCTCATCGCTGTCATTCTTGAAAGGTGCTCACAAGAACCGATGTCACTGTTGTTTCTAACAGCAACTATTATCTGATTGACCAGCTGTTTTATTAAGATGATTTCTTCATGCGCGTCTCGTTGTGCAGGCTACCTGCCGAGCTACTTCAGTTCAGAGTGGTCGCTGGCCCAGTTCCGGCTGCCGGAGGGCGTGAGGTACTCGGTGGCGTTCGGGCGGCAGCACCCCAACACCGTCCTCATCATCGGCACCGACGGGAGGTATGTACCTCAGTACCTCCACTATACTCTTTTATCTGCATCACACGCCGCGCAACACGCGCGTGTCCCCTGAATCTGGTTCAGAATTGAAACGTTGCCTCGAGCTCGCGCTGACCCCCCTGCTAATGGTTTTGTTTCTGCGTGCAGCTTCTACCGGTGCCGCTTCGACCCCGTGAACGCAGGCGACATGGCGCAGCTGGAGCACAGGAAGTTCATGAAGATCAAGTCCTAGCACGCAGCGACGCTGCAACAGAGGATTATCTCCACATGGAGAATATTATGGTGTTGACAGCGCTGAAAGCAAGTTACGATGAATAGGGCCACACTTTCAAAGTTCCGAACGAATTTTGGCTAAAAGTTCAGAGTTTCGGGATCTTTTTAAAGTTAGACTGTTGTTAGTAATGTTTCAACTCATTTGGATGAACATAGAGAGAGAATCATCAGTCTGAAGTTATATGTATAGTAAAGCAATGAATATTTCCCAAATTGAGCGTGTGCCCCTTTCGTATTGAGGTTCTATAGACCTGTGTCGTATACTCGTATATATACTTCACGAATAAAAGGTGCATCTTTTTTCAAGGAAAGAAGTGAGGAAACCCCAACATCAAGTTTACTTGAACATGCCTACATCATATGGGGCCACTTGTTGTGCTTCCTCGTATGTCACATCCCGAAATTCTTCTAATTTTGAAAAGTGAAATAACTAAAATAAGCTTGATTGATTGTTTGACTTTGTTGAAAATTCTCAAAGAAAAGAAACTTTTGAATTGAAAATCCTCTTAACCTTGAATTCAAAACCTTATATTCTTTTGTTATGGCCTAAGTAGCCATATAGGCAAAATAGGGTGGATTGAGTTTTAGTTTTAGTATTTGAATGAATGTTTTCAAAAAAAATGAAAACAATGAAGCATTCATAAGAATTTCATTACATCCATGCAAAGTTCTCACAAACTGAATCCAAATCCTAGTATCTAAATCCTATAGTTCATTTGCCCAAATGTTTCTATAAGGAATATAAAGAGATTTATGAAACCACCATCTTCAAACAAGTGAGAATATTACAAATATAATCCTAAAATAATCTACTGAATTTTAGAAAAATTTAGAAACAAGAATCGTGTCATTTGAAGTTCGTATGCAAAAGTTATGAGGGAAACACATAAATAAAAAATATAAGAAAAAAAAGAAAAAAAACTAATGGGCCAGCCGGCGGCCAGCTAGCGTCCGACCGGATCAGCCACGCATCTATTGGAGAAGGCATCGATGCCTTCCGTGCAAATCAGTTTCTCTCAAGCCTATCTCTATTCAAACTCTTATATCTTTTTATCTATAACTCCGAATTGATTTCCGTTTGTTTCTACTTGTTTCCTACTCCAATACCTACCTATACACCGTCCTAAACATCCATATAAACCCGTGAAGCCACAGCTCTATGAGTTTCCCTTCTCGAAATCCCGAATCTACACATATCCGAATCTTATTTCGTTTATTCACCCATCTAGACTTCGTCGTTTGCCTTCGGCCAAAACATGAAAGTTTTAGATCTCGTCGAAATCTTTCAATCCGACAAACCTCACTTATTTTCAGCCACCACGGCCGGAGAATTTCGCACCGCAATATTTTAGATATGATTGTGTAAATCCAAGATGTACTCGCGCTCGTTTCTTTAAATTCAAATTACTTTCGTGAGAAGGTAGGACTAATGATTCCTCATAACTTTTATGTTGTAAGTTTTTCAATTTTACCTACGGATTTGTCTCTCTAACACAGATCTATTTTTTGTCTATTCTGAGCCAAAATCGGGTCAATCTCCTCTCCTAGCCACTGGATCTCATCCCGACAGTCAAGATTAGAGCTTATCAACGAAGGGGTACAAGCCAAATAGATCTCGCCACGTGTCAAGCCAGGTCAGCCCCGCGTCCCAGTCAGCATAGAATATTCAATTGAATTTAATTTGCAGAAAATTATGTAAACTTGCAAAAATCATATAAAAAGATTCGTAGATCCAAATATAGCAAATAATATATCAATGGATTCAAAGAAACGTGTAGAATATTAATATGACATTAGATCTAACCTTTACAGTATGCATTTACTGTAGTGATTTAATTAGTTTTATTGGTCTTTTAGGTTAATAAATTCATAAGAAATTATCTGTAACTCTGAAAAATATGAACAATATATCAAATTGAAGCTACTATAATTTAGATTAATAATATCTGGTTGGATCCAGCCTTTGCTGATTATTTACCCAGTAGCAATTTAATTAGTTTTAATAGCTTTAGAAATCATTAAATTCATAGTAAATTATTTTCATATCACAAAAATATAAATAATATACCGATGGAAAGCTGGTTCCATGTAGATCATCATTATGCAAATGGTTCAGGAAAATGTTGTAAGGTTTCGCAGCAACTAAATAAATATATTAATGGCTTATTTAGGGTATTAAAATCATAGTAATTCGAGTACTGCTCAGAAAATTACAAATAATATGTCCCTGGAATCAAAATTCCGTGGAGATTACGGATATAATTTTAATTTGATTTTTAGTCAACATAAACTATATAAATGATTTAAAATCCATTAAACACTATTTAAATCATAAGAAAAGATTTATAACTCTGATTAAGGAGAATCCAACGCCTACTGGTTGGTATTGACACTATTTAAAAACCAGAAACAAATTTAATTCGGTAGTTAAGATAGGCGTTACAACAGAACTATTAAAACCCCTATATTGGCAAATAATTATTAATAACAAGTACTTCATTGCATTAATTGGTCTCTTTTATGCATCATATACCTCAGTATTGTTTAGAGAACTAAAATAACAACCATCGTGACTTATTAAATTGTCATGCATCCATTTGTTGTATTTGTTTGATCTCTATGTGCTATTGTTTATGTTGTATTCAATTGTTTGATCGATAGATTGCGAGGAGTGCAATGTGTGTGATTGCAACTACTATGATTGCAAGTATTGTAGTTATGACGAGTGCAACCATTATATATATGAGGATTGTGAGGATTATCTAATCGACTACATCTACAACAAAGGCAAGTGGTGCTATCTTGGTCATAAATGTCCTACTGTTTTTCTATGCATTGTAGATGTTTTTGTAGAATTGCATATGTAGGAATTGATGTGTATATGGTATGCTATGTCATATATTATTCCCTAGCGTTCCTTGTTTATGAGCCATCGTATTGGTAGATTGCTTAGCTATGCTATTTAGACGAGGAAGGGAATCACATCATGAAAAGTTATATGTTTTGAAAGGCTTATGATTTGCTAAATGACAAACCAACATGTTTTAATGAACCACCTGGGCGGAATGGCATTGATTGGGTCATCAGAGTGAAGATATTGGTGGGGAATGCCGCCCAGGGTACTAAGAAAGGATTGGTTTCTTTGTTTGGTAGCTTTCATGTGCAACCATGTGCCAATAAGAGTGGGTGGCTGGACTTAGTAGGTTGTGGTGACCCGAACCCTACGTAGCCAGATATGTAGATAGTGTAGGTTGGTACGGTGCGTGGATGGGCTTGGAAAGCTCTTCCCGAATTGTCTCGTCTTGGACTTCTCCCTATCATCACACAATATGAGTGTGGTGGTCTGAGCTGGGTTGGCCAGGTCACATGGGTAAAGTGTACAAACCCCTGTAGGGTGTCTAAACTAAGTACTTAGCCGTGTCCCCGGTTATGGACAATTTGAGCGACCTGATATTTATGCTATGACATATTTCTCACTCATCCCAATTTCTTAATTACTTAAAAATTGTTGGATGAACATAATTGGGTAGGAGCACCTGGGAGTGAACCAGAGTGTCCTATTTATCGTATTGGAAAACTACTTTGTTACAAATGTTAGGAAAAAACTATTGTTTTATGCAAATTAGCCTAAACTCCACTTGGCCAAATAAGCATGTAGTTGATAGATCTGTTGTTAACCACTTTAGTCTACTTGCCATACATTCAATGTATTGACCATTCGTGGATGCAATGTTTCATGTTACAGGTTATATCGTATCTGAGTGATCGTTCATAGGTCGCGAGACTCTACTCAACAATTGTTCGCCTGTGGCACATTTGAAGGATGGAGATCTACCTTGTATTCGTTTTCCGCTATGTACTTGAATAAATAATATAAATTCTGGATCATATTCGTTGTATTTATGATGCACAGTTATATTTGGTATCATTTTGTATTGTGTGTGCCAGTAAACCGATCCAGGGATTGGCACTATACACATGAACTCAGCCTTATCACGCGAGGGTGTTACAAGATGGTATCAGAGCTGTGTGTTGACTGTAGGATCGTGACCTTAGAAATGGATTAGCAACAGGAAACCTATATTAGGAGAATTATCATATTTTCTACTTATTAGATGTTCTTATATTCCTTGTCTATCTTTTCTATAACCTCTTCTTGTTCAAAATTTGTAGTTGTCCATTATTTTGATACCTACATGAGAGTTAGATAAATAAAAGAACAAATAAGATGATACATATGAATATCTCACCAAGTTTGAGTAGATGGACCAACATATTTAATCTCTATCGGAGATCATCGCCATCGTGTTAGCATATTGATCTTACCAACTGATGAGGTATGACAATATAGGTTGCTTGCTTGTTTGTAATGAACCATATTATGTGATGTCTTGTTTAGGATCTGCTAATTTGAAACACTAAAGTTGTTGGAGTTTTCATTATGTTTTAAAATCATTTTTATGGTGTGATTTGAGTGAAATTCGTGAGATTAATGCTGCAGTTTTCTGCCTGACCTGTTGTACCGCGCGATTTTTCATATTTACTGGTAACTCAGAAAAATCCAAAAAAAAAAGGATCTGGAGGGTAATTACCTGTACTACAAGCACAAAAATTGTCTAAAATTTCTGACGAGTTTAAGGTTCCCAGAAAAATTCGTGAAGTCTGTTGTACTGTTTTGACAGATTTTGTTTATTGCTTATATGTTGCTATGTTTCACTCTAGTATTGTTCCCAATGCTTTCAAACTACTTTGTGGTTATATACTGCTATATTTAGACCCCTGTAATGTTATTATGCAAGTGTTTGATTGTGTGTTGATTGCCTATGATTGTTTCCTTGTTTGTGACATTGATTGCTTCATATTGTTATGGGTAGGATTAGTTTCTTAGTAGTTTCTTTCCTATAGAATCTATTCTTCCCTATCTTGAACCCTTGGAGATATAATGATGTGTTAAGTGAAAGGTTTGACAACACAATGCATTTAGGAAGGAGAATGCTTCATCTAATGGAAAAAAAAGATGTGGGAGTATGAAGTGTTGAAATGAGGTTATGTAATAGATTACGCAACCTAAAGGTTGAAGTATCGATAGTTTAGTTTTAGTAGTAGCTTTGTTGATTGAATACATGGGAGTCTACATCGAACATTAGTTCGTGCCCATGGAAACTTTCTTCAAGGCAAGTGAGTAAGCCCGAGTGATAAGTTACGCGATTCACCTATCCTCATGCAAGGTAATGATTTGGGTGCAGGATGGATTGATCACCATTCCTACTACTCTTGTTATTCGCTCTTGTATTGTTGGCTAATCTTGAGTGCCTTTCAACCATAGCAGAGAGCCGGTGTTGAGTCTAGACCATAGAATGGCATGATTTTAAATCCTTACAGGAGCATCCAATGCTAATCCTAGAAATGTACGTTAAGGATGAATCTCAACCATGTTTAATAGGCATCGTGACAAACGTTCCCTATTTTGCCCGCCATGAGAGTTTTGCTAGTTCAAGTAGTGCTTTCTGAGAAACTATCATTCATGAAGTTCAGAATATAGAAGATACATTGTGCTAATAAATTTCTAGAGGAGAATCACTTTGATCCAAGTGAACCCTCAAAAAGTGACCTAGCCAGTTTTCTTTTAAGGGTGGTAGCGCCCTAATGGATCCCGAACTTTTCTTTCTTTCTAGCCTTCCCAAATCTCGGGACGAGATTTCTTTTAAGGGTGGTAGTCTGTCACATCCCGAAATTCTCCTAATTTTGAAACGTGAAATAAATAAAATAAGCTTGATTGATTGTTTGACTTTGTTGAAAATTCTCAAAGAAAAGAAACTTTTGAATTATAAATCCTCTCAACCTTGAATTGAAAACCTTATATTCTTTTGTGATGGCCTAAGTAGCCATATAGGCAAAATAGGGTGGATTGAGTTTTAGTTTTAGTATTTTAATGAATGTTTTCAAAAAAAAATGAAAACCATGAAGCATTCATAAGAATTTCATTACATCCATGCAAAGTTCTCACAAACTGAATCCAAATCCTAGTATCTAAATCCTATAGTTCATTTGCCCAGATGTTTTTATAAAGAATATAAAGAGATTTATGAAACCATCGTCTTCAAACAAGTGAGAATATTACAAATATAATCCTATAATAATCTACAAAATTTTAGAAAAAATTAAAAACAAGAATCGTGTCATTTGGAGTTCGTATACAAAAGTTATGAGAGAAACACATAAATAAAAAATAGAAGAGAAAAAAAGAAAAAAAAACTAATGGGCCAGACGGCGGCCCAGCTAGCGTCCGACCGGACCAGCAACGCGTGTACCGGAGAAGACATCGATGCCTTGTTTGCTTTAATTTCCGTGCAAATCAGTTTCTCTCAAACCTATCTCTATTCAAACTCTTATATCTTTTTATCTGTAACTCTGAATCGACTTCCGTTTGTTTCTACTTATTCCCTACTTCAATACCTACCTATACAACATCCTAAACATCCATATAAACCCGTGGAGCCATAGCTCTATGAGTTCCCCTTCTCGAAATCCCGAATCTACACATACCCGAATCTTATTTCGTTTATTCACCCATCTAGACTTTGTCGTTTGCCTTTGGAAAAAACACGAAAGCCGTAGATCTCATCAAAATCTTTCAATCCCGACAAACCTCACCTCTTTTCATCCACCACAGCCGGAGAATTTCGCAGTGCAATATTTCAGATATGACGGTGTAAATCCAATATGTACTCGCGCTCGTTTCTTCAAATCGAAATTCCTTTGGTGAGAAGATAGGACTAATGATTACTCATAACTTTCATGTTGTAAGTTTTTCAATTTTACCTATGGATTTGTCTCTCTAACACAGATCTATTTCTTGTCTATTCTGAGCCAAAATCGGGTCAATCTCCTCTCCTAGCCATTGGATCTCATCCCGACGGTCAAGATTAGAGCTTATCAACAAAGGGGTACAAGCCAACCAGATCTTGCCACGTGTCAAGCCAGGTCAGCCCCGCGTCCCAGTCAGCATAGAATATTCCCTGTAGATTTGAAATTGAATTTAATTTGCTGAAAATTGTGTAAACTTGCAAAAATCATATAAAAAGATTCGTAGATCCAAAAATAGCAAATAATATATCAATGGATTTACAAAAACGTGTAGAACATTAATATGACATTATATATAACCTTTACAGTATGCTTTTACTGTAGTAATTTAATTAGTTTTAATGGTCTTTTAGGTTAATAAATTCATAGGAAATTATCTGTAACTCTGAAAAATATGAACAATATATCAAATTGAAGCTACTATAATTTAGATTAATAATATCTGGTTGGATCCAGCCTTTGCAGATTATTAACCCAGTAGAAATTTAATTAGTTTTAATGGCTTTAGAAATCATTAAATTCATAGTAAATTATTTGCATATCACAAAAATATAAATAATATACCAATGGAAAGCTGGTTCCATGTAGATCATCATTATGCAAATGGTTCAGGAAATTACTGTAAGGTTTCGCAGCAATTAAATAAATAGATTAATGGCTTATTTAGAGTATTAAAATCATATTAATTCGAGTACTGCTTAGAAAATTACAAATAATATGTCCCTAGAATCAAAATTCCATGGACATTACAGATATAATTTTAGTTTGATTTTTAGGCAACAGAAACTATATAAATGATTTAAAACCCATTAAACACTATTTAAATCATAAGAAAAGATTTATAACTCTGATTAAGGCGAATCCAACGCCTACTGGTTGGTATTGACGTCCTCTATCCAGTAAAAACCAGAAGAAAAAAATTAATTCGGCAGTTAAGATAGGCGTTACAACAGAACTATTAAAACCCCTATATTAGCAAATTATAACAAGTACTCCATTGCATTAATTGGTCTCTTTCGTGCATAATATACTTCAGTATTGTTTAGAGAACTAAAATAACAACCACTGTGACTTATTAAATTGTCATGCATGTATTTGTTGTATTTGTTTGATCTCTGTGTGCTATTGTTTATGTTGTATGCAATTGTTTAATCGATAGATAGCGAGGAGTGTAACGTGTGTGATTGCAACTACTATGATTGCAAGTATTGTAGTTATGACGAGTGCAACCATTATATCTATGAGGATTGTGAGGATTATCTAATCGATTACATCTACAACAAAGGCAAGTGGTGCTATCTTGGTCATAAATGTCCTAATGCATTGTAGATGTTTTTGTAGAATTGCATATGTAGGAATTGATGTGTATATGCTATGCTATGTACTATATTATTCCCTATCATTCCTTGTTTATGAGCCATCGTATTGGTAGATTGCTTAGCTATGCTATTTAGACGAGGAAGGGAATCACATCATGAAAAGTTATATGTTTTGAAAGGCTTATGTTTTGCTAAATGACAAACCAACATGTTTTAATGAACCACCCGGGCGGAATGGCATTGATTGGGTCATCAGAGTGAAGATATTGGTGGGGAATGCCGCCCAGGGTACTAAGAAAGGATTGGTTTCTTTGTTTGGTAGCTTTCATGTGCAACCATGTGCCAATAAGAGTGGGTGGCTGGACTTAGTAGGTTGTGGTGACCCGAAACCTAAGTAGCCAGAGATGTAGATAGTGTAGGTTGGTACGGTGCGTGGATGGTCTTGGGAAGCTCTTCCCGAATTTTCTCGTCTTGGACTTCTCCCTATCATCACACAATATGAGTGTGGTGGTCCGAGCTGGGTTGGCCAGGTCACATGGGTAAAGTGTACAAACCCCTGTAGGGTGTCTAAACTAAGTACTTAGCCGTGTCCCCGGTTATGGACAATTTGAGCGACCTGATATTGATGCTATGACATATTTCCCACTCATCCCAATTTCTTAATTACTTAAAACTTGTTGGGTGAACATAATTGGGTAGGAGCACCTGGGAGTGAACCAGAGTGTCCTATTTATCGTATTGGTAAACTACTTTGTTACAAATGTTAGGGAAAAACTATTGTTTTATGCAAATGAGCCTGAACTCCACTTGGCCAAATAAGCATGTAGTTGATAGATCTGTTGTTAACCACTTTAGCCTACTTGCCATACATTCAATGTATTGACCATTCGTGGCTGCAATGTTTCATGTTACAGGTTATATCGTATCTGAGTGATCGTTCATAGGTCGCGAGACTCTACTCAACAATTGTTCGCCTGTGGCACATTTGAAGGATGGAGATCTACCTTGTATTCGTTTTCCGCTATGTACTTGAATAAATAATGTAAATTCTGGATCATATTCGTTGTATTTATGATGCACAGTTATATTTGGTATCATTTTGTACTGTGTGCCATTGAACCGATCCAGGGATTGACACTATACACATGAACTCAGCCTTATCTCGCGAGGGTGTTACATCATACCTTTGCGTCCTCCCCACCCCCACCACACACCCACCCCACACCCACCCCACCACCACACATACTTTTGTGAGACCCTGGCGCATGGCTTAGGCCGACTTCTTTTTAGCTTCTGCAACAGATTCTAGTCCCAGAATCAAACAAGCCCAAAAGAACAGGTCCAATTCTGTCCAGCTTATTTCCATCGAGAAGTTGGCTTCCTTTATGAACTGATTATGGGGTCTGGACTCGATTCTGTGCAGATTACCGCGATTCCCCTGGGTGAAACAAAACGGTATCCATACGTAGACATGTGGTTGCTTCAATTTACAGAGGAATTCCTGTTGGAATTATGCCCTAGAGGCAATAATAAAGATGTTATTATTATAATTCTTGTTCATGATAAAGTTTATATTCCATGCTAGAATTGTATTAAGCGGAAACTTTAATACTTGTGTGGTTTGTGAACAACACCGTGTCCCTAGTATGCCTCTATGTACTAGCTCATTGGTTAATGATGGTTAAGGTTTCCTAACCATAGACATGAGTTGTCGATTAATAATGAGATCATATCATTGGGAGAATGATATGATGGACAGACCCAAACTAAGCGAAGCAATTAGATCGTGTCATAGTGTTCATCTTTGTGAAGCTTTTCTTATGTCAAATATTGTATTCCTTAGACCATGAGATAATACAACTCCCTGGTATCGGAAGAAAACTTTGAGGTCATCAAACGTCATCCTATGAGAGGGTGATCATAAAGGTGTCTCTCAGGTGATCGGAAAGTACCTGTTGGGTTGTATGTATCGAGATGGGATTTGTCCCTCCCAAGTCGGAGAGATATACTTCGGGCCCACTCGGTAATTGATATCAACACCGCTTGCAAGCATGTGGTTAAGGAGTTAATCACAAAGTGATATCGGATTATGGAACGAGTAAAGTACTTGCTGTGAACGAGATTGAACTAGGTATGACGGTACCGACGATCAAATCTCGGGCAAGTAAAATATCGCGAGACGAAGGGAATATATATATGGGATTGATTGAATCCTGGCATCGTGGTTCATCCGATATGATCATCGATGAATGTGTGGGAGTCAATATGGGTTTCTAGACCCCGCTGTTGATTATTGATAGAAGATCATGTTTGCATATTCTCGAACCCGCAGGGTCACACACTTAACGTGTCTCGACGCTAGGATAGATTGGATAATTGGTTTATGAGTTTTTTGTTCGGAGTCTCGGATGGGATCCGGGACATCACGAGAGGTTCCGGAGTGGTCCGGAGAATAAGATTCATATAAGGCAGTGCAGTTTTTGGAGTTCGGAATTGTTCCGGGTTAATCGGTATTGTACCAAAAGCTTCTAGAACCTTCCGGAAGGGGACCAACGTGGCCCCACCTTCCGGGAGGGGGCATGGGCCTATGAGGGAGTGCCCTGGCCGCATTGGGCCAGGGGCACAAGGCCCCATAGGGCCCAGCCGGCCAAGAAGGGATAAAACCCTAATTGGAGCTTCTAGAAGGGGGGTTTCCTTGCCCCCCACTCCTCCTCCTTGGCCGCCGGTTTTGGCTTGGGGGAGGGGCTAGGGTTGCCGCCCCACCCCTCTATATAAAGAGGGCTGGGAGCGCACCACCCCCCACCCCCTCCCCTCCAAGCCCAGTCGCCCTACTGCCCTCCTCTCCCTCTCCCTCCCGACTGCGTGTAGGCGAAGCCCTGCTGCAGAAATTCTCCACCAATTGCACCGCGCCATCGCGTTGTAGATCCAACCCATCTCTCCACCATACTTTCTGGACCAAGGAAGGAGGAGACGTCGAGGTGCTGCACGTGTGCATATCACGGAGGCACCGCCACTTGTGGTGCTAGATCGGATCGGATCGCGAGGAGGAGAAGCGAGTACGACTACATCACCCACGTTCCGACGAATGTTCCGCTGTGCGAATCTTCAAGGGTATGAAGATCTAATCCAATCTCTCTCGTTGTTTGCATCTCCTAGATTAGATCTTGGCTTCCCTCTGTTCGCATCCGTAGAAAATTTTGATTTACTATGTCGCGAAACCCTTCAGTGGTATCAGAGCTAGATCTATGCGTAGATGTGTTTCACGAGTAGAACGCAACATGGTTGTTGCGGGCGTTGATGTTTTCTGTTGCAAGCCTCTTGTTTGTGTTCTTCTTATGACGCGGGATAGTGAGATTGAAGCGGTCCAGGCCAACCTTACGCGACGTCGTTCGCGAGACCGGCTCCGCACTTGACGTGTGGCTTGTTCCACACATGCGGGTGGTGGATGCCAGTTTCTCTCACTATAGTTGTCATGGTATTAACACCGGAGTTTGGCAACCATAATATCACCGTTGTGGCTTTCTGTAGGTAAGAATCGTTCTTAGCATCTACTCCCATAAGCCACGTAAAACATGCAACAACAAAGTAGAGGCGTCTAACTTATTTTTGCAGGGAGTGTTTTCTGTGATATGGTATGGCCCAAGATGTGATGTGTATAATGTATGCGATGATCATGTTTTGTAATGTTTCACGACTTGCATGTCGATGAGTACACAACCGGTAGGAGCCATATGGTTGTCTTTATAATTGTGTATGACCTGTGTGTCAACTTCTTATACGCCATGTAATAGTTTCACTTTATCGCTAAGTAGTTAGCAATAGTTGTAGTTGCTATTCATGGTGGAGGCAATCATGGTGGAGTGATGGAGATCATGCCGGCACGCACAAGATGGAGATCATTGCGCGAAGATTGGCTATAGCATGTCACATAAAGTTATATGCATGTGATGTTTATCCTTTTATGTATCTTATTATGCTTAGATTGCGAGGGTAGCATTATAAGATGATTCCTCACTTAAAGATCAAGATAAAAATTGTGTTCTCCCCAAGTATGCACCGTTGCGAAAGTTCGTCGTGTCCAAGCATCACGTGATGATCGGGTGCTATAGACTCTACGCTCACATACAACGGGTGCAAGCCAGTTTTTGCACACGCGGAAATACTTGGGTTTGACTTGACGAGCCTAGCATGTACAGACATGGCCTCAGAACACATGAACCGAAAGGTTAAGCATGAGTCATATGAATGATATGATCGACACTTCGTTGTCCACCATTGAAGCCACATCTCTTCTCGTGATGATCGGATTAGGTGTGGTGAATTTGGATCATGTTCACTAAACAACTTGAGGGATGTTGAATTTAGTGGGAGTTCATCTAGTAATTTGATTAAGTTGAACTATTTATCATGAACATAGTCTAAGTTGTACTTGCAAATACTGTAGATCACATGGCTAAGTCCAACTTCAACTTCAACATTTTTGCTGAGATAGAAAAGCTTAGAAACAATGGGTCTAACTTCACCAAATGGTTCCGCATTCTGAGAATCATTCTCGCTGGCGGACAAAAGTACTATGTCCTTGAGAAAGCGCTAGGTGACGCCCCTGCTATAGATGCGTCGGCTGATGAGAAAGTTGTTTATCAGTCGCGCAAGGATGATTATGATTTGATTAAGATCGCCATGTTGTTTGCTATGGAATCGGATCTTCAAAATTGTTTTGAGGAGTTCGCCGGGCCCTTTGAGATTCTCGAGGAGCTGAAAAACATGTTTCAGACTCAAGCCCGTTCTGAGAGATATGAGATCTCTAAGAAATTCTTTAACTGCAAGATGGAGGAAGGGAGTTCCGTTAGTGAGCACGCCATTAAGATGTCGGGCTACACTCAACGCCTTGAGCAACTAGACTGCAAGATTCCAGAAGAGCTCAAGATTGACAGAGTTATGCAATCACTCCCTCCTAGCTACAAAAGTTTTGTAGTTGCTCACAATCAAATTGGTTCCACTGATATGATCACTGAGCTCTTCGCTAAGCTGAAAGTTGCGGAGGTGGATACTAAGAAAAATAATCATGTGTTGATGGTCAACAAGCCCCCCACCTTTAAGAAAGGTAAGGGTGCAAAGAAGCCCTTCAAGAAAAGCGACGGCAAGCGCGTTGCCCCTGCTGAGAAGAAGCTCAGGTCTGGTCCTAAGCCGGACACTGAGTGCTTCTATTGCAAGGACAAGGGTCACTGGAAGCGCAACTGTCCGAAGTACTTAGCGGACAAGAAGGCTGGCACCATCAAAGGTATATTTGATATACATGTTATTGATGTTTTCCTTACTAGCCCTCGCTGTAGTGCCTGGGTATTTGATACTGGTTCAGTTGCTAATATTTGTAACTCGAAACAGGAGCTACGGAATAGACGGCGGCTTGCGAGGGATGAGGTGACGATGCGCGTTGGCAACGGATCAAGAGTTGATGTGATGGTCGTCGACACGCTCTCCTTAGTTTTACCTTCGGGATTAGTTTTAAACCTTAATAAGTGTTATATGTGCCTGCGTTGAGCATGAACATTATTTCTGGATCTTGTTTATTGCAAGACGGTTATTCATTTAAATCGGAGAATAATGGTTGTTCTATTTATATGAGTAACATCTTTTATGGTCATGCACCTATTGTGAATGGTTTATTTCTTCTAAATCTCGAAAGGGATGAAACACACATCCATAACATTGAGGCTAAGAGATGCAAAGTAGATAGTGATAATACTACTTATTTGTGGCACTGTCGTCTAGGTCATATTGGTGTAAAGCGCATGAAGAAACTCCATTCTGATGGACTTTTGGAGTCTCTTGATTTTGAATCATTTGACACATGTGAACCATGCCTCATGGGCAAGATGATCAAAACCCCGTTCCCCGGTATGATGGAGCGAGCAACGGACTTATTGGAAATCATACATACCGATGTATGCGGACCGATGAGTGTTTCGACGCGCGGTGGATATCGCTATTTTCTCACTTTTACCGATGACTTAAGTAGATATGGGTATATCTATTTAATGAAACATAAATCTGAAACATTTGAAAAGTTCAAGGAATTTCAGAATGAAGTGGAGAACCATCGTAACAGAAAGATTAAGTTTTTACGATCCGATCGTGGAGGTGAATATTTGAGTTATGATTTTCTCACGCATCTTAAAGCAAGCGGAATCGTTTCGCAACTCACGCCACCCGGAACACCACAGCGCAATGGTGTGTCTGAACGCCGAAATCGAACTCTATTAGATATGGTCCGATCGATGATGTCTCTTACTGATTTGCCGTTATCATTTTGGGGTTATGCATTAGAAACCGCTGCATTCACTTTAAATAGGGCACCATCTAAATCCGTTGAGACGACACCGTATGAACTGTGGTTTGGTGCTAAACCTAAGTTGTCGTTTCTTAAAGTTTGGGGATGCGAAGCTTACGTCAAGAAGTTGATGCCGGACAAGCTCGAACCCAAAGCGGAGAAATGTGTCTTCATAGGATACCCTAAGGAAACCATTGGGTATACCTTCTATCACAGAACCGAAGGCAAAGTGTTTGTCGCAAAGAACGATTCCTTTCTTGAGAAGGAGTTTCTCTCGAAAGAAGTGAGTGGGAGGAAAGTAGAGCTAGACGAGGTTATTGAACCTTCTCTTGAGTTGGAGAATAGCGCAGCACCTGAAATTGTTCCAGTGCCGCCTGCACCAACAATAGAGGAAGCTAATGACAAGGATCATGAAGCTTCGGACGATGCTGCTACTGAATGTCGCAGGTCGATAAGGTCGCGTGCCCCTCCTGAGTGGTACGGCAACCCTGTCTTAACTGTCTTGTTAGTAGATGACAGTGAGCCTTCGAACTATGAGGAAGCGATGATGAGCCCAGACTCTGAGAAATGCCTAGAGGCCATGAAATCTGAATTGGGATCCATGAGCGAAAACCAAGTATGGACTTTGGTGGACCCTCCTAGCGACCGAAAGGCCGTTGAGTGCAAATGGATCTTCAAGAAGAAAATGGACGCGGATGGTAATGTTACCGTCTATAAAGCACGGCTTGTTGCGAAAGGTTTTCGACAAGGTGTTGACTACGATGAGACTTTCTCTCCCGTAGCGATGTTTAAGTCCATTCGGATTTTATTAGCAATTGCTGCATTTCATGATTATGAAATATGGCAGATGGATGTCAAGACTGCGTTCCTCAATGGAAACATTGATGAAGAGTTGTATATGATGCAACCCGAAGGTTTTGTCGATCCTAAGGATGCCGATAAAGTGTGCAAGCTTCAGCGTTCCATTTATGGACTGAAGCAAGCATCTCGGAGTTGGAACCTTCGTTTTGATCAAGTGATCAGGAGCTTTGGATTTGTTCCAAATTGCTACGAAGCTTGTATCTACAAGAAAGTGAGTGGGAGCTCGGTGACATTTCTGGTACTATATGTGGATGACATATTGATTAGTGGAAATGACATTAACATGCTTAACGATGTGAAGAGTTATTTGAACAAGTGTTTTTCAATGAAAGACCTAGGTGAAGCTGCTTATATATTGGGCATCAAAATCTATAGAGATAGACAAAGACGCCTGATAGCTTTAAGCCAGAGTACATACCTAGACAAAGTTCTGAAAAGGTTCAGAATGGATAAGGCAAAGAAAGGTTCAGTGCCTATGTTGTCAGGTAAGATATTGAGCAAGGCTTAGTGTCCAGCTACAGTAAATGATAGGGAAGCTATGAGCAAAGTGCCTTATGCCTCGGCCATAGGTTCTATCATGTATGCCATGCTGTGTACTAGACCGGATGTGTCCAATGCTCTTAGTTTGACGAGCAGGTATCAAAGTGATCCAGGAGTGGAACACTGGACAGCCGTGAAGAACATCCTAAAGTACCTGAATAGGACTAAAGAAATGTTCTTAGTCTATGGGGGTGATGAACAGCTCGTCGTAAAAGGTTATGTCGATGCTAGTTTCGACACCGACAAGGATGATTCTAAATATCAGACAGGATACGTGTATATTTTGAATGGAGGAGTTGTGAGCTGGAGAAGCTGCAAGCAAAGCGTGATCGCGAGATCTACAGTAGAAGCGGAATACATGGCTGCTGCAGAAGCGTCGAGTGAAGGAGTTTGGATCAGAAACTTCATCACTGAGCTTGGCGTGGTTCCAAGTGCATTGGACCCACTGAAGATATTGTGTGACAACACTGGCGCCATAGCACTCGCTAAGGAACCAAGATATCATCCAAAGACCAAGCATATCAACCGCAAGTTTCAAATAATCCGAGATTATATAGCAGATGGAGATCTGAAGATTAGCAAAGTACATACAGATCTGAATGTCGCAGATCCGTTGACTAAACCTCTTCCACGTGTAAAACATGATAAGCACCTAAGTGCCATGGGTGTGAGATTGTTGCCAAATGTAAACTAGATTATTGACTCTAGTGCAAGTGGGAGACTGTTGGAATTATGCCCTAGAGGCAATAATAAAGATGTTATTATTATAATTCTTATTCATGATAAAGTTTATATTCCATGCTAGAATTGTATTAAGCGGAAACTTTAATACTTGTGTGGTTTGTGAACAACACCGTGTCCCTAGTATGCCTCTATGGACTAGCTCATTGATTAATGATGGTTAAGGTTTCCTAACCATAGACATGAGTTGTCGATTAATAATGAGATCATATCATTGGGAGAATGATATGATGGACAGACCCAAACTAAGCGAAGCAATTAGATCGTGTCATAGTGTTCATCTTTGCGAAGCTTTTCTTATGTCAAATATTGTATTCCTTAGACCATGAGATAATACAACTCCCTGGTATCGGAAGAAAGCTTTGAGGTCATCAAACGTCATCCTATGAGAGGGTGATCATAAAGGTGTCTCTCAGGTGATCGGAAAGTACCTGTTGGGTTGTATGTATCGAGATGGGATTTGTCCCTCCCAAGTCGGAGAGATATACTTCGGGCCCACTCGATAATTGATATCAACACCGCTTGCAAGCATGTGGTTAAGGAGTTAATCACAAAGTGATATCGGATTACGGAACGAGTAAAGTACTTGCTGTGAACGAGATTGAACTAGGTATGACGGTACCGACGATCAAATCTCGGGCAAGTAAAATATCGCGAGACGAAGGGAATATATATATGGGATTGATTGAATCCTGACATCGTGGTTCATCCGATATGATCATCGATGAATGTGTGGGAGTCAATATGGGTTTCCAGACCCCGCTGTTGATTATTGATAGAAGATCATGTCTGCATATTCTCGAACCCGCAGGGTCACACACTTAACGTGTCTCGACGCTAGGATAGATTGGATAATTGGTTTATGAGTTTTTTGTTCGGAGTCTCGGATGGGATCCGGGACATCACGAGAGGTTCCGGAGTGGTCCGGAGAATAAGATTCATATAAGGCAGTGCAGTTTTTGGAGTTCGGAATTATTCCGGGTTAATCGGTATTATACTGGAAGCTTCTAGAACCTTCCGGAAGGGGACCAACGTGGCCCCACCTTCCGGGAGGGGGCATGGGCCTATGAGGGAGTGCCCTGGACGCATTGGGCCAGGGGCACAAGGCCCCATAGGGCCCAGCCGGCCAAGAAGGGATAAAACCCTAATTGGAGCTTCTAGAAGGGGGGGGGTTTCCTTGCCCCCCACTCCTCCTCCTTGGCCGCCGGTTTTGGCTTGGGGGAGGGGATAGGGTTTCCGCCCCACCCCTCTATATAAAGAGGGCTGAGGGCGCACCCCCCCACACACTCCCCTCCAAGCCCAGTCGCCCTGCTGCCCTCATCTCTCTCTCCCTCCCGACTGCGTGTAGGCGAAGCCCTACTGCAGAAATTCTCCACCAATTGCACCGCGCCGTCGCGTTGTAGATCCAACCCATCTCTCCACCATACTTGCTGGACCAAGGAAGGAGGAGACGTCGAGGTGCTGCACGTGTGCATCTCACGGAGGCACCGCCACTTGTGGTGCTAGATCGGATCGGATCGCGAGGAGGAGAAGCGAGTACGACTACATCACCCACGTTCCGACGAACGTTCCGATGTGCGAATCTTCAAGGGTATGAAGATCTAATCCAATCTCTCTCGTTGTTTGCATCTCCTAGATTAGATCTTGGCTTCCCTCTGTTCGCATCCGTAGAAAATTTTGATTTACTATGCCGCGATACCCTTCAATTCCACCGGCAAGAATTAGGAGAAAGAAAAGGAAAAACAGAACGGCACATCGCTAATTGGTTCTTCGTCCTGCACGCGCACACATGGCCCGAACGAAAATAGCTAGGGTTAGGCCTCCGTCGCCGCCGCCGGCGCCCGCCGCCGTTGTAACTACTCCCTCTCACCGGTCCACTGCCTACCATCGGCGGCCGCCGCCCCGACCTCCCCTTGTCCACGCGACAGCCCCCGCACCAGCCCTCACCCCTCGTCCACCAACGACGGCGACCTGCTCCCGGCTCGCCGCTCCGCGGACCAACGCCCTCCGCTGCTGTACGCCGCCCTCCGCCATCGTTTGTGGCCCGCAGGCCGACCTCGCCATGTCCTCCTCGGCGGCCTCGCTTTGACCCCACCCATGTACCGCATCCTGCCTCCAATGGGCTGCTCGTCCAAAGGCGTGCTCACTTCGTTCCAAGTTCTCGTCGCACGGGTCCTCTCACAAGCTAAACCTGACAGCACCTGATGATGCTGCTCAACTGTACGCGGATGTCAATAACCCGTCGTGTGCACAAACGGCCCTCCTCACGAGTTCCGATCCAAGTCACGACTTGGTCTATATTATCTCAGATCAAAAGCGCGCATCAGGTGACAAAGGGTGATTACATTAGACCCATGATCCTATTTATGGTATCATCTCATTTGTCAGTTTTATAATCTTTTGTATTTATTTCTATCTCATTTGTACAAAAACTAGCATACAAATGAAATTTAGGGGTGTTACAGACATTTCACTACTCAACCCATCAAACAAGCCAAATGTCTAGAAGCTAAAAAGAATAGAGGGTAGGAGATTCTGTCAGCTTCTCCCCACCGCAGCTTCTCCCAATAATCTTCTAAAATCCAGCTTCTCTAGAATCATAAGCTAAAAAGAAGTCGACCTTAATATGATTGATAGTATACTTATATTAACAAGTTGCAACTTATTTTCCGAAAGCTCATCTAAAAAGAACTTTAAGGTTAAGCGTGATTGGCCTGGAGCAATTTAAGGACGGGTGACCGACCGAGAAGTGGGACCAGGTGCGCACGAGTGAGGACAAAGTGTGCATAAAACACTAGTGTTGGTCTGTGGAATTAGCCTAGAGATACTATTGAGCTGTCAGAAGTGTCAGCCGCTGGTCCGGAAAGGTTGGTGTATTACAAGTGGTATCAGAGCCAACCCTCGCGGTTACATGCACGTGTGCGGGTTAGTGGCGGACATGTGAATCATGGCGCGTATGGCCCAGAGTGAACGGCATGGCACATGTGCCGACACTAAACGCACATGCGTGTGCCAAGAGGGGACGTTCCTGGCTTGTGGTTGATCAACAAGGGCGTCAATCTTCTAAAGGTGGGTGTATGTGAGACCCTGGCGTATGGCGTAATAGGATTGATAGTATAAGTTGCATGCAACTTTTTTTCCGGAAGCTCATCTAGAAAGAACTTTAAGGTTAAACATGTTTGGCCTGGAGCAATTTGATGATGGGTGACTGATCGAAAAGTGGGTACCGCATGCGTACGAGGGAGGACAAAGTTTGTAGAAAAAACTAGTGTTGATCTGTGGGATTAGTCTAAAGATCCTATTAAGCTGTCAAGAGTATCGCTGATCCAAAGAGGCCAAGTATTACAATTTTGTTATGCTTCACATTGATGTTTAACATATGTAGACCTATGTGTATGTCCTCCACTCCTTTACAAGACCAGCACCGCTACACAATGTTTTCATCGTTGTCGCCTAGGTACCACGAGCGAGGGAACGAATGCTCGGCAAGTGGACAAATAAGCCGGTCGGTTTTGTGCATGCTAAGTTTTTTTTTCTTTTTTTTGAGAAACATAGCACAATCGAAGACACTCACAACACGTATATGCACCCACTCCTATGAACGCACACACGCACACCCTACCCCTATGAGCATCTCCGAGAGACTGAGCTGGCGGATTGAGTCTTGAGATTGACGAAGTCACCACGGACGCCTCGCTGTCGACGGGAACGTCGCCTCTCACTGAAAGAATATTCCGCTTTTTATGCAACACACAGTGTCAAACCTGGGGTTTGAACTCTGATGGACTGTGGGTACAACCAGCCTCCTAGCCACCCAACCACATGTTGGTTTGCTTCTTTCCTTTTTATTAGTCATAGTCTTAACACAATTGTTGTTATGGTGGCAAGCTAGGTATGATCAGTGGGCCCAACCTATTCTCAGTTGGACATCAAATGAGATTTTGGGTCTTGTGGGTCAGGACGAGCCAGCCCCGAGCTCGAATGCGCCGTCTTTGGCAGATAGTGAAGCTACTCGTGCGGGGATGGTGGTGACGGTGTTGTGCTTGCTGCAGCGCGCAATGGGAGATTCACGAGCCCGATTTGGGCTCGGTCAGACCTAGATGGGCCTGGTTTGCTCCTGATGTTGAATTTGGTTGGTTACCGCCAATGGCGGTGGAGGATGTTTCGTCCTGCGTAGCTACTGTATGTCACTCCTCATTCCCGATTGTCTTTCTTCTCGGTCTTGCAACTTTGTCCACGATGAGACGACGATGGTAATTACAAGACCGCAGTGACGCATTTTGGTGGGCGACGAGTTTGGTGGAACGCGATGGATCAGCCAGGTGTGGTTTTTGGGAGTCGGGACAAATCTCTATCGTCTTAGCTTGCACCGACGTGGTGACGTCTGTGGTTTTTGAGATTTGTGAACCACATAGAATGCCTTCGTGACCTTCTCTTGATTTACCTTTTGTACCAAATATTTACCATTGGAGGATTATGTTTTTAATGACCAAACACGAATATGTTTATTTGTTGGGCAAAGAAATGTTGAAAGTGGTCAACGACCGTATGCAACGCCTCTACCGTTGGATTTTTCTGATCCGACCAACGATAATCAAAAGGCCCGTCCTCATAAAACCAAGCGAATAGCCACGCGACTAACCTAGCTTCCGTCCCCAAACCCCCACTGCCGCTTCGCCCCCGAACTCCGCCGCCGCCTGCGCCATGAGGCCGCTCGACGAGAAGGAGACCACGATGGTCTTCGAGAAGCTCTTCAAGTTTACCGGCCCCAACCTGAAGCACCTCCTGGATCGGCCCTCCGCGGAGGGCCCCGACCCGGAGCCCGGCCGCTACTGCCTCCGCCTCCACAAGAACCGCGTCTTCTACGCCTCCGAGTCGCTCGTCCGCCGCGCCACCGCAGTCTCCCGCACGCGCCTCGCCGGGGTCGGCACCCCCATCGGCAAGTTCACCCACGGGGGCGCCTTCCACCTCACCGTCCACGCGCTCGACCTCCTCGCCGCCCACGCGCGCCGCCGCGTCTGGCTCAAGCCCGACACCGAGCGCTCCTTCCTCTTCGGCAACTCGGTGCCCAAGTCCGCCCTCGCGCGCATCACCGAGAACACCAAGTCCGGCGATGGCGTCGTCGTCATGTCCATGGCGGACGTGCCGCTCGGGTTCGGGGTCGCTGCCAGGGGCGCTCAGGACTGCAGGAAGGCAGACACCAACGCCGTGGTGGTCTTGCACCAGTCTGACGCCGGCGAGTACCTCCGCAAGGAGGAGGAGCTCATGTGAGGTGAGAGTCGATGCTTTGGTTGATCCTGTGTTTACTGGTTGGATCATATGAGTGAATTTAGGGAACCAAAATGTTGCTACTTGTATGAGGCTTCATGCATATGGCATTTCGATGTACTGAATGATCAATTGGTTATATTATGTGATGAGATGGTTGCCAATTTGTTCTGTGTCAATGCTAATTGATCTTTTTCTCACTTGTTGAATACATTAAATGGGGATGTTTGGATCATATTACTATCTGTTATTATGTGAAATTGAACTGAGCAGTAGTCTGAGATTGAGTTGCTCCATTGCGTTCTTCATCGTTAGGCAGTGCCTGGGTATGTCCTTCAGAGCCTTACAACTGATTTCTACAAATTATGTGGTAGACTGAACAAATATGCCTTGTCATTTACGCTAATAGAAAAGCACATAAATGACCACTCTGAACTTCAAATTAGGAGTCTTGGTAGTGTTGCCTTATGCTTGTTGTGGTCATGAGTTGACTTAGCTCAACTGCTTGTTTCCCATCTCTGGTGTTAGTGTAAATAGTGTACACTAACAAGTTTGTTTCTCCTGAACATTATTTTTGAACATGCTTAGAGTTCAGAAATGTTTCGCCTGAGATTAGTGAGCCTTTGTATGTACTCCCTCTGTCCTGAACTACTTGTCGCGGATTTGTCTAAATACCGCATGTATCTAGACACGTTTTAGTGTATAGATACATGCGAATCTAGAAAAATCTGCGACATCTAATTCGGGAGAGGGAGTATGTGAAGTTGTCACTGTTTCAGTGAGGAACGGTGTGTTATTTGTACAGAAATGATGGTTTACCATCATGTGAACTTAATATGCGTAGTTGCGTGATGATAGATTGCATTGCACGTTTCATTTTCAATATTTGGTCCACCATCCCCCTCTAATTGTATCATGTGGTGGGTGTTAGGTTACCTGGGATGCTATAGCCAGTTAGCCACCTATCAATCATGAGATTCTGCTTCCTTGGTTGTAAATATTATTGGTATGTTACTACCCATTAGTAGAATATAATCTGCCAGTTGGCTTTTCCCTTTGGCTGTGCCATTTGATTGTACATTGAGACAAGTTCGTGACAGTCGACAGCAGCTTTGCTCAATCAGAGTGGTCTATAGGTCTTGCTGCCACTTTCCTGAACATTTGGTTTCTACCCTGTGATTCTGATATGCGCATTCCTGCTTGCAGGTGTGGCGGCGGTATTGGAGGATTTGTTCCTCTGTGGTTGCAATACAGAAAGGCATGTTTCATCTGTGCTTGCATTCAGCGTCCACTTTGTTTGCCATTCCGTATATGCAAAAAAATATCCCGGGGCATGGAAAGCGGATACAAAGAGCCGATGCCTGATCTATGAACTTCCATAGGATAATTAGTATTCTTATGACAGTTTTGATGACTAAATTAGTCACGCTGTAACTGCTCAGTAAGCTACTAGTCTAGTGCCTAGTGCATCCTATCGTGTGAAATGTGAACTAAGATTGTGATCAGAATGATATATTTCGTGCATTCTGTCGTGTGAATTGTGAACAAAGATCATGATCAAAATGAATGTTTCGTCATGGATCGTGGAGGCCTCACTGTATGAATGATCAGTTCTTTTTTGTTGACGAATTGCATCAATGAGCATGAGTGTTGTTGGAGAAGTCTTTTTACCAATAAGCTGACCTGCTCTGCTCGTGAATTTCCATTTTCCGAGCCTCTGATTGCGTTATTGACAAACATATGTGCTATTTTGGTGACCAGGTGAGTCACATTTTCTTATCTTCTCTGTCAGAATTCGGTGCAACGTTAGGTTAGGTTACAGATCACAGTTTGGTTTTGGAATATAGAAACATAATAAGCCAATAAAAAGGAAAAAAATATTGAAAAATTGCGCATCCAGGGAATCGAACCCTGGTCAGTACCGTGGGAGGGTACTATGATACAACTACACCAGATGCGCTTGTATGTTGTATGCTTCAACATAACTTAGCTTATTCTGTTCTATAAAACGGAAGAAACCGTTTGACATGTAAGCAGTGGTATATAGCAACCAGATAACAGGATTTGCGTCAACAACATGAAGAAATAAAAAATGAACTTGAGTCCTTCAAGTGAGTACAAACTGCAAAGTAGGAATGAAAATAAACCAAAATCCAACTCGGAGCATATATGCTCCTGCATTCTAAAAAATAGTTTATGAATGTCAACTATGGGGCGCCGCCAACGCTCACCCAAAGCTGTACTCGAATGGAGCTGAACGATTCAGCTCGACGGCGTGAGAGCGTGAGAGCCCTGCCCTAACCTACCGCCGCCCGCCACTCCGGCGGCGGCGTCCACAGCCACAAGCCGGCCGCTACCCCGGCGCCGGCAGACACCCACTCCTCTCCTCTCCATGGCCGCTCCCTCCCCCACCCTCTCCCTCTCCTCCCCCTCTTCTTCCCAGGCGCGCCGGTGGGCCGACTACTCCGATGACGAGGTGGAGGACGGGCGCTCGCCCCGCTCGTACTGTGAGGTGCTGCGCAGCGGCTCTCCCTCGCCGGTGGCGGCACGCTCCCCCTCCCCCCGGGTGTCGCCGGCTGCTGGCCCCTCCCCGGCCATCCGCCGTCAGGTGCCCCCCCAGCCCCAGCGGACGCCACCGCGTGTGGCCCGTGCCGCGCCTGTGCAGGAGCCCTGGCAACGCGTTGGGGGCGCCAAGAGGAGGCGCGGTGGCGCCGCGGAGCTCCCCGCGCTGGCCATCCGTGAGGACTTGCCACCCGACCTCGCCGGCTGCTGCTTCAACTGCCTCCGGCGTTGCCACATCGCAAAGGACTGCGTGTTCGAGACGGTGTGCCTGCGGTGTCGCCAGGAAGGCCATCACGCTCGGGACTGCCCTGAGCGGCGCGGCGAGAGGCAGCGGACCCGGCCGCGTGGTGATGCTGGAGGTGCGGAGGGGCAGCGGAGGCAGCCTGACGTGCATGGGCCGGCGCAAGCGGCTCCGTCGATCGATGAGCAGCAGCATGGGCGCCCGCATGGACTCGAGTTGGAGGCGGCGGACGGCCGTGGGGGCGTGCATGATAGGTTGGGCAGCCATATCCAGCTGGCGCCCACGCCCTCGTCGCGGCGAGCGCGCTCGCCGTCGCCAGACCCCGACGTGGCCTACCGCGTCCCTGCTCGTCGGCGTCTGGGTGAACGCCGCTCCCCCCTGGCTCAACCGAGCTCGGCTGGGTCGAGGTTCGTGGGTCGTGCAACGACCGTGGAGTGTGGAGCGCACGGCGGAAGAGAAGACCACCGTGGGCGTGCTGCGCCTCAGGCGCGTGGAGGCCTTGGCAGACGCGGAGGCGCGGCTGAGGGTGCTGGCGGACCGGCCGACCGGGCTGCGCCTGGCGATGGCGCCCGCAGGGGGAGCCCCTCCCCGCGCCGTCGTGGCAGGGACGACGACCGTGGCAGGCGCCCCCCATCCCGTGGCTTGTCGTCGATTTATCGCCGCGAAACGGCAGCCCCGGCCCTGGAAACGGTGATCCTCCCGCGCTCTGCTGAAATCGCGGCGGCGGAAGGTGCCCTGCGCTGGGCGCTGGTGGTCTTCGTGTCTGGACAGAGGACCAAGGTCTTTGCCATCGAGGCCGGCGCGGCGGTTGCGGCCCAGGTGCCCAGAGCCGAGGACAATTTCACCCTACACAAATCCTGGCCGGCGGACTTCCTCCTGGTTTGCGGCAGCAGGCGGGTGCGCGATGACGTGGTGGCTGCCGGTGTGGTGGAGGGGCGGGGTTTCTCACTCCGGTTCTCGCCGTGGAACAGACAACTGCAAGCTGTGCGGCAATCGCTGCGGTTCCGCGCGCACCCGGTATTCCGGCACACGCCTGGAACCGCTCCACGGTGACGGCGTTGCTCGGCTCTGCCGCGTGGATTGAAAGGTTGGGTGCCTCGACGGCGAGCCGGGAGGACCTGGGAAGTTTCCAAGTGGTGGCATGGCTCGACAGCGTCGATCGGCTTGCGAGGGAGAAGGCTCTTCTGATTGAGGAGCCCGATGATCTGATGGAGGAGGATGAGGGGCTGGTTCTTCCTGGTGATGCCCTCATTCCCCTTGAGAAGCTCATGCTTCGATATGTGATCAGGATCCGTCTGATACGTGCTGAGGACATGACGGTGGACGGCTACCTCCCGCGGCATGGCGATGATCGAGGCGGCGATGGGTCTGGTGATAGCAGCGATGATGGTGATGGACATGGTGGCAGACCCGACCGTGGCGACGGCGGTCGCAGTGGAGATGCTGGGCGCAGTGGAGGTTCAGGTAGGCCCTCCGGGGAATGGACGAACTCGCGCGGTGCGCGGCATCGGCCCCATGCTTCGCGCACGGAAGAGGGGCTGCGCCGCCGTCCTTCTGCTGGGGATTGGGGCGGTTGCCGCCGTGTCGCCATTGACTCCCCGCTGGAGGTCACGCCATGGCCAGAAGTCGCTGGAGAAGACGACGAGGAGGAAGACGAAGTCGAGGAGGGTGGGGCCCGCCAGGAGGAGCGTCTGCCGGCCGGACGCGAGACACCGCTGTGGGCCCTCGCTGTCGATCCGCTTTTGGACCGGTCGCCCCTTGACCAGTTGCCTTTTGGCGAGGAATGGGGCCCACCCTTTTTTGAACTAGCACTCGGCGACAGACGTCGTGATCCCGAGGGGGTGGTTACGCCGAGGGGGAACGTGCGCGACGCGCGAGGGAGCCAGATCGCTGGCGGGAAGCGTGACCCTGCGGCAGCGGGTCTGTTGCGTGGATGCCCTGGCCTGGGAAGTGGGCCTGTGCGTGCTTTGTCCGTGGTGGGCCCCTGCGCTGCCTCTGGAGATCAGAGCTGGCACGGCAGGCACGTCCTGGAGGAGGTGTCCGACATGGACGTGAGCCCGTGCGCCTCACCCGGAGGCTCCGGATGCTTCCAGCTGCCGTCTCCTGGACTGCTCTCATCCCCTGAAGGGAGGACCCCCAGTCTCTGCTCTGGTTCCGATCTGCCGGGATCCCCGAGGTCTGTTCTGGACATGATGGACGTCTTCTCTGTCACCCTCTCCCCGGTTGACTCCGAGCCGCCTCAGCAGCAGAGGGCAGTGGACATGGCCCCAACCACGACACCGGCTAGGCCGCTGAGCACAGATGCTTTCCGCGGTGCCTGCAAGAAGCCCATCAGCTCCGTTCTGAGCAGGCCAGTTGCCAAGCGCTGCCGGAACAAGAGGAAGTACTCCGGCCCAGTGCGGAGGAGTGGGCGGATCCGTGGACGCTTTGCGCCTGGCACCCCGATCTGGCAGCAGCAGCGCACGCTCATCACACGGCTGGGGATCGCTCGGGAGGGCGAGGTGATTAGGGACGATGCTTTGGACGCCTACTTGGACCTGTTCGCGAGACCCTTGCGCCAGCAGCACATTGACGTGGTGCTTCGTCTGTTTGGTTGGTTGCCAGAGGCCCTGCCCCTGTTTGATGACGCACCGGTGGAGTGTCTTGTCTGATTTGACGTGGTCCCCAAATCCTGATAACCCTTTTTGCTTTCCCCCCGTGTTGTAATAATGGATGATCCAAATTTCTGCATTGGTATTTGGAATGCGCGTGGTCTGAACTCTCCGGCGCGTCATCTTGCAATTTCGCAGGTTCTCGCCCCAGCTAGAGCCGCGGTGGTATGCCTGCAAGAAACTAAGATGGCGGTCATCACTGATCGCGTGGTTAGGGAGTGCCTTGGCCCCTCCTTTGATAAGTTCTTCTTCCTTCCGGCAGATGGGACCCGTGGCGGCATCCTGCTCGCGTGGCAATCAAACTTAGTATCCGTCACCCACCCGCATTACTCCAATCATGCAATCACCGCCCGCATTTCGACGGGTGTGGACCATAGCTGGTGGTTCTCCGGAGTCTACGGACCCCAGCAGGATGCTGACAAGGTGGCCTTCCTGCAGGAGCTTCAGGATATTCGGGATCTCCACGCAGGCCCTTGGATCGTCATAGGTGACTTCAATATGATCATCAACCCTGAAGATAAAAACCAGGGTGCCCTCCATCGCCGCTTGATGTCCAGATTCCGACGCACCCTGGCAAACCTGGAGCTTAAGGAGCTCTACCTTAATGGTCGCAGATACACGTGGTCCAATGAACGCGACCAACCGACCCTGGAGAAGTTGGACAGGGTGTTCGTGTCGGTGGACTGGGATGCTCATTACCCCGACGCCTTCCTCTCAGCGTTGTCCTCGGGTCCATCAGACCACTGCCCACTGCTGCTCAGCCTTGCCCCCGACTTGGAGAGGGGGCGCAGATTTCAATTTTAGTCTTTCTGGACCAAGGTTGATGGCTTCATGGAGGTGGTCGAAACCTCATGGTCCTCGCATCAGTGGGAGCCGAACCCTTTTAAGAGGCTAGACACGAAGCTGCGGGCTGTGGCAAAGGAACTTTCCCGGTGGAGCTCAAAGTTCATCGGCAATGTCAAGTTGCAGATTCTCCTTGCTACGGAGTTGATTCTTCGGTTTGATGTCGCTATGGAAAGTAGGCAGCTCTCGCCTGAAGAGCGTGGACTTCGCCGCCTTCTGAAGAAACGACTTCTAGGGTTAGCCTCCCTCGAGAGGACGTTGGCGAGGCAGCGGTCCCGTCTTCTATGGCTTCGAGAAGGGGACGCATGTACTCGTTTCTTCCACACGCACGCTAGCCACAGGAGGAGGAAGAATTTCATCGGTCACCTGTTGGTGGATGACACCCGGATCTCGGAGCACGCTCAGAAGGCCGAGGCCGTGGACAGTTTCTTCGAACACCTCCTCGGGGAAGATGTCGAGCGTCCCTTCTCTCTGGACCTAGACTTCCTCGGTCTCCCGTCCATGGACCTCCAACACATTGACGGGGCCTTCACAGAGAGCGAGGTCCTGGCAGCCATTCGGGACATGCCTTTGGACAAGTGCCCGGGCCCGGATGGTTTCTCTGCACGATTTTATGTGACTTGTTGGCGCATCATTAAAGATGATGTCATGGAGGCTTTCCACTCTCTCTCTCGACTGGACTGCCGTGGATTTGGGACCGTCAATGGCGCCCTGATCACACTCCTACCCAAGAAGCAGGGTGCTGAGGAAATCAGGGACTTCCGACCGATCAGCCTCATCCATGGCTTTGCTAAATGGGTCGCCAAGGTCATTGCGAGCCGCATCTCCCCGATCCTCCCGCAACTAGTAGGGGCGCATCAGAGCGCCTTCGTGCGTGGAAGGTGCCTGCACGACAACTTCATGATGGTGCAAGGGACAGCTCGCAAGCTGCATGCCAGTAAGACCCCCGCAGTGTTGCTCAAACTCGACATCACGAAGGCCTTCGATACAGTGGACTGGGCTTTCTTGCTCGAGGTTCTCAGGAAGTTAGGCTTTGGAGAGCGCCTCCTCACCTGCATATGTGCTCTGCTCTCCTCGGCCTCCACACGTGTCCTCCTGAATGGCTGCCCCGGGGCGAGGATCGCCAACAGACGGGGCCTAAGGCAGGGGGATCCCCTTTCACCACAGCTTTTCATCCAGCTTATGGAGGTTTTCCACCTGATGGTCGTGGCAGCCGAGGACCAGGGGTTGCTCACCCGTCTGGCGACTTCGGGAATGCGACATCGCACGTCAATCTACGTGGATGATGTGGTCGTCTTCCTTAGGCCGACGACAGTGGATCTCCAAGTGCTGACTGGGATTACCGAGGATTTCGGCTCTGCGTCCGGCCTCCTTACCAACTTTGCCAAATGCTCGGCCAATCTGATCAGATGCACCGAGGAAGACAGGACGAGGGTGACCCAGGAATTGCAGTGCCCAATCACGCAATTTCCGCTGCGATATCTGGGGTTACCACTTTCGCTGAGGAGACCTACGGCCTCCCAGTTGCAGTCCCTGGTCGATCTGGTGGCAGCCAAGCTGCCATCGTGGAAGGCCTCTATGCTCAACAGAGGTGGGCGGCTGGAGCTCGTAAGGACAACGCTCTCGGCCATTCCGGTCTTCGCAATGATGTCCCTCGACATCCCTATTGAGACCATCACCGCCATCGAAAAGATCATTCGTGGGTTCCTGTGGAAAGGGAGGAAGGATGTACACGGGGGGCACTGGCGCACTGCCTCATGGCATGGGACAGGGTATGTATGCCCAAGGAGCTGGGGGGTCTGGGCATCCCTAATCTGCGGCTCATGAACATTGCGCTTAGGGCAAGATGGCTATGGTTGAAGAGGGTGGAGTCGGATAGATCCTGGACCGAGCTCGACATCCGGGTTCCTAGGCCGGCTAGACAGTTGTTCGAAGCGGCCACAACCTCAGTATTGGGCGACGGAGCCACCACCCTCTTCTGGACAGACAGATGGCTTCGCTATGGACGTATCTGCGACTTTGCACCGAGCCTGTTCAAGGCGGTCTCCGCAGATGCAGCCCGCACCCGCATGGTTCGGGAGGGTGTGGATGGGGGTGGCTTCATGACGTCTCCCCCGACCTGGATGCAATGGCCATCAGGGAACTCCTCGAGGTGGCGGACCGACTTGAGGGGACCACCCTCATTGTGGGCGAGCAGGACGTCCTCAGGTGGAGCTGGGACCCGAGCGGATGCTACACGGCCAAATCCTGCTACCAGGCCCTGTTTGCTGGCCGGACCTCCATGGCGGGAGCATTGCAGATTTGGCGCTCGCGTGCCCCCGCCAACTGTAAAGTGTCGCTGTGGCTCGCAGTGAGGAACAGGTGCTGGACAGCGGACATGCTTAGGAGACGTGGGCTTCAGCACCCAGCGGCATGTCCACTCTGTGACCAAGGAGAAGAGACCATCGATCACCTCCTGATGGGCTGCACTCTGGCCCGAGAAGTGTGGACTGCATGCCTTAGCTGGTGGGGCAAGAGCCACTGGATGCCTGCACAGGATACGAGACTTGTGGCGTGGCTCCAGGGGAGGCGTGGTGGGAGAGGCCGTGAGCGTGACCTCTGGACAGGTATCTCCCTGGTATGCTGGTCGCTCTGGCGACACCGAAACGATGTAGTTTTTGAGGGAGCCACTCCCTCCGCGGTTACGGTTATCCGAAGAGTTCAGGATGAGGCAGGGCTCTGGAGGACTGCAGGACTTCTCCGCGACTGTTTAGGGCAGGTAGATCAGTGGAGATGCCGCGAGTAGTTGGATAGGATATGTGTGCCGTTGTCTCAACAGCGTGGAGTTGCGCTCGGGGCGCATGTGTCCCAGCGTGTTGTAATGAACTGGCCTCTTGGCCCTTCTTTTATAAAAACGATACGTCTTCCAGGACGTATCCTTGAAAAGAATGTCAACTATGAAAAAGTTTTAAACAGGCACATTATCGTTGCTTCACTACACCATCTTTTTTTAGATGCTTCACTACACCATGCCAATTGGCTTATAGCAAATTTGGAGACCCGAAGGAATATGATCCCAGTTAAACAAACTCCAGGTGTATGATACGATAGTCGGTTTTATCAGGGAACCAACTGAGATGGTGGTGGACAGTTTTTCAGCCGGTTTCTAAACCGCCTCCAATAATATGGAGTGTTAGCAGAAAAGAGATTCTACCGTGCACGCTAGATAGCATGCACGGTTTCATCCCGATTTACTTTGTGTCAACATGTTCAGCTTTTGTGAAATATAATGAAACATGATGATACAACAATGCACTAATCTCAAAGCAGAAAATCACAGCAAATCAATGGATGGCACATGCACGTTACCTAGCGTGCACGGTAGAAAAATCACTCTCGGAGTGTTAGCCCCAGTTCGCTAAAAGCAGTAGACAAAACAGACTGAGTGCAGTGCCGTAGAACTAGAAATACAGGTTATGCACTAGTGATACTATACAAACACACCACCCGGTCTCAAACCAGCAGTAACAAAGACTCCTTTCTCGTTCTCCCAATCAGTATAGTCATCTTCTCCTTTAAGGCCTTGTTGTTTAATCCACCTCCCTAGTGGATTGAAGTGTTTTGGAGGAGATTGGAGTGAATTTTGATTTAAATGGGATTTAATCCTTTTTAATCCATGCCAATCCCGTTGATACACCAGGTAACCGAACAAGGCCTAAAGCAATAACATGGTAAGTAGTTCTGAAGGTGAAATTGCAAAGGCCGGCAGTGCTATCGAAACTACCACGTAGGGCTGTCAAAAAAGTTCGGGCTTGACAAACTGTGCGAGTTCGGCGCGTTAACAGCTCGGCTCGAGTTTGATTCGTCTCTCTAACAAACCAAGCTCGAGCCTGTTTTCGAGCTCACGAGCTTAGTCGAGCCGAACTCAAACAGTTTGATAAAGCTCGTGATTTTTGTAAAGCCGCAAAATTGAGACTACTATTATTATTCCATCTGTTGTAAGACCGCTAAAATAATTATGCTTGCATGTTGGCACTGTATTACTATTATATGAAACACCAAGCCATTTCTGCTATTCTGTTTTCAAGCTTTACTATTTTCTTGCTATGTAGCTGCATGTCGATGTACTAAAATTTTCTTACCGGGCTTCAACGAACCGAGCTCAAGCCTACTCGAGCTTTGGTCGAGCCGAACTTGAGCTTAGATGTAGGCTCGAAGGTGAACCTAGGCTCGCTCGATCTCGGCTCGAGCTTCTACCGAGCTCGAGCCGAGCCTAACAATGGTCGCTCGAGTTCGGCTCGTTGACAGCCCTACTACCACGGCACCTCATATCTGGATTCACATCTAAGATGGCTAGACTAGACTTGTTGCTTCTGGACACTAATAGAGTACTCAAAACAGATCGACATATAATTGCCTCCAGCTAAGAGTCGGAACTCCATGGCTGCTTCAAGAGCGCCGTCCTTGAGCACGGAGTCGAGCTTCGTATTCTGAAAGTAGTTCATTGAATTCCTTCATCTTCTCTTCAACACTGGGCGAGAGTACTTTACGCAATTCCTCCATATGATCTTCAACACTGGGCTGCTGACATAGGGACCTGGAGGGCTGTCCCTGCTGCAAAACCCATCGCAAAGAGATTAGTCAGCTTACTGTATTTGATTGGTGCCTACAACACAATGAAGAGTTGCAAAGCTTTCTCACCGTATCTTGAGGATTCTTACGCGCCCGAAACATTTTGACAGGTATCGCAACTTCGAGCGCGAGAATGGCTGTGGAGACTGAGATCATACTAACAGCGGTAGTGGCCCTGACAACCAGGTCACCAACCCGCATACAGCGCTGCAACCAAGAAATTATAACAGCGTGAGCAGGTTTTAACGATATAGATACAAGACAATAAGTTGCAGGTAGTCATGAATCCAGTAGTAAGGACATCTTGGCCCATTAGGAGCTCATTTGAGTTTTAGACTTTTAGTAATATACTACCTCGAAGGTCCCATACTGGCGAGAATAGCCCAGCGAACCGCCTCCAGGGATGGCCAACGGTAGTAGCCTCCTTTGTCCCTCTGCAGCAGCCCTATGAATCCCCTGCGGTGGCAGCTGGCCAGCGAGGAGCTTTCTTCCCGCGGACCGAAGAGACATCGCCATTGCAGACTAGGTAGATTCACTCTTGCACTACAAGAAAACGCAGTATTTACGTGGGCTGAAAACCAACAGTTATTTGATTATTCATGGACAGCTCCAAACATAGTACTCAGGATGAGCTATTTAGCAGCAGAAATACAGATATATCAATTCAAACAACACTGATGTATACATAAGACAAAAATTTCAAGCTGAAAGTTCATCCCCTGACGGTTTTCCCAACTCCATGGTTACCCTGGGGACATCAAGTGATCGATGGAGGAAATACTCGTCTGCCAAGTACCTTATACAACCCCTCGCAAAACCAACCTCAGCAGCATCGTGAGTTGTGCATTGCCATCCTTGATCCGACACCGCCTGTGCAGGATGAAGTTTTTTGGAGGGAACAGGTTAGATTATTTATGACTGGCCCGCTCAATCGCAACGTTGTGGATGTTCAGCCATCGTTATTTGGTCTGGGTTTGTATCAGTTGAGTGGGCCAAATTCTAGGGAAGCCTTAATTCGGCATGGTAATTATCAGCTACAGAACAATCTCTTTTTTCCAATCATCAATCATGATGCAGGCCAATCTTCAGTGTCTATGGTTCAGGGTGATCAGGGGTCTATGGTTCTCAATCTATCTCATAACTCTGAATCTTCAGAGCTGATTGGAGTGCAGGAGGATGTAAGGAATCAGCCATCAAATTTGATTTTGTTCCCTCAGAATAATGCTCTGCGACTTGGTTTTGTTCAACATGTTTTTGGACCTGTCATCCCTCCAGAAATGCAGTGGAAGAAACTATCCGATTCTGCTCTTCCCGCATTGCTTGCCAAGAATATTGTTAGGCCATTGTCAGGTCATCCTTAGGCTTTTGTTTCAAAACGAAGCTGGTCAGATGCGTTTGATGCGGGAAACTCTGTTCAGTTGATTATCTCTTCTGATGTCAGTATTGGCTCCCCTAAAACACTATTCTATTACGCGCATGCGTAGTGTTGCTAGAAGCTTGTCCTTTGAGGATAATTCTGCTGGTGAGGCCATGGATAATCTACCGCCTATATTTGCTGCATCTCCCCTGTCACAGGCTCACAGCAGAAGAAGAAGCGTGGTAAACAACAGAAGCAAACTGAAATGGTGGATAGGGGTGTACGTAGGAGTGCAAGGCAGAGTGCCATGAGAGATGGATATAGCCATCCCCCTTTACAAGCTCTACAGCAATCGGTAAGGAAACTTGCCCATTCTGCTACAAGCCTAGGTCGAAGCAGAATTTAAAGTATGCTCAGGAAGAACACTCCTCCTTCAGTGAGTCCCAGTCGTTCAATGAGAATCAAGTGCGGAGGAAGGACTTGGTAGAGTTTCACAAGTTACGAGACAAGCAGAAGGACCAGGAGAAGGGAAATGCAAACACTGTGCCTATCACACCGATCAAGACTGCAATATGTTGGCCTGAGTTTGGGTATTGAAGCAAAGTTGCTCACTAAAGCTAGGCTTATGGCTGAGCCTTCATCTGAATCAGATGCAACTTCTGATGATGAATAATCAAGAAGATTTTGGTGGGTCCTGGCATGGGCCTTATTATGCCCGTGGTCAGTTTATGTTTCTTTTGGTGTTGTTAACTACAATCAATCTTCAGACTTGGGGTTCAGTGGTTATGGCCTCTTATCTCTGTAATACGATGCTTGCTAATTTGGGTCTTGCTGTATCAGCTAGTACCTCGTCAGACTTTCATATTGTTTTCTATGGATCAAGAGTCATCTAGATTATGGAAGGTGTTGAACTTAAATGTTCGCGGCTTGAATGGTGATGATAGGCAACGTGATGTTAGAGCTAAAATTGAGGAGAGTCAATGCTCTGTTATTTCTGTCCAAGAGACTAAAGTGGATTATTTCGACCATGGCTTTATCCGTAAATTCTGCCCAAAGCGTTTTGATTGTTTTGCTTATTCCCCTTCTGTGGGAGCTTCTGGGGGGATCATTGTCATTTGGAATTCTTCTGTTTTCAAAGGGACTCTGGTGGAAGTAAAGCGCTTTGGTATTATCGTGGATTTCATATCTGCTCATAACTCTGAATGTTGGCGTCTGGTGACAGTGTATGGTCCATGTCAGGGGGAGGAGAGGAATAACTTTGTCACATGGCTTCGTAATTTACAAATTCCAACTGATGCAAACTGGCTTATTTTAGGGGATTTTTATCCACAGTATGGATAATAGTTCGTAATTTACAAATTCCAACTATTTGAGCTGCCCATCAAAGGTCGTCGGTTCACATGGTCAAACATGCAGTCAGATCCTCTCTTAGTCCAATTGGACTGGTTTTTTACCTCGGTTAATTGGAAACCTTGCTATCCTAATACTATGGTATTGCCTCTGGCTAAATCCTTCTCGGACCATTTGCCTTGTGTAGTCACTATAGGCACTTCCATTCCAAAGGCCAGAATCTTTCATTTTGAGAATTTTTGGGTAGACCAGAAAGGTTTTGCTGAATGTGCTAAAAGGTCTTGGGACAAACCTTCTCGAAAATTGACTAGTGCGTCTAGAATTGCGGATAAGCTCAAGTCCTTGCGTTATGATCTCAAAAAATGGCAAACTAGCTTATCCCGAATCAAATATTTGATAAAATTCTGCAACAGCAATTTTCATTTTGGACGAGCTGGAGGAGTATAGAGTTCTTTCTCGGCCAGAACACAATTTTCGGAAGCTGGTGAAGCTACATTTGGAAGGTTTATTGTCGGCCCAAAGTAAATACTGGAGAAACAGGTGTACGGCTAGATGGATTAAAGTTGGTGAAGAAAACACTAAATACTTCCATGCAATGGCTAGTCAGTGGTTCAGACGTAATACTGTTTCAACTCTGATGATGGACGATGGCTCTATCATCTCTGATCATCACCAGATGGCTCGCGGACAAATTTTGGGAGGCTTTCATATCCAGAATGGGACGATCTGTGGGCATCTCGATGGGCTTCGACCTAGGCAGATTGATTTAAAAAGTTGATGGGCTGGAAGTTTTGTCACAACCTTTCACAAAAGAAGAGATGGACTCTGTTGTTAAATACATGCCGTCGGATCGAGCCCCTGGACCGGATGGTTTTAACGGCTTGTTTTTAAAGCAATGCTGGGAGGTTATTTCTGAGGACTTCTATCAGCTAGCACATGACTTCCATGACGGAGGAAAGACTGGTTTGCCGAATATCAACAGCTCCTTTATAACCCTAGTTCCTAAAAATGCTTCTCCGGAGAGAGAGAGTTAATGATTACCACCCTATCTCACTTAAAAATGTTTTGTCTGAAATTTCTCATGAAGTTGGCTTGCTAATAGGTTGCAGGATCAAATACTACGTTGCATTCACAAAAATCAGCATGGCTTCTTTTTTTTGAGAGTGCAACGGGGGGCGATAGCCCACCTGAACGCGATTTTCATTTTCATAAAAGCAGATTTACATGGTGGCACCGCCACGAGAGACCGTGGCGACGCGGATGTGGCATACCACTCCATAGAGGTACATAGTAGGGGGAGGGGGGGGGCTACCCTAAGCTGTCCCACCAAGCCCGAAGAGGATCAAGGTCTATCTGCCGGGGAGCTCGAACAACCCAGAGCCGCAGATGTTCCACGACGAGGGAGGTGATTTGGTCGGTGGTGGAGGAAGCTCTATCAAACACCATGCGGTTGCGCGATTTCCAGACCGACCATAGGATGGCGAGCAGAGCCGTGTGTAGAGCCGAGGCATGCATACAGGGGAGGCGATCCGAGAGCATGTCAAGTAAGCCGACGACATCCGTGTCGGGGGGCAACCGTAGGTCGCTTGCAAGGAGCATCCACAAGGGGGCCAGGCGGGGGCACTGTTCGTGCACCAGGTCCTCGGGAGTGCCTGGGCAGAAAGGACAGTGTGGGGAGGCGACACACCCCAGGTGGAACAAGTGGGCGCGTGTCCTAGTGCAATCGAGGCGCAGAATCCAAAAAAAACACCTTGACTCGGGGCGGCGCAAAGTTTTCCCAGTTGACCTCCTGGTGTGGCACTATGCACCCCGAAGAGCGCAGCGCACGATACAAGTCCCCAGTGTGGAACTTACCTGCGGGGCAAAGAGTGATATTGCGGCTGTCAGGAGCGCTGGAGAGCTGAAGGGCATTAAGGCGGGAGCACAGGAAGGCCAACTCAGCCTCCGCCTGAGGAGTGACACGCGGCCGCAGAGGAATGTGGATGGCGCCATTGTTGACGGTATCTGCCAGCGACAACGTAGGCGTAAGGCAGTGAGAGAAGGCGGCTGGGAGGGCATCGGCAAGCGGGCCAAGTGGCGTCCAAGAGTCAAACCAGAGAGAGGTCGACACCCCGTCCCCTGGGACCACCCGTGTGATGGAGCGGTACAGGGGGATCAGTGACTCAAGGCCTCGCCACGAAGGCGTAGAAGGCTGTGGATCCTCGCCCAGGTAGCTCCGACGGACCCAGCGCGTCCATGGGGTATCAAGACCAAAGAAAAGAGCATGGATGTTCTTGAGCAGCAGACATGTGTTCTGGAGAGCGAAGTCGACAACACCAAGACCACCCTCGGACCGCAACCGACAGACCAGATCCCACGCCACCTGACAGTTGCCGCCAGAGCATGAGGCAGCAGCCTTCCAAAGCATGGCGCGTCTAGGCCTGTCCATCTTCACGAGGGTGCCTTTTGACAGCGGCAGCACGGACATGGCAAGCAGAGGGATCGCAGAGAGGACGGCCGTGGCGAGGGTCAATCAGCCACCTATCGGAGCAGTGCAGTGCGCCACCCTGGGATCTGGTTTGAGATCCTCGTGGCGAGGAACTCAAGGGTAGCCGCAGGTAACTTCCGGTCCGAGAGTGGAAGCCCGAGGTATGTCTGGGGAAAGACGGAGATGGGACATCCAAGGATGCTGGCGAGGCCGACGGCATCAGCGGGTGGTACATGAATTGGGACGAAGGTGCTCTTGTGGTAGTTAATGCACATGCCTGTGGCGAGAGAGAAAGCGTCCAGGACGGCGCGCAAACGCCGCATCTGGCAGGTGTCCGCGTGGAGGATAATCAGCGCGTCGTCAGCATATTGGACCACAGGGCACGGAAGGTCGTCCACAAGGGGGTGCAGCAGACGCTCCCCACCCACATCCTCCACCAGTAGGCAACGGAGGAGCTCGCCCACGGCCAGGAACAGGTATGGGGACAGCGGGTCACCCTGGCGCAACCCATTCCGGCACCTGATCCAGCGGCCCGACACTCCATTCAGAAGCACCGCCGCCTTCCCGGTGGACAGGATTGTGGCAACCCAGCCACGGAATCCGTCGCCAAAGCCACGGGCGTCGAGAATCGCGTCCAGAGCTTCCCAGTTGACGGAATCTAAAGCCTTCTTGAAATCCAGTTTCAGCACTACGGCCGACACCTTACGGATGTGGCAACTCTGAACTAGGTCCATGGTGTAAAACGAAGTTGTCTCTGAGGGTCCTCCCTTTGATGAAGTCGGATTGCTCGAAGGCGACGAGCAACTCTATGAAGGACTACAGTCGAGTTGTGAGGATGCGCGTGACTAGCTTCATAAGACAGTTCTGGAGCGAGATGGGGCAAAAACCGTCCGCCGTGAGTACGTCCGCCTTCTTAGGAAGCAGGGCAATAAAGGCACGATTTATACCATCGAGGGGGGCCGTACTGTTGGAATTTTTGCCTAAATAGGCCCAGCCCATTTATTATATGCCAATAAAACCTGAAATCCTAGAGCCCATTTGGCCCATTCATGCAAGGCAAGAGCTGGGACAAATGTTTAGTCCCACATTGCTAGTTGAGTGAAAGTTGGACCAGCTTATAAGGTGAGCTCTCCTATCACTTGGTAAAAGGATGAGAAGGAGAAGGAGAGAGTTCCACACGTGCGCTCCTCATCCTCGCTCGCCTCGCCTCGCCTCGTCACGACGCGCGCGCGCCGCGGGTTGCGAGAATCTCGCCGAGCCGAGCTTTATTTTGCCACGCATGAATGGTATATGAACAGATATACAGAAGCTGAAACGTTTGCTTTGAGTGGACTATTAATACGAGTTAAATGAATACGAATTGAGTGGAGGCTGTCCGGTGGACTGCCGCCTGTTCGCTTCATCTACCGTCCATTCGTTTCATCTTCTGCGCAGTCTGTCTACCTTCCCCTCTGTGCCTATAAGAGAGAGAGGTCGCGCCTCCTCTCAGTTACACTGCCACACATCTCTTGCGCCTCCAGTTCCAGAGCACTGCGCTACCTTCATCTTCCCCATCCCGTCTTGCGGCGTGCACCGTGAGCCGGGACAGTAGGCCTCCGAGACCCCGTTGCTTCGAGTCCTGTACGGGAGAAGGGCGATAAGGTTTTTGGGGAGCGCTATCAGCGCGACTACTGGCTTCGTCACGGACTCCCTCACAGATAGCGACGTCTTCCCCGACGAGGACTTCTTCCCCGACATCAGCACTCTCTTCCTCGACGACATGGCCAACGACGGTTCCAACGCCGGCGGTTCCACTTCTGCTACTGCCGTGTACATCTTCTGTCTCAATCTTGTTCTGATCATATCCAAAGTTTTATGCCTTGCAGTTTGTTTGGCTACATGCCTTAATATGTTTTCGCTATTTCACATGATTAGTATTTTGCCTACTATTCTAAGCATGTTTTATCTAGCGTTTATTATAGATAATTCGCTTGGTAAATTGCTCTATTACTCAACAATCCAAAAACCTTATTTCAGGCAATTTGCCCCAAGTGGCTTTGTTGCTTCTATGAAGCCACCTGTGTTTGAAGGTGTGAATTACAAACGATGGCGTGCGAGAGCAGTGCTCTGGTTTTAGACCATGAGCTGCTATAACGCCATATATGGCGCACCTGAGGGGGAACTTAATCCCGCTCAGGAAGAGGCGTTCCAAAAACTTGATACCACTTTCAAGGCTGCCTTGATCAGCATCCTTGGCGACAATATTGTCGTTTCATATCTGTCATTTAGCAATGGGAAAGATATGTGGGATGCGCTCGAGAGAAAATTTGGAGTCTCTAATGCTGGCAGTGAACTGTATGTCATGGAACAATTCTATGACTATAAGATGATTGATGACCGCTCTCCAGGGCTCATGAGATACAGTCACTTGCCAGGGAGCTTGAGCACTTCACTTGTGTGTTACCGGACAAGTTTGTTGCCGGAGGCATCATTGCCAAACTTCACCAGTCATGGAGGAATTTTGCTACTTCTCTGAAGCACAAGAGACAAGAGTTCTCCGTGACGGATCTCATTGGGACTCTTGATGTGGAAGAGAAGGCGAGAGCAAAAGACACACGTGCTCGAGGTACCGAGGGAGGTTCTAATGCCAACCTGGTACAGAAAAGGAACTTCCAGCCTCACAAGTTCAAGAACAAAGGCAAGTTTGATGACAAAGGAAAGTTCGATGGAAAGAACAAGGCCTCACAGTCCACCAGCTTCAAGAAGAAGACTGATAAGAGGAAAGGTGCTTGTCATGTGTGCGGTGATCCTAATCATTGGGCTCCTGCTTGTCTCAACCGCTTTGACAAGCGCCAGCATGGGAAGAGCAGCAAGACTGCTAATGTTGTCATGGGCGACGTTGAGATGAAAGATGTTGGGTATGGTATATTACCTGCTGTTCTTTCATTATGTCATTCTCCTGATTGGTGGATTGACACGGGCGCTAATGTACATGTCTGTTCTGATATTTCCATGTTTTCTTCATATCAGGTCAGAGGGACTCAAACCGTGCTGATGGGGAACGGCTCGCATGCTTCTGTTCATGGTGTTGGTACGATCGATCTGAAGTTCACTTCGGAAAATACTGTGCGCCTGAATAACGTGCATCATGTTCCCTCAATAAATAAAAATCTTGTTAGCGGATCTCTTCTGTGTCGAGATGGCTACAAGATTGTATTCGAGTCCAATAAATTTGTAATTTCGAAGTATGGAACCTTTATTGGTAAAGGCTATGAATGCGGAGGCTTGTTCCGCTTATCTCTGTCAGACATTTGTAATAAAGTTGTTAATCATATTTACACAAATTTTGAATCAAATGTCTGGCACTCTCGTCTTTGTCATATTAATTTTGGCTGTATGACGCGGCTAGCCAAAATGAATTTAATACCTGATTTCTCAACTGTTAAGGGATCTAAGTGCCAAGTCTGCGTGCAAGCTAAACAACCTCGCAAGTCACATACGACTGCAGAAGTGAGAAATTTAACACCACTAGAGCTCATACATTCTGATCTTTGTGAGATGAATGGTGTGTTGACAAAAGGTGGAAAGAAATATTTCATGACTTTGATCGATGACTCTACGAGATATTGTCATGTGTATCTTCTGAAATCAAAAGATGAGGCTTTGAGTTTCTTCAAAATCTATAAAGCTGAGGCAGAAAATCAACTTGATCAAAAGATTAAGAGGCTTAGGTTTGATCGTGGTGGAGAGTATTTTTCTAACGAGTTTGATTTCTTTTGTGCGGAACATGGCATAATTTATGAGAGGACGCCTCCCTACTCACCTCAGTCAAATGGAGTAGCCAAAAGAAAGAACCGTACTCTAATAGATTTGGTTAACGCCATGTTAGACACATCGGGTCTTTCTAAGGAATGGTGGGGGGAGGCACTATTGACCGCGTGTCATGTCCTAAACCGAGTTCCCACAAAGAACAAAGAAATTACTCCATTCGAAGAATGGGAGAAGAAAAGACTAAAACTCTCTTACTTACGTACTTGGGGTTGTTTGGCAAAGGTTAATGTACCAATCCCCAAGAAGCGCAAGCTTGGACAAAAACCATTGATTGTGTTTTTCTGGGCTATGCTTTTCATAGCATTGGTTATAGATTCTTGATAGTAAAATCTGAAGTACCTGACATTCATGTCGGTACAATCATGGAGTCGACTGATGCGACTTTCTTTGAGGATATCTTTTCAATGAAGGATAAACCTAACTCATCAAATCCAGAGATACCTAGTTCATCTAATCAGGAATTTGCTATATTCTCTGAACCAATCATTCCGATTGGACACTCTGAAAGTCCTAAGGAGGAGGATAATGAAATTCCTAAAAGGAGCAAGAGACAAAGGACTGCGAAGTCTTTTGGTGATGATTTCATTGTGTACCTTGTGGATGACACTCCCACTTCCATTTCAGAAGCTTATGCATCTCCTGATGCTGACTACTGGAAGGAAGCTGTTCCTAGTGAGATGAATTCCATCTTAGCTAATGAAACATGGGAGATCACTGATCGTCCTTATGGGTGCAAACCTGTAGGATGTAAATGGGTGTTCAAGAAGAAACTAAGGCCTGATGGTACTATTGAGAAGTACAAGGCAAGGCTAGTGGCCAAGGGTTATACCCAAAAGGAAGGTGAAGACTTCTTTGACACTTACTCACCTGTAGCAAGGTTGACCACCATTCGAGTACTACTTTCTCTGGCTGCCTCACACGGTCTTCTCGTTCATCAAATGGACGTTAAGACGGCTTTCCTAAATGGAGAGTTGGATGAGGAAATTTATATGGATCAACCAAATGGTTTTGTAGTAAATGGTCAAGAAAGAAAAGTGTGCAAGCTACTGAAGTCTTTGTATGGTCTTAAACAAGCACCTAAGCAGTGGCACGAAAAATTTGATAAAACCTTAACCGCTGCAGGCTTTGTTGTAAACGAAGCTGACAAGTGTGTATACTATCGCCATGGTAGGGGTGAGGGAGTCATCCTTTGTTTGTATGTTGATGACATACTGATTTTCGGAACCAACCTTAATGCAATTAAGGAGGTCAAAGATTTCTTATCTCGTTCCTTTGAGATGAAGGATCTGGGAGCAGCTGATGTCATCCTGAATATCAAACTATTGAGAGATGATGATGGTGGAATTACACTGCTTCAATCCCACTATGTGGAAAAGATCTTGAGTCGTTTCGGGTATAGCGACGTCAATTTTTCTCCTACACCATATGATCCTAGTGTGTTGCTTCGAAATAATCGAGGATGCTAGAGATCAACTAAGATACTCTCAAATCATTGGCTCGCTTATGTATTTAGCTAGTGCCACGAGGCCTGACATCGCCTTTGCTGTAAGCAAACTCAGTCAATTTGTTTCAAATCCAGGAGATGATCACTGGCATGCTCTTGAGAGAGTTATGCGATATCTAAAAGGCACTGCGAGCTATGGCATACACTATACCGGGTACCCGAGGGTACTAGAGGGTTATAGTGATTCAAATTGGATATCTGATGCTGACGAGATAAAGGCCACAAGTGGATATGTTTTCACCCTTGGTGGTGGCGCTGTTTCTTGGAAGTCTTGCAAGCAGACCATCTTAACGAGGTTAACTATGGAAGCAGAACTCACAGCACTAGACACGGCCACTGTTGAAGCAGAGTTGCTTCGTGAACTCTTGATGGACTTACCTGTGGTTGAAAAACCTATACCCGCAATTCCAATGAACTGTGATAATCAAACTGTGATTATTAAGGTGAACAGTTCTAAGGATAATATGAAGTCCTCAAGACATGTGAAGAGGAGACTAAAATCTGTTAGGAAAATGAGAAACTCCGGAGTTATTGCATTGGATTATATCCAAACATCTAAGAACCTGGCAGATCCCTTCACAAAGGGACTATCACGCAATGTGATAGAAAATGCATCAAAGGAGATGGGTATGAGACCCACACTATGAGTTTTCCATAGTGGTAAACCACTCTATGTGATCGGAGATCCCGTGAATTAGAATTGGGAGACAAGCTGTTGGTTAGCTGAGAGGAAAGTATCCCTACTTTAATAAACACCACTCCATAAAGATGCAATACTTTCCTATTCTGCATGGCAGGTTGATTTATTATCTTAATGTGTTCTAAGTGGCTTATCCTAAGCAAAGATGTTGTCCTGCAGAACATCTTTTGAAGACCACACCTATATGAGTTTGACTGTTAAAACGTCGCAGTCTATGAGAGTAGGGTGCTCTCTAATAAACTCATGAAAGGTCATGGAGTATGACGTATAAGCTCCACCCGCGGGGAAGTTCCACGGTAGCCTAGTATCGGTCAAGACTTTTTGTGAAGCTAGGTTCGCAGCAAACTTGCAGTTCAAGGCATAGTCCACTGTACAAGTTGCGGCCTAGTATAACATAAAGCTCTAGGTGGAAGTTCAACTTAACAGTCTCCACTACAGTACCGGCATATAAACAATGTTTTGGAACCAAAGGCAAACTTCATGTGCCTCTGGGATCTGGTGGGGGATTGTTGGAATTTTTGCCTAAATAGGCCCAGCCCATTTATTATATGCCAATAAATTCCTGAAACCCTAGAGGCCCATTTGGCCCATTCATGCAAGGCAAGAGCTGGGACAAATGTTTAGTCCCACATTGCTAGTTGAGTGAAAGTTGGACCAGCTTATAAGGTGAGCTCTCCTATCACTTGGTAAAAGGATGAGAAGGAGAAGGAGAGAGTTCCACACGCGCGCTCCTCCTCCTCGCTCGCCTTGCCTCGCCTCGTCACGACGCGCGCGCGCCGCAGGTTGCGGGAATCTCGCCGAGCCGAGCTTTATTTTGCCACGCATGAATGGTATATGAACAGATGTACAGAAGCTGAAACGTTTGCTTTGAGTGGACTGTTAATACGAGTTAAATGAATACGAATTGAGTGGAGGCTGTTTGGTGGACTGCCGTCTGTTCACTTCATCTACCGTCCATTCGTTTCATCTTCTGTGCAGTCTGTCTACCTTCCCCTCTGTGCCTATAAGAGAGAGGTCGCGCCTCCTCTCAGTTACACTGCCACACATCTCTTGCGCCTCCAGTTCCAGAGCACTGCGCTACCTTCATATTCCCCATCCCGTCTTGCGGCGTGCACCGCGAGCCGGGACAGTAGGCCTCCGAGACCCCGCTGCTTCGAGTCCTGTACGGGAGAAGGGCGATAAGGTTTTTGGGGAGCGCTATCAGCGCGACTACTGGCTTCGTCACGGACTCCCTCACAGATAGCGACGTCTTCCCCGACGAGGACTTCTTCCCCGACATCAGCACTCTCTTCCTCGACGACATGGCCAACGACGGTTCCAACGCCGGCGGTTCCACTTCTGCTACTGCCGTGTACATCTTCTGTCTCAATCTTGTTCTGATCATATCCAAAGTTTTATGCCTTGCAGTTTGTTTGGCTACATGCCTTAATATGTTTTCGCTATTTCACATGATTAGTATTTTGCCTACTATTCTAATCATGTTTTATCTAGCGTTTATTATAGATAATTCACTTGGTAAATTGCTCTATTACTCAACACGTACTCGCTTGGAAGTCTCTCAAGAAACTCAGGACGTCCTCGCGCACCACACTCCAGAAAGCACGGTAGAAAGCGGGACCAAAGCCATCGGGGCCGGGGCTGCTGTCGAGCCTCATAGCAAAAAGGGCGTCCCGAGCCTCCTCTTCTGTGAATGGGGCATCGAGAGCGTCGAGGCCAGGGACCCTTGGTAGAATGCGACTGAGATCGAACCCCCAGACAGGAGGGGTAGAGGTCCCCAAGAGCTCGGAGCATGGCTTCTTAAGAAATAAATAGGACGACCCAAGATTGCTTGGCCTGGACATTTGAGTACCTACACTTATGCCATCAGTCTAAGGAGCCAATAATCATAATGAAGCTAGATTTTGAGAAGGCCTTCGATTCAATTGAGCATGAGGCTTTGCTGAAAATTATGGAGTGCAAAGGCTTTGACAAAATTTTTGTTGGTTGGGTAAGTGTTACTGTCCACTGGTACTTCCTCGGTGTTGTTGAATGGGGTGCCGGGAAAGAAGTTCTAGTGTAGAAGGGGTGTTCGACAAGGTGACCCCCTATCTCCTCCCTCTAGCATATACCATTGGATACCTTTTACAGTCAGCAGAGTTAATGATCTTTTTGCTCAAGGTCAAATTCAGCTACCTATTCTCACATCTGATACTGATTACCCTATAGAAAAAAAACTGCAGTTGTTGGGTGGGGGGGGGGGAGACACAGCCGAAGAACTCACCGGAAATGGAGCGGGCGATGGTCGGTAGAGGGAGGCAGTGGTGTCCGGGACAGGGAGGCTGCGGTCGGGGCGGCGATGACGGTCACCGCGGCAGCGCGAACGAAGACGGAGGTGCGAGGACATCCACCGCTGTGAGGGCGTTGACTGCGGCAGCGGGGACGGGGACGGGGACGGTGGCGGACGACCCAAGCCACGGGAATGATTGGGGAATTTTGTGCCTAGGGTTTAAGCCCCAGAGCGTGGCACGGGGAAGCCGGCTTACAAACCATTTTGGGGAATTTTATTATTAGCCCCTGGGTGCTCCACCGCAATTATAAATTCAGCGGGTTTGTTGTGCCAAAAAAAAAAAGGGCGCTGAAGTGTGGAAGTGAGTGGAGCCCTAATAAAGAGGAACAGGGTCGGACCGGATCCCCAAGCGGCTCCTCGGTTTGCCCTCGATCGATTTCCACTACGGAGCAGAAGAAGGCTGTGGCGATGGCGGCGCTCCGACACGCGGCGAGTAGGATGCTCGCCGGCCAGGCACCGCAGCCGACCTACAGGGCGGCCGTCGGGGAGCAGCAGCGGCGCCTACTGCCAACGGCCATCCCCAGCAGCTCGTCCGCCTATCCTCGCCGATTTTCCTCGATGCAGGTACTCGAGCTCGGTTCCTTCTGTCGCCGCTTGCCGATTTTCCCCTTGATTGCTGGACTGGGCTAGTTATAACTGCCGAAATGTATCTGTTAATTTTTTATTGGCAAATTAGCTACTACACTCTTTTTCTGAACAAACCAAGTAATCTTGAGAGGAGATCCCTCATCGCAAATGAATCTTCAAACAGCCAGGTCCACGGCGGAATCGTAACAGGCCGTTGTTATCACCAAAATAATTAGGCAGTGCGGGTGTGTAGCTTGTGTAACAAATAGTAGCAGCAACTTGCAATTCGTTTTTTATTCACTTCTCAAGATGTAATCCAAGATTAACAGGCTTTGCTGCAAGCCGCCAACTTAGCAGGGATCTCGGATCAACAATCTAGCTAAACACATTGTGAAAAGATCTCTGAAAGCTGTGATTTCTTTGTTAGCACCATCAAGACTCTAGGTTTGCCACAAAAAAAGGGACCAATTTACTGTAACCATGGTTACTCTAGCTGACTTCCCTGTGTTTATATTGTTTCAGCATGGCGAAGATGACCCGCTGACCGTTGAGGAGAAGATCAGGATCTATAAAAGAGGCGCTCACGTGATCTACAGGACAACGAAGGCAGTTGGTACAATTGTGGGTTGCTGTTTTGCTATTAAGATATCACTCACTCTGATGTTCACACCTGTACCGGAGTTTTTGTCTTCTGTTGAGGAGTCGAAGAAGAAAGCACAGGATATGGTGAGAAGCTACGGACTCTGATCTAACTTTTAAGTAGCTACTGTAATCTGCTTTTGTTTGATGGCTAACTTGTTATTACGGTTCAGCTGCGGGAGTTGTGGGACAACGCAAGTACTTAAAGCATGCTAGCGAAGACAATATGCAGTTACATATGAACAGTATTGAGCTACAGTTATGGAGATGGCAAGAGATTTGTTTGGCCTAAATAAATTAGCCCAGAGTTGCCAGATGCAGCGTTTTTTGAACTTTTGGCATGCTGTCCATGTTGCCAGATGCAGCCCTACTCCTACTAAGCACCATTAGTGGACATGTTGTGCCTACTTTAGCTTTTAGCTCTTACAAGTTACTTTGCCAGACTGTTAAGTTGTAACACTATGTGGTAGCTTCTATCGAACAATCTGGTCGTTAACCTATCATTTGCCTCGAATGTTATTTAACACGACATGCATGAAGTTCTGGCCCTTCAAATTCTGAGATTCCAGTTTACTTTCTCGCAATTTAGCCTTGTCTTTACTCGATGGATGTTTCTCCTCAATTGTTCAACAGCATTGTATTTTTTTTTTCATGGTGATGGTTCAGCAACTTCGCAAGCAGGTATGTTTGTCGTTTCTGTATTGTCTCTTGCTGTCTTAAATTATCGTATTACTATATATAGTGCCCACTAGGCTATCACCGAGATTTGTGTATCTTAGATATACTTTCTTCTGTTTGATATTATGCACATACTTTACCTAACTGAACACATGACCTGCCCATTTCTAAATATGTAGGCGCCCGGACATCTTAGAGAGTCCATTTTAGTCCTGTTGGGTTCCTTATATCTGGGAAACTTCAATGAAGTATAAGTATGCATTGGAATCTTTGAGCCGATAGGTTATTTGTGCGGTCAGAGATTTCCAAAGATTTATTGTCCAGCTGATATACTAGCAACTACAGTACCCTTTACTACAAATAGGAGAGAGTGGTTGTGTAAATTGATCTAACTGTTGATTAGTGTGTGTAGTTTAGTCTTTTTCGCTAACATCTTTTTCCACCGTGATGAAGCTACTAGTACCTTGCGTGGGTTAAGCATGTTTGACTAATCAAAACATGAAGAAAATAGAGCCCTCTTGTCATTTAATCCCTCCGTTCCAAAGCTTAAGGCTTATATTTTTTTCAAAAGTCAAACTATGTAAAGTTTGACCATGTTTTTAGAAAAATATGTTAATATTTACAACATGAAATCCATACCGTTTGATACATCATGAGACATAGTTTCACATGGTATCTATATAATATCATAGTTTTTTATATTTTTTTCTAAAAGATTGGTCAAACTTTTCATAGCTTGACTTTTAAAAAAAAATATAAGCCTTAAGCTTTGGAACAGAGGTAGTACAAGTATACTTCTTATAGTCTTATATGATTTCTTCATGTTTTGATCCCACATATTAAAGCACATGGAAACTTTAATCCCACATATACGAATCATGGTAGGATTTTATGGTATATAAAAAATGTCAGATTCAAATAGCATGCACATCTCGATGAACAAATAGGAACACTATCCAAAAGCAAATTCTGTAAGCACAAAAAAGAATGATTCTCATGTATACAAAATGGAGTTGGAGAGTAATTAAAAAGCAGTAAATATAAGACTGATAGTGGAATGTATAAGATCTATCCATAACAATTGGATGGACAATTGTGAAATGGAAGATTATATTAACTCCTTAAGAGATTCTACATTTGTGTTACTAAGATTAACTCAAATCAATTCATGATAGCTTGCATCATTATTAGTCCTATGGGATCGCAGGGTTCTGGACATGATGGTAGAGGATGAGGAACTACTGGCACATGCTTCACTAGGCTATCACTGAGATTTGTGTATCTTAGATATACTTTCTTCTGTTTGATATTATGGACATACTTTACCTAACTGAACACATGCATGTCCATTTCTAAATATGCAGGCACCCGGACATCTTAGAGAGTCCATTTTAGTCCTGTTGGGTTCCTTATCTATGGGAAACTTCAAAGAAGTATCAAGTATCATTTGGAATCTTTGAGCCGATAGGTTATTTGTGCGGTCAAAGATTTCAAAAGATCTATTGTCCAGCTGATATACTGGCAACTACAGTACCCTTTACTACTAATAGGAGAGAGTGGTAGTATAAATTGATCTAACTGTTGATTAGTGTGTGTAGTTTAGTCTTTTTTGCTAACATCTTTTTCCACTGTGATAAAGTTACTAGTAACCTTGCGTGGGCCAAGCATGTTTTACTGATCAAAACATGAAGAAAATAGAGCCCTCTTGACATTTACAAGTATACTTATAATCTTATATGATTTCTTATTTGAATATTGTTGATGTGGATGGATGGTATAAAAAACATGTGACCTGCACACTCTTAGAAATAGTACTGTATAATGGACTTATTAAGCACACGGAAACTTTAATCCCACATGTACGAATCATGGTAGGATTTCATGGTATATAAAAAATGTCAGATTCAAACAGCATGCACATCTCGATGAACAAATAGGAACACTATCCAAAAGCAAATTCTGTAAGCACAAAAAAGAATGATTCTCATGTATACAAAATGGAGTTGGAGAGTAATCAAAAAGCAATAAATATAAGACCGATAGTGGAATGTATGAGATTTATCCATAACAATTGGATGAACAATTGTGAAATGGAAGATTATCTTTACTCCTTCAGAGATTCTACATCGGTTTTACTAAGATTAACTTAATTCACTTCATGATAGCTTGCATCATTATTAGTCCTATGGGATCGCAAGGTTCTGGACATGATGGTAGAGGATGAGGAACCACTGGCACATGCTTCAACTGCTACTGCGCCAACCATTGTCCAGGACAAGGTGGACACTGCTAATCGTGCATAATGCCGTTTTAAGGTGGACACTGCTAATCATTCAGGACTGTTTTGGTAAGGGTTCTTCTTGGTCAAAACTAAGACGGCGTGCTATTGCATCGGTTTATTTCAAGGTATTCCATTTCAGCTTCTTTGAAGCTTGTGCTGGCAGGAAAAAAAAAGGAGCAATTATAGGTCTTGGACTGGTTTTCCTCGAGGGGCTGTTGTCGAGTTGTATTTGTTGTTTACAGGAATTGCATTATTATGTGGAACTCTGCCATCTCCTACCAGACGTGTCATATCACTGGCTGTATATATGAGAATATGATGATGAATGTGTTCACTGATATGTAGTTTACCCTGGCAATGAGCCCAAGTTGCCTGGTAAGCTGTAGTTCGACCAGTCCGTGTAGAATCAGTGAATCATCTCCCCAGCTACACGCCATCAGCTTATATGGCTGTAACGCGTCTCTTACCTACTTAACCAACACAGGTTGCACAAAGCCTCTGGAATGATAGATGATGTGGAGAGAAAACATGGAGAGAAACTTCATGAATTCTCTGAAGAACAAGATGGTTTAGTGACTGGCATTCGGTGCAAAGCGTGGCAAACACAATGATACAGAGGGAATACTTATGAGATGGCAAACACAATACACCAATTTGAAACACAGAAGATGGCTCACAATCTTTTTTAAGACACCTTCCTCTGAAAATTACGCTAAAATAACACACCTCGTGTGGTAATCAAGTTGAGGATCTGAGAGCACATTTTCTTTGCTGGCAAGCTGAAGATCATGGCTCGTAACAAATGTACCAAAGCTGAATTCGCAGGTGTAGACCGGACAAGTTCAGCTCAACTGGTCATAGTGTGAGCCAAATACTACTATTAACTACCAGGTCCATGCATAATGCTAACGTGGTTCAGCAAACCAGGTAATCACTACAGGTTTTGTATTTCTAGCAAAAGAGATAATTTTTGCAGGTTCTCAATTTAGACAAACAGGATTGTTTCTAGAGGTTCACTTCAAAGTTGACAGTCGCATCCACCTGGACCAACAAATACGAAATTGGCATAGAAATGGCGCCACGGTGCTGCTACTTCTTCACCTTGGTTGCCGTCAAGCAACTTGGGATGCCTATGAAGGTGAAGCAAACAAACTCACCAGAATCTTACTTTTAATGCTCATCACTGCAAATACAAAACTATTACTTCTCAGCTAATTCAGAAGAGTCACTTCAGTATTGAAGTTGAGCAACTTATTCCAGAATCCAAGATGAATTATTTTAGCAATACCAGAAAAAAACATGGTATGGAAATAGAATGAGGAGAACTGGAATGAAGTACTGTTTGTACTGGAAGACTTATAGTGAACTATTAAGGTCTTTAACAGACAATGCCAGCTTAGGAAAAACAAATATTCAATGATTAATGCCTCCATCAAAATAAAAAAACTATTATGGAGTTACACCGTTACATGGTGTTCACTTGTATATGAGGGGCACAGGTAATATCGACATCTAAATTTGGAAATCAGAAGAATGGTTGATAATATGTCAAGGGATTGAAATAAACGAAACTCCCACGATAAATGCATCATATACACGGGATTAGGATCTGAAGCTAGATGACAGCTAATGAAAACAGGAGCAAAGGTTGGCTATAGAATAGGCTTATGGAACAAGAGGTAACTTGCTGGTTCCTCTCATATTATAAGATGTTTTGTAAAATGCACTTCATAAAAATATGCTCAAACCAAAAAACTCCGATGACAAAATAAGTGAAGAGAGACAAGAGATTGAAAGGGAATGAATGATTCTATTGATGTAACCCGCTCTATGTAATCAATCACCAATGCATTATCACCTAAATTATCTTCATAAAATCGGAATATAGGAAGCACTTTAGCATATACCATATCAAGTGCTTTAGTTCTACATGAAAGTTTCTCAGTCTAAGCAGCATTTCACGAGCGCCCATAAAAAACACAAATTCTATAACTTCCAAGCTAGCATAGAATTAACATTATAATTTCCTAGTATAGGATCGTCACTATGCTCACATTGATAAGTAAGGTGATCCATGGCTTCACATTCTGCACATACGAACTCATAGTTAACGTGTAAAAATAATGGATGCCTTCCAATTGTTCCAACATTTTCTTCACCATCTCATATTGTGTAGTCAAGATTGACAAACTTTTATCCTTCATCTCCTCCATTGCTTGTATCATCTATTCAACAAAAGTTATTTCGAAATACATGATTAATATATCTTGATAAATATTTTTTTATTTTCTAATTTCATATAAATAAGAGCATTAAGATAAATAAAAACAAACAGAAATAAACAATATACAAGTGGGAAGGCAATGACCAAGCGCTCCTCGGAAACAATGTGGTTGAGTTTCCTATATAAGCAACCGAGTTATTGTAGTACTTGCAGAAGCAAATATATTTTAGAATATCATACCTTTAAAGCTTTATAGAATGGAAACCACATAACCACACAACTACATTGTCAGTGCATTCGTGCTCGCACCCAAACCGGGGTTTGGGAATAACCTATTCTACAAGTTTCTAGGATAGCTGAAGTAAAGAGAGGTTTGAAGTAACTAACAAATAAGAACGAAAGTAGTACAAACTAAACTAAAACTCAAAGTACAAGAGAGAAAGCTAAACATGTTACGGGGGCTAGAATCACTGCTAGCATCTATAGAACATGATAAGGATGAGTTATATATTTGTGCATAGGCGGAGTCCAAAACAAGGGTGGTTTTCATATGCCTATGTACTCACACCCCTCACTACCAATTCTAGGGCTCCATAGTGTTTGGGTTCAGTGTAGAAAATCAAAAAAATTACTACGCGGCAAACCCCAAAAGCCCAAGATATATCTACTGGTAATGCAGTAACGGGAGGAGATATAGTATTCATACCTTTAAAGGCCAATCACGGTTAACGTACCGCGAGGAACATGGATGAAGAAGATGCCCCGACGCTGACCTTGGGGTCACGATGTCCTTGCATCTCCACGACAACTTCTAGCATCGAAAGCACGGTGCCGCTAGAGAGATTCACACACGTACGGTGATTGACGACGACCCCCGCTTCTCCCCGATCCAGGCAAGATTGCGGAAGTAGATCTCCCGGCTCTGAATCCCGTAGAGCGACGGCGCTCTGCGATGAAGAACTCCTCGCTCGCACAACCCTGACAAGAGGGCCGCGGTCGAGAGAGAGAGAGAGAGAGAGAGAGAGAGAGAGAGAGAGAGAGAGAGAGAGAGAGAGAGAGAGAGTAACTCCTTGTCTTTTAAGACACCCACTTATTTCTTATAACCTTGCGGTCCTCTAGAAATATCAAGTAACTCCTTTACTTGTCGAGATTCTGTAACAATTTTACTTTCTAATCTCAAGTGAAGTTTTAATTTTAGGATTTCTTGTAACCTTAGTTTACTATCACCTTCCTTGCAGTTCGTAGGTATGTCTCATTACAATCAATTCACATATATCTTTACACCATGTGCATGAGATATTAGTGAATCCTACTACTTTATGTAAAAGCATAATTGAAAACTACAATGATCAAATCATTGACTCCTTTTTCATTATAACATGAAGAGTCGCGTCCTGGAACATTTTTCCATTTGCGCTTCTCAATCATTCTGATGCATGGTCACAAACATTCATCATGCTCCTACTATTATTTCATAAACACCATTGTCGAGAAAGACATCTTCTCGAGAATGCACCAACCTTTTAGCAATACTAGCTTTGCCTTCTTTGGTTCTTGTCATGAAATTTGTCTTACAATTTTTTCAAGGACTCATTTGTTAATGCTTTGGTTTTATCACATAAAGACAAAAGCTTCCACGAATTCTAGATGGGTTACTTTATTCTAGATGAGTGTTTACTATTCACAATCAATGGTTTGTTAACAACGCTAGTATGAACTATTTGGTTTATTGCCAGATGTCTTTCCCACATTATGCCGACTAGGGAATTTTATAAATGTTCATGTATTATCAATTAGTTTCTTTTAATTTTAATAATTCAAACATAATCGAAAATAATATATGAACATAAATACAAATTATTCATAAAAGCAGAACAACTAACTTGTTACAAACTTGTATGAATAACCGTCACACGAAATGTAAGACACACTATAAAAAGGTTCATATTCCACCGATTACAATAATTATTCAAAACTGTGAACTATATGATAAATATTGAGGGAGAGTGTCGTCGGCCATCATCATCATGCTTGCCATCAACACGCAATGTCACCTCCTCTTCTGCAACCAATTCTCATGCAAAAGGACCTATTTTCATAAAATAGAATAAGTATCAGATACTTTAACACTGCAACAAGTGTTTGCAAGATTATAACATTTATTAACTTTTGAATATCATATATACCTTCGTTGTCGATGACTTCTCAAGCAATGGGCTCAACTTTCACACTTCTTGAGCGTGATATGAAATCGTGGAAATTGTAAGTTTCCAGTTCACCTCTCTTGATGCATCCCTTGACATACTCTTGGTATTTGAGGGGCAGCGATCGTATAAGTACCCCAATTGGCAAAGGCATCATCCATCCAATGATCCACAAAGAAAACCAACATCATATAGGAATCATGCATGCGTATCAGGTGGCTCTCCAGGCGGGTATTCTCCCCCATCTGTATAACAAGGAAATCTCCAACCATCTCGTGCCTCCATAGACGCACTTGGTCTTCGGACTACGATCGCACTAGATCCAGCATCTCATATGGATCAAGATCACCCATGAGTGGCTTTAGCTCATCAACCATCCCGTAGAACATAACCAAGTGGATGAATAGTGACATGTCACGGTGAAAATAGCGGTCAATCTGTGATACGTCGGAAACGTATCTATAATTTTTGATGCTCCAAGCTTGTTTACTATCTACTTTGCTTTGCTTTGTCCACACTTTGAGGTGTTTTTGTATGTTTTCTGGAACTAACCTATTAACAAGTTGCCACAGTGCCAGTTGCCTGTTTTCTTCTGTTTTTGGTTCCAGAAAGGCAGAAAATCAATATTCTCGGAATTGGACGGGACAAAAGCCAAAGCCAATATTTTACCGTGGGTAACACGAAGCCATAATACGAGACGGAGGAGGCTCACAAGGGGGCCACACCTCCTGTTCGCGCGGGTGGGCCCACCCCATGCCTGGGGGGGGGTGCAGCCTCTCTGGTGCCCCCTGCCTCGTCTCTTTGCCTATAAGAAGCCCCTGACGCAGAAACCGTAGGCACCCGATCAAAACTTCACGAAACCGTCTATAGACGCCGCCACCATCGTCCCTAGATCGGGGGGATCTGAAGCTCTTCCCGGCACCCTGCCGGAGGGGATATCATCCCGGAGGCTTTCTTCTTCATCATGCCAGCCTCAGGTATGAAGCGTGAGTAGTTCCACCTTGGACTACGGGTCCATGTAGTAGCTAGATGGTTGTATCTCCTTCTTTGTGCTTTCATGTATAGATCTTGTGAGCTCCGTTCATGATCAAGATCTAATCTATTTGTTATCATGCATGTTGTGTTTACGGGGATTCGATGGATATTGAGATTACTATGTCAGATTGATTAATGGTTTTGTCTATTTGATTCTATCATGTCTGTGTTGTTTGTGATCTTGCATGATCTCTGTTGTTAATAGCTATCTTAGCCAAGTAGTTACTAGTGACCCCAAGAGGGGGTATTTATGCTCGATAGTGGGTTCATGCCTCTAGATTCCAAGGGAAGTGACAGAAATCTCTTCGGTTGTAGATGTGCTGTTGCCACTAGGGAGAAAACAACGGTCTCCTGTTCATGGAACAAGTGGATTGTTTACCTTACACACTTTGCTTAAAATAGTTGTATGTTGCTTGCAACTTAATACTGGAGGGGGTTCGGATGATAACCTGAAGGTGGACTTCTAGTCATAGATGCAGTTGGATGGCGGTCTATGTATATTTTTGTATTGCCCAATCGAATCTCATAGGATCTTTTTGTATGGTATTGCATTGTTATGCCTTGCTCAGTCCTATCAATTGCCCTGCTGTAATTTGTTTACCCTGCATGCCATGTTTGTTTATCTAAGGAGAACACCACTAGTGAACTATGGACCCCGGTCCAATCTTTACCATTGATACATCTTCCACCGTTATTGTTTACTTGCTGCAAACCATCATCACCTTCCACACCATATAGTTAATCCTTTGTTACAGCAACCGGTGAGATTGACAACCTCACTGTTAGTTGGGGCAAAGTCTTGAGTTTGTGTTGTGCAGGTTTCCACGTTGCTTGCAACACCTTTGAGGCGTTTCCTTCCTCCTACTGGTTCGATAACCTCGGTTTCTTACTGAGGGAAAACTTGCTGCTGTGCTGCATCATACCTTGCTCTTGGGGTTTCCCAACGGGGCGTTCAACACACATCAAGACTTTCTGGCGCCGTTGCCGGGGAGGCTAAGGACGTCTTCACAAGGGGAGTCCTCCTCAACCTTTCTCTTTACTTTGTTTTTAGTTTGCTTAGTTTCTTTTGCTTGGTTTTGTTTGCCTATTTTTATCAAAAACTCAAAAAAAATAGTCTAGTTTGTTTTGCTTTCTTTTATCAAAAACACAAAAAGTTAGTTCCTGCTCTGCTGCTGCTACTATTTTTGGCTTGCCCCACTTTTGCCAAAATGAACTCTGCTGAGAACACCAAGTTGTGTGACTCCACTAGCACAAAAAACAATGATTTCCTTAGCACTCCTATTTCTCCACCTGCTCCTGATGCTACCTTTTATGAAATTAAGCCTGCTTTGTTGAATCTTGTGATGAGAGAGCAATTTTCTGGTGCTAGTTCTGATGATGCTGCTGCCCATCTCAATAGCTTTGTTGAACTTTGTGAGATGCAAAAGTATAAGGATGTAGATGAAGATATTATTAAGCTCAAGATGTTTCCTTTCTCCTTGATAGGAAAAGCTAAAGAATGATTGCTATCCTTGCCTATAAATAGTATTAATTCTTGGATTAAGTGCAAGAATGCTTTTATTGGAAAGTACTACCCTCCTGCTAAGATTATATCTATGAGAAGTGACATTATTAAATTTAAACAACTTGATAATGAACATGTTGCTCAAGCTTGGGAAAGAATGAAATCTTTGGTTAAGAATTGTCCCACTCATGGACTCACTGCTTGGATGATTATCCAGACTTTTTATGCAGGTTTGAACTTCTCTTCAAAAAACCTGTTGGATTCAGCTGCTGGAGGTACCTTTATGGGCATCACTTTGGGTGCTACAACAAAAATCCTTGATAATATGATGGTTAATTACTCTAAATGGCACACTGAGAGAGCTCCACATGGTAAGAAGGTAAATTCTGTTGAAGAAACCTCCTCTTTGAGTGATAAGATAGATGTTATTATGGCTATGCTTGTTAATGGGAAAGCTCCTTTAGATCCTAATAGTGTTCCCTTAGCCTCTTTGGTTGCTCAAGAAGAGCAAGTTGATGTGAACTTCAATAGAAACAACAATTTCAACAATAATGCCTATAGGAATAATTTTGGTGGTAACAACTATAGGCCTTATCCTCCTAATAATGGCAATTCCTATGAAAACTCCTACAACAATGCTAGAAGTGCCCCCTCTGAACTTGAAGTTATGCTCAAATAATTTATTAGTAAATAAACCTCTTTCAACCAGACTATGGAGGAAAAACTTTTAACTGTTGAGAAAAATATTTCCTCTTTGTCTGAAGCACAGTCCTCCTTGATTAATAAAATGGCTGCTAAACCTGAAACCATGGAAAGTACCTTTGCTGCCACTCATGTCATACAAGTTACTATTGATGAAAATGTTAGACTGTTATCCCAACTTCATGCTAAGTGGGAAAGGGAAGCTGAAATTGATAGAAACAATAGTGTGTGCACCATCACCACTAAACCACAAGAAGTCTCTATTCCTCCTCCTACAATGCCTAAGCCTAATGAGTCTACTGCTAGTGATGCTAAGTTTGATTTTGATATAGATGGTTGCAATATTTCTGAAGTGATTTTGTTCCTGCAAAAACTTGCTAGAAGTCCTGATGCTAGTGATATGCATGTTGCTTTCACCAAACACATTACAAATGCTCTTGTTAAGATTAAGGAAGAGAAGTTAAAACACAAAGCTTATATTCCTAGGAAAGTAGAAGATAGTTGGGAACCCATTATTAATATGCAAGTGAATGACTTTCATCTCAAAGCTTCATGTGATTTTGGTTCTAGTGTCTCTATTATGCCTAGGAAGATTTATGAAATGCTTGATTTGCCACCTTTGGAAGATTGTTATTTGGATGTCCCACTTGATGATAATGCTAAGAAGAAACTCATGGGGAGTATTAATGATGTTCTCATTATGGTTAACAATGCTTATGTCCATGTTGATTTCTATGTTTTGGATGTTGAATACAATGCTTCTTGTCCTATACTTTGGGAAGACCTTTTCTTAGAACTCTTGGTGCCATCATTGATATAAAAGAAGGCACCATTAAATATTAATTTCCATTCAAGAAAGGTATTAAACACTTCCCTATGAGGAGAGAGAAGTTGCTTTTTGCTCCTTCTTTGAAAGCAAGGTTTGATGTTAATGCTTCTTCATTTGAAAATACTTGATTTCTTGCTTCTCGTGCCTAACTTAAAGGCGTTAAAGAAAAGTACTTGTTGGGAGATAACCCAAGAGTTTTCTTGAGTCTTGGAAGTTATTACTTCAGTAATGACCTATCATTATCCTTTTTGTTTGTTTTTTGTGCCAAGAATGACCTCTAATGAGAGGGAAGTAAGATTTGGGGAGTTCCTGTCCCGAAACAGATTTCTGTCCTCCACCATAAAAATTCGTGAGGAGTCTCTGTAAGTCGGTTTGATCTGAAAATTTACTAATAAATCTCCCAGTATATTAGCTAACTTTCGTTAGTTCAACACGTTTTGATTTGAGCAACAGAAGATTTTCTAAAAAATCGGTTTCTACCTATTGGTCTGTTTTGACAGATTTCTGCCATTATTTGCATTTGCTTCTTATTGATTCCTTTTTGAGTTCTCTTTTGGGGAATTGAGCTTTTTGAAGGAGTTGCTACAGTAGCTTGTGTTTTTAGTGAAAAGTTTTTATATTCCAAAGCTAAACCCAAAGGTCTATTATCTTTTGAATACACTAATGTTGCTAATGAAGATTGTGTGAAGTTTTGTATGAAGGAAAAATTTCAGGTGTAGAGAAAGAAAGATGTAATGAGATGAAGGATGGACAAAAGCTTAAGCTTGGGTATGCCACACCGGTGTCACCCCAAGAAATATCCAAGAGGTACAAGCGTCAAAGCTTGGGATGCCCAAGGCATCCCCTTTTTCATCAATAAAAAGCTCAGGTCTTTCTAGACACTTCGTTTTTATTGTTTCATGCACTGTTGTGTTGTTCTTGGAGCGTCTTAGTTTTTGTTTGGTTTGATTAGTTTGTTTAGTTTGCTTGAATAAAGTAGTTTGGACCCCCGTTCTCTCTATGTTGTTTCAAATAAGTTGATTGGTGTTGGAAAGGAGTAGAAAGTTCTTGCTTGAAAGTGCAAGAGGATCTTGCATTGACTGTGACTTAGACTTTAGCATAACATGCTAGGTGTTGTTTTTACCTTATGCTTAGTGATTATTGATGTAGCATGTCTTGTTCCAAACAATTGGGATTTCTTAGTGTGCCTTGAAAGAATCATGCGTTGTTTTAGCATACAAAAGCATAGTATTGTGGTATTCTCCTTTGATGCTTTGTTTGGGTTGACTTGGCACATGCTCACACCATGTTATGACTATGAACAAGTCACCATAGCCTCTATGATCATTTAGTCCTTGACTTGTAGTACCACTCTATGATTTGATTAGTAATGTTTTGTCGCTCTGCATGATTATGGCCATTATTGCTCTCTTAGTTGGTTGCTCCCAGTCTTTTGCTAGCCTCCACTTGTATGAGTAAGCTCTACTCATGCTTCCAACTCCCAAGAAACCAAGTTATTCCAAAGTTTCCACTATAAATTCCTATGCATGGTGTGTTACACCATTCCAAGTATATTCTTGTTTTTAGCTATCTTCCAATTAAAAAAGTATTTTGTTATGTGAAAACTTAGTGATTAAAGCCCTCACGAACTTGATGGCACACTTTATATTCATTTCCCCTAATAAACTTGAACCATTGTGTCATCTATGTTGTATATGCTTGCACTTATACGTTGGAATTAGCAGAACCATGCTGTCATGAGGAACGTTTTCAACATTGCACTTGTACTTTGTACACAGTTGATATCATGCTCTTTTGTTTATGGATGTCGCTGGTGTGAAATAAAGAGGGAGCTTGTAAGTCCATGGAGTTATGTATTTTATGTTAGAGAAACGCATGGGCCGCTATCCTAAGCCATGCCTAATCATGGTGGAAACTTGCAGCATCACCATAATCAGCATTCTATGAAGCATCCTCAATAAAAAGCTATACACATAGTAAATAAAAAGATCGCTGAGATGCTCATTGTCTGCTTGCCTTGTCATTTTGGTTATGGGATAGCTCGTGTACCATGTGCAAGGGGTACCCCGTTGGCGCTTCTCTATGATACACATGTACTTACTATGACAAGAACTTACAGGTGACTAAAGTTTAGTAGCATGGGGTGCGGCCCTCGTATTCAAGGGACATGAGATTGCCAACTTATACTTTGTCAAGCATATACTCCATAGTTTGTTCACTTTAACCTTAATCACTTCAAGATGCTTATGATAGGGGCAATGAGGGCTGAAAGCTAACAAGTACCATAATTTTTGGAAGCTCTTTTTGAAACTTGAAATCCATGCTTCCCTTTATGAAGGGCCCTTCTTCCATTATTATATTGAGTCTCCACCTTCTACCTTTAGGCACCATTAAGAGAGCATAGTTGTCATTCTTAGTTCTATGTGCAGTGTCCCAAAACTTATTGATTGATGCATATTGTTGATATTGCTTGTTCTTATGCTACTTGTATCTAGTTACTCTTATGAACTTTGAAGGTGTCCTATGCATCTATTTGCTACTCCATGAGGGACAAGCTGAATGTCACTATGCCATGTTTTCTGTATGTAAAACAAGCAAACGTTTTTCAATGCATGTTATTCATGATCTTTGTTTGTAGCCTTTCATGTTGCATGCATAGTTACTTTCTCTTATTGTTAGAACTCCATCCTTCATGCACATGTTTAGAGTTCTTTGATCCCATCTTTCAATGCTTGCAAATGGTTTGATCTTGGTTTTGATGGTGCATGTCACCTAAAAAATTATTCTTTTTATCACTTACCTACTCGAGGACGAGCATGAGTTAAGCTTGGGGATGCTTGATACGTCGAAAACGTATCTATAATTTTTGATGCTCCATGCTTGTTTACTATCTAGTTTGCTTTGCTTTGTCCACACTTTGAGGTGTTTTTATATGTTTTCTGGAACTAACTTATTAACAAGTTGCCACAGTGTCAGTTGCCTGTTTTCTTCTGTTTTTGGTTCCAGAAAGGCAGAAAATCAATATTCTCGGAATTGGACGGGACAAAAGCCAAAGTCAATATTTTACCGTGGGCAACATGAAGCCAGAATACGAGACGGAGGAGGCTCATCAGGGGGCCACACCCCCTGGCTGCACGGTTGGGCCCACCCCGCGCCTAGGGGGTGCAGCCGCCCTGGTGTCCCCCTGCCTCGCCTCTTCGCCTATAAGAAGCCCCCGATGCAGAAACCCTAGGCACCCGATCAAAACTCCACGAAACCGTCTGTAGCCATTGCCACCATCGTCCCTAGATTGGGGGGGATCTGAAGCTCTTCACGGCACCCTGCCGAAGGGGATATCATCCCGGAGGCTTTCTTCTTCATCATGCCAGCCTCCGGTATGAAGCGTGAGTAGTTCCACCTTGGACTACGGGTCCATGTAGTAGCTATATGGTTGTATCTCCTTCTTTGTGCTTTCATGTATAGATCTTGTGAGCTCCGTTCATGATCAAGATCTAATCTATTTATAATCATGCATGTTGTGTTTGCGGGGATTCGATGGATATTGAGATTACTATGTCAAATTGATTAATGGTTTTGACTATTTGATTCTATCATGTCTGTGTTGTTTGTGATCTTGCATGCTCTCCATTGTTAGTAGCTATCTTGGCCAAGTAGTTGCTAGTGATTCCAAGAGGGGGTATTTATGCTCGATAGTGGGTTCATGCCTCTAGTTTCCAAGGGAAGTGACAAAAATCTCTTCGGTTGTAGATGTGTTTTTGCCACTAGGGAGAAAACAACAGTCTCTTATTCATGGAACAAGTGGATTGTTTACCTTACACACTTTACTTAAAGTAGTTGTATGTTGCTTGCAACTTAATACTGGAGGGGGTTCGAATGATAACCTGAAGGTGGACTTCTAGTCATAGATGCAATTGGATGGCGGTCTATGTATATTGTTGTATTTCCCAATCGAATCTCATAGGATCTTTTTGTCTAGTATTGCATTGTTATGCCATGCTTAGTTCCTGTCAATTGCTCTACTATAATTTTTTTACCCTTCATGCCATGTTTTTTATCTAAGGAGAGCACCTCTAGTAAACTATGGACCCCGGTCCAATCTTTACCATTGATACATCTTCCACTGTTACCGTTTACTTACTGCAAACCATCATCACCTTCCACACCATACATTTAATGCTTTGTTACAGCAACCGGTGAGATTGACAACCTCACTGTTAGTTGGGGCAAAGTCTTGAGTTTGTGTTGTGCAGGTTACCACGTTGCTTGTAACACCTTTGAGGAGTTTCCTTCCTCCTATTGGTTCGATAACCTCGGTTTCTTACTGATGGAAAACTTGTTGTTGTGCTGCATCATACCTTGCTCTTGGGGTTTCCCAACGGGGCGTTCAACACACATCAATCCGTTGTTGTCGGGTCTCCATTCCGTCTTTTGGTGGCTCCAAATCCATACTGTAGCGTATGTAGTCTACCACGTCATGTTCGGCAAGGAGAGAGTTTAGACGCACTAGCCAAACTGGGAAGTCGTTGGATCCATCTAACTTGAGTTTCTGGACAACTACCCACTCATCAACACTGAAATAGGCTCTGCGGTGGGCCATGATCTACATTTAAAGTTTGCAATGGTTTTAGACTAACTTTATGAAAATATGAGTTCAAACAACTCCACTAAAAACATTATTCCTAACAAATGTCTTAGTGATTACACGATCATTATTCACTACATCACCCCCGATCATCACAGACAGTAACATAGTTGTAAAGGTGGACTGTCAACACCCGGATTTTTAATCCCAGATGCCTGTTATGCCATACATCGCAATCCCAGGATTACCATTTTTGCGAGACATAATAGATTTGGATACCACAGTACATCATCCATTACAAACCATACATAAGGTCTTACATAAATAAGGATCTCATGATCCAGTTCTTAATACAACTCAAGCAGCGGAATACGTAAAAGTAACGGTAGCGTAGGCGAAGCTCCATCTTCGGGGTCACAGGCAATGCTGACGATGGGAGATGATCCTAGTTGTCGTAACCTTCCTGGGGTCCATTCTCCAGGTACTCCTCTTCGTAGTCTGGCCATGGGAATAGCCAGGGACAAAGCCATGAGTACTCTTTAAGTACTCGCAAACTAAGACTAACAAGTGAAAGGGGTTTTTGTAATAGGACACTAAGCTCTAGGGTTGTTTTGCAAAAAGCCAGATTTACCTCTACTAAGTTCAGAAGCAAAAAATGCTAGTTGAAGTTTTATAACACCTAAGTGGGAACTTGTATTTCATATCACAACTCTGTTGTGGTCAAGTCAAAATCTCAATTCATTTCACAAGTCATTTTGAAAACATCTGACGGGGGAACAGTATGGCCACTCCAACTGTCCATAACCGTGGACGCGGCTATTCGAATAGTTTGACACTCTGCAGAGATTGTACACTTTCACCACAACATTCGATACATCCGTCAGGAACAAATCCTGAATTCACCATACTCAGTATGCGGATAATCAATCCTAACCTTTCAATTACACTCCCTAGTATAAGCACCTCTCCTGTGAGTTTGGCCTCCCAACCATGACCAACTGTCATCTTGGGTACTGCACATGTGGACAATCTTCACAAGGTAGCCTCAGCTCAGACCTTGGCCATGAGGGAACCAATACTAAGGTATATAATTTTCCAATCAAGCCCTACCCAATTCTCGGGTATTGTGGTTGTACGGTAAAATTGGAATGGTATCGCATTCAGACAACCATCAGTTTTATAAAGGGCTAAGGCTCATGCCTCAACATTTTTATCACCAAAATCATCTGGTGTTCGGAAACACATGTCAAAACATCTCAATAAAATGATCCATCATTCCAAGGTTTTCATAACCATTTTCACCAAGTATTCCCATCTAAAGTTGATTAAGTTTTATGCTTAGCACTAGCATCTACAAGTGGGGGTAAGTACTAATGAGGGGTGGTAAACTAGTGGAGTTCAACTAAGTTCAATCTCATGCCTTAGTATGACATAAAGATTATCTAGCTTAGGGCAAGTTTTATGCTCTTTATGCAACCTTCAATTATTTGTCTAGTATCTACAATTTACTCAAGTAAACTCTAGGTAAGAGCTTTGATAAAGAAATAAAGTATACATCTTGTAAGTAAAACTAGGATTGGTTGATCAAGTGGGTAGGATCATTTATGCTTAAGGCATATAGTTGGCATGGTAACAAGCAAGTATTTGCTTGCATAGGTCAACTTGATTAGTAAGGCTTGCTAAAGTAGAGTATCTTGCAAGTGTTAGCTTGCATCAATATCAGTATAAGATTGATAAATTGCAAGTGTTAGCTTGCCTTCTGCAGAGCAGTGTTTGAAGTTCTCCTCGGCTTCTTCTTCGTAGTATCCTCCTTCCTCCTCGTATCCTTGGTCGGTACTAGCGTCTATAAATAAATACGAGGTACACAATCACCAAACAATACTTAACTATTTTCAATCATCACACAAAAGGGTCCTATAGATGATCTAGCATCATCACTAACATTACAAGATTAAAGCTTGGTTCAATTTCTTTTAGTTTTAGAAAAGTAATTTCTACTCATTGAAAAACTACTTAAGATTTAATATTCTCCAAACCAAACATGGGATCATGTTGACACATGTCATCACCACACATTTCAGTACATGGGAATGTGATTTAAAGTGGTGTCACAATTTAATAAGGTTTAACCTTTTATTTTAATTAAATAAAGTGACTAGAAATGCCCATGTGGCATCCTTTTATTACTTGAACATTATTTCTGTAAGTAAACCCATATATTTTTATATATTCTGAAAGTTATGATCAATTGTGATTTTTGAGAGTTGGAATCAACTCAAAAGCTATTATGGTTTAAATTTTAAAAATGTTTGAATGCAGAAAAGTTTCTGCCTTGTTATTTTTACCAAGGTTGGTCGATAGATTCAAATGATTTGAATCCAATGGGCTTGGATTAAGCATTTCTAGACCTTTCTAACAAAATTGGTTTCATGAAATTTGGTTCACTGAATCGAGCTGGGTTGATTTTTGAAACTGGGTATAGAACTATGTTTGAATTAAAATGGAAAAAGTTAAATTCAAACGACTGGGCTGCGCGGGAACTGCTAATGGGACGGCCTGCTACGCACAGCGCTTACGCAGGCTGGTTAAGTTGCTGTCCCCACGCGTCAGTGAGACGGGGGTGCGAAGCGGTACGGGGCAACGTGGTGCGTTGGATCTAGTTCTAATCCAACGGATCTGGTTCATCGTCCACGTTGGGCAGCGCCGGCGAGACAGAACCCTAACGCGGCAGGTGGGGGTCGTCGGGGGATCACCGGGGCTCAGGCGAGGGTCGGCGATGCGGGCGAACGACAAAGTCGACGACGGCGAACCTCCTGGTACCGGCAACTTCTCCTGGGGCGGCTCCAATCGATGGCTCCCTTCTTCTCCAACAGCGGCGGGCTCCGGCCAAATTCCGGCGATGCGCTGCTCGCCTTGCTCCGGGAACGGGGTGGAACGATCAGTGAGGAGAGGGGAGTGAGATGCTGTGCTCAATTCGGCTGGGGGTGGCCTCTATTTATAGTGGCGATAGGGGACCGACGGGCGCAAGATGAGCTCGTCGTGGTCGACGGCACAGAGGGCTATCGGCGTGGGCGATGGTAGGGCGCGGTGCTGTGCTCCCTGGCGAAGCTCAACAACGTGGTGACGAGGCGTGGGGCGGTGCTGATCGATCGGAACACTGCGGTGCTCTGCGCGTGCCCGGCGGAAGTTTTTATGGTGCACAACGTGCGTGGTCCGTGCGGCGGCGAATGGGCGTGTCTGCGGGGTTGCTGGGACGGTGGTGATCACGTATGCATGCGGCGAGGGCGGCGCGCGGTCTGTGGGCGTCTGTCGAGAGTGGCGCATGGGGCGCGCTCTCGGCATGGTTGCAGAGAAGGTTGGCATGGTCTGTGCGTGTGGTCCAGGGGCTGGCATCGCTCACGGCTAGGACAGGGAGTGGCGGCGGGGTGCTGGCTTGCTCCCAGACATGTTGGCTAGGATTGGTGCTTCTCCTAGCTCGCTGTCGACATGTGGGTGGCAAGGTGAGGCTCGGCCTGCTCACCATTGATGACAATGGCCAGCTTATAGTGGTGCTAGAGATTAGTTTAGGTTGTTAGATGATCTACTAAGGCTAGTGGTGCCCAGAGAGGGAACAAGTTAGGCCAGAATCACTGCTCAAAATAGTGTTTGTGATTTTGTTGATTTGGATCTACAAGGTGTTTGATGAAATGGCCGCATGAATTCAAGTTTTGAATTTTGAAAAGATTTTTGGTGGGTGTGCTAGGCATGTGCTGGTGATTCCGTAGATGCTTGGGTTCTGAAAGTTGAGCTTGTTTGAGTGGTTTTTGAAAAAGTGGGATCTTCCCATATGATATAGATTCAATTTTAAACTGTCATTTAAACTATGCATTTGAATGTTTCTGGATGATCACAAGGTGGGCCTTTATACCTTGTTATGAGTACTATCAAGAGGTGCAAAGATCCAAACAAGTTTCTGTTAAGTTCTGAAAGTTAGAGATAGCCAAAGTAGGCATGGGAGTTAATTTGGCAAAAGTGACCATTCACTTAATTTGTTTGTTTTGATTTATTTGTCTTTGGGAAAAGTTTGGGAAATGTTTAGATGATGTTTATTTCACCTAAGAATCATTTTACAAGCAAAGAAACACACTAGCAAGGTAATTCAAAAGAATTCAAATTGGAATGCATACCCACATGCATGCTTTCATATTTTTATTTAGCAAAGTTTTTGTTAACCCTAATTTTGATGATTAGAGTTTGATGATTCTAGTTTAATATTTTTGGGATGTTACATGGACGCTATGCGTCAATCACATCATCCATGCGACTCGTGCTCGATCTTTAGATCATCCGTGTTTTGAGGCCATGTGCATATGCTAGGATCGCCAACTTTAACTTGTGTGTATTGCAATATAACCTTTCTTACACCCACTATATGTGAACGTAGGTATGTATGACACCCGATTGTCACAGAATGCCTCATACCGAAGAACTTTCTTTGGTGGTGCACACACAAGGGGAACACTATCATTGGAATTCAGTTGTTTAGGGATCATCTTCTTATGCTACCATCGAGTATCTAATACTAAGCACATAATAAGATAGACACAACAATCATACATCAAATGTAAGTGCGATGCGATATGGTCTTCGCGCTGTGATCTCCATATTGCGCCTCAGATCTGGTGCCAGGGGAACGGTGCTCCGGGGTCCGGCGCCTGGGTGCTGGCGCCTCCGGGTCTTGCGCCATGGCCCTGGTGCCTCTGAATTCATAGTCCACCATCACGATGATGACCGTTACTACCACTTAGCAAGAGAAAATAAACTACTTTACCTTGACTATCACCATATCACATCAGAACGCCCCTTGCAAAACAAAGTTAGATGCCTCTACTTTATCTTTTGCAACTTTTATTTGGCTGTATGGGATTTTGCATAAGAACCATTTCTAACCTACGAACTTCAACCACAACACCTGATTAAATGATTTTCTCTACTAACCCCCTCTCCGGGCCCTCCTTTATGAATGCTATATCAACTATTGAAAGAGAGACAGACACCCACAAGCCACTTATCCGATACAAGCCGTATGTTGAGCGTGGAACCAGTCTCACGTTAGAGTACACGTAAGGTCGATCCGGGCCGCTTCATCAATCAATACCGCGATATAAAGAAGTACATGTGGGAGGGTAACAATCATAAAGTCGACACCCACATGTCACAACTCGTGTGTTCTACCGTACTAGCATTACTACGCATAGATCGGCTCTGATACCACTGTTGGGGTTCGGTGCAGAAAATCAAAAAATTTACTACGCGGCATACCCCGGAAGCCCAAGATCTATCTACTGGTAATGTAGTAACGGGAGGAGATACAATATTCATACCTTTGAAGACCGAGCGCAATTAACGTACCGCGAGGAACGTGGATGAAGAAGACGCCCCGACGCTGACCTCGAGGTCATAATGTCCTTGCAGCTCCACGACAACTCCTAGCACCGAAAGCACGATGCTGCCAAAGGGAGTCACACATGTACAATGCTTGACGACGGCCCCCACTTTTACCTGATCCAAGGAAAAGTAATAAAATTGACGACCCCCGCTTTTACCTGATCCAAGGAAAAGTAATAAAATCCTAATTGAAAGACCATTTCCTATCCAGGTGATTTTGATGTTTGATAACAACACACTTATCGGTTTAATCGTGCGCTAAGTGTATCACAGGTTTTCTAGATTGTTGCACAAATATTGGCTTGCCTAGTTGCCCTTGCCAAAAGTCTCTGTGCCAACTGGTAGTACCGAAAAAATGACCGGTACTACTGCCCCTAGTACCGGTTGCATCAGTGCAAGGTGGGAAGGTCTAGCCTTTTCTCAGTACCACCCGATACCGCGGAGAGGCACTACCGCTCCAACCGGTAGTACCGCTTGTGTCAAGCGGTACTACTGCTTGGACACGGTATTACCGCTCGGCTGTACCGGGTATCCCTGAGGAAGTACCAGCCCTTTCCCCCTCGCTCAGTACCAACCGGTACTTGGGACCGGTACTACCGCCCTGGCCGGTAGTACCGCCTTAACCAGTAGTACCGCGTCTACTGACCGGTACTACCGCTTGGGGGTACTACCGCAAGGCAGTACCAGGCAAGTCTGACGCTGGCTCGACCAAGTGAAGCTCCTCCGGTACCTGGTCCGATACTTGATCGGTAGTATCGCTTGCAACCGGTACTACCGCTTGCAACCAGTACTACCGCTTGAGTACCGGTAGTACCGGTGCATTTAATGCTCCAACGGCCAGATTTCTCCAAGGGGTATAAATACCCATCCACCTGGGACAAACTTCTCATTTGCATTGAAGACCACTACCTCCATTAGAGCCACCAAATCTCCAAGATCTCTTCAATCCACCACCCAAAGCCTTTGATCTTTGGGGAATCGAAGGAGGAGGCCTTGATCTACTACTTCACCAAAAGAGATCTTCATTTTCCCCTCATTCACTTGAGGGCCCCTTGCTCTAGTGTTTTCTTGGAAACCCTAGTTCTAGTTTTGGTTCTTAGAAGCTTGTCTTTGATTGTCTTGACAGCTTGCTTGTATTTGGGAGCCTCCAATTAAGTTTTGGATGTGTGCCCCAAACTTGTAAAGGTGTCGGCTTCCACCTTGAAGGTTGCCGATATAGTGGAAGGTGGATCGAGCCCGTTGGGGTGAGATTCATCGGAGAACAAGGGAGGCCTCTCGTGGCGTTGGTGGTTTGAAACCACCCCCTCTCCAAATGTAGACGTACTTACCCTCAAAAGGAAGGAACTACAGGAAACAAATCCTTGTGTCTCCGCGTCCACCACTTTGGTTACTTCTATCCTTTACCGCACTTTACTTACTTGTTCTTGCTTAGTGTTGTGTTAGCTAGTGCTTATTTGTCATATAGGTAAATTCACCTTAGTTGCATTATCTAGAGAATTTACCTTATTGTCAAACCCTAATTTGAAAAAGAAGAAAATTTGAAGTAGCACCTATTCACCCCCCTCTAGGTGCCCATACGATCCTTTCAATTGGTATCAGAGCCTCGACTCTTTATTTGGGCTTTACCGCCTAAGAGAATATGGGTAGCCGCGAAGGGGATGGTGATGGTGAGCACACCACGGTGACCATGGAAGATCTCAAAAACTTGGAGACAAGATTGAGCTCTTCCTTGGTCAACAAAGTCAAGAAGATGCTTGAGCAACTTCTTAAAGACAAAGATGGCTCATCATCCCCTTCTTCTCAAGAGGATCCTCCATCCGTTTTACCTAAAGGGAATGCTCCGGTATCCCCGAGGGTATGATGGTTGAGGGTAAACAAGACAACACTAACTCCTCCACACAAAATGATGGTGGGAAGGGTGAGCACCGTGATTCATGGTACTCTCCCGACCCTCCAATCCCTCACCCTCATGTATACAATAGAGGTGACCCACCTAAGCTTGAAGAATCTGCTACTTTTGCTCAATGGCAATCTCTAATGAAAACTCATGTGCGTAGCTCTTGCATTGAACTATGGAACATCATAGAGCATGGACTCTTTATTGGGGATCCAAACAACTTGACAAGAAGAGAAGTTGTCAATAGTCAACTCAATGCCACTGCCTTTCACATGATTCAACAAGGATTGGGTACAAAGGATTACCCACACATTGAGCACTTTAGCATTGCCAAGGAAGCTTGGGATGCTCTCACGGTGTTGTTTGTTGGAAATGAGAGCATGAGGAGGAACCAGTATGATGCACTAAGCAATGAAGCCGAAGGCTTCTACATGATGGAAGGTGACAATCATGAAGACATGTACCGTAGGCTCAAGACCACCACCACCGCTTTTAGAAATGTGGGTGCCTCACATGTGGATGATGCATGGAAATAAAGAAATATGTGAGTGCACTCATGCCCTTTGAGCCCACCGAATTGAAGAGCCTACAAGGAAGACACAACTACCATCTCATGACCTCCAATGAAGTTATGCAAGAGATGGCCTCTTTCAAAGTTGCCGCCAAGAATGCCAAAGATGCTCGTACTTGTGCCCTTGGTATGAGCAATGTTGTCAATGTTGCTTTGAAGGCCAAAGTTGTGGATCATGGGGATGAAGATGATAGTGATGAAGGCCTCTCCATGGACCACCCCGATGAAGTCAAGATTGCTCATAGTCAATATATGGCCTTCTATGCAAAGAACTTTTGGAAGAACCCCGCCAAGGCCAAGATGGAAATGCAACGAAGAAGCAACCCAAATGGGAAAAGAGAAAATACCACTAGATTGAGAACTTGCTTCAATTGTGGTGACCGCTATCACTTTGTGGCGAGTTTCCCCTATGAGAAGAGAGAAGATCATGGGGGTAAGCTTGTGTTGAAGAAGACTCTCAAAGCACCTTACAAGAAACCCTTCATCAAGAAGAATCCCATCAACAAGAAGTCGGGAGAAATTGTCTTGATCACTCATGAAGAATACTCCTCCGACAATGAAGATGATGAAGATGAGGAAGAGGAAACCTCTAATGGTGTGGCGGATCTAGCCACTACTTCTACTCCGACATTCTCACTCTTTGATTCTCCAAATGAGAATTCCCCCATCAAGAACGTCACTTGCCTTATGGCAAGGGGAACGGAGGTATCCTCATCATCTCACTCCACTCTCTTATCTAATGATGAAATTGATGATGAGATGTCTCTTGATGTTAAAAGGGAATTAATTGCTTTTGATGAGTTTATGACTAACCTACAAGGGGATGCTAAGATACATTTTGGAAACATCTTAGATCAACTTTCCCACACACAAGAGCTCCTAGATGTAAGATGTAAACTCTGGCATGAACACATGGTTGAGCTAGAGGCTTTAAACAATGCTCTAGAAGAAGAACAAGAGACTAGGATGTCACTTGAATTAAAACTTGAAGGGCTTGATGAGGCCAATGAAATTATTGTTAATAAACTCATCAAAGAACGTGATCATGCTATTGCTAAATGCAAAAGGGCTAAAAAGGACAAGATTGAGTTTGGTGTGGTTCATGAAAAACTTGCCAAGAACTTTAGTTTGCTTGACAAGGCTCACAAGGCTTTGGAAAGTGAATTCTTGTCACTCACAAAGTCCAATGAAACGCTTCAAACTCAATTGGCCAATATTCCTTCACCTAGTAACTTCATTCCATCTAGTAGTACAACTATTCTTTAAGAAAATGCTAGGTTGAAGGGGGAGCTAGCCAAGGCCACATTTCCACAAGGCAACAAGTCCATTGATGATCTTTTGAGTAAGCAAAGGCCTAGTGGTGAAAAAGGGGGCATTGGTTTGTCTCCAAAACTAAGAAGAACAACAACAAGAAGAATAAGGCCAAGCCCGCACAAGAGACCAACAAGGCCATTGTGGATAGTAAGACCACAAGTGGTAAATCTATGTCTCATGATGACTTTGCGGGAAGTGCTAACCCTCACTATGTTCTAATGCGTGATTATTATGGTGATGTGTATGCACAATATGTTGGCCCATATGATGGTTACATTGCTTGGTATATTTGGGTTCCCAATACCCTTGTTGCTAACAAAAGAGGACCCATTGAAAATGGGTACCTAAAAATTAGCTTGATCTTTTGTAGACATATGCTTCCGGAGGGTCAAAGTGGATGCTTGATAGTGGTTGCACGAGTCATATGACCGGAAGCTCGTCTATTGTCAAGGACTTAAAGCCAAATGATGATCAAATCACCGTGACATATGCCGACAAGTCAAAGTCTAAGGTAATGGGTTTCGGCAAGGTAGTGGTTGCTCACGACATTACACTCGTGAACGTCATGCTTGTTGAGACCCTTGGATACAATTTACTTTCAGTCCATGCTCTTGGAAAGATGGGCTTTGCCGTCTTTATTGATGTTGATATTGTGGTCCTCTTGTGGAGCAAGTCTCTCAAGGTCGCTTTCATTGGGTACGTCGAGCATGACTTGTACGTGGTGGACTTTTCGGGGCAATCCACTACAAGTGCGATGTGCTTATTCAGAAAGGCTGATGTGGGTTGGTTATGGCATCACCGACTAGCCCATGTCAATATGATAACTTTGCAAAGTCTCCACAAGGAGGGCCATATTGTTGGACTAAAAGAAAATGTTTCCTTTGCCAAAGATCGTGTTTGCAGGGCATGTGTTCTAGGGAAGATGCATGATGCTCCTCACGAGCCTAAGAACCGCATCAAGTCAACCAAGATCTTGGAGCTCCTCCATATGGACCTCTTTGGTACTCCATCTCATGCAAGTCTTGGTGGGAAGAAATATTGTTTGCTGATTGTTTATGACTTTTCAAGATACTCGTGGGTATATTTGAAAGAACATGTTGGGCCCCCATGTGTGGTTTTGGTAATTAATGACAATCTTTATGGACTAATGTGTGTATTAAGTTATACTTGTAGGATTTGTCCATTGGCATCGCTTGGAGCATGTGTTGACTTCAAGGTCGATGAAATGCAAAGAAGATATGTTGTGCAAGCTCAATATGCGAGGTCGATGATGAGGAATTAAGAAAGGCGTTCTATCTTGAGAAGGGCAAGACCGTCTACATCGAGCTCAAGTGGAATGCTCAAGGAAAAGGTATAATCTTGATAGGTTTTCCCTTTTGCCGGTCTCTTGTTGTGTGTAGGAGACCGGGTTTAGGATAGATAACCGTACTATCAAGAGGGGCTCTCGAATGAGTAATTCGGTCACATCGTTCGGAGATAGCTCAAACCTTTGCATACTTGCATCATCATATTTGGTTGTTATTTGGTCTTATCCATGTGAGGATATAGATTTTGTGGTAATATCCATAACAAGCTCTTGTTCATCAAAATCGTATCTCCCGCATATATCTTGTTGTGATTTTGATCTTGGTGGTTTTCCGGTGTCTCACCTAGTGAGGTATCTCACATTATATTACTTGATACATTCTCACTTGGTGATAACCAACGCAATTGGAATCGGGTCAATCGGAGTCACCAATCAAAAGTTATTGACATTTGAATATTTGCTATTATTCGGTTTGAAAAAGAAAAAGGAAAAAATATTTTCTGGGCCGTCCGGTACTACCGGGCCCAGAACCGGACGAGCTTGTTTCAGCACGCTCCCTTCCTGGCCCATGCGGTAGTCCAGGCCGGCACTACCGACCCGTGCGGTACTACCGCCCCATGCGGCCGGTAGTACCGGGCCGCCCACTCCCTGGCCCAGCCTACTTCCTCTCCTGCGCTGCTCCCGCATGGCCTGCTTCCCACTGTCGCAGCCTCGCTCAGCCTCTCGCGCGCACTGCTCGCCCTGCCAAGCGGGCCGCTCGCGCGCGCTGCCGCTCGCTCCCCTGCGCGCTCGCACGCATTGGCGCCGCTGGGCCCGCTGCTGCCGCCCGCCTGCTGCTGCCCCGCCTCGCTCGCGCTGCTGAGCTAGCTGCCGCGCGCGTGCCTGCTGCCGCTCGCCCTGGCTGCGCGTGCGCTGGCTCCCGCCTGCCGCGTCGCTGCGCTCGCTCGCTGCCCCGACCTTCCTTCGCCCACGTGCGCTCGATTTGGTGCGCTATCTATTGCGTTGAATTTCCCCTTGCGCTGGTTGCGAGCGGTAGTACCGGTCTCAACCGGTACTACCGGTCCAGACAGAAAAACGCCCCAAACGGCTAGTTTTTCTGGGCCACTATTTATACCCTTTGCCCGTTTTCAGTTTAGCCAGCTTCTCTCTTATCTATTAGGCTAAACTTTGTCCACACTTGCTCTAGATCTTGAAGCTTGGCTAATCTTTTCCCTCCGATGATTCTTGCCCATATTTGAGTGGAAGAGAGAGGAGATCTAGACCCACGTTTTTACCTAACCGATTCATCTCTTTGTGAGTGCATCTTTGGGGATCTAGATTTTGGGGGATTTTGTGTCTCTCTTTGATTCCTCCTCTCTTGTTCCCCCGATAGCTTTAGTAGCTTTGTTGGAACTTGAGAGTGAGGGATTTGAGCATGTTTGTGGTGTTCTTGCCATTTGCATTTGGTGCATCGGTTTGAGTTCTCCTCAGAGGATTTGGTTTGAGTTGCTCATTGGAGCTTGTCCCTCTTGGGTTCTTGGAACCCTAGACGGTTTTGTGGCCTTGGTGGCATTTGTTGAGGCCTTTTGTGGCGTTTGTTGGGAGCCTCCAATTAAGTTGTGGAGAAGTGCCCCAACCTTGTGAGAGGTTCCGGTTGCCACCGACAAGTGCACCGATAGTGGAAGCGTGGATCGATCCCGTTGGGGTGAGATTCACCGGAGAATAAGGGAGGCTTTTTGTGGCGTTGGTGGTTTAATACCACCCTCTCTCCAAACGAGACGTACTCCATGTTGGGAGGAACTCGGTAAAATATCGGTGTCCCCGCGTGCCTCGGTTATCTCTATACCCGAGCTCTTTACTTATGCACTTTACATTGTGATAGCCTTCATGCTTGAAGTAATATATATCTTTCTATCACTTTGTTGCTTGTATTGCTTAGCATAAGTTGTTGGTGCACATAGGTGAACCTTAGTTGTTTCTAGGTTGTGCTTAACAAAGTAAACACTAGTTTTATTCCGCCTTTGTCGAGCCACTCTAGGAAAAGTTTTAATCGCCTATTCACCCCCCCTCTAGGCGACATCCGTATCCTTTCAATATTTCTTCAAGTTGAAGAGTGAGACCCAAAAGACCTTCATCGACTTCATCAACATGGTTCAACGTCAATACAATCTTCCTGTGTTGATTATAAGAAGTGACAACGGCACCGAGTTCAAGAACTACACCTTGAATGATTTCCTTAGTGATGAGGGGATAAAACATCAATATTTCGCTGCATACACCCCTCAACAAAATGGTGTGTCCGAAAGGAAGAACCGGACTCTTATTGAGATAGCTAGGACCATGTTGGCGGAGTTTAAATCTCCATACAACTTTTGGGCCGAAGCCATCTCCACCGATTTCCATGCTTCAAACCGGCTCTACCTCCGCAAAGAAATCAACAAGACTCCATATGAAATACTTACCGGTAACAAGCCCAACATATCTTACTTCCGGGTGTTTGGTTGTAAGTGTTTCTATCTCATAAAAGGTGTTTGTTTGTCCAAATTCGAGTCCAAAGCATTAGAGGGTATTTTTGTTGGCTATGGTCTCGAATCTCACACTTATAGAATCTATGATAAGCTCCCTGGAGCCGTCATAGAATCTTGTAGTGTGACCTTCGAAGAATATGATGGTCCCCAAGGGGGGCGTGTTGATGCTTGTGATGCCGATGATGAAATGCCTCAGGATGCCATAGGAAGAATGGGTGTGGGATATATCCGCCCCGTTGAGGAACCCCTTATGGCGGATCGATAAGAACTATGCTCCACTCAAGTGGAGCCCTCATCTTCACAACCTCAACATGCTCCATCCACCGAGGAGGGAAATGACTCAAGCCAAAGACAAGATGTGGACCCTCAACATATTGATCATAGTGACGACTCTATTCAAGAGGAGCTTGATTCATTATCCAAGATGTCAAGTGGTGCCAAGTCAATTGTTCAAGGAAGATCCGTACAAACTACCTTGAGACAAGCTCAAATTGATGCTAGAAGAGCACTTGATCAAGATCAAGGTCAATCTTTGCTCTCAATGAAGAGAATGATTTCGGTAATGATCAAGGTCAAGTTGATGGTCAAGACGAGGACCAAAATGATGAAGAGGGTCCTCCAAGAAATAACACGGAGATCCACGCTCGTCGCGAAGCTAGAAAGGAGAGAATGTTGGAATTAAGAGATCACTCTCTACAAAATGTGGTTGGTGACCTAAGGAAAGGCATTTCCACAAGAGCATAATTGAAGAGGTTCAGTGAACACCAAGCACACATCTCCATGATTGAACCAAAGAAAGTGTGGGAAGCCCTCGAAGATTCGGATTGGTTGGAAGCTATGCACAAAGAGCTCAACAACTTTGAGAGAAACAAAGTATGGAAGTTAGTTGAGAAGCCAAAGGAGTGCCGCAATGTTATTGGCACGAAGTGGATATTCAAGAACAAGCAGATGAGCATGGAATTATTTTAAGGAACAAGGCTAGATTGGTTGCACAAGGGTTCTCTCAAATTGAAGGCATTGACTATGGAGAGACTTATGCACCCGTGGCTCGCCTTGAGTCCATCTGTATCCTTCTTGCTTATGCAGCACATCATAACTTTAAGTTGCAACAAATGGATGTGGAAAGTGCATTTCTTTATGGTCCATTAAATGAATTGGTATATGTAAAGCAACCCCCGAGATTTGAGGATCCCAACTTCCCAAACCATGTCTACAAACTTGATAAGGCTCTCTATGGTCTCAAGCAAGCCTTACACACGTGGTATGAGCACCTTAGAGAGTTGTTGTTTGATCGTGGATTTGAGGTTGGGAAAATCGATCCCACTCTTTTTACTAAGAAGGTCAATGGGGAGCTTTTTGTATGCCAAATATATGTAGATGATATTATCTTTGGCTCATCTAACAAAGCTTTTAATGATGAATTCTCAAAGCTTATGACTAGTAGGTTCCGGATGTCTTTGATGGGGGAGTTGAGAGTATTTCTTGGTTTTGAGATCAAGCAAGTTAGAGGAGGGACATTCTTCAATCAAGCCAAGTATACTCAAGATATGCTCAAGAGATTCAAAATGCAAGATTTAAATGGAGCTCCTACTCCCATGGCTACAAAGACTCATCTAGAACAACATCCAAATGGTAAAGATGTGGATCAAAAGGTATACCGGTCTATGATTGGTTCTTTGCTTTACCTTTGTGCATCTATACCCGATATTGTGTTGAGTGTAGGTGTGTGTGCACGATATCAAGCGGCTCCTAAAGAAAGCCATTTGATGGCGGTCAAGAGAATCTTTCGATATTTGGTTCATACCCCATTTTATGGTCTTTGGTATCCTCGAGGGTCAACATTTGCTCTTTGTGGATACAGGGATTCGGATTGGGCGGGTGATAAGGATGATAGAAAATCAACATCCGGGGCTTGCTAATTCCTTGGTAGGTCCTTGGTATATTGGTCTTCTAAGAAGCAAAATTGTATATCTCTCTCCACCGCCGAAGCCGAGTATGTGGCAGCTGCTAGTGCTTGCACCCAATTGCTATGGATGAGACAAAATTTAAAAGAATACGGTGTCCATTATGACAAAGTGCCTCTTCTATGTGACAATGAAAGTTCCATCAAGATTGCCTACAATCCGGTGGATCACACAAGGACAAAGCATATTGAGATTCGCCATCACTTCATTAGAGATCATGTTGCTCGTGGTGATATTGATCTATCATATGTGTCAACCAAAGATCAACTTGCCGATATCTTCACGAATCCACTTGATGAAGCAAGGTTTTTCTATTTGAGGAATGAACTAAATATCGTAGATTCAAGGAGCTTGACTTGATCATCTTGGATTCTTACCTATGATTTGAACCATATTTGGTTTAGGTGTAGGCATGGATAGGGGGAGTTGCGTTCCTAATTGATTCGACTATCCCTCCCCCATTATGCCCAAAGCAATCAAAATCATTCCTCTTAATATCATTTTGTGATATGCGAGCTTAAATGATGAGTTTCGGTAATGGACCCAAGATATATCTTCGTGGTGCCAAGCCGAGTATACTCATATATGGTGGCCAAGGCCACCGCCCTCTCTCACTCGAGAGGTGTGCGTTTACTCGTGTTTGTCATCCTTTGAGTTTTTGTTGATCTTAGTCTCATGCACTCTACTTTGGTTTCGGCATATTTATCTCGATTTTCAGAGTGCATGTGCTTCATAGTGCGACTATCTTAACCCAAGCCTTTCTACTCCCTCGAAAAACCCTCTTCCAATCCGCACAAGAATCCCTCATTTTCTCTAGCTATGGAATCTGGTGGGACCGGTACTACCGGTTATATGTGCGGTACTACCGGACCTGGGTGGTTCCCAGGTCGATTCCTGGAAACTGCTCCAGGAGCGGTACTACCGCCCTAATGCCCGGTACTACAGGTCACCGGTCCTACTGGTTGTTGACCGGTACTACCGCTTGCAAGCGATACTACTGCTTTAGTAACCGGTACTATCGGTCGGCGTTTTCTGGTATATATTGGTTGCGTGTGGGGAGGAACCCTTCAGTGCCCTATTCTTCCCTACGCCCTCCACACAAACCATCGCCGCCGCCGGAGCCCGTGACGCCGCCGGAGCTTCGCCGCGTCCGCTCCTCCCCAGATCCTCTTTGGATTCGGATTCCTTGCGGGCTCCCACTCCTTCTCCACTGCCATGCATCCCGGTACAACCGCCCCCATCTCTCTCACTCTTGTTTTCTTTGTTGGATCTAGGTTTTTGCTTAGATTCTTGAAGAAAGTAGCATGCTTTGGGGTTGTACCGCCATACATTCATAGTTACATGGTAGAATCTATGTTTTATAGATTGTTGAGGCCAATTTGGACCGCGATCTACCGTTGATGTGCCCGTATCGCTCGACCAATAGTACCGTAAAATTTTCCGGTACTACCGCTCGCAAGAGGTACTACCGGTTGCCAGGTCCGGTAGTCCCGGTCCCAACTGTCCTCAACATGTTTACTAAATCATGGATTCTTCGTTGTTCCTTGTTGATTCTTGTGCCCTTACCCCCTGCTGTTCTCCCTCTTGCTATCACAGATGTAGATGGTTCTAGGGGTGTGCGTAAGCGCTCCAAAGCAAGCCATGAGATTGTTGAGGAAGAGACGGAGTCCGAGGAAGAAGTTTTGCCTCAGCCTAGACGTCGTGCAAAGATGCCTACTATTCGAGGTGGCCGTGGGGGTCGTGAGGGGGTCACCAAGCGCTCTACGGGGCGTGGCAGCGCTCCCCCTTCTCGCCCCTTCCTCGGGGCGCACCAAGAGTTGCAGCTTAGGGCCATCAGGGCCAAAGAAACTGTCTGACATTTCTGAGTCTGAGTTCCGGTCTCTGAGGATTGACAATGCGTGTGCTGGCAACCATGATGAGAGCATGGAAGACAGTCTGTTTTATAATGATTTCCAAGAGAGCGTCTATCATGAGGTTCTTATGACAAATATCCAGATGGTTGTGCCTCAGCTATGGATTGATATGGAACACATCAACAAGAACCTTGATTATTTTGCTGAAGATAAGGAAATCTGCTCTAACCCTGGCTTGTTCCTTATCATGGAGTTCCAGCATGACTGCGAGCCTCTCCTCATTGCTCAGTTTTATGCCACTGCTCATTTCCACACTGGCATCTTTCTAAAGATCACTTGGATGACTCAAGGTGCAGTCAAGGAAGCCACTCTTGCTGAGTTTGCTGCAATTCTGGGGTATGAAGATCGTGGCCGTGATACCCCTTGTGGTTTCCGCTGCCACTTGCGCGATCACCCCTCCAAGAAGGATGTCCTTACACCTCTGTATATCCAGGGCCCCGGGGTAGCTGGCAAGATCAAGGATCTTCTCCCCACATATGATATTCTCCATCGCATCTTCCGTGAGACTATTGCTCCTCGTGCGGGCAACAAAGATGAGATTCATGGTTTTTCTATTGATTTGTTGTTCAACACCTTCCTCAACCGCGACTCGGGCACCGCTCTTGATGTGACGGATTATATATGGAATGAGATGGTTGTTGTTGCTCACTCTCGGAGGGTTCCGCCATTTGCTCCCTACATCATGGCTCTTAATGTTTCCAAGTGCCCTCCCATTGCTAGGACCCTATCCACTCGTCCTCTCATTGTGCACCGGTCCAAGGCACTCAAGATCAAGAAGCATGCTAAACCCCGCGTTGTGGAGGAAGAGGATGAAGAGGATGACTTTGAGGATACTGACAGTGGTCGTGATACAGATTATGTTGTCTCCCGTCGCAAGAATGCCAAGCCCTCTTGGCCAAGAGGATGGAGGCCAAGCTCAAGAAGATTTTCTGCTTCCAAGTTGACAACCAAAAGTGCATGTATGAGTCTCATGTGTATGCCAAGAAAGCTAGTGCTCGGCAGAAGGACATGATGGCAACTCAAGGACTGACCGTTTCCGAGGGGTCCGAGACCAACATCACCCCTGAAGACCAATGGATCTCTCAGCATAGTCATTGGGATGATGATGTCTCTTCCTCACACCGCGCTCCACCCCACTATGAGGAGGACTTTGATGATGAGGAGGAGGATTGACTGTCGGGACCTTAGTCTTGCACTTGTCCCCTTTTTGGCGTCTTGATGCCAAAGGGGGAGAATTTGCACCTTAGGCACGGGTGTTGCATGGGAAGTCACAAGCTTGTTCTTCCTTTGATCCTTTTATTGCTTGTGAACTTTGATTTCCTCCTACTTATGTGTGAACTTCTATTTTATGTGTGAACTCTATGTATTTGTTGAGACTATGTGGTTTATGTCATGGACCCATCTTGTGATGATATGCGTCATCCATTGTCAATATATTTATCATCAAAAGTTATTGTGCAAAGGTATGGTTTCAAATGCTAGTATCTATTTGTGCACCTGTGTTGGGTTTGTAAACTAGAGGGGGAGGTTTGGTTCTACTCATCCAGAGGGAGCCCCGTCTCTATTTTACAAATTCCATGAGTATCTTCATAAAATCATCTTGCAAAGGTGTGTTGTCATCAAACACCAAAAAGGGGGAGACTGAAAGAGCATTTCCTATCCTGGTGATTTTGATGTTTGATAACAACACACTTATCGATTTAATCGTGCGCTAAGTGTATCACAGGTTTTCTAGATTGTGGCACAAATATTGCCTTGCCTAGTTGCCCTTGCCAAAAGTCTCTGTGCCAACCGGTAGTACCAGAAAAATGACCGGTACTACCGCTTGGCACCGGTACTACCGCTTGGCACTGGTACTACTGCCCCTAGTACCGGTTGCATCAGTGCAAGGTGGGAAGGTCTAGCCTTTTCTCAGTACCACCCGGTACCACAGAGCGGCACTACCGCTCCAACCGGTAGTACCGCTTGTGTCAAGCGGTACTACCGCTTGGACACGGTAGTACCTGTCGGCTGTACCGGGCAGCCCTGAGGAAGGACCAGCCCTCTCCCCCTCGCTCAGTACCAACCGGTACTTGGGACCGGTACTACCGCCCTGACCGGTAGTACCGCGTCTACTGACCGGTACTACCGCTTGGGGGTACTACCGCAAGTCAGTACCGGGCAAGTCTGACGCTGGCTCGACCAAGTGAAGCTCCTCCGGTACCTGGTCCAGTACTTGACCGGTAGTACCGCTTGCAACCGGTACTACCGCTTGAGTACCGGTAGTACCGGTGCATTTAATGCTCCAACGGCCAGATTTCTCCAAGGGATATTTATATAAATACCCCTCCACCTACCTTGGGACAAGTTCTCATTTGCATTGAAGACCACTACCTCCATTAGAGCCACCAAATCTCCAAGATCTCTTCAATCCATCACCCAAAGCCTTTGATCTTTGGGGAATCAAAGGAGGAGGCCTTGATCTTCTACTTCACCAAAAGAGATCTTCATTTCCCTCTCATTCACTTGAGGACCCCTTGCTCTAGTGTTTTCTTGGAAACCCTGGTTCTAGATTTGGTTCTTAGAAGCTTGTCTTTGATTGTCTTGACAACTTGCTTGTATTTGGGAGCCTCCAATTAAGTTGTGGATGTGTGCCCCAAACTTGTAAAGGTGCCGACTTCCACCTTGAAGGTTTCCGATATAGTGGAAGGTGGATCGAGCCCGTTGGGGTGAGATTCATCGGAGAACAAGGGAGGCCTCTCGTGGCGTTGGTGGTTTGAAACCACCCCCTCTCCAAACGTAGACGTACTTCCCCTCAAAAGGAAGGAACTACGGGAAACAAATCGTTGTGTCTCCGCGTCCACCACTTTGGTTACTTCTATCCTTTACCGCACTTTACTTACTTGTTCTTGCTTAGTGTTGTGTTAGCTAATTCTTATTTGTCATATAGGTAAATTCACCTTAGTTGCATTATCTAGAGAATTTACCTTATTGTCAAACCCTAATTTGAAAAAGAAGAAAATTTGAAGTAGCACCTATTCACCCCCTCTAGGTGCCCATACAATCCTTTCACTAATAAAGACTAATACTTGTGCAATACTCTCATGAAAATGAGTGGGAACAAGTAATCATGCATAATAGATATAATAACTGCTAGATAAATCATGAGATGAATGGTTTTATAAACATAAAGTATTCTTAAAACACTACATAAAATACACTCATCATTAATATTGTGCACAAAGGCATGATCATATTCTTTGGATCTTTAGATATTTAACTATGAAAGTGGAGTTGGTGGTCATAGTCTTTCATCTCATTTTCTATCCCCTCCTAAGGATCACCCCAACTTATTAGGTACCTTTAGATCTAATATTTTAGCCCCCCCCCCCACACACACACACACCACTCATTCCCGCAAAATATACCTCATTCGATTTAGCGATGCAAATAAAGGCAAGAAAGGAAGGATTTTTTAATTAGGAAGAAAAAACATGACCTGTAATTAGGGTTTTGTTTGGAAAGGAAATGAGCAATTAGAAAAGAAACAATGACTAAAAGAGATGTTTATTTTGGAGGAGAAACCAAGCATTTCTATACATACACATGGTGGTGTAAGTGTAAGGTTCTTCAAATGTCTTCACAAATCTCTTTTCTTCCTAAGCAGCATCTTGATATAATTTATTGTCTTTCAACAACGACACTATATCATTTTATTTTGAGAAACATAGTACAGACTCTCATGCTTACAAATACAAATACGTATAAACACTCACCCCGCAACGCTACACCTATTTAATGGGTACTCAATAAAACAGGGTGTTATGTGAATCATGCTCACAACAAGGAGGAGATGCAAGTCTAGTAAAAAAAAAGAAGAAGGTGCAAGTATATTTCATTAAGGGAAGTACTATGCATGGAGAATCATGACAGATAATTTCGAAAAAAAGAGCCGCTAAGCAGATGGATCTATGCCTAGCCTAACGAGATCTTTTCTGCCTTGCATGCTTGAGAACATCTCCACTAGCATTTCCAGAAGGGTCTTCTTAGATCCTTTTTGTCATACGTACGGTGAAATTTCGTCCAGTCGCATTCCTAGGCATGCAGTTTTCGTAGGATTTGGCCCAAAATACATCCGGGGTTTCCAAGTCGAACCCGTGGCGCCGAGAGTCGCTTGGGAATACCGGATAAAAAAAAGGATGGACCAACCCTGTCGGCGAGACAACCCATTCCCCACCACGATCCGGCTCTCCCGCGACACAGAGCCTTCTCCCAGTGGACTTTGAGATCAACGAGCACTACTTCAACAAGGGATATTATCCTGCAGATGACATTTTTTCAAGATAGACAACATTTGTGAAGACTATCTTAAGCCCCATGCTCACCAAGCATGCTTAGTTTGCTAAGGAACAGAAAGCTTGCAGTTGCAGGAAGCACGTGGATTGGGCATTTGGGATGCTCCAATAGAGGTTTGCAATTATTCGGTTCCCTGCTATGACCTCGTCGAAAGATTAGATGTGGGAAGTGATGAACTGTTGTGTGACGTTGCACAACATGATCATTGAGGATGAGCGGAAGCATCTAGTGGATTTGCTCGAGCAGGAGGAGCCATACTACAGACAGGGGCGTCTTGCAGAGCCTGATCACCAGGTGCCAACATCATGAACTGCCTTCATCGCCATGCGTCAGGAGATCCGAGACCCGGTAGTGCATCAATAGTTGCAGGATGATCTGGTGGAGCACATATGGATACGCAAAGGCAACACACATAGCGGTTATGCCAAACATGATCTGGCCGTACTATGCCGAACTATGTTGTGTTTCACTCTATGGCGAACTATGCTAAACTTTGTTGTGTTTAATTTTACGGAATTGCTAAGTCACAGCTAGCTGTGACGTAGCTTACGTCGCAGCTAGCTTGTGTGCGGTCCGATCGAGCTGCTTCAGGATTGGTGCATCATTGTTGTTGTTTTTGTCTATCACTGTTGATTTCTGTCAGGACGTTGTTTAACCTGCGCGATGGTTGCTGGCCCACTACCGATCCAATGTTGTTGCATGTGTCTTGTATGGGCCTTTTTGATGGTTCGTTGGGCTGCGTTTGTTTGTTGCCCACGCTGGTTTGTTGTCCAGTTTACAATTTGTTGCTGCTAGCTTTTTTTGTTTACAATGCTGGTACTGTTTACTGGCGAATTTTCTTCTCTTTTTTACATATATAAATAACTGTTTCTTATTTATAATTTGTCTCAAAATAGATTTATGTTTGTGATTGTATTGAATTAAAATTGAGAATAATTTTATGTAGTCAAATTTTTTTCATCCACATATTTTTTGGCTTTTGTTTCGATGGTGCCACTATGTCTTTCTTTTTTTATTGTTACGTAGTGATTGCTTATATGAGTTGCAGATTTTCATTTTTTTTATGAATCCAGGTTGGATTGGTGATTATCATATCATGTTCTTCTAGTACGTAATGAAGGGAAGAGGACGAAGGTTGATATTTTTTCCTCCCGATATGTGTACTGGTTTTTGTTTTTATCCAATTTATGGTATTTATATAAGCATTTTCACATGTTTTCCTACTTGATCTTTATTATTTTTGTTTTAATATTTAGCTTAGAAAACATGAGCAACGCAAGGAGCCCATGCAATGTATGTCATCAGCCATCCTGTATATGTGAAAGAGCTTCACGTAGTCTTCACGTAGTCTTTATAAGTTTTCTGCGAAAATGGTTGATGACGATTTTGATGATCCAGCCGTAAGTTTCCCTATTTTTAATATTACTTTTTATCTTTAATTTTTTATATATTATTTTTTGTTTATTTTAATTTATTGATTTTTGTATGTTTTTTCTTGTTATAGGTTGTGCCGTGTTGTTTTAATGACCATATAGGAATTTTATGTCCTAATAACTAGATGAAAGTGTTAGATGAAGTTATTAATCATGGGTTAGAGAACTGACACCCAAGAGTGATCACCACATCAATTTAGATAGGGTTGGCACAAAAATTCACAGTTGCGGGTCATATTGTAATTATTTGATTGAAGCTTTTGATATAGAACAAGAGGACATTGTTTCTTTTAAATATGTTACATGGAGAGAGTGTTTTGAATTTAAAGTTGCTTCGGTCAATAGTTATGGGAAGAATTGGGCTCGCTTTCCAAGTAAGTTATGTTATATGTATTTTTATGTCAGTGTTTATGATTTTGCTTTTAGTCCTTTTTTTAATGTTTTGAATTTTTTTTCCATTGTTTTAGAGGTTTTTGATATACCATACGGATGCGAGCCATATTTTTTCAACACACATTTTGATAATATTCGCGATGTTAACAGAACGGAAATGAATTGGATAGTTATTACCATGTTTAATCAGAAGATGAAGCTAGGGGCGATCATTTTGTTCCTAATTTTTATGTGTACAGGCTTGATGTTGAAGACATGTATCGTTTGGTTAGTTCTTTTTGTTTATTATTTCCAATTATCACTTTTAATTTTTGTATTTGATGTTTTTATGGGAAGTATCTATTGAGGTGTTCCCAACTACATTTGAAATCCTAGACAAAGGCGAAGAACGTTTTTGTGTGGGTGACAGAGTTGTGCTCGGATCATACAGGCCGTTGGAAATTGTTTTAGGTTCCGTTATAATTGGGCTGAAGTTTTAGCATTGCAAAATTTAAAAACAAATGATTTTATTGTTGCAATTGTTGCTGTAACACAAGGATACATCACACTTGATGTATACAAGTGCGAATGGAATTAGAACTTCATTTAGTGCTCGTGAAGAAAGCAGACAAATAATTTTCATTTTTTTAGGATGATTTAATATAACTGCAATTAATTTAGATCTAGTTCCATTTATTGTGTAAGTTTTCCATTTTTTTGTATAACTTTTTGAGTATGAATTACTATTTTTAATTACTAATTGGTGTACAAGGGGAAGATTGTTTATTGTGTTATGTCCATTGTACTTTATCTCTGTCTGTTTTTAACTTTATCTCGGTGGGAGATAGGTGGTGCTTGTAATGTCAGTTGCATTAGCACTTGAAATTGTCATTTTCTCATGGGTCAAGGAGAGGGTGTGGTAGTACAGTTGCAAGTAGGGTTGTAACCGGAAATGTTTTATTTATTGACACGAATTGCATGTTCACTTGAAGCTGGTTTTCTCGATGATATTAGGGGTGGGTGCTTGTAATGTGAGTTGTATCATCGCTTGAAACTATCCATGTTCTCACGAATCTAGGGGAGTACGGGATGGTACAGTTGCAAGTACGTTTGTAACTGGGAATCTTTGATTGTTCACATAAGTTACATGTCCACATGAAACTGATTTTCTCAGTAGGATTAGGGGTGGGTTCTTGTAATGTTAGTTGCATCATCACTTGAAATTGTCCTTTTTATCACGGGTCAAGCGGATGGTGGGATAGTACAGTTGCAAGTACGGTTGTAACTGTGAACCTTTGATTGTTCACAAGAGTTGCATGTCCACTTGAAATTGGTTTTTCTCGATGGGATTAGGGGTGGGTGATTTGTAATATGAGTTGCATCATAACTCAAAAATGTCTTTTTTCTCACGGGTAGTACAGTTGCAAGTAGGGTTGTAACTGGGAACCTTTGATTGTTCACACGAGTTACATGTCCACTTGAAACTGGATTTTCTCGGTAGGATTAGGGATGGGTGCTTGTAATGTGAGTTACATCGGCACTTGAAACTGTCTTTTTTCTCACGAATCAAGTGGAGCGCGGGGTGATACAGTTGCATGTAGGTTTGATTGTTCGCACAAGTTGCATGTCCACTTGAAACTGGTTTTTCTTGGTAGGATTAGGGGTAGGTGCTTGTAATGTGACTTGCATCAACACTTGAAGCTGTCCTTTTTCTCATGGTACTACACTTGCAAGTAGGTTGTAACTAGGAACATTTGATTGTTCACACGAGTTGCATGTCCACTTGAAACTGGTGTTTCTTAGTGGGATTAGGGTGGGTTCTTATAATATGAGTTGCATCAACACTTGAAAATGTCTTTGTAATGTGAGGTGCATCATCACTTGAAACTGTCTTTTGTCTCACGAGTCAAGGGGGAGAACGGGGTGGTACAATTGCAAATAGGGTTGTAACTAGGAACCTTTGATTGATGACACAAGTTGCATGTTGACTTGAAACTGGTTTTTCTTGGTAGGGTGGCTTCTTGTAATATGACTTGCATCAGCACTTGAAACTGTCCTTTTTCTCATGGGTACTACAGTTGCATATAGGGTTGTAACTAGGAACCTTTGATTTTTAACACGAGTTGCATGTCTACTTGAAACTGGGGTTTCTCGGTGGGATTAGAGGTGGATGCTTGTAGTGTGAGTTGCATCATCACTTGAAATTGTCCTTGTTCTCACGGATCAAGGGGAGGACAGGGTGGTACAGTTGCAAGTACGTTTGCAAGTAGGAACCTTTGATTGCTCAAATTGACCTATGAGTTACAAATGGATATGTAATTGAGGGATGCTTGATGTTTTTTTCAAATTCGATCAATGAGTTGCAACCGGACATGCAAGTGGGGGACGCTGGACCTTTAAAAAAAATTACCTACGAATTGCAACCATGCAACTGGGGAACACTAGACCTTTTTAACCTTTAACCATCCAGTTGCAAGTGCACTTGCAACTAAATTTTTTAGTTTAACGTAAATTTGATCTTTTCTTTTGATTTTCTTTTAAAAATTGATATGTGAGTTGCAACTTGATATGCAACTCGGATCGCTGGACAATTTTTCAACTTCAACCTATGAGTTGCAACCGAACATGCAAATGGGGGGCCTTTTTTCATTTTTTTTGACCTATGAGTTGCAACAAGACATGCAACTAGTGGACGCTGGACTTTTTAATCTTTAATCATTTAGTTGAAAGTGCGCTCACAACTCCATTTCTCAATTTGATTTAAATTTTATTTTGATTTAGTTTTACATATTGGCATGCGAGTTGAAGTTGGATTTGCAATTGGGGGACAATGTATCTTTTTTTCACACTTTGACCTATGAGTTGAAACAAGACATGCAAATTGGAGGAGTTGGACTTTTTTTCTTCATTTTTTGACCTATGAGTTGTAACAGAACGTATAGCCGGAGAACGCTATATCTTTTTAACCTTTAACTATCTAGTTGCAGGTGCGCTTGGAACTGAGTTTTCAAATTTAAATTAAATCTATCCTTTTTGATTATTTTTTTGCAAATTGACTTATAAGTTACAACTGGATATGCAACTGGGGACACTGGACCATTTTTTAAAAATTCATTCTATGAGTTGCAACCGAAGATGGGGACGTTAGATTTTTTTTTCTGGTTTTTGACGTATGAGTTACAACCGGACATACAAATGTGGGATGCTCGATATTTTCTAAATATCCGGTTGCATATGCGTTTATAACTGAGCTTTAAATTTTACTTAAAGTTAGATTTTTATTTGAATTTGTTTTTCAAAATTTGACCTATGAGTTGTACTTCCTCCGTCTTCAAATAGATGTCTTAGATTTATCAAAATTTGGATGAATCTAGACACTATTTAGTACATAGATTCATTTAATTTTTGACAAACTTGAGACATCTATTTTGAGACGAGAAAGTGGGAAGACGTCAGACATTTTTTAAAATTGAATATGTTAGTTGTGAGTTGCAACCGGACAAACTCTCACGTACACGATATGTTGATCTGTAGCCTAGGGACCAAAGTACATTTTCTCCCCATGTTTATTAGTATTGTAGTAGTACTATTATTATTTTTTGGTTCAAGAAGCAATCAAGAATATCGTTTCTTGAGGTTTCAGGTTACCGCGCACATGAACCCAGTATCTCTCTGGCCGTAGAGCAACACTGCCCATGAGAAAGGGCGTTGCAGCTAGCTCTGGCACGTACGTCAGATGCTGGCTGGGATCATGATCGACTAATCAATGTTTGAACGGAGTCAACGGCAACAAACAATGACCTTAAAACAAGAGACAACGGCCCAGCTAAAAAAATATCAACCTAACAAAGAAAATCTGCAGCCGAAGAAAATTGGACCGCAGGAAACGGCGATGACACCATTCGATTGTGACATATGTTACGTCACAGTCAGCTGTGACATAGAGACTCCCTTAATTTTATGCCGAACTATACCGGACATTGCCCTATATTCATATTTATGCCGAACTATGTAAATTTAAGAAGATTTTCTGCTTCCAAGTTGACAACCAAAAGTGCATGTATGAGGCTCATGTGTATGCCAAGAAAGCTAGTGCTCGGCAGAAGGACATGATGGCAGCTCAAGGACTGACCGTTTTCGAGGGGTCCGAGAACAACATCACCCCTGAAGACCAATGGATCTCTCAGCACAGTCATTGGGATGATGATGTCTCTTCCTCGCACCGCGCTCCACCCCACTATGAGGAGGACTTTGATGATGAGGAGGAGGATTGACTGTCGGGACGTTAGTCTTGCACTTGTCCCCTTTTGGCGTCTTGATGCCAAAGGGGGAGAAGTTGCACCTTAGGCACGGGTGTTGCATGGGAAGTCACAAGCTCGTTCTTCCTTTGATCCTTTTATTGCTTGTGAACTTTGATTTCCTCCTACTTACGTGTGAACTTATATTTTATGTGTGAACTCTATGTATTTGTTGAGACTATGTGGTTTATGTCATGGACCCATCTTGTGATGATATGCGTCATCCATTGTCAATATATTTATCATCAAAAGTTATTGTGCAAAAGTATGGTTTCAAATGCTAGTATCTATTCGTGCACCTGTGTTGGGTTTATAAACTAGAGGGGGAGGTTTGGTTCTACTCATCCAGAGGGAGCCCCGTCTCTATTTTACAAATTCCATGAGTATCTTCATAAAATCATCTTGCAAAGGTGTGTTGTCATCAAACACCAAAAAGGGGGAGACTGAAAGAGCATTTCCTATCCTGGTGATTTTGATGTTTGATAACAACACACTTATCGATTTAATCGTGCGCTAAGTGTATCACAGGTTTTCTAGATTGTGGCACAAATATTGCCTTGCCTAGTTGCCCTTGCCAAAAGTCTCTGTGCCAACCGGTAGTACCGGAAAAATGACCGGTACTACCGCTTGGCACCGGTACTACCGCTTGGCACCGGTACTACCGCCCCTAGTATCGGTTGCATCAGTGCAAGGTGGGAAGGTCTAGCCTTTTCTCAGTACCACCCGATACCGCAGAGCGGCACTACCGCTCCAACCGGTAGTACCACTTGTGTCAAGCGGTACTATCACTTGGACATGGTAGTACCGCTCGGCTGTACCGGGCAGCCCTGAGGAAGGACCAGCCCTTCCCCCCTCGCTCAGTACCAACCGGTACTTGGGACCGGTAGTACCACCCTGACTGATAGTACCGCGTCTACTGACCGTACTACCGCTTGGGGGTACTATCGCAAGGCAGTACCGGGCAAGTCTGACGCTGGCTCGACCAAGTGAAGCTACTCCGGTATCTGGTGCGGTACTTGACCGGTAGTACCGCTTGCAACCGGTACTACCGCTTGAGTATCGGTAGCACCAGTGCATTTAATGCTCCAACGGCCAGATTTCTCCAAGGGGTATAAATACCCCTCCACCTACCTTGGGACAAGTTCTCATTTGCATTGAAGACCACTACCTCCATTAGAGCCACCAAATCTTCAAGATCTCTTCAATCCACCACCCAAAGCCTTTGATCTTTGGGGAATCAAAGGAGGAGGCCTTGATCTACTACTTCACCAAAAGAGATCTTCATTCCCCCCTCATTCACTTGAGGACCCCTTGCTCTAGTGTTTTCTTAGAAACCCTGGTTCTAGATTTGGTTCTTACAAGCTTGTCTTTGATTGTCTTGACAACTTGCTTGTATTTGGGAGCCTCCAATTAAGTTGTGGATGTGTGCCCCAAACTTGTAAAGGTGCCGACTTCCACCTTGAAGGTTTCCGATATAGTGGAAGGTGGATCGAGCCCGTTGGGGTGAGATTCATCGGAGAACAAGGGAGGCCTCTCGTGGCGTTGGTGGTTTGAAACCACCCCCTCTCCAAACGTAGACGTACTTCCCCTCAAAAGGAAGGAACTACGGGAAACAAATCCTTGTGTCTCCGCGTCCACCACTTTGGTTACTTCTATCCTTTACCGCACTTTACTTACTTGTTCTTGCTTAGTGTTGTGTTAGCTAGTGCTTATTTGTCATATAGGTAAATTCACCTTAGTTGCATTATCTAGAGAATTTACCTTATTGTCAAACCCTAATTTGAAAAGAAGAAAATTTGAAGTAGCACCTATTCACCCCCTCTAGGTGCCCATACGATCCTTTCACTAATAAAGACTAATACTTGTGCAATACTCTCATGAAAATGAGTGGGAACAAGTAATCATGCATAATAGATATAATAACTGCTAGATAAATCATGAGATGAATGGTTTTATAAACATAAAGTATTCTTAAAACACTACATAAAATACACTCATCATTAATATTGTGCACAAAGGCATGATCATATTCTTTGGATCTTTAGATATTTAACTATGAAAGTGGAGTTGGTGGTCATAGTCTTTCATCTCATTTTCTATCCCCTCCTAAGGATCACCCCAACTTATTAGGTACCTTTAGATCTAATATTTTAGCCCCCCCCACACACACACACCACTCATTCCCGCAAAATATACCTCATTCGATTTAGCGATGCAAATAAAGGCAAGAAAGGAAGGATTTTTTAATTAGGAAGAAAAAACATGACCTGTAATTAGGGTTTTGTTTGGAAAGGAAATGAGCAATTAGAAAAGAAACAATGACTAAAAGAGATGTTTATTTTGGAGGAGAAACCAAGCATTTCTATACATACACATGGTGGTGTAAGTGTAAGGTTCTTCAAATGTCTTCACAAATCTCTTTTCTTCCTAAGCAGCATCTTGATATAATTTATTGTCTTTCAACAACGACACTATATCATTTTATTTTGAGAAACATAGTACAGACTCTCATGCTTACAAATACAAATACGTATAAACACTCACCCCGCAACGCTACACCTATTTAATGGGTACTCAATAAAACAGGGTGTTATGTGAATCATGCTCACAACAAGGAGGAGATGCAAGTCTAGTCAAAAAAAGAGAAGAAGGTGCAAGTATATTTCATTAAGGGAAGTACTATGCATGGAGAATCATGACAGATAATTTCGAAAAAAGAGCCGCTAAGCAGATGGATCTATGCCTAGCCTAAATAGATCTTTTTTGCCTTGCACGCTTGAGAACATCTCCACTAGCATTCCCAGAAGGGTCTTCTCAGGTCCTTTTTGTCATACGTACGGTGAAATTTCGTCCAGTCGCATTCCTAGGCATACAGTTTTCGCAGGATTTGGCCCAAAATACATCTGGGGTTTCCAAGTCGAACCCGTGGCGCCGAGAGTCGCTTGGGAATACCGGATGAAAAAAAAGGATGGACCAACCCTGTCGACGAGACAACCCATTCCCCACCGCGATTTGGCTCTCCCGCGACACAGAGCCTTCTCCCAGTGGACTTCGAGATCAACGAGCACTACTTCAACAAGGGATATTATCCTGCAGATGACATTTATTCAAGATAGACAACATTTGTGAAGACTATCTTAAGCCCCATGCTCACCAAGCATGCTTAGTTTGCTAAGGAACATATAGCTTGCAGTTGCAGGAAGCACGTGGATTGGGCATTTGGTATGCTCCAATAGAGGTTTGCAATTATTCGGTTCCCTGCTATGACCTGGTCGAAAGATTAGATGTGGGAAGTGATGAACTGTTGTGTGACGTTGCACAACATGATCATTGATGATGAGCGGAAGCATCTAGTGGATTTGCTCGAGCAGGAGGAGCCATACTACAGACACAGGGGCATCTTGCAGAGCCTGATCACCAGGTGTCAGCATCATAAACTTCTTTCATCGCCATGCGTCAGGAGATCCGAGACCCGGTAGTACATCAATAGTTGCAGGATGATATGGTGGAGCACATATGGATACACAAAGACAACACACATAGCAGTTATGCCAAACATGATCTGGCCGTACTATGCCGAACTATGTTGTGTTTCACTCTATGGCGAACTATGCTGAAATTTGTTGTGTTTAATTTTATGCCGAACTATACCGGACATTGCCCTATATTCATATTTATGTCGAACTATGTAAATTTAAGCTAAATTCGGGTGAAATGTCACCAATTTTGACTAAAAGAACTGTCTCAAAACCACGCCTAAAAACACAAACACGACCGGGAGACAGGATTTAGACCATGTACTATGTGTATTCGGTTCACACCAAAATGTTGTCAGAGTTTGATTCGGTAGAAGTAACCACTATGTGTCGAACCGGCTCAACCAGTAGCGGTGGGTCCCGTATGGAAAAAAAAGGAGAATTGATGGTCGACCCTATCCTTTCGCGCGGAGAGAACTTCCCAATCCAGAAATCCCCAATTCTCCTCTGCTCTTCGCGTCGTTCCTCCGCTCCTTCTGAGAAATTTAGCGGTGGATGAATTCGAGCTGCTCCGGCCACTTGCGGGTGAGGATGAGGTCGAGGCTGCGCCTGCAGCGCCCGCCCGGCGAGGAAGCACGACGACATGGCTCGGCGGCGCCCGCCCGGCGAGGCTGCGCGGTACCTGACCGTAGACGATGGCTGCGGGGCGCCCGCCCGGCGAGGAAGCACGACGACATGGCTCGGCGGCGCCCGCCCGGCGAGGCTGCGCGGTACCTGACCGTAGACGATGGCTGCGGGGCGCCCGTCCGGCGAGGCTGCACGGCGACATGGCTCCGCGGCGCCCAGCCGGCGAGGCTGCACAGCGCCCATCCGTCGATGCTGCACGGTGGATGACTCTGCGGCCGGGCACGACGTTGGTGGGAGGGACGGCGACTTCGACCACACTGACACCGCCAGGAAACAATATTTTATTGGTACAAGCCGAACCAAGTTGTTGGTTCGCTTCTTGTGTCAGAATGGATGAGTCGATGCTCCACTATGTATGCAGTCGATTCAAAAGGCCCTTTGAACCGCTTTAGGTACACATAGTACATGGTCCCAAAAGTTATATATATCAGACATTAAATAGCGTCGAGTTTCGCCCGGGAGTGCCGAACGAGTGGAGATGCTGTGGCCACCCTTCCGTCTCCTCCCAAGCCCACCGCTCCCGACCCACGATATTATCTCCCGATCAGGCTTGGTCAGCGTTGAGCGACGCGGGCACGCGGCCATAGCCCACGTGTGCACGCACAGGTGGACGCCCTCACGTGCGCGCAGCGTACTGTTCATGCGGGGGCACCCTTCCTGTGCAGCCATATCTCACAGTCCAAACCGAACTTTCGTCCAAGTAAACATCCAGCGGTAACTTTCGCGCGCGTGGGCGGACAGCCAGCAGCCAGTCCTCCACTCCACTGGTCTCAGAATCTTCGCTGGTGTCGCCGTTGGCTAGGCTGAATATTCATGGCCATTGGTCTGAATTGGCATGCCCCTCGTGGCCCGCCCGTGGAGCCCGTGGCCGCTGCCGTGTCGCATCTGTTGCCAAGAGCATTTTCTTGCTCGAACTGGAAAGTAACCAATTGGCTCTGCCCCGCCCGAATCGGGGGATGCAAGTGGCACCGACGCCGACGCCGACGCACGGTGGCTGCGGTCGGCACTGTGCGGTCGCCGAGGGGAGCGCGTCCACGTGAAGGCCCTCGTGCCCTGCACGCCCCTGTATATTCCTCAGTCCACGTCGAGCCTCATACAGTGCCGGCCGCGGGGATAACATGGAACATTGCAAAGAACAAATGTACTCCGTACGTCCCTATCAAATACTCCTACAGTACTAGATAACACATACATCGCCCAGCATCCTCACTTGCAACTCTGCTGCACGGCTGCCTATATAAGCACGGGCGTACCAGCAGCAGACAACCAACCCGGCCGCAGGTGAATCACCGCAAAGATCCAGCGTAGATACATACATAGCCAGAGCTCGATCCAGACCAGTCCGGAGATCGATCGACCGGAGATGGCGGCGGGCGGCGTGTGGGTGTTCAAGAACGGGGTGATGGAGCTGGAGCCGGAGGCGACGAGCAGGAAGGCGCTGGTGTACGTGCCGGCGAACGAGACGATGAGGTCGCTGCAGGCGCTGGAGCGGAGGCTGGGCGCGCTGGGGTGGGAGCGCTACTACGAGGACCGCGCCATCGTGCAGCTCCACAAGCGCGACGGCGGCGTCGACCTCATCTCCGTGCCCAGGGACTTCTCAAGGCTCCGCTCCACCCACATGTACGACGTCGTCGTCAAGAACCGCGACCACTTCAAGGTCGTCGACCTCTAGACGGACGGACGTCATCGCCCTGCGTAACTACTGCGTACCTCCCCGAAGATGATAGCTATCATCCGCACGTATAAGCTATTTATTCGCACACTCCGCCACTACTATCGGATACATATAAGTCGTACTACAAATAAACGTGTGTGTAGCGAGGTGTTTGTGTGATGTAACTATACTGTGTTTGTATGTACATGGCCTACATGGGAATATATGCCTGTGCTACCTTTTCTCTTTTCTAAACAACGCAAAACCTTTCTATTTCATTGATTGGCAAAATGCTGGGTTATTAAGCAATTTTAGGGAGTTTAATCAACGAAATTTCAGCACATATGCATTAGTAAACTTAACCATATGAATCAGACTAGCACATGTAACAGATATGATTACGGACGGACACAAATACTAGTGCGAACAAACAGATGAAAAACACATACGTGTTGCAAGACCTCAATGGATGTAGTTTTGCAGGTCTGTTCTTCCGGACGACTGCTAGTCGTCGAGATGGGGAAATCTATAGAGACGGAAAGCAAGTGAGCGCTAGATAGTTTCAGATTTGTTGTCTCTCCTCTGTATAGCCTAGGAGGTGAGCTCATTGAATCGCCACAAGGTGGAAGATGTAGACATGCATCAAGCATGCATATGCATGTTGACACATACCCAAACTGTTCATGCAACGTGCAAAATTTTAGTCTTCCATAAAACAAGTTTCTAACTCGAACTAATTCGCGGAAAGTGGCATGACACGCGTGCAGGCTAGACGAGACGGAGGAGTGCACACGGACTTCGTATCTTCTTGCTCACTTAGTGAGAGTGAAAGAGATAATATTATAAGTTGCTCCAACTCTCTTGTATAACTACCAACGTGGGATTAAACTTTTTCTCTCTCACAACTCTCAAGCTGCATAGTAGATGAGTCTTTGAGATTTTAAGATTAGTTAGCCTGCATGGGCTGGCCACATGGGGCCACAACCCATATAAACCCACAATCTCCCACCGGATCTCAGAGACACATATTATTGCACATTAGTTCTAAATTACCGTTTGATATACTTGGAGCTTGGTGAAGACTATTAAGTTGGAACTTCTACCTACACAATGAGCTATGTTTGACTACAACTGAACAATGGACCAAGCCTTGAATTGTCAGTCTTGTGTAGCAAGTTTCACTTAATGCTATTATCGATACTAGGATGCCATAGCCTACCCCTCGGGTGGAGTTTATAATCCATAATACTCCTCGACCTTTTGTGAAGCTACTATATATTCACTCAAATATCATACATTGTGACCACCGGTGTCGTAACTCATATATGTGTGTTTCTTTCAAGATCATATTGTAGGACAACGTCTTCGCTCACAAAGAGCTAGACAGAACATATTAAGATATAATCAACATGGCTAACAATAGGCTATGAGAGAACTGTATCTACAATAGAGTGAAAGTATTAAAAGATTCTGTTGTACCACTTTGAGAGATGTAATATTTGCGAAAACGTACTTCCATAAGTGTTATGTCAACGACTTCTATACTACAACATGCAATAATGTACTGGGACACCGCAATGAGTGTGCAACCCCCATGTGCTTAATAAAAAGAGAGGTCACACTTAAGATGATGATGGTGTTGATGAAGATCGATGTAGGGGCCTCCTTATCCTAAGCCTTCTTATCCTATCCCTTGGATGGTGTTGAAGATATGATGATGGAGGCAGCGTGGCAGTGGGGATCCACCTTGGGTCCATGTGGATAGGATGCGGTAGCTCCTAGGGTTCCCAAGTTTTTAAATAGGCATTTGTAGGTCGATTTGAGATTTCTTGAGAGTTCCCTTTGAATATGCCCTTCGTCAGTTCACAAAGAAGTTCACTTTGATGTCACAAACCCGTAGGAGGTCAGCACGGCGGCGCATACGTCCATCTTCGCCGTACATGTGCTCGTTATAGATTGTGGTTGTTTAGTATTTTGGGCATCATTTCCTTAGTCGCACTTCGATTGAGGTGTTCTTCAGCTCGTTGAATTCATATTGACTAGGGCTAAAACATCATGGCCTTGCACATTAATTTTTTTATGATAAAAATACACTTTTCCACACTCCAGATGGCTCATATCTGGTGCATGTAACTCCATATTGCATCCTCTTGGCTTCTTTCACCATGTTTTTCTCATAAATCCTCAATACACCTATACACCCACAAAAGCCAAGAAAATTAGTAAAATCTTAATAAAACTACAAGTTGAGATACTCTCATATGAAAATGATTGGGAACAAGTAATCATGTACAATGGACATAATAATTTCTAGATGGAGCATGAGATGGGTCGATTTATCCCACAAAAAAATTATGCTTAAAACATTATAAAAATCCACTCTTCAGTAGGGGTTGGTGACGTGAGCTAAATTTTAGATCCGGGGATCTACTTTGTGCATGTTCCCCTCTTTCTCTCTCACTTATTTTTCAGTAAAATCCTTTGAGATTTTGATTTGAGTTTGGTTGAGCACCAATCAATATCATGTTTGGTCAAAGAGACCTGCTTGTTTCTCTTAGAGGTTTGACATCTCCTACATAGTTAGGCGTCGACTATCTAAGCATCCGGTGCATGGATTTGCCATGACAAGGTGTGAAGGTTTGCATGTCACCTCAAGATCTTTCATTGGTGAGGCGGTAGACTTAGTTTTGGATTAGGGAAGGGGTGACCGAGGAAATATCCACATGAGACCGAACCTTATTCCCTCGCTCCCTCTCGTTCTCTCCCCTTTGAGAGTTCACCCCCGCTGCCCGGGTCCATCCGCCGTCCTCTCCGTCGGAATAGTCGGCCGGAGTTGGACTGGATCAGACGCCGAAGTAGATAGGTGTAGGATTTTCGGCTGTTTGCCGGCTGTGGGCTTCCTGTCCAGTAGTTGGAGACGCGAGGAGGGTTTGTGCAGCCAGATCCGATTCAATCGAGGTGTGCCTTTCATCGCCATGGAACTCCTTTGGCCAGAGGAAGTGTCGGAGGGATGAGTTACCGTCTCCCCCAATAAAGCTACTCGCGGTGTTCTTCTGAGGCGAGTGATGGTGCTTCCCTCGGCCGGCCATGGTGGCGAGGAGGGAGGCGCATCCTCGAGTGTTGTGGTGCCCTGGAACCACTCCCGGTCGGGCAAGGTGGCGAGGGGAGTGGGTTCCCGACGCCGCATCCTCTGCTTTACTGAGTTCTCCATCTTGGCCTCCAGTTACCCTCTTGGCCGGCCTTGGTGGCGAGTAGGAGAGGCAGGGGCGGGCGCATGTGCGGTTCCGATGCGGCTATCCTAGCGGCGGTGCAGGCACACAGTTGGAGTGGTTGACCTCGTCGTATTTTGGGAATCCGTGGGGGAGTTCCTCTTCGGCGACCGTCAATCGCCGCTTGTTCAATAATCCTGCTTCTGAGCATCGTTCTGGGGCCACTCTTCTCTGCCTGCCTCCTCCCACCCGTGGCAGGAGTGGGGAGTCGGACAGCGGGGCCGATTATCTTTTCTGGCGCCTGTAAAGAGTGTAGGTACCAGAATGCATGCTTGCTCTAGCTGTACCTAGATCACCATGCAGTTCTTGCCATGTTCGGGCGAAAGGCAGACATGAAGGTGCGGTGGTCTGGTCTTAATTTTCGATCCTCATGGTAGAAGAGTTCTGTTCTCGTGTAGTTTCAGGTGGCTATATTTGTCAGGCTGAAGCGCTAAGGTTGTATCGTGTGAAGTTTCAGGTTACAATCAATCATACATTTCGCCGTGCATTGTGGGCCTGGGATGTATGAATCAGTTTGCAGCTTCTGATGTGGAATTGCATTCAAACAACTGCAATGAATTAGACCAGTTGCAGTGATGCTGTTGCCACATGTTGCTTAGAGAAGTTTGTAAGAAGAAAGCTAAAAACTCGTGTGTGTTTTTAACTAAAACTTAAATTAAATTTTATAGTAAGAGCTATATTGGCCCTGTTGCTAGGGTTAGCACGGAAGACGTAATCTAAGGTTTGGCACTTCGGTTGGCTTCTGACTGAGGAATTCTATTCTGCCTACGCAGTTTGATGCACAGCTCAAATAGTATGCTGACTCTGACAGTAAGCAAAAAACACAACGGCTAACACAGATAAAAGTTGCGCATCCAGGGAATCGAACCCTGGTCAGTACCGTGGGAGGGTACTATGATACCACTACACCAGATGCGCTCATGTGTAAACGAAAGAAGTCATAGATTACATATAAAATAGGCAGTTCACACTTCCTTACAAAAACCAACAAATTAATGTAACCTCGCTTTCTCGAAACCTTATGGAAATCATCCCTTGGATCGAGATGAGAACCTTGTTGATACAAAATGACTAACCTACCAGTATATACTCTCCGATAGAGAACTTGGGCAACATGATAATGCAAGAAAAGATGAGCCATGCATGGTCTCTCGTCAGAACCACAAGAGCACAGAGCACACACATTTATGGCCAACGCAGCCCTTTCCAAAATGAGACGCGGTTATCTCCAGTTAAAATAAAGCTAGCATCGAGCTTTCTGCTCAATATGGAGAATCTAGAGAGATGTGGCATGGCACTGTTTACCTCCAGACAACCAATACCTTTTACTCGTACGTACAGCCCCATATGCAATTCGCAAGAGGCTCCATATATGTACAGTAAGTCAATGGATCAACAGACATTGCAGGCGAAACGGAAGATAACTGCTGCCTCCTAGCTAGGTATACACCACTACATCCGCAGCACACAACCGCACGACGTTAATATATTCCATTTTTGTTTCATACTCCTCCGAATAGAATACGATGATCTAGATTTATCTTTATTCGCATATATCTAGACGCGTCTCAAGTGAATGACGGAGTCACCATACAAAGCGGGACAGCCGATGGGCTTCATAGACCACAAGTCGATAAGCCTCCACACTACAACTTACGGTGCATGTTTATATCATTATAAAAATCCATGGCAAGGCTTAATATAGCCCAACAATTCTTATAATTGCAATACAGCCTAGTATATAGAACCTACCAAAATAAATGATGGCCTCTGGTTTGTAGGATTGAAACAAAAATGCAGGAACAAGGAAAAGTATGATTGAGATGCCATGTCATGTTTTCCTTTACCATCAATACCACAATATATTTATATTAGCAAACAGTAAATTGTGGAGATACTTAAACCATCTCTAGCGATTACAAAACAAAGTATAAAAGAAATCAAGTGAATCTCCAAGGTATGTAAAATCTTCTTCTTTTATAGCACAATCTTGTATTTTTCTGAAAACAGCCGAGTAAACATGACATAGATGTCAAATCACAAACCTATAATGCCAACAAGGTTCTTCGATACACTTAATTTCAGTCGCAATACCAAGGTTGCGTGCACACGCGCTGTCCACAATGGTTGGCCATACAATCGCAATTCATAATGGAATGGAACATATACCTATTTACATAACAAATTCTACGGTAGGTTGCAAATTGGGGGAATTCGTGCCTACTCGACATTTCACGAGTTATGAAAATGCAAGAAAAGGATACTAAATCTCGTCGTTAACTGAATTCAGAATCTTTCTATTCTGAATAAACAAATGATTCAAAATAAAGTAAAGGTAGACGGAACCTTATTTATGACAAGTTTCAAACTAGTAAAGTATATCCCTAGGATAAGAGTATATTCCATTTTTTACCCCAAGTTTGATATTTTTTACAGGAATTACCCTATTTACCAATTATTCATCCGTTTTACCTCATTTAATAAAAGTTGTGCCAGTTTTTATCCCTTTTATTATTCTACTTCCCTGTTTTATCGGCTTTGGATACTAAGGTATCATGTGAGAATGTAGCGATTGTTCCTCTTGCGGAAGACAACACCGCACGGTCGAGAAATGCCTGGCAGCAAGGTTCTGGGCTTTCCGCCGGGCAGAGCGAGCGCGCTGGTATCGTGCTTGCGATGTAATGACCAGCGGCAATGATGTCAAGAACTACATGTTTGGCGTTGGATCAAGTGACAACGAGGGAATTGCAGCAACATACTTTTGTTGGTGGTATATCAATCACATTACATCCCAATTTAGCTAGCATCCATGCCGTTCATTCTTTCATTCTCGGTCAATCTAACAAACGTACACGGCGACACGGGGGCGACGACATTGGCGAGTACTGGTCTGTGTGCTCTGTAGGGCGAGCTTACTTCCACCACAAAATTGATCAGACTATCTAGTTAGCTAGCTTTGTACATGTCGTGAGGTCTAGTAGGGAAGGGAATCCATCAACTTGATGTGAAGTCGCTAAACAAAAATCACGTGGCAAGTTCACACTTGCATTGTGGCACGCTACATGGACCTGGTTATTGGGTCAATCGTAGCAGAATATGTTAAAAAATTAGAAGGGGTAAAAATTGGCACAATTTTTGCTAAATGGGGTAAGCTGAATAAATGTATGCTAAATTGGGTAATTGGTGTCACAAATATTAAACTAGGGGGTAAAATATGGAATTTACTCCTAGGATAAAGAAGAAGAAAAGTGTGCTAAGGAAACTCGCAAGGAAAGTGCATTGGAGCAATCAACCAACATCGGCAAGAGTACCACCACCGGTATTCCAGTGAAAAGAAACCGAATAGCTGGTTGACGTCGCAAGGGAGTCAAAAGTAGAGGACGTAGTAGCCGAGACAAATATTATGAGTATAATTCTCCTAGCAGCAATCGTGAGAATAAATATAAAATCGAGATCTGAAAAACCATACCTATAAACTTTAATCTTACCATACCAACATTGACACCGGGAGATCTCGTCATTAAACGAAGGGTCAAAGATTACTTATTGCGGACGATTGCATGGCATGTTTGATCCTATAGAGAAATTGAAAACGAGGAAATGTGTAAGATCATCTCCACTCGTCTACCCAGGAGGCCGGTCTGGACGCCGAATTTCGGTCCGGACATCGAAAATTGGCCCAGTCACGTACCCAAGGATCTGTTTTTGTCCGGATTTCGGCGTGTTCTGGTCCGGCCTACTCAGGCCAAACCCAGGATCCTGGGTACGTCCTGGGAACGCCGGATGAAGCGAATTCACGAGTGGACCTGCCTAGTCATCATATATTCGCCCTTATTCATCCAAAGTTCGCCCAAATTTCGCTCATATTCGCCCAAAGTTCGCCCATATAGACCATATTCGTCCATGTAGACCATATTCGCCCAAAATTTGGGCATGTTCGCCCAAAGTTCATCTGTATCGCCCATATTCGTCCAAATTTCGCCCAAAGTTGTCCATATAGACCAGATTCTCCTAAACTTTTCCTAAAATTCGGGCATATTCGTCCAAAGTTGGTCTGTATCGACCATATTCGCCCAAATTTCGCCCTATAGACCAGATTCGCCCAAAGTTGCCCAAAATTCGGGCATATTTGCTCAAAGTTCGTATGTATCACCCATATTCGCCCAAAGTCCGCCCATAGTTCGTCCATATCGCCCATATTCGCCCAAAGTTCGTCTGTATCAACCATATTCGCCCAAAGTTCGCGCATATTCACCCAAAACCGCTTATATTCGCTCAAAGTTCGCCTAAAGTTTGGCGAAATTTGTTAAATTTTAGCCAAACACGGGAACTCGGCTGGGTACGCGAAGGAAAAACTGGGCGTACCCAGGCCGAAAACAAGCTTCGTCTGGCCAAAAAAAGTCCGGATTTCGATCTGGGTTCGTCCAACAAGTGGAGATGCTCTAAGAGAGTTCAAGTTAAGGCACATGAAAAATGCAAAGTTTACCGCGGGATTAGGGGTGTATACCATGGTTATTACCGAAACAAACACCAATAGTTATTACTGAAACTCACTAGCAAGCTCCTGAATTTCTGAGGTTGTATCATGTGAACTTTCAGATTACAATCAACCATACATTTCGCCGTGCATTGTGGGCCTGGGATGTACGAATCAGTTTGCTTCTGATGCGGAATGTTACATTCAAAAAACTGCAATGAATTAGACCAGTTGCAGTGATGTTGTTGCCACATGTTTCTTGGTGAAGTTTGTAAGAAGTAAGCTAAAAACTCGTGTGTGTTTTTAAATAAAACTTGAATTTTATAGTAAGATCTATTGGCCCTGTTGCTAGGGTTAGCACGGAAGACGGTAATCTAAGGTTTGGCAGTTCGGTAGGCTTCTGACTGAGGAATTCTGTTCTGCCTCGGTACAAAACCGTAAGCAGTTTGATGCACAGCTCGAATAGTATGCTGATACAGTCTGACTCTGACAATAAGCAAAAAACACAACGGCTAACACAGATAAAAACTGCGCATCCAGGGAATCGAACCCTGGTCAGTACCGTGGGAGGGTACTATGATACCACTACACCAGATGCGCTTATATGCATTCAGCTGAAGTCATTACTTACATATTGAAATGTCAGTTCACTCTCCTTACTACCAACAAATTAATGTAACCTCACTTTCTCGAAATCATCCATCGTATCCAGATGAGAGAACCTTGTCGATACAAAATGACTATCAAGAGGACAATATATTGAAAGGAGAACCATGTGTAAATCGTTGGCCGCAGATGATCGCACTGTTAAAGGCTAGATTTTCAATGAAAAAAGACAAAAAAAAAGCTCTACCCTTCCACAGATGAACCACACAAGCACGGAGCACACACATTTACGGCCAACGTAGCCCTTTCCACTATGGGAGGCGCTTATCTCTTCTACTCCCTCCGTCTCAAAATAGATGTCTTGAATAAATCTAGACACTATTTAGTATATATATCATTTAAATTTTAAAAAACCTAAGATCTATTTTGAGACGAAGGGAGTAGTTAAAATACAGTAGTAGCAGAGTAGCTCTCAGCTGGCACGGTCACGGTGCACCCAGTTGACATATAAAGCTAGCTTTGAGCTTTCTGCTCTGTATGGAGAATCTAGCTAGAGAGATGTGGCATGGCATTATTTACCTCCAGACAAACTGGCAAGAGGCTCCAATATATACAACCAAGACCTTTACAGCCATATATGCAACAATGATATTCGCAGCAGACGCCGCCGATAAGTCGGATATCGATCGATAAAAGTGCATGCATGTATGCGTGCAGCTTGGCCACGTACTGTTACTGGCAGCCATGCATGTACAGTAACGGAATGAATAAATCGGACAAACAGAAGCAAAACCCAAGATAACTGCCTCACATCACACGTAACAGTCACGATCGACCGCACGACGTTAATGTGTATTCCATTTTGGTTCCCACAACAAAGATAACTTGTTACATTAAAAATAGCTTCCTTCTTTTTTTTCACTCATTTCAGATAACGAAGATGAGTCTAGCTACTTCTCCCTTTTCACTCATTTTAGATACGGATTTACTAGTTTTTTGAGAACCTCTTATGTTTAAGTTACCTTACTCACAATTGGATTTACATCGCGATTCCTAAAATGTAAGAGTTATACATGAGTTACAATTAGATTATAATTGAGAATTTAATGAGTTACAAATAGATTGCAACTAAAAATTTAATACAGTACAAAATTTATAAGTTGCAACTCAGAATTAGCACAAATAGTAAGATTTTCAATTGAGAATTAATATAAATAGTAGGATGTAGCCGACTAAAACATAAGAAGTTCTTAGGCGCCTGAGATCTAGGCGCTCCCTTTTAGATAACGTTGGTCAAACACTTTCTACTATACTTTGTTATATGCTTGGGAAATCAGGAGGTCATCTCGTGGGTGAACGTCGTCGGTGTCGTCATACAGTAGGGTGGGAGAGGTGATGGTGTCTCTAGATCATAGGTCAACAATGCTCCATACTACAATGGTGTATGGTCATTCCCTACACAAATGGTTGGACATTTAATATTTCAGTACTTGCAAGGAAAAAACTGGCAAATTGGTCTATGGGGACATCCCCTCATGGCAATCATGCATGTCTATGCTGGGAAATAATATGGAGCATTGAGTTATGCGAAGATCTTACCGTAGCCCAACAACTCTTATCCAGTTGACCTCAAATCTAGGATTTTTTTTTGAAATGGAGGTTAAGACCCCGGTCCTCAAACCTAGGATATATGACCTACAAGAGTAAAATACATGTTCTATGGTTTATAGGATTTTAAAAATGCAAAACTGCTTGAAAATGGTGAATCCTACATGAGTTGAGATACATAAATGCATAAGATATGTTTTATTAATAAGCCACCTGGAAAATATAGGAAGTTGTTTAAAGGATTAGGTTTGTACCATATAGTTTTCACGGAGACAAGGAAAACTTTCCATAAGGTTTGACACAATGGAAATTTTCCTATAGAATTACATGCAATTAGATCATAATCAAATTTATGTGTTCCAATCCTCCAAAACCACACAAACTTCATAAGGAAACTTCTTATGGAATATAATCCTTCAAAATTCGTATAAAATTCATTTGAACCAAAGAGATGTTGAGGTAATTAAGTTAAACTTCTAGTATCACATGCATAGTCATAGTTACCATTGAAACAACAGAACATGAGGTTGGAGTCAATAGCGATTTTCCTATGAAATTGCATGCAGATTAAACAATAGGGTTTCATTTGAACTAAAGAGATCTTGAGGTTGGAGTCACATGTACACCCCGCTTGTAATCTTGATTCTTTTAACCGATAAATTGATGGGAAATTTTCATTCGCCTATATGTGAACATAGTTACATCACACTCAAAACACACATGGATACAGCGTTGTACATGAGCTCAATCATCTGATCGATCGCGCGCTTATTCGTATGTATATGACGTACGTACGTCTATCTTATTTACGTACGTGGCTCGAAGCCATCTTGCAATAGATAGCGGCGGTGTGTATCGGACGGCTGGGGAATGATGATCGGTGAAGTGAAGATGGCTGGCTAGCTGGTCGACGTTGTGGTGGTGGGCACGTCGACGACCCTGAAGTGGTCGCGGTTCTTGACGACGATGTCGTACATGTGGGTGGAGCGGAGCCTTGAGAAGTCGCGCGGGACGGAGATGAGGTCGATGCTGCCGTCGCGCTTGTGGAGCTGCACGATGGCGAGGTCCTCGTAGTAGCGCTCCCACCCCAGCGACCCCAGCCGCCGCTCCAGCATCTCCAGAGACCGCATCGTCTCGTTCGCCGGTACGTACACCAGCGCCTTCTTCGTCGCCGCCCCCGCCTCGTGGTCCAGCTCCATCGTCCCGTTCTTGAACACCCACACGCCTCCCGCCGACATCTTGAGTATAGTTTTTTCTTTTGCCTAACTTGGAAAGCTAGCTAGCTACCAGGTTCTAGACCGATCGATCTCTAGCTGTTTTTATTGTTTTGGAGGTGGTGTTGGGGCCGGGTGGTGAGTGTGCTTATATAGGCGGATCAATGGAGGTCGCCAGGCCGGGCATGTCGTACATGCACTACTAGTAGCAAGGAGCTTCTTTCATCAAAGATTGAGGGTGAGGATGAATCAATATACACGACGAAAAGCCATGCAGATTGGGACGTGTTTGTGTTTCATATATATTTTGTTGTTCTGTTTCCTTCCACGCATTTATAAATGTGAGTTTCCTTTCAGGCATATATTGAACCAACATTTATGTGAGTATGCCTCGTTGAGACGATAGCAACGTACTCCTACATTATCACATTATTATCATTCTGTCCGATGGTGAATTTGCTACCTCCTCCGTTCCTTAAAATAAGGCCTATAAATTTAGTTAAAAGTCAAACATTGCGAGGTTTGACCAAATTTTTTAGAAAAAATTATAAACCTTTATAGAGTCAAAGCACTCTTATTAGATACATTATGAAATATATTTTTAAACTATAGCTATCTATTATTATAGTTATTGATAGTTTTTTTATAAACTTGATCAAACTTTACACTGTTTAACTTTTAACTAAATTTATAGGCCTTATTTTAATGAACGGAGATACTACGATTTAAATGACCAGTCTGCTCTCGACAACTGGTCAGGACACTACGTCGGCAACTCAAAAGGAGATTTTGAGTGATTATTCTCCAACCGGTGGTTTACTCAGAACCACAACGTCAAGAGATGCCCACAAAACCCACAAGAATTCTATATTTTAACAGACATACTCAACCCTAGAGATAAACAGTAAGGTGACCCACATTTTGGACACAAAAATGTGTCTAAATCAGTCCGTTTGCACTGGTTGGCGAACAGGCCACAGGACGGGTGAACAGTGCACCCAACGGCCAGGGCAGGCCCTGACATATAAGGGCCCGGTGCAAGAAAAAAATAGGGCCCCTATCACAAGAAAATACGGACTTTTTTGATAATTCAATATCAACTTAAACATTTAAATTACTCTCCTTAAATTCTGTCAAAACTGCAAGAAATTAATCTCGACAGGTAGAGGAGAACGAGGTGGTGAGAATGATGACACCGAGAAGTGTACGTGAGAGCTACCTGGAATACTGGGCTGAGTGCATGCGGACGATCCACATGCAGTTGTGCATGCGTATCCAAAGGCCTCAGCTGCTTCGGCTGAATTTTATTGGATTAAATTTTCTTTTCTAAATGAACTTTACCTAGCAGTTGTACCTACATACGTAATGTACCTGGCTGGATGGGGCCCCTAGCGATTGGAGGCCCTGTGCAGCCGCACTGGGTGCACAGGCTCAGGGCCGGCACTGCCAACGACATGCCCCCAACAAAAGCTTGGACAAAATAAAAACACAAAAAACATAATAAAAATATAAATATTATACATATGCATTTAAAAGGACATAGTTCAACTAAAAAGAAAGAAAAATACATAATAACAAAACACCCTCTCTCTAGAGTAGGGTGAGCTCGCTAGGCGGTGGGGCCATGCGACTCATGGAGAGCTACGCCCGTGCCCTCCCACTTCGCCTCCTCCGGTAAGGAGGCATTGATGGTAGCATGGAGCTCCTCCTTGGCCATAGGCTGCTCCTCCATCGGTTCGTCCTTGACGGCGTGGAGCAGTGGCATCTGCGGTGGTGGCAGTGGGTTCACATACGTGGTAGGTGGAAGCTTCTGAGGTAGGGTTTATGCGTGTGCCAAAGTGGGTACTAGGAAAGCCAAAACAAAAGTTTGTTGGTGTCATTCCTTTGAATTTACCGGTGTCATTTTGAATACCAAACATTTGTGTATCATTTATAAAGGGGAAAAGTAAAATTTCATTGGTGTCATTTGACACCAACCAATACATGCTAGCTCCGCCCCTGGGACTGGAGTGGATAGTGATGGGCACGAAGGTCTTCATTTAAGGAAGACGAGGATGGTAGGTGCCAGTGTTTAGTGATTTTCCCTCTTCCGAGTCGATGATGTGCGGGCCCCATGGTTCTAGGGGTGGACACGGGGTCGTGTGGGCGGTATGTGTCCACCGCAAAGTCATCCCAAATTTTGCCTAGGAATCGGACCAAACACACATGAACGCGGGCATAAGGGGTGTGTCCTTGCAGACAGATTCAGATAGCCTCATATTGTTTGTGGGTCACCATCAGAGATGTAGTAAAAGCCTGAAATCTCAATCTATTTTAACTCGACTTATGACCAAACTGCCCCACCAGTCAACTTTAGAGTGGTTGTAACTTGTCATGCTACCACATACATGCCCTCACTACCATAGAAAGTAGAAATACCATATAGACACCTTCCCTTGCACACGGTTCATTACAAAAATACCCCCACGTACGATATTTTTTTTTGGACAGCACAAGCCCTAAGTACCTTTAAAGTTTTTACCCAGCGGATGAACATTCACCCATTCACAACATCAACTTTCTAAGTCGCTCTATTTATTGCCCACTGTGTATTTGTGGCGGCTATATACTCCCCAATGCGGTTTTACCAGGTCCCACCACCCATTTTTGCTGCTCCAACCCCGTTTTTTTTACTTTTCACACCACTCTTTTCGTTGGTCCTCGGATTTCGAATGGCCCCATCTGAAATTAGACCGCCAAACATCTCCTTAGGCAAATCTTTCCCTTTCCCCTTTGAAAGTTCTCATTCCCCTCTCCACACTAAACCCTCGACACTATCATCTCCCACTAATTCCATTGTCGACTCCGTCACCCCTGACCACTCTATGGTACTTCACCGACATCGCCAAGTTCATTGGCAAGTCTCCCTTGTGAACTCTTCACTAGCAACTCAAAAGGAGATTTTGAGTGATTATTCTCCCACCGGTGGTTTACTCAGAAGCACAACTTCAAGAGATGGCGTACAAAATCCACAAGAATTCTACATTTTAACACATAACCTGAACCCTAGAGATAAACTGTAAAGGCATCTCCAACGATGACCCGCATTTCGAATACAAAGAAGTGTCTGAATCGGTTTGTTTGGAGTGGTTGGCGAACAGGCTATAGGACCATGTCCTCGATGTGTCTGGTTGGGGTGACCAGTGCACCCAACGGCAATCCTCCAACAAAATCTTGCAGAAAATAAAAAACATAAAAACAAAACAAAAATATAAATATTGACGAAGTTGGGGTATTCCGTAGTTGCCCGGGAGGCAGAGAAGATTGACGAATTGTCCACCATGTTCCATGTAAAATTCTCCACTCATGTTAATCTTTGGAATCCATGCTTCTTCTTGTAAGGATTGCATAAGCATAACACTCCAAAAGTACCCGGGTACGCGAATACGCCTCAAGTTGCTGCTCAAATCTCTTCAATAGGCAGATGTGCCTGCTAGATCCTCTACGGTAATCCACTGATACAGTTATACGCAACATAGATATCTTTTGATACAGCATCGACCGGGTCACTGTTGCTGCTGACGCTGCCAATAACTAATATACTGTTTCCGTGGCCGGAGACGCCGCCGCCGCCGCACGCGACACACAGGGCTACGCACGAGGGCCTTCACGTGGCTAGCCGGCCGGCAAATGAAACGAGTTACCGATTCGATGGAGGATGGCCACGGGAGGTCCGCGTGCCTGGGGAATCCGTATGCCAATTCCGTCTGCCCCCTTTGGATCTCGACGGCGGCGAGGGCGACGTACGGCGACGGCGACCAAGATTCCGAGCGACTACAGAAACTGGCTAGTGCGGGCTGAGCTAGTGGCGGCCGGCCGCGAAAGTTAGCCGGTGGACGGTGGTGGATCCATGTTATGCTCAGCCGAAAGCTCATGTTCTAGCTTCTAGGGCCCGCGTGTGAACCCGCGGCATAACTGCGTACATACGATACAAGTAGAATCGGCCAGTTTGCAAAGTTATGCGCGCGGCAAGCACACGCGGACGCGTGAACAGTTACGCGGAGGCAAAGCGGTGCCGCGCATGGAACAGTAGTCTGCGTTCACGTGAGCGCCTCAACCTGTAAAATGCACCGATCGATGCATGCCCTGGAATCTGCGTACGTCGCCGAACGGTGGCCAAGCGTGCCTGCTTGGTTGGGTGGAGCTTAGCATGACGCTATGGCAATGTGGCATCGGTTCTTCTCTAGCTACCGAGCATCCAAAGTCTGCTGAAAAAAACGTGCCACTAATCGATGTTGACAACGTCAACAAATTATGAAGAAACTAGAGAGGGCCATACAAACTGAACTCAGAGGTCTCATGATAGGATTTGATCACAAACTTAGGGAAACGGAGTGGGTCCCACTTTGAAATTACGGTTGCTCTAGACTGACCATAGACTCATAGTGGAAGTAACAGGTATACGATAGTACCTATAGCGCAAGGTATTATATAGTAGTGTCATGATTTTATTGTATTTAATTATTGTAGAATCTCAATGTAAACTTGTGTACAATATTGTTGGAATTTGGTGATTTTTGGGCTGTTGGCCCATTAGACAAATTCTGAAATTCTCTTTGGCTCACTTGTATATAGCAGCATATGGCTGTGCTAGTAGCGCTAAAGTTTAGTCTCACATTGCTAGTTGAAGGGGAGTTAGACCAACTTATATAGTAGAGTGTTGCACCACTCACTAAGGTGTGAAAAGAAGAGTAACCCTCGCGCACTCCTCCTCCGAAGCCGCCCGCCTCGCCACGCGGCGGGTTGCGTGCACTATATAAGCGTCCACGCTAAACCTAATCGGTGAATCAATTAACACACGCGCCTACCTCCAGAACCATGCGCCGCCGCTTTCATCTTCCACATCCAAGGCTTGCGGCGTGCACCGCAGATCGGGACAGTAGGCCTCCGGAACCCCGCCTCTCGTTAACCTGTAAGGGTGAGGGGCGATTAGGTTTTTGCGGAGCGCTCAAGCGTGACTACTGGCAACCACGACGTCGTCCGACGATGAGTTCCCTGACGACGACTTCTTTCCGGACGTCACCAATCTCTTCGACAACCTCAACATGGGCGACGCTATTGCGACCGCTGCGGCTGCTATTCAGCCTACACTGTACGTGATACTTAACTGTCTTTTTTGGATTATGCTAGAGTTCTTTGTTCTAGCGTTTGGTGTAGATATGATAGGTTTATCTTGTATAGATGTAATTTATTCATCTACTTTGTTGATCTGCATGATTGGTTTTACTACTGTCTGTATGATTATGCTTTATCAGTTTATTTATTCGGATTAAATTATATGGATTATTGCTTATATTTCCAACAATCCAAAAAACCTGATTATAGGCAACTGAATTCCACTGGTGTAGCCGCGGCTACTAGGCCGCCTCCTTTTGATGGCATGCACTATAAGAGATGGCGCAAGAGAGCAGTTCTCTGGTTTGAAAACCTGAACTGCTATAGCGCCACTCTTGGCAAGCCTGAAGGAGATCTTTCTGCTGAGCAGGAAGCGAACTTTAATAAAGTCGATACCATGTTTATGGCGGCTTTGTTCAATGTTCTTGGGGACAACATTGTTGACCCGTATATGTCATTTGATAATGGCAAGAACGCGTGGGAAGCGCTCGAGGCCAAGTTTGGGGTCTCGGACGCTGGCACTGAGTTGTATGTCATGGAGCAATTCTATGACTACAGGATGGTTGATGAGCGCTCCGTCGTTGAGCAAGCTCATAAGATACAATCACTTGCCAAAGAACTTGAGCAGTTCAAGTGTTCCTTACCGGACAAATTTGTGGTTGGTGGCATTATTGCCAAGCTTCCTCCTTCATGGAGGAACTTTGCTACTTCTCTGAAACATAAGAGACAAGAGTTTTCCGTTACGGATCTCATTGGGTCTCTTCATGTGGAAGAGAAGGCGAGAGCAAAGGACAAAACTGCTCGAGGACTTGAGGGGGGTTCTATTGCCAATTTAGTGCAGAGGAAAAACTTCCAATCCCACAAGTTTAAGAATAAGAACAAAACTGAAGGAAAGGGAAAGTTCGATGGAAAGAACAAGGCCACGCACTCAACCAACTTCAAGAAGAAAAATGATAAGAGGAAAGTCTCTTGCCACGTCTGTGGTGATCCTGATCATTGGGCTCCTAGCTGCCCTAATCGCTTTGACAAGCGTCAACATGGAAACAGCGGCAAGGCCGCTAATATTGTTATTAGCGATACTGAGATGAAGGATGCTGGATACGGTATTTTACCTACTATCCTTTCAGTATGTCATTCTCCTGATTGGTGGATAGACACGGGTGCTAATACACATGTATGTTCTGATATTTCCATGTTTTCCTCTTATCAGGTCTCAAGGACCTCTTTCGTGCTGATGGGAAACGGCTCATGTGCTTCTGTTCATGGTGTTGGTACGGTAAATCTGAAGTTTACTTCGAGGAAGACCGTACAGCTGAAGAATATGCAGCACGTTCCCTCCATCAATAAGAATCTCGTCAGCGGATCGCTTTTATGTCGAGATGGCTTTAAGTTGGTTTTTGAGTCCAATAAAGTTATAATTTCTAAGTATGTACAATTTGTTGGAAAGGGTTATGAGTGCGGAGGTCTGTTCCGCTTGTCTTTGTCAGACTCATGTACTAAAGTTATTAATCATGTTTGTAATGATAATGAGTCCAATGTTTGGCATTCACGACTCTGTCATATTAACTTTGGTTGCATGGCGCGGCTAGCCAATATGAGTTTAATTCCGAAATTTACCACTGTCAAAGGTTCAAAGTGCCAAATTTGTGTGCAAACAAAGCAACCCCGCAAGTCTCATACGTCTGCGGAACCGAGAAACTTAGCACTATTAGAACTTATACATTCGGATCTTTGTGAGATGAATGGTGTGTTGACAAAAGGTGGAAAAAGATACTTTATAACGTTGATTGATGACTCCACTAGATACTGCTATGTTTATCTTCTGAAATCTAAAGATGAAGCTTTGAACTACTTCAAAATCTATAAAGCTGAGGCAGAAAACCAACTTGATCTTAAAATCAAGCGGCTAAGGTCGGATCGTGGTGGAGAGTACTTTTCAAATGAATTTGATTTATTCTGTGTGGAACATGGTAGTATACATGAGAGGACGCCTCCCTACTCACCTCAGTCAAATGGGGTGGCCGAAAGAAAGAACCGCACTCTAACTGATTTGGTTAACGCCATGTTAGATACATCAGGTCTTTCCAAGGAATGGTGGGGGGAGGCGCTAATGACTGCGTGTCATGTCCTAAACCGTATTCCTGTAAAGGATAAAACCCTGACGCCATTTGAGAAATGGGAAAAGAAAAGGCTTAAACTCTCTTACTTACGAACTTGGGGTTGTTTGGCGAAAGTCAATATTCCAATACCCAAGAAGCGAAAGCTTGGACCAAAAACCGTGGATTGTGTTTTTCTGGGATATGTTTTTCATAGCATTGGCTATAGATTTTTTATAGTAAAATCTGAGGTATCCGACATGCATGTTGATACAATTATGGAGTCGAATGATGCGACTTTCTTTGAGGACATCTTTCCTATGAAAGGTATGTCTAGCTCATCAAATCAGGAGATGACTAGTTCATCTAGTCAGAAATTTTCTATAATTCCTGAACCCACTATGCCGATAGAACACTCTGATGATCCTATGGAGGATGACAATGAAGCTCCCAAAAGGAGAAAGAGACAAAGGAGTACAAAGTCATTTGGTGATGATTTTATTGTGTACCTTGTGGATGATACTCTCACTTCTATTTCAGAAGCCTATGCATCTCAAGATTCTGACTACTGGAAGGAAGATGTCCGAAGCGAGATGGACTCCATCTTAGCTAATGGTACTTGGGAAATCACTGATCGTCCTTATGGGTGCAAACCTGTAGGATGTAAGTGGGTGTTCAAGAAAAAGCTTAGACCTGATGGTACTATTGAGAAGTACAAGGCACGTCTTGTGGCCAAGGGTTATACCCAAAAGGAAGGTGAAGACTTCTTCGATACCTACTCACCTGTAGCCAGATTAACCACTGTTCGAGTACTACTTTCCTTGGCTGCCTCACATGGTCTTCTCGTTCATCAAATGGACGTTAAGACATCTTTTCTAAATGGAGAGCTAGATGAGGAAATTTATATGGAGCAGCCCGACGGATTTGTAGTAGATGGTCAAGAAGGAAAGGTGTGTAAGTTAGTGAAGTCTTTGTATGGTCTTAAACAAGCTCCTAAGCAGTGGAACGGGAAGTTTGAAAGAACTTTAACTGCTGAAGGCTTTGTTGTAAATGAAGATGACAAATGTGTGTACTATCGCCATGGTGGGGGCGAGGGAGTTATTATGTGTCTCTATGTTGATGACATATTGATATTCGGGACCAACCTCAATGTTATCGAGGAGGTCAAAGAGTTCCTATCTCGCTGCTTTGAGATGAAGGACTTGGGAGTGGATGATGTAATATTAAACATCAAGCTACTCAAGGATGACAATGGTGGGATTACACTGCTCCAGTCTCACTATGTGGAAAAGATATTGAGTCGCTTCGGGTATAGCGACTGCAATTCTTCTCCAACGCCTTATGATCCAAGTGTGCTACTTCGAAATAATCGAAGGACTGCTAAAGATCAATTGATATATTCTCAAATCATTGGCTCGCTCATGTATTTAACCAGCGCTACTAGACCTAACATCTCCTTTGCTGTAAGCAAACTGAGTCGATTTGTGTCAAATCCTGGAGATGATCATTGGCATGCTCTTGAAAGAGTTTTGCGCTATTTGAAAGGCACTGCGAGTTATGGTATTCACTATACTGGGTATCCTCGTATAGTTGAAGGTTATAGTGATTCAAATTGGATATCCGATGCTGATGAGATTAAGACCACAAGTGGTTATTTGTTTACACTTGGTGGTGGCGCTGTTTCCTAGAAGTCTTGCAAGCAGACCATCTTAACGAGGTCAACAATGAAAGCAGAACTCACAACGTTAGACACAGCCACTGTTGAAGCAGAGTGGCTTCGTGAGCTCTTGATGGACTTACTTGTGGTTGAAAAACCAAAACCCGCCATCCCGATGAACTGTGATAATCAAACTGTGATCGTCAAAGTAAACAGTTCTATGGATAATATGAAGTCATCAAGGCATGTGAAGAGGAGATTGAAATCTGTCAAGAAACTGAAAAACTCCGGAGTTATTGCGTTGGATTATATCCAAACATCTAAGAACTTGGCAGATCCCTTCACAAAGGGTTTATCACGCAATGTGATAGATAATGCATCGAGGGAGATGGGTTTGAGACCCACACTATGAGTTGATCCTAGTGGCAACCCACTCTATGTGATCGGAGATCCCATGAATTAGAGCTGGGAGACAAGATGTTGGTCAGCTGAGAGGAGAGTATCCCTATATTATATTTACATCTCCATAAAGATGCAATACTCTCTTAATCTGCATGGCATGTTTATATTTATCTTAATGTGTTCCAAGTGGATTTTTATAAACGGAGATGTTGTCCTGCAGAACATCTCTTGAGGAACACACCTATATGATTCTGACTGTTAAACGTCGCAGTCCGTGAGAGTTGGGTGCTCCCTAATAAACTCATGAAAGGCCCTGGAGTATGACGCATAAGCTCCAAACCGCGGGGAAGCCGGCGGTAGCCCTGTACCGATCTAGACTTTGTGCGAAACTAGCGCGCAGAAAACTTGTAGTTCAAGGCATAGTCCACTATTCAAGTTGCTAGCTAGTGTGGCATGAAGTTTAACATGGGAGTTCAAGTTAACAGTCTCCACTACACACTGATATATAAAACAATGTTCTGTAAGAAAAGTGTTGTGATGTGCCAATGAGACTTTGTGGGGGATTGTTGGAATTTGGTGAGTTTTGGGCTATTGACCCATTAGACAATATCTGAAATTCTCTTTGGCCCACTTGTATATGGCAGCATATGGCTGTGCTATGGTGCTAAAGTTTAGTCTCACATTGCTAGTTGAAGGGGAGTTGGACAATCTTATATAGTAGAGTGTTGTACCACTCACTAAGGTGTGATAAGAAGAGTAGCCCTCGCGCACTCTTCCTCCGACGCCGTCCGCCTCGCCTCGCCACGCCTCGCCTCGCCTCGTCACAACGCGCGTGCGCGCCGCGGGTTGCGGGAATCTCGGCGAGCCGAGCTTTATTTTGCTGGTTGGGAAAACTGATTATGAGTCATTAACAGATGCGTTAATTACAGCTGTTTCCAGTTGTTATGGACGTGGATTGTTACCGACTCGGACGTGGGCTGAGTCCCACGATATCTCTAACCTGTACTATATAAGCATCCATGCTAAACCTAATCGGTGAATCAATCCATACACGCGCCTACCTCCAGAACCTTGCGCCGTCGCTTTCGTCTTCCCCATCCCGGCTTGCGGCGTGCACCGCAGATCGGGACAGTAGGCCTCCAGAACCCCGCCTCTCGTGAACCTGTACGGGTGAGGGGCGATCAGGTTTTTGGGGAGCGCTCAAGCGCGACTACTGGCAACCACGACGTCGTCCGACGACGAGTTCCCTGACGACGACTTCTTCCCGGACGTCACCAATCTCTTCGACAACCTCAACATGAGCGACGCTGCTGCGACCGCTGCGGCTGCTATTCAGCCTACACTGTACGTGATACTTAACTGTCTTTTTCGGATTATGCTAGAGTTCTTTGTTCTAGCGTTTGGTGTAGATGTGATATCTTGTATAGATGTAATCTGTTCATCTACTTTGTTGATCTGCATGATTGGTTTTACTACTGTTTGTATGATTATGCTTCGGATTAAATTATATGGATTATTGCTTATATTTCCAACAAATATTGAATTTATCATTAAATTTTCTAGTTATGTGCTATGAGACAGTATTATACCATTTACTATACTCCCACTATACCCTGCCATAAATTGATTTCGATGCAGAGTAATATATTAATTAATATCAAGTTGATAGAAAGTACACGAGACGTCTCTAGTCGCAATCCTGTCATGAAATAAATAAGGGGACAAGCTATGAACTGAAAGCATCCACCTTCACTAGCAAAACATGGACACCAAGAAAGATTCTCCAGAAACAACAAAGAGAACATCATGCAAGGAAATAGTGCGCGAACACCGCCGCCATACCAGATCATGTGCGAACCTCGACGCTATGGCATCGGTTGTTCTAGCTCCCGAGCATCCAAACATCCTGCTGAAGAAACATGGACAACGGCTCACAAGCATTATCTTAACATGGACGTCGTCACGCGATCAATAACAATGTATGGAAAAGGATGCCGCCAAGCACCAATAATAATCACCACCACCAATTGGTGGGGAAACCCGCCGATGTATCCCGTGGATTAGCCGGTGCGAGAGTAAATTCATCGACGTATCAAAATCTCACAAGGGGCTGTCGGGATATGGGTACGCTACACTAGTGCAATAAAAATGTCTACCACTTAAACAAGAAATGTTGGATTACCACTAGACGCGTAATTGCGAAACTCGATGAAGCACGTCGAGGCAGTGTAGATAATCTACTTCCTCGTCCTCGCCACCTTATTCCACGACTAACTCCTCTTGTACAGATCATCCAAGTCTACAAATGCAGCACCTCCAAGGTAGCAACATGTGCAAAATGAAAGCGTCACACGTCAGACTGCTAGATCCAGAGTGCAACTAAGACGTGAGAGGTGTGATGGCTAAGTGGAGTGATCAACCCTAATCAGCTCGTCCATCCTCTCATATATAGGTGTCCTTGATGGCTTCTATGTTAAGGACCATTAATACTCCTAAGTCTAGTTTAATCTAGCCCCTTAAATGTGTGATTTCTAGGTTCGCACACGTATAGACATATAGACATGACACCAGTATTTCTACTTGGTCACTAGTTGGTAGCGGAATCTAGCAATATGTTCCAACTCCTAAACATGCACATAAACCGCACAAAGACTTGCATTGCAGTTGCATAATGGAGGGGATTCATTAACCATATCACTGCATATCTATTTTTTTTGTAATAGGAGATCATGGGCCGAGGAACAGTGTCGTCTATTTCAACGAGGGTGTCCATTTTGAGGAGGGTGGCAATAATGATCACCCAGTGAATTCTAAAATTTTCTCTTAGAGATGCGACCTTACATATATTGAGGAGAAGTGCCTAACTGATAACTTCCCTCCACCAGTTAATTCCTTCATCGGGTTGTCATTTGTCACTCGTTTGACAAGAACGGATATTGAGCTACACAATATGATATGTTTCCAAGTTACCATTTTTTCTTCATTTCTTAGTGTATCTATATCATGATGGTTCTCTATGCAATTAACATCAAGCTATATCTAACTTATGCATCTTAGAAACTACCGTCAGCGTTTGTTTCTTCTCTTCAAATTCCTCAAGAAGGCTCTGTTGGAGTACGCCTTGGAGTAAGTGGTGGCATCAACACTGTTGCGTACAATACGGTGACAGATAGCCGCGTCGTCTTCAACAAGGAAAGATATAATGTAAGAACTTCCTTCAAGCCGCAAATCTGCAAGTTGGACAAGTCATATTCCTCATTGGCAGAAACACTTCACATAGTAACCTTCAGATTATGTTCGTCATCGACATCATCATTCATAATAACCAACTGATGTCAGATTCGTAGTCATACTCCGAGTGATAATTTTTTTTTGAGATGTCTATTAAGAACATGTAGGTCTGTTAAGTGCATGTATGGTAATGAAACTTGCTAGCTAGTTGTGATACTTATTTTGAACTGTTTCTTAACAACGTGTGGTGAACTGACTCGTTTATTTATTATTAATTATTATATTATTGTTGTTGTATTTAGTAAATGATGCCATTTTTTAATTTCTTAATTACTTTTAGTGGCGTCTAATGTTCCCGTACGCCACCGGTGTGCATGGTATTGGTGGCCTATAGACCGAATGCCACCACTAAACATGTTACTAGTGGTGTACGGCATGAACACCACCGATAACACCAGTGGTGCAAGATTTGTGGTGTGCCGCTTGAACGCCACCAACCTTATATTGCGAACACCACTAATAAGCTTCTTTCGACTATTTTTTTGCTAAAAATGTGTTTGCTAGGTCCTAATAGATCTTGTTTTATTACTCACCTTTATTCTATTCTCTTCTTACCTTCACGAGATTTGGAGTCTTCTCTCTTATCTTCTTTTTCAAGTCTTAGTTTTTCATGTGCGTTGGACGATATGTTTGTCTCTTTTCTGAATAAGATCGTTCTCAGATAAATCCCAAATGATGTGGGCAACAACTTATTGTTAGTGGTGTCGAGAATATCAATACGGCCCAAGGAGATTTTGTAGTTTAACCAAATCTTCCCCTTGTCTTTTCTTGGATCTTAGAATGTGATCCATTGCTAGTAATGTCGAGTTGTAACGTCTGGAAAATATTTCATATTAGATTGCATGTTGTTTTTGTTTCTTCATCACCATGATATCATCATGCATATTTTTGGTCCCAAAAATTACTTTATTCAATCCCTATTTTATTTCCTAAATATTTCCCCTCTTTGATTCAAATGTAAAATATTATTTTTGATATTTTAATTGTCTAAAAAACTATTTTAAGGGTTTTTAAATAAAATAGAAAAATAAGAAAATATTGTGGTTATAGAAAAAGAGAAGGAGAAAGAGAGAACCTTCCCAGCCAGCCTGCTTTCTAAGCCCAGGTATTGCACGATAGATTAGGTTGGTGGAGCTTGAATGGAGGCATTTGTCTCCTTTGCATCGTACGTCGTGGGCTACCCAGGCATAAGAAGCGCTTTTCCACGCACAACTCGCTGCTGTCGAGGCCTGCTTCGAAAGTACAGGGCCCGTAGACCATAGAGATACTACAAGTAAGCCTCATATCTCGTTCCCCTGTATAAAAAAAAGGCTCATATCTCGTCAACATTGTCCCTCGAGCTCTAGATGGAAAAGTTTTAACTTTGTTAGTTATTAAACTATAAACCAATCTTTCGCGATTGACGCGTCCAATCTATGCATTGTTTAAGTGTGCTCGTCATCTCGTGTCTGAAAGATTGCGGAACTATAGATTATATTGATATTAACTGGCATGAACGAATCCTGCATGGGACAAGGGTGTATAAATATACACCCAAAATTTTCAGCAAAAAACTTTTATATAGTATTTTTCCAAAAAAACTCTTATATAGTTGTACGATGATATATACAACACTCTTATATAGTAGCATGTTTTCAATAATATATATAGTATTTTCCCCAACCACAAACTAAGTAAAAATCTTATAGTTTACTACTCCCGCCGCTCGAAGATAAGTATCGTAGATTTGTTTAGATACGTATGTATTTAGTTATGTTTTAGTGTGCAGCTACATGTGTATCTAAATAAAACTGCTACGCTTACTACGCTTATTTCTAAACCGAAAAAGTGCAGCCAAAGTTAAAGAAGCCCATTAGACAGTAGCCCTTGTATATCTTTTTCAAAAAATATTTCTACCATTAAAAAATTTGTGTGATAATCTTGTGATCTTTATTCCTTATCCGTTTAAAAGAAAAATCATTATAGGCTAAGTCATCACATTTTTTCCATTCGAGAAAAAGATGATTCAAGTATTGGACTGACAAAACCACACGGGACGGGGTGGCATCGAAGTGGTGGAATCGATATAACTCTATTTTTCTTCTTATTTTTTGTAATCTCTGACACCTTTTAAGATATTTTTCTCAAAAAAATCCTAATATATTGTCCTACAATACATAAATTATACTTTTACTATGTTACCACTTAACCTTCATGTTTCGTGTTAGTTAAAATTTGTACAGCCAAATATGAAATCCTGGATCCGTCCCTGTTGACTGGGGTTACATCGTGAGCCCTTGGGCTATTTATATAGTACTAGAAGACTTGGGAGTCAAGAAGACTATTAGAGATAGAATTGGATTACAATATAAAACTACCTAATATAACGTAACCGTAATATACTCTAACACCCCCCTGCAGTCGGATTGGTAGCGACACGAACAGCAAGACCGTCGCGGACGGTATGACTAGAGCATAATCCGAAGTCGCGGACTGGAGAGGATGTCGGTGGATGCCGATGTCGATGTAGCCGAAAGTGAGGCGTTCTAGTGGTGGTCGATGGTGCTGTTGGTGAAGTTGTCGCCGTTGATGAAGTCGATGATGTTGTGTTGTGGTCGATGTCGTCGTTGAGCCTGGAGAATTCGCCATAGTGGTTGATATGGACGTAGTTTGAGAAGTAGCTCGACCCGCAATGTCGAGCTTGCCAGACTCGGGAGCGTGTCGGGACGAAGGCACACGTCATTGTTGCCGATACCGGATGTGCGAAGACAGGGACCATCATAAGCCATGCGTGCCAGAGCCGGATTGAGGAGCAACGGAAATTTTCCGTAAACGATCGGTGTAGAAGTTGTCCGCCGTGTCGGAGTAGACGAAGTGGCTGCAAAAAGAAAATTGAGCACAAACTTGTTCAAATAAAAAATTAGACTGCGACTCTGGCGGCAAGATCATGGTAGACGAAGACGAGGGTGATAGTTATCGATGGCGATTGAGTTGTTGTGGTAGTCGATTTCGGGGATTAGACCCGTATTTTCCGCTTGTATGAGCGCGACGTCGCTCATGTAGAAGAACTTGTTGGCGTTGACGATGACCACGATTGTTGGTGGCGGCGACGAAGTGGCGATGTTGTTGATGTAGATGGTTGTCGGCGATGATGACCACGAGTGATGAAGGTGCAACCCTTTGTTGACGGCAAGGCGCGTACTTAAAACGTGCGTCCCGGTTGATGTTGGCGAATACGATCCGGCGAGATCGATGACGATGTAGCCGGAGATGCGTCGGCGCCGAGGTTGAAGTAGAGGCGCGTGACGACATGTAGCTGTGGATGACGCAATCTGATCTATGATCGGCGAAAGAAGAAGAAACGCCGGTCAAGCGGCCGGCGAGAAAATTTTGGCGAAGTAAGATCTAATCTACTATTGCGCGGCCCCGGCGGAGAAAGATCTTCCCGGGGGCGGCGCGGCGAAAGCGGTGGCTAAACACTAGGCGGAGCGAACCGCTCTGATACCATAAAAGATTGCGGATCCAAATGGTTTTAAGTATTTTGAAAATCACAAAATTATGGAGCCCAAATTGTTTATAAAGGCCCCTGCAAAGTTTTAGAAAGTTCATAAACCTTCTTGTATTTTGGAACTATTCGAAAAGACAAAAGCATTTGAAAATACAAAATAGAAAGTATAAAAACAAAAAAAGAAAAGATTTCTAGAAATAAAAACTACTCCTAACTCTAACTGGGTCATATCCCATCTTCTCTCCCTCTCCTCCCCGCCGCTCAGCGTGCAGCTCTGCAGCCCACCCCAGCCCAGCGTAGCCCAGAGCAGTCTGATACCCCTTCGACCGTCCTCCCCTGTCGTCTTCCTCGACCAAGGCAAGCAGCTCGGTGGCTCGCCTCCGGCCACCCGATGCTCCGCCCGCCCCTGCGATGCGTGCCACCGCCCTCTGGAGGAGATAAGAACCCCAACTGCCGTGCTCTTCTTCCCCTGATCCTCTCACTCTCTTCCTTAGCTCTCTCTCACCCGTTCCCCTCTCTGGCCGACGAACCCTAGCTCTAGACATCGCCGGCGCCCATATTCTGACCACCCCTTGTCGTTCTGAGGCCACTTCCATGACCGTCGTGCAGTACTCGTTCACCTCGTTCAACCACGCGAGCCGGAGAAGCCCCAGTTGCGGCAATCGAGACCTCATGTCCGAAGTCCGACCGCCGCCTCCGTTGTCGATTCCGGCCACACTCGACCTCGCCTCGCCTCGCCGACCATCTCTTCACGCTGCTGGTGATCATGCGGTGCTCAACCACCACTCCGCTCCTCCCCTCTCTCTCTCTATCGTCGGCACCGTAACCACCTGCGAGCTTCGTCGCCGCCGCTCGCCATAGCCTTAGCTCCGGCGACCAATCCTCAGCGGCGCCGCTATCTATAGGTAGCCCGTGTCGATCTACGTCGAACCAGACCAGCCGCATGTCCCAGTTCGCCCCAAATCGCCTTCCCTGTCGCTGATCTATGAGCCAACGTCAGCGTGACGTCGTGCTGGCGTCATGCTGACGTCAGCCGAGCGCGGGTCAGCGCAGTCAAGCCGCTGCGGGTCCCCTTTTGCCCACGTGGATGCTGATGTGTCCTTAGGGCCCATCAGTCAGTCACTGCGGGTAGCTTCTGCATGGGTGTAAAAAGTATAATAAGTTGTTTTAACAATTTCAGAAATTGAATATAAACTTGTAAATTCAATAAGTAATTATTTATAAGTCAAAAAAATACAAATAATATATCAAAATGTTCAAAAAAATGAGATCTATATTATTACACTATAATAATGCATTGATAATCAACTTACATGACAAGTTTAATTAGATGAACAAACCAACCCTCTCATATGCATCCGGAGTTTCCTCGAGTTAGGGTTTGCACCCCTCGGAACCTCGATTAAATGGTCGAGCATGCCTTAGGGTTACATTTCAATACTAATCAACTTGTCATATCATCATCCTTGTTTGAGCATTGCATCGATTGCCATGTGTTGATTGTTTCCTTTCTTTCCGGTATTTGGATCTTCTTTGGTAGAATACGATATCGGAATCAAGTCCAATACTGAAGACCAAGATCAACACCATCGAAGCTCGAAGATCAATACTTGTCCAACTATAACCAAGTCAAGTACCAGGTGTCCGAAGCTCTAACTTCTGGATATCAACTGGCAAAGGCAAGCGAAGCCCCACACATACATATGAATCCTATGCTTTCACAGTATTTCATTCTTGCCACGTGCATACGATTCCAAAGTCTTTTATCGATAGATGGAGTAATCCTATCTGATGCATGTTACCTTTGAAGCCTATAATCCCTGATTCACTGCTCCTAGCATAACTAGGGCTTACCTTGTGAAGCGTTGCTAGAGCTGTTACATTTGTTGTGCTTAGCCATGCTTAGCTATTACCGCTGGTCCATACGATTGATGAATCAGAGCTGTGAATGAACCTAGTATGACAGGATGACATGGTATGATCAGAGATGAAAGTTAAACATGCTAAGGCTTATATGGGAGGCCACGGCGGGTTGTGGTTTTTGCAGTCCCATACTTTCCACTACTAGGACCTGAGTTCTTGCCTATGGTCCAAGATTAGCGTACAGCCACATGGGGGCCTGGAAACCCCCTCGACTAACTAACTTGCCGAGTAGATTCCATGAGTCACATAGTTCGGGCTTTCCATTCGACATACGCATTCTGGTTCTTCTCGAAGGAGGCGAAGGAGGTGCATTCATAACAGGTAGGTAAGCATGGCCGGGAACAAGAGATGCCCGGCATCCGTAATCTTGAACCCTGCGCACATCATTAGGGACCGGTTTCGGGACTCGACCCATTACGGCGGCATCTCCCTAGTGTGTGACTCATAGTCTCGGCGAAATCAAGGTAAAGGTCGTGGTCAACCACTCTCTGTCGGCCTTCCCAGGAAGAGGGCTAATGTTAACTGGCATTAAGAATCGGTTGGTACGTGTGGGTAAAGTTATACACTCCTGCAGGGTTAAATCTTTTCGAAAAGCCGTGTCCGCGGTTATGGACGAACTTGGAGACCAGATTCTAAGATCATAGAGAACTTTAAACTAATCGTAAAACTTGGCAGATCAATGTGTGCTTAAGGATGTTCCCTCATGGGTACGAGGGGGTGATCCTAGATAGGTTCATCTGATGATGATTCGGTGGATATCAGATTAGTCGAGATTCTTCTCTCTTTTGTCTTACAAACAAAGATGGCTTTATGCAAAATAACTCCACCAGCCATAAGTCTTGTGGAGTACACCATGTACTCACCCTTGCTTCGTTGATACTTTTGCAGCAGAGTAAGTGTTACCATAGAAGATGCGTTCTTCACGACATCGACATCGACGAGTAGTTTGGAGTTCCCAGTCGGCAGTCTAGGATCTATGGATTGGATGTCATCATTATGCTTCAGGCCTCTTAGGCCATTTGTTAAGTTTGCTATACTTAATAGCATAATTTTCCTTCCGTTGTTTGGTGTCTGTGGTCAGTGACCTCTGCTTGTAGTATTTTGGTTCTTTGCTCAGTTATGAGCTTGTTGTAATAAATTTTGTGTTGTAGGGTCACTGTTGTGTTATCAATTCTATCTATGTATGCTTTCGAGATTTAGGTTAGGCTTATATCAGACATAGGTCTGGGATTTGTCTAGCCCTAATCTCGGGGGTGTCACAATAACACAAACACAAGACTTTGCCCCCAACGAACAATGAGGTTGTCAATCTCACCGGTTTGCTGAAAACAAAGGATTAACTATATGGTGTGGAAGGTAATGTTGGCTTGTAGAAAGTAAACAGTATCAGCGGAAGATGTATCAATGGTAGAGATTGGACCGGGGTCCATAGTTCACTAGAGGTGTTGTCCTTAAGATAAACAACATAACATACTGGGTAAACAAATTACAGTGGGGCAATTGACAGGACAAAGCAAGGCACAACAATGCAATACTAGACAGTCATGATCCTATGAGATTTGATTGGGCATTACAACAAGATACATAGACCGCCATCCAATTGCATTTATGACTAGTAATCCACCTTCAGGTTATCATCCGAACCCTCTCCAGTATTAAGTTGCAAGCAACGGATAACTGCTTTAAGCAAGGGGTGTAAAGTAAACAATCCACTTGTTCCATGAACAAGAGATCGTTGTTTTCTCCCTAGTAGCAACAGTACATCTACAACCTTGGAGATATCTATCACTTCCCCAGATTAAATAGAGACATGAACCCACTATCGAGCATAAATACTCCCCCCTTGGAGTCACTAGCATCTACTTGGCCAAGATAGCTACTAGAAACGGAGAGCATGCAAGATCTCAAACAACACAGGCATGATAGAATCAGTAAGATAGAATCATTAACCAAACTGGCATAGTAATCTCAATATCCATCGAATCCCCGCAAATACAACATGCATGATTACAAATAGATGATCTTGATCATGAACGGAGCTCACAAGATCTAAACATGGTAGCATAAAGGAGGAGAAACAACCATCTAGCTACTACATGGACTCGTAGTCCAAGGTGGAACTACTCACGCTTCATACGAAGGCTGGCATGGTGATGAAGAAGGCCTCCGAGATGATCTCTCCCGTCCGGCAGGGTGCCAAAAAGAGCTTTAGATCCCCCTCCCCCCGATCTAGGGACGATGGTGGCGGCGGCTACAGATTGTTTCCTAGAAGATTGATCGGGTACTTAGGGTTTAGGTATCGGGGGCTTCTTATAGGCGAAGAGAGAGGCCGAGGGGGTGCCCGAGGCAGCTGCACCCCCCTAGGCGCGGGCCAGGCCTGGCCGCGCGGCCAGGGGGTGTGGCCCCCTCGAGGCCCTTCTCTGTCTCGTCTTATGGATCCATGTTCCCCATAGTAAAATATTGACATTGGCTTTTGTCCCGTCCAATTCCGAGAATATTCATTTTCTGACTTTTCTGGAACCAAAAAAGAAGAAAACATGCAACTAGCACCGTGGCATCTTGTTAATAGGTTAGTCCTAGAAAACATATAAAAATACCTCAAAGTGTAGACAAAGCAAAGCAAAGTATATACTAAACAAGCATGGAACATAAAAAATTATAGATACATTTACGACGTATCAGCGGCTGCAGCGCCGACTCCCGAAGGGACTGCTCCACCACCACCATCCTGACAGCGAAGGCATCCTCATCGACGGGCACCGCCCAGTCCTGTGGCTCCGGCTTCGGCTGGCGAAGGCCGGTAGGCGGCGACGGAGCGTGCGGCTCGTTGATGACGATGCCGCGCGATCTGGTCCTCTGCGGCGACCGGACCGGCATCTCCGACTCCCGCTTAATCGATCGAAGCGGCGACAAAGTCGCCGACACGGACCTGGAGGAGCGTGTCGCTGAGGCCAAGGAGTAAGAGGAGAGGCTGACCATCCTCCTCGGAAGCCAGTTGGCCGTAGGATGGCGCCTCGCCCTTGACGTCGGCGTGGGGTTGCGGGGGAACCCGAGGCGTGGCTCGTTGCCGGCGTGGATGTGCTCCAGCACGGCGGCGAGGGTGCGCCCAGGGGTGCTCCACCAGCGGCGGCGCCCGGCCGCGTTGTTCCTCTTCGGTGGTGAGCCGGGCGGGCCCTCGTGGAGGGCGAGCTCCTGCTGCCATCGGTGGGCGAGGTGCTGCTCCCAGAAGACGCGGTTTCCCAGATCCTCGGCGAGGTTCGGGTCCTCCATGGCAGCGATGGCCGCCTGGATCTCGTCGTCGATCTCCTCGGGCTTTGGCGATGGTGGAATAGGGATCCCGTCGGCGTATGGGGAAGTGTGGGAGGGGAGCTCGTAGTTCGCCGGAGTATGGAGGTCACCGGAGTTGGGGGGCTGTGAGAGAGTGTGGATAGTTCCGGCGAGGGGTACGGATTTTATAGGCCGAGGCGGGCGGCGAGGGCGGGAGGGGTGTAGCAGCGAGGGCGGGAAAAGCGGAAACAACGAGAAGTTATTGTCCGTCGGTCCATTGCGAGAGCCGAGGGGGCGGCGGTGGAGCGGAATTGAGGCAACACGTGGCCTTCGCGGTGTTTCGAGGACGACGATGACTCGGTTTCCGTCGCTAACTGGGTGGGTCCACACGTCGCTCCCGTTTTTTCGCTGAATTCGCTTCGTCCGACGTTTCTAGGGCATTTCCGGATGCTGGGAATGGCCTGGGAAGTCCAGACCAAAGTTGGCCCAAATCTGGACAAAAACAGGTTCCTGGGAACGCGAGTGGGCCGAATTTCGGCGTCCGGATCGGCGTTCTGGGAATGCTAGTTGAGATGCTCTTAGGTCATCTGTAATGAAGGTGCTAAGAGCATCTCCACTCACGTTCACAGTACGCCGAACCCATGGCGATTTTTTGGTCTGGACACCAAAAATTCGCCCAGTCGCATTCCCAAGATCATAGTTTCGTCCGGATTTGGGCCAACTTTGGTCCGGACTTCTCAAGCCATTCCTAGGATCCTGGAAACACCGGACGAAGCGAATTCGATGGAAAAAAATCGGCAAGTGGACCCACCCAGTCAGTATATATTCGCCCATATTCACCAAAGTTCGCTCATATCCGCTCAAAATTCGCCCATATTCGACCATATTCGCCCATGTTCGCTCAAAGTTCGCCCATATTCGCCCAAAGCTCATCCATATTCGCCCAAAGCTCATCCATATTCGCCCAAAACCGCTTACATTCTCCCATATTCGCCCAAAAACGCTTATATCGCCCAAAGTTTGCCCAAATTCTCCTAAAACCGCCTATATTCGTCCAAAGTTTACCGAAATTTGTTGAAATTTAGCCAAACGCGGGAACTCGCCTGGAAATGTGAGTAGAAAACTCGGCGTTACTAGGCCGAAAACTAGTTTCATCCGGACCAAAATATGTCCGAATTTAGGCATGGGAATGCCCAACGAGTAGGGATGCTCTAAGGGTGGTGCTTAGGAAAATAAACTAACGTACTCTCAAAAAAAGGAAAATAAACTAAGGTTGTGTTTGAATGTTGAAAAATAAGTTTGGAATTGGAATTCTAAAATTACTGGACCTAATTCAGCCGTTTGGAAGGGCCTGGGAATTAACACATGGAAAGAAGGACCAATCCGAGCCCCCCCCCCCCACACACACACACACACACCCGAGTGTGTTGTCCTTGGACTTTACGAGTGGACGGGCTCGAAAAGGGCGTGGAAATTATCCAGTCACGAGTCACGACCCCTCCCCACCGCTCCCGGTAGTTCTTCCTCGCACGAGCTCCTCGTAGAAGCGCCGCCCCTCCTCCTTCGGTGAGCACCTCGACCCTACCCTTCCACGTCCCTCCCCTTCCCTGCCGTCTTCTCCATCGGTGCATACATGTGTAAGAGAAGTTTGTATTGTGCAAAATAACATTCAATCCCATGTTGTGTACATCCAAACATGATTTGGAATTGGGTACTACCCTTTGATTGCAACCGAAAATTCCTTGCATATCCAAACACCATAATTGGAATAGAGGTCATTTCCTTTTCATCTTAGATTTGTAATCTTTGGCCCAATTCAATTCCAAGCTTATTTTCTAACATCCAAACACAACGTAAGTATTTACATAAGCACTAGTACTTATTTATACAGAAGATATGTCTAGTTAGCCATCTATCTAGTATAAATAAACACCGGTGCTTAGTGAAAAATCTATTAATTTTCCTAGGCACGTTCCTAAGCACCACCTGATTCGTTCGCAGGAAAGAGGGGAATGTACATGCATGCGCCCGCAGCATCCTCGACGTGCCCTTGCATCGTACTCCTTATTTGGATTCATAAACAATAATTAGAAAAGAAAAAAACCCTCCTCTGATATGCAGTATATTTTTTTCAAGCGCAAGAGAGGAAAAATACTCTTTTGCTCGTCCGAGAAGCCAGTTACCACGGTATGATACCACGTAGCCGGTCTTTGGCATCTAACAGAAGCCCAAATCATCTTGGACTCTGCTAACTCGTGGGCGTCGCATATTAGTGTGTGGCGCCTAATTGCCATATTAATTAGGTCTAAATGCTATATTAATTAGGCCTAAACTAATTAATCTGCAGAACACTAGCGTGTTTTTCTATTGCCAGATTAGTCGGATTATTTTCTCCAAAAAAAATAAGTTGCCAAATTAATTTTTTCAAAAAAAAAATATCAGATTAATTATTCTAAACTGCCGGATTCGCTGCCCGCCGCACGGAAGGGTGCACGGTGTGACGCCTTTATTTAGATTTTTCAAATCATCTTATATTCACGAACAGAGATCGATAGCACGGAAGAAGTAGACAAACGCAACACTTCCGTGAACGGACAGTACGTTATCCGACTACCCTGTTTGTTGCCCGTCGATCAATCAATCATTCCACATGCCACGTCCATTTCTCCCCGATGTCGTACGTGGTCGTCTGACCCAACCCAACCCAAATTTATCCCTGAGCTGTACGTTCTGTGTTGCGCACGTACTGATGCAAACCGCCGCCGTCACCCGCGCTCCAGCTCCATCAAATGTGGAATGGGGTGCCAGTGCCATACCCTAATCCATCCATCCATCCATAATATCCTAAATCCACACGGAGTCATGGATCGGCACGCATCGTAAAAGCGGGGAGCAAAGACAGCAAAAAACGACACGCCAAGGAGAACGAGCGGGGCACCGCGACCACGACCGCGCTCGCCGCTCGCGACATACAGATTGTCCCGCCGCCGTCTCGTCGCGAATCTCTCTCTCTCGCTGCCATCGCGGCCGTTGCCGTCGCAAGAACTAGCCTCTGTTTTTCCCTAAATCGCGTCGTCAAGCTTTCCTCTCGCCTCCCTCCCCTACGTCCACGTGAGCCGTGGCTCCTTTCCTCTGCCTTTTTCTCTTCCTTTCCCGTGCTCCTGCCTAATCTGCACCGTGACCTCCCTCACATTTCTCCTTCCCTCGCCACCTGCCCACCCCACCCCCCCAATTTCACAAACTTTCCGCTGAGACATCCGACGAGGCCCTGGGCCATTTTCAGCTCCGGCGGTCTTGCCGCACGGCGGAATTAGCCACCCGCCCGCCCGCTCGGCCGGCCATGAAGTTCACCAAGAAGTACGAGACGTACATGAGGGGGATCAGGACGAAGGAGGAGGAGCTCCCCGGCGTGGGGCTCAAGCGCCTCAAGAAGATGCTCAAGAAATGCCGCTCCCAGCTCACCTCGCACCACCAAACGGCCTCCCCCTCCTCCTCCTCGGACGCCGGCGTCCGGTGCGCCGGCCATTGCTCAGGTGAAAAAGCCACGACCATTTCTTTTTTCCTTGAACACAAACCACGACCATTTCGGTTCCATTTTTTTTATTACTATATACTTTTGTGAGTTCCTTCCTTGTGCCAATTCTGACCCGCCCATGCTCGACTCGTTCGTGCTCCGCCTCGAAGGTTTCATTCCCCGACTTCTCTTCTTCTGTCTGAATAATAAGTATAATAATAAGGTCACATTCCCGGATTCCACCTATGGCAAAATGACAAACCTATAACAGAATCACAACCTACCCGGTCACTGTCGGCGCCAATACTCTGGCATCTTACTTGCTTCATGCCGCGACCAGCTTGACAAATTCTGCGTGCAACCTGTACGCGGTAGCTACACGCCTACACCGTGGTTTTACTATTCTAGTTCATGGGTGGCATAGGTGCTGTGCATCATGTACTGTAGTTTTCTTTTTTAGGAAGAGCCATCATGTAGTCGACATAGCTGCATGTTCTACTATCAGTCCAAGAAACAGAGAACGGACGAGGAGATGGGCACTAGGGGCATTTCATTAACTAAGAAGGTGTGATGCACCCCCAGTTAAATTCCGTCCACAGGCTCGCAACGGTTGATGCCGCTACGCTCCCACCGCCCACCGAAAGAGAGCCATAAACTGGATACTCCCTGCAGATTCCTTTTTCAGATGAATTGGATACTCCTACAGTTGGCCTGACGCCACATCAAGGCGCAGCTAATAACAAATTAAAATTGCTCATATTGTCAAGAGTCAAAGCACTGGGCCTAAACTCGCTCAAATAAATTCTACTATACCCAAAAAGGGGAACCAACCAGTGCAGAGTCAACTATGTTGTGTTCTTTGGTTCAGCAAGGAGCTTCTTGTGATTGGTGCCTGCTGCTCCGACTTTGGGGCAAATATTTTTGTAAATTCTGCGAAGTGCCGACAAAAGGAAGAACAAACCATGGACGGTTCAGCTGGCACCGCGAATACTTCTACTAGTTCATTCCATCTCAACGAGAGTTTCCCTTTAGTAACTGTTAGTAACAAATACTATTATGCAGTGTGTGACGGGAGTTTCTTTCCGTCCCTTCTCGACGAGATGTCGGCCGTGGTTGGCTGCTTCAACGAGAAGGCCAAGAAGCTTCTTGAGTTGCACCTGGCGTCAGGTTTCAAGAAGTACGCCTTGTGGTTCACCAGCAGGTGTCACAGGAGCCATGGGCAACTCATACAGCAAGGCAAGGACCTGGTTAAATATGCAATTATAAACGCCGTGGCGATGAGGAAAATTCTAAAGAAGTATGACAAGGTATATGTGGTCCTGCTTTTTACTTTAAGAGTGAAAAACACTGCCATTTAAGCTATCGAATCCTTAACTGACGTTTGCATTTCTAATAACAGCTGGATATCAGAGAGTAAACTAAAAGAATGACCAAAAGCATCTACTTTGCAGATACATTATTCGAAGCAAGGGCAGGAGTTCAAAGCTCAAGCCCAGAGCCTGCACATTGAAATACTGCAATCCCCATGGCTGTCCGAGCTAATGGCTTTCTACATGAACCTGAGAAGGAGCAAGAACAACGAGGCTGCGATGGAGCTCTTCGGTGATTGTTCGCTCACATTCGACGATGACCAGCCTACGCTCTCTTGCAGCCTCTTCGATTCTATGCGTGTTGACATTAGCTTGACATGTTCAATTTGCTTGGTGGGTTTGCACTTCTGACATCTAAGTCAATATCATTTTAGCCTTGCAAACTGTCTTGCTCAGTGCGCAACCATAAACTAGGTAATTTATTAACTTTGCAGGACACGATGTTTGATCCCGTCGCTCTCTCCTGTGGCCACATATTTTGCTACTTGTGTTGTTGTTCTGCTGCATCCGTGACGATTGTTGATGGGCTGAAGTCTGCACATCACAAATCAAAGTGCCCTTTGTGCCGACAGGTATAAATAACTCCATCGGCTATGTGGACAAATATGTGTTGATGACTAGCCGACTGACCTAATTCCCAATTTCAGGCTGGGGTTTTTCCTAATGCTGTACACTTGGATGAGCTGAACATGTTACTAAGCTATAGGTACGTGTACGCCCTGACTAGTTCTCAGTGAACAGAGATATGACAGAAAACAAGAACACTTTTATATCTCTCCTGATTGGTTTATCAGTGCTGAATTATTGAACTATCAACAGTTGTCCAGAGTACTGGGAGAAGAGGATGCAGATGGAGCGAGTTGAGCGTGTTCGCCTGGCTAAGGAGCATTGGGAGTCCCAATGCAGAGCATTCTTAGGCATCTGATGGAACTTGTACTCTACTGGTAAAAATGGAGTTTCTCATCGTTGTTGGTTAGATCTTGCTTTGACGCAACTCCTTGTGTAATAAAGTTGGACCTATCCTGCCAAAATGAATTGGTCTGTAAAAATGGGAGGTCACTTTGTGCACCTAGATGTAAAATTGGGGTAAGTTTGTAGTGAGTATCCAAATAGAATTGTAAACATATTTATATTCAACACAGTCAATTTGGCCAGTTTGGGTCTGCCATTTTTCACCAATGATTTGGGTCTGCTATCCAGAGAAAAGGTGCCTGCTCTAACATGCACTGATGTACATGGTCTCCGCTGTTATTCAAGGCAGCATCCTACATGTTTCTGCTACTTCCTGTCATGGTTAAGTGTGAATCCACTCCTTGAAGATTTATGTAAGTTGTTGGTCTGTGCTCACAAGAATACAAAACTAGGTCAAGTTACTCTAGAACTAGGATCAAATTCCTTTACAACGACAAGATTGAAATGCCCGAACGTTGGAACTTCTGACTAACATTTTTTTTCAAGAAAACACAAAGGACATGTGCATTTCGTTCATTGAAAAGATAAAGGTTGGGTTACAGCCCTACTAAGAAGTTGATTACAGAGAGAAAGTAAACTAGTGCACGTCCCAGCCTCCCAGGTCACTGGGAGGACGACCATGAGGCCATGAAAGCCAGCCCTTGTACGGAGTGCTGCTCATCCTTGATCATATCGGAAGCACTGGTGCTGACAGAGGGCTGAGCTCCATTGAAGATGCAGTCGTTTCATAAAGTCAATATCCGAGTTTTCTATTTTTTTTATTGTGATGAAGTCACTAAACAGCTAATACTGTCAGAAGAAAGCATCATGCCATAGGGATTATTATTGATGGATGTTATTTTCTTCTCTCTAGAACACCAATTGACATTTGTGGATGTTGCAATAACAATCAAGATGAGCATTGTAATCACAGAACCTCATTACCTGCTTAACTTTTCACGATAGTGCATGCAATATAAAGTTGATAGAACAAGAAGTACAATTCATGTCGCCTTCTCTAATTCCAGATTTCAATTATTAATACATGGTTTTGGGGTAAGCACAGCACTCAACCTCTAAACTTGTATGCTAGCATCTCTATGTATCTCTTTTAGATTCCTCCTATTCTATCAAAATCAGATCCTAGATGAATAAGAATTAGAGATTTTACAAAATTGTGTTGGCATGGTGATTTACTCCTAGAGCTTATAATCGCCACCACTCAAAGTTGCAGCAGAGAAATACTTCCTCGCATCTTTGCCAGCGGAATGCAAGAAGAATACCTCACATAGTAAAATGTCTGTATGTTGGTCATAAAGGGATCCTTCTTTACTCAGCTTTTAATCTCAGGATCTCCTTTGCTGTCCGCTTCCTAAAATATTCCATGTGTTCCTGCAAAGAGTAATTGATTTAGACAAATAAAACTACATAGTACCAGGTAAAAGTGTATGCCCACTATATATGGGGGTACGAGGGATTAAGCCTCATGTCAGCATGTTGTGGTTCTCAATTTGAACTTGACTTTGCATCAGCCCCTTTGGCAGGCCTATTCTGGAACCTGAGCTCGCAGAAGCTTAAGCACCTCCAAAGATACACTAATCGAGCATATTTAGTAAGTTAAAAGTATGAAGACCTCTATTAAACCCACCTGACCAAAAGATAGCCCGAGACCTCTGCTGTAGAAATCGATGAACTTGAGCATGAACATACCACAATCCCATCTATTACAAAAGAAGTTCAGTGTCAAACAAATCCATGTCTACTCATTGCCGAAGTGCAACACAGATTTTCAGGTAGAGAACAATCTGGTGTTGAAAATGCAGAAATGCACTGAGTGACGATAATTAGCACTTCATATGAGTTGTTCGCCACAACCAAAAGCAAATTCACATTCCTCAGGTCACAGCTGAATTTAGCCTATAGGCAGTGGAAAGGAAGTGTACCCATTATGTTGCAAAGGAAAAGGGTCTGGTTCTCTCCGCCAAGAACTAAAGTCTATCTCTATGTTAATCTTGTCCTTCAACTCATCCATAATATATGTAGCCTGACAGAAACAGAAAAACATAACTTCATTTTAGCAAATATTGAAATAATTAACAAAAAAACTACAATTGCAACCAATGGATATACTTTAAATTACTAAATAATAATGTTATTTTCTGCTAGGAAAGTTAAACATGCAAACATCAAAAATGATGAATGATAAAAGATAACTCTGAGGTACATAGGTCTATAAGATACAGTAATATCATGATATTAACATGCTTTCCTGATGTACATCACAGAGCTAATCATGTGAATCACAGAAAGACACAAGTCATAGAATAATAGTGCATTTTACTACGACTATGAACTAGCTTTGCCATCTACATGGAAAATCAAACCATGCGTACCACATGATTGGAGACAGTCACCTCAAATGTTATGCATAATCACTTGATTGTTAACAAAACTTGTCACAAGTCATGAGAGAAGTAACTGGAGGCTATATTTGTATCTCTTGTCTCCTGGAGACAGTACTTCTAGTCTAAGATATCAGTTAAGCGGATAATATTTTATTTCAAAGACATCAGTTTAGCCTACCAGTATTCCCAGTACATCAAGGTCCATGCCACCAAGAGAATCAAGAAATTGATAAGTTTTTTCCTTCATATTAATAACTGCCAGGCACCAATGTAAATCTCTGTGTATTGGAACAAATATCTGCACACCAATATATGACGGTAAGTTGAACATGAGAAATGAACATGTAAAAGAGAAAAGGCTAGTAACAACAGAAGTGAATCCAGTAACAACTTACTTTATCACACTCCCAAAGCCCATAACCCAACTTATTGAGGCTTGTCCATCTTCTGACAGATTGATAGTCATAACCAGTTTTTCCACAAGCAAGCTGAACAACAATAAAGAAAGTCATGAAGTGTTCACTGTTCAGTGCTAGCTTCATGCTGAAGGTCATGACGACATGACGCGTGTTCAAAGAAAAAGTTCATGACGCGTCTTCAAAGAAAAATTTCATGACAGGAGATCTAACAAAGAAGGTTACTAACACATAGTCAAATAGCAAGGGGATCTGACAGTTAGAAAAGGAATGTAGCCCCTTATTGCATGAACATCATACAACAGTGACATATAGAATAACAGTATGCATTCTAATAATTCAACAAAGGACCATGAATTTACGTAACCATGAGGCATGAATAAACAGATCAAGGAGACTGGACATGTAGCTAGGGGTGAATATCAAGCCAAGGCTTCAAGAGACTTATCATAGAACTCGTTCGGCAGAAAGATAGGAAGAATACTCAATCTGTGAAGTACTAGAAAGCAAAGAATGCAAATCAGCTACCTTCTTAAAGAAGAATGTGTTAAAGAAGTGGCATTTTAAAAATCTTCTGGGTTCTCTTTCTGCTCTCTCCTTCAACAATTCTAGGTACAAATTGATGACCTGGAAGGGGCAAAAATTCAATACAAGATAAAGCCTTGGAACATCAAGCTCGTAATAATTGCAACATTATTTAAGCATATTCTTCAGGACGTTTTTCTTTGATGAAGAAAGTTCTTTAATATGGATATTCACCTCGTCGTTCAACCAACCACGAGGCCTCAAACACCCTAGTTTCTCTCTAGTAATCTCAATATTTGAAGGCTCGTGCAGAACTAATATATCTTTACTGCAAACAGAAGAGGAATAGTGCTTAATGGTGCTAACCAGATAAAGTAAAAGTACTGGATAAAATTCACTATGCATGATTGCCAAGTGTACCTGTGACCACTATCACACAATAAGCTGTTTACTTCACTTTCTTCTTCATTTGTGAGAGGTGTAAATAATCCGTGAAGATCCTGAAATAGACAAGTACAAAATATGTGAGTTATACATGAAAAACTGTTGAAAAGAGTCATGACGAACGGGTTGATGATAATGCACAAATTAATCCATCTAACATAGCTAGAGTTTCAAAAGCAGAGCTAACCCTTGAGGAGTGAAAAACATCCAGTTTTTTTTTTTTTTTTTGAGGAACCCAGAAACATTCACTTTTAAAGAGAGTTGCTACAGTTCATAGTGTCGACAAAAAAAAATTAGCAATCAACCAAAGGAAAATTCTACTTACTAGTTTTATGGGTGAATTCACTCTAGCCAACAAGTTCACAGATAGCTATAAAGAGCTACTTCTACGAGTGTCTCAGTAAACGCCATCCAGGCGTGCATTAACCATTTTACTATGCATATAAGGAGGCCATGTTAATTTCTTCTTAGGCCATGACCCATGAGATTAAAATGGCTACCTCTTCGGGCTTATAGCTCGGCGCCTCCTCCATTGTGATGTCGCCCGCATCGTCAATACCCCTCCAGGCGGCATTGGCACTGAGATCTCCAACCTCCCGCGGCCCCTCGACGTTTCTCTTGTATCCCCTTACGCCGCCGTCCTCGGTTTTCTTCCTCAGCTGTCGCGAGAGCGAGACCATGCCGCCCATGTCTAGCACGGAGACCTTCCGGCGGCCACAAGGGGGCAACGCGCTGGACGCGAGGACGTAGTGAAGGAAGAATGGACGGAGGGCGAGGAAGTGGTGGGGGACGACTCTGCTGCTGCTGCTGCGGCGGCGGCGGGGGGGTTGGGGGGCGGGGTGAGGGGTGCCGTCGATGCGGCGCTTGTGGCGGTGGTGGGGCGCGGTGGCGAGGGCAAAGCGGAGACTGAAGGAGCGTACGGCGAGGAATCGATTGGGACCGAGGAGGCCGCGGTGGTGAGTTGGGGAGTTGGTGCGGTGAGCACCGTCGATGGGGCGCTTGCCGCGACGGCGGTGGGTTGCGGGTGTACGGGGCATAGGATGTCGTGGGGGGGCTAAGAATCCCAAGGGAGGGTGGTGGAGGCCGGAGGCGATGGGGAGTGAGGAGGCGGCGGTGGAGCTGGGGTTTTGGGAGGCGGACGGCGCCACCGGATGCGAGGGATTTGAAAATGCGAACACGATACGGCACGGCGGCGAGATCCCCCTAGCCGGCAACAATTCGATGTCGCATGGTAATTTAAGACGACCGAATATATCCATTTCCTCCTCAGGGAAAAGACCAAATTACCATGTGTTTGATATGGTTTAGACTTTAGACGTGACAGCTTTCTTTTTGGCGAGAATAGACGAGACAGCCTTTCGTTGAACTAGATGAAGTGAGTTTGCACCGTAAGAAAGTAATCATGTTCACATACACGAAAACAAAATCTGTTTGACAACACTAGGTATTGCAAGCTCGGTATTAGCTCGACAAAGTTATCTAGATCGCCCGTCTTAAGCTCGGCGCTTTTAGGGCTCCAGTCTAGAACAACCCGAGCTCGAACTTGTTACAGTCTTACCTGCCCACCAAATCATGATACAAATTACGTTAGTCCAAATTAAATCACAAAATACTATCTACAAATGTTTTATAATTATCATTGCCTCTATTTGTCCATGCAATTAGCATGAGGTTTTATAGTTTATCTTGAGCCTGGCCGTCATATTTTCTCGTGGAACTCATTCTCTGGATAACTCCCGCGCATACACATACAATGATCTGCAACAACATGCGGAAAATCACTTTTGATGTCGGTGCATATGCCCCATTTATCAAAAGAAAACATTTCAAATGTTAAATCTTTTCAGAAAATAACTCTAAATTAGCTTTTGGTATAATAATTGATTGTACATTAGCTCGTGAAATGTATATGTTCTAGTGGCTTTAGTTGGTTAGAACAAATTCTTGTTGGTTCCCTACTTGGGTTCATAATTTAGACATGCTACACCGATCATATGTATATCGGACCAAGTTACAGAAAATTGGACAACTCTATATCCTAAACCGAGTCTGATTTACTTATGCACATGCTTACAAACCGAATTATAAAATGATATGGTGGAAAAAATTACAGTACATAAATGAAAACATAAGCAAGTATGACTAGTAAGGCTTGACAAAATAAATTCGAGAACAAACCACTTGCAGATACTGATCACACACTCTATAGTTTTCTGTTAGTTATCACCAACCTAGACAATTCTAATATCCAAAGCTCTATTATGTAATCTTAAAGGCGTACATTGTAAAAATCCTTATAAAGATATTTAAAGAAACTAGAATAGATATAGTTTACGAACACACAATATTATCTCTACTCGGCACCAACTAATTTGTTGACAAATATGATTTTGTCTTTTTATACGATATTCTTTTATTTATAGGAAATACAATTGAAAGAACATGTGGGCCCCCATGTGTGGTTTTGGTAATTAATGACAATCTTTATGGACTAATGTGTGTATTAAGTTGTACTTGTAGAAATTGTCCATTGGCATTGCTTGGAGCATGTGTTGACTTCAAGATAGATGAAATGAGAAGAAGATGTGTTGTGCAAGCTCAAAATACGCCATCTATAGAAGATCTCATGTTTGATGTTTGATGCTTGCCATCCTCGGTGATCATGGATCGATGATGAGGAATCAAGAAAGGTGTCCATCTTGAGAAGGACAAGATCATCTACATCGAGCTCAAATGGATTGCTCAAGGCAAAGGTATAATATTGATAGGTTTTCCCTTTTGCCGGTCTCATGTTTGTTGGGAGACCGGGTTTAGGATAGATAACTGAAAGTGTAAGATGGTTAACCTAGAGCGGGGGTGAATAGGTTTCTACAAAATTCTTTATAATCTTTTGCAAGTTTTAGGCTTTGCGTAATATAAGTGAGCCTAAATGCAAACTAGGTGAGGCAACCTAGATGATGTACAAAATACTTCAAGCTCGAAGGCTATCACAAGATAAGCAACACAAGTAAGAGATCGGTTAAGGAATAACCGAAGCACGCGGAGACGAAGATGTATTCCCGTGTTCACCACCTTTGGGAAGGGGGCTACGTCACGTTGGAGAGGTGTGAGGTTCCACGAAGGATTCCTCACGCGCCACGAAGGCTCACCTTCTTCTCCGAGCCTATCCCACGAAGGAATAGCTCACTTACTCGTGGTAGACTTTAGGGTAGTCTTCAAACCCTCACAAACTTTCCACGGGGCAAATCACAAGCCGAATGCCTCCGAGCGACCCTAGCCGCCTAGGTTTTCCCACAAACCCAAGAGTAACAAGCTAACTCGATGAACTCAAGGGGGAATGAACTTTGGCTTGGTGGAAACGTAGATCGGGACCTCCTCTTCCTTTCTACCAAAGGGATTTGGATTTGTTTGGGTAGAATGGGAGATCCTCAAGCTTTTGTGTTTCAACAATGGGGAGAGAGAGAGAGAGCTTCAAGAAATGATATAAACTGAATGCCTAACCTAATCAAGCTAGAAGAAGGGATATTTATACTCAAGGAGAAAAACTAGCCGTTTTGAGCCAAAAATGCAAGGTCCGGTTTTAAGTTCGGTTGGTCCGGTCCACACACCGGACAGTCCGGTCCACAGCCCGGAAAACCGGACTGAAACCGAAACTGCTCTCAGTACCTAGACTCGGAGTGAGTAAACCGAAGAACCCGCTTTGAGTCCGGATTTCCGATCCTGACACCGGACGATCCGGTCTGGGAGCCGGTCCAACCGGTCTGAAAACCGGATCTGCAGAAAAGGCTCAGGTGGATAGGATTTCTTCTCTTCTCTCTTTGGTGATGGATTAGGTAGGAGAAAGGGATGTGTATATGGCTTAGGTGATCATCCCCAACAAGCTCATCGAGAGAACTCCTCTTAATAGTGCAGAGCTCCTAACCGGACTCAAATTACATGAAAAGGGAAAACTCCGGTGCGAAGCTTCGTTATCAAAATGGGGGGGTCTCCGATAACATTTCATCACAGCATTGGACTAGAACCTGTGTAAGACACTAGAAATAGCATTAGTCCACTCTAACCATGGTGTCATTGTCAACCAAAAATAGCATAGGGTAAAATACCCTTTCAATCCCCCCTTTTTGGTTGGCGATGACAAACCGAGCTAGAGTTTGCAAAGATATTATAAACAACAATAGACATAGTCATAGCATAATATAAATATCCATGGTTCACACACATAGCACAAACTTGTCCAACAGACATAACGGAAGCAGATAGTTCATACATAAAGCGAAAGGGAAAGCATAATGCCATAAGAAGCAATGAGAACGCAATGGGCATTGTGCTAACGGCAAACCCTGGAAAACCCCGTCAAGGAACCCCTAGGTAACTAATAGAACTCTACTCTTCTCCCCCATTGGCATCGAGACACCAAAAAGGAAGAGGAGGAGAGCGATGCTAACGCAACCCAACTAGAAGAACGGCGGAGGAGGAGGAGGAGGGACATCTTCCTCTTCAGAGTACTCGTCACTATCAGCAGCATCATCATTGTCCTCATCATCATCATGACTCTGAGCAGAGGGACCACCAGGACCACTGGGAGCAAACTGACCAGGGAAGTACCCATAGAACATAGCATCATCAAGAGGCGGCATCTCATAGTTGACATAAGGGACAGGGGCCATCTCAGGACCATCAGGTGGAGGAGTGACATTCTGGGTCGCAAGATACTCATTGTGGCGGCGTCTAGTTTCCTGGCTCAATTCCAAAGCCTTGTGACTCACATCATAGGAAGAACGGCACATCTGGAATAGCCTCTTGAAAAACTTGGCATCACCACACTTCGGCCTTGGGTGAGAGGAGGACTCACCAACAGGACGACGAGAACCAGCCCGAGTAGAAAAAGAAGGTCGAGGATCATGAACATCTTTGGTGCGGTGCTCAGGAGGCCGCATCCCAGGGACCTCAGGAGTGTGTGCACGGAGACAAAGATTAAGCATTTCTTGTTCCTCACGCTCGCCCACCATCACACCAGGCGGCACCACCCGATTGAGCAGCTTCTGAACATATGCGCAGAAAGTGGGAGTCATCCTGTCCAAAGCAGCCCGCCGCAGCTCACAGTACACAAAGTCACATCCATCAATCTTCCTCAGCCGATCGGGTGACAATAGTACAACAAGTTGGCAAAATACCCACGACAGTTGGTGGAATCGCCAACACGGGGAACAAGGGACTGACGGAAGATAGTGGCCAAGGTATGATAGTAGTAATACATGCCAGTCATGCACGGAGGACTCCACTGAGAATCACTGGGATAGCAGAAAGCAAGAGTCTCAACAGGCTTGACCTTCTCACTGTGAATACAGAAGCCTCCGCCTCGACCAGTGTAGCCCATGACATCGACCAAATCAGCATAAGTAGCCTGAAAACGCCTCGTGCCAGTCATCCAAGTCATAGTGCGATCCTCATCATCATGAAAATAGACTGTGCAAAAGAACTGACGGATGAAGTCGGGGTAATAGTCCTCGTTGAGACAGACGAGGTCGAACAGATCCATTTTCCTCAAAGCTTCATCAACATAGAAGTAATCAGAGGCTGCATACATATTGAACCACTCCAGATTGAGAGCTTGAATGTGGCCACAAGGAGTGACCCGGAACTGAGTGTAAATGTGATCCCACATCATAGCCTGAGTCTTAGTCCATAATTTCTTGTCATATCCTTTATAGGTGCGTTGCTTGAAGCGATAGGGATTCTGCTTGCGGAGAGCCCGGTACTGACCAATCTCCATACCCTTCAGATTTTGACAAGGCACATCCTCAGCCTCGGCCTGAGAAGCTTGCTGCTTACCCCTGTTAGCTTTGAGTTTGATGCGCCCAGAGCGAGCGCTCCCCTCAGGCTCAAGCTGCACAGACTGGGGGTTACGATGAGCCCGCTTACTCCTGTTAGCTACTTCGGGCACATACTCATGATCAGGCACATACTCATCACTAGCAGAATCAGCGTCTTCACCTGTGAAAAAAGAGAGAGAGATTGGGGAGCACAGAGATAAGTACACATGCCAAAGGAGAGGAGGAGAGAAAAAGAAACTTGGATTTGGGCAAGTGCATGGTAAAATAAGAGACATTGCAGAGAGGTCCGGTGCCAGGGCCGGAGCAACCGATCCCAGAACCGCATGGTCCGGTTCCAGGGCCGGTCGAACCGAACGCAGAACCGGACGGTCCGATGTCAGAGCCAGAAAACCGGACTCAGACCGGACGGTCCGGTGCCAGGGCCGGAACAACCGGGTTTCAAACCGAGATCCACAGAGACCACTATGCAATGTAAAAAATCGTACCAATGACTCAAGTACTTGCGCAAATACAGTTCTACGCAGAGTGGGTAGGACATGGAGGAACGAGGGTGGGAAAAAAAACTAGGTGGACCCCTAATTTCTCAAATCCAACACAATGTATAGCAAAACATAGGGATTTGAGAAGGACAAGAGAAGAGGGAGAAAAGGAGTACCCGAGGACATGGCTTCCCATGAAGGAAAGCACCAAGGATCCCTTGAGGAAGGAGAACACCAAAAAGATCCCGAACCACCGCGAGAGGAAGAAATTCCTTTGGTGAGAAGCCTCCAAAAGTCCTTCCTTACGAAATGGTGACCCGATCTATGGATCCTAGGGATGGAATCACCCTAGGAGAGGAGGGGAGGGTGGGGAGGGGCGACAATGGAGGAGGAGAGGTCGGGGGAAGTGAAGTGGAACTGTGGGAGGAGGGGGGACCAGGGAGAAGAGGGAGAAAAGAAAAAAACAGATCCGAAACTCGGTTTTCCAAACCGGAGGACCCGGTCTACAGCTCAGAAAACCGGAGTAGAACCAAAAACGGTTCAGATACGAGATCCGGATAGACCCGGTACAGTATAACCGGACTTTCCGGTTCTGGTCCAGTTTTCCGACGCTGGCACCGGGCTGTCCGGTTTGGGAGCCGGTTCGACCGGGCCAACAACCGAACAACATAATGTTTTTTTTCGAGGATGGCATGTGCAATTAGAGGAAGATAGTAGACTCCAAAAGGGTAGAGGAAGCAGGTGATCTAGGCATGCCTATTGGAAAGAATCAATTTCAACCTCACAAAGAGCAACAATAGGCATGATTCGAAGATATCAAGAGCGAGAGGAAAGGTCAAACTCAGAGAGCCTCAAGATGGAAAACATTGAAAAGCAAAGGAGGCTAGAAGGTTGTGGGGGATTTCTCCCCCTATGTTTAAGCACATGTGTCATGACGCCTCAAAGATAGATGCTTGGACTCATATCATGACACGAGATCAATTTATGTTGCACACATAGGTATGCATCAAACCAAGACATGGTAAGATGGCTATCCCTACATGTGTGGCACAACTAGTCTACATAGCATGTTAAGAGCAAGAATATAGTGCAAGAAGCAAATCAATCCAAGTTTTGGGGATCTAGGATACCGAGTTCTCGTCTCAACATGACAAACCGGGCTTCATCCAAAGGCTTCGTGAAGATATTGGCCAATTGGAACATCGTACCCACATGAGTGAGATTGATATCACCATTTGCGACATGGTCATGTAGGAAGTGGTGGCGAATGTCAATATGTTTGGTGCGGCAATGTTGGACGGGGTTGTTGGCGATCTTTATCGCGCTTTCATTGTCACATAGAAGAGGCACCGTACCAAGAGACACACCATAGTCTTTCAAGGTTTGCCTCATCCATAACAATTGAGCACAACAAGATGCCGCGGATATGTATTCGGCTTCGGCGGTGGATAGGGCTATGGAGTTTTGTTTCTTGGAAGACCAACTCACCAATGACCGACCAATAAATTGGCAAGCCCCGGAGGTTGATTTCCGGTTAACCTTATCACCTGCCCAATCGGCATCCGAATAGCCAACAAGCTCAAAGGTTGACCCCTTTGGATACCAAAGCCCGAGAGTAGGAGTGAGAACAAGGTACCTAAAAATCCGTTTGACTGCCATCAAGTGTCACTCCTTGGGAGCGGATTGAAAACGAGCACACATTCCTACACTTAATATGATATCCGGCCTAGAAACACAAAGGTAGAGCAAGGAACCAATCATAGAACGATATACCTTTTGATCCACGTCCTTCTCACCTACTCCAAGGCCAAGTTGTCCATTTAGTGGCATGGGTGTCTTCATGGGATTAGCCTTGGCCATCTCGAACTTATTGAGCATATCCTTAATGCACTTTTCTTGAGAGATGAAAGTGCCATGAGGAAGTTGCTTTATGATGAAGCCTAGAAAGAACTTCAACTCCCCCATCATGGACATCCTAAATTTCATAGTCATCAACTCGGCAAAAGCTTTGTTATGAGATTCGTTAGTTCCACCAAAGATAATATCATCAACATATATTTGAACAATAAATAAGCCACCCCCTTTAACCCGTTTGGTGAAAAGGGTGGAATCGACCTTACCCACGCTAAACCCATCCATGAGTAGAAAATCCCTAAGGTGCTCATACCAAGCACGAGGAGCTTGCTTTAGTCCGTAGAGAGCCTTATGGAGTAGATACACATGGTTGGGATAGCGTGTGTTTTCGAAACCCGGGGGTTGAGCTACATATGCAACCTCTTTCAAGGGACCATTAAGAAATGCACTTTTCACATCCATTTGATAAAGCTTGAAGTTATGGAAAGATGCATAAGCAAGCAAGAGACGAATAGCTTCAAGACGAGCAACGGGCGCAAAGGTGTCCTCATAGTCAATACCTTCTATTTGGGCATACCCTTGCGCCACTAACCTTGCTTTGTTCCTCGTGACGACCCCGTTCTCATCTTGATTGTTTTTGAACACCCACTTGGTCCCAATAACATTGATGCGATGATCTTTAGGCCTCTCCACTAGAGACCATACTTCATTGCGGGTGAAACACTCGAGTTTTTCTTGCATGGCAATGACCCAATCCGGATCCTCCAAAGCCTCATGTACCTTAAGGGGCTCGAAGTTGGACACAAAAGCATGGTGCCCACAAAAGGTTGTGAGGTTCTTCTTCTTGGCACGGGTCTCGATCCCTCTTGATATGCTTCCAAGGATATTGTTGACTTGAAGTCCACTTGCAATGGAGGCGGCCTTAATCTTCCGAATTGTGCCTTCATGATCAACAAATTCATCTTTTGAGGGGCCTTGATCGTTGACACCATCTTGAGCTTGGCCTTGAGATGGAGGTTGAACTTTTGCTTGGTCTTTCTCGAAGGTTTGAGGGATTGGTTCTTGTTCTTCGGTTTGCAAGGCATCATGAGAGAGATGTTGATATTGTGATGCACTTGATGGCTCAACTTGGATAGAGCTTGGCTCTTCTTGAGTTGAGCTTGATTCTTCCCCATCATCTTGTTGAACATGAATGTGAGACTCGGTAGGCAAGATGTGTCCAATACCCATCAACTTGATGACTTGAGAAGAATCACCATCTCCTACATCACGAGAAGAAACTTGCCCCTCATGGGAACCATTATTCTCCAAAAACTCCATGTCACAAGATACTTCAACACAACCATTAGTCTTGTTGTAGTATCTATAGGCATGAGATTTTTCCGCATAACCAACAAAAATACCCTCTATAGTTCTAGATTCGAATTTACCGAGCTTTTCCTTTTTGTTCTTGACGAGACACTTGCACCCAAAGACACGAAAGTAGTTGACATTGGGCTTCTTACTTATGAGAATCTCATATGGAGTCATGTCAAAGGGAGCACGGAGGAAGAGCCGGTTCGTGTAGTGGACCGCGGTAGCAATAGCTTCTCCCCAAAAATTGTTAGGAGACTTGAATTCACTCAACATTGTTCTTGCCATCTCAATGATTGTCCGGTTCTTCCTTTCAACAACACCATTTTGTTGAGGGGTATAAGGAGCTGAGAATTCATGCTTGATCCCCTCATCTTCAACAAATTCTTGCATGGTGTAATTCTTGAACTCGGTGCCGTTGTCGGTTCTAATAGTCTTGATCTCCACACCATGAGTGCGTTGAGCTTGCTTGGCGAAGATCATGAATTCCTTGAAAGTCTCATCCTTCGTCTTGAGAAGAAAGACCCAAGTATACCTTGAGTAATCATCAACAATGACAAGACCATATCTTCTTCCACCAAGAGAGTCATATGTCGAAGGCCCGAAGAGATCCATATGGAGCAATTCCAAGGGTCTTGACGTGGCCACCTTGGTAACGGAAGGATGATGCTTTCCAATTTGCTTCCCTGAAATGCAAGCACTACACACACGATCTTTCTCAAATGAGATACCGGTTAGTCTAATAATATGTTCACCCTTTAGGAGGAGATTGAGATTTCTCATGTTGACATGGCCTAGGCGACGATGCCAAAGCCATCCCTTGTCAGCCTTGGCCATTAGACATGTAGGAAGAGATTGACTCTCTTTCGAGAGGTCGACCACATAAAGGTCGTCTTCCACGTGTCCAGTGAGAACCAAGCTGAGATCATCACCCCTAAAGACCTTCACAAAAGTTCTAGAGAAATAGGAGTCATAGCCGGCATCCGCGAGATGTTTAATAGAAAGCAAGTTGTAACCAAGGTTTTCAACATGTAGGACGGTCTCAAGAGTCAAAACCTTGGAAATTACCAACTTACCATAACCAAGAACCTTTCCTTTTGAGTTATCTCCAAAAGTGATGCTTGACGTTGAGTTGACATCGTGAATGAATTGGTCAAGCCCACTCCTACCTCCGGTCATGTGATTGGTGCATCCACTATCAAACACCCATTTTGATCCACCGGAGGCATAACCCTACAAAATCAATTCTTTGATTTAGGAACCCATTGAGTAATGGGTCCCCTAGCATTAGCAACAAGATCCTTAGGTACCCAAATTGAGTACCACCTATAAGCATAACCATTTCGAGGGCCAATATATTTGGCATATACATTTCCTTGAGTGCCCTTACACAGCACATAGGAAGGATTAGACTCTCCCGCATACTTGTGATTGGGATTGCCCCTCATGGCTCCCCCATTCACCACATTCTTTTTGACCCGGTCAACCACCTTGTCACCTTCCTTCACAAAGGTTATCTTCTTCGGTGGAATGGCATTGCTCGTGTTGTTCTTTGGATCAAAACCGACACCTTCCTTGGAAACTCTCGTCTTTTGACGGGATAAAATCTCATCTAGGATCTTTCCCTTGGAGGTAGGTGCAGGACGCTCTTTCTCAAATTGCTCTTTCAACTTCTTATTTTCCTCAATGAGGTGAGCTTGATCAAAGGTAGAGTTAGAGGTACAAGAATCATTTTCAATTATAATTGGATCCTTCAATGTACCAAGAGCTTTCTCATAGGACACCCGAAGTTGATCATGGTTCTCTCCAAGTTTTATGAGATCACGCTTGACAAGCAAACTAGCCTTCTCAAGGTGCTCAAGGTCCTTGGTAAGAGAAGCATGAGCAACTTCAAGCTCTTTCTTTGAGACATCGAGCTCTTGAGACAATGAGTTAGCCCTATCAATAGTGTCCATGTCTTTTGCTTTATCAATTTCAAAGATTTCAATTTGTAGTTTAAGAAAAGAGTTGGTATTCTTTTCCTCACAAAGCTCTTGCTCAATAAGATTGAATCTTCGTTTCTCATCATCAATATGAGATTCCAAGCTATCAATGGTCTCATCGCGTGAGCTAACAAGTTCCATTAATTGCTTGACTCTAGCACGAGCAATGGGAGGAAGAGACTTCATGATAGCATACATTTCTTTTATATATTCTTTTCCAAATTCATCATTATCACTATCACTATCATGGTCACTCTCAAGATCATCCAAGACACTAGATAGGGATGGAGGAGAGACAATTACCTTGGAGATTCTTGCCATAAGACAAGAACCGGTGATCTTGGGAATAGGAGAACTCTCGATGTAGTCCTTGGAGTAGTCGTAGGTGATAGGTGAACCGGATTAGACATATGCCAAACCGGTCACACCCACCACTTTCTCCTTATCCCCACACTCCACGTCGGACTCGTCCTTGGAGCTCCTTGCCATGAGGCAAGTGGCAGTGACCTTGGGGTTAGGAGAGTCGTCGGTGTAGTCCTTGGTGTAGTCATAGGTGAAGAGAGACTCGGGTTTGGCAAAGGCCAAACTGGCCACTCCAACCACCTTCTCTTCATCCTCTTCCTCATTGTCGGATATGTATTCTTGGCCTAGGAAGCCCTTATCATCACGCCTATTGTTCCTCTTGTATCTTTCATTGATGGGGTTGGGCTTCAATCTTGGTTTGGCACCTTCTTCATATTTAGGCTTGTCAAGCCTCTTCTCATAAGGACACTTGTCGGCAAAATGGGTTGCCTCATCACAATTGTAGCACGTCCTCTTCTTCTCACTTGATCCCATTGAGCTTCTCCTTCTTCGGAACTTCATGTTCTTAGTGAAGAGAGCAAGTTGAGAGAGCATATCATCAACTCCATCATCATCGCTATCTTCATCACTAGCAACATCTTCTTGCACTTGCTTGGCCTTCAAAGCTAGAGAGTGGGAAGACCCAATAGCACGGTTGATCTCCTTGATATTTTGCCCTTCATCCGCCAAGTTATCCGTGGCAACTAGATAAGAGACTAGATCATCAGGAGTGAATTGATTAGCTCTATCGAGGAGTTGCAAGTTCAAGGAAAGCTTCTTGTCGGTGACCGCGATCATGGAGACAATCTTGGACTTGATAAGTTCATAATTCAAATTGAATCCATCATCATACTTCTCACACCCTAGGCTACCAATCTTCACGCGGAGGGCAACGAGTCTCTTGTATGCTTCAGCGATAGTTTCACCATCATGGTTCATGAACATGTTCATCTCAGACTTGGCAGCTTCATACTTGGACTTTTGGATAAGAGAGGTTCCCTCTTGGAGAATGACAATCCTATCCCAAAGATCCTTTGCGGTGGGGATGTCGCTGACTTGGTCATGGAGAGTGCGGTGAATGGCACTCCTTATCTTGTCACAAGCCGTTGCATTTAGTTGACGGTCGTAGTACTCCCTCGGGGTGAGGTTGTTGGGATCATGAGGGTGGAAGCCGGTGCATACAATCTCCCAAAGCTCAACGCTGCAGCTGCGAAGATGAGATTCCATAGAAGCTTTCCAATGAGAGAAATGAGTTCCATCATAATGAGGTGCAGGGCCCGAACCATTAATACGAGGCATGATGTTCTTTTGCTTAGGATAAACATAAGGGAATTGATTAGGGGGCGTGGAAGTTTTTGATGAGCCGCCCTCATGAGCGGACTCGGCATCCTTATCCTTCTCGATGTCCATTGGTCTCCCCTGAGGTACTACCAATGGATTACCAAGAAAAGCCCCATCGCCAATGGCCTTAAGTTGTCCTTCTAGGTAACTCATTCGAACAAGGAGATCGGAATCCGCCTTGGCCTTTTCAAGGGCACTCTTGGCTAAGAGTTCACGAAGCTCCTTGACCGAATAAGTTTTTTCCTCCTCATCATCGGAGAAAACCATCTTTCCTCTTAGGCAGTAAAGCCCTTAAAAGAGCCCTTGGCTCTGATACCAATTGAAAGTGTAAGATGGTTAACCTAGAGGGGGGGTGAATAGGTTTCTACAAAATTCTTTATAATCTTTTGCAAGTTTTAGGCTTTGCGGAATATAAGTGAGCCTAAATGCAAACTAGGTGAGGCAACCTAGATGATGTACAAGATACTTCAAGCTCGAAGGCTATCACAAGATAAGCAACACAAGTAAGAGATCGGTTAAGGAATAACCGAAGCACGTGGAGACGAAGATGTATTCCCGTGTTCACCACCTTTGGGAAGGGGGCTAAGTCACGTTGGAGAGGTGTGAGGTTCCACGAAGGATTCCTCACGCGCCACGAAGGCTCACCTTCTTCTCCGAGCCTATCCCACGAAGGAATAGCTCACTTACTCGTGGTAGAATTTAGGGTAGTCTCCAAACTCTCACAAACTTTCCACGGGGCAAATCACAAGCCGAATGCCTCCGGGCGACCCTAGCCGCCAAGGGTTTCCCACAAACCCAAGAGTAACAAGCTAACTCGATGAACTCAAGGGGGAATGAACTTTGGCTTGGTGGAAACGTAGATCGGGACCTCCTCTTCCTTTCTACCAAAGGGATTTGGATTTAGTTGGGTAGAATGGGAGATCCTCAAGCTTTTGTGTTTCAACAATGGGGAGAGAGAGAGAGAGAGCTTCAAGAAATGATATAAACTGAATGCCTAACCTACTCAAGCTGGAAGAAGGGATATTTATACTCAAGGAGAAAAACTAGCCGTTTTGAGCCAAAAACGCAAGGTCCGGTTTTAAGTTCGGTTGGTCCGGTCCACACACCGGACAGTCCGGTCCACAGCCCGGAAAACCGGACTGAAACCGAAACTGCTCTTAGTACCCAGACTCGGATAGACTCGGAGTGAGTAAACCGGAGAACCCGGTTTGAGTCCGGATTTCCGATCCTGACACTGGACGATCCGGTCTGGGAGCCGGTCCAACCGGTCTGAAAACCGAATCTGCAAAAAAGGCTCAGGTGGATAGGATTTCTTCTCTTCTCTCTTTGGTGATGGATTAGGTAGGAGAAAGGGATGTGTATATGGCTTAGGTGATCATCCCCAACAAGCTCATCGAGAGAACCCCTCTTAATAGTGCGGAGCTCCTAACCGGACTCAAATTACATGAAAAGGGAAAACTCCGGTGCGAAGCTTCGTTATCAAAATGGGGGGGTCTCCGATAACATTTCATCACAGCATTGGACTAGAACCTGTGTAATACACTAGAAATAGCATTAGTCCACTCTAACCATGGTGTCATTGTCAACCAAAAATAGCATAGGGTAAAATATCCTTTCAATAACCGTACTATCAAGAGGGGCTCTCGAATGAGTAACTCGGTCACATCGTTCGGAGAGAGATCAAACCTTTGCATACTTGCATCATCATATTTCGTTGTTATTTGGTCTTATCCATGTGAGTATATAGAGCTTGTGGTAATCTCCATAACAAGCTCTAGTTCATAAAAAACGGATTTCCCTTTTATATCTTATTGCGTTTTGATCTTGGAGGTTTTACCGGTTTGTATTTTAGAGATAGGTAAAACCTTCCATTATTTGGTTCTTAATCATGTGAGGATTTAGAGCTTGTGTTAATCTCCATGACAAGCTCTAGTTCATCGAAAACGGATTTCATATGCATTTTCTATTACGTTTTTGATGTTGGAGGTTTTATCGGTTCGTCTTTTTGATAGAGGTTAAACCTTTCGTCATTTGGATCTATCCTCCCTTGCTGGACTATAATGTTTATTTGCATGATCTTTTAGAGCTTGTTGTCCTCTTCGAAACGAGCCCAAGATCATCAAAATCGGAGTCCGGATGCAAAAGTTATGGCCATTTTCGTTCAGGGTTGACCGGTAGTACCAGACCAGGGTCCGGTAGTACCGGAGGTCCGGTAGTACTGGTTCCCCAACGAATCTTGCAAGTTTTACCCTCCATTGTTGACCTTCCAAAGCTTGCTATCTCTCAATCCCTCCAATGATTCTTGCCCATATTTGAGTGGAAGAGAGAGGAGATCTAGATCCACATTTTGACCAAACCAAAACATCTCTTTGTGAGTGTATCTTTGGGGATCTAGATTTTGGGGGATTTTGTGTCCCTCTTTGATTCCTCCTCTCTTGTTCCCCCAATAGCTTTAGTAGCTTTGTTGGAACTTGAGAGTGAGGGATTTGAGCATCTTTGTGGTGTTCTTGCCATTTGCATTTGGTGCATCGGTTTGAGTTCTCCTCGGAGGATTTGGTTTGAGTTACTCATTGGAGCTTGTCCCTCTTGGGTTCTTGGAACCCTAGACGGTTTGTGGCCTTGGTGGCGTTGTGGCCTTTTGTGGAATTTGTTGGGAGCCTCCAATTAAGTTGTGGAGAAGTGCCCCAACCTTGTGAGAGGTTCCGGTTGCCACCGACAAGTGCACCGATAGTGGAAGCGTGGATTGATCCCGTTGGGGTGAGATTCACCGGAGAATAAGGGAGGCCTTTTGTGGCTTTGGTGGTTTGATACCACCCCCTCTCCAAACGAGACGTACTCCATGTTGGGAGGAACTCGGTAAAATATCGGTGTCCCCGCGTGCCCCGGTTATCTCTATACCTGAGCTTTTTACTTATGCATTTTACATTGTGATAGCCTTCGTGCTTGAAGTAATATATATATCTTGCTATCACTTTGTTGCTTATATTGCTTAGCATAAGTTGTTGGTGCACATAGGTGAACCTTGGTTGTTTCTAGGTTGTGCTTAACAAAGTAAACACTAGTTTATTCCGCCTTTGTTGAGCCACTCTAGGAAAAGTTTTAATCGCCTATTCACCCCCCTCTAGGCGACATCCGTATCCTTTCAACAATTTATAAGTGTAGTTATACTTATTATCAATGATAAACCACTAAAAGATGGTATAGAGATGTACTAACACGATAGACTATAAAGAAGTACATAGTAATATTCTTTTAGTATAAATAGGTGGAGTCTTTTTCCTGACCTCCACAAATGGTGTTGAGGCACACATCATAATTAATGCAAAGGCTTGCTCCACCATGTCATAGGAATCTGAGCATGGAATTGGATTAGATTAGTTACATTATGGTTTAGTTCTTGTATAGCAGGCTTGTTAGAGTTGTGTGTCAAAGAAAAAAAGAGATAAATAACCAATATCAAAAGGAAAATATGAGATCCAATAGGATAAATGCCACATGGACTAGACATGAATTTATTCAAATTCAATCTTATGTTTACTATATAACACTAATGATAATTATATGAAAGAAGACAACAAGAAGTTTTCTTGTTTGACCGATTTGTGTAAAATAGAGAGATTAGCTCATGATCAAATGTTAATATGTGTTCTAGAAAATAAAATCGCCTTAGTCTCCACTCCAGATTACTCTTAAAGGAATTCCCCTCGTCTTTTAACTCTTATCACACCAGTTAAAGTCTATATGGAGGACCAATAATCGAGATAAATGTGATTCATTGCACTTAAACATGATATCGCTGTTACATGTATTACATTTCATAACTGCACAGAAGAAAAAAGAAACAGAGGGAGAATGTGAAATATATGGTTATTGACTAGTGTTGAATACATACCGTTGAGACATGTGCGTGTAGTGATGTTGGTGTATGCTTAAAAATGAACTATTGGAATTTTTCTAATTTACCGACCGATGAAACAATGTCATTTGAAACGCAATAACCAAAACTATTGGAATCAAGCTCGCAACCGGTGGAATTGGAGCAATTGTGGATGGAAACAACGACATTTTTTGTGGAGCACGCAAAGGGGACATGACACGACACCATCCACAAGGAGGAGGACGATGTGAAGTCGGTAAAAGAAAAAGGGGCAGTTGCGAGGACATTAGGGATGGTTACAAAAGCTAGGCTTTGTTTGCATGGGAGTCCAATTGATTCAAGTTGTCCATGATTATTCAACAAAAATGGGTCGTGAATCGCAAAGGGATTAATCGGGCATGTATCTAGATTTGCTTCAAGTTGAACGGGCTACCTGATGGCTTCTCTAGTTCAAAGGATTTTTATAGCAATTTTATAAGATTTCAATCCATATGAATTATGCAAAAAATTTATGCATTGTTTTAACGCCCTACAATTCAATAGGATTCCTAGCAAGAGCTTCTTCCCGAAGTCTCAACTCATCGGCCGTTCCTGTGTCTCCCTCCCTTCTGCTTCTTAGCTCCTTCCTCCAGCGACCGAGCTTCGCCCATGTCCCCTTCGCCGGATTAGGCGGCCGAAGGTGGGAAAAAGGAGGTGCCATGGCAGCATATTCCCATGTTATTGCCAACCAAAGAGACCTTAAATTCCATTTTAACTTTACATTTTCCACTCCTTGCACTTACAGAATCTCTAAATACCACTTCACATTTTTTTTCTCCACTTACCCCAAAAATCTCCAACAATCATCAATTCGTAATCAAAGCTCCACACAAAAAACGTCCAACCCCGTCCGTCCGATCGTTACCGCGACCATCGTCAACCGGCACGGCCCGGCAGGCACCACCCGCCGCTCGCCTGCTCCCACGTGCCGTCCGTGCGGCCACCCATCAATCCCTCTCTCCCCCCTACGCCTCCCGCTCCGCGCACTCCACATCGGCCTCCCCCCACCCACCACCGCGCCTCCGCGCCCACCAAATGTCGGACGAGGACGGCGCCGGCGCCGGCGAGCAGCTCAGTGACGACCAGAAGCGGGAGATCGCCGTCTGGTTCCTCGCCAACGCCCCCACCGGCGAGATCCACTACGTCGCCAAAGGCAACTGCCCTCTCCGCCCCCATTTGATCCCTGCGCGTAATTTAGGCAGCCGCGTGTTCCGGCCGTGCGGTCTGTTTGACCCCCTCTCCTGCTCGAATGCGTGCAGATGTGCGCGCGCTGCTGCAGGACGAGGCCGTGTACGAGGCCGCGGCCGCGGAGGCCTACCCGGAGTACAACAAGGCGCACCTCGTATCCCTCGAGCTCCCAGACCGCAGCGGTGATGTGAGTATCTCTCTCTCTCCCGACCGAGCTATGAGCGGTTATATGTGCTTCGACTCTGTGTGTATTCTCATGTATAAGGTCGATTATTTTGGAAGTGCTATTTATGTTAACGATAGGTGGCAAAACCAGCGGTTAAGACTCCACGAATCTGGCCTTTTAGGCTAATTTTCCGCATTTCCCAGGATTTGCTATGCCTGGGAAGTGGGAACTGATGAACTGTACTGTCTCTAGAGTTGAGGAACATGAACGTTTTGATAGATCTCTCTTTGACCACACAATAAGTAGAACAGGAGCATTATCTGTTGGATTGGCCACAATTTGAAATGCATGTTTTAGATAAAGGGAGCATATACACATCAAATCAAAAGTGAATTTCCGTTTTCATAACTGCTTTGGGAGTGTCCTTATCGGCTGAATGTTGAATTGTCGTTGTGTGATATATGCCTGCAGATAATCATCACAACTTATGGGGAGCTTGACAAGAACGACTATATTGATCCTAGGACTGCCCAAGTTGCTACCGTGGACCATGTTAAGCAGGTAGTGTTGAAGGATGTGCCTGATACCGATCATGTTTATTTTACTTTATCATGCCTATTACGAACAATATTTAACACATGAGAAAAGCATAGTAAGTCAGTGATTACTGAATAAATATTCACTCATCTTAGAGAGTAGTGTATGTAGCAGTTGCATACACATTTGCGACATTCATGCCTTGCATCTTGAGCTTGATCGTGTTACTATTTTTACACTTCCAAGCCTGAAGAATTTCCCAGTTCATGTTTGGTTGCTCTGTCACCCATTTTGGTAATTATGCTGTGCGAATAACATACTTAATGATGAATATGGCATATGGACATGATATGTGTATAACTCTACATAACTAAGTTCAGAGCTGAGCTCTTCTTGTAAATGATCCACTCTTTCTCTTACTGGTTTATATAGTTTCCGAGGAATTAATCTTGGTAATGATACTGAATAAGCGTATGTCTAGAACCCAGATGGATTTACTGGACTTAAATGGGTTTCTTATGATATTATCTTCCATGAAATAGCTCAAAAGCAGAAACATGAAAAACGACTTCTCAAATCTGTCTCAAACACTATCAAACAAGAGTACCAGCAGTATTGTGGTTCGCTGGTTAATATTACTCCACAAAATTGGATATGGGATTTGGTTCTCACTTTCTTCTATTATGAAAAGATTAGAGTTCCTGCATTGAATTAATTCATTCAGTTTCGTGCTCATGTGCAAAGACTTGTACAAAATTGAGGCCTGCTTTAGACGAGGAGCTTCCTTCAGCATATATTGAGGAGTTTAGGTATATTATCTCTGCTACTTTGTATTGATCATTTCTTTCATTGCCCGTATTATATTGGTAGTGAATAATCTGTACTTATTTATTTCATACAGGTGTGCTATAGATATTGAATTGTCCAAATATGTTTGTGAAGCTTATCCAAAAGGTGTGTGTGCCGTTTATTGTACAAGCGGAAAAGATATAGAGGAACCAGGCGCTGATTTTGGTTTAGCAGTAGTTATTTCGGCTGCTAGACGCAGCCCACAAAACTTCTGGTATGTTTTCTGATTTGTGTCTGTTACCTCTATGTTGTTATAAGCAATTTACCTTGTTTACTTTAATCCTGCACCTATGATCAGTGACTTTGGTCTTGGTTATGATGGCGCTTAAAGGTTCTGTTGGTCTGGTTTTTGCACTGCAGTTTCCTTTTATTTTCAATTCCTTGTCGGCATAGTTGAGATCCCTACTTGTAGTGTTTCTAGAGACTTTAGTTTTTATCATAACATCATTGTATTCCTTTAGAATCTACTTCCAGGACGCAACTTTTGATTGTAGATTTGGTGCTTCATGGTTTTTCGTTTCTGACCAAGAAATAATCATAGCTATACTATTTATCATCTGCTTAGAATACATTGCTATTTGTTTAATTGTACTTCCTTAATATTTAGTACGTGTGCTGTATCTGAACACCTGTTTCACATAATCTGTCACTAGAACACTCAAAGTATGCTCCTTATAGGTTTGATCTTCTTATCATTTAGTGTCTATCTGATGGAGGCAACTTAATATTGTATCATCCAGCAATGGCAACTGGCGTTCTGTTTGGACTCTGGAATTCAGTTATGCGTTTCAACTTGTTGAAATTAAAGGAAAGATACAGGTTAGAACCTTTGCTTAACTGAAGCTAAAATCATGGTTAGTTAATGTTACTGTATGTAAAGTTAGTAACTTCTGTATTGTAAGGATTGCTTCTATGGTCACCAGGTAGGTGCTCATTATTTTGAAGAGGGAAATGTGCAGCTGGATACTGATGTTGATCGCAAGGACTCCACACTAATGCAGGTTGGTTCATGCATTTTTTTTACCTGCGTACTGTATCGTTGTCTTTTTTTTTTCTTTAACCTCACAGTGGTACAGCACACACTGATCTGAGATACATTTAGGCTAGAAACTACTACATTGGCTCTTTCTGTGCCCTCAATATTCGAATTTAAAGTTTGTTTGCAGAACTTGGTGTTTCACCACCTTAAACATGGCCTACCAATTAAATATGTTCTCAGGCTCTGAAGCTCTCTATTTGGTTGTTGCGTGGCTGCTTTAGTTCTTTGCTTGTACTGCTGGATCCACTCTGCAGTTATTATGAACTGTTGGGAAACTTTGTTCTATCCTTTGATAATATAGTTTTCTTGAACTCTCCTGCACATGTAGTTCAGGACCTAGAAATGTCATATTGACTTTACCATGTCCGGTTGGTGCTTGGTGGTTTGAGTTGGACAGACCCATGTGGTTGCAGTTGCACATGCTATATTGATGCAAACAGTTCCTACTCAAACCTAAGCTTTAGGTATCTATTTGGGAAATGATGAACGATGGCATATTTCCTCTCCCAGATTTTACTTTGCGTAAATAGAAATGCCAGTCGCAAGTTCACCTGATGACAGGCATTTGCTGTTTCCCCTCTTAGTTCTTTTCTTTTATAGCTGGTTGTGGAGTTTGTGTGTCCGCACCGTTCACATTTTGGGAGGATATATGTGTATCCTTTTGTCATTGACCCACTTTGATGTGTCATAGGATCTATATTTATTGCGCTGCCTTGAGTATGCTTTTGGATTTATAGTCATGCTGCTGCCTTCAGTATGCTTGAACCCCTATTTGTTTCCTTTTTTTCCTTTTTATTTATATATCTTTGTCAGGTTTAAAGTTTTAACCATGCCTCTAACGTTATATTTCTTCTGTTTTCAGACGCCTGAAGACACTGCAGTCTCAGTAACTAACATCATTCGCCATCAGGAGACAGAGTATTTTTCGTCTCTTGAGGTTGGAACCTATCTGTTTTTTACTTAATCCAATCGGATGTTAACGCACTGAATAATTTTATTTTCGTTTATCTACGCACAGGAATCATATTCGAAACTGTCGGACGCAACGTTCAAGGTACACTGAGGCAGTAGTAAATAACTTCATGATTTGATTTACGTGATAGTTATGATGCTGGATCACTGCAGTTATCTTTACCTATCATTTGTTCTGCATATGTCAAAGCTGATCATGTCTCGCTCACAGGATCTTCGGAGGAAACTTCCGGTTACCCGCACCCTTTTCCCATGGCATAACACTGTAGCCCTCACCCTTACACGGGACCTCGCCAAAGAGCTAGCGATAGGGAAATGAAGTTTGTGGGGGTTCAGGTTCTCTAGGTAGATTCGGATGGATTTTTTTAGCTCCATGCAATTTGCTGTTCTGTAGACTGTACAATTGGTATCCTGTAATCAGAAATTTTCTTCTTTTGGTCTATGTACTTCCACATATCAGTGTAAATCAAAAGCATGACCTTTTTTTGTGGAAAAGTGGCATTGTGAAGTATATGTTCGTTCCAATTATGTTCTGCGTCACTTGATGTGAGATATTTGTCTCTTTTTAGCCTTAAAAACAGTTTGTGTGTATCATTTGTGTTTTGAAATGAGAATTATATTTTATTTCAGATGACCTAAATTCGATTTATCATGTATGTAGAAAATGTTATGACGGACAAAAGATGATGTAAAAAACTTTGTCCCACGGAAATTCACTAGCCTAAATTAGGCTTTGTCCCACGAAAAATTCACTAGCCTAAATTAGGCTTTTTGTTACCACAAATATGCATTCGAATACTAGTTTGGCAACTGTCCAATCAATTTTCTACTCCAAACAATTGTCATAGAATAATTCACGGAGTATATTTTTTCCGTGGCCAAAGAATTGTTAGGTCAAAATTTGGCCAATCCAAACTTCTAGCTCAGGAGCAAAGAGCATAGCAAACTTGGTCAATGAATTTTCAGAGTTGTCGGAAAGAAAAAAACCAGGAGCTGCATAGCGTTCAGAAAAAAGGAGAAAGAAGAATATGCACACCAGGCTGTTCTGGGCCATACAATTCGTTACCCCCAACGGATAACCCAGGCCCATACACTGCCGCCTAAGGCCCGTGGATACCTATAAACCCCGAAACGATTCCTCTTCTCCTTCCTTTCCGCCGCCTCCCAACCCAAACCCCGAGCAACTTTAGGGTTCGCCGCCATGGTAAGTCCCCTCCGCCTTCCTCCCAACGACGCCGTCCAGGCCTCTCCGTGCTCCCACCTCTTCCCGATTCCATCCTCCCTGAGACCCCTCTATCTTCTCCCTCTCTGATTGTTGTAAGATTTTGTTTTTCTGAATTCTGTGCTGATTTCCCCCCGCGTTCGAGTTGGCTGCAGCCGCAGGGAGATTATATCGAGCTCCACCAGAAGCGCCATGGCAAGCGCCCGGACTTCGAGGAGCGCAAGCGCAAGAGGGAGGCCCGGTCGGTCAAGAAGATCTCCAAGGATGCCCGCAATGTCTGATGCGATACACTCCCCTTTTAGATATGTTTTCACGTGCTTCTGTTTGCTGAGCTGATGCGTGTGTGTTTTGGTCCGTGTGCAGTTGCTTGGTGCTAAGGGGAAGAGGTTCGCCAAGAAGCGGTATGCCGAGAAGGCGCAGATGAAGAAGACGTAAGTGCTCGTTTGATGTTTCAGAATGACTGCTTACTACTGCTCCACTTGATATAATTATAGTATGACTAGGATTAGGAGCAATTGCCGTGTGAGATGATGTTTCAGTACTTCTGCAGTTGATGTATTGATACATTTTAGAGTCAAAGGGGCAGCAACCCCCCTGCGCCTGCGCCCTTGCCCCATTTAGATAGATGATGTATATTAGTAATGTGAATCGGACACGCTTGAGCGTGAACAATAGTTTCCTAGTGACATAGACTCTGCGTATCTGGTTACAATTATGGGGGCTTACTCAAAGTTTTCTTTTACAGCCTGAAAATGCATGATGAGTCAACTTCCCGCCAGAAGGTTGATGATGATGTCGAAGAGGGTGCTCTGCCTCCGTATCTGCTGGATCGTGATCAGACGCAGCGTGCCAAGGTACAAACACTGTTCCTACCACTTACTGCGACACACAACCATCTTTTTGTTGCATTGCTTGCTTATTTCTTGTAATGTGTAGGTTCTCAGCAACACAATTAAGCAAAAGAGAAAGGAAAAGGCTGGCAAATGGGATGTTCCTTTGCCCAAGGTAATTATCAATGCAAACTGTCTTTGTCTGCTTATCTTTGTAATCGATGGTTTCCCACTTGACTAAATGTTATCATGATTTATCTTCTTTCAGGTTAGACCTGTTGCTGAAGAAGAGATGTTCAAAGTTCTACGGACTGGAAAGAGGAAAAGTAAGTCATGATTAGATTTGTTAGGCAACCTAGGTTACTATTTGTAAATTGTGTGTGTCATGCTTCATATGATATATATTCATAATTCCTTGGCAGCTGTTACAATTTTTGTTCAAATGTTTTACTAAAACTGCAGTATGCCGCAACGCAATTGATTAATCTGCTAACTCTATTTTTTTTCTGAAGTTGCTTTTATGAACTTTTGGTGAACAGCTGATACAGTTTCTTCTCCACTGAGCGAATAGCTGATACAATTTCTCCTTATGCAGCCAAGCAGTGGAAGAGAATGGTAACTAAGGCCACCTTTGTTGGTCCTGGATTTACAAGGAAGCCACCAAAGTATGAAAGGTTCATTCGGCCCACTGGTCTGCGTTTCACCAAAGCTCATGTGACCCACCCTGAACTGAAATGTACGTTCAACCTCGACATCATTTCTGTGAAGAAAAATCCTAATGGTCAAATGTACACTTCTCTTGGTGTTATGACAAGGGGAACAATCATTGAGGTATGTTATCTGTGTGAAACTTTATGTTTGCTGCATTAATATTATAGCCGATATACCCTTTGCTCTATAAGATCTCCTTACCTACTGGTGCTTACATACAATAATAAATTTCACTCAGGTGAATGTCAGCGAACTCGGTCTTGTCACCCCTGCTGGAAAAGTTGTTTGGGGTAAGGCAATCGTTAAGAATAGTTCAGCTCTTTTTTGCTCTTCCCTAAGCATAAAACGTGTTCCATTAACCAATGTTTCTTGCTTGTGCAGGTAAATACGCACAGGTTACAAATAACCCGGAGAACGATGGCTGTATCAATGCTGTCTTACTTGTGTGAAGCTGTTATGCAATTCTAGTTAAGGTGACGTGGCACGGTATTTGTATCCGGTCCAAGGAGGGCACTTTTGTTTTGTTGGCGTTCCAGTTCATGCTTGTCTTGGGACACCCACTTTCCAGTGTAATATCAGGGTGCAACAGTCTTCTCCCCTTAATGTAACCGGCTGTAAAATCTGAGCTATAGAACAACCAAATCCATGAGTGAAAGTATCCTCGCACAGGTTTCCATGTTCGTGTTATGTCCTTATTTTATTACTAGTACCTCTGTTCCATGAGCATTTTTTTATCTATTTTCAAAAGTGCAAAATGCTACTCTCCGTTCTAAAATAAGTGCCTTGTGTTGCATGTATCTACACACTAAAATGTGTATAGATAGATGTGAATCCAGACAAATCTAAGTCACTTGTTTCAGAACGGAGGGAGTACCAAGTTAGCACTGCAAATTTGTTACTCAGCTCGCATCAATGTGCTCATTATTTTTGCAGTTCTGAAGCAATGCAAACATTAAAGTTGACTGTATGTATTGTTTGAACACTCATGCCCTAGGATAAAGAAAGTGATACTGGTCCCACTGGGTTCTACAGCCAAATGAATTTCTCACGACCTAACTGCCTTGGGCAGTAACTGCCTCTGGGCACATTCAACCAAATAAACATATGAATCCGTCTCGAAAATAAACAAACACTGGAAAATAGACGCTAGACTTGCTAGCAAATGACTACTGCTTTCTTGAGTGCATCTGTTACAAATGGTACACAAATGGTACAACACATTTGATGTTTGCTTTCCAGAGAGGAAATCATTTGGCAGGAATAAATTAATAATCCTATGGACTGATGTCAGCAAATGAAAATTCTATCTGCTGGAGCTGCGTTGGCAACATTCAGATAATTGACATCAACGGCAAGCTCTCCGAAATCATCTGCAGGGTAATTCAGAGAACAGTTAGGCTATCTATCCTTTAGGAAGCGTTTGTGTCACAGCGGTACGTACAATGACAAATCATACCTTCATATATTGTTCGCACAATTTGAACATAGTCGGGTATCATATCCTGATAAATAATCCCATCAGGATGTGCATCCAAGACGACTAATACTCCTGTATGATTACAAAATTTGGACCATGAAAGTCAGTGAATGCCTGCAAAATGGGAAGCCGTTTGTGCAAGCCCTTAAAAAGGAACAATGCAGAAACATGAACAATTTCTGTTAAATACAGTAATTAGCTTAAGAGTCAGAGTACTTGGTATCGGCATACCTGGTGCTAACCAAGCTTTTGTCTCATTAGATGGCAATGGTGCTAACCAAAGAATATTGCGTAAGTTCATAGAATCATCATATGGTACATTAGATCCTGTTTAAGACAGTGAATTATAATCAAATGTACACACAGTGCAAAAAAAATTAGATTAAGATTTCACATGCATCTGAATTAAATCATACCAGCCTGGCAATATCCCAAATTGTAAGGGAACAATTCCTTATCAAACGCTGGATATTCCTTGGCATGGAACCTGTTCCAGAATAGAATCATCATGGCTATACCTAACAGTTAACACACTGTCGCTTTGCACTTACCAATCAAAAGGTTTTAAAGGTTAGCAAGTACAAATGCATTTTCGTAAAGGTTATACAAATTTATTTTACAGATACATACTCCCTCCGTTTCAGAATATAAGATGTTTTAGCTTTGTGAAGCAAATGTATCTAGACTTCTTTTAGTATGTAGGTTCACTCAGGTTTGAAATGAATCTAGACACTAAAACAAGTCTAGATACATTTTCTTCACAAACCTAAAACATCTTATATTTTGAAACGGAGGGAGTACTTAATATTTGTAGCAGCATATCAAGGACTAACCTTTTCACCATCCTATAATCAATATGCTTACTCCTACTGTTTTACCTAGTTGACTTGACTGGCAAAAACTTAGAAAGTCCTATCTCTTATTTATTTTTCTCCAGAAGGCATCTAATTTCCAATTTAAATATGCAAACAATTCATCTTACTTTGCAAGTTCGTATTGGTATGGTACCGAAGTTAATAGATTGTGACCCTACCAAACATGTCCAGATCATAAAATTGTTCTACAATAATTACTAGAAGTTTGAACAAGAAAAATTGAGTAACACTTACAGAATCCCAATCCTTCCTGTTCCAGATGCCAGGAAAAGATGCCCATGGAACAAATCATGCCGAGTCAGTGATACATTTAACCCAACCGATGGTCCTCGTTCAACAATCAATTCAAACAGAAACGCAAAGTATGAATTGATTTCCTGATCATAACACAAACATGTAAACAACACTGAAGGTATAGGTAAAAGGAATGTCAACTAAAACTTGATCCAAAATCAGACCTCGTCGGCAAAGCGCCTTCCGTACGGTGTTCTTGTGAGCTGGCATTTGTTCTTCTGTGATCCCTCAATATCAGGAACCTAACGCGAATACCATGGTAGATTTTATTGGGGAAAGAAGGGCATAATCCAGGCAGTGAAATTGAATAAAGCCAGTACAATAGTATCTAGACTTTGTACATACTACAAAGTGCAATGCAACAGTGAGTGGCAGTGCCTTTCCCAATTCCCATGTACAAACTACAGCGTATACAACTAGCTTCAGCTCAGAACAACACCCTATCTCGTTTCAAAATCATCTGAACTAAACCGAATTCTCCACAGACCACAGTAGAGCGTGTAGGGATTCCCATGTAGGATTACTCCGTATCAAGCAGAGCCTGGTGTTGCGTTACTCAAGATCTCAAATGGTATCCTCACCTAAACAATCCAAGACCACCGACGGTGCAAAAATTACATACCTCTCGGAAGCAATTGAGCAACAATGAACACTCACCGGAAGCATGGTGGGGTCAAGCATGCGGTGTATCGCCCCAGGGTCGCCCCCGGAGTCGACGGCGAGGCGCGCCAGCTCCATGACCGGCGCCGGCGGCCACATCACCATCTCGTCCGCCTCTGCCGCATCGCAGCCTTCCAGGAGAACCTTCCGGGAGCCCCTCCAAGGAAACGAGCTAGATACGGCGGCGGGGTTGACCGGGGAGAGGAACCGGAGGCAGGAGCGCAGGCGCGACGCCTCCCCGGCCGGCACCCGCGCCGCGGCGCGCGGGCCGGCGAGGACGGAGAGGAGGTCGGCGGCTACGGCCTGGGGAGAAGGCGGGGCGGACTTGGAGGTGGCGGAGGAGGGGACAGGGGAGGAGGAGCAGCAGGAGACGGCGAAGGAGACGCCGAGGGAGACGGCGAAGGCCAGCTTCAGCGACAGGGGAGGAGACCTGAACCGGAAGCGTTCCATCCCCCTGCTGCTGCAAGCCTCCAACTGTTTTTTTTTTCGAGGGACCAACTGGAAGCATAGGAGTACTACTACTTTTTTCAAGACATCCACTTTATTGAAGGCCGTCCATCATGTCCGATCTGGATCGAAGAGTTGGCGGTACTCTTTTCGTTCCCGTATCTTAGGTTTAGTTAAGGAAAATATCAGTATTATTTAGTATAGGGGGGCTGCTACACAGTGCGCGGGCACTGTTTGGTCTTTCACGGTGCCCCACCTGAAAATAGAAAACCGGCTCCGTATTTCAAAAGTAGAAAGTTCTGTTCCCCACGTTCCCTACTCCCCAACTCGCACTAGTCGTTCTCACGTTCTTATTGCACCAGCCTATCCCTACTTTACACGCCTTCTTCTTACCCCAGTCCATCAACAAAAACCAGAAACCAAAAACAAAAATCACCACTTTTCTTACTGAATGTAGCTTAACCACACTTGTTACAGCTTGGTCAGAAATGACTGATTGTGTGCTATCGCCCCACGTACAACAGCATGAAACTTTAACTACACATGAAAAAACCCACATATAATGCAAAATAAAATCTTTGTGCTATGATACATGTACCTGCTAGGATGTAAAAAAACACATGTAACCTATGTGTATTGTGGGATTGCAGTTCTATATTTTTTATACATAGAAAAATATAGCATTCAACCAACGATTGGAACATCATGAAATTCAGTTCAGTTGTACTGAACATGCAGTTTGAAGCAGATGCTTTTATATGCAAAGAAAATGAAAGTCGGTGTCCCCGATCAACATATTGGGTCACTTCCTTCATATACTATGTCGTGAGGTATTGCAGCTAAAAGAAGGGCCATGGTTTCATCCTGTTACAAACATAAAAAGGCATTAGCCATTGTGTTATATGCATTATGTTGAAACTTGCAAAACAGATATATCGATAAAAACTATTACATGCTTTGTTTAACATAAAGGCTTTTGACCTTAATTATCCTATTGTCTCTGATGAAATCGTGAAAGATGGAACAAAATGACCCAATTCAGTTTAGTCTGTGCAAATCGCCATGGTGCGAATATAGAACAAAATGAGCACTTTCCAATGTCAGCAGAAACTCTGCAAGCCCATCATCGAATACATTGCACTTCAATGATAGACATCCTATATTTTGCCAAAGCATGTTCAATGTGTACCAAAAAAGGACTATCGGAACGCACTAAAATCTCGCAAGATGAAAAAGGGAAAAAAACTTCATTATGATTGTCACCTAACCACTTCGTCGAGATTGCCCAGGACGTGGTGTTTGATGAACATATCCACAGTTGCTAGATCTGACGAGAAAAAGGACAACTTGTTTCTGTAGAAAGCCTCAAGCTGTAAGAAATAGCGAAAATAAATCACAGCTTTTATACCTAAAAGATAGTCTATACAGTATCCATAGTGGGAGGTTATGGTATACACACTATCCATGTGCAAAAAGTTATAGTCCAGTTACTCTCAATATGCACAAACTTACTTGGTAGGTACAGTCCATACACAAAGGGTTCCAGGCTATGCTCAAAAAAAGTTAAAGTCCTTATGCAAAAGAGTTACATGTTGGATACTTAAAAGATTTTTGGTGCACAAACCAAAAAGAGTTTCTATAAACTAGGCTGAAAAGTTACAGTCCATGCATGAAAGAGTTACATGGTAGATATAAAAAGCTATAGACAATACACAAAAAATTACAGGCTACATATGAAGAAGATGCAGTTCGTAAGTGCAAAAAAAAAGTTATAGGCTACATACAGTCCACAAATATGATGTTATAGGCTAAAACAATCAAAATGTACAAAAAAAGTCATATATGCAAAAAGTTACTATTTTACAGTCCATATGTAAAAATCATAACATATATGCTATGAATTCAAAAAGTTACAGTCATACTCAAAAAGTTATAGGCTAGAGATAAAAAGCTACGACCTAGGTGTAAAAATGTTATAGTCAATAAGTCAATACACGGAAAATTACATACCAAGATGAATTAGTGCCCCCTTCATCTAAATTGCCCCAAATTAGTGCTAATTTGAACATGATAGGTACATCATAATTATTGCTAATTTGAACATGATAGTTACAATTTTTGACATAAACATAACAGCACGACCATGACCCCTGCCGTACATGAGCAAACTAGTACTCCAAGTTTGGTTTCAGGGGATCCACACACCCATGACTCCCTGATGTACATGAGTAAGCATCTAGTACCACGAAATTCAATTTCGGGGGATCTACACCATGACCATGCTATACATGAGCAAAAACCAGTGGATCTACACCTCTATAAATCCTTGATGTACACATGAGCATCTAGGGCTGCACATGAACACTGCAGCACAACTAAAAAGGGACACAACTAGGAAGCTCCACTATGTATTCAAAGGATGGAAATAAAACAGAATAACATGATGGCATGTAAGAAAATCTAAAACTACTACTACAAGTGTTGCGTCCTCTGTATTCAAGGATGGAAATAAAAAAGAATAGCATGCTGACATGTAAGAATATCGAAAATTACTACAAATGTTACATCCTATGTGTGCATAGGATGGAAATAAAACATACCATTGTCCTACAGAATAACATGACGGCATGTACGAAAATCTAAATTACTAGTAGAAGTGTTGCGTCCTCTGTATTCAGGGATGGAAATAAAAAAGAATAGCATGCTGGCATGTAAGAATATCTAAAATTACTACAAATGTTACATCCTATGTGTGCATAGGATGGGAATAAAACATACCATTGTCCTACAGAATAACATGACGGCATGTAAGAAAATCTAAATTACTAGTACAAGTGTTGCATCCTCTGTATTCAGGGATGGAAATAAAAAAGAATAGCATGCTGGCATGTAAGAATATCTAATTGTTACATCCTGTGTGTGCATAGGATGGGAATAAAACATACTATTGTCTTACAAAAATAACATGACGGCATGTAAGAAAATCTAAATTACTAGTACAAGTGTTGCGTCCTCTGTATTCAGAGATGGAAATAAAAAAGAATATCATGCTGGAATGTAAGAATATCTAAAATTACTGCAAATTTTACATCCTATGTGTGCATAGGATGGGAATAAAACATACCATTGTCACACAGAATAACATGACGGCATGTAAGAAAATCTAAATTACTATAAAAGTTTGTATACTATTCCCTGTTATAACTTACAACCTGATAAGCATTGCATGATTGACATGTAAAAATATTAGAGGAAATACATGCTAGCATGTAAAAAAACAGTAAATAAACTAACAATATTACATTCTAGCTACGTGGGAGAAATTCAACCAGTCTATTCTCCAGTTATAACCTACATCCTGATAAGCATAACACGAATAACTACTTGTAACAGAAACAAACTGCAGGACAACATCGATCTAAGCTATATCATGGTCACATACCTAGTGCAAAAGCTAGGTCCTCCACACAATAAACTATGTCCTGGAACATAGAAAAAAGTGAGCAGAAAGCCCAATGTATATCCGTACTAACAAAAAGGTCAACTAACACTTGCAAAATCCTAAGAAATGAGAAACAACAGCCATGGATGTACACAGGCTGAATTGAAGTTAAACTTCATCCTCTGGACTACAATCATATGCATGATTCCTTGCGAAATTTAAATATAAGCTACATGAACTGTTGAATAGAAGAACCCATAGAACCTACTGTGATGAACTATTGAATCGAATAATTCACAAAACCTATTGTGTTATGTACACAAATTGAGCACAAAACAATCATGCATACTGTGGTGCACAACCTATCAGATGCGAAATCATGGCAGAAACAACACCACCGTGGACAAAATTGGGGGCACCCACGCCGAGCAAAACAGCAGCGCCGCTATGGTAAAAAACTTGACAAAAATGACAGGGATTAGGATGGTTTCGTGGTAGTACTCACCGGGTGAAAATCTCCGATGAGATCGACGAGCAGCACGCCGAGGCTGATCCTCCGCCGGTGCCTCTCACCACGGCCACTCCTGCACCTCGAACGCGTCCATACGGGGATCCGGGCCGCCGCTGCTCGTCTGCCCACCTCTCTGACCAAGGCCACCGCTCTCAGACGTGTCTATCCGTACGTCCCCCCCCCCCCCCCCCCCCTCCCCCCGTCCCATCTTCCTCCTCCACAACTTCTCCCATGAACCAGTACGCCAACACCAAGCCTCGGATGTGTCTCCTGATCTGACGCTCGTCGCCGACGAGGTACAGCAAGGAGACGAGAAGGGATGTGGGGGAGAGATGAAAGGGGAATGGGGATAAACGTGCTCGACAGCTGAAATTGCAAGAGTCGGGAACGTCCGAACGGGGCTGTCCTTTTTTGTCGCTTGCGCCGCTTTGTCCGCGTCATAGGATGGAGATCCAACGTACGAAAGACGTGAGCACTCCGTAAGATCAAAACGAGCCCACGCAAGAATTAGAAATTGGGTTAGTATAGGGGTACTTGTGGTGGCAAGACCAGTTAACACTTAAATTTATAGTATAGGGGTACTTTTTTTTGCGGGGATTTAGAGAGCTTTATTCAACTAGAACTGCTCCTGATCTATCAGACTGAATGCTAACAACCAGAAAGTCAGGAATACAATCAATCCGGCAACTTGTACCCGTCATTGTGCAAGCAAGTTTGGCACAAAGGTGAGCAGAGTGGTTTGCTGTTCTTAATACATGCTGAATAGAAAAAAAATAACATAAAGCTAGCTCTCCTATATCCTGTAGGATTGGTGTTACAACCGATCTAGAACCGTGACAGGAATTCCAGAGGTCAACAACCTCCAAGCAATCAGTTCCCATCACCACCATTTGGAACCCTCGTAGTTTAGCAAAAATAACACCCTCTCAGAGTGCCATTGCTTCAGCAATTAGGGGATCAGTGACCCCAACGAGTCGTTTACTCCATGCTCCTAGGTAGGTGGAAGATGATCTCGCAAGTCCTCCAGCTCCACCTTGCCGAGCTTCTAAGGCAATGCATCCGTCTGTATTAAGCTTGATATAATCTGCCTCAGGAGGTCGCCATCCATGGCCTAGGAGGGTTAACAGTTGGAATAGAAAGCACTGCCAACGCCTCTTTTGCCATCTTAATTGACTGAATAGGATCGTAGGTCCCTTTGTCATGTGTCCAATTATTGCGCGAATTCCAAATAGCCCACATAATTGTGATGATTTTACCATGGTCTAGTTCAGCAAAACGTGCATCACAAGTAATATCTCTTGAACACGTTCTTGGGTGAAGTCTGGGCAGTGTAAATTCGAGCCAAAACTGTGCCTCATTCCAAAAGCTCCTCGCATGATCATAGGAGATTAACGCATGCATGAGGTCTTTATCAACCGATAAGCAGATCTTACACCTACCTATCTAAGCTACATGACTATGCTTCAAAGTACTTTGTGTTGGAAGGATCCCTCGCAGTACCTGCCACCAGAAAACCCGTACCTTTGGCATAACATTCATCTTCCATAGAGCAGTCCACATATGTTTTTCAGTAGTTGAGGATTCCGTACACATCCCTTCGTCTAGAGCTAGATGCTCGTTGCGACTCATCAGAGCACGGTACGCGGATTTCACAGAGTAGATGCCCTTCTTTTCTAAGGACAAGGCCCAAAAATCTTCTCCTTCACCACGCCGTAGTGGAATATTCAGTATTGCATTAGCTTCTGGCGCGATGAAGTTGTTTCTAACTTTGTCAACCTTCCAGCTCCCTATATCATGATCAATAAGGTCAGATACAAGAGCAATCTCATCATCTCCAGTGTGCGCTGAAGGTTGCAAGGATTTGCATCCCGGAATCCACTTATCGCGCCACACAGATATAGAGACACCATCTCCTACGCGTTTAATCAGTCCTTGCTGAAGTGCTTCTCTCCCTGCGACAATTCCTCTCCATGTCGCGGAGGAATTCCGCGAAATTATGGCCTGGAGAAAATCTGAATCCGGGAAGCATCTCCCCTTTAGAACTCTAGCACAGAGCGTATCAGGTTTCATCATCAGTCTCCAGCCCTGTTTTCCAAGTAACGCGAGATTGAAAAGTTTCAAATCTCGAAACCCCATTCCACCTTTAATTTTCGGTGACACTAGCACGTCCCAAGCAACCCAATGCATATATCTTCGGTCCAAAGAGCTACTCTACTAGTATTTTGCAATACAAGACCTCAATTGTTAAGCACAATTTTTTAGAAAGCTTGAAGCAACTCATGCTGTAGGTAAATATAGCTTGAATGACAGATTTCAGAAAAACTTCTCTGCCAGCACAAGATAGCATCCTTTCACAACCATGAATCCTCCCCCGAGTCCGCTCAGCAAGATGATCGAAGGAACCACTTGTTATACGACCAGCTGCCGTCGACTATCCTAAATAGCGCTCACTGAGCGCTTCAACAGAAATACCAAGGTTTTGTTTCATATTCTGCCGCAAATTTACTAGGGTGTTAGGACTAAAGAAAATGGAACTCTTTTCTTTATTAACACTCTGTCCCGAACAAGCACTATAAATCCGCAGAACAGCATCAGTCTATTCCCACTTTGGATAGAAGCACTCATGAAAATAAGACTATCATTAGCAAATAATAAGTGATTAATCCATGGAGATAGAACACTCACTCTTATTCCTCGATCCACATAATTGCCTCTGAAGGTATTTAATAAAGCCGTAAAACCTTCGGCACAAAGAAGAAATAAATATGGGGAAATGGGGTCTCCTTGCCGTAGACCACGAGAGGGTGTGAAAAACGGAAGAAGCTGCCCATTAACTTTAACCGAGAACCTTACTGAAGAAACACACTTCAAAATTAGTCTCATCATATTCTCACTGAAGCCAAGTTTTAACATAACTGCCTCTAGAAAATGCCACTTTACTCGATCATATGCCTTCATCATATTAAGTATAGGGGTACTTGTGGTGGCAAGACCAGTTAATAGCTAAATTTATTTAGTATACGTAGTATGGTTATTTGCAACTCGCATAAGCCCTATGAAATAGTTGAGCGTCCTAGGAAAATCCACTCACTTTCAAATTGAGAAGCTGCAAATACAAGATTCCTAATGGTATAAAAGATTCGATGAAGATCATGGAATGTGTTCAATATTGTGATGTACTCCTTTCGTTTGGAAATATCTTCTTTACAAATCTAAAATATCTTATATTTCCAAACAGTGAAAATACTTGTAGAGAGGAATTAGGAAAAAAGGCAGTTTATGTTTATATCCATTTTGCACTATGCCCTTGCTCACTGAATTTTTTTACAGCATCCAATGCCGACACATGTCCATATCATGAACCAACTATATTGACATGTGGGCAAAGCATAGCCAGCCGCGAGTCATGTCCCGGACCAACTACACTGTTACACTTCTAAACAGTGTTAAATAGTGTAAATATAGCTATAGTAAAAAAAGAAATTACCAGCACGTCCCAGGCCAAGGCCCTTGTTCCCTGGGTCTGGTTACACCTTTGCATGTGAAACAAAACCGTGTTAGTGACAGGTGACTAGGTGCGGGGAGGACTATTGTGACGCCAATCTTACTCTTGCATAAAAATATATCGACACTTATTTCTGAAATATTAGAATCTAGATAACATAATGGAATTACTCAATATTTTTAAAAATTAATATATATATTTAATTCTGTACCAAAAACCAATGCAATCTAGGCTCCCAAATTCCAATTTCTTTAACCAAAAAAGGCAGGAAAATAACTTACCCATAAATTTTGAATTGATCATGGCCGAAGAATGTCCAAGTCATCGCGATTGGTACTAGTTGTAGTTCGATTCGAACCTGGAACCTTTTACACTAGCTGACTAAAATCATTTGATGCCAATTTCAAATTACGAATGAGTGTCAGACACGAATTAGAACTAGACCTGATTGAAAGCGGCGCTCGCCATGTCTTTTTAAACACCGAGTACAAGGTAGCGTGCACACGCAAACCATTTACACCCACGAGGAGTCTTTCTAGTATACTCTTTTTATATAAGATGTTTTAAGTAAATGTATTTAGACTACTTTTAGTATATAGGTTTACTTAAGTTTACAGTAAATCTACATGCTAAAACTAGCCTAGATACGTTTTCTTCACAAATCTAAAATATCTTATATTTTAAAACAGAGGAATTATATATACTAGCTATGTACAATGCTTCACCAAGTTTCACTACATTCCTTTAGTTAAGTTATCCTTGAGTCCACAAAACACGACGAAAGTTGATAAAACTTGGCAGCATGAATCTTAGCACAAAATCGATGACACGCCTTCTCTTCTCCTATCCTCTCGAAGTCTCCCCCACCGCCCCTTGAGAGTCCCTCCTGCCGCCGGCGCTCGCGCTGGTTGGCTTGAGATGGATTAGGATGCCGGCCCCCATATGTACAGAGTAGTTTTAGGTTTCTGTTTGCCTGTATGGCTGGTGTTGGCTTTATGCCGTTGTGTTGGAGCGATGCACTGCTGATGTCGAGAGGCCAAAGGTGCCCTTCGGCGATGCTCCTGATGCTGGTGGTGGCAAGGTGCTGCGAGCGGCCGGACAGAGTGACGCCGGCATCTCCTAGAATAAGCTTGATTTCGTCCTGCAGTCTAGTCTATGGTGGTCAAGATCTGAGATGCCCTCCATCTTGTCGAGGTGATGTTGATGAGGGTAAATTATCTGAGTTTTGCTGATGTGTGATGGGCTTGCGGCAGGGGAGCATTGAAGCTGCTCTTGGGAGTGCATCTACGGTGGCATTGTTGTGGCTGCCGTCCTCCATGGTCGAAGGGCGACCACTCCCGCCTCCATCGCCGGCTGCGACATCTTTCGACCGGCGTCTGAAGGAAATCAACAACCTCCATGCTTCTATGCCAACAAGGAGGCCCCTCTGCTCCGGTATAGCGAGCTCCCGTCGCTCTGTCCCAAGTGGTTCCATCCCCGGCGACATGGCGGTCGGCTGTGCTGTGATGCTTCTGAATGGTGGAGAAGGAGCTCGACCCGATTGCGTTTTTGGTTTTAGATCTAGGGTCCTTTGTGCAAAAAGGGCTTAGTTGTATTTTCTTATTTTCTGATGTCCCTGATTGTAAGTTGTAACCCACCGTAGTTAATGAATACTAGCTTCTCGGTCCTTTGGGACCGACCCCTGTTCAAAAGAAAATCGACGACACAAACATTTGTAAACAGTAGTAGGTAGGTGAGTTCTATTATTTCTTAATTATTGGGATTTCCGATTCCTTGTGATACTTTATCAATGATATTATGGTTCATTCATATAGTTGGCTTGGGTTGGTCATATGTGGATATTAGTTTTGTGGATTTCTTTAACTTTCTACGAGGCCACGATTGAATTAATAATTAATCTCACTAGGTCATTTTTAAAGTTGAGGCAAGTTTACTGTAAAGAAAGTTGAGATAAGTTTGTCTGACGGAAAGAGGACGTCTCTGTTGGGTTATTAAGAACAACATCACACATGCATTAGTATACTTAATCACACGCATAAGACAACATCTAGCAGATCCGCATATGGATAAAAAACTAGTGCAAATAAGGAGATAACACACATATACATGTTGACCGGAAAGGTCACCACCGTATCAGCACCACGATCACTGTTTATGTCGCCCATGGTGATGTCAAGGTCACCGAATCCATAGATGAAGGCGGCATATGGTCGGCAAAGATGCACACAAACGAAAGCCAGTAGTCGCGCTGCGACACTCCTAGCAAACCTTAGGCCATCTCCGGGTACAGGATCTCAATGGACTAGTCTTTAAAGGTTTGCTCTCACGGATGGTCGTGCATGCAGTCGCCGAGATGAGCAAGCCTAGAGAGCAGTGCAATGGAGAGAAACTTGGGAGAGAGACAAAAAACATGAGAGAGCCAGGTGATTCTATATATGTATTATCTCTTCTCTGTTATAGCTTGAGAGGTAAGCCAAACAAATCACCTCACGGTGGAAGACGAAGATGAATGACACATGTCAAACATGCAAACCTATGTTAATATGTACATGGTTTAGTTGGTGCATCATATGACGGGCAACGAAGGATCACTTACTTAGGAGTGGAAGAGCTGCGCTTATAATATAACTTATAAGCTAATTGAACTCCTCCTAAATAACAATGGGTTTCTAAAATTTGTATCCCAAAGCCCCAAGCTGCCTAGTAGATGGACCTTTTAAGATTTCATAATTTTCCTACATGGACGTGGTCACAGCCCATATAAATTCAACAATTTGATCGTGGCCTTGAATCCGATGGAAGTCCGGTAGCTCATGCTAGCAAAACCAAGTTACTAAACCTGGTGGCGCCATCTTTATCGAAAGAAAAAGGTGCCTCATTTGTGGAGAAAAAAGAGCATGGCAAGTGGAGATTCGACGCATATGAGTACCAATGATCTCTTTTTAAAACAAAATTGTAAATCATATTTTTGAGTTTTAGAGTACGGAAAAATTCTGAAAATAGCCAATAATGTATCCACAAACATGCCAAATATCATCTTTAAATACTTTGTATTGTGACTATATAAAAATAACAAAAGTGTATATCTGAATATACATATTTTCAAATCTCCAAATTTTATTAGACTTTATTAATTTTTGTGTAGACTATAATATAAAGAGTTGCAGGTTGCTAGTTATACATGCTTGTAGGTTATTTAGATTTTTTGAAACTAGGTATTCTTTAAAAAAAAGTAAGAGAGGGGTGAACCTCGGGAGACGAAGACACTTTTAGAAACCTGACGGCCTTGTTTATGGCAAAATGAACCTGTAGAATGATATAGAGGGAAGATTGGTAGAATATGTTGGATGTATTATTGAGCCTCATGGGCGAGTGTATATAAGCGTACAAAGATCATCTTGGAGTACAAGACAAGTTAGGCTAGAGTCCTAACTATCCTAAACTACCATAACAACCATATACATATAATACTCTAACATCCCCCGCAGTCATAGCGGTAGCGTCGTGAACAACTGGAACATCGCGGACGGTCAGACTGGAGATAAACCGAAGTAGCATCCAATAGGCTGACATCCCCCTGCAGTCCGAGCAGGAACGTCGTGGATGGTGCCGCATCGTGGTATCTTGGACTGTAGAGGAAGCTGATGATGCTCAAGCAAGGTGGTATCCCTTGTGCCGATGTCGAGGGATCCGAGAGCGTGAGGCGGCGCCATGGTCGAGGTAGCCGCGTGAGGGGTCGCCGTGGTCGATGTCGTGGTCGGGGATGCCAGTGTCGAGGTAGCCGCACGTGAAGCCGCATGTGCATAGTGAGCGAGGAGGATGACGGAGACGCGTCGAGGCAGTCGTCGAGGATGTTGATGCCGAAACCGATGCAATCCGAGCCGTCGAGGACGAGGTGCGGCCATAGTTTTGCCATAACTAGGCGCACATCGGGGACAAACGCACACTCCGGTTTTGCTAGAACCGAGTATGCAAAGAAGAACTCATCGGTGACACGGTCGAGGCAGTCGTAGAGGGGTCGATGACGAAGAATACATTGTCTAAGCCGATGAAGACGAGGCGCCGATCCGAGCTTGCCAGACTCGGGAACAAGTCGGGACGAAGGAACTCCCGGTGTTGCCAGTACCAGGCATGCGGGGGCAGGGACCATCATGAACTTGTCGCCATGTCAGAAAGACTAACATAGGAAGCCTCCAGAGCGGTTGCGACACGCAGAGCGGCGAAGGGAGAGATGTCGACGCTATCCGCGGTTGTCGGAGTAGAGTAGCATGTGGTGTAGTCGGGGACGATGCGATGACGCTGGCGGCGAAGTTGTAGTGGAAGAAGACGTAGAGGGCGGCAAAAAACAACGGTGACATGGGGTGGTCATGCTGGATGCCTAGAGTGGCGATGAGGTAGTCGGTGGGACCTGTGATAATGAGAAGTCGCCCTGCAGGTTACCTTGTGAAGTGCGACGGCGGTGCTCGAAGTAGGCGAGGAAGAACCCGACGGCATGATGAAGACCATGCGTAGACGGCGGTGATCCGCACCAGAGGAGATGGGGCGGTGGAAACCGAGAACGTCGGTGCGCGGGACAGCGAAGTAGACTGCGTGCAGCGACGCTACAACCCGAGGGGGCGACATAGCTGCAGGGCGCAAGTCCATGCAGCGGCTGGGAGACCACCAACGACGTACACGCCAAGGAAGATGCGTTGGAAGCCGGTAGCATGGACCAAAGGCGGCGGCGCCGCGGCCCGATGGGGCGACGCAGCGGCAACCCGTAGCTCGATCGGTGGTAGGCGCGTACTCAGGGACGTGCTTGGCGTAGACATGCACGAGATCGGTTGATCAGACCGACGGTGCGCCGTATGCGCCATGGCATGAACGACGCGCATATCGGAGTCGATGGCGGCGTTGTCGGTGAAGTCCCGGACGATGACGACGAAGACGATCCGAGGGGAGGGGGCAGCCATGGCAGCCTTCCAAGGAAGGCGTAGCAGCAGTCCGCGGTGCGCGATAGCCTGCCGTGAGGCCGCAACAGCCTGCCGAGGCAGGCGCGACAACGTAGAGGGCAGGCGCATAGGTGCGGTGTAGATCGTCGATGCCGATGGTCAGAGTAGAGGCACGGCGATGACAACGGCGATGGGCGACGCAATCCGACCTAAGATCGGTAAACCAAAAAAGAAAACCGATCAAGAGACCGGGAAAAAAAAGGACTTTACAGGACAGCCGATCACGGATCGGCAGACGAACCCTTCATACGGGTTGCGCGGCCCCCGACGGAGATCATGGAGATCGACCTCCCCAGGAACAGCGCGGCGGAAGCGTGCCGGCGGTGGAGACTAGGGTTGGGGATCGGTTTAGGTTGATACCATGTAGAACGATAGAGAGAGGAGATTGGCGAAATATGTTGGATATATTATTGAGCCTCATGGACGAATATATATAGACGTATATGGATCATCTTAAAGTATAAGACAAGTTAGGCTAGAGTCCTAGCTATCCTAAACTATCGTAATAAGCGTGTCCATACAATACTCTAACAAAACCTACCTAGCGCTAGGGGTGGAATCGAGCCGAGCCGAGCCGAGCCGGATCGTAGCTTGGCTCGGTCAGGCTCGAAAAAATTCAAGCCAAGCCTGGCTCGGCTCGCTACACAAATCTTTCTAAAAGTTAGGCTTGTGGCTCTCGGTCCAGCTCGGGGCTCGGCTCGGCGGCTCGTCGAGCCCAACATCTGATTCCCCTCCGTGTCTTGAGTCTCCCCGCGATCTCCCTTCCCGTTGCATCTTGATCTAATTCCCCTCTGTCCCTTGAGTCTCCCCTGTCAATCTCCTAATGTCCCGACTCTATCCTCTCCTCTCCCTTGATCAGCGTCAGCCGTCTCCACCACCACCGACCACCTGCAGTACTTCCACCAGCTGCCCGCGTATGCTCCTCCCGCTCTGAAAGAGACTGAAAGCAGTCGTATATTAATCTCAATCAGAGTACAGAGTATATATATCAGAGAGAGAGAGGGAGGTTGAGATCCTAAGTAGACGCACACGTTTGTGCATGGATAAGGATAGAGGAGGAAGACTAGTTCTACTAGTTACAGAGTGTACATAGTCTAACATTCCCCCGCAGTGTCAACGGGAGCTTCGCAAACGGTGAGACTGGAGCGAAACTCGAGGAAGGGCGTCGAAGTTAATCCCTTGGTGAAAATATCCGTGAACTGAGAGGTAGTGGGAACATGTAGAACCCGAACCTCGCCGAGCTGCACCTTGTCTCGAACAAAGTGAATGTCCACCTCAATATGCTTCGTGCGGCGATGCTGGACAGGGTTTGCGGATAGGTACACCGCAGAGACGTTGTCGCAATAGACAACAGTAGACCTGTTCACCGGCTGATGGAGTTCCTGCAAAAGCTGAGGAATCCAACAACATTCAGCAACAACATGAGCAACAACATGATACTCTGCTTCAGCACTAGACCGGGACACCGTTGTTTGTCGTTTGGCAGACCAGGAGATGAGATTTTCACCAAGAAAGACACAGAAACCGGTGGTGGAGCGACGGGTGTCAGGATAGCCGGCCCAATCGGCGTCAGAATAGGCGACCAAGGAAGAGGTGGAAGATGGGACAAGGAGGGTGCCATGGTCGAGGGTACCCTTGATGTAACGAATGATCCGTTTGACAAGATTGAGATGAGTGGAACGAGGGGCGTGCATGAAGAGACAGGTCTGATGAACAGCATAAGCAATCTCGGGACGAGTAAGAGTGAGGTACTGGAGAGCGCCAACAAGACTGCGGTAGTGAGTGGGATTGTCGAGAAGATCACCGTCGGTGAGAGAGGTTTTGGAACCAGAATCAATAGGAGTGGTGACGGGGTTGCAGTCCGTCATATCGACACGCTGGATAAGCTCGAGAGAGTATTGTTTTTGCGAAAGATGGAGGCCGACGGAGGTGCGAGATGCAGAGATGCCGAGGAAGTGACTAAGTGGCCCAAGATCAGTCATAGAGAACTCAGAACTGAGAGTGGAGATGATGTGATCAAGAAAACTAGTGGAGGAGGCGGTGAGAATAATGTCGTCGACATACAGTAGAAGATAAGCGTTGTGATCAGGAGTACGAAGAACAAAGAGAGAGGTGTCGGACTTGGAGGCTTGGAAACCAATGGTGGCGACGTAGGTGGCGAAGCGAGTAAACCAAGACCGAGGGGCTTGTTTGAGGCCGTAGAGGGATTTGTTGAGAAGACAAACATGGGAAGGATGTGCTGGGTCTTTGAATCCGAGGGGCTGCTGGCAGTAGACAACCTCCGAGAGATGACCATGGAGAAACGCATTTTTGACATCGAGTTGGTGGATAGGCCAATGAGAGGAAACAACTAGGGAAAGAACAAGGCGGATGGTGCTGGGTTTGACGACTGGACTAAAGGTCTCGTCATAGTCGATGCCATGTTCCTGAGAGAAACCACGAACGACCCAACGGGCTTTGTAGCGAGCAAGCGAGCCGTCAGAATAATGTTTATGGCGATAGACCCATTTGCCACTAACAATATTCGCATTTGGAGGCCTGGGAACAAGTGTCCATGTGTGATTCTAGAGAAGGGCATCGTGCTCGGATCGCATGGCAGCGGACCAGTGGGGGTCAGCGAGAGCGTGCTTGTACGTGTGAGGCAGAGGAGAAACAGCGGCAGCGAGATTGAATAGACAACGAGGCCGGACGATACCGTGCTGGAGCCGTGTATTCATAGATCGTATCGGGGGTGGGTGGGCCGTGCGGGTGCGATGGCTAGGTAGGGTGGGTGGGTCGGTTGGGGAGGGCCCAGGGGATGGCTGGTTGGGGCTAGTGGGGCCGGGGGAGAGAGAGCGATGCGAGACCAGAGGGTGGGCATCGGGATCGGGAAGGGCGGTGGCATGGGGCTGCATGCGATCGACGTGGGAGTCGGGTGCAAGCGGGCAGATAGGGTGGGTAAAATCGTACGAAGCGGGGTTGCAGGGAGGTGGAGAGGAGGAATACGGGAAAACGCTTTCGTCAAAAGTTACATGACGGGAGATGTACACGCGTTGGGTGGGAATATGGAGACAGCGGTAGCCCTTGTGTTCGGTAGCGTAGCCGATGAAGACACATGGAAGAGAACGAGGAGCTAGTTTATCAGGGGTAGTGGCCGAGAGATTGGGAAAACAGAGACAGCCGTAAACACGCAAATGATCATACGAAGGGACCTGTCGGTGAAGAATTTCATGTGGGGTTTTAAGATCTAGGGGTTTGGTAGGACGAAGGTTGAGGAGAAGAGTGGCGAAGTGGAGGGCTTCAGCCCAAAAACGAGGGGGCATGCAGGCTTGGATGAGAAGGGTTCGGATGACGTCGTTAGTGGTGCGAATGGCTCGTTCGGCCTTACCGTTCTGAGCGGAAGTGTAGGGGCAGAAAAAACGAAGGATGGTGCCGTGAGGGGCAAAGAAGGACCGATTTTGAGCATTGTCAAATTCTTTTCCATTATCGCACTGGATGGTGGCGATGACACGGTCGTAGTGCGTGCGGACATAGCGATGCTGGAGGAGGAGGACGCCGGAAAGATGGGGTAGAGGTCGCCGAGACTGTTACATCGATGAATGACCTCCTTGGTGCGAAAATCCTTCACAGAGAGGCCATAAGGGTCAAATTTCATAGATAGATTGTTGTCAGTTGTAAAACGCCTAACAGATAAGAGATCCTTGATGATATTAGGGACTACGAGGACATGGTTTAGAGATAAAGGACGGGTAGCTGAATTAAAGGAGGAGGAGCCAACATGTGTAATCGGGACGGAGGAGCCATTGCCAAATACTACAAGAGACAACGTATGAACAGGGCGAGCGTGCAGCAAAGTACCTGTGTGGCCGGTCATGTGGGCCGAAGCGCCAGTATCCGCAACCCAGCCTCCAGTGCCGAGGGAGAGGTCGTGCAGGGCACCGAGCAACGCCGATTGGTTGAAGGAGGCGACGTTGCTGGTGCTGGGTGTCGTCGCAGGTGAGGAAGGAGAGCCGAAGGCGACCGGAGCCGTGGTTGTCGTGGAGGCAGGCGTCCCGAACGACGCGGGCAGAAGGAACAGAGCAGGCGTGGGCGGCGACAGACCGTACTGCGGAGAGGCCGCGACAGACGGTGGCACAGCGTACGGCGGGACGCCGTAGTGGCCCGGGTACTGCACCGGGGAGAAGGAGGTGAAGGCCGACGCGACTGCAGGAGGGCGGGATCCGAGGATGCCGGGGGCCATGGCCGGGCGGGGCGGCGTGGCGAAGGGCAGCTGCCAGGCCTGGACGTAGCCAGTCCAGGGGCGGGCGGAAGCAGCGTTGTGATTGTACCCGCCATGATTGTTGTTGCGCTTGTGCTTCTGGTTACCTTGGTTCGGAGAGGGAGTGTTGGGCGAGCCATACGTGCCCTGGCCACCGTGGCGGTTGACGGAGAGGAGCGCGGTGGTGGAGCCGGTGGAAGGCGAGGAGGAGCCCGCGGTCTGCATCTCGTCCATGGAGAGCTTGTCGACAACGGCCGCGAAGGTGATGGTGGCGGCTTGGTCCTGGATGAGCTTGCCGACGGTTTCGTGGCGGCGGTGGAGGCCGCGGACGAGTTTGAGGATGAGGACGTGGCTGGCCAGCGGGAAGCCCACATCGCGAAGGGCGTCGGAGATGGCTTTGACGCGAGCGCAGTACGTGCTCAGCGGCGTGTCCAGCTGCTTGAGCTGTTGAAGCTCCTCCGTGAGGTTCATGGCCCGAGCCATGCCGTTGTTAAGGAAGACGGCCTCAACGGCGGCCCAGATGTCGCGCGCGGTGGAGGTTGGAGTAGACACCATGCTGCGCAGGTCGGCGGAGAGGGTGGAGCGAAGCCACCGCTTGACGCAGAGGTCCTTGAGGTGCCATTCCCGATCCTCGGGATGCGGGACGGCGTCGGCGGCGATGTGGTCAAGGACATGGTAGATCTCGAGTTGGAGCTCGAGGGCTTCGCGCCAGGCGCCATAAGATCCGTGGCGGAGGTCGAGCGGCTCGTCGACGACGCCCGAGAAGGAGACGAGGCTGGGGGAGTAAGAATTGTGGACGGGGGCAGCCGGAGCGGCAGGGGCAAGGGTGCCACCAGCGGAAGTGGGGGGGACATGGGTGCCGCCGGCAGGAGCGGCGGGGTGAGAGGAGAGGGCAGAGGAAGTGGCCACATTAGTGGCGGCTCTGGTGGCCATCGGAGGAGAGAGGAGGATCGATTAGAATACTGATACCATGAAAGAGACTGAAAGCAGTCGTATATTGATCTCAATCAGAGTACAGAGTATATATATCAGAGAGAGGGGAAGGTTGAGATCCTAAGTAGACGCACACGCTTGTGCATGGATAAGGATAGAGGAGGAAGACTAGTTCTACTAGTTACAGAGTGTACATACACGCTCCATTGAGATGCACGTGGCGGCTCACGCCTTTGATTAGCGCCGGGATGCCGGCCCTCAGCAGCTTGTCATCCAAGTGCAGCAGGGATTTGCTCCTACTCATGACAGTTGCTCGTACTGACGTGATGAAATTTGTATGGTGTGTGTCGAGGCCGCAGGTGCATCCCGCGTCTCATGTCTTGCTATGTGTGGATGGATGTGCTAGTTTGCATGTAGATCTGTTGTTCTTGTGCATTTGATTGGAACTTTTTATCTATATTTACGTGTGTCCATATGTGTGTTGGAATAATGCAAATCTGGTATTCCTAATGGTCAAATTCTGACTGGAGTACTTACAAGTAGAGTGTTGTTTGGCAGCATGTACATAAATTATAAAACGATTGCTAGTTCTAGTGTGTATCTCGTTTTCATCTTTTCTTTTGCTCATATACAAATTGGATCAGTGTGTATCTTGTTTTCGTATTTTTTCTTACTCATATACCACAAATAAGTGCATGTGTTTGTGAGGTATGACACTCTCCGTTAGACCAACACATATATTTGTGTTCTGAACTTAGGGCTTGTTTGATTCATAGGATAGAAAAAGTATAGGAATAGGAAAAACATAGGATTGAGATGTCATGCCAACTTGAATCCTATGAAAATAGGAATTTTGTTTGATGTAGCAAAAGAATTTTTCCATGAGCTATGATCTGATGTTTCTTTCCTATAGGAATTGCACTACAAGATTCCTATAGGATTAATTCCTATAGGATATGTTCCTATGAATCAAACAATAACATAGGAAAAATTCCCATAGGATTTAAATCCTACATAATTCCTATGCAATTCCTATGAATCAAACAAGCCCTTATTTTGTATACCACTGTTATTGTTATTTGTACTTTGTATAACTTATATACTATGTTAGCGATGTATGCATGTTCAATTGTTGTTTATAGTTGTGAATTGTTTATATTTTTAGTAAAAGTTATGATAAAATTTTAAATTTTATCGAGCCTTCGAGCCGGCTTGCGAATTTCATCGAGCTGGTTTGTCGAGCCTCGAGCCTTGGCAACAAGATTTAGGTTTGGTTTGTCTAACCTTCGAGCCGAGCCAAGCTCGAGTCAAGCCTTGTCGAACCTGAGCCGAGGCTCGAGCTATGTGTCCCTAGCGCCCATTGGACCAACAATCTGAATTCTGGAATACGGTGGAAGGAGGAAGACACGTGCTTGCCTCGCTCTCCCACCACGCTTCTCTACGTGTCCAACGGGACGACGCCTCGGCGCGCACCGCAATCCCTGACCTCCCGGAGCCCCGCGCGCGGCGCTCACCTGCTTGCTCTCTCTGCGGCACACCACGCCGAACCCGGACACGACCACTACTCCCACTATAAACTGCACGCGTCGCGTAGATCCCACCGCACGTAGTAGAAAAATCCTACTCAGGCACTGCTAGCTAGCTGCACTGTACCAGTAGGCAGTAGCTACTCGACCGCCGGCCGGACAGATCGATCGACCGCCATGGCGCAGGCGGAGCGCGAGAGCATGCGCGTGGTTATGTTCCCGTGGCTGGCGCACGGCCACATCAACCCGTACCTCGAGCTGGCCAGGCGCCTCACCACCGTCACCACCTCCGACGTCGACGTCGTCGTCCACCTCGTGTCCACGCCGGCCAACCTCGCGCCCCTCGCGCGCCACCAGACGGACAGGATCAGGCTCGTCGACCTCCACCTCCCCGCGCTCCCGGACCTCCCGCCCGCGCTGCACACCACCAAGCGCCTCCCGGCCCGCCTCATGCCGGCCCTCAAGCGCGCCTGCGACCTCGCCGCGCCCCGCTTCGGCGCGCTCCTGGACGAGCTCCGCCCCGTCGACGTCCTCCTCTACGACTTCCTCCAGCCGTGGGCGCCGCTCGAGGCCGCGGCGCGCGGGGTGCCGGCCGTGCACTTCAGCACCTGCAGCGCCGCCGCCACGGCCTTCTTCATGAACTGTCTCAAGACCGACCGGGTCCCCGGCGCCTTCCCGTTTGAGGCCATCGGCCTCGGCAGTGCCGACGAGGAGGCCAAGTACACCGCGCTGCTCGCCATCCGGGACGACGGCGGCGGCGCCGCCCTGGTGCCCGAGCGCGCGCGCCTGCCGCTCAGCCTCGAGCGCTCGTCCGGGTTCGTGGCCGTCAAGACGTGCGCCGACATCGAGCGCAAGTACATGGACTACCTGTCCCAGCTCATCGGTAAGGAGGTCGTGCCCGTCGGCCCGCTGATCGCCGACGCAAGTGGGTCTGAGGACGAGCATGCAGGTGGCGAGCGCGTCATGCGGTGGCTCGACGGGGAGCAGCCGGCCTCCGTGGTGCTCGTCTCCTTCGGCAGCGAGTACTTCATGTCGGAGCGCCAGATGGCGGAGATGGCGCGCGGGCTGGAGCTGAGCGGCGTCCCTTTCCTGTGGGTGGTGCGGTTCCCCGGCGCGGAGGACGACGTTCGCGGAGCGGCGAGGTCCGTGCCGCCAGGGTTCGCTCCGCCGCAGGGAATGGTGGTGGAGGGGTGGGCGCCGCAGCGGCGCGTCCTGTCGCACCCTTCATGCGGCGCGTTCCTGACTCACTGCGGGTGGAGCTCTGTGCTGGAGTCTATGGCGGCGGGGGTGCCGATGGTGGCGCTGCCGCTGCACATCGACCAGCCGCTCAATGCCAACCTCGCGGCGGAGGTGGGCGCGGCCGCCGCGCGCGTGAAGCAGGAGAGTTTCGGGGAGTTCACGGCGGAGGAAGTGGCTCGAGCTGTGCGCGTTGCTGTAAACGGGAAGGAGGGGGAGGCGGCGAGGCGCCGCGCGAGGGAGCTGCGGGAGGTGGTGGTGCGGAACGACGGTGACGACACGCAGATCGTGGCGCTGCTCCAGAGAATGGCGCGGATCTGCGGCAAAGGCCAGGCCGTGCCAAATCAGTAATGGGTTTTTTTAATCCTCAATTAGTAATGGGTTTTTTAATCCTCTCTCCGATTCATAATAAAGACGCGCTGGTTGCTACGGCCCACCGGGCTCATGGGCTACATGGATGGTTTTGGGCTTTGCAGATTGAACTAATCTTTGGTGCATTCTAGGACAAGTTTCACTGTCATGCGTTCTAGTCTTTTTCATTATTTAAGAAACTAGCACAAAGCTCTTGCGTTGCAACCGAAGAATAAAAAACTCACATTTTTAATGAAATAAGGGTCCATGTGTATTATGTCTCTATGAAATAAGGGTCCATGTGTATTATGTCTCTAGGTTAGTTAAACCCATCAATTGGTCCAGAATTCTCATGATTTTAGTTTTATTTCATGGTTCTAGTTTTATCCTGTTGCTTAATATGGGTCGGAGTACAATTATCCTCAGCTTCTTCTCATGATTCTAGTTTTATCATGTTGCTTAATACGAGGCGTGTCTGTCTCTCCCATGACCATGACTCATCAGCCCGCCACAGCTATATGCGTCGAAGCGTGTCTTGTCTCTCCTTAATTTTTCAAATTAACTTTCTCCCATCAGACCCATCAACACATTTTTTTTTGGAAATAGGCATATTTATTAATTGTTTAATGTTTATCTGCATAACCAAGATGCACACAGCCACACGAACGACAGAAGTAAGGTAAAAAGTAGACAAGCATTACACAAATGTACTATGTAAATAAATGTCTAGAATCTAAGATAGATTAATCCTCATATCACGCGGCCATCCATGTCGGGAGAAAATATCTCTCGTCATGTCCTTCAATCGCATACATCTCTCCATAAATAAGTCGCGAAGCTCCATACGTTGGAGAATATTCCATGATCGAGGATAGCCGTGGCTCGATAGATAACCTGCAGAGGTGAAGACACAATGTTATTAAAAATCTTGTCATTTCTATAAAGCCATAGCGACTATATAATGGCAAGCGCTCCCACCCTAAACAAAGTTCTGTACTTATCAACAATTTCATACAACCAATTACCAAAAACATTGGTTACAGAACGTGACGGAGATAAACCAGAAGCTATTTGGATGAATGACCATATAGAGCGAGCAAATTAGCAATGGAAGAATAAATGGCAAATTGTCTCATCTTGATGACAAAAAAAAATTGTGTACTTCCATGCCAATTCCTCTTTGCAAGATTATCTTTTGTTAGAATTACCCCTTTCCGTAGATACCAAGCAAATATCTTCGTCTTAAGGGGTATTTTCATTTTCCAAATTTTACTATTATCATCGACCTGGATATCAGGTTGGACCAAGGCTTTATATCGTGAGCCAACAGAAAATTTACCATTTTCTAGTAATTTTCATTTGAACACGTCAACACAGTCCGACAATTGTATCATGGATAATCGTAATAATAGATTCGTCTGAAAGACACATTATGAGGATAGTATTCCATCACTGTGGAAAATTGTGGCATCCCGCCAAAAACCACTACTAGAAAATCGCGTTGTTTTTATGCATTGCATCATCATGACTGCATGCTCATGTCATCATGCCACCTTACATTTGAGCATCGTCATCATCTTGCATTTGCTTGCATAAAACTATTTTCGAAAAAACCTATTTTTTGTTTTCTAAACGCCCCGTCTTTGTTCAAACACAAACCCGGGTCTCCGGAATATTTTATTTCGTCTGCCAATGAATTTCAAACGCCTCGTTTAAAATAATAAAATATTTATTTTATTTTTAGGGGGCAGCCAAACCGGGCCGATCCGACCCAGTCGGCCACCCCCAGTTCAAACCGGTCCACCTAAACCCTTTTTCTACCTAGTCCTAACCTACCCAGTCCCCAGCCACATCACCCTGTCCAATGCCCTCTCGCCACCTCATCTCTCCTCTCTCTCCCAACCTATCACACGCTGCCACCTCACCTACCCACCTCTCTCTCCCCTCTCCCACTTTCCCCAACCCCACTCACACACCCAGCACACCACGCACGCACGCCTGCAGCACACACCCACCCCACGCGAGCCGGCCCCACCCCTGGCCCACCTGCCCCGCGTGAACCGCTCCTCTCACCCCGCCTCTCTCTTCTCTGACCCGTGCTTCACCGCCTCCTCCCTCGGAGCCCCGCCGCCTTCCTCTCCCTCCGCGGCGCCCCTCCTCTCCCCTCGCCAGACGACGCCGCTCGCCACCACCCTCTCCGCCGCCGGCCGCCCTTCGACCACCGCGCGCCTCCAGCGCCTCCGCCCGCCGGCCCCGAGCTCCGCCGGCCTCCTTCCTCCCCGGCGCCGCCGCGCAGCCCGCTCCCCACGGCGCACTCCCGACGACGCCCGCGGCCCCGCGCCCTCGCCTCCATCGGCCTCGCCCCTCGTCGCCCGTGCTCCGCCGCCCGGCGCCGGCCTCGGTCGCGTCGCCGCCTCCCGAGCCTCCCCGCTAGCCGCCGGCCCTGCTCTCCCCCGCCGGCCGCCCCCAGAGCGCCGCCGTCGCCAGTTCCCTTCCCGGCGCCCCCGCCTCGCGACCGCGTGCCTCTGCCCGCCTCCGGTTGGCTGCCTTCCACCCCCTTGCAAGCTCCATCGTCGGCCCGTTGCCAACCGTCTTTGCGAGCGCGTGCGAGCCACCACCATCGTGCGCGTGGGCCCCATGGAAGGTTTTTTGCTGGCCAGCTATGTCTGTCCCGCATGGCTTCGGGAGCCCAGCCCGGTGGTCTGTGTTGTGCCAATCCCTGTTCAACCGAGGACATGCCCGATACCTGTATGTGTTGCCCTGCTATAGTTGGTTCTCGAGGATTCGCTGCGTCGCTTGTTGATGCTATGTGGATGTCCTGGTGGTGACATGATAGCATGTTGGGGAGATGCTATTGAATGTGAGCTGCAAGATGGAACCACGGCCTCGAAGACAATCTTCCTGGTGTATGGGGGACTAGTTTGTTGATGTCCTCCGCCAAGTTCTTCTGAGAAGACGTGTGCCGGTACCGATGCCGAACAAAGCTCTCCTTTCCGGACCCTCGAAGGCTGAACCCGAAGACCCCAAGGCCTCCTTCCCGGATCCGGTGGTCGAACCCCGAAGACCGCGGGTGCGACAAGATCGTCTCTCGGACGCCAAGGTCGTCCACGCGGATACGCCAAGTACTCCTTCCCGGACGCCAAGTTCGCCGAGAACCCGGATGCCAAGGTCGCCGACCCGGTACGACAAGACCGACCCGATACGACGACCCGACAAGACCTTCGTGACGACAAGATCGGCACCGACCAGGGCGAGTCCGATGCGCCCCCGACGCCACACCGAGTCCTTCCTCCCGGTTGCGACAAGACCTCCTTCCCGTACCGATCCCGATCTCGTCGAGCCGTTCTCCCGTCAAACCCTGGGACCAACCCCGAACCCCCTCCCAAGATCGCCGAACCCAGATGTGTGACCCCTTTTCTCGAGCCCTATTTTTATAAATGAAATATCAAATTGTTGCATATCAACTTGTTCATGTTTGCATGCATATTCATGTGGGTTTGGGGGCATTATGCCGATTCACCTCATAATTAAATATGGGACCATATGCGGGCGAATCTAGTCTAATATTGGCCCCATTTAAATTTGTGCATCGAACCGATGATATATTTTGCCATGTTAAGACAACATTTAAATTGTGGGGTATCCAAACAACATGAACCTATTAATTAATTGTCGGGACCCCGGTTCCACTTAATATTGCCTAATTGCATTGCACCCTTGCCATGCCATACATCATACATGCATCATGCCCGATCTTTTGCCGTAGTATTAAATATTGCATCCGATGTTTATTCTAGTGTTTTGCTTCTTCGCGGATAAGGCCGTTGAGTTGATGCGAGTGTCGACCCGATCTTCGGTTGAACCTTCGACAATGTTTTCAGGCGAGCACCTCCCCCTTTCTACCTATCTTACTTTTATAGTATTTATTCCCTCCTGTTGATCTATTGCTATCTGTGTTGCGATGCTCTAGTTTTCGTGCCCGTGATATCCCTTGCAGCCTTACATTGCCTTGGACACATCCTATTACCTGTTGTTTGGTAGATAGTTGGACTTGCGCGTCGTAGTCGCTTGCTCAAGTGCTGTTGCGTGTCGTCCAGTACCACAGTTGTTGGAGTGTTGCCGCATGTTTAATGTTGGAGATGTTCATGGCTTTAATTACCGTTTACTTTAATTACTGTTTAACAACTAAAAATTGAAGTAGGTAAATGCAGAGGCACCGGTGGGTGATAGATAATATTTGTTTTCCGACCGCTCACTGGTGTCCCGTAGGACCCCGAGTTCTTGACACCTGTTCCGAGATCGAGCGCGCTAACCACAGGTGGGGAGATATGGGCCCCCCATCGATTAGTACCTGATTTCAAAGTATTGTACTGGGGGCCACAAACTAGTTTGAGGTTTTATTTACTATCATGTACTTATGCCATGTTTTACTGCTTTATTTAAATTGTGCGATGGATAGCACCTGTACTGTTTAGGATCGGGACACGATTTCGCGGTGTCGACAAGCCCAGTTTTGGGTTCCCAGTCGTTCACAGCCGTCTACCCAAACCCTGAGTCCGTCTCGGAGACCGGCCGACTTCGTTGCGGGTGTACTTAGTGGGGTGGCCCCCCGTGCTTGCTTTGGGTCTGGGAAACGTCATGACTTAGGCCCCGCCGACATACCGATGGGTGTATGTTAACTGATCTGGCAAAAAGGGTCGAAGTGCTTGTGGATACTTTGGTGCACCCCTGCAGGGTTAAATCTTTTCGAGAAGCCGTGTCCGCGGTTATGGACGACTTGGAGCACAGGTCTCGATCATAGACAACTATAACTAAAGTTTACTGTTATAAATTGACTTGTATCCGATATGACTAGTAATCAGCTTCACTACAACAGAATGGCTAAATAAAAGTACCAACAACTGCTGGGTTTTGGGATATCTCACGCTAATCGTATATCTGACTAGTAAGTGTTGTAACTACAACGGAATGGTTGACTAAAATGACCCACTGCTTATTTTATCAGGATGACTATCTATACCTGACTAGTAATTGCCGCAACTATAACGGAATGAGTAAAACTGCCAACGGTGTGAGTTCCTCGGTTGACTTCCTCGATTGGTCTCGAGGGAGAAATACCAGGATGGGTTTGTTTGGTGTTAGATTCAGGTTGGATCCGAATAGATCTTTCTTATCCCTCTCTGATAGCCGACAGTTATATCGAGTCTCTATAGGTTGTTTAGTGCATGCTGCCGCTGCCGCTTCAGTCCACCATACCTATGTAGGCGAGGACCGCCGAATTCTAGCCTCGCCGTGTACTGGCCTCAGTACTGACGCTCCTCTTTTTCCTTTGCCCTTTGTCGGCACCCCTTTTGTTTTAGCAGGTTTCGACGTCGTTAGCAGGATTACCCTTCCGGCTTGGCCTGGGCAGGGTTATGGACGCCATTGGTTATTCTTCAGGGCTCTTAGCCCCATTTGCATCTTGTCCGTAGTCGGACGCTCTATCATTTTTAAGGTGATTTGGATTTTTGTATATTATATCTGTATTCTTGACTCCTTGAGTCGCTGTTGTATATATATATTCTGTGGGTCCCATCGAGGACTGTTGTGTAATGTTATTACTTCGTTTTCCACCCGCACGAAAGTGCCTGGTGGGCACCTTTGAATCGTTTCTATGCGGGTTTGGCGGGAATCGCTGAAACTTGCATAGGGTCGATTCTGAGGGTGTTACAAAATTGTATCTCCTTTGTGTCTAACAATCGAATATAAAGCTGGATATTGTTCGCGAAGAGTAGTTTGGCCAAGCCACTTATCTTCCCAAAACCTAATCTGTGATCCATCCTTAATCTCGAAAGCACCAAAACGAAAGAAATGTTTCTTGGTGGCCATAAGACCCGCCCAAAAATGTGAATCTCCGGGTTTCCAAACCACTTGAGACACAACCTTGGACCTCATATATTTCCTCCATAACATGGTTTGCCAAACACCATCTTCCGTAAGTAGTTTAAAAAGCCATTTGCCTAGAAGTGTGGTGTTTTTAACTTGCAAATCGTGTATGCCCAGTCCACCAAACTCCTTCGGGCGGCAAACCACATTCCATCTGGCCAGTCGATATTTCTTTTTTTTACTATCCCCTTGCCAAAAGAATCTTGAACGGAAATAATCCACTTTGTTCAAGACCCCTTTTGATAATTGGAAAAACGAGATCATATACAATACCATATTAGTAAGTACTGAATTTATGAGTACTAGTCTTCCACCAAGGGATAACAATTTACCTTTCCAACTATTAAGATGTTTTTGTAGCCTTTCCTCAACAAGTTTCCATTCAGCAATTGTGAGACGCTGATAATGAATCGGTATTCCCAAATAATTGATTGGAAATTGACCATGACCACAACCGAAAAGTTCAGCATATAGGTGGGCCTCGTTTTGGGCATCGCCAAAACAATACAAATCACTCTTATGGAAGTTTATTTTAAGCCCAGATAGCTGCTCGAATGCTGATAATATTAATTTCAGATTCTTAGCCTTTTCCAGATCATGTTCCATAAAAAGAATTGTATCATCGGCATATTGAAGAATAGAAAGTCCACCATCGAAAAGATGTGGAACCACTCCTTCAATTTGACCATCAGCCTTTGCTCTGTCAATAAGGATAGCCAACATATCAGCCACTATATTAAATAGTAAAGGCGATAATGGATCCCCTTGTCTCAGTCCTTTCTTGGTTTGGAAGTATTTGCCAGTATCTTCATTTACTTTAATGGCAACACTTCCCCAGACACAAAAGACTGAATAAGAGAGCGCCACTCCTCAGAAAATCCTTTCATGCGGAGTGTTTGCTGGAGGAAAGCCCAATTAACTTTGTCATATGCTTTCTCAAAGTCAATCTTGAACAATACACCATTTAATTTTTTTGAGTGTAGTTCATGGATTGTTTCATGCAGAATTACAACACCATCAAGGATATTTCTTCCTTGCATGAACGCAGTTTGAGACGGGCTAACAACATTGTCAGCGACCGAGTTTAGTCTAATTATGGCAATTTTAGTAAAAATCTTAAAGCTAACGTTAAACAAGAAGATTGGACGATACTGTTGTATACGTTCTGCATTGTTAACCTTAGGTAGTAAAATTATATTGCCAAAGTTAAGTCTAAAGAGATCCAATTGTCCAACTTGTAAAAACCCAAACAAATTCATCAGGTCCTCCTTGATAACGTCCCAGAATTTTTGGTAAAATTCCGCTGGGAAGCCATCGGGTCCTGGTGCTTTGTTATGTTCCATTTGAAAAACTGCTTTCTTGACCTCTTCCTCGGTATATGAGGCAATTAGAAAGCTATTTTCTTCATCAGAAACCTGGGGGATATCGGACGTTTGGGACTCATCCATAGAGAAAGAATTTTCCTCTGGGCCCCAAACAAGGATTTATAATAGTTAGTGATATATGACTTCAGATGCTCCTGTCCCTCAATCATACCTTCATCCTGAATCAGAGAGTGAATAAGTTTCTTCTTATGCTTGCCATTGGCAACAACATGGAAGTACCTAGTATTCGCATCTCCTTCCAGAATGAATTTTGCTTTAGAGCGTTGGTACCATTTGAGTGCCTCCTCGCGCAGAAGTCGGGCCATCTCCGCATTCGATTGGCTCTTAAGCTCAATTTCTTGTGCAGTTAATGGCCTGACTTCCGCGAAAGCCTCTAAGTCATCAATTATAGATGTTAGGCGTAATTTTTCGTTTTTAAGGATACCAGCTGTGTGCCTGGCCCGGCCCCGAAGGAACTTGCGTAAAGTACGCATTTTGTTATTCCATCGTAGGATATGCGTTTGGCCACCGACCGGTTTCTCCAAATAGTCTTAACCATCTCGTAAAAACCATCACGGATCATCCAACTGAGTTCAAATTTAAACTCATTTGTAGACTTCCGTGGCGGTGATCCAAAAGATAAAAGTAAAGGAGCATGATCCGACAAATCCTCAATACGTTCTAGAGCGCAAACAGTTACCAAAGGGAACTTTTGTTCCCAGTCAGTATCCATAAGCACTCTATCTAGTTTTTTTGTATGTTGGCTCCGGAAGACTATTAGCCCATATAAATTGCCTTCCTAACATTGTAACCTCTCTCAAGTACAGAATGTCTATAACAACGTTGAACAAAGAAGGCCAATGTTCATCGAATCGGCCCCGACTTTTCTCGTGAGGAAATCTGAGCAAATTAAAGTCCCCTCCTATAAGAATAGGATACGGATTGTCCTTTGCCAAATTCACAAGCTCACGTAAAAAGTCAGCCTTATAAACATCCTGAGCGGCCCCATATGCGGCGACTAAAGACCATGTGAAATTGTCAGCCTTGTTACGGATATGGAGTTTTATAAAAAAATCTCCCACTGAACTAGCTAAAACTTCCATAGTCTCATCTCTAACGCCTAACATGATCCCCCCAGATCGACCACGCGGCGGACGTGATATCCACGTAAAGTCCACTCCACCAGAAAGGCGATTGAGTAGAGCTTGTGAAAAATCCCGTATACCAGTCTTAGAAATACCCAGAAAATCCAAATTATGGTCTCTCACACAATCATCAAAGAATAAATGTTTAGCCAAGTCCCGAATACCTCTGCTATTTGAAAACATTCCATTCATTGAGAAACTATAGGAGATTTGGATACACGGGATCTCTTTCGTGACCGCTGGCTCTTTGATTTTCGACCAGAAGCTTTCAACTCATACACAGAGGCAAGCCCGGTATCATCAAAGTCCACCTCCGACACTTCACCGACTAAGTGAGAAAGGAGTTGACCATCTAATGTGGCATGCAACTCCTCCTCCTCAGCTAGTGAAGCATTAGAAAAAACACCGACCTTAGGAGTAACCGTTAGACGGTCAACTTCCATGTGTCACAAAACATTAGAAGAAAAAGATACTTCCTGTATAGAGCTACCCAAACTAATGCCAACATTGGCTAGTTTAGAAGAAATAACAGGAGTAGAAAAAGACAAAAAGGACTTCGAAGAACTCATTATACCTGGCGAATCTAAGTTCCTCTCCGCCTTACGCCGCATGGCCTTGATCATAGAGTCCTCATCAGTCGCGGACTCCCCAGAGGCATCGACTCCATGGCGCGCACTCCGCCTGAAGGTAGTACCACTCCTCTGCACAGCGACTGGCGAAGCATCACCTGGAGAAGAAACCCGTGCTGGAGACCGAGACAACCCGGACCCCTCCTGGGTCCGGTCGCCCCCATCGACCACCGAAGTCTCCTGACCCACCAGTGGAGGCGAGACGTCCCTAAGCGTCCCCAGGTCCTCCCTGACCAGGGAGACGCGATCATCCACCTCGTCATGGTTGGCCAACCCCACCTGGGTCGGACCAAGCACAACAGCATCCTGAAGCTGGTCACGAACGTCGCGGTCAGCCGACCCCTCCTGGGTCAGCTTCCACGAACACACCGAAGGAACAACCTCCTCAAGTACAGGAGTGGAAACAGGAATAGATCTGCCCAAAATATGCGTTCTGGACCTCGCTGGCGAATCTGAGCAAGACCGCGGTACAGGAATGGAAACCGAATGAAGAGCCTCCTGTAACTGAGCTAGAGAAATGAGAGGCGCCGAAGTAGAACCCTTCCCGCGAAGAGGGGAATCCAAAGGAAGAGCATCCAGAAGTTGTCGACCTCGTGGAGTAACCGGATTGGCATTAAAGGGGGTGACAGCAAACACCCTCTGCACTCCCTGACTGGAAGATGTAGTCGCGAAAGTACCCTGCACAGCCGAGGAAGATCCAGAACCCACCCCCTGAGTGGCAGTAGCAGCCTCAGAAGTATCCATAGCATCCTCTAAATGCTTCCCATTGGCATCATCATCCACATCATCATCTCCTTTTCTCCACAAGAAAGGAACAAACTCTGGTTCCGGAATATAACCCTCAGGTTCAATCCGGAAACGAAACTTAAATACCTTATGCTTGACCACGGCATCTGACACAATAAAGTGACCAAGTGAATCCTTCGCCTTAAGAAAAACCTTCGTATCAAACATCTCCACGAGAATATGGACGACCCCCCGCTTCCGCAGGCTGAACAGATCCACATCAAGAGTGTTCCCCATGAGTCCTCCAACAGCCCACAAGCCCTAAAAGGATCGCAAAATATGGGGTACTCCCTCCACATGTAGCCAAACCTGCTGCATCTCAAGCTTATGCGGCACCTCCTCCATCCTGTAAACCGAGAAGGTCAGCTGAGCAGTACTAAGCGGAACAGTCATCAGGATTCCATCCACCCTGTCCAAATCCTCAAACGTCGGTAAGCTCACTAATAAGGTTGAATCTCCATGTGGCACCGCCTCCCACTTCCACTGAACCTGCACCTGGCACCGCCTGGCAATCTGCCTCTGAACGACCTCTGCTGAAACCATCGGGCCAGACACTCGTACCAGAGCAATAGGGGTCTTACTATGCGCAAGATGATCCCGAGTCACAGCATCTGGAATTTGGGTGAACAGAGTCTGGTCGTTGCCAATACCAGCCATATACGGAGTCAAGCGCGGCTGCTTCAGCACCGGGCACCTCAAAGTGGGATGTGCAGTGCAATCACAGATGTAACAATAGTGGACCACCTTACAATCCTTGGTCGCATGAGTATTGATCGCACACTTCCAGCACCGAACAAACTTCTTATTCTTCTTACCGACATCGGCCATAGACGGTCCCTCTGAAACCTGTGAAGTGACAACCGTCGGCTGGTAGAACTGCTGCTCCTGCGGGGTGTACTGCTGCGAGACAGGAGGTACATCAGACCCTGGCACCTGCATCTGTGGCACACCATGCTGCTGGAAACTCTGCTGCTGAGGATGGAGCTGCTGATCCGACTAGGCTTGAATCTGTGGCTGAACCCCTCGATTCGGAGGCTGCTTCTTATTTTTTTCCTCTTCTGAACAGCAGTCGTCGCAGCCCCCACTCCGACGGAAAACGACTGCGCTGGCTGCGACGGGACCACACCCAACTGATCTCCGGTGTAACCTCCATGGAACATAGGGCTAGGTACCGTCCCTGGCAAGTAAGACGCGGTCGGCTGACTAGCGAACGAAGGCGGCGCCCCGCGGTATGGCCGTTGCAGGGGCTGAGTCGGAACAGCCTAGAGCGCATTGAAGTAGGCCACGGGTGGTCTAAACTGGACCCCCGGCGGAAAGAGCGGGTGACCCGACGCCGGCTGGTACACGTTCGCCATGGCGGGAGCTTGCATCGAACCATGCCCGGGCGCAGCGGCCTGTGCCGGAGAGGCCGACGAAGGACCGGGAGGCCTCATCGCGGCAGGAGGAACAGCCCCGCGGAAGACACAGGAGCTCCCCACGGCCCAGAAGCAGAGGCCGGACCCCTAGGGTTAACACCTTGACCCATCAACACATGAAACGGTCCTGCTGCTTCTTCTTTTCTAGGGTGTGGTGTGGCTTTCGAATACTGCCAAAATTTTGATAAACCGGTCAGACTCGGTATCAAGGAGCGATATGGGACTATTGAATGCCGCGTGATTTAGCTAGTACTTCCTTGTTCCAAAATGTAAGATGTTTTAACTCCTGTAAAACGAATGTATCTAGACGTCCTTTATACGTAGATTCACTTAGAACGTACACATCAAAAGACGTCTAGATACATCTGCTTTACAAAAGCTTAAATATTTTATATTTTGAAACGGAAGAAGTAGTTGAGGTGTAACTTTTTGATATAGATATACATCCTGAGCTCGTGGCCCATAATAGAATGTGTGATACTAAGAAAGTATTACACACCAAAAAACGTCTAGATACATCTGCTTTACAAAAGCTTAAATATTTTATATTTTGAACCAGGGAAGTAGTTGAGGTGTAACTTTTTGATATAGATATACATCCTGAGCTCGTGGCCCATAATAGAATGTGTGATATTAAGAAAGTACTAGGAACTGTTGCGCGGCGTCACTCCGTGCCTGTGAAGACGTGCATTTTTATCTAAGAAAAATATGGCGTGGATTTGTGAAAGGAGCGTCATTACTACTAAATAACTCTGTTCAGAAACTATACTTATACAGAAGGAAAATATTAGGTATTCAGATAGTAGAAGTAATATAAATTTCAATTTGGTTACATAGATCATGAGATGCCTCATATAAACACTACATGGATACACCCTCGTTAGCAGGTTGCAACGCCGGCAAAGGCCGTGTGGAAGTGTCGTGTTATTCGTTTACATGAAAGTGAACTGCTCCATATGAATTTAAGCAAAAACGCGGTCTGGTTATTAACTTGATATAAATAAGACTTCAATGCAAAGAAAAACATAGTAGAAATGGGAGTATTGCACTTTGACAATCCTCTCGAGAACTCGTCATTCCTGGGCTGAATTTGGTCATACATGGGTATGGACCAGGTTGTCCATCTCTCTATCTAGTTCAATCTCCTTTAGTGGATGAAACAATGGCATACATGTAGCCATACTCTATCAGAACCCAACTATTCAATCTAACCATAACATTATCAATCGGTTCAGCTTGATCACTGCATCACCATAAAAAGCAAGCTTTCTCCTTTTTTGAGATTCACTAAAACTGAATAGATCTGAACTCTCGAAGATGCAATTGTTTATTTCAAATACACTAAAACATGCGTAAAAAATGCCACACCTCTACGGTAAGGGGATTGAAAACATGAACTTAAATTGCCAACACCAGTACCAGAAAATAAATATTGAAGTACCTGATAAAAAGAGAATCCATCATCTGGTTAGAGGGGTTATATAAATTGAAGCTAGTTAGATCAAAATGGAGTAGTTAAATAGCATTTGTAAAAGAATTAAGAAGTAACGTGGCATATACTTCTAAAAATTCGTATAGAAAATACTGTCCAAATGGAAAAAAATCATTATGAATGCTATGTTAACTCATTAACTATTGCATACATCTTCCTCGTGGTGCTGTCTAAAATTGCTCTTTCATTCTGAAATTAAAGGAATGAAGACACACGCCATACTTGAGGATAGATTCACCTATTCGCTGCAAATAGCAAGGTAGAGTGTAAACCTCTGTGACAACTACTACAACAGAAACCTATTGTAAAGAAAGAGGCTAGGTCGATCCCTCAACATACAGTCGATGTCTTCAGTGTTTCTACTTCTGTACTTCTTGATCTCCCAAGCTCCAGAATATTCAATTCCTGATGTAAAAAAAATACAACACAAATGGTGGAACATACTAATTTACAGCCAGAAAGAGCCCATTAAAAAACCTAGAATTGAACAAACGTTGGATTTTCTCATGTGATCAAGGACATGAACCAACCACGTCAAAACAAATATTGGTTAGTCTTAATTAGTAACGGCCACCATGTAATTAAGTTATGTATCTTTATTCAGACAAAGACGAACCATCCAGCACACCTACCTTGCTCCAGAAGAGCGAATATTTGAAGATCCGCACCACTATAAGTGGTGATTTTATCTAAACATTTCAAGTTGGGCAGAACGGAAGGATTACATGCTCAGTTTTATCCTCAAACTACAAACTATAATAGGATTGTACCGTTGATAATTATGACATGTGCACAGAGGAAACCATCAGCAAGGCTGATAGCACTGCATGGTATAGCTTCTCCATTCTCAATTAAACAATACAATTAGTTGAAGGTAGGATTACGGTAAAGCAAACGCAGCTCTGAACATCCTTATTGGACAAAACACACAAAGGAAGAATAGAATCCCACACAACTGGCAAAGATGGAACACTAGGAAGGCTAAGCGAAGCCAACCACCCATGACCAAGAGGCCTACCTAGGGGAGGAATCACCATGGCCAGGATGACCAGAGACCGACATGAAAGAAAGATTACATATAATTGGAATCAAAAGTTCTTTACCCACAACCAAAACCACAAAATAAATGACATTTAAGAATAAACTTCCTTAATAACACATAACACCCGAAGAAGAAGAACCTGAGAGAAGAGGATGAACAAAGCGACCTAGTACTGCCCAAGATATCCTAGTAGGATCACCAGCACCAGGATCACGTAAATGGAATAATAAAGAAACCAGCGATATTAAGATCAACTGTTTTTCCCAATGATTTTGTATTATGGAAACATTTATCATGTCCAAACAACGATCTATTATGGAGAAATTAGCATATAACTGGCAAAACAAAGAGCGATAAAACTGTAGTCTTCAGGTACAATCTAGGGATCATACGTATGTCAAAAATAATGTAGCTTTTCTCACATAGGAAGTGATATAGCAATGTTAAATCGGTACCTTCGTGTTTTGAATTGCTTAGATGGTTCAAACAACAACACAGATTACCTGGTGAAATACGAATATTAGCACCGGCAAAACGCGACGAAGAGGTACAACCAGTAGCGGGCGTCAACATCGATGGGCCAACTGGATTATGGACAACAGACACACCTAAAAAACATCAGAAAATGTAAGAGCATATAGAGATGAGAATTTAGGCTGTTGGAGCGATGATGGGGTTGCATCTTCAGTTTCAATCTCATTATCTGTCTCTGACTCGACCTGAAGTGGAAAATCTAGAAACCGCAGCAAATTTCCACTACCTTGGGCATGCTTGCCGGCCACGACAGATGGTGATAAGTAAGATGCAATTTTCTCTACTTCATACTTTTGAAGAGCAAAGTAGAGCTATTAATTCTCTTCATATTTTAATAATTCTATAAAATCACCCAAAGAACAAACAGTTCAGATCCGGTGAATATTTTCATTAATGATGAGTGCAATAAGTCAAATTCAGATCCGGTGAATATTTTCATTTATGATGAGTGCAATAAGTCAACGACAAAGCTAACGTTGCTATCCAACTTAATTCTTCATTCAACTCCAATGTGAATTGTAGAACATTACCTTGGCAGATAGCGGAGAATGCTCTGCTCGGCTCTCGCTTCGCCTGACTGCGCTGTGCACCACCATGCCAAGCTCATGTTGGTCAATCTGGCCAATTCCTCTAGCTCCGCCCATGCAATGACCATGGAAAATTGAAAACCAACATCAACAGGAAAACACATGACAATAGCATTGAAACCAATAGCATACTGTTGTAGCAGAATTTTAGTGCCATCTAAAAATAAATTAACAGTTCCATAGAGTAGTGGATAAGAATAAGATTAAATGCTGCTTTGCAGCAAAAGTTTGACAATAACTATGGAGAGAACTGAAATTGCAAGATAACCGCAGTTAGATATAGAGCGCATACTTAGCTCTGAAACCAAAGTACTGCAGGTACAAGGTGAATCTAAGATACCCGCGAAGGCGGACCATGCCGCTGCTCCCAGCAGCACGGACTAGCCGTGATAGGGCCGCATAAGGGGATGTCGTAGGTCGCGCTTCGTGGACTCCTCCTTGTGACAGAGGCGCCCCTGGGTCTGGCTCCCACTCCACTGGCGCTGCTACTCCCCATACGGTCTTGCGACGCGTTGGGTCGTGGCGTGGTCCTGGCCGTCCTCCGGGTGACAGTGGGGTTCGAGGCTACACCAGATTCGACACGAAATCGGCAAGGCTAGAAGGTCAAAGAAGAAAGGGATTGGTGAGAGGAGGGTAGCCGCTCACCGTCAGAGTCCAGCTCCGAGGCCGACGACACGTCTGCCGATAGGGCCAAGCCCCTCCCGGAGATGGCTGGCGCGTTTCCGCTCGATACATCAAGGATGATCCCACCTGCTTCTCCCAGCCAGCGTGGATCCTTCCCTGCCCCAGTTGTAGGGTTCGCAGCATAGAAAACAAAAATTTTCCTACGATGGGAACTATGTACCAAGATCTATCTACTAGATACAAACAACGGGCGGATGTATATCCGTAGAGAACATACCCTTGAAGACCGACAAAGCTTAACGAGTTCAACTCGTGGTTGATGTAGACGATCTCTTGCCGATCTCAAGATCGAGAGGAAGTCCTAGCGTCACAAATCAGCAGCGCATCCGTGCTCGCACACACGTTCGAGGCACCGAGCAACCTCCGCCTCCTCGCTCCAGCGATGCAGCGGAAGCACAACTCTTTCTTGCCGAATAGCCACCGGGAACATGTATCTCGCTAGTCCGAGACCATGGGGGATAAATTCTAGAGGGGGAGAGAGATCCTTCACGAGGAGGTGTGTGAGACAAGTGAGGAGGGGGGCTCCTTTTATAGGAGGAGGGGGGAACCCCAAGGGGGTGGCCGCCGGCCATGCGGGCTGCCCCCTCCCCTCCTTCATTCATGTGGGTGGACACTCCACTCACAAAATGGCCCTTCAATTTTCTCCACTCAAAAGTCCACTCAAATTCCCATTAAATTTCCACCAAATTTAATGCAAACTCTCATTAAATAAAACTCTTTTATTTTATTCAGAATTTTGTCAATTACTTTAATGACAAACATTCACAAATAACCCCTTGCTAGAATTCCATTTCACATGCATAACCACTTTATGCAATTTTACCCGAAAACCTGTTTCGGTATCTAGTGAAATAAATTCCTGCGCTTGTTTATTCTTTCGGCATGAAACTTTTGCTCCAATTGGATGTCGGTGTCTCTTAAGTGTGTCACCCTACGGTTCGTGAATAATGCGGACATGATCGAGACCCCTCTCGGATCAATAATCAGAAGCGGGATCTAGAGACCCATACTGACTCCCACACATTCAATGATGACTTTCTTGTGATCGTCGGAACCTTTTACGCTAGTATCTTAATCCCTTTGTTTCACGATATATTACATGTCCGAGATTCGATCATCGGTATCTCCATACCTAGTTTGATCTCGTTACCGACATGCACTCTTTTCTCGTTCCCGTGATATAACATTCTAGTGATCAAATCACTTGCTTGCAAGCTAATCAATGTGATATCACCGAGAGGGCCCAGAGTATATCTATCCATCATCGGGATGAACAAATTCCACTCTCGATCCATGAGCCTCAACATAACACCTTATTGGTTCTGAATCCATCTTTATAATCACCCTGTTATGGTATGACGTTTGATGTTATCAAGAAACTCTTCCGGTGTTAGTGATTGACATGATCTCATGGTCTAAGGATTAGGATCACTTCGTAAGTTGTTATAGCAATATAAACTCAATGACTTTGATCGTAATGCTATACTTCGGATGAATGTTCATCACACCATTACACTAATGTTGTGATCCCGTTATTAACAACATCCAATGTCCATGATCGGGAAACCTTGATCATCTTGTTAATCAACGAGCTAGTTTATGAGAGAGGCATAACTAGGAACTTTCTGTTTGTTTATTAAACACACATGTATTAATGTTTCCGTATTAATACAATTATAGCATGTAAAATAAACATCTATCATATACTTGGAATACACATAATAAACACTTTATTATTGCCTCTCAGGGTATATTCCCTTCAGTCTCCCACTTGCACTAGAGACAATAATCTAGTTACATAGTGATAAATCTAACACCCATTGAGTTCTGGTGTTGATCATGTTTTGCTCTAGGGAGAGTTTTAGTCAACGGATCTGCTACATTGAGATCCGTATGTACTTTATAAATCTTTATATCTCCATCCTTGACATGCTCGCGGATGGAGTGAAACCGGCGCTTAATATGCTTGGAATGCTTGTGAGACCTTGGTTCTTTGGCATTGGCAATGGCACCATTGTTGTCACAATAGATCACCATTGGGTCCAACGCGTTTGCAACCACTCCTAGTTCGGATATGAACTCCTTCATCCAAACTGCTTCCTGAGCCGCTTCTGAAGCAGCAACATATTCGGCCTCCGTTGTTGATCCCGCTACCACAGGTTGTTTGGAGCTCCTCCAACTAACCGCCCCGCCATTCATGAGAAATACGTATCCAGACTGAGACTTAGAGTCATCCGGATCGGTGTCAAAGCTAGCATCAACATAACACTTAGCGACGAGCTCTTCTTCACCTCCGTATACAAGAAACATTTCCTTAGTTCTTCGTAAGTACTTAAGGATATTCTTGACCGCTATCCAGTGTTCCGAACCTGGATCCGATTGGTATTTACTAGTCAAACTAATAGCATGTGCCACATCCGGTCTTGTACATAGCATGGCGTACATTATAGATCCTATGGCTGAAGCATAGGGGACCTTTTACATTATCTCTCTTTCTTCCGCCGAAGCCGGACTTTGAGTCTTACTCAATGTCTTGCTTGCAACATAGGTAAGAACCCCTTCTTACTTCCGTCCATTTTAAACTTCTTTAAAATCTTATCAAGGTATGTACTTTGCGATAGCCCTATTAGGCGCCTAGATCTATCTCTATAGATCTTTATGCCTAATATGTATGACGCTTCACCTAGGTCCTTCATTGAAAATTTGCTGTTTAGATAACTTTTAACACTATTTAAAAGATCTATATCATTTCCGATCAATAATATGTCATCCACATATAATATCAGAAATGCCACATTGCTCCCACTCACTTTCTTGTAAATACAAGCTTCTCCATAAGTTTGGACAAATCCAAACTCTTTGATCACCTCATCAAAGCGGAGATTCCAACTTCGTGATGCTTGCTTCAATCCATAGATGGATCGCTGAAGCTTGCACACCTTGTTAGCATCCTTAGGATCGACAAAACCCTTTGGTTGTATCGTATACAACTCTTCTTCAATATTACCATTGAGAAACGCGGTTTTGACATCCATCTGCCATATCTCATAATCGAAATATGCAGCAATTGCTAACATAATCCTAACTGACTTTAGCATCGCTACGGGAGAGAATGTCTCATCGTAGTCAACTCCTTGAATTTGTCGAAACCCCTTTGCGACAAGTCGAGCTTTATAGACGGTCACATTACCATCAGTATCCGTTTTTCCTTTTGAAAATCCATTTGTTCTCCACGACCTTTCGGTCGTGAGGTAAGTCCACCAAGTTCCAAACTTGATTTTCATACATGGATTCCATCTCGGATTTCATGGCTTCTAACCATTTGTTGGAATCCGGGCTCATCATCGCTTCTTCATACGTCGCAGGGTCATCATTTTCATCAACCATGAAATTCATGACAGGATTTTCGTACAGCTCGGGAGCTGCACGCGTCCTGCTTGACCTGCGAGGTTCGGTAGTACTCTCTTTCGGAGTTTCATGATCATTATCATTAGTTACCTCTTCAACAGGTGGATCCAACTCTGGAACAACTTCCGGCGCTGCGCTACTCGCCATACTTTGAAGAGATGGTTCAATAACCTCTTCGAGTTCTACCTTCTGACTACTCACACCTTTCGTGAGAAACTCTTTCTCTAGAAAGGATCCATTCTTGGCAACAAAAACCTTGCCCTCGGATCTGTGATAGAAGGAATACCCAATAGTTTCCTTAGGGTATCCTATGAAGACGCATTTTTCTGCTTTGGGTTCGAGTTTATCCGGTTGAAGTTTCTTCACATAAACATCGCATCCCCAAACTTTAAGAAAAGATAGCTTAGGTTTGTTTCCAAACCACAATTCATACGGCGTATTTTCAACGGATTTAGATGGTGCCCGATTTAAAGTGAATGCAGCAGTTTCTAGTGCATAACCCCAAAATGACAACGACAAGTCCGTCAGAGACATCATAGATCGAACCATATCTAATAAAGTACGATTATGACGTTCCGACACACCATTTCGCTGTGGTGTTCCGGCAGGCGTGAGTTATGAAACAATTCCACACTCTTTCATGCGAGTGCTAAACTCGTAACTTAGATACTCACCTCCACGGTCGGACCGTAGATTTTGATCTTTCTATTACGATGATTTTTCACTTTATTCTGAAATTCCTTGAACTTTTCAAAGGTTTCAGACTTGTGTTTCATCAAGTAGATATAACCGTATATACTCAAATAATCCGTGAAAGTAACAAAATAACGATATCCACCTCGCGCCGACACACTCATTGGACCACATACATCAGAATGTATAATTTCCAATAAATTTGTCGCCCGTTCCATTGAACCAGAAAACGACGTTCTAGTCATCTTGCCCATAAGGCATGGCTCACATGTATCAAATGATTCAAAATCAAGTGATTCCAAAAGTCCATCCGAATGGAGCTTCTTCATGCGTTTAACGCCAATATGACCTAGACGACAGTGCCACATATATGCGGATATATCATCATTAAGTTTAATCCTTTTAGCATCAACATTATGAATATGTGTAACATTATCATCGAGATCTAATAGAAATAAACCATTCATCATCGGTGCATGACCATAAAAGATTTCATTCATATAAATGGAACAACTATTGTTCTCGAATTTAAATGAATAACCACTTCGCATCAAACACGATCCAGATACAATGTTCATGCTTAGTGCAGGCACCAGATAACATTTATTCAAGTTTATAACTAATCCCGACGGCAAGTGGAGAGGCAGCGTTCCGACGGCGATCACATCAACGCTTGATCCATTGCCGACACGCATCTTGACCTCACCCCTTGCTAGCGGTCGCTTGTTCCGCAGCCCCTGATTCGAGTTACAAATATTAGCAACTGAACCGGTATCAAATACCCAGGTGCTACTGCGAGCACTAGTCAAGTACACATCAATAACATGTATATCATATATACCTTTGTTTGCCTTGTCGGCCTTCTTGTCTGCCAGATACTTGGGGCAGTTGCGCTTCCAGTGGCCAGTCCCCTTACAATAGTAGCACTCGGTATCAGACTTAGGTCCAACTCGGGGTTTATTTTCAGGCATGGCAACAGGCTTGCCGCCATTACTTTCCTTCCGTTTTTCCTTTCTTGTCTTTCTTGAAACCAGTGTTCCTATTGATCATCAACACCTGATGTTCCTTTTTGATCTCCACTTCTGCAGTTTTAAGCATTGACAGAAGCTCGGGGAGAGACTTCTTCATGCCTTGCATATTATAGTTCATCACGAAGATCTTATAGCTAGGTGGCAGAGACTGTAGAACACGATGGATGCCTAAGTCAATGGGAATCGATATTCCCAAGGACACAAGCTTATCGGCATAACCCGACATCTTGAGTACATGCTCACTAACGGAGCTGTGCTCTTCCATCATGCAGCTAAAGAACTTTTCTGAAGCGTTGTAGCTCTCTACAGAAGCATGTGTGTCGAAAATCATTTTCAACTCACCCATTGTATCAAAAGCATTGCCATTTTCGAAACGCTTTCGAAGTTCCGGCTCTAGCCCATACAATATACCGCCATTAAAAGCAGGTTGTGCCATCTACAACAGAATTTGTAAAGTTTAGACTAAGTGTATGATAGATTGAGTTCAACTAATCCATATTACGAATGAACTCCCACTCAAAAACGACATCCCTCGTGCCTTTTTGGTGATTACATGAACCAAATCCACTATACCAAGTCCGATCATCACGTGAGTCGGTATAGCTTTAAAGGCGAGCATCAAATGGGCATCATATCAACTATATGACTCATGCTTAACCTTTCGGTCCGTGTTCCGAGGCCATGTCTATACATGCTAGGCTCGCCAAGTTAGAACCTTAGTATTCGCGTGTGTAACTGTTTTACACCCGAAATATGGTCGTGGATCCAAGAACACCCGATCGTCACGTGATGTCTTGGAGCGACGAAACATAATCAGTGCATACTAAAGGAAGAACACATTTTTATCTTGATATTTAAATGAGGGATCATCTTATTATGCTAACAAAGCGCTAAACAAGCATAATAAGATGCTATCAAACATCACATGTTTATTAGTGAAATGTTATGGTTCCCGCATATGATCTCTATCATGTGCATCGTGGTATGATCATTATCATACCTATATGTGTAAATCCAAGGTCTATGGAATTTACACGCTATGTGTGTTGTAAGAGTATCATCTCATACTTCTACTTACAACACTACCATATCATAACACTAGCCCAGCAACAATCTAAACTAGACGCCTCTAATTTATCCATTGCAAGTTTTACGTGGCTTAGGGCTTTCGAGATAGAACCGTTCTTACCTACGAACATGAACCACAACGAGGATAATCAAATTGTTGACAACTCGCTTGCAAAATAGATATTGACTATAGTAGGAGAGACAGACACCCGCTAGCCACTTATGCAAACTAGTTGCATGTCAAGCGTGGAACAGGTCTCATGTGCGAGGACATGTAAAGTTTGTCCGGGCCGCTTCATCCCACTATGCCACCAATATCCAAAATTACAACAAAGGAGCAACAACATGATCATCATCGCCCACATACTCATATGTGTACTACCCGTGTAAAGCATCTACGCATAGATCCGGCTCTGATACCACTGTAGGGTTCGCAGCATAGAAAATAAAAAATTTCCTACGATGGGAACTACGTATCAAGATCTATCTACTAGATACAAACAACGGGCGGATGTATATCCGTAGAGAACATACCCTTGAAGACCGACAAAGCTTAACGAGTTCAACTCGTGGTTGATGTAGACGATCTCTTGCCGATCTCAAGATCGAGAGGAAGTCCTAGCGCCGCAAATCAGCAGCGCATCCGTGCTCGCACACACGTTCGAGGCACCGAGCAACCTCCACCTCCTCGCTCCAGCGATGCAGCGGAAGCACAACTCTTTCTTGCCGAATAGCCACCGGGAACATGTATCTCGCTAGTCCGAGACCATGGGGGATAAATTCTAGAGGGGGAGAGAGATCCTTCACGAGGAGGTGTGTGAGACAAGTGAGGAGGTGGGATCCTTTTATAGGAGGAGGGGGGGGGACCCTAAGGGGGTGGCCGCCGGCCATGGGGGCTGCCCCCTCCCCTCCTTCATTCATGTGGGTGGACACTCCACTCACAAAATGGCCCTTCAATTTTCTCCACTCAAAAGTCCACTCAAATTCCCATTAAATTTCCACCAAATTTAATGCAAACTCTCATTAAATAAAACTCTTTTATTTTATTCAGAATTTTGTCAATTACTCTAATGACAAACATTCACAAATAACCCCTTGCTAGAATTCCATTTCACATGCATAACCACTTTATGCAATTTCACCCGAAAACCTGTTTCGGTATCTAGTGAAATAAATTCCTGCGCTTGTTTATTCTTTCGGCATGAAACTTTTGCTCCAATTGTATGTCGGTGTCTCTTAAGTGTGTCACCCTACGGTTCGTGAATAATGCGGACATGATCGAGACCCCTCTCGGATCAATAATCAGAAGCGGGATCTGGAGACCCATACTAACTCCTACACATTCAACGATGACTTTCTTGTGATCGTCCGAACCTTTTACGCTAGTATCTTAATCCCTTTGTTTCACGATATATTACATGTCCGAGATTTGATCATCGGTATCTCCATACCTAGTTTGATATCGTTACCGATATGCACTCTTTTCTCGTTCCCGTGATATAACATTCTAGTGATCAAATCACTTGCTTGCAAGCTAATCAATGTGATATCACTGAGAGGGCCCAGAGTATATCTATCCATCATCGGGATGAACAAATTCCACTCTCGATCCATGAGCCTCAACATAACACTTTATTAGTTCTGAATCCATCTTTATAATCACCCTGTTACGGTGTGACGTTTGATGTTATCAAGAAACTCTTCCGGTGTTAGTGATTGACATGATCTCATGGTCTAAGGATTAGGATCACTTCGTAAGTTGTTATAGCAATATAAACTCAATGACTTTGATCATAATGCTATACTTCGGATGAATGTTCATCACACCATTACACTAATGTTGTGATCCCGTTATTAACAACATCCAATGTCCATGATCGGGAAACCTTGATCATCTTGGTAATCAACGAGCTAGTTTATGAGAGAGGCATAACTAGAAACTTTCTGTTTGTTTATTAAACACACATGTATTAATGTTTCCGTATTAATATAATTATAGCATGTAAAATAAACATCTATCATATACTTGGAATACACATAATAAACACTTTATTACCTCTCAGGGCATATTCCCTTCACCAGTAGCGCGTGATGTGCGTTGGAGCGCCTCGAGGCGTGGTAGATGGAGAGGGGAGTAGACTGGGGGCTTCGAGATAGGCCAATAGAGATGGTCAAAGCGGCAGACACTCCAGTTAAGCCTCGCCGCAGGGTCGACGTTGGCTATTATCCACAGCAGGTTGACCCTGCTCGGAGGGCCTCTCATCATATTTTCCGCTGCTCTGCAGCCCGGCCGCCGCCTCCCTACCTGGGCGGCCGTCCCATCCTATCACCTCCACCTAGACGCTTCCTCCCATCCTCCCCTCTCACCGCCCTCGCCCGTCCTTGGCTTCGCCCGCTACACCTGTGAGCCCCACTTTGATGCCCCCGTCACCGGGCGCGCTCGCGTCCCCAGCAACCGCGACTGCTGCCGCCCTGCGCCTCCTCCTGGATAACGGCAGCAGGGGAGAGCTCGGGCGGGGAGGAGGTCTGAACAGTGGCGGTTGGGCAGAAGGAACTCGACCAGAGCGAGGGCGGCAAGCTCTCAATTGAGAGGAGATATGGATAGGGATCGAGGAAAGAGAAGATTTCGGAAGGCTCCCAACCACGAGCAAAGCGGTGCGGCGTGGAAGGAGCGTGGAAATCAGTGGTCCGTTGAACCCGCACGACATCTTCCATATCAGGAGAAAACAGAAGAACCGTACAAGCCGTTACTGTAGATCGCATCTACAGTAACGAAGTCTGATTTGGCAGGGCTAATTGATCATTGAAACTCTCCCGTTTCATATATGTAGTAATTTTTTAGTAGAACACGACCGGACTCTGGAACATATTGGGCCAGCTGAAGATAGCGCAGACTTGCATAAGATGCGAAAGAAAAGGCCAGCTAAAAGCGTGCCAGCCTTGTGTACGTGAGAACGAAATCTGAGGGTGTCTTTTAGTACCATATCGGCTAGTAAAGTGTTGCGATTTTATTTCCGGGACGTATGAGAACCTCTCATACGCTCGTATATTTTTTGGTAATTTTGTGTTTAATGGGAGGGCAAAACGGTCTATAAAGTGTTAGACAGGAAGAAACACTTCGTTTTTTATTATTGGATATAGATTCAAAAAGTTGGTCACTCCCTAAAATTTAGTTCCACCATGATGAAGAGAGAGTTGGCCAATTGATTGCTAAGTGGATCATCTGTAAAATAACTTCAGTGCGAAATCTCCTAGAGAAAATTTTCATTGTGGATCGGCTATCCACTGTCTCATTCACAAGTTCCTTATTATTAGGAGTTCCTTGTTAAAAGGTTTCGGAGAGACAAGATATATAATGGCTTGACGATCTGCACTGCATGAGACTAGGCTTGGCTCAAGCTTCACGAAAACACTTACTGAACTAAAACACATTGAACCAAATCAAAGGAAAGACTTATTCGAACAAATTTGTTCTTAGTCGGGTATCATATGCACCTTTTGGGGCTTCTATTGAATTGAGAAATTGGAGTACATGTTTCATATTTTTCCTATTTGACATCAATTTTGATGTATATAATGTGTCTTACGGATAATGCAAATCAAAGCTATTTGATGTATCATATGCACCGCAGAATTTCTAGTATTGTATGTAGATGACATATTGTTGATTGAAAATGATATAAAACTTCTTAATAGTGTAAAAGGTTATTTCAATAATAGTTTTTTAACTGCTTATATATTAGACATCAATATCTACAGAAATAGATTGGGACACTTAATAATACTTACACAAAGTACCTATGTTGATAAAGTTCTAAAATAGTTTAAAACAGACCAATCAAAGAAATGGTTCTTGCCCATGTTGCAAGGTAAGACGTTGAGTAAGACACTATGGTAGATGAAATAAAAGGATGAGTAACATCTCCTATGCCTTGGCCATAGGCTCAATCATGTATGCTATGTTGTGTAGTAGACTACATGTGTGCCATGTTGTTAGTTTGACAAGCAAGTACCAAAGTAATCCAAGGGTGGAACACTAGAAAATAGTTAAAAATATCCTTAAGTATCTAAAGAGGACTAATAAAATGTTTCTTGTCTATGGTGGCGATGAAGAGCTCGTCGTAAAAGGTTATGTTGGTGCTAGCTTTGACACTAATCAGCATGACTCAAAATTTCAATCCCGATTCAAATTTATTTTGAGTGGTGTGGCACTTAGCTAGAGGAGTTCCAAGCAAAGTGTTGTAGCAGCATCTTCAACTGGAGTGGGGGTATGTATCTGCTTCGAAAGGGGCGCACGGAACTGTTTCTATAAAGGAGTTCATATCCGACTATGTATAGTTTCTAGTGTGTTAGATCCCTTGGCTATCTACTATAACAATACTGGTGCCATAACCAATACCAAGGATCCAAGATCACACAAGAATTCCAATCATATCAAATGCCATTTTCACACTAATTGTGAGCATGTCAAAGATGGTGACATAAATATTTACAAAGTACATACAGATTTGAGTGTCGTAGATCTGTTGACTGAGCCTTTTCCACGAGAAAAACATGACCAGCAGCAAGAATCCATGGGTGTTAGATTTGCACCAATATAAAGTAGATTATTGACTCTAGTGCAAGTGAAAGACTGTTGGAAATATGCTCAAGAGGGCAATAATAAAGTTATTATTATCATATTTCATGTTTATTATAGGTGTTTATTCTTCATGCTATAATTGTATTATCAGAAAATTGAATACATTTATGGATACATAAACAACATTGTGTTACTAGTAAGACTCTACTAGACTAGTTCGTTGATTAAATGATGGTTAGGGTTTCCTAACCATGAAAATGTGTTGTCAATGAACAATGATCTCATGTCATTAGGAGAATGATGTGATGGACATACCCAAAACTAAGCACAGAAATTTAATTGTGTTGCTAAGTTTAATTTATATCTTTCTAATGTGAAGTATCATATTCCTTAGAACATGGGATCATATTAAATCACCGCGAGAATACTTTGGGTGCATCAACCGTCACTTTGTAACAGGGTGATCATAAATGTGTCTTTCAGGTATCTATGAAAGTACTTGAGTTGCATGGACCAAGACTAGGATTTGTCACTCCATGTAACAGAGAGATACATCTATGGTCACTCAGTAACACAACATCCTAAATATCTTACACACAAGGGACTAATGAGGTTGGTCACATGGATATTGTATTATAGAACGAGTAAAGAGAACTTGCCATTAACATTATTGAACTAGGCATGGTGGTACCGACTATCAAATCTCGGGCAAGTAAAATATCGTGACACAAAGGAAATTGTATGCGGGTTTGAATCCTCGACATCGTGGTTCAACTGATAAAATGTCTCTATGGAATATGTGGGAATCACTATGGGAATCCATCGTAACGCTATTTATTATTGATCAGGGAGTTGAATCGATCATGTCCACATGTTTTCGAACCCGTGGGATCACACACTTAACATTCAATGACGCTCGGTTAGTAATGAGATATTAAGATGGTGATCTAGAATTTTGATTTGGAGTCTCATATGAGATGTAAGACCTCACGAGGAGCTTCGGAATGCCGGATGTAAAATTTCATATAAGGGAAGTTGATTTCAGGGTTCCAGAAAAGTTTTATATTTGTTTGATATCATACCTAGAAGGTACTAGAGGTCCACTAGTGGGACTAAATTGCATGGGGGTTCAAACGGGATAGATAGGGGGCACCCCGGCCTACATGGTCCAGGGCACCACATCCCAAGAGGACCATGTGCCTCTAGTAAGGGTAAACCCTATGGGGTGCGTGCATCCCTAGACTTTTGGTCTAACCGAACCGATCGATACAGTTCCTAAGGTTGCCAATAATTTTGATTGTCCAAAAATGAAAACTGATCGATCTTATGGCCAATTGGGAATCGAGACTTCGGTACCCCATAACCTTCGGTTTAGCTTCAATTATTGACCGAATAGACTGGAAAAAACAGAGCCAACAGAAAGAAAATGGCATAATAACTAAAAGGGATCTCAATGAACACAAGAAATAGGAAAAGGAGATGTAGATGGATGTGCAAAATTAGAAGAAGACGAGTCATGGTAGTGATGTCGCTAGTTTCTGGTGGCCATCACCATCAGACTCGTAACTTGCGAGTTGAATTTGATGATTTTAAAGAGAGAAAAGTGCAAAACATGCAACCCGAGTATCTGATATTTGGGGGTTGCCGAACGTCGCGGGGAAGACTACTCGTGATAGAGACCTACAACAGGTGAGATCGTGAATTGGAAGGTCGGGGCTAGTAAAATTTTACATGAATAGGACCTAGTTAGTATCTTGATGGGCTTAGGAGTGATCTCTTAGCCTATGCTGCGGAGGGTTAGGAGTCATTCGGTTCGTTCATTGAACTATTTCATGAGACCAAACCCACTAAATTAAATTTGTTTCATAGAACTGCAAACCGAAATAGCAACCAAATTTCTCGGTTTTGGTTAATTCAACTTCAGTGCTGGTTAATTCGGATCCATTTTTAGGTCTTCAGTTTATATGCCCACCCCTAGGTCCGTGGAAGGGGGGAGTTCCTCCTCCCACTTGTACGCTGGCCTAGGCTTTGCGAGAGGGGCAACACTGCCACCCCAGACTCCTCTCCTGTTGCTTAGAATCATTGTCCCTCAATGCAAAACTCTACCAGTTTCCTCCTCTCCTGTTTCTTAGAATCATCGTCCCCCAACGCGTTGGTTCATCCGTGCGCGCCATAGCCACCACCCCTTCATGGTACCAGAGTTGATGTCGTCTACCTCTGCACCTCTACTTGCTAGATCAAGAAGGATGAGACATCATCGAGCCGCACATGTGCACATCGTGGAGGTGTTGCATCCACAGGAATCAGTGTGTCCCGAGGTGTGAGGGCGGTGCGCGACTCGGAACCGGTGACCGCACGAGGGCTCAAGAGGGGCCTTTCGCGGGATCCTGACAGCACCCCGACGATAGGATAATCCCAGGGAGCCATCGGGAACAAGGACCTTACTGATGGTACACGTTATTTTGGGCAGTGAATACATATGTGCTTGATTCCTGTGACACCCCCGGGATCAGGGCTAAACAAATCCCAGACCTCCGTCTGACATAAGCTTAACCTTGACCTCGAGGATATCCAGTGAAGAATCGATAACACATCAGTGACTCTACGACACAAAAATTATTACATCAAGCTCATAACTTAGCAAAGAACCAAATTATTACAAGCAGAGGTCACTAACCACAACCATCAAACAACGGAAGGAAAATTATGCTATTAAGTATAGCAAACTGAACAAATGGCCTAAGAGGCCTGAAGCATAACGATGACATCCCAGCCCAAAGATTCCAGGCTGCCGGCCGGGAACCCCAAGCTACTCGTAGGTGTCGATGTAGTACCAAACCAATCTTCATGGAACACTTACTCTGCCAAAAGTATCAACAAAGCAAGGGTGAGTATAGGGTGTACTCCGCAAGACTTATGGTTGGTGGAGTTATTTTGCATAAACCCATCTTTGTTTGTAAAACAAGAGGGAGAGAAGAATCTAGTCTAGTCAGAGTATTTTAAAAGGGGATAAGAGAGCGACATCTCCGAAAAACATTGATCATCATCTTTTTATATCCACCAAGCCATCATCATCTGAACCCTAACTAGGATCACCCCCTCGTACCCATGAGGAAGCATCCTTAAGCACAGGTTGATCTGCCAAGTTTTACGATTAGGTTATAGTTCTCTATAATATTAGAATCTGGTCACCAAGCGTTCATAACTATGAACACAGCTTTTTCGAAAATATTTAACCCTGCAGGGGTGTACAACTTTACCCACACGTACCAACTGACTCTTAGTGCCAGATCATTATCCCTCTTCCTTGGAAGGTCGGCAGAGGGTGGTTATCCACGACCTTTACCTAGCTTTCGTCTAAATCCATGAGTCTCCAAGAAAGGGTTCCATCAGCCCAGATCTCTATGTCCAAGGATCGGGAGTACTCCCGGAGCCTCCTTCCTCCTTGGTCACGCCCTATATGATGCACCACCTTCAACCCATCCAAATATGCAGATGCCAAATAGCTAACTACAGACTCATGGATCAGACTAGGCAAGTTAATCAGGCGAGAGGTTCCCAAGCCCCGTGTGGCTGTACGCTCGTCTCGGTTCCAAAGGCAAGAACTCAGGTCCTAGTGGTGGCGAGCATGGGACTAGAAAAATCACATCCCACCATGGCCTCCCATACAATCCTTAGCAAGTTTAATCTCATATCACCTCATCCGTATCTCTCAAACTCCTATCATACTAGATTCTCTGCATCTGATACATCATCTGGATAAACCATCACTAACAGCTATGCATGTCTAAGCAGGACACATATATAAGCTTTAACAGTGCACACAAGCCAATCCTAGTTATGCTAGGAGAAGTGGATCAGGTAATATAAGCTCAAAGATAGTAATGCAACAGATAGGATACTCTATCTATCCATAAAAGACCACATTAGAATCATATGCATCATGGCAGGAATTGAAATACTTTCAAAATCATAGGATTATATCATGGTGGGGCTATGCTTGCCTTTGCGAGTGGATAACAGATAAATAGATCTTTGGAAGCCTTGTACTTGACTTGGTTACAGTTGGTCAAGTATTGTTCTTCTATCTTCGACGGTGTTGATCTCGGTCTTCAATCTTGATATCGATATCTTATTCTACCGGGAAGAACCAAACACCGGAAAGAAAGAGAAATAATCAACACATGGCATCGATGCAATGCTCAAGCAAGGATGTTGATATGACAAGTTAAATTGTACTGAAATGTAACCCTAAGACATGCTCGTTAGTTTAATCGGGGTTCCGAGGGGTGCAAAACCTAACTCGGAGAAACTCCGGATGTATATGAGAGGGGTTGGTTTGTTCTTCTAATTAAACTTGTCATGTAAGTTGATTATCAATGCATTATTATATATCTAATAGATAGTCCTCATTTTTCTGAACATTTTGATATATTATACATATTTTTCTGACTTATAATGAATTAGTTATTGAATTTACAAGTTTATAGAAATTTCTGAAATTAAAAACAAAAAGGGCAAACACTTTTTACATCGGGGCAACCCCTAGCCAGTGAGACTGACAAAAGGGCCCCAATTCCAACTCAGCCTCCACGCAAGCAAGCAAGACCCATCGCAAGTTTGACCGCGCTGACCCCGCCCGCTGATGTCACCAGGACGTCAGCGTGACGTCATGCACCAGGGATCAGCCCTAGATCATCGACATGAAGAGTGCTGGAGAGAAAGCGGGACAACCTGCCTACGCGAGCCCGATACGGACAACTGCGGGGAACCAAAACAGGGCGGTGCCACTGGTTATTGACGACTAGAACCTTGTCCACTACGGCGGACGGCGGTAGAACACGGTGGCGCACGACACAGGGACACTACAGAAAGCGGGAAGGACGATTGAGAGGCGTCGGAGCACAGGTTGCTCACCAGGAGTGCGAGGAGCATGTTAGGGAGGCCAGGGGAGGTCGGAAGGCACCGGAATCAGTGTCAGAGAGCGGCGGCCGTGTGCGGAGAAGAAGGCAATGATGGCGTTGATTCGTGGAGCTCTAGCTCGATTCCTCTAGCGAGTCGAGGTAGGCGAACACAGTGGTGCTAATGGAATGCTCGGACGGACGGGGGAGAGGCCAGAACAGCGGCAATCGACGGCAACCGTAGGGTCGGGGTTCGGGCTTGGCTTGGGGAAATGAAAGAAAAAGGGGAGGGGGCCTGAGATAGAGAGGATAGGATGAGGGGGAGGCGTCCATGGCTGGTCCTTATCCCTATGAGGTAACCACATCAGCGGCGGGAATCACAACGGCAAGGCGACGGACGGCATCGGCGTGTTCACGCACCTGCTTGGCTCGAGGAGGAAGAAGACAAGGAATAGGTAAGTGGGCCTAGGCTTCGATGGGCTGTTGCTAGGCTAGAGCCTGCTGCGCGCGTGTGGCAGAGAAGAGAGGAACAGGGTGGGCTATGGCCTAGGCTGCTGCTGGCTCTTTTTTTAGCAGAAATAGTTTTTTCCAATTTCTGAAATCCTTTTCTCTTTGTATTTCCAATTCATTTATTGCTTTAAAAAATTTGAACATACCAGAGGGCTTTATAAAATATATGAAATAATTATGAGCCCTTTTTAGTCCATTGGGGCTCCATAATTTTGGCACTTTTCAAAATACCAAAAGCATTTGAATTGATTTGCAAATAGAGGAGGAAGATTAGGGTTTTTTTGGTTTTGCATTTTTTTCTTTGCATGCATTTTACTAGATGATGCTCATGAATGCACAATCAAAACCCTAATATAAGATTAACTAAAACTGGGGTGTTACAGATCTATCCCCCTTATGAGAATCTCGACCCGAGATTCCAAAGTTAGGAAGAGAGACATAGAGAGAAAGAAACATGGTCACTCTAAAGATAAGAGGGAAACACACTAAACAACACACGGAGTATCTCATGCTCAACTCATGGATGGAGTGTTCAGAAACAACTCTGAGATGACTACATGAAACACATCAAGGTAAAGGAGGAAACAAGAGGATATGGTTTCAAGTTGTTAGACAAATGGTCTTCATAAGGATTGAGACCATGGAGCTTCAGAAGGGTTTAAGCTTCTGAAAAGAAAAGCTTCCAAAAGAAAGAACATAACACAGACTTCGATGAGGAACCTCTACTAAATGGCATAAGTAGAGATTTTAGGTTGCAGGGATATGTATCAACAAAGCCAAGCTGTTGAACTACTTTCGAAATAGAAGAGTCACTTTTTGATTCAACAGAAGGCTTAAGACAGAAATGTGTTTTGGTGGAGAGGACTCATAGGAGTCACAAGGGACATGCAGCAAGAGGAACTTCTGATTACCAAAATCATAGTCGCTCTTAGAACATGGTCAAGAAATCGAAGGAATTATTTATTCATCCAAGACTATCAAGATCTTTGCCAAAGATCGTGATATCACTTTACACCACCAGATGAATAGTTAAGAAGATTACCAATGACACAAAAAGAAAGAAACTTCATTCTCAGACTTCAATTACTTGGCACAACAACAATTTCCAACATAAAAGAGTGTGAAGAATCGACCAAGAGACATTTAGCAGCACTACTTTAAATGTTCTCCTTGATGTTGTACACACGAGACATCAAGTAAAGGTCGGACTTCGGATACAAAGGAAACCATAAGCACAACTCCTATAATAAATTATAGAAGAAGCCTTATGAGGAATGGTTGTTATCGCTAAATCAAGGGAATATGGCAAAGGTCTTTCCGGCTAAGTGTGTCAACCATTACATCAATCTTGTCGGATTTTCAAAGAGATCTATGTCAAAACCTTGAGGAGCACCAACCATCATATCTGCTTGAGATTTAGATTTGGTTAGGTGATATGATATTTCAGACTCAGCATGTCCGAATAGAAAATTTGCAACATTTACAAAGAGGTAAAGTCACTAGATTCTCAAGACATGGACTACAGTGTAAAGCTCCAAAAGAATGAGCTAGCTTGTTAGACCCACGCGTTTAGCAACTTGTCGAAAGACTACTAGATACACATAGAGTAATGACAATAAAACACACATGTGTCCTTAAAGAACAAAGTTAGCTCTACTCAAATCCACGGTGACATCTTTCAGCATTTGCGCGTGAACCAGAGAAGGTTACTTCTAACATCCAGAACACATACTTCGAGATGACTCGAGGATGGTTCTTGAAACTTTCCAACATTAATGTCAATTGTTCCATATGAATCTTGTCTAGCATGGAGAAGATAAGGACGTCATTGATGGGCTCAACAACAAACATATCAAAACACTCTAAGAACATGTACTCATATGTTGCGTGAACAAGGAAAGAATATTGGTCAGAACAAAGGACATGAAAATGTACTCAAGTGAAACATCACAAGTAGAAACATCATCAAGATAGTCCTTGGAACTAAGTTTGATTTGACGATAACCCAAATCAAATCAAAGGTGGGGTAAGATAACATATGTATGAAGGAAATACTACCTTTTTTCAACACGAACAAAACTAGACATCCCTTTAAGGAGGAACTGAGTGGGATAAAACTTTTGTCTTACAACTCTCCAAGTTGTTGTTTAAGCTCAACCAACTAGTTCAGGGGTATTCGGTAGGGATCCTTGGAGAAAAGAGCAGTTCAGAGAACTTGCTTACTCAAGAACTTGACAAGACGGTCACGTGGAAACATGGCGACACTTCTAGTAGACAACTAGAATATCACGAACCACCGATATCTCACTTAGTTCCAGAGGAAGCTTGCTTAGTAAGGCAAGCAGACATAGTCTCGGAGCTTCAGCACGAGCCTAACTCTTTGACCGAAGAGAGTGCACAAGAATAGTGGACTTGGTAGCACAATCATCCTTTGCTTAGTGATGGGATTAACCAATCACGCTAAGAATGATACAAATGTCCTTAGAGTTCAAAACAATAATAATTGCTAATAATCTCAGATAGCCACATTATTACGCACACGCATCACTCATGAGCGCCAAAGCTCGAGGAAGGGTGGGTAAATATGTGTAAGAGTATCACTTCATTAAGGGGTCATGGAACTCGGCACGACCTCTTAGTATAAAAGAGTGTGATACTTTAAGGTAGAATAGATGAAATACACTCAATGCCTCTTAATCTGTGGATTACAACGCTTTGACCTGGTCCTAGATATGACGAGGTACTGGAGTTTGTTTCTCGTGACATTCCGAAATGGTTTGTCATGACAGACCACGAGAGTATCTTACATCGGAAGACACCGATGCACATTTACTACTTGTCTACCAACTGGTAGACAAAGGTCGGAAAACAACAAGGGGAAAATTAATATGCTCAGGATAGAATCCCGAGATGTGGATGCATAGATTAACAATCTTGCAAAAACCAATGCAGAGAAGGGTAAGGTGTGGCAGAGTCACGAGTATAGATGCGAGACTCACGAGGAGTACTCTTGTCGTGATCTATTTGGTTCCATTACAGAACATCTGCCATAGTTAGTGGAAGGGGAAGTCCTTAGTTGTCACAATTTAATCGCTAAAAAGACCACAAGCTTGAAGGCTAGAATTGTATTACCAGCCATCCTAAGGTAATGTGTGAACATTGACGACAGGGGTCAAAGGAGTGGATCTTGGGTTAAAGGTCAGCTTCATGTACAAGATTCACAACACCAGGATCTAGCACAATTGGGGATCTTAGGTTCAAGTCCAAGGGTTAAAACCCTAGAAAGGAGTAACTACTACTTGAGCAACATAGCGTACACTGCAAGGTAGTAATCAGGAGGTAGCTTCCAAGAGATGAGAAAACTTCTGAAGTACCCAAGCAAACAAAAAGGAGGCACACGAGGCGAAAGAAAATCTCGAAGCCTAGAACAGAACACTGCAGATCATTATATTGTAGGATCCAAAAGATAGAGAGATCATGATGGGAAGGAATCCCTTAGAAGAAACATCGCAAGGGGAACAAGGAATTCATAACACATACAACTCTATAGAACTCAACACTAGGTCAACTGGCTTAGAATGACATGCCCAGAAGGCACCTAGGATTTGAAAGACCGGAAGAGATATCAAAACTTTTTTCCAAAAACAACACCATATAAGATAACCCAGAGTAAGAGAGAAACTGGATAAGAAGTAAAAGAAGCATACTAGAGTTTTCGCAAATACTTTTCATCTTTGAAATAGTTTTCTTAAACACTAGACTCAGCATCGACCAATAGCAAGGTTTTCCTACGGTCGGTACTGCTATGATACCAAAACCTGTGACACCCCCGGGATCAGGGCTAAATAAATCCCAGACCTCCGTCTAACATAAGCTTAACCTTGACCTCTAGGATATCCAGTGAAGAATCGGTAACACATCAGTGACCCTACGACACAAAAATTATTATAGCAAGCTCATAACTGAGCAAATAACCAAATTATTACAAGTAGAGGTCACTGACCACAACCATCAAACAATGGAAGGCAAATTATGCTATTAAGTATAGCAAACTTAACAAATGGCCTAAGAGGCCCGAAGCATAACGATGACGTCCCAGCCCATAGATTCCAGGCTGCCGGCCGGGAACCCCAAGCGACTCGTCGGTGTCGATGTAGTACCAAACCAATCTTCATGGAACACTTACTCTGCCAAGAGTATCAACAAAGCAAGGGAAAGTACAGGGTGTACTCCACAAGACTTATGGCTGGTGGAGTTATTTTGTATAAAGCCATCTTTGTTTGTAAAACAAGAGGGAGAGAAGAAGCTCGTCTATCAGAGTATTTTAAAAGGAGATAAGAGAGCGACATATACGAAACATTGATCATCATCTTTTTATATCCACCAAGCCATCATCATCTGAACCCTAACTAGGATCACCCCCTCGTACCCATGAGGAAGCATCCTTAAGCACACGTTGATCTGCCAAGTTTTACGATTAGGTTATAGTTCTCTATGATCTTAGAATCTGATCACCAAGCGTTCATAACCGTGAACACGGATTTTTGAAAAGATTTAACCCTGAAGGGGTGTACAACTTTACCCACACGTACCAACCGACTCTTAGTGCCAGATCATTAGCCCTCTTCCTTGGAAGGCCGGCAGAGGGTGGTTGGCCACGACCTTTACCTAGCTTTCGTCTAAATCCATGAGTCTCTAAGAAAGGGTTCCATCAGCCCATATCTCTATGTCCAAGGATAGGGAGTACTCCCGGAGCCTCCTTCCTCCTTGATCACGCCCTATATGATGCACCATCTTCAACCCATCCAAATATGCAGATGCCAAATAGCTAACTACAGACTCATGGATTAGACTAGGCAAGTTAATCAGGCAAGAGGTTCCCAAGCCCCTGGCTGTATGCTCGTATTGGTTCCAAAGGCAAGAACTCAGGTCCTAGTGGTGGCGAGCATGGGACTAGAAAAACCACATCCCACCGTGTCCTCCCATACAAGCCTTAGCAAGTTTAATCTCATATCACCTCATCAGTATATCTCGAACTCCTATCATACTAGATTTTCCACATCTGATACATCATCTGGATGAACCAACAGTGACAGCTATGCATGGCTAAGAAGGACACAGATATAAGCTTTAACAGTGCACACAAGCCAATCCTAGTTATGCTAGGAGCAGTGGATCAGGTAATATAAGCTCAAAGGGAGTAATGCAACAGATAGGATACTCTATCTATCCATAAAACACCATAGTAGAATTGTATGCATCATTCAGGAATTGAAATACTTTCAAAATCATAGGATTATATCATGGTGGGGCTATGCTTGCCTCTGTGAGTGGATAACAGATAAATAGATCTTCGGAAGCCTTGTACTTGACTTGGTTACAGTTGGTCAAGTATTGTTCTTTGATCTTTGATGGTGTTTATCTCGGTCTTCAATCTTGGTCTCGATCTCGATATCGTATTCTTCCGAGAAGAACCAAACACTAGAAAGAAAGGGAAACAATCAACACATGGCATCGATGCAATGCTCAAGCAAGGATGATGATATGACAAGTTAAAATTGTACTGAAATGTAACCCTAAGACATGCTCGGCAGTTTAATCGGGGTTTCGAGGGGTGAAAACCCTAACTCGGAGAAACTCCGGATGTATATAAGAGGGGTTGGTTTGTTCTTCTAATTAAACTTGTCATGTACGTTGATTATGAATGCATGATTATATCTCTAATAGAGAGTTCTCATTTTTCCGAACATTTTGATATATTATATATTTTTCTGACTTATAATTAATTAGTTATTAAATTTACAAGTTTATAGAAATTTCTGAAATTAAAAACAAAAAGGGCAAATACTTTTTACACCGGGGCAACCCCTAGCCAGTGAGACTGACAAAAGGGCCCCAGTGCCAACTCAGCCTCCACGCAAGCAAGCAAGACCCATCGCAAGTTTGACCGCGCTGACCCCGCCCGCTGATGTTACCAGGACGATAGTGTGACGTCATGCACCAGGGATCAACCCCAGATCGTCGACGGGGAGGGCGCTAGAGAGAGAGCGGGACAACCTACCTACGCGAACCCGACGCGGACAACTGCGTGGAACCAAAACAGGGCGGCGCCGCTGGTTATTGGCGACTGGAACCTTGTCCACTATGGCGGACGACGGTGGAACACGACGAGGGAATCACAGCGGCGAGGCGACAGACGGCGTCGGCATGTCCACGCACCTGCTTGGCTCGAGGAGGAAGAAGACAAGGAAGAGGTAAGTGGGCCTGGGCCTCGATGGGCTATTGCTAGGCTAGAGCCTGTTGTGCGCGTGTGGAAGAGAAGAGAGGAACAGGGTGGGTTACGGCCTGGGCTACTGCTGGCTCTTTTTTTAGCAGAAATAGTTTTTTCCAATTTCTGAAATCCTTTTCTCTTTGTATTTCCAATTCATTTATTGCTTTAAACAATTTGAAAATACCAGAGGGCTTTATAAAATATATGAAATAATTATGATCCCTTTTTAGTCCATTTGGGCTCCATAATTTTGGCACTTTTCAAAATACCAAAAGCATTTGAATTGATTTGCAAATAGAGGAGGAAGATTAGGGTTTGGGTTTTGCATTTTTTCTTTGCATGCATTTTACTAGATGATGCTCATGAATGCAAAATCAAAACCCTAATATAAGATTAACTAAAACTGGGGTGTTACAATTCCTGAATTTGCAGTTAGGTAGATGATGTTTGGCTTACTTGTCTGTATCATGTGGCAGTGAAGTTGTACTCCTAATCTTGGTGTTGTATCTAAAAGATTTGATCCATATGCCTTGCCATGATCTTGCTGTATGTTGTGAGCTTGTTCATATGATAATATCTATATCTAAATGATTCTTAATATTTATATTCAGGAAAATGATTTGAATAAGACTCTTAATCTAAAAATTGTTGGTGATTACTAAACTGTAACTTGATTTGGTAAATCCAGGCCTTAGTGACACTTGTGGCTAGGTTGCTACTAAGGTGCTTCCCATATTTGGAATGTGCCCAGTATTAGCCAGCCAACAAGTTTAACAGCTTTACTGCTTGGTTATACCTTCTCCTTGCTCTAGATTAGGTCAAGGATGCAAAGACTAAGACTTATAAAAATATGTTAGCTTGAGCAGTTTCAGTTTGTTTAATAAATGATTCCTAGTTGACTTGACTAGGAATATGATTTGAATTCCTTTGGACTTATATGGTATGGTATCTTATGGATTGTTGATGATTCTGTTGAATGAAGATTATGGCTTTTGCTGTTTTTAGGAGCTGCTACTGTGGTGCCTCCACTTTGAAGTGTTCACAGTAGTAGTCTGAATAGCATGGTCTGCTATTGAACTTTATTGCTTGCCAAAGATTATTCTTTTAAACGATTTTTTGCCAAATATTCTTTTAGAGATGTCCCTGACCTATGATGCAAAGGCCGGGACACAAGATTTAAATAAGAACAGATGTTTATGTGCTCCAAAGCTCTATGATGAGCCTTTCATAGCATTTCTATGCAAGACTGAGAGATTTCTCTCCCTAAATGATTAGATTTCTTGAAATGATAAGAACATGTATGCTACTAGATCTAGCTAGTGATATAGTGAGTTTCTACCTTGATGCATGTGGCTGCTTGGTGTTTGTATCTTGGTCAGCTCAGCCTAGTACTCTGGTCTTGAGCTTGTTAGCCTTCTCCTCCTGGAACTGATACTGGCTTGATCTTCCCCTTGTCCTAGCTTCTGGATGACTTCCTCTAGCAACCAGAGATAGGGATATGATGTTGACTTAGAGGAGGTATCTGGTGGTGATGAGCAAGAACATGTGTTATTCTTGGTGATGAAATAGTGGTCTGAGGGTAGTTGTTGGCTAAGTGTGGTGGCCATGGGATATTTAGCTTTGCTGCTACGACTGTGCAATCTTATATATCTTTGAGGCTTCCTTGTGCTCACATCACACACACATGCAGTTATGTGTATACTACTTAGCTATAAGCTTGCACTGTTGTGGATCAACACAAGTAGTTACAGTGCTTTTACTTCTTCGTTTCTACCTCCTCTGGTGAAACTTTCCCCTCTTACTCCAATGATGTAGGACCGAGGCTACACTTCTGATAAGAACAGATACTATTGATTTGGTGAAATTTGCCCCTTCTGATTTAAGCTCGATGATGAGTTAGACATAGCACTTCTATGTCAAATCTAAGAGCAAAAGTTTTAGATTATAACTACTTCTATTATTTTTGTAATTCTACTTATTTTGTAAAGTGTATCATATAATTTTTCCTTGTAATAAAATTTATAATATTTTCTTATTGTTGTAATTTCCTTTTTTTGAACATTGTAAAGACAATGTCATATATATTTTCTTGCAATAAAGAATTCTTTTATTTATTTCATTAATGTAATTCCTTTTTATGTTTATTTATAATTTATATCCATTCCATGTTTATATCTTGTTTATAATTACTAATTCAATTCTTATTTATTGTTGTAATTATTTTTCCTTTTATATTTAAATTTTAATTATCTTTTCTATTTGAATATCTATAAAATATAGTATGTGTTCCAATAACTTTATCATATTACTTTATTCGAGAAGTAACATTCCATTTCTCTTAAGTGTTTAAATATTCCATAATTCAGTTTGTGGATTTTTTCTAAATTCATTTGAATTCAAATTTGAAATTCAATTTTATGTTTGAATATCTTCCCCCCTTAATAAATAATTGTACAAAGGTCATATCGAAATCTATCACAATTGTGCTAACACTTCCATCAGAACAAAAGAGACCTTGATCACTCTGTAGCTTCATTAATTTTGCGCGAAAATTCTCCGGATTTTCTATGCATAAATGCAGTGCACTAACATGTGTTCACTCTATTTCTAGGTGCTAATCATGGGATGTTGAAGACTCTCCCCCTTAAAATAAAATTCGTCCTCGAAGTTCATATACTCTCACATTTTAGAATGAGAAATTGACTTGTATTGATCACGACAGTTCTCAATTACATGATAACCTCAAATGGGAATAATTGTAGTTTCCCATATCCAAATCTTTTCCTTGATTTCTCATCATACTTGACAATTTCCAACTTGTTGTCTCCAATACCCCAAAGTTCCTTTTACTATCATCCCTTAGGGATAATTCCTTATAAAATCCTTAAATTGGGGTCTCTTCTTTAGTTCATTCCCGATTAGGTATCCTAATCCAACTCGTTTAATTGATCATAAGATTCCTTATCATACTAAGTAAGGTCTAGGAAGTCTCACTAAACAGGGTTTTAAATTTTATTAGACAATAATTGTGGCCAAAAGACTAATCTTTGATTTATCATTGTATGGTTTATACTGGTAGTCCTTCCGAAGATTGGTTTTGAACACATTTAGTCCATACCCATCGAAATTTATTGTTCCTGTACACATGTCCAATTGGATTTGCTTTATTCCCTCTTAAGGACTACTTAAGAGTTGTTTCCTTTAGAATTAGTCTATCAGATTAATCTCTTTTATTACCTTCAAGTTTTTTACCTTATCAATCTTTAAATAATCTTTTGTTATTACCTTAAGTACTTCTTCAATTTCCATTTATTAATTGCCTTAAGGTTTGAGCACTACTAATTTGAAGTAAACTTTGATCTTTCATCCTGACATATTTCTGAAAGTACTTTTATAATGATGACTTCTTTTAACCTTATGAAAATAAGGCTTAATGTTGTCATAGTTTAATACTTCTTTTCCAACCTTTACTCGAAAATTCATATAACAATACTTCATTGTCACATCCCAAGATTTTCCAAATCTTGTAATGTGAAAAATAAATAATTGTTGAACATTAGGGTGAAAAGAAACTTTTGTTTCTAAATGGAAACTTAAAAATCCCATCTTGAACAAACTTTGGTCAATGTTTGAATCTAACTAAATTCCAATCAAGTGAATAGCATTCTTCATAAATGCATCTGGAAACTTAAACACTTGGAAAGTAAACCCAAACCCTAAAACCCTAATGGAAGGAAAACATTTCCAAGTTATCTCTAAGCCTATGGATTTGATCCATATAAAATTTGCCAACAAACATTTACAAATGATCAAGAATGACAAATAGAAATATTATAAAACCATAGAAATTGGTTTCACTTAATTTGGTGCCATAAATAAAATCTTATGAATTTAATAAGATAAGGAAAAGTAAATTCCAAAGCTAATAAAGCACTTATCTAAAATCCATACCAAATGGTGAGCAAATAATCCTAAAGAGATTTAAAAATATAAACAAATATTAAATAAGATTTTACCAATTGGAATCACCAAGTTTGAATCTATAAATAAAAAGATATGGATTTTATAAGATAAAGATAGAAATATTAAATGAAGAATATTTAAAGACCAAATTAAATCTTGGCCTAATTCATAAGCAAATGGAATGAATATAATCCAAATCCAAATAAAATAAATGGATAAAGAATTTTCCAAAATAAAATAAACTGGCATAAACCAAATTCTATTTGAATAAAGACAAATCCAATTTTAAATGATTAATAAATCATATTAAAAACATTTCCAAATAATTCAAGGTGAATTATTTGACATCCAAATAAACATATAAAACCTACTGAAAAGATTTGGAAAGATTTAGAATTCAAATGGAGTTTGAAAAACATTATTTAAATCTTATTTGAATTAATACAAGGGCTTATTTTAATTAATTAATATCTCCTAAAAAGAATAAATTTGACTTCAGAATGTGTTAATAAATAATATTTGAATACACACAAAGTCTGGTTGAAGTTTGAATTCAAATAGATGTTTGAAAGGAATAAACAAAATCAAAACAGATTAATGAAAAGAGAAAAAGAAAAACAATCAGTACAAAAAAAAAGAAACAAAGCAGCCAACCTAACTAGCCCAGCTCGGCAAAGCCCAGTCCAGGCCCAGCAGCCCACCTCTCTCCTCTCTCCCCGAAGAGTTTTTCTCACCACAGACAGAACCCGCAAATACACTGACTAGCAGGCCCCACTCTTCCTCTCTCTCTCTCTCTCTCTCTCTCTCTCTCTCTCTCTCTCTCTCTCTCTCTCTCTCTCTCTCTCTCTCTCTCTCTCTCTCTCTCTCTCTCTCTCTCTCTCTCTCTCTCTCTCTCTCTCTCTCTCTCTCTCTCTCTCTCTCTCTCTCTCTCTCTCTCTCTCTCTCTCTCTCTCTCTCTCTCTCGCAGACAGCCACGCCCCACCTGTTAGCCTTCTCTCCTACCCCGCGACGACCTCTTCCCCCCAACCCCGCTGCCGTTGTTGCACTAATTTCTCGGCTTAAATCCCCCTTAATGCCGCGTTTATTCCTCGCCGTGACCACGCAGTATTAATCGCCAGGCTCCCCTCTCTCTTTTCCCCCAAGCACCATCTCCTCTCTGCCTCTAGGCTGCGCGAATTGCAAGCTCAAGCCTCTCTGTCTCCGACGTGTTCTCCGGCCGATTCCGGCGAACTGCAACCACCCCTCGCCTCCCACTGCACGCTCACTTGCTCCCCATCTCCTGGCGAACCTCCCCGTAGCGCCAGCTCGCCCCCGCGCGCTCCACAGCGTCGGCAACGTCGACCACCGAGCATCGCCACCGTCTACCTCTACTCCGACGAGCTCTACTGGTAACATCCGACCGCGCCGCCCCCTCTCTTTGATGCTCCCATACTCACCACTCTCCTACGCGTCTAACGGCACCATTCGTTTGTCCCAGCATGCTCTGTAGCGACGTCCCCGACAACGGCCGAGCGAGCCCGACGCCAAGCAGACCTCCGGTGAGCAATCCACGTCACCACCGTGCGCCCTCGATGAGCTACCACCACCTTGGTCAGGCCCTGTTCACCGTTGGATCTTGATCTGACGAATGTGATTAGACTTAACCGAAGGGGTATGTATCCACTAGAGCCGCACGATTTCACTTAAATCCAACGCTTTTCACAGCGACCGATCCGAGCGAAACGGTATCGTCCAGTGAAATCACGCCACGTGGCCAGAATTGATTTAAAACAGAAATTATGTTCTATTAGATGTTCAATCTTGTAAATTGCATAACTTTTAATCTACACGTCCAAATTTTGCAAATTTTATATCAATGGAATCAGAAAGACAAATCCTACCCAACCATTCCCTTTGTTTAGTAAATTGTTTCTGATAAAATGGTTGTTTTTGCAGAAACTTGTGTAGGTATATTTTGTATATAAAATTTGTTCTAAAATTATTTTTGTGATAAAATCCTTGGAAAATGGATTGTTTTGAACCTACTGACCTTAGAAACCAACTCATGGATTTTAAAATGTATTTGGTAAAGCTAAAGAGTAAATCTTTGATTTAAAGCATTTCTAGTCAAATAAAAATATTATTTATATGTTAAAAATACTTTTGGAAGAAAACCTTTGGGAAATGTTTTGATTTAAACTCTCTGACCCTAAACACAAAGTTTTATGATTTGAAAACATATTTGGTGAACCCTATAAATATTATTGCTTTGCTAAAAGCATTTTCAACCACATAAAATATTGATTTGGTATTAAAATGGTTTATAAGTAAAAACCTTTGCAAATGGTTTTGCCATTTTTATAAAATGAACAATAGGTGTTTTAGAATGTTTATAACATGTTAGAAACCACTTTTCCAAATAAAACAATCTTTAGCATGCTTGCATGCATTACTTTGTTTTCATTATTTTATGTGTTGTTGCTTGAATGGTAGATTGAAATGTTGCTTGCTTGATTGATTTTTAGTGATTTGAAGAGTGTGAGTATTTCAAGATCAAGGAGTGAACTTATATTCTCCACCAAAAAGGCAAGTGATGCTTCATACTTTTGTCCCATTATTTTCACTATGCATTAGTGATATTTCTAAGTAAGACTTGCATGGAATTTTTGCTAAATATAAACTATGCCATGGGAAATCCTAGTAGATGAAACTTAGTAGAAATTTCCTTAGTTAAGATTCCTACTACTATCATGCTTAGCTTAGCTAGTAGAAAATAAGGGTGGATTATATTCATGCTATAGAATATTTCTAAGTCAAGGACTTGTGTTTTCTTTAATAAAACAACTAAGTGAATGAATCACCTGGGTGGAATGGAAGGAATGGTTTGTGTTGAGTGGTTCACAAGGCCCATTTCTATGGTTTACCTTGTGTATCTCACTTGTGGATGGCCACCCAGGAACAAAGAGATTTGAGATGTCAAATGTTGAGAAGCTTCAAGTGCAGCCACTTGGCATTATGGGCTCTGCCTGGATCATATAGGTTGCAATAACTTAGCCAAATGGACAGTTGGTGGTAGGGGTTTGATAGGTTGGAACGCGTCCATTCTAGTTTAAGAGAAGGCTTCTGAAAGATCTTGTCTTGGTGAAACCAAGTCTTGTGAGGAAAGTGCACCACCTCTGCAGAGTGTAAAATATAAGTACTTAGCCATGTCCCTGGTAAAGGACAATTTGAGCATCAAGACATGGAAGCTATCAAGAATCTCCGCATCCCAATTTCTAAGTTAAAAACTTGTGGTTGAACAAGGGTTGAAGGATCACCAATTTCTATTGGGAGATGCCTTGGGAAAGATTTTGTCAAGCAAAAACTTAGTGTTTTCAAATGATAAGGAAAATATATTTTGAGCAAAGCAAGCCTAAGCTCCACTTATCCAAATGCATATAGATGATAGACTCCACTATACTACCATAGTATCACTTGCCAATACAATTCAAATGTATTGACCCTTGTGGCTGTAACTTATTATGTTGCAGGTTTGTTTGATGTTAGTGAAGTTTATTGATTAGGATTACAAGTCTACAACCAACATGACTGCCTGTGGCACTTTGAAGATGAAGGACGCCATGCTATAGTTATTTCTGCTGCATTGTAATGAGATAGCCAAATGAGCTATGTAAGATGTAATAAATTATTTTATTCCTGGTTATAAAGTTGTATTATGACCTTTGTTTCTTGATATTACATATTAACTATGGATGCTAGCTATTGATACAGGGACTAGCATTGTAAACACAGGGATCTCTACCTTATTAAAGGTTGGGAACCTTACATTCATTTACTGTTTACTCTCCCCCTTGGGGATTGCTAATGGTCTCTAAACTGCCTTTATGGTAGTGGCTTTATAACTATGATACTGGTCTCTATCCAACTAATACTCTACATGTTTAAGGTTTTACTAAAGAACTTACGATATACCCACACAATTGTGGATCTTTACTGTTTGGACATATCTTTTTTGGTAGGTCTGATTTTGCGAAGAGTCTTGGAAAACGATCGCTTTAATTTTTATATTACTTTATGTCTTTATTAACTTAGGCCAAGTTTTATGATCTTTATGATATACTAAGATGATCTGGTTAACTAAGTCAACCAAATACTAGTTGCGGACCAAATACCAGTTGCAGACCATTCTAGGGTGTATGTATTACCCTACGGGTTTTCGACGTACCACTGGCATTCTCTCTGAATTGTCAGAGCTTGAATACCATTTTGGTTCCAAAGCTTACTTATTTGCATTTTTTCATGATACTTCCATGAACTTGGTACAACTACTTTATTAACTTCTTAGCAACATCACCTACTTTAGTTGAACTAAAGTTCATCACTTCTTGTTGCTCCATACATTTTCTACACTAATCTTCCTTTTTATAGATGACTAATAATGATTTGAACTTGATCTATCCTTCAAATTGTGTTGATACTCCTTATGCTTGGCTTCACTCTTCATGTAAGTCTTATCTTGATCTTTGGAACTCGTCACTCCCTTACATGATTTCCATTTTTCTATCTAGGTCTATAACATCAAGTAATAACTGGATGTTGCAACATGCATTTGCACACCAAGTCAAACTTCATGTACAGATCTAGTCAATCAAGAAGATCCAATAAAAACCAATAAATCAAGTGTGGTACATATAACACACAATATTATAAGCCCGGAATATAGTAGTTGAGTATAATATCTCTAGAATTCAGAATTAGTTGTGTAGTATATGACACCTCCTCATATAGGTTTACATCGTGATACTTAGCACTCATGGTTAAACTAATCTTTGCCTCAACATTTACCAAGATTGCCCAATTGCAAATAGGATACCTTTAAGCAAAGTGGTCTCAAATTTGTTACACCAACTCATTATTTTTCTTTTGGAGTGACTATCTATATCCAACCTTTCTTTATTTAGTAAACTAACCTCACATGATCTCTCAAAAAGTTTAACAATAATCGATTTACTAACCTTTAATCAAGGATTATTGGAGATTTATGACACCTATGACTTCTTTCATAGTTCGACCATGTTATTTTTTTACTTCTACTTCGAGATGATTTAGTAAACACTTGTCATATTTATACTTATATCATGGTTTCAGAGCTAATTTCACCATGTTCTTATTATGTTTTACCTATTAATCATGATTTAAGAGCTAATCTCACCATGATGACTTTACTTCTTATTGTATTATCATTGATCTTTAACATAATTTCACTCCTTCACGTATAATTCTCAAATGAATCCCACATGATTTACTACCCATTATATGCTCTAATGGTCTTTATTATGCTATCTATTGTTATCAACTAACAATGATATTCCACTTACATACTTGAATTTTATGGTTAGATTACACCATTTGAAATACTTGAAAATATATCCTACATTAGATCCAACACTACTGCAACCAATTGGCTTTCCTAAAGTATCTTGGTGGGTTCTATCTCCTTCGAAAGACTCAAAATAGAACTTCATTGAGAGAAGATGGATAACTACTCCTAAGAAAGATGAGTGAAGCATCTCGTGACAAAGTTATCCTCAAGTGGATACTCATCATAAGTTATAAGAATATTTGGTTAAGATAAGATGGCTCCTATAGTCACTATCCAACCTACAGATCTTCCTAAAAGGGTTTTAATCCTAAGGTCAAAGCATATGCTCTGATACCATGTAAGGTTCCCAACCTTTAATAAGGTAGAGATCCCTGTGTTTACAATGCTAGTCCCTGGATCAATAGCTAGCATCCACAGTTAAGATGTAATATCAAGAAACAAAAGTCATAATACCACTTTATAACCAGGAATAACATAATTTATTACATCTTACATAGCTCATTTGGCTATTACATTACATTGCAGCAGAATATAACAATAGCATGGGGTCCTTCATCTTCAAAGTGCCACAGGCAGACATGTTGGTTGTAGACTTGTAATCCTAATCATTAAACTTCACTAATATCAAACAAACCTGCAACATAACAAGTTACAGCCACAAGGGTCAATACATTTGAATTGTATTGGCAACTGATACTATGGTAGTATAGTGGAGTCTATCATCTATATGCATTTGGCTAAGTGGAGCTTAGTCTTGCATTGCTCAAAATAGATTTTCCTTATCATTTGAAAAACAATAAGTTTTTGCTTGACAAAAATAATCTTTCCTAAGCCATCTCCCAATAGAAATTGGTGATCCTTTCAACCCTTGTTCAACCACAAGTTTTTAACTTAGAAATTTGGATGATGAGATTCTTGATAGCTTCCATGTCTTGATGCTCAAATTGTCCTTTGCCAGGGACATGGCTAAGTACTTAGATTTTACACTCTGCAGAGGTGGTGCACTTTCCCCACAAGACTTGGTTTCACCAAGACAAGATCTTTCAGAAGCCTTCCCTTAGACCAAAATGGACGCGCTCCAACCTATCAAACCCCTACCACCAACTGTCCATTTGGCTAAGTTCTTGCAACCTATATGATCCAGGCAGAGCCCATAATGCCAAGTGGCTGCACTTGAAGGTTCTCGACATTTGACATCTCAAATCTCTTTGTTCCTGGGTGGCCATCCACAAGTGTGATACACAAGGTTCACCAGTCCCCTGGCCTTGTGTAACCACTCAACAAAAACCATTCCTTTCATTCCACCCAGGTGATTCATTCACTTAGTTGTTTTATTAAACAAAACACAAGTCCTCAGACTTAGAAATTTTTCCATAGCATGGATTTATATTCCACCCTTGTTTCCTACTAGCTAAGCTAAGCATGATAGTAGTAGGAATCTTAACTTAGGAAATTATACTAAGGTTTCATCTACTAGGATTTCCCATGGCATAGTTTATACTTAGCAAAAATTCCATGCAAGTCCTACTTAGAAATATCACTAATGCATAGTGAAAATAATGGGACAAAGTATGAAGCATCACTTGCCTTTTTGGTAGAGAATATAAGTCACTCCTTGATCTTTGCAATGTTCTCTCACTTCAAATCACTACAATTCAATCAAGCAAACAATATTTCAATCTACCATTCAAGCAATTCATCACATAAAATAATAGTGACAATACAATGCATGCAAGCATGCCAAAATTTGTTTTATTTACAAAAGTGGTTTATAACAGGTTATAAACATTTGAAAACACCTAATGGTCATTTTATAAAGTGGCAAAATCATTTGTATAAGATTTTACTTCATAAACCATTTTTAGATCAAGTCATTTTTTTATGTGGTGAAGAAATGCTTTTAATAAGGCAAAATTCTATAGGTTTCACAAAATATGTTTTCAAACCATATAACCTTGTGTTTAGGGTCAGAGAGTTTATTTCCAAAACATTTCTCAAATATTTTCTACCAAAAGCATTTTTAATAAATAAACATTACTTTTGTTTGACTAGAAATGGTTTAAATCCAAAGTTTACTCTTTTGTTTCACCAAATACATTTTTGAAACCACCATTTGTTTCCTATGGTCAGTAGGTTCAAAACACACCATTTGCCAAAGATTTTATCCCCAAAATCATTTTAGAACAATTTTTATACTCTAAACATGCATACACAAGTTTATGCAAAAACAATAAATTTAATAGAAGAAATTTACTAAACAAAGTGCATGGTTGGCTAGGTCTTGTCTTGCTAAATCCATTGATATAAAATTTGCAAAATTTGGACGTGTAGATTAAAAGTTATAGATTTTACAAAATGGAACATCTAATAGAACTATTCTGTTTTAAAACAAACCAGCAGGGACACGTGTCTTGATTTAATACGCTGGTACCGGTTCGTTTGGATCGAGCGATGGCAGCCGTAGGATTTAAGTATGATCATACGGCTCAGAAGCTAGCGTACCCTTTCAGTTAAGTTTCTATCGTACTCGTTGGATCCAGATCGAACGGCTATCAGCATGCTTGCCAGAGACGGGCGGCGCTGGCGGCGGCAGGTGGCGGCGGCGTGTCTGGATACGGCGTCGCGGCGGTTACAGGAAGCGAGGGAGAGAAAGGTATGGCTCACCGTGATCTCCGTGGCGTGGGGAAGCTCAAGGCGGTACTGGATGGCAAGGGGGCGCACGAGGATGCCTTTAATCGCTCGCCGGAGTTGAGCTACACCTCGGGTTCGGTCAGTCGTCGTCGAGGGCGACGCTACGGTGCACAAAAAGGCAAAGTAAGAACGGCATTAGCTGCGCACGAGGTTGGCGATCATGCGTGCATCATCGAGAGGAAGAAGGGCGGTCAGCACTCACCGGGAAAGGTTGACGGAGCGGAGGCAGACGCCGGCGTCGTTCAGTTGAGGTGGCTGCCCACGTTCTGGGTCAAGCGCGGGCAAGCTGATGCTGCAGAGAGAAGCGCCAGGGTATGTGGAGCACGCGTGTGTGGTCGAGGGGGCGAGGGGTGACGCGGGGCTGCCGGAATTCGCTCGTGTAGCTCGTCGGAGCAGCGGCAAAGCAAGGCAAAATTTACGCAGCCTGGTGGCTCCGAGGAGACGGGGACTGAGGGAAAACAGAGAGGAGGCAAGGGCGTTTAAGATAGCGTGGTTGCGGGGTGGAGTAACGCAGGCAATAACGCGTATTCACACGAGCGTTTAACGGCAGAAAACCGCCGGCGAGGTTTGCGCGCGGGTGAGGAAGAAGAGAGCTGGTGGTGGGGTCTGGCGTCAGTGGGAAAAGGAGAGGGAGAGCGGGGTCCATCTGTCATTGACTCAGTGGGTTCATTCGTGAGTGAAAACGGTTCGCTGCGGGTGGGGTGGGGGAATGGACTTGCCGGGCCTTGTTGGGCTAGTTGGGCTGGGTCGACCTTGCTCTATTTTTTTCCTGTTCTGAATCTTTTTCCTTTTTCATTTCTTATTATTCTGTTTTGATTTTGATTAAACCATTCAAACACTTATTTGAATTCAAACCTTTGTCAAAATTTGTGTAGATTTAAATATTGATTAGTAGCACATTCTGAAGTCAAATTTGGAATAATTGGCAATCAAGCTAAAGAAGCAAGATCAGGTTCCTTAAACCCAATCTTTGCAAAATTTGGACGTGTAGATTAAAAGTTATAGATTTTACAAAATGGAACATCTAATAGAACTATTCTGTTTTAAAACAAACCAGCAGGGACACGTGTCTTGATTTAATACGCTGGTACCGGTTCGTTTGGATCGAGCGATGGCAGCCGTTGGATTTAAGTGTGATCATACGGCTCAGAAGCTAGCGAACCCTTTCAGTTAAGTTTCTATCGTACTCGTTGGATCCAGATCGAACGGCTATCAGCATGCTTGCCAGAGACGGGCGGCGCTGGCGGCGGCAGGTGGCGGCAACGTGTCTGGCTACGGTGTCGCGGCGGTTATAGGAAGCGAGGGAGAGAAAGGTGTGGCTCACCGTGATCGCCGTGGCGTGGGGAAGCTCAAGGCGGTACTGGCTGGCAAGGGGGCGCACGAGGATGCCTTTAATCGCTCGCCGAAGTTGAGCTACGCCTCGGGTTCGGTCTGTCGTCGTCGAGGGCGACACTACGGTGCACAAAAAGGCAAAGTAAGAACGGCATTAGCTGCGCACGAGGTTGGCGATCATGCGTGCATCATCGAGAGGAAGAAGGGCGGTCAGCACTCACCGGGAAAGGTTGACGGAGCGGAGGCAGACGCCGGCGTCGTTCAGTTGAGCTGGTTTCCCACGTTATGGGTCAAGCGCGGGCAAGCTGATGCTGCAGAGAGAAGCGCCAGGGTATGTGGAGCACGCGTGTGTGGTCGAGGGGGCGAGGGGTGACGCGGGGCTACCGGAATTCGCTCATGTAGCTCGTCGGAGTAGCGGCAAAGCAAGGCAAAATTGACGCAGCCTGGTGGCTCCGAGGAGACGGGGACTGAGGGAAAACAGAGAGGAGGCGAGGGCGTTTAAGATAGCGTGGTCGCGGGGTGGAGTAACGCACGCAATAACGCGTATTCACGCGAGCGTTTAACGGCAGAAAACCGCCGGCGAGGTTTGCGCGCGGGTGAGGAAGAAGAGAGCTGGTGGTAGGGTCTGGCGTCAGTGGGAAAAGGAGAGGGAGAGCGGGGTCCATCTGTCATTGACTCAGTGGGTTCATTCGCGAGTGAAAACAGTTCGCTGCGGGTGGGGTGGGGGAATGGGCTTGCTGGGCCTTGTTGGGCTAGTTGGGCTGGGTCGACCTTGCTCTATTTTTTTTCCTGTTCTGAATCTTTTTCCTTTTTCATTTCTTATTATTCTATTTTGATTTTGATTAAACCATTCAAACACTTATTTGAATTCAAACCTTTGTCAAAATTTGTGTAGATTTAAATATTGATTAGTAGCACATTATGAAGTCAAATTTGGAATAAAATATTATTCTTTTTGGGGTCTTTTAATTATTCAAAATAGGTTCTAGTTTTAAATCATATAAGATTTAACAATATTTCTAAACACCATTTGATTTTCCAAAACCTTCCAAATCTTTTCAGTAGGTTTTCATTTGATTATTTGGGTTCAAATAACTCATCTTGAATTATTTGGAAAGTATTTAATTTGATTCATAATTCATTTGAATTAGATATTTATTTTAATTCCAATGGAACTAAATATAGTTTTAATTCCCTAAAGTTTATTTGGAAGATTTCTTTAATCTTAATTAGGTTGAAATAAACAACTTTTATTTCACTTGGGTAAATTCCAAAATACTATTTTCTCATGAATTATGTAATAATCTTATTAGAGATTTGTCTTTATTAAAATAGGGATAGAATGGTTAATGCCATTTTTTATTTGGAAAATTCTTTATCCTTTTATTTTATTTTGATTTGGATTATATTCATTCCATTTTCTTAATGGATTAGGTCAAGATTTAATTGGTCTTTAAATATTCTTTATTTAATATTTCTTATTTCATCTTATAGAATACATATCTTTTTATTTAGAGATCCAAACTTGGTGATTCCAATTTGTGAAATCTTATTTGATATTTAATTATCACTTTAAATCTTTTTAGGATTATTTGCTCACTATTTGGTATGGATTTATAGATAGGTTGTTTATTAACTTTGGAAATTCAATTTCCTTGTCCTATTAGATTCATAAGATTTTATCCATGGTTCCAAACTAAGTGAAACCAATTATATGGTTTTTTAATATTTCTATTTGTCATTCTTTATCATTTGTAAATGTTTGTTGACAGATTTTATATGGATCAAATCCATAGGTTTGGAGATAACTTGGAAATGATGTTTATTCCATTAGGGTTTAAGGTTTTGGTTTATTCTCCAAGTGTTTAAATTTCCAGATGCATTTATGAAGATTGCATTACACTTGATTTGAATTTAGTTGAATTCAAACTTTAATTAAAGTTTATTCCAGATGGAATTTTAAGTTTCCATTTAGAAACAAAAGTTTCTTTTCTCCCTAAAATTCAACAATAATTTATTTTGTTTATTTTATTTTTCACATTACAAGATTTGGAAAATCTTGGGATGTGACATACCAGCTGCGGTGACCCAGCATACCAATGCATGATATAGTACACTATAGTAGTTGACATAACACCAATGAAACACCATTCACTAGTATTACATCCCTTAGAGTGGTACAACAGAAACACAGCAGGTCCAAGACATGACTATAGGTTACAACTCGACTCTTTACAAAAGATCTAGAGAACACTCTAGGTTAAAGAGAGAGAAAGAAACTTATTACAAAGAAGAACCATAAATAATCAACTCATAAATATCATACTAATAGACTAGTATTTAAACTATTGGGCTTGCATTGCTGCTATTGCAATACTCTACAGAAGTAGGTTCTATGACTAGAGGTTATATTCCTATCTAATCAACAACTTCGTCCTCACTTTAGTTGATGTATATGTTGACTTACTTGACTTCATTAGAGAACTTGAGCTATTGATGATGATTTCCTTGAGCATAAGTTGATGTAGACGTCGTCTGTATTGGCTTCATAATCTAGCAAGGGTTAAGAAGATACGTTAAGTACGAGCGTACTCAGCAAGTTCACTAAAAAGGAGTGTTCGATGCACTAGCTATAGCCACAGACCATAGGTCGTAGGCAATGCAGGTTTTCATAAACATTTCTTCAAAGGTTGATTTTATTCTAAAAAGCTATGTCCGTCAGCCTTCATAGGTTTACCAGAACTTTCGTGGAGTTCCTTTCCTGGAGCGTTCGCAGCTCCTTCCTGGAACATGTAGTAACAAGTTACAGTTCTTACACTCTGCAGAGGTGCGTTACTTTACCCATGAGGGACCTTAGCTTTGTTGCACATCCGAGTTGCATTCTCGTCCACACTTCCTTGGTGTGGGGCCCATACTAATATCCAAGCCAATCACTGTACTTCTTTGTGACCCCGCATACAACGCAATTGTTGTATGCCCAGACTCAAGGTAGAATTTTCCTGTATAAAACGGCTATACATTAGTCTGATACACACAACAACCATTAACACTAGAAATCTGTCTTTTGTAAGCCTAGATCCACGGTAGACTTTCCCTTGTTTACACGGCTATACCCATGATTTTCAACTTACAAAATGCCCAGAACAGTGTTCGAGGCATGGAAAAGGGATCCGATCCAGCTGACTTCTCCGTCCCACTCCAAATCTCATGGTTAATGCGTAATATACGGTACGAGAATCATTGGCGACATTGGTTGTTAAGTCCTAGATGATATATTCCTATGCAGTGGTATTCCAACTGCCAGACTTAATAGATTAGCTGATCACCCTGGATCAGTAACCAATAGTTCACATTATTATCAAAAATATTGTTTTCTGACCTTTTTGAAATGCAGGTGATGACAACACTAGATTTGTAAATACTTTACAAAAAATAACCAAAGGAGATGAGCATGTGCGAACTTGCCTTTTGTGATTGCAAGATTATGCACTCACGGTCTTCGAGACAATAGAAGATCCAATATCTGAAAACAACATCATTGATCCAGTAATGTAACATCCCAAAAATACTAAACTTGGATCATCAAACTCTAATCATCAAAATTAGGGTTAACAAAAACTTTTTTAAAATAAAAATCTGAAAGCATGCATGGTGTATGCATTTCATTTGGAATTCTTTTGAACCACCTTGTTTGTGTGTTCCTTTGCTTGTAAATGGATTCTTAGGTGAAATAAACATCATCTAAACAATTCCCAAACTTTTCTCAAAGACAAATAAATCAAAACAAATAAAATAAGGGAATGGTCATTTTGACCAATTTAACTCCCATGCCTACTTTGGCTATCCCAAACTTTCAGAACTTAACAGAAACTTTTCTGGATCTTTGCACCCCTTGATTGTACTCATAACAAAGTATCAAGGCCCAATTTGTGATCATCCAGAAACTTTCAAATGCATAGTTTAATTGACAGTTCAAAATTGAATCTTTATCATATGAGAAGGTCCCACTTTTTCAAAAACCACTCAAACAAGCTCAAATTTCAAAACCCAAGCATCTGCAGACTCACCAGCACCAACCTAGCACACCCACCAAAAATCTTTTCAAAATTCAAAACTTGAATTCTTGCGGCCATTTCATCAAACACTTTGCAGACACAAATCATCAAAATCTTAAAAACTATTGTGAGCAGTGATTGAAGCCTAACTTGTCCCCTCTCTAGCTCACAACCATCTCAGTAGATCATCTAGCAAGTTAAACCAAGCACTAGCCTCACTGTAAGCTGGGCAATGACATCAATGGTGAACAGCCGAAGCTCACCATGCCACCCCAGTGGAGACAGCAAGCTAGAAGGAGATTTAGCCATGCCAACCTTGTCTGGGAGGCAGCCCACCGTCCACCGCCACTCCCTGTCCCAGTCGCGAGCATTGCCAAACCCTAGACCACATGCACGGACCGCGCCCAGCTCGCCAGCAACCATGCCGAGCATGCGCCAGAGCGCCACGCTCGACCGACGCCCACAGACCGCGCGCCACCCTCGCCGCGTGCATACATGATCGCCACCAACCCAGGAGACCGCCAGACATCCCCGTTCGCCGCCCCATGCCGCAAATCCACCGCTCGCCGTCGAAGACGACGCCTCTGCCGCGCAGAGCATCGCGTGTTCCAGACCAAACCGCACCGCCCCTACGCGCGCATTAAAGCCGTAGAGCATCGCCAGGAGACCACCAAGCGATCGCCACCGCCGGCCATGCCTCTAGCCGCCCGTAGCCATGTCGCCACCGTCGCCTGCCCATGCCGTTCGGTCTTGCCGTCGCGACTATAAATAGAGGCCACCCCTAGCCGAATTGAGCACACCATATCACTCCCCTCTCCTCACTGATCGTGCCACCCCGTTCCCGAAGCAAGGCGAGCAGCACTTCGCCGGAATTTCGCCGGAGCCTGCCGCCTCTGGAGAAGAAGGGAGACAGCGATTCGAGCCGCCCTAGGAGAAGCTGCCGGTACCAGGAGGTTCGCCGTCGTCGACTTTGTCGTTCGCCCGCCTTGCCGACCCTCGCCTGAGCCCCGGTGAGCCCCCAACGACCCCCACCTGCCACGCTAGGTTTCTGTCTCGCCGGCGTTGCCCAACGTCGACGATGACCCTCAGCCGTTGGATTAGAACCAGATCGAACGCACCACATCGCCCCATACCGCTTCGCACCCCCTGTCTCACCAACGTGTGGGGACAACGACTTAACTAGCCCGCGTAAGCGCTGTGCTTAGCAGGCCGGCCCAGTATCGCTTCCCGCGTAGCCCAGTTATTTGGATTTAACCTTTTTCATTTTATTTCAAACACACTTCTATACCCAGTTTCAAAAATCAACCCAGGTCGATTCAGTGAACCAGATTGAATGAAACCAATTTTGTTAGAAAGGTCTAGGAATGCTGAATCCAAGCCCGTTGGATTCAAGTCATTTGGATCTGTAGATCATCCATGGTAAAAATAACAAGGCAGAAGCTTTTATGCATTCAAACATTTTTCAAATTTAAACCATAATAGCTTTTGAGTTGATTCCAACTCTCAAAAATCACATTTAACCATACCTTTCAGAATATATAAAAATATATAGGTTTACCTACTGAAATAATGACCAAGTAATAAAAGAATGCCACATAGGCATTTCTAGCCACTTTAATTAATTAAAATAAAAGAGAAAAACCTTATTAAATTGTGACACCACTTTAAATCACATTCCCATGGACTAAAATATGTGGTGATGACATGTGTCAACATGATCCCATGTTTGGTTTGGAGAATATTAAATCTTAAGTAGTTTTTCAATGAGTAGAAATTACTTTTCTAAAAATAAAACGAATTAAACCAAGCTTTAATTTTGTAATGTTAGTGATGATGCTAGATCATCTATAGGACCCTTGTGTGTGATGAATGCAAGTAGTTAAGTATTGTCTGGTGATTGTGTACCTCGTATTTATTCATAGATGCTAGTACCGACCAAGGATACGAGGAGGAAGGAGGATACTACGAAGAAGAAGCCGAGGAGAACTTCAACCACTGCTCTGCACAAGGCAAGCCAATACCTGCAAGCTAACACTTGCAATTTAGCAAGCTTATACTGATATTGATGCAAGCCAATACTTGCTTGCTGCCATGCCCCTATATGCCTTAAAGCATATATGATCATACTCACTTGATAAACCAATCCTAGTTTTACTTACAAGCTTTATACTTTATTTCTTTATCACAGCTAGTACTTATATCTTACTTAAGTGAATTGTAGATACTAGAAAGATAATGGAAGGTTGCATAAAGAGCATAAAACTTGGCCTAAGCTAGATAATCTTTATGTCATCCTAAGGCATAAGATTGAACTTAGTGGAAACTCCACTAGTTTACTCTCCCCCATTAGTGCTTACCCCCACTTGTAGATGCTAGTGCTAAGCATAAAGCTTGATCAACATTAGATGGGAATACTTGGTGAAAATGGTTATGAAAACCTTAGAATGATGGATCATTCTACTGAGATGTTTTGACATGTGTTTCTGAACACCTGATGATTTTGGTGATGAAAATGTTGAGGCATGAGCCTTAGCCCTTTATAAAACTGATGGTTGTCTGGATGCGATACCATTCCAATTTTATCGTACAACCACAATACCCGAAGATTGGGTAGGGCTTGACTGGAAACTTATATACCTTAGTATTAGTTCCCTCATGACCAAGGTCTGAGCTGAGGCTACCTTGTGAAGATTGTCCACCTGTGCAGTACCCAAGATGACAGTTGTTCATGGTTGGGAGGCCAAACTCACAGGAGAGGTGCTTATACTAGGGCGTGTAATTGAAAGGTTAGGATTGATTATCCGCATACTGAGTATGGTGAATTAAGGATTTGTTCCTGACGGATGTATCGAATATTGTGGTGAAAGTGTACAATCTCTGCAGAGTGTCAAATTATTCGAATAGCCGCGTCCACGGTTATGGACAGTTGGAGTGGCCATACTGTTCCCCCGTCAGATGTTTTCAAAAGATTTTGAAATGAATTGAGACTTTGACTTGACCACAACAGGGTTGTGATATGAAATACAAGTTTTGTACTTAGGAGTTATAAAATTTTGACTAGCTTCTCTTGCTTCTCAGCTTAGTAGAGATAAATCTGGATTTTGCAAAACAACCCTAGAGCCTAGTGTCCTATTATCAAAAACCCCTTTCACTTGTTAGTATTATTTTGCGAGTACTTAAAGAGTACTCATGGCTTTGTCCCTGGATATTCCCATGGCCAGACTATGAAGAGGAGTACCTGGAGGATGGAGCCCAAGAAGGTTACGACAACTAGGATCATCTCCCATCGTCAGCATTGCCTGTGACCCCGAAGATGGAGCTTCGCCTACGCTACCGTTATTATTACGTATTCCGCTGTTTGAAGTTGTATTAAGAACTGGATCATGAGATCCCTATTTGTGTAATACCTTATGTATGGTTTGTAATGGATGATGTACTGCGGTATCCAATTCTGTCATGTCTCGAAAAAATGGTAATCCTGGGATTGCGATGTATGGCATAACAGGCATCTGGGATTAAAAATCCGGGTGTTGACAAGTTGGTATCAGAGCCATCCTGGCCATAGGAGACCCTAGTTAGACTGGACGTTTGAATCAAAAACTTAGTTTCAAAACCAAAGAAAACAAATATTTACAAAAACTTATTCTCATTCTTATCCCTTTGATTCTTTCATAAAAATTCATGTTCCTCAAAAAACTCTTGCAAAATACATAAAATTTTGACACACTTGATCACTCTACTAACTTACTCATCCTATATTATTATAGATGGACATGAAGTACAACAAGTTTTATTAGTTGGGAATGGAGGAGACCTTATCTTTGAGAGGGATTTGGACCATCTTTCGGAACTTCTGGAGCGTCCGCACCCCGAGTTCTTCGGAGCTCAGCTCAATGATCAAGGAGGAGAAGATCTGCAGTGGCTAATTGTTGCAAGTCTCAGAGGAAAGATTGAACCTCCAACTGCTGAGGGAATTTAGTTTACCTTAAGAGAGAACAACTAGCTCGATGGACTTGCTAGGGCCGTGCAGGAAGCTCTTTCCCGTCTGTGTGGGCAGAGCGTCAATCAGATCAAGGGAACCCGCTTTGAGTTTTTCCCAAGGCGTGATGCTAATGGAAAACCACTGGAAGCCCCATAACACCCTGAGCTGAAGACCCAATTGGACCACCTTAGCTTCATGATGTACGATCGTCAGCAGGAGTTGGATAACTGCCGTGACTACTCCAACCACAAGTCTGCCATCATCAAGACGAAGGATCAAACCATCGCCATGCTAGCAAAGGATCGCAAGTCTCGCCGCCATAAGCTCGACAAGAAGGAGGGCATCATTGCCCATCTTCGCCACCGTATCTCATCTTTGGAGGAGACCATCCACGAGAGAGATATGCAATTGGAGGAAAGGGAGAATGCCGGAGAGGATCTTCGTGGAGACCCCTACTCCTATCTCAGCGATGATGATGATTTTCTAGAGGATCAGGCTATGTACTTCTTCACCGATGAGGATGATTTCGCCTTCATCGATGACGATGAAATGACGAAGCCACCGATTCCGAGGAGTAGTAGCACTTGATCACTAGCGTAGTGAGTAGTATTCGGTCCCACTGTATCGTAGTTTCCCGAATGGTTCTTAAAACCATCTGTTTTTCTTTTTTGTGGTGTGTTGTATCATGTGCTATGAATGAATGAAAAGCGAGTTGCTAGAAAAATCTGAGTCAAACTTTAAAAACTTTTCAAAATCCCAGAGCCTTAGAAATTTCCCTCTTTTCTCATGATCTATCTCAATCTTCAGATGCCACGTGGAGGAAGTGGTTCATCCCCGGACCCGATGTTGCAGATTCTGCAAATGTTGACTTCTGACCGCGAAGCTGAAAGAGCGCAACGTCAAGACAACCTAGCCACCCTGCAACAGATAGCTCAGCTAGCCCACAACATCCAAGGCCACGGAAATCAGGACAACCATGGATCTAAGCTCAAAAATTTCCAGAATACCAATCCACCTGTTTTCACTAAGTCAGAAGAACCCCTAGACGCCGATGATTGGCTGCAAACCATGGAAAATAACCTAGAAGTCGCCGGAGTGGAAGCCAACGAGAAAGTTCTGTTCGCCACCCACTATCTAGCCGGAGATGCCAGGGCATGGTGGAACAGTGTTCGCGCAATGACAGGAGGCCAGATGATGACCTGGGAGGAATTCAAGGTCAAGTTTAGCAGAACCCATGTGCCACCGGGTTTAATCAAGAGAATGAGAGACGAGTTCAGAGAACTGAAGCAAGGAAGGATGACCGTAGTGGAATACCGTGACAAATTCTTGTCATTAGCTAGGTATGCCCCGGATGAGATCGACACTGAAGCCAAGAAGAAAGAGAGATTCCTGAATGGTCTGCATGATGAGATGCAGACAGTGTTAGTCAATATCCCCTTTGCTGATATTGAAGCCCTTGTCGACTCTGCCATCCAGATGGAAGGAAAGATCAACCAAGCCAATGAGAACCGCAAGCGTCGCATGATGCATCAGCCAGGAACCCATCAGACCCCAAAGTATCGCCCTAACCCATCTCCAGGATTTTCCCCAAGAACCAACAGACCCCCAATGAACCGTCCGACCTATCCCAACCGTGGAAACCCTAGGCCCAGAGGAAATCACAACAACCCCGGCAACTCTAGCAATTTCAACCGTGCCCCACCCAAGTTCAACACCAACAATGCTGCCACCAACACCAACACTGCCCCGAGGACTGGAAGCAATGCTGTGCCTGTAGCAGCAAAGGACAAGTCGCAAGTGACTTGTTATGACTGTGGAAATAAGGGTCACTACTCCAACGAGTGCCCCAACAATAAGAATGCTGCAGCCCCCAATGCCAATGCCCTAGATCAGCAGCAGCGTCGTGTTCAGCCCGGAAGAAGGTTTGCCCCAGGGAATTCACTCAACCGCAATGGCCGTCTTTTTCTCATGCATGCTGAAGAAGCTCAGGAAGCGCCAGACGTCGTGCTGGGTATGTTTTCTATTAATTCAGTACTTGCAAGAGTGTTGTTTGATTCTGGTGCATCGCACTCATTTGTCACCGAAGAATTTGCCTGTACTAGTAAAATTCAACCAACCAAACTGAAGCGTGTTATGATTGTTCAAATTCCCGGATCAACCACCAAGGCTAGGCAAATTTGCAAAGCCGTCCCTATCCGAATCCATGGCATAGATTTTTATGCTAACCTGATAGTACTTGGAACTAAAGGTTTGGAAGTAGTACTAGGAATGGATTGGATGTCCAAACATAAAGGATTGATTGACTGTGCCAAGAAATCCATAACCATGACTAGTACAGCCGGAATATCAGTCAAGCATATATCTGAAACCTTACCTCGTCAATTCAAGTGCAACAAGAGTATAGCCCAACCTACCATTGACCAAGTCCGGATAGTCTGTGAATACCCCACTGTATTTCCAAATGTTTTGCCCGGTATGCCCCCAGATCGGGATATCGAGTTTATCATTGAACTAATCCCCGGAACTGGACCAATAGCCTAGAGACCATATAGTATGAACCCATCGGAACTAGAGGAACTGAAGAAGCAACTGGATTCCATGTTGGAAATTGGATTGATTCAACCAAGTGCGTCACCATGGAGGTCACCTATCTTGTTTGTGGACAAGAAGGATGGAGGTAACCGTTTGTGTACGGATTATCGGAAATTGAATGATGTCACCATCAAGAACAAATACCCCTTGCCCAAGATAGAAGATCTGTTTGATCAGTTGATCGGTGCCAATGTGTTTTCTAAGATTGATCTTAGAACTGGGTATCATCAACTCAAAATTCGTGCAGAGGATATTCCCAAGACTGCCTTTACCACCAGATATGGATTGTACGAGTATACAGTCATGTATTTTGGATTAACCAATGCCCCCGCTTATTTCATGAATCTCATGATTAATATATTTATGGACTTCCTGGATAAGTTTGTCGTTGTTTTCATCGATGACATTCTGATTTATTCCAAATCAGAAGAAGAACATGAGCTACACCTAAGGACCATTCTTGGAACCCTTAGAGAGCATCAGTTGTATGCCAAGTTTAGCAAATGTGAATTCTGGTTACACGAGGTAGGATTCCTCGGTCACATTGTATTAGCCGGAGGAATTGTCGTTGACCCTACAAAAGTAAAAGATGTCGAGGATTGGCAAGCCCCAACCACTCAAACCCAAGTTCGTACATTTCTCGGATTGGCGGGATATTACCGCAAGTTTGTAGAAGGATTCACGAGTATCGCCAGACCCATGACCCAATTGCTGAAGAAGGACAAGAAGTTTGAATGGACCGACAAATGTGAAGCGAGTTTTCAAGAACTCAAGAGGAGATTGATTTCAGCCCCAATCTTGATCATGCCGGATATCACGAAGCCCTTCGATGTGTATTGTGATGCATCCAAGATCGGTTTCGGATGTGTGCTAATGCAAGAAGGCAAAGTTATATCTTATCTATCTCGACAACTGAAGCAACATGAGCAAAATTACCCAACCCATGACCTCGAACTCGCAGCCGTAGTTCTATCCCTGAAGACATGGAGACATTACCTGATGGGAAACCGTTGTGAGATCTATACGGATCACAAGAGTCTGAAGTATATATTCACTCAGAAGGATCTGAATATGAGACAGAGAAGATGGATTGAGCTAATCAAGGATTACGATCTGGACATTCACTATCACCCTGGTAAAGCCAATGTGGTAGCAGATGCCCTTAGCAGATTGCCGTGCCGCTTGAACTCCATGATCTTGAAGGAGCAACCAAGCTTGCACAAAGAGATGGAAGATTTTCGAATAGAATTAGTAAGTGAAGGATTTTTGGCTAGCATCGAACTCCAGCCCACTTTGATCAGTCAGATTAAAGAGGCGCAGAAGGGAAGTGCTAGTATCGACGGAATCAAGCGTCGTATCGGTACAGGCAAAGTACCCGGATTCACCGAAGACGAAGAAGGAGTTCTGTGGTACAAAGGACGCCTTTGTATACCATCAGATTCTGAGTTGAAAGAAGTTATTCTGAAGGAGGCTCATGATACTCTTTATTCTATCCATCCCGGAGGAACTAAAATGTATCAAGATGTAGAGGGAGTGTCCCAACCTTTACACAATATAAGGTGGTATCCCCTGTGTTTACAATGCTAGTCCCTGGATCAATAGCTAGCATCCACAGTTAAGATGTAATATCAAAAAACAAAGGTCATAACATAACTTTATAACCAGGAATAACATAATTTTATTACATCATACATAGCTCATTTGGCTATTACATTACATTGCAGCGGAATAACTATAGTCATGGGTCCTTCATCTTCAAAAGTGCCACAGGCAGATGTTGGTTGTAGACTTTGTAATCCTACTCAAACAATCTTCATAAAAATTCAATCAAACCTGCAACATTACAAGTTACAGCCACAAGGGTCAATACATTTGAATTGTATTGGCAAGCTTCACTATTATGTATAATGTGAGTGGATCCTATCAATACATGCATATTTGGCTAAGTAGGGTTTAAGGCTTATTTGCATAAAGCCAAATTTATCCTATCTTTTCAAAAATGGTTTTGGTCCTTTGTTAAATCTCTTTTTCCCAAGTTCCTTGAACTCCTTGGTAGAAACTCAAGTGTTCAAGTCCTTGTCAAAATCCCTTGAGCTACTTGGTAACCCCAAGTGCAACAAGTTTCATCAAAATCTCATGAGTTCCTTGGTAACCCCAAGTGTTCATGTTTTCAACAAAATCTCCTGAGTTCCTTGGTAACCCCAAGTACATCAAGTTTTGTCAAAGTCTCTTGAGCTCCTTGGTAACCCCAAGTGCATCAAGTTTTGTCAAAGTCTCTTGAGCTCCTTGGTAACCCCAAGTGCATCAAGTCTTGAAAAGTTTTTCATTTAGAAATTAAAACTTTAGTTGCTCAGTATTGTCCATAACCGGGGACACGGCTAAGTACTTAGATTTTATTATCTTATGCAGAAGGAGTACACTTTACCCACATGTCACAATCCCATCCTTTTGCCACCAGTGGCCTACTGGATTAGTGCTCACCAAGATGGAGTACTGGCAGATTGAGAATGTGACGAAGTCTTTCCAAAGGGTCCTCCCATACACCATTGCTAGCTTGCCTTCAGCACCCATGTAGGATTCCAGGTCCCCATGTCCAGTTAACTGAGGAAAGTGCATGAGTCTTCCCAATGTAGTTGACTAAGCTAGAGCCATAATAGCATGTGGTTGCACACGAAAGCCACAATTGGAGAAACATGTTCAATCTCTAAGTTTCCTAGGTGGTTTTCTTTTGGAGCACAACACAAAGTGATTCCCATAAACATGGTTCCTTTTGTTGCCACCTTCTCCAAAACTTAAAGTATCCTCCACCTAGGTGGTTCATTGAGTCCTTGTTTTATTATGTAAAACACAAGTCCTTTTCTCAACCTTTGTAAAATCTCAACATGTATCTCTTTTCAAAATATAGCATGGCTAAGCATGTAACAACTACATTGTTTTCTCTAAGGAATGGATAGGGAATCCTATTAGGATCTTAGCATAGCATAAGTACAAATAGTATTTTCATGCATGTTTCAAAATCCACTAAGTATAATGAAAATAGTAGGACTTTTGATGATAGTGTCACTTGCCTTTTTGGAAGGGAATGGTGGTTCACTCCTTGATCTTGCTAGTCTCAAACTTTGCTAATTTCACTACAATCAATCAAGCAAACTCTATATCAACTAGCATTCCAATAATCAATCAAACCACAATTCACACACATAAACCTATGGGATCTAAGATCTAAGTCTTGCATGTAAGCATGTAAATGATGGTTCTAATTGCAAAGGTGGTCTCCACTAGGCTTCTAAACTTTGTAAAGTCCAAGGTGGTCATTTACCAAAATGGCAAAGTCATTTGCAAAAAGGGTTTTGTCCATAAACCATTTTTAAATCCATTCAACATTTTGTGTGGTGGAAAAACATTTTCATCAAGCAACAACTTTAAGTGGTTCACCAAATAAGTTGAGGTTTCTCAAAACTTGGTGTGTTTGGTCAGTATGTTTGGTCCAAAACATTTTCTCCAAAGTTTTTACTCAAAATCATTTTCATAAACAAAACAATAGTTTTATTTAGCTAGAAATGGAATAAACCAATTAATCCATTCTAAATTTTTCCAAATCCATTTTCCAAATCATGGGTTGGTTCCTAGGGTCAGTAAGTTCACAACAAACCATTTTGCCAAGGTTTCAAACTTAAAAACATTTTTGAATCATTTTTCTATTCTAAACAAGCATACAAATGTTTCTGCAAAATCAACCAATCTAACAGATACTTTTTGCTAAAACAAAGGCATGGTTGGCTAGGGTTTGTTCCACTGATTCCAACGGTATAAAATTTGTAATTTTTGGACGTGTGGATCAAAAGTTACAAGGGTTTGAAATTCACAAACAATTCTGTTTTCAAATCTGTTTTTAAACAGAATAGGTGACACGCGGCACTGTCTAATTGGACGGTACCGGTTCGGGTGGATCACGCGCTGCAGACCGTAGGATCTCATTTAGATCGAGCGGCGCAGAGGCATACGATACCTCTTCGCTTATGTTCTATTACAGCCTTACGATCTAGATCTAACGGACGCAATCAATCGGACCACTAACTGACGACGCTGCGCTGCGGTGGACGGCGGCGACGGTCTGACAGTGGCGGCGCTTGGCGAAACAGGAAGCGAGAGAGAGAGGGAGTAGGATCACCGAGATCGCAGGAGGCTGGGGAAGCTCGTCGTGTGGTCGTCGGGGCAAGGGGCGCGCGAGGGCAGGAGGAATTCCTCGCCGGAGTTTGGTCTGGCGACGGTTGGTTCTGGTCGAGGTCGAAGACGATGCTACGGGTCACGAGAAGGCAAACCAGAAGCATGGTTAGACGCAGGAGATAATAGAGATGCTGTGTGCGTGAACGAGAAGAAGAGGGGCGGCCGGAAACTACCTGTGGGGCTCGTCGGAGTTGGAGTGGACGGCGGCGTCGTTCAGAGCTTGTCGTAGCCGACGCTCTGGGGCGCCCGCGGTCGAACAAAAGGTACTGGGAGATGCGCCAAGAAGTGGTGAGTCTGGGTGCGTGGTCAGGGAGGCAAGTGGTGGTGAAACTTGGCCGGAATCATCACCGAGGTGTCGTCGGAACAGAGAGAGTGTTGGGCCGAATTGTGGCAGCCTCGGGGCGGAGAAGGAGTGGCGACAGAGGGGAAAGGAGGAGAAGACGCAGGCGCTTAATAGCGTGCAGTAACGGCGAGGTTTAAGGCGCGGCATCAATGCGTATTCAACGCCGGCGTAATTAGCAGCAACGGCAGGGCGTCGTCAGCGCGAGGAGGAAGAAGGTTGGAAAAGTGGGGTCGGTTGGTCAGTAGGAAATGGAGTGAGGGGAGGGTCCACTTGTCAGCGTCCTCGCGGGTTTCTTTTGCGGTGAAGAAAAACGGTTCGGGGGCGAGAGAACTGGTGGGCTTGCTGGGCTGTTGGGCTGGGCTGGCTGGGCTGGCTGTTGTTTCATATTTTTTTTCTTCCTGGATGTTTTTCCTTTTTCTAAATCAATTTCTGTTTTGAAATTCAAACAAACATTCATACATTCAAGCAATTCAAACCTTCAACATTCTTTGCACTTGAATTTGGTTCTGTCCAAATCCCCAAAAAAAAATTATTTTTAGAGTCCATTTATAATTAAATAAAATGGACACTAGTTAATAAATTAAATGGGTTTTAATTTATTTAAAAACTCCATTTGAAATCCAAATATCTTCAAAACCAAATCAGTAGGTTTTATTTGGAAATAAAAGATATTTGGAAAACTTGTTTTAAAACAAAATAACATCTTTATTTTAGGATCCATTTAATAATTAAATAAAATGGGCCTTAGTTATTAAATCAAATAGGATTTGTTTTATTGAAATATTTATTTTGAAATCTAAAATAAAGTCAAAACACTTTAGTAGGTTTTATTTGAGAATATAAAATACTTGGAAAACTTATTTAAAATAATTTAATAAGTTTTTTTTGATGTTATAATTAAAAATGGTAAAACCTTTTATTTAGATAAAATTGGATATTAAATCCTTATTAATTTATTTAAATAAATCTTTGCTATTTTTGTTTAAAACAAAATGTTTTAATTCCAAAGCTTGGCCAAGGTTTAATTTGGCTTTATAAAATAATCTTTATTTATGAATCCACCTTTTCTTTTGAAAACCAAATCTTTTATTAAAAGATCCAAAAATAGTAATTTCCAAAACATTTTAATTTCCTTTAATAAGTGTTTATCCTTATAAATCCCTTTAGGATTTATTTGATTCAAATTGGTTTGAAGTTCCAATTAAATTCAAAAAGTTTCTTCTGGCCCTGAAAATCAAACAAAGTTTTTATTTCATTCATTTATTTTCACATTACAAGATTTGGAAAATCTTGGGATGTGACAGGCTACCACCCTTAAAATAAATCTCGTCCCGAGATTTGGGAAGGCCAGGGTTACAAGCCGGTTCAAAACAACTAGGGTACTACCACCCTTAAAAATTTTCAAACAAAAATCACATATTGGCCTTCTTGGGATCCTGGGGAAAATTTCTCATGGCAAACATTTGCATGTGTCCTTGGTTTCCATACTTGACTCATGGGCCAAGGTTGAGTTTCTCCATAGGCTTGTTCAACTTGTTCTTCATCTTTTCTGGACAGTTGCTTGCATAATGTCCTGGATTCTTGCAGTTGAAACAGTGGATGTCCTTGAGTTCTTTACGTGGCTCTCGTGGACAAGTTGCTACATAGTGGCCTAGCTCTTTGCAGTTGTTGCACACTACTTGGCCAATCTCTTTATTCTTTGGGTTCTCTGGGCATTCACCAGAATAGTGTCCCATTTCCTTACACTTATAACATTGCACATGGCTTTTATCTATCTTTTGCTTCTTGGTTTTCTTTGACCCTTTGAATTGGGTTGTCTTGTTTGGAGGTATAAGTGGTCCTTTTCCTTTGCCATCAACATTCTTGGCATACTTGGATCCTTATTGTTTCCTTTGTTCAACAATGGCATAGATGGGGCATTGGATAGGAACATGATTGTTTCCTTCACACAAATAACAAGTGGCTTGAGAGGTGGGACATTGTCCAACAGGATGTTTCTCTTCACAGTTGGGGCATTGATCTTCATGCTCCTTGGAAGTATGATCCTTGTCTCCACAAATGATGCAAGCTGGTGCTCCATCTAGAATAATATTTCTGTCATCCTTGTTGTCATAGACTCTTTTGGGATAGCTTTCTTCCATGTTGATCATTTGATTAGTTACCCTAAGCATCAGTTGGGTTTGTTCCTCCAAAAACTTTTGCAGTGCCGGATCTTTATCACTAGTGTTGGCTATGAACTGAGCTGTCAGTTGGTTTAACTGGTTCTGGGTTGCTATGAGCTCTTTCATGCTGTCCCCTTGGTTGGTGTTGGTGTCATCAACCTTGGAGTCTTTTGGAGTAGTCATCTGTTTGGGTTGAATGGAAATTAGAATAGGCAAGATATTTCTAAGGAAATATTTCTAATCACACACATCACAATTCACACAAACAATGTGCATGCAATCACAAGTCAACACTTCACTCAAACAACAAGGCTCAAGCACATACTTAGGCAACAAAATACTTTTGTTACACCACATAAGTTGGTGTGTTTGACTTAACTATAATGTGGTGGTCCATCTACATGGTTCACTTGTGGTCTTCCTTCTTTCTTGGTTTCTTCCTCTTACTTGGGATCATGGTTTCCTTGAGAAAAACTCTTGGTTGCAATACTTCAAAGTTGTTGATGGATCCTTCTTATTTTGCATTCCCTCAGTCTCTAATTCTTGAGTAAGATTTCCTTGTTTCACTTGTAGTCCTTGGTGATATCCAAGTTGGAGGTCCTTGGTGAATATGCTGAAGATGTTGAAGTCATTAGAGTTGAAGAAGTTGAAGTCATTAGAGTTGAAGAAGTCGAAGTTATCCTTTGCACATGGTGTAGTCTTTGACCATGGGGTAGGTTTTTCCATCAGTTGAATAGAAGAAAATGTAGAGTTGAAACCAAAATGGTTGAGGAAAGAGTTTACAAGATTGTTTGTAAATAAGTTTTGGAACAAATACAACTCCTATTTTTCTAAGGTATTTTGTCCAATCCTAGGTTTACAAATCCTACAGGCAACACAATGCTCTGATACCATCTGTAGAGGGAGTGTCCCAACCTTTACACAATATAAGGTGGTATCCCCTGTGTTTACAATGCTAGTCCCTGGATCAATAGCTAGCATCCACAGTTAAGATGTAATATCAAGAAACAAAGGTCATAACATAACTTTATAACCAGGAATAACATAATTTTATTACATCATACATAGCTCATTTGGCTATTACATTACATTGCAGCGGAATAACTATAGTCATGGGTCCTTCATCTTCAAAAGTGCCACAGGCAGATGTTGGTTGTAGACTTTGTAATCCTACTCAAACAATCTTCATAAAAATTCAATCAAACCTGCAACATTACAAGTTACAGCCACAAGGGTCAATACATTTGAATTGTATTGGCAAGCTTCACTATTATGTATAATGTGAGTGGATCCTATCAATACATGCATATTTGGCTAAGTAGAGTTTAAGGCTTATTTGCATAAAGCCAAATTTATCCTATCTTTTCAAAAATGGTTTTGGTCCTTTGTTAAATCTCTTTTTCCCAAGTTCCTTGAACTCCTTGGTAGAAACTCAAGTGTTCAAGTCCTTGTCAAAATCCCTTGAGCTACTTGGTAACCCCAAGTGCAACAAGTTTCATCAAAATCTCATGAGTTCCTTGGTAACCCCAAGTGTTCATGTTTTCAACAAAATCTCCTGAGTTCCTTGGTAACCCCAAGTACATCAAGTTTTGTCAAAGTCTCTTGAGCTCCTTGGTAACCCCAAGTGCATCAAGTTTTGTCAAAGTCTCTTGAGCTCCTTGGTAACCCCAAGTGCATCAAGTCTTTAAAAGTTTTTCATTTAGAAATTAAAACTTTAGTTGCTCAGTATTGTCCATAACCGGGGACACGGCTAAGTACTTAGATTTTATTATCTTCTGCAGAAGGAGTACACTTTACCCACATGTCACAACCCCATCCTTTTGCCACCAGTGGCCTACTGGATTAGTGCTCACCAAGATGGAGTACTGGCAGATTGAGAATGTGACGAAGTCTTTCCAAAGGGTCCTCCCATACACCATTGCTAGCTTGCCTTCAGCACCCATGTAGGATTCCAGGTCCCCATGTCCAGTTAACTGAGGATAGTGCATGAGTCTTCCCAATGTAGTTGACTAAGCTAGAGCCATAATAGCATGTGGTTGCACACGAAAGCCACAATTGGAGAAACATGTTCAATCTCTAAGTTTCCTAGGTGGTTTTCTTTTGGAGCACAACACAAAGTGATTCCCATAAACATGGTTCCTTTTGTTGCCACCTTCTCCAAAACTTAAAGTATCCTCCACCTAGGTGGTTCATTGAGTCCTTGTTTTATTATGTAAAACACAAGTCCTTTTCTCAATCTTTGTAAAATCTCAACATGTATCTCTTTTCAAAATATAGCATGGCTAAGCATGTAACAACTACATTGTTTTCTCTAAGGAATGGATAGGGAATCCTATTAGGATCTTAGCATAGCATAAGTACAAATAGTATTTTCATGCATGTTTCAAAATCCACTAAGTATAATGAAAATAGTAGGACTTTTGATGATAGTGTCACTTGCCTTTTTGGAAGGGAATGGTGGTTCACTCCTTGATCTTGCTAGTCTCAAACTTTTCTAATTTCACTACAATCAATCAAGCAAACTCTATATCAACTAGCATTCCAATAATCAATCAAACCACAATTCACACACATAAAACTATGGGATCTAAGATCTAAGTCTTGCATGTAAGCATGTAAATGATGGTTCTAATTGCAAAGGTGGTCTCCACTAGGCTTCTAAACTTTGTAAAGTCCAAGGTGGTCATTTACCAAAATGGAAAAGTCATTTGCAAAAAGGGTTTTGTCCATAAACCATTTTTAAATCCATTCAACATTTTGTGTGGTGGAAAAACATTTTCATCAAGCAACAACTTTAAGTGGTTCACCAAATAAGTTGAGGTTTCTCAAAACTTGGTGTGTTTGGTCAGTATGTTTGGTCCAAAACATTTTCTCCAAAGTTTTTACTCAAAATCATTTTCATAAACAAAACACTAGTTTTATTTAGCTAGAAATGGAATAAACCAATTAATCCATTCTAAATTTTTCCAAATCCATTTTCCAAATCATGGGTTGGTTCCTAGGGTCAGTAAGTTCACAACAAACCATTTTGCCAAGGTTTCAAACTTAAAAACATTTTTGAATCATTTTTCTATTCTAAACAAGCATACAAATGTTTCTGCAAAATCAACCAATCTAACAGATACTTTTTGCTAAAACAAAGGCATGGTTGGCTAGGGTTTGTTCCATTGATTCCAACGGTATAAAATTTGTAATTTTTGGACGTGTGGATCAAAAGTTACAAGGGTTTGAAATTCACAAACAATTCTGTTTTCAAATCTGTTTTTAAACAGAATAGGTGACACGCGGCACTGTCTAATTGGACGGTACCGGTTCGGGTGGATCACGCGCTGCAGACCGTAGGATCTCATTTAGATCGAGCGGCGCAGAGGCATACGATACCTCTTCGCTTATGTTCTATTACAGCCTTACGATCTAGATCTAACGGACGCAATCAATCGGACCACTAACTGGCGGCGCTGCGCTGCGGTGGACGGCGGCGACGGTCTGACAGTGGCGGCGCTTGGAGAAACAGGAAGCGAGAGAGAGAGGTAGTAGGCTCACCGAGATCGCAGGAGGCTAGGGAAGCTCGTCGTGTGGTCGTCGGGGCAAGGGGCGCGCGAGGGCAGGAGGAATTCCTCGCCGGAGTTTGGTCTGGCGACGGTTGGTTCTGGTCGAGGTCGAAGACGATGCTACGGGTCACGAGAAGGCAAACCAGAAGCATGGTTAGACGCAGGAGATCACGGAGATGCTGTGTGCGTGAACGAGAAGAAGAGGGGCGGTCGGAAACTACCTGTGGGGCTCGTCGGAGTTGGAGCGGACGGCGGCATCGTTCAGAGCTTGTCGTAGCCGACGCTCTAGGGCGCCCGCGGTCGAACGAAAGGTACTGGGAGATGCGCCAAGAAGTGGTGAGTCTGGGTGCGTGGTCAGGGAGGCAAGTGGTGGTGAAACTTGGCCGGAATCGTCACCGAGGTGTCGTCGGAACAGAGGGAGTGCTGGGCCGAATTGTGGCAGCCTCGGGGCGGAGAAGGAGTGGCGACAGAGGGGAAAGGAGGAGAAGACGCAGGCGCTTAATAGCGTGCAGTCACGGCGAGGTTTAAGGCGCGGCATCAATGCGTATTCAACGCCGGCGTAATTAGCAGCAACGGCAGGGCGTCGTCAGCGCGAGGAGGAAGAAGGTTGGAAAAGTGGGGTCGGTTGGTCAGTAGGAAATGGAGTGAGGGGAGGGTCCACTTGTCAGCGTCCTCGCGGGTTTCTTCTGCGGTGAAGAAAAACGGTTCGGGGGCGAGAAAACTAGTGGGCTTGCTGGGCTGTTGGGCTGGCTGTCTGGGCTGGCTGTTGTTTCATATTTTTTTTCTTTCTCGATGTTTTTCCTTTTTCTAAATCAATTTCTGTTTTGAAATTCAAACAAACATTCATACATTCAAACAATTCAAACCTTCAACATTCTTTGCACTTGAATTTGGTTCTGTTTAACATAAACCAAATCCCTTTTTTTTAGAGTCCATTTATAATTAAATAAAATGGACACTAGTTAATAAATTAAATGGGTTTTAATTTATTTAAAAACTCCATTTGAAATCCAAATATCTTCAAAACCAAATTAGTAGGTTTTATTTGGAAATAAAAGATATTTGGAAAACTTGTTTTAAAACAAAATAACTTCTTTATTTTAGGATCCATTTAATAATTAAATAAAATGGGCCTTAGTTATTAAATCAAATAGGATTTGTTTTATTAAAATATTTATTTTGAAATCTAAAATAAAGTCAAAACACTTCAGTAGGTTTTATTTGAGAATATAAAATACTTGGAAAACTTATTTAAAATAATTTAATAAGTTTTTTTTGATGTTTTAATTAAAAATGGTAAAACCTTTTATTTAGATAAAATTGGATATTAAATCCTTATTAATTTATTTAAATAAACCTTTGCTATTTTTGTTTAAAACAAAATGTTTTAATTCCAAAGCTTGGCCAAGGTTTAATTTGGCTTTATAAAATAATCTTTATTTATGAATCCACCTTTTCTTTTGAAAACCAAATCTTTTATTAAAAGATCCAAAAATAGTAATTTCCAAAACATTTTAATTTCCTTTAATAAGTGTTTATCCTTATAAATCCCTTTAGGATTTATTTGATTCAAATTGGTTTGAAGTTCCAATTAAATTCAAAAAGTTTCTTCTGGCCCTGAAAATCAAACAAAGTTTTTATTTCATTCATTTATTTTCACATTACAAGATTTGGAAAATCTTGGGATGTGACACAAGATTTAGAAGAGCAATTTTGGTGGCATAAGATGAAGAGAGAAATCGGAAGCTATATCGCCAAGTGTGATATATGTCAGCGAGTCAAGGCAGGACATCAAAGACCCGCTGGATTGTTGCAACCATTGCAGATTCCAGAATGGAAATGGGATTCCGTTGGAATGGACTTTATCACTAGACTGCCTACTTCTAGTAGGGGAAATGACTCTATCTGGGTCATAGTGGACCGATTGTGCAAATTCGCCCATTTCTTACCCGTCAAGACCACATATCAGAGTTCAAAGCTAGCGGAGTTGTACATCACTAGAATAGTTAGTTTGCATGGAGTCCCCAAGAACATCGTATCGGATCGAGGAACTCAGTTTACCTCGAGATTCTGGAAGAAAGTCCAAGAAGGTTTAGGAACCCACCTAGATTTCAGCACCGCGTATCACCCTCAGACCGATGGACAAACGGAGCGAGTTAATCAAATACTCGAAGATATGCTGAGAGCATGTGTGTTAGAATATGGATCTAAGTGGGAAGATTGTCTGCCGTTTGCAGAATTTTCATACAACAACAGTTATAAGCTAGTTTGCAAATGTCCCCATTTGAATTTATGTACGGAAGGAAGTGTCGCACCCCTTTGAACTGGTCGGAAGTAGGAGAGAGTCAGATTTTCGGACCCGACATCCTACGATAAGCAGAAGAGAAGGTTCACAAGATTCGTGAGCACCTCAAGACTGCCCAGTCCAGACAGAAGAGTTACGCCGACAAGAGACGTAGAGACCTTGCCTTCAACCTAGGAGATTTTGTTTATCTGAAAGTGTCGCCATTGAAGGGAATGCAACGTTTCCAACTCAAAGGAAAGTTAGCCCCCAGATATATCGAACCTTTCAAGATTCTGAACCGTCGAGAAGTATCGTATCAATTGGAACTACCTGAAGAGATGTCAGCCGTGCACAATGTGTTCCATATCTCGTTACTTCCCAAGTGTCTCGAAGTCCCAGAGAAGACCGAAGTGTTCAAAAATATCGATCACCGGACCATAGAAATCAACGATGACCTGACCTATCCCGAAGTACCCATCCATATTTTGGAAGAAGCTTTCAGAACTACCCGAACCCGAAGCATCAAGTTTCTCAAGATTCAGTGGAGCAACCACACAGAAGAGGAAGCTACCTGGGAGCGCGAAGATCACATCAGGACAGAGTTTCCCGATCTCTTCAAATCCTAGGTAATATTTTTCGTCCGTTTTCAAATCTCGGGACGAGATTTTGTTTAAGGGGGGAAGGTTTGTAACATCCCAAAAATACTAAACTTGGATCATCAAACTCTAATCATCAAAATTAGGGTTAACAAAAACTTTTCTAAAATAAAAATATGAAAGCATGCATGGTGTATGCATTTCATTTGGAATTCTTTTGAACCACCTTGTTTCTGTGTTCCTTTGCTTGTAAATGGATTCTTAGGTGAAATAAACATCATCTAAACAATTCCCAAACTTTTATCAAAGACAAATAAAATAAGGGAATGGTCATTTTGACCAATTTAACTCCCATGCCTACTTTGGCTATCCCAAACTTTCAGAACTTAACAGAAACTTTTCTGGATCTTTGCACCCCTTGATTGTACTCATAACAAAGTATCAAGGCCCAATTTGTGATCATCCAGAAACTTTCAAATGCATAGTTTAAATGACAGTTCAAAATTGAATCTTTATCATATGAGAAGGTCCCACTTTTTCAAAAACCACTCAAACAAGATCAAATTTCAAAACCCAAGCATCTGCAGACTCACCAGCACCAACCTAGCACACCCACCAAAAATCTTTTCAAAATTCAAAACTTGAATTCTTGCGGCCATTTCATCAAACACTTTGCAGACACAAATCATCAAAATCTTAAACACTATTGTGAGCAGTGATTGAAGCCTAACTTGTCCCCTATCTAGCTCACAACCATCTCAGTAGATCATCTAGCAAGTTAAACCAAGCACTAGCCTCACTGTAAGCTGGGCAATGGCATCAATGGTGAACAGCCGAAGCTCACCATGCCACCCAGTGGAGACAGCAAGCTAGAAGGAGATTTAGCCATGCCAACCTTGTCTGGGAGGCAGCCCACCGTCCACCGCCACTCCCTGTCCCAGCCGCGAGCATTGCCAAACCCTGGACCACACGCACGGACCGCGCCCAGCTCGCCAGCAACCATGCCGAGCATGCGCCAGAGCGCCACGCTCGACCGACGCCCACAGACCGCGCGCCGCCCTCGCCGCGTGCATACATGATCGCCACCAACCCAGGAGACCGCGAGACATCCCCGTTCGCCGCCCCATGCCGCACAGCCACCGCTCGCCGTCGAAGACGCCGCCTCTGCCGCGCAGAGCATCGAGTGTTCCAGACCAAACCGCACCGCCCCTACGTGCGCATTAAAGTTGTAGAGCATCGCCAGGAGACCACCAAGCGATCGCCACCGCCGGCCATGCCTCTAGCCGCCCGTAGCCATGTCGCCACCGTCGCCTGCCCATGTCGTTCGGTCTCGCCGTCGCGACTATAAATAGAGGCCACCCCCAGCCGAATTGAGCACACCATCTCACTCCCCTCTCCTCACTAATCGTGCCACCCCGTTCCAGAAGCAAGGCGAGCAGCACTTCGCCGGATTTCGCCAGAGCCTACCACCTCTGGAGAAGAAGGGATCCAGCGATTGGAGCCGCCCCAGGAGAAGCTGCCGGTACCAGGAGATTCGCCGTCGTCGACTTTGTTGTTCGCCCGCCTCGCCGACCCTCGCCTGAGCCCCGGTGAGCCCCCAACGACCCCCACCTGCCACGCTAGGTTTCTGTCTCGCCGGCGTTGCCCAACGTTGACGATGACCCTCAATCGTTGGATTAGAACCAGATCGAACGCACCACATTGCCCCATACCGCTTTCCACCCCCCTATATCACCGACGCGTGGGGACAGCGACTTAACCAGCCCGCGTAAGCGCTGGGCTTAGCAGGCCGGCCCAGTATCGCTTCCCGCGCAGCCCAGTTATTTGAATTTAACCTTTTTCATTTTATTTCAAACACACTTCTTGTAAGGTTCCCAACCTTTAATAAGGTAGAGATCCCTCTGTTTACAATGCTAGTCATTGGATCAATAGCTAGCATCCATAGTTAAGATGTAATATCAAGAAACAAAGGTCATAATACAACTTTATAACCAGGAATAAAATAATTCATTACATCTTACATAACTCATTTGGCTATTACATTACATTGCAGCAGAATATCTATAAGCATGGGGTCCTTCATCTTCAAAGTGCCACAGGCAATCATGTTGGTTGTAGACTTGTAATCCTAATCATTAAACTCCACTAACATCAAACAAACCTGCAACATAATAAGTTGCGGCCACAAGGGTCAATACATCTGGATTGTTTTGGCAAGTTTCACTACTATGTAGAAATATGTGGATCCTATCATTACATGCATATTTGGCTAAGTAGGGTTTAGGCTCATTTGCAGAAAGCAATATAGTTTTATCCTATGATTTCAAAATAGTTTTGATCTTTTGTCAAATCTTTCTGAACTTCTTGGAAAACTCCAAGTGCTTCAAATCCCTTGTTGTCACCCTCAAGTTTTACTTTGAGAAATTGGAATGTCGAGATCTTCCATAGCTTCAGGCCTTACTTTCTCAGAGTTGTCCGTAACCGGGGACACGGCTAAGTACTTAGAATTTTTTATCTTCTGTAGAAGTTGTAAACTTTACCCACATGACACAATCTCATCTTGATGCCACCAGTGACCGCTGGATAAGTACTCACCAAGATGGAGTACTGGCAGATTGAGAATGTGACAAAGTCTTTCCATAGGAGTCCTCCCAATACACAATGCTGGCTTGTCATCCAGGCACCAATGTAGGGTTTCAAGTTCCCTTACACAATCCTAGTTAACCTGAAGATGTCAATGCATGGGTCTTCCACTATGTGTTTGACTAAGCCAGAGCCCATTTAGCATGTGGCTGTACACGGAAGCCACTGTACGAGAAACATGTTCAATATCTAAGTCCCTGGGTGGTTTTCTTCTGGTGCACATACAAAAGGAGATGGCCATATAAACATGGTTCCTTTTGTTGCCACCTTGTCCAAGCCTGAGTATCCTTGTCCACCCAGGTGGTTCACTGAGTACTTGTTTTATTATATAAAACATATGTCTTTTCAACTCTTCATATAATCATATCATGTATCCCATCCCAATATATAGCAGGGCTAAGCATACTACAACTACATTGTTTCTACTAAGGAATATATAAGGGTATCCTATTAGGATTTAGCATAGCATAAAATATAGTAAACCTTTCCATGCATGTTACAAAATCCACTAAGTGTAATGAAAATAGTAGGACATAGATGATAGTGTCACTTGCCTTTTTAGTAGAGAATGATGGTTCACTTCTTGATCTTGCAAATATCACACTCTTCTAATTCCACTACAATTCAATCAAGCAAACATAGAATCAACTAGCATTCCAACCAATATTCAAACAATTTATCACACATAAATTAACAAAAATAAGGTCATGTGTGCAAGCATGCAAAAGATAGTTTTATTTTCAAAGGTGGTTTCTACCAAGCTCGATACATTATAAGGTTCAAAGTGGCCATTTACTAAAGTGGTAAAACCATTTGCAAAAGGTTTTACCTATAAACCATTTTTAAGTCAATTCATTATTTTATGTGGTTGAAAATGCTTTTAGCAAAGCAATATTCTTTAAAGAGTTCATCAAATATATTTTAATTCTCAAAACTTGGTGTTTAGCGTCAGAAGGTTTGAATCAAATCATTTCCCAAAGGTTTCACTCAAAAATCATTTCTAAAATAAAATCAATATTTTTATTTGACTAGAAATGAGCTAATTAAATTATTTATTCCCTAACTTCACAATATACATTTTTAAGTCCATAAGTTGGTTCCTAGGGTCATTAGGTTCACAACAAACCATTTTGCATAGATTTCACATTAAAATTATGTCTAGAACAATTTTTATATTCAAAATATGCCTACACATGTTTCTGCAAATTCAACCAATTTTCCAGAAGCAAATCATTAAACAAAAAGCATGGTTGCAAAGTACTTGTTCTACTGATTCCATTGATATAAAATTTGCAAAATTTGGACGTGTAGAACTAAAGTTATGAATTTTACAAGTATGCATATCAATCAGATTCAAATTTCTGTTTTAATCTAAACCTTGTCCACGTGGCTGTTTCCTATTGGATGGTACCGTTTCGTTTGGATCGAGCTCTCTGGATCGTTGGATCTAACTTAAATCGCTCGGCTCATATGTGCTCATACCCTTTTAGTTAAAATCTAATCACAGCCAGACGATTCGCATCGCACGGCTCACAGCAGCTCGACCAAGATCTGGCGGCGCTGGCGGTTACAGGAAGCAAGGGAGGAAGCGGAGGTGCTCACCATGCTCGCGAGGTCGAGTGAAGCTCAAGGTGGCGCTGGCTTGGCGAGGGGCGCTCGGAGCTGCTAGCAATTCCTCGCCAGAGTTTGCAACGGCGTCTGGCGGCTCTGGTTGATGACGGGGCGACACTGTAGTTCACCCCCAGGCAAAACCAAGACACGGTTAGATGCGGGCAAACGTGGGGTTCACGTGAGCGTCATCGAGAGGGTTCGGGGCGGTCGGAGTTCACCTGGAAAGTTCGCCGGAGGCGGAACAGACGGCGGTGGTGAGTTGTGGTTGACGAAGCCGAGCTTCTAGAGTGCGCGGGAGCTAGCTGGGGCTATGGGCAGACGCGCAAGGGACTGGAGAGCATGCTAGTGTGCAGTGGGGGGCGAGGGGCGGCGAGGTGTGGACGGAATCGACGGAGAACCTCGTCGGAGATAGAGCTGCTCGAGCTCGAAATTTACCCAGCCTGGGGGCAGAGAGGGAGAGGCGAGTGAGGGGAAAGGTAGAGGAGAGGCGTGCGCTTAAGTGTGCGTGGTCACCGGAGGAGTTAAGGCCATCATCAACATGAATTCAATCGCCGGAATTACTGCCAGAAACGGCGAGGGGGAACGGTCGAGTGGAGACGACAACGTGCTGGCGTGGGGCCGGGCTGACAGTGAGAGGGAGAGAGAGAGGGCATGGGGTCCACCTGTCTGCGACTCTGCGGGTGCGTGTGTGGGTGAAAAACGTTTCACGCGTGGGGGGAAAGTTGGGCTGCGACTGGGCCTTGCTGGGCTTGTTTGTTGGGCTAGGTCTGTTTCTTTTTTTATACAGATTGCTTTTTCTTTTTCCATTTGATTTTCTGTTTTGATTTTATTCAAACAATTCAAACACTCAAATGAAATCAAACCTTTGCCAAACTTTGTATTTATTTTAGTTCTGTTTAATCACATAAATCAAAGTCCAAAACAAAATAATACTTTTATTCTTTTAGGATCTATTTAATAATTAAATAAATAGACCTTAGTCATTAATTCAAATAGAATTTTATTTATTTAAAAACTCCATTTGAAATCTAAATGATACCAAAATCATTTCAGTAGGTTTTATTTGAATAAATAAAACACTTGGAAAACTTATTTAAAATAAAATAACAAGTTTTAGTGTTTAATTAAAATGGAAAAGTCTTTACTTTAATAAAATTGGATATTAATAAATCCTCATTATTTTATTCAAATAAACCTTTACTCTTTTAATCAAAACAAAATATTTTAATTCAAAAGCTTTGCCAAGATTTAATTTGGCTCTATAAAATAATCCTTATTTATAATTCTACCTTTGCTTTATAAAAACCATATCTTTTTATTAAAAGATCCAAAAATAGTAATTCCAACTATTATAACTTTATTTATTATTTGTTTATTTCTTTAAATCCCTTTAGGATTTATTTGATCAAAACAGGTTTGGATGTTTCCAATTGGAATCAAAAAGTTTCTTCTCACCCTAAAAATCAACAATTGTTTATATGTTTATTTATTTTTCACATTTCAAAATTTGGAAAATTTTGGGATGTGACACTTCTGTACCCAGTTTCAAAAATCAATCCAGGCCGATTCAGTGAACCAAATTGAATGAAACCAATTTTGTTAGAAAGGTCTGGGAATGCTGAATCCAAGCCCGTTGGATTCAAGTCATTTGGATCTGTAGATTATCCATGGTAAAAAATAACAAGGCAGAAGCTTTTCTGCATTCAAACATTTTTCAAATTTAAACCATAATAGATTTTGAGTTGATTCCAACTCTCAAAAATCACATTTAACCATACCTTTCAGAATATATAAAAATATATAGGTTTACCTACTGAAATACTGACCAAGTAATAAAAGAATGCCACATAGGCATTTCTAGCCACTTTAATTAATTAAAATAAAAGAGAAAAACCTTATTAAATTGTGACACCACTTTAAATCACATTCCCATGGACTAAAATATGTGGTGATGACATGTGTCAACATGATCCCATGTTTGGTTTGGAGAATATTAAATCTTAAGTAGTTTTTCAATGAGTAGAAATTACTTTTCTAAAAATAAAAGGAATTAAACCAAGCTTTAATTTTGTAATGTTAGTGATGATGCTAGATCATCTATAGGACCCTTGTGTGTGATGAATTCAAGTAGTTAAGTATTGTTTGGTGATTGTGTACCTCGTATTTATTCATAGACGCTAGTACCGACCAAGGATACGAAGAGGAAGGAGGATACTACGAAGAAGAAGCCGAGGAGAACTTCAACCACTGCTCTGCACAAGGCAAGCCAATACCTGCAAGCTAACACTTGCAATTTAGCAAGATTATACTGATATTTATGCAAGCCAATAATTGCTTGCTGCCATGCCCCCTATATGCCTTAAAGCATATATGATCATACCCACTTGATAAACCAATCCTAGTTTTACTTACAAGCTTTATACTTTATTTCTTTATCAAAGCTAGTACTTAGAGATTACTTAAGTGAATTGTAGATATGTAACATCCCAAAAATACTAAGCTTGGATCATCAAATTCTAATCATCAAAATTAATGTTAACAAAAACTTTTCTGAATGAAATCATGAATGCATGCATATGTGTATGCATGGATTTTGAAATCCTTTAAAACCACCTTGTTTGTTTGTTTCATTGCTTGTAAAATGTTTCTTAGTTGAAATAAACATCATCTAAAACATTTCCAACACTTTTCCTAAAGACAAGTAAATCAAAACACATATATGAAATGAATGGTCACTTTGACCAATTTAACTCCCATGCCTACTTTGGCTGTCTCAAACTTTCAGAACCTAACAGAAACTTTTCTGGATCTTTGCACCCCTTGAATTTACTCATAACAAGGTATCAAGGCCCACTTTGTGATCATCTAGAAACTTTCAAATACATAGTTTAAATGATAATTCAAAATTGAATCTTTATCATATGGGAAGATCCCACTTTTTCAAAAACCACTCAAACAAGCTCAACTTTCAAAACCCAAGCATCTGCAGACTCACCAGCACCAATCTAGCAAACCCACCAAAAATCTTTTCAAAATTCAAAACTTGGTTTCATGCGGCCATTTCATCAAACAGGTTGCAGACACAAATCAAACAAAACATCAAACACTATTGTGAGCAGTAATTCTTGCCTAACTTGTTCTCTAGTTAGCTCACACACAGCTCAGTAGATCTTCTAGGAAGTTTAACTAAGGACTAGCACCCCTGTGAGCTTGCCATTGCCATCAATGGTGAACAGCCGAGCACCCCCTTGTCACCCCATTGTGGATAGCAGGCTAGAGGAAGAACTAGCCTTGCCAACCTTGTCTAGGAGGCAGCCCACCGTCCACCGCCACTACCTGTCCCAGCCGCGAGCGTTGCCAAGCCCTGGACCACGCGCATAAGCCGCGCCCAGACCGCCAGAGACCATGCCGAGCATGCGCCAGAGCACGACCCTCGACCGAAGCCCACAGACCGCGCGCCGCCTTCGCCGCATGCATACACAATCCCCACCGACCCAGGAGACCGCCAGACATCCCCGTTTGCCGCCCCGTGCCGCACAGCCACCAACCGCCGACGAAGACGCCGCCTCTGCCGCGCATAGCACCGCCCATTCCAGACCAAACCACACCGCCCCATGCCTCGAGACCATGTCGTTGAGCATCGCCAGGAGACACCGCACCATCCCCTACCCTTGCCCATGCCATTAGCTGCCTGTAACCTCGCCCCCGACGAGCTCACCGTGCGCCCCGACGGTCCCCTCGCTCGACTATAAATAGAGGCCACCCCCGCACGATTTCTTCACACCATCTCACTCCCCTCTCCTCACTGATCGTGCCACACCGTTCTCAGAGCAAGACAAGCACCACCCCGCCGGAATTTCACCGGAGCCCGCCGCCTCTGGAGAAGAAGGGAGCCAGCGATTGGAGCCGCCCCAAGAGAAGCCACCGGTACCAGGAGATTCTCCGTCGTCGACTTTGTCGTTCGCCCGCCTCGCCGACCCTCGCCAGTACCCCGGTGAGCCCCCAGCAACCCCCACTGGCCGCGCTATGTTTCGTTCTCGCCGGAGTTGTCTCGCGTCGACGATGACTCCCAGCCGTTAGATTAGAACTAGATCGAACTATCCACATCGCCCCATACCGCTTCGCCCAGCCCCGTGTCACTGACGAGTGGGGACACCCACTTAAGCAGCCCGCGGGAGCACTGCGCTTAGCAGGCCGGCCCAGTAACTTTTCCCGCGCAAGCCCAGTTATTCAAATTAAACTTTTTCTATTTCAATTCAAACACACTTCTGTACCCAACTTCAAAAATCAACCCAGATCGATTCGGTGCACCAAATTGAATGAAACCAATTTTGTTGGAAAGATCTGTGAATGCTGAATCCAAGCCCGTTGGAATCAAGTCATTTGGATCTATAGATCACCCTTGGTAAAAATAACAAGGCAGAAGCTTTTCTGCATTCAAACATTTTTCAAATTTAAACCATAATAGCTTTTGAGTTGATTCCAACTCTCAAAAATCACATTTAACCATACCTTTCAGAATATATAAAAATATATAGGTTTAATTGAAGAAATTATGTTCAAGTAATAAAAGAATGCTACATAAGCATTTCTAGCCACTTTAATTAATTAAAATAAAAGGGTAAAACCTTATTAAATTGTGACACCACTTTAAATCACATTCACATGGACTACAATATGTGGTTATGACATGTGTCAACATGATCCCATGTTGGGTTTGGAGAATATTAAATCTTAAGTAGTTTTTCAATGAGTAGAAATTACTTTTCTAAAAATAAAAGGAATTAAATCAAGCCTTAACCTTGTAATGTTAGGGATGATGCTAGATCATCCATAGGACCCTTGTGTGTGATGATTGCAAGTAGTTAAGTATTGTTTGGTGATTGTGTACCTCGTATTTATTCATAGACGCTAGTACCGACCAAGGATACGAGGAGGAAGGAGGATACTATGAAGAAGAAGCCGAGGAGAACTTCAACCACTGCTCTGCACAAGGCAAGCCTAATACTACTAGTGAATGTGCAAGCTTATACTGATATTGATGCAAGCTGATACTATACCTATGCAAGCTAACCCTTGCAAGATACCCTACTGATGCAACAAACCCATACTTGTTCTATGACTACTATATGCCTTAAGCATATGTGATCATACCCACTTGATAAACCAATCCTAGTTTTATGAGCAAGCTTCTTACTTTATTTCTTTATAAAAGCTTACTTAGAGTTTACTTAAGTGACTGGTAGATATTGGAAAGATGCTGAAGGTTGCATAAAGAGCATAAAATTTGGCCTAAGATAGAAACCTTGACATCAGCCTGAGACATGAGGTTATACTTAGTTGAAACTCCACTAGTTACCACCCCTCATTAGTACTACCCCCCACCTATAGATGCTAGTGCTAAGCATAAAACTTGATCAACTTTTACATGGGAATACTTGGTGGAAAAATGGTTATGAAAACCTTGGAATGATGGATCATTCTATTGAAATGTTTTGGACATGTGTTTCCGAAAACACCGGATGATTTTGGTGATGAAAATGTTGAGGCATGAGCCTTAGCCCTTTATAAAACTGATGGTTGTCTGGATGCGATACCATTCCAATTTTATCGTACAACCACAATACCCGAATATTGGGTAGGGCTTGACTGGAAACTTATATTCCTTAGTATTAGTTCCCTCACGGCCAAGGTCTGAGCTGATGCTACCTTGTGAAGATTGTCCACCTGTGTAGTACCCAAGATGACAGTCGGTCATGGTTAGGAGGCCAAACTCACAGGAGAGGTGCTTATACTAGGGCGTGTAATCGAAAGGTTAGGATTGATTATCTGCATACTGAGTATGGTGAATTCAGGATTTGTTCCTGACGGATGTATCGAATGTTGTGGTGAAAGTGTACAATCTCTGCAGAGTGTCAAACTATTCGAATAGCCGCGTCCGCGGTTATGGACAGTTGGAGTGTCCATACTGTTCCCCCGTCAGACTTTTCAAAATGACCTGTGAAATGAACTAAGACTTTGACTTGACCACAACAGAGTTGTGATATGAAATACAAGTTCCCAGTTAGGAGTTATAAAATTGTGACTAGCTTTAGAACTTAGTAGAGATAAATCTGGCTTTTGCAAAACAACCCTAGAGCCTAGTGTCCTATTATCCAAAAACCCCCTTTACCTATTAGTATTAGTTTGCGAGTACTTAAAGAGTACTCATGGCTTTGTCCCTGGCTATTCCCATGGCCAGACTATGAAGAGGAGTACCTGGAAGATGGACCCCAGGAAGGTTACGACAACTAGGATCATCTCCCATCGTCATCATTGCCTGTGACCCCGAAGATGGAGCTTCGCCTACGCTACCGTTATTATTACGTCTTCCGCTGCTTGATGTTGTATTAAGAACTGGATCATGAGATCCCTATTTGTGTAAGAACTTATGTATCGTTTGTAATGGATGATGTACTATGGTATCCAATTCTGTTATGTCTCGCAAAAATGGTAATCCTGGGATTGCGATGTATGGCATAACAGGAATCTAGGATTGAAAAATCCGGGTGTTGACAAGATACTAGAAAGATAATGGAAGGTTACATAAAGAGCATAAAACTTGGCCTAAGCTAGATAATATTTATGTCATCCTAAGGCATAAGATTGAACTTAGTGGAAACTCCACTAGTTTACTCTCCCCCATTAGTGCTTACCCCCACTTGTAGATGCTAGTGCTAAGCATAAAGCTTGATCAACATTAGATGGGAATACTTGGTGAAAATGGTTATGAAAACCTTAGAATGATGGATCATTCTACTGAGATGTTTTGACATGTGTTTCTGAACACCTGATGATTTTGGTGATGAAAATGTTGAGGCATGAGCCTTAGCCCTTTATAAAACTGATGGTTGTCTGGATGCGATACCATTCCAATTTTATCGTACAACCACAATACCCGAAGATTGGGTAGGGCTTGACTGGAAACTTATATACCTTAGTATTAGTTCCCTCATGACCAAGGTCTGAGCTGAGGCTACCTTGTGAAGATTGTCCACCTGTGCAGTACCCAAGATGACAGTTGTTCATGGTTGGGAGGCCAAACTCACAGGAGAGGTGCTTATACTAGGGCGTGTAATTGAAAGGTTAGGATTGATTATCCGCATACTGAGTATGGTGAATTAAGGATTTGTTCCTGACGGATGTATCGAATATTGTGGTGAAAGTGTACAATCTCTACAGAGTGTCAAACTATTCAAATAGCCGCGTCCGCGGTTATGGAGAGTTGGAGTGGCCATACTGTTCCCCCGTCAGATGTTTTCAAAAGACTTGTGAAATGAATTGAGACTTTGACTTGACCACAACAGGGTTGTGATATGAAATACAAGTTTCCTACTTAGGAGTTATAAAATTTTGACTAGCTTCTCAGCTTAGTAGAGATAAATCTGGATTTTGCAAAACAACCCTAGAGCCTAGTGTCCTATTATCAAAAACCCCTTTCACTTGTTAGTATTAGTTTGCGAGTACTTAAAGAGTACTCATGGCTTTGTCCCTGGCTATTCCCATGGCCAGAGTATGAAGAGGAGTACCTGGAGGATGGACCCCAGGAAGGTTACGACAACTAGGATCATCTCCCATCATCAGCATTGCCTGTGACCCTGAAGATGGAGCTTCGCCTACGCTACCGTTATTATTACGTATTCCGCTTCTTGAAGTTGTATTAAGAACTGGATCATGAGATCCCTATTTGTGTAAGACCTTATGTATGGTTTGTAATGGATGATGTACTATGGTATCCAATTTTGTTATGTATCGCAAAAATGGTAATCCTGGGATTGCGATGTATGGTATAACAGGCATCTGGGATTAAAAATCCGGGTGTTGACAAGTAAGGACTAATGTTTAAAGAAGCAATATGCTATTATGCATAAGTAATGCTATGCATTTTATATAACTCCCAAAGTGAATCCCCAATAGTATAGGTGAGTTGAACTTAGGGGATTTGTTTAAGAGTTGATTTATCATCATTTTTTTTACTTCACAATAAAATGCATTTACATGAAACTTAAGTCTTAGCATGCAAGGTATAAAAACATAGTACAAATTAATTTATAATTGAGGTTAACTACCATTTGGTAGCTAGGATGAAAGTCCATGTGTTAAGTTTTTAAGGGTTGAAAGTACTATAATATAGTTGTTGTTTGAAGTGGCAAAAAGAATAACATTTGAAGAAACTAGTGTTTTGGTTAGGTTAATCAACCTTGAAGGTTACTAGGGTTTGCATTAGGGTCTGTTTGATGGTTACAAATGATGTTGAGTTATTATAATTTAATTGGTTGTATAGGTGACCAAAGTTAACTATAAAAACATGAATAAACTTCAAATAAGATGTTTATGGTTGTTTAGACCAAAGTTTAACTATAAAACTAGAAGTGAACTTTAAAGTATAGTGTGTTTAGAGCATAATCAACTTTTAGGATTTTGAAAAGTATATTTATGAGTGTGGGATAATTCATCTACAATTAAAGTGAATGATGAGTTTAAGACTTGATGTGTTATTATGAAAATAACTTGTATCTTATTAATGGAAGTATAATTATATGATATTAATGTGCTGTTAAGATTTGAGGTCATGTTAATAATGATTTAAGAGATAAAGATTACCCACCATATTATATGTGAGTGCTACACATTATCAATTTAAAAGTGTTGGGTTTTAATTTGTTTTTAAGGTTTTAAAGAGTTTATTAAAATTCATAGTTACACTTAAAATTTATTATGAAACCTAATTATGATTTTCGACTTTGGGACTTAGATTTAAAGTATTTAGTATTTATAAGGAAATGGAATTATTTCTTACTTAGGAAATAATTTGAAGGATTTATTAAAATGTTTATCTTATTTTAGTAAAATAGGTAAATGAAATTTTATTACCTAAAAATCTTAAAGTGTCTTGGAATATTATAATTAATATTTTTCTAGTAAATTATATTTATTTAGGATCTTGGAAATGAATTTTATTTATTTTTAAGTATTATTCTTACTTTTATAAAATTCCCCCAAGGTTTAGATGTACTTAATTATTTGCTTTAAGTTTTATTTGTAAAGTTTTCAAGTTAATAATCTTATAAAATGGTAGATTGGTTTTAATACACAAAAATGACTTCTTATTAATTTTTAAGATTTTTCCTTATTTTATGAATTTTCACTTAGCATCCAATGGTGTTAATATTTATTTGCATTTTATTTAACTTAAAGTATTATTATTTTTTCCTAGATATATATTATTTTTATGATTATTTTGATATAGTATATTGAAGGGAATATGTCCAAGAGGCAATAATAAAGTGGTTTTATCGTATTCCTTGTTTATGATAAATGTTTATTTTACATGCTATAATTGTATTAATACGGAAACGTTAATACATGTGTGTTTAATAAACAAAAGGAAGTTCCTAGTTATGCCTCTCTTATAAACTAACTCGTTGATTAACAAGATGATCAAGGTTTCCTGATCATGGACATTGGATGTTGTTAATAACGAGGTCACAACATTAGTGTAATGATGTGATGAACATTCATCCGAAGTATAGCATTACGATCAAAGTCATTGAGTTTATATTGCTATAACAACTTATGAAGTGATCCTAATCCTTAGACCATGAGATCATGTCAATCACTAACATGGTGATCATAAAGATGGGTTCAAAACTACTAAAGTGTTATGTTGAGGCCCATGGATTGAGATTGGAATTTGTTCATCCCGATGACGGATAGATATGCTCTGGGCCCTCTCGGTGATATCACATTGATTAGCTTGCAAGCAAGTGATTTGATCACTAGAATGTTATATCACGGGAACGAGAAAAGAGTGCATGTCAGTAACGAGATCAAACTAGGTATGGAGATACCGATGATCGAATCTCGGACATGTAATATATCGCGAAATAAAGGGATTAAGATACTAACGTAAAAGGTTCCGACGATCAAAAGAAAGTCATCGTTGAATGTGTGGGAGTCAGTATGGGTCTCCAGATCCCGCTTCTGATTATTGATCTGAGAGGGGTCTCGATCACGTCCGCATTATTCGTGAACCGTAGGGTGACACACTTAAGAGACACCGACATCCATTTGGAGCAAAAGTTTCATGCCGAAAAGAATAACAAGCGCAGGAATTTATTTCACTAGATACCAAAACGGGTTTTCGGGTGAAATTGCAGAAAGTGTTTCTGCATGTGAAATGAAATACTAGCAAGGGGTTATATGTGAATGTTTGTCATTAAATTAATTGACAAAATTCTGAATAAATAGAAGGAGTTTTATTTAATGAGAGTTTGCATTAAATTTTGTGGAAATTTAATGGGAATTTGAGTGGGTTTTTGAGTGGAGGGAATTGAAAGGCATTTGAGTGAGTGGAGTGTCCACCCACATGAATGTGGAAGAGATGGGGGCAGCCCCATGGCTGGGCGCATGGCCCCTTGGGTGCCCCCCTCTCCCTATAAAAGGAGCCCCCTCCCTCTCTCTCACTCATACCTCCTCGTGAAGGATCTCTCTCCCCCTCTAGAATTTATCCCCCATGGTCTCGGACTAGCGAGATACATGTTCCCGGTGGATATTCGGCAAGAAAGAGTTGTGCTTCCGCTGCATTGCTGGAGCGAGGAGGCGGAGGTTGCTCGGTGCCTCGAACGTGTGTGCGAGCACGGATGCGCTGTTGTTTTGTGGCGCTAGGACTTCCTCTCGATCTTGAGATCGGCAAGAGATCGTCTACATCAACCACGAGTTTGGACTCGTTAAGCTTTGTCGGTCTTCAAGGGTATGTTCTCTACGGATGTACATCCGCCCGTTGTTTGTATCTAGTAGATAGATCTTGGTACATAGTTGTTCCCATCGTAGGAAAAATTTTGTTTTCTATGCTGCGAACCCTACAGTGGTATCAGAGCCGGATCCATGCGTAGATGTTTTGCACGGGTAGTACACATATGAGTATGTGGGCGATGATGAGCATTTTATTGCTTCTTAGTTGTACTTTGGATATTGGTGGCATAGTAGGATGAAACGGCCCGGACAAACTTTACATGTCCTCGCACATGAGACCTGTTCCACGCTTGACATGCAACTAGTTTTGCATAAGTGGCTAGCGGGTGTCTGTCTCTCCTACTATAGTCAATATCTAATTTGCAACGAGTTGTCAACAATTTGGCTATCCTCGTTGTGGTTCATGTTCGTAGGTAAGAACGGTTCTATCTTCGAAAGCCCTAAGCCACGTAAAACTTGCAATGGATAAATTAGAGGCGTCTAGTTTAGATTGTTGCTGGGCTAGTGTTATGATATGGTGATGTTGTAAGTAGAAGTATGAGATGATACTCTAACAACACACATAGCGTGTAAGTTCCATAGACCTTGGCCTTACACATAAAGGTATGATAGAGATGATACCACGGTGCACATGATGGAGATCATATGTGGGAACCATATCATTTCACTTATAAACATGTGATGTTTGATTGCATCTTATATTGCTTGTTTGGCGTTTTATTATCATAATAAGATGATCCCTCATTTAAACATCAAGATAAGAATGTGTTCTTCCTTAAGTATACACTGACAATGTTTCGTCGCTTCAAGACATCACGTGATGATCGGGTGTACTTGAATCCACGAGCATATTTCGGGTGTAAGACAGTTACACACGCGAATACTAAGGTTCTAACTTGGCGAGCCTAGCATGTACAGTCATGGCCTCGGAACACGGACTGAAAGGTTAAGCATGAGTCATATGTTTTGATATGATGACCATATGGATGCTCGCCTTTGAAGCTACACCGACTCACGTGATGATCGGACTTGGTGTAGTGGATTTGGTTCATGTAATCACCAAAAAGGCACGAGGGATGTCGTTTTTGAGTGGGAGTTCATTTCTAAATTGGATTATTAGAACTCAACTTATCATAAATTGAATCAAAGTGAATTTGCATAATTTTTTGTAGTCATTGGCATTCGTTCACCACCTTATGCATAGTTGTAATTGAGATAATAGAACTATAGAATTCTGGATATATATACTTTATGAACTGGTATCGTATTGTGTTGAGTGTCAATCTAAAGTTTAAAGTCCTACTGCAAACTTTCAGCAAACTCTATTTACTCCGTGAAATTTAATAGTTAGTATTAAATCGAGAGTAACAATTCCAGTGTTAGTATCTTAAGTATCATGTTTGCCTCCATGATTATTGATTGTTTTAATATCAAGTTTATCTAGGAGCTGAAAGAATTGTTTCAGAAACCATCATGTGTGGCAGATATAACGATATCTGAAACAATGTTTTGGTTGCAATATGATAGAGTATAATATATGTTCTCATATTGGATGAGAATTTATAAATGTTGGAGATGCTAGACATCCTAATCATCCAAAAGGGTTTTGGAAAGTAATGTTATACTCACAATTCGCCTTTATAAGCTACAGTAGCTTGATCATGAAAGTCGTCATGATAAGGGTGAATAGAAGATGTATGTAAAGTGTTTACTACACTAAAAGATTACTATAGAATGGATTTTGAAAGAACGCCAAACATTTTGATGATGGTGATCTACTTCAAAGTGCAAGTCCAAATGTATTATTATTTGAATATACACACTTTGGACTATGTGTCATGTATATGGCGCCACTTTTGATGTTGATAGATTCTTTTAAAAAGGAAAAGGAAATGCTGAAAGAGAATCTATAAAATATATTTGGCAGAAAAGAAAATATTGGAAATATCCAATTTAGGTATATGGATGATATACATGTTATGGTTGTATTCTTTGCTTGTTAAACAATGTGGTTCTTGGGTATTGGATACCGAATTGGTTGGTATGAAATGTCATACAGAACGACGCAATTCATGAACCACAATGGCCTAAGTAACTAGCAAGAGAATATGTGATGATGTTCATCGAAAACAAACAAACCGTTGTTTGTATTTCTCGTTGACATCAAAGCTTGACTTCAATATTTGTTTTAATAATTGTTATTTAAATCAGGTATTATGATAACAAAGGTTGTTCAAATAATTACCGTATTCCATATAAGATGGATGATTTACAAATCTTGTTGGAGAAATCACATCCATACAACCTAATGCTAAAATGTCGACAAATGATTGAAAAATAACTTACAAAGTGACATCACCGTTTAAATTATATTGGAAATAAAACACGAAGAATTTCCATATTCATGGATTTTTGGAGTATTTGATTTAATCAAGTGACGCTTGTGAGACTTTCCTCGAGATAATTAAAACTTCGTTCAAAGGACAAACAAGAACGAACGACTAAAATATTGGAATTTACACATATCGATGTATGTAGTCCATTATGTGTAGTCGTAAGCGATGGGTTTCAACTTCATATAATTTCTCCGGAAATTTTAGTGAATATTCACTTAATGAGAAAGAAGGATGAAATATTTGAAAAACGTTTCAAAGACTTTCAAGATGAAGTGAAAATCATTGTAACAAGAAAATAAATGGTTTATAATTTTATCATAAGGGACTTATTTGAGTTACAAGTGTAACAAGAAAATAAATGAATTATGATTTTATCATAAAGGGATTTATTTGAGTTACAAGTTTAGCAAAACACCTAGATTTACATCTCCCGAAACACCATAGGAATATGGAATGTTTGAGATTTGTAATGAAACCTTGTTTGACATGGTTGGATCAAAGGTGTTATTTATAAAACTGCCATTATGTTTTAAAAGATTAAATCTTTAGAGACTTCCGCTTTTACACTGAAAAGAGCTCCATCTTGATCCGTTGAAATGACACCATGGAATTTATGGTTTGGGGTAAAACCCAAGTTGTCATTTCTTAAATTTTGGTATGCTAAACATAAGTAAGATGTTTACAACCGAAGTCGGATGAGCATGTCTTTGTAGGTTATTTCGAATAACAAATTGGTTATTCCTCCATAACACCAAGGACAAAAGGGTTTGTCGCTTGAAACATGAAGTTTCTTGAAAAAGGAATTTTTCATAAATGTTAAGTGGGAGGACAATAGAACTTTGATAAGGTTAACGAACCTTAGCTATATGTGCTGAGTTGCGCAGCGCCGTAAAATGTTCCGGAGGCAGCCAGAATGCTCATGGCTCACGTGCCTCAAAGGTTGTGGTCACGGAGGTCTAAGTTCTTATTGAACCAAGTCGGTCGGATAAACAATCAAATACTAAGATTCGAGAGTAAATCATTATTGTTTGACAATGATGAACCGACTACATGCAAAGAAGCGATGATGGGCCCTGACTCTGTCAAATGGCTTGAAGCCATAAAATCCGTGATAGTTCCATACACGAGAAATCAAGTTTTGAACTTGGAAGACCCTCCGGAAAGGTGTAAAAACCTATCGGTCGTATTTGGATCTATAAAAAAACAGACATGGATGTTTCACATCTATGAAATAGTCGACATGTCATAAATTATTTTATTACAATGTTCAAAGGAGTTGAATATGACAAGATTGGATCTTTCATAGCGATATTTAGTCTGGATGGATTAAAGTAGCAACCACTACATATAATTTGGTATATGTTAGATGAATAAACAAAACAAAATTCTTCTAATAGAATGGTTACCTAGGACGTGTACAAGACACAGTCCAAAGGGTTTTGTTAAATTCAAAGGATGCTAAAAGGGCATGCAAACTTCAATGGTTGAAGTAAGCATCGCGGAGTTGGAATCTTCACCGTGATGAAAAAGGATTTTTCATCTGGAGACGATGAAGATGCTTGAATTTGCAAGAAATTAAGTGGGAGCGCTGAGACATATTTCTAATACATTATGTGGAGGACATCTTGTTGATTAGAAATGATGTATCTTTTATTGACAAAGGTTAGGAATTTCATTTCGATGAAATACTTAGGAAAAACCCGAATATTTAGCATGAATGTCTATAGTGGATAGACTGTGACGCCAATATGGTTGTGCCAAACGTACATATATGAGATATTGAAGGAGTTCAATATAGAAACGACAAGAAACAGTTCTTGTTGCATGGAAAGGAATTGAATCAAGATTCAAGTGTATCAACACTTGATAAGTGAAACAAGATTCAAATGCTTTGACACTTGATGAGTAAAATCACAAGAATGATTTGATCAATTATACCATGATATGTACACATCCAGATATGTCCTATGCTCTAAGTGTTATGAGCATATACCAGAATGAATCATAAAATGATCATTGGACAATAGTAAGGAAATTCTTATGATATTTTGGAAGAACTAAGAATATATTTGTGTAGAGGTGACAAACAATTACAAAAAGTTCATTGTAAATCGTTACATTGATACTAGGTTTGCCACAAGATAAAAATTAAGTTTATCTCAATTTAAACTATGGGTGGCACAATGTAATGGAAAGGAGATTCCATGATGGATTTGGATAAAATCCATAGTTAAGACATTGTGACAAATACTACAACAAAAAGGCTAAGTATATGACTGCTATAGTAGCAGCAAAGGAGGGAATTTGTGTCAAGAAGTTTTTTTATCAAACTAAGGTGTGGTTCGCAACGGGCTAACACTAAAGATATATTGTATGACAATAGTATCGACATGATTTAACCCCAGGGAACTAAAGGTCTCACCAAAAGACCAAATTTATACAATGCCATCTCATTGGAGAATGAGTGATGCGTGGAGACGCAAAGACATGCAAATACATACGGACCTGAAAGCATCAGATCCGTATATTATGTTAACCACTTGCAATTGCGTATATGGAACACCAGAAAGCCATAGGTGTTCAATACACAAAGTTTTCAAACTAGATTATTGTCTCTAGTCCAAGTGGGAGACTGAAGGGAATATGTCCGAGAGGCAATAATAAAGTGGTTATTATCGTATTCCTTGTTTATGATAAATGTTTATTTTACATGCTATAATTGTATTAATACGGAAACGTTAATACATGTGTGTTTAATAAACAAAAGGAAGTTCCTAGTTATGCCTCTCTTATAAACTAACTCGTTGATTAACAAGATGATCAAGGTTTCCTGATCGTGGACATTGGATGTTGATAATAACGAGGTCACAACATTAGTGTAGTGATGTGATGAACATTCATCCAAAGTATAGCATTACGATCAAAGTCATTGAGTTTATATTGCTATAACAACTTACGAAGTGATCCTAATCCTTAGACCATGAGATCATGTCAATCATTAACACCGAATGAGTTTCTTGATAACATCAAATGTCACACCATAATAGGGTGATTATAAAGATGGGTTCAGAACTACTAAAGTGTTATGTTGAGGCCCATGGATCGAGAGTGGAATTTGTTCATCCCGATGACGGATATATATGCTCTGGGCCCTCTCGGTGATATCACATTGATTAGCTTGCGAGCAAGTGATTTGATCACTAGAATGTTATATCACGGAAACGAGAAAAGAGTGCATGTCAGTAACGAGATCAAACTAGGTATGGAGATACTGATGATCGAATCTCGGACATGTAATATATCGCGAAACAAAGGGATTAAGATACTAGCGTAAAAGGTTCCGACGATCACAAGAAAGTCATCGTTGAATGTGTGGGAGTCAGTATGGGTCTCCATATCCCGCTTCTGATTATTGATCTGAGAGGGGTCTCAATCATGTCCGCATTATTCGCGAACCATAGGGTGACACACTTAAGAGACACCGACATCCATTTGGAGCAAAAGTTTCATGCCGAAAAGAATAACAAGCGCATGAATTTATTTCACTAGATACCGAAACGGGTTTTCGGGTGAAATTACAGAAAGTGTTTCTTCATGTGAAATGAAATACTAGCAAGGGGTTATATGTGAATGTTTGTCATTAAAGTAATTGACAAAATTCTGAATAAATAAAAGGAGTTTTATTTAATGAGAGTTTGCATTAAATTTGGTGGAAATTTAATGGGAATTTGAGTGGGTTTTTGAGTGGAGGGAATTGTAGGCATTTGAGTGAGTGGAGTGTCCACCCACATGAATGTGGAAGAGGTGGGGGCAGCCCCATGGCTGGGCGCATGGCCCCTTGGGTTCCCCCCCCTCTCCCTATAAAAGGAGCCCCCTCCCTCTCTCTCACTCACACCTCCTCGTGAAGGATCTCTCTCCCCCTCTAGAATTTATCCCCCATGGTCTCGGACTAGCGAGATACATGTTCCCGGTGGCTATTCGGCAAGAAAGAGTTGTGATTCCGCTGCATCGCTGGAGCAAGGAGGCGGAGGTTGCTCGGTGCCTTGAACGTGTGTTCGAGCACGGATGCGCTGCTGTTTTGCGGCGCTAGGACTTCCTCTCGATCTTGAGATCGTCTACATCAACCACGAGTTTGGAATCGTTAAGCTTTGTCGGTCTTCAAGGGTATGTTCCCTACGGATGTACATCCGCCCGTTGTTTGTATCTAGTAGATAGATCTTGGTACATAGTTGTTCCCATCATAGGAAATTTTTTGTTTTATATGCTGCGAACCCTACATATATGTGTTTTTAAGATTTTTATTTATTCTTTGATAACTAATATCATATTGAGGTTATTTTGGTAGTTCTCATTTACTTTTTCTTTTTACTTATTTCCTTGGTATTCATTTTTAGGTAAGACCTTGGACCCACCAGTCAGTCTGGCCCATGGTTGGGCTAGACCAACCCGGTCAGTGGACAGAGCCGGTCAAACCGACCCGCTCGATCCAGTTCGTCTCCCCCATACGAACTACCTTGCTCTCTTGCGTCTAGGACGGCTCGATACCGGCGTCGCTCGATTCCGGCGAGCACAGCCCGTAGTGGCTCCCACCGCCGGTCATATTCGACGCGCCCCGTCGAGATCTACCTATCTGTCCAAGATGATTTGGAAACCTTGCTCACTTTTGGCCGCCCTCATCTTTTGGTGGTTCTAGGGTTTCGGCTCTACTCCACCCCTGCCTTGTTCTACCGGTTGGACGACATCTTATGCAACCTCGGCGGTGCTTGGATGTTGGCGTCGCGCTAGTGGGGTGGCTTGGTGGTATGATGGCTGCGATTGTTTCCATTGGTCGCGACTAGGCGCAGGTGCAGCACCCCGTGCCCCTGTGCCGACGTGTCGTGGCCTCCATCGCTCACTGCTTCTCCGCCGTATTCTTCTTCCTCTTCGGCAAGTTGTGGCTTACCAAAGGTTGGTGTTTATCTCTCTGCCACTCTTCTCTCCACTTTACTCTCTTACTTCTCTGGTGCACATAACTTATCTGAGCTACTAGGTTGAGCACGATGTTATCATTTCTTGGTTCCTTCATGATCCTTACTTGTTCCTATTGCTACTGGTGGATTTATGATACCGCTGAATAATTATTTGTGCTTGCTAGTGTAACTTTTCCATTACTTGTTCCTATGACTGGTTAAGATTTAGCAAACAATATTCTACTCTCAAAACTAAACCTATTTGTACAGTAAGTGATGGTTTTATTTGGATTCAAATCACTAGTTTACATCAATTGCCTTAAAAGGCTATATTGAATCTTGGTTTGTGGCTTAACTGAACTTTGTCTAGTGGTACTGTTATTTGGCAAATAAAGTTTGCCTTTGTGATAAACCCCATTGGAGACTTTCCTATCATGCTATAATTATGAAGATAATTTATTTCTTGTTTGTGGATGTGCTCTACAAACATGTCTTTTCTAGATTTCTGGTATTGTATATAAGATAGAGGTCATGCGATAATGAAATGGTCCTCTTTGAATGCTCTTTGCTAACTAGTAGATAAACCAAGCATATATAATTGTGCTTAGGATATCACTGTTGTGCTCAGCTGTGTGAGAAATATGACTAATTTGATAATACTCTAGCTTCTTGTTATTTTGGGCAGTGAATACATATGTGCTTGATTCCTGAATTTGCAGTTAGGTAGATGATGTTTGGCTTAGTTGTCTGTCTCATGTGACAGTGAAGTTGTACTCCTAAATCATGGTATTGTATCTAAAAGATTTGATCCATATATCTTGCCATGATCTTGCTATATGTTGAGACCTTGTTCATATGATAATATCTATATCTAAATGATTCTTAATATTTATATTCAGGAAAATGATTTGAATAAGACTCTTAATATAAAAATTATTGGTGATTACTAAACTGTAACTTGAGTTGGTAAATCCAGGCCTTAGTGACACTTTTGGCTAGGTTGCTACTGAGGTGCTTCCCATATTTGGAATGTGCCGAGTATTAGCCAGCCAACAAGTTTAACAACTTTACTGCTTGGTTATACCTTCTCCTTGCTCTAGATTAGGTCAAGGATGCAAAGACTAAGATTTATAAAAATATGTTAGCTTGAGCAGTTTTAGTTTGTTTAATAAATGATTCCTAGTTGACTTGACTAGGAAGATGATTTGAATTCCTTTGGACTTATATGGTATGGTATCTTATGAATTGTTGATGATTATGTCGAATGAAGATTATGGCTTTTGCTGTTTTTAGGAGCTGCTACTGTGGTGCCTCCACTTTGAAGTGTTCATAGTAGTAGTCTAAACAGCATGATATGCTACTGAACTTTATTGCTTGCCAAAGATTATTCTTTTAAATGATTTGTTGCCAAAGATTCTTTTAGAGATGTCCCTGACCTATGATGCAAAGGCCGAGACACAAGATTTAAATAAGAACAGATGCTTATGTGCTCCAAAGATCTATGATGAGCCTTGCATAGCATTTCTATGCAAGACTGAGATATTTCTCTCCCTAAATGATTAGATTGCTTGAAATGATAAGAACAGGTATGCTATTAGATCTAGCTAGTCATTTAGTGAGTTTCTACCTTGATGCATGTGGCTGCTTGGTGTGTTGTATCTTGGTCAGCTCGGCCTAGTACTCTGGTCTTGAGCTTGTTATCCTTATCCTCCTAGAACTGATACTGGCTTGATCTTGATCTTCCTCTTGTCCTAGCTTCTGGATGGATTCCTATAGCAACCAGAGATAGGGATATGATGTTGACTTAGAGTAGGTATCTGGTGGTGATGAGCAAGAATATGTGTTGTTCTTGGTGATGAAATAGTGGTCTGAGGGTAGTTGTTGGCTAAGTGTGGTGGCCATGGGATATTTAGCTTTGCTTATACGGCTGTGCACTCTTATCTCTCTTTAAGGATTTCTTGTGCTGACAACACACACACATGCAGTTATCTATATGCTGCTTACCTATAAGCTTGCACTGTTGTGGATCAGCACAAGTAGTTACAGTGCTTTTACTTCTTCCTTTCTACCTCCTCCGGTGAAACTTGTAGGGGTTCGTAGCATGGAAAACAAAAAATTTCTACCGCATACAAACAAACAAGCCAAGATCTATCTACTAGATTGTAGCAACGAGTCGATGGAATAACTCACCCTCGAAGATTCCAAAGTGTTTAACGAGAGCGGATTCTCGTGGGTGATGTAATCGTACTCTTGCCGATCTCAAGATCGTGTGGACGATCCTTCCGGCGCTACGTTCCGGCAGCGCTCCCGCAGTCGGTCACACGTTTGGTACTCGACGAAGACCTTCCTCTCCCTTGTTCCAGCAGGCAGCGGAGGTTGTAGCACTCTCCTCGCGATTCCGGCAGCACAACGGCGTGGTACCGGAAGTAGAGGGGAGATCTCGCAGGGCTTCGCCTTAAGCCGGAGCGAGTATGGTGGACTATGAGAGAGGCCTCGGTGATCTAGGGTTTAGACGCAACAAGTAGAGGGAGCTAGGCCGGCAGCTAGGGCAAGTAGAAGCCCCAATTCAGCGGCTTGGGAGAAACCCTAGGGCGGCGGCGGCGGTTTGGTGGCCGGCGGCTAGGGTTAGGGTTTAGAGGGGCAAGGTGTGTGCTTGGAGGGGCAGCCCTGCCCCTCCTTATATAGGTGGAAGGGGCCGGCCAAGGGGAGGGGAGTCCCTCCCCAACTCGGCTTCCAAGGCCGGCGGTGGAGGGAGAGGGACTTCCTCCCCAAGTAGGTTTCCTACTCTCCCTCCACCAAGCAAAATAGCCGTTTGACTTTTCAAATTGGCGTTTGACTTTTCAAACTAGGATTTGATTTATCCCTTTATTTCGCTCAGCGATGACACCTAGTAAACGATGAAACCATTCCAACTTGTTATGACACATTCATGTACCCTTCCCCTCCGGAGTACCAGACATTCCGGAACCTTCTAGAACATTCCCGATGAAAACACTGGAACCATTCTCCAACCCCGAAACAGGACCTTCCTTATATGAATATTATTCTCCGGACCATTCCGGATCTCCTCGTGATATCCTGGATCCCATCCGAGACTCCGAACAACATTCAGTCTCTTACTCATCATTCCATAACTACTCAACAACGTCGAATCCTTAAGTGTGTCTCCCTACGGTTCGTGAATTGTGCGGACATGATCGAGACACTTCTCCGAACAATAACCAATAGAGGAATCTGGAAATTCATATGGCTCCCACATATTTCTACGATTACTTTGCGATCGAATGAACCACTTACATACAATACCAATTTCCCTTTGTCTCACGATAGTTTACTTATCCGAGGTTTTGATCGTCGGTATCTCTGCATACCTAGTTCAACCTCGTTACTAATAAGTACTCTTTTCTCGTTCCCGTGATATGTGATCCCTTGTGAGCCAGTCACATGCTTGCAAGCCAATTGGATGACATTCCACCGAGAGGGCCCAGAGTATATCTATCCGTCATATGGATGGACAAATCTCACTCTTGATCCATGTGTCTCAACCAATACTTTCCGAACACTCAATGCCACCTTTATAGCCACCCAGTTACGGTGTGGTGTTTGATGTCATCAAAGCATCCGTCCGGTGATGGTGATAAGCATGATCTCATGGTCGAAGGAATTAGGTTACTATGTATCAGAAAGCATATAGAAATTGAACTATTAAAATGACTTGATCTTTATGCTACGCTTATCTATAGGAGTATGTCCATCATATCATTCTCCTAACGATATGATCTTGTTGTTAATAACATCTCAATGTTCATGATAGGGAAACCACAATCATTTATTAACCAACAAGCTAGTATTATGAAGAGGCTTTACTAGGGACTTCAATTTAAGTTTACAAATCACACAAGTATTAATGTTTCCTTGTTAATACTATTATAGCATGAATGTAAACATTTATCGTAAACACAAAGGTATAATAATAACTACATTTATTATTGCCTCTAGGGCATATCTCCAACAGTCTCCCACTTGCACTAGAGTCAACTAATCTAGATTACATGGTAATATACCAAACACCCATGGCAGTTTGGTGTTGGTCATGTTTTGCCTTCGGGAGAGGTTTATTCAACGGATCCGCCACATTCAGATCTGTGTGTACTTTGCAAATCTTTATGTCACCATCTTGGACATGTTCTCGAATAGCGTGGAAACGTAGCTTGATGTGCTTCAGCTTCTTGTGTGACCTTGGTTCTTGCGCATTGGCTATGGCACCCATGTTATCACAGTAGATAGACATTGGGTCCAGCGCACTTGGAACCACACCGAGCTCTGTAATGAACTCTTTCATCCATATCCCTTCTTGTGAAGCCTCCGAAGCAACCATGTATTCCGATTCAGTTGAAGATCTCGCCACAACGCTTTGCTTTGCACTCCTCCAGCTAACTGCTGCACCATTCAAAGTAAATACGTATCCAGATTGTGATTTAGAATCATCCGGATCGGTGTTCCAACTAGCAACGGTGTAACCATTAACAACGAGTTGTTCATCACCTCCATAAGAAAGAACCATATCCTTAGTTCTTCTCAAGTACTTAAGGATGTTTTTGACCGCTTTCCAATGATCCACTCCTGGATCACTTTGATATCTGCTAGTCAAACTAACAGCATATGCAATGTCGGGTCTAGTACATAGCATGGCATACATTAGAGATCCTATGGCTGAGGCATAGGGAGTTTTACTCATCCTTTCTCTATCTTCTGCCGTTGTTGGACTTTGAGTTTTACTCAACGTCGTATTGCGCAACATGGGCAAGAACCCTTTCTTGCTATCCTCCATTCCAAACCTCTTTAGAACTTTATCCAAATATGTACTTTGTGACAATGATATTAGGCGTCTCGATCTATCTCTATAAATCTTTATGCCTAATATGTAAGATGCTTCGCCAAGATCTTTCATTGAAAAACTATTATTCAAATATTCCTTGACACTATTAAGAAGGTCTACATCATTCCCAATCAACAATATGTCATCTACATATAGTATTAAGAATGCCACAGAGCTCCCACTCACTTTCTTGTAAATACAAGCTTCTCCATAAGTTTGTATAAAACCAAAACTTTTGATCACCTTATCAAAACGTTGATTCCAACTTCGGGATGCTTACTTCAATCCATAAATGGACCGTTGAAGTTTGCATACCTTGTTAGCATCCTTAGGATCGACAAAACCTTTGGGTTGCATCATATACAACTCTTCATCAATGTATCCATTGAGGAACGCTGTTTTGACATCCATCTGCCATATCTCATAATCATAATATGCAGCGATTGCTAACATAATCCTCACAGACTTTAGCTTCGCTACTGGTGAGAAAGTCTCATCGTAGTCAACTCCTTGAATTTGTCGAAACCCTTTTGTGACAAGTCGAGCTTTATAGACAGTAACATTACCATTAGCATATGTTTTCTTCTTGAAAATCCATTTATTCTCGACAGCCTTCCGGCCATCCGGTAAGTCCACCAAAGTCCATACTTGGTTTTCGTACATGGATCCAATCTCGGATTTCATGGCTTCTTGCCATTTATTGGAATATGGGCTCATCATCGCTTCCTCATACGTCGCAGGGTCATCGGTGTTGTCCACCAACATGACACTCATAACGGGATCATACCAATCAGGAGTGGTACGAGTTCTCGTTGACCTGCGAGGCTCTGTAGCAACTACAACCGAAGTTTCATGATCATCATCATTAGCTTCCTCTCTTATTGGTGCAGGAACCACATGAACTTCTTCCGGTGCTGTGCTACTCGCAAGTTTGAGAGAAGGTTCGACAACCTCGTCGAGTTATACTTTCCTTCCAGTCACTTCTTTCGAGAGAAATTCCTTCTCTATAAAGGATCCATTCTTGGCAACGAAGATTTTGCCTTCGGATCTATGATAGAAGGTATACCCAATAGTTTCCTTTGGGTGTCCTATGAAGACGCATTTTTCCGCTTTGGGTTCAAGCTTGTCCGGCTGTAACTTATTTACATAGGCTTCGCAACCCCAAACTTTAAGGAACGACAATTTAGGTTTCTTCCCAAACCATAATTCATACGGTGTTGTTTCAACAGATTTAGATGGTGCCCTATTTAAAGTGAATGCGGTTGTTTCTAATGCATAACCCCAAAATGATAGCGGTAAATCTGTAAGAGACATCATAGAACGAACCATATCTAAGAGAGTTTGATTACGACGTTCAGACACACCATTACGCTATGGTGTTCCCGGCGGTGTCAATTGTGAAAGTATTCTGCATTTCTTCAAATGCTCGCCAAACTCGTAACTTAGATATTCACCTCCACGATCAGAACGCAGAAATTTAATCTTCTTGTTACGTTGATTCTCGACCTCACTTTGAAATTCCTTAAACTTCTCGAAAGTTTCGGACTTATGTTTCATGAAATAGATATACCCATATCTACTCAAGTCATCCGTGAAGGTAAGAACATAACGATAACCACCGCGCGATGCTACACTCATTGGACCACACACATCGGTATGCATGATTTCCAATAAGTCTGTAGCTCGCTCCATCATACCATAAAATGGAGTCTTAGTCATTTTACCCATCAGACATGCTTCGCATCTTTCAAGTGATTCGAAATCAAGTGATTCAAGAAGTCCATAGGAATGGAGTTTCTTCATACGCTTCACTCCAATGTGACCAAGACGACAGTGCCACATATAGATCGAGTTATCGCTCAATTTCAAACGTTTAGCTTCAATGTTATTAATATGTGTATTTCCACTATCGAGATTCAATAAGAATAGACCATCTATCAAAGGTGCATGTGCATAAAACATATTACTCATATAAATCGAACAACCATTATTCTCGGACTTAAACAAGTAACCGTCTCGCAATAAACAAGATCCCGATATAATGTTCATGCTTAACGTAGGCACCAAATAACAATTATTTAAGTATAAAACTAATCCCGATGGTAGATGAAGAGGTAGCGTGCCGACCGCGATCACATCAACCTTTGATCCGTTTCCCACGCGCATCGTCACCTCGTTCTTCGCTAGCTTCCGTTTATTCTGCAGCACCTGTTTCGAGTTACAAATATGAGCAACCGAACCAGTATCAAATACCCAGGCACTACTACGAGTACTAGTGAGATACACATCAATAACATGTATATCGGATATACCTTTCTTCTTGATGTTGCCATTCTTCTAATCCGCCAAGTACTTTGGGCAATTCCGCTTCCAGTGACCTTCTCCCTTGCAGTAAAAGCACTCTGTATCAGGTTTAGGTCCAGCCTTGGTCTTCTTCATCGGTGCGGTAACTTTCTTACCACCCTTCTTGAAGTGTCCCTTTTGTTTAGACTTGCCTTTCTTGAATTTGGTGGTCTTATTGACCATCAACACTTGGTGATCTTTCTTGATCTCCACTTCTGCAGATTTTAACATGGAGAAGAGTTCTGGCAACTGCTTGTTCATGCTTTGCATATTGTAGTTCATCACAAAGTTCTTGTAACTTGGTGGTAGTGATTGAAGGACACGGTAAATCCCCAAAGCATTAGGAATCACTATACCCAAGCTTTGGAGTTTGTTTGCGTGCCCAGACATCTTAAGCACATGCTCACTGACAGAGCTGCCCTCTTCCATCTTGCAGTTAAAGAACTTTTCAGAAGCCTCAAAGCTCTCAACTGCAGCGTGAGTCTCAAAAATCAATTTGAGTTCACGGACAATATCATGTGGGTCTGAATTCTCAAACCTTTTCTGAAGCTCCGATTCTAAACCATACAAGATAGCACACTGAACTGTGGAGTACTGAGTCTTCCGAGCGAGGTAAACATTCTTTACTTCATCGGTAGCAGTAGCTACAGGTGGGTCACCCAGCGGTGCATCCAGCACATAGGTCAAATTACCAGCATTGAGGACAATCCTCAAATTGCGGAACCAATCTGCGAAGTTGCTTCCATTGTTTTTTAACTTTTCTTTCTATAGGAACGCATTAAAATTGATGGTAGGGGCCGCCATTGATCTACAACATATTTGCAATAGTTTAGACTAAGTTTATGACAAATTGATTTCTAATTAATAGTTAAATTAATCTAGGTGAACTCCCACTCAAAACAATATCCCTCACATTGTTTTAGTGATCACACGAACCAAATCCACCACATCAACACCGATCATCACGAGAGTTGATGTAGCTTCAATGGCGAACAATCGACATGTTCATCATATCTGCTATATGATTCATGCTTTACCTTTCGGTGATCCGTGTTCCGAGACCATGTATGTACATGCTAGGCTCATCAAGATCAAACCTTATCTTCCGCATGAGCAAATCTGGCTTGCTCACGTTGTATACACTTGCACAATCTAACACACCCGATCATCACGTGGTGCTTCGAAACAACAAGCTTTAGCAACGGTGCTTACTAAGGATGAACACTTTAGAACTTGAAATTTATGTGCATGAGGGATCATCTTATAATGCTACCGTCGTTAACTAAGCAATACAAGATGCATAAAGGATTAACATCACATGCAATTCATAATATGTGATATGATATGGCCTTTCTTCTTTGTGCTTACGATCTCCATCTTCAAGCACGAACATGATCTCCATCATCACCGGCATTGCATCAAGGTCAATGACGCTGCTCCATGGTTGTCGTCCACCAGCTTCAACTATTACAACTACTTTGAATAGACACGCGGGTCTTAACAGAAATTAAAGACAACCATATGGCTCCTGCCGGTTGCCAACTTACAATAAGGAACATTGCATACATCAAATATAATCACAATCATGGTCATATCACATCACAGCACACCCCTGCAAAACAAAGTTAGATGCCTCTAATTTCTTTGCATATTTTACGTGGTTTGGGGCTTTCAATAAGTGTCGATCTAACTTACGAACAAGAACCACAACGTTGATGTTTGAACTATCAAGTGCCCGTTGTAAATTGGATCTATACTATAATGGGAGAGACAGACACCCGCAAAGCCACTTATGCAATACAAGTTGCATGTTGAGCGTGGAGCAAGTCTCATGAACGATGTCATGTAAGGTTAGCCCGGACCGCTTCATCCCATCATACCTCAAGATGCAAAGTACACAAGAAGCAATTGATAATAAAAGCACCACCGCCCACAATGACCATTGTATTCTACTCGTGCAACAGATCTACATATAGACACGGATCTGATACCACTGTAGGGGTTCGTAGCATGGAAAACAAAAAAATTCTACCGCATACAAACAAACAAGACAAGATCTATCTACTAGATTGTAGCAACGAGTCGATGGAATAACTCACCCTCGAAGATTCCAAAGTGTTTAACGAGAGCGGATTCTCGTGGGTGATGTAGTCGTACTCTTGCCGATCTCAAGATCGTGTGGACGATCCTTCCGACGCTACGTTCCGGCAGCGCTCCCGCAGTCGGTCACACGTTCGGTACTCGACGAAGACCTTCCTCTCCCTTGTTCTAGCAGGCAGCGGAGGTTGTAGCACTCTCCTCGCGATTCCGGCAGCACGAAGGCGTGGTACCGGAAGTAGAGGGGAGATCTCGCAGGGCTTCGCCTTAAGCCGGAGCGAGTATGGTGGACTATGAGAGAGGCCTCGGTGATCTAGGTTTTAGACGCACCAAGTAGAGGGAGCTAGGTCGGCGGCTAGGGCAAGTAGAAGCCCCAACTCAGCGGCGGCGGCGGTTTGGTGGCCGGCGGCTAGGGTTAGGGTTTAGAGGGGCAAGGTGTGTGCTTGGAGGGGCAGCCCTGCCCCTCCTTATATAGGTGGAGGGGGCCGGCCAAGGGGAGGGGAGTCCCTCCCCAACTCGGCTTCCAAGGCCGGCGGTGGAGGGAGAGGGACTTCCTCCCCAAGTAGGTTTCCTACTCTCCCTCCACCAAGCAAAATAGCCGTTTGACTTTTCAAATTGGCGTTTGACTTTTCAAACTAGGATTTGATTTATCCCTTTATTTCGCTCAGCGATCACACCTATTACATGATGCAACCATTCCAACTTGTTATGACACATTCATGTACCCTTCCCCTCCGGAGTACCGGACATTCCGGAACCTTCTAGAACATTCCCGATGAAAACACCGGAACCATTCTCCAACCGCGAAACAGGACTTTCCTTATATGAATCTTATTCTTCGGACAATTCTGGATCTCCTCGTGATATCCCGGATCCCATCCGAGACTCCGAACAACATTCGGTCTCTTACTCATCATTCCATAACTACTCAACAACGTCGAATCCTTAAGTGTGTCTCCCTACGGTTCGTGAATTATGCGGACATGATCGAGACACTTCTCCGAACAATAACCAATAGAGGAATCTGGAAATTCATATGGCTCCCACATATTTCTACGATTACTTTGCGATCGAATGAACCACTTACATACAATACCAATTTCCCTTTGTCTCACGATAGTTTACTTATCCGAGGTTTTGATCGTCGGTATCTCTACATACCTAGTTCAACCTCGTTACTGATAAGTACTCTTTTCTCGTTCCTGTGATATGTGATCCCTTGTGAGCCAGTCACATGCTTGCAAGCCAATTGGATGGCATTCCACCGAGAGGGCCCAGAGTATATCTATCCGTCATATGGATGGACAAATCCCACTCTTGATCCATGTGTCTCAACCAATACTTTCCGAACACTCAATGCCACCTTTATAGCCACCCAGTTACGGTGTGGTGTTTGATGTCATCAAAGCATCCTTCCGGTGATGGTGATAAGCATGATCTCATGGTCGAAGGAATTAGGTTACTATGTATCAGAAATCATATAGCAATTGAACTATTAAAATGACTTGATCTTTATGCTACGCTTATCTATAGGAGTATGTCCATCATATCATTCTCCTAACGATATGATCTTGTTGTTAATAACATCTCAATGTTCATGATAGGGAAACCACAATCATTTATTAACCAACAAGCTAGTATTATGAAGAGGCTTTACTAGGGACTTCAATTTAAGTTTACAAATCACACAAGTATTAATGTTTCCTTGTTAATACTATTATAGCATGAATGTAAACATTTATCATAAACACAAAGCTATAATAATAACTACATTTATTATTGCCTCTAGGGCATATCTCCAACAAAACTTGCCCTTTTACTGCCAATGATGTAGGACTGAGGCTACACATCTGATAAGAACAAATACTATTGATTTGGTGAAATTTGTCCCTTCTGATTTAAGCTCGATGATGAGTTATACATAGCACTTCTATGTCAAATCTGAGAGCAAAAGTTTAACCACTAACCCCTTTCTTATTTGTCTTTCTAATTGTTTTATTTTTGTTTGTTTGCGGGTATAAGATCAGGAAGGGAATCTTCAGGACATGAAGATTTAGATTAGAACTACTTCTATTTTTTTTTAATTCTACTTATTTTGTAAAGTGTATCATATAATTTTTCCTTGTAATAAAATTTGTAATATTTTCTTATTGTTGTAATTTCCTTTTTTTGAATATTGTAAAGACAATGTCATATATATATTTTCTTGCAATAAAGAATTCTTTTATTTATTTCATTAATGTAATTCCTTTTTTGTTTATTTATAATTTATATCCATTACATGTTCATATCTTGTTTATAATTACTAATTCAATTATTGTAATTATTTTTCCTATTATATTTAAATTTTAATTATCTTTTCTATTTGAATATCTATAAAATATAGTATGTGTTCCAATAACTTTATCATATTACTTTATTCGAGAAGTAACATTCCATTTCTCTTAAGTGTTTAAATATTCCATAATTCAATTTGTGGATTTTTCTAAATTCATTTGAATTCAAATTTGAAATTTAATTTTATGTTTGAATATCTTCCCCCTTTAATAAAGAATTTTACAAATGTCATGTGGAAATCTATCGCACTTGTGCTAACGCTTCCATCAGAACAAAAGAGACCTCGATCAATCCATACCTTCTTTAATTTTGCGTGAAAAATCCTCAAATTTTCTATGCATAAATGCAATGCAAATATATGTTCACTCTATTTTTAGGTGCTAATCCTGAGATGTTACAGCCGATCACCTTTGCATAGACTGGCCTTTCACTACGACAGTCTGGAACCTCATCTAAGTTTGGGACAACGTCGGGGGGCTCCATGTCCATGACTTCCACTTGCTCATGGGCTGGTGGGACAATCTGGATGCACGACCCCATCTGTGTTTTATGCCTTAGTGCGCGATGGCCGATCACCTTTGCATAGACTGCCCTTTCACTACGGCAGTCTGGAACCTCACCCAAGTTTGGGACGACACTACGGGAGGCTCCATGGCCATGACTTCCGCTTGATCACGGGCTGGTGGGACAATCTGATTGCCGAAAGACCAACGAGTGCGAAAAGAGGAATAAGTGGTAGTCTGTTTTCTGTTTTGTAATGTTTCTAACAGAAAAAGCGAAAACACCTTTGAAACGCATGGAAAAAACAGATGAATTTTCACTAGCCGACGTTGGACTTATGTCAAGGTGGCTGAGATTGCGAGGGAGCGCATCCGTCAGCGTGCGCCCATGCTTTCGTGGCCTTGGGCCTGCCATTACAACGGAACCTGATTAGACATTTTTCTATTTTGCGGTTTTTTGGCATGTTTTTACCTAAACGAAAACATACACCCATGTGTCGTATGATTTGTTTTCTCTTATTTGAAAAGGCATATCTTCTACCGGTTATTAAAAAAAAGCTAATTGAACTCTCGTCTTACTAGCAATGGGATTCTAAAGGGAGTGTCTAGATCTCAGACGCCTGAGAATTTCTTATGTCTAAATCGCTGACATCATCCTACTATTTGTGCTAGTTACAACCTAGTTGCAATTTATATAATTTGTACTAATTCTCAGTTGCAATCTAGTTACATTAAAATTCCAGTTACAACCTAGTTGCAACTCATGTGAAAGTCTCATGTTACACGAATCGCGAGATAAATCTAATAACGAGAGAGGTGACTGAGAACTAAGAAGTTATCAGACGCATGAGAACTAACAAATCCGCATAGTAGATTGACCTTTTAAGATTTAATATATGGCGAGCTAAGAGAGGGGTGAAGACACTTTGAGAAACCTGGCGCCTCTTGTTTATGGAAAAATGAACCTAGCGCCATCGCGCCCATTGGACCAAGAATCTGGATTCTGGAACATGGGTGGAAGGAGGAAGACACGTGCGTGCCTCAAGCCCCCGCCACGCTTCTCGACGTGTCCCTGACCTCAGCGGAGCCCCGCGCGCGGCGCTGACCTACTTGCTCTCTCTGCGGCACACCACGCCGAACCCGGACACGACCAGTACTCCCGCTATAAACTGCACGCGTCGCGTAGATCCCACCGCACGTAGTAGAAGAATCCTACTCAGGCAGTAGCTACTCGGCCGCCGGACCGAGCTCGATCGACCGCCATGGCGCAGGCGGAGCGCGAGAGCATGCGCGTGGTCATGTTCCCGTGGCTGGCGCACGGCCACATCAACCCGTACCTCGGGCTGGCCAAGCGGCTCACCACCTCCGACGTCGACGTCGTCGTCCACCTCGTGTCCACGCCGGCCAACCTCGCGCCCCTCGCGTGCCACCAGACGGACAGGATCAGGCTCGTCGAGCTCCACCTCCCCGCGCTCCCGGACCTCCCGCCCGCGCTGCACACCACCAAGCGCCTCCCGGCCCGCCTCATGCCGGCCCTCAAGCGCGCCTGCGACCTCGCCGCGCCCAGCTTCGGCGCTCTCCTGGACGAGCTCCGCCCCGTCGACGTCCTCCTCTACGACTTCCTCCAGCCGTGGGCGCCGCTCGAGGCCGCCGCGCGCGGGGTTCCCGCGGTGCACTTCAGTACCTGCAGCGCCGCCGCCACGGCCTTCTTCACGCACTGCCGCAAGACCGACCGGGTCCCCGGCGCCTTCCCGTTCGAGGCCATCGGCCTCGGCAGTGCCGACGAGGAGGCCAAGTACACCGCGCTGCTCGCCATCCTGGACGACGTCGGCGGCGCCGCCCTGGTGCCCGAGCGCGCCCGCCTGACGCTCAGCCTCGAGCGCTCGTCCGGGTTCGTGGCCGTCAAGACGTGCGCCGACATCGAGCGCAAGTACATGGACTACCTGTCCCAGCTCATCGGTAAGGAGGTCGTGCCCGTAGGCCCGCTGATCGCGGACGGAGATGGGTCGTCAGAGGACGAGCACGCAGGTGGCGAGCGCGTCATGCGGTGGCTCGACGGGGAGCAGCCGGCCTCCGTGGTGCTCGTCTCCTTTGGCAGCGAGTACTTCATGTCGGAGCGCCAGATGGCGGAGATGGCGCGCGGGCTGGAGCTGAGCGGCGTCCCTTTCCTGTGGGTGGTGCGGTTCCCGGGCGCGGAGGACGACGTTCGCGGGGCGGCGAGGTCCATTCCGCCAGGGTTCGCCCCGGCGCAGGGAATGGTGGTGGAGGGGTGGGCGCCGCAGCGGCGCGTCCTGTCGCACCCTTCATGCGGTGCGTTCCTGACTCACTGCGGGTGGAGCTCTGTGCTGGAGTCTATGGGGGCGGGGGTGCCGATGGTGGCGCTGCCGCTGCACATCGACCAGCCGCTGAACGCCAACCTCGCGGCGGAGGTGGGCGCGGCCGCCGCGCTCGTGAAGCAGGAGAGTTTCGGGGAGTTCACCGCGGAGGAAGTGGCTCGGGCTGTGCGCGTTGCTGTAAACGGGAAGGAGGGGGAGGCGGCGAGGCGCCGCGCGAGGGAGCTGCGGGAGGTGGTGGTGCGGAACGACGGTGACGACACACAGATCGTGGCGCTGCTCCAGAGAATGGCGCGGATCTGCGGCAAGGGCCAGGCCGTGCCAAATCAGGGTTTTTTAAATCCTCTTTTCTATTCATAATAAAGACGCGCTGGTTGCTACGGCCGACGGGGTTCATGGGCTACATGGGTGGTTTCGGCCTTTGCAGATTGAACTAGTCTTTGGCGCATTCTAGAAGAAGTTTCACTGTCATGCGTCTTTTTCATCACTTTATAAGAAATTTAAAAAGTCGGTCACTCCCTAAAATTTAGTTCCACAGAGTTGGCCAATTGATTGCTAAGTGGATCACTGTAAGTCTGTAAAATAACTTCAGTGAGTTGACTCAAGCTTCACGAAACTAAAGCTGTTGAACCAAATCAATCAAAGGAAAAGGTTATTTAAAGAAAATATCTCGTATGCACCTTTTTGGGCTTCAGTATATTTCATATTTTCCCTATTTCATATAAATTTTGGTGCATATAAGTGTCGTACAGATAATGCAAATCAAAGCTATTTGTTGTCTTACTCTGGCCTATTTGACCAACCGATCTCGCTTGGGCTGCGCTGTATCTTCCCTTTCACTCCTAGTACGAGGAGTGGACTCTAGGGATACTACTAATTGATTGAGTAATCATTTTTTGCATATTTTGAATTCATTGATCGTTTCGTGAGGCTTTATTTAAAACAGCAAGCTTGTCTCTCTTTCAATTGGACATAGGGGAACGAACACATTAGATTAGAAGAATACAAATATACAAAATGAACTTCTTGGAAGTGTAAAAGGCTATTTGAATAAGAGTTTTTCAATTAAAGTCCTCGGTGAAGCTGCTTATATATTAGACATCAAGATCCATAAATAAGTCTAAAAAAGTCCAGAATAGACAAGTCAAATAAAGAGTTCTTGCCTATGTTGCAAGCCAAGATGTTGAGTAAGACTTAGTGTCCAACTACAACAGATGAAAGAGAAAATATGAGTAACATACCCTATGCCTTAGCCATAGGCTCAATCATGTATGCCATATTTTGTACTAGATCAGATGTGAGCCATGTTGTTAGTTTGACAAGTACCAAAGTGATCCAAGAGTGAAACGTTGGACAACGGTTAAGAATATCCTTAAGTATCTAAAGAGAACTAAGTAAATGTTTCTCGTCTAAGATGGTGATGAAGAGCTCGCCGTAAAGAGTTATGTCGATGCTAGCTTTCACACCGATCTATATGACTTGAAATCTCAACCTCTCGAAATAGGATTTCGCCCCGTTTTATAGAATAAAGCCACATCGGCCGGACATATACAAGATGGAGGGGAGACCCCTTTTACAAAGCAGATCAAAATAAACAAGAAAACCGCAGAGGACCTAGACTTTCCACCGAAGACAACGAGCCAAGATCGGGATGATCCGGGGCTCCACAACGACGCCCCCAAGAGGGTAACGACACACCGCGCCGCCGCCGCCGAGACCAACGGTCAAGGGTTTTCACCCGGAGCCCTGGCGCGAGGAAGGTAGCCGCACCGCGGCCCCCAAGAGGGTAACGATACCCGCAGGCATCGCCACCGATGGTGCCAAAGCACTGAGCTTTCGCCCAGAAAAACCTTCGCACCGCTTCCCGTCTTCCGCCACGCCCGATGCCCCCAAGATAGGCCTCTGGCACGCGATCTGGGAGCTGCCGAGGCCGAAGCGTCGCCAGCACCAAAGTCTCCCAATGTCATCTCCTCGCCACCCACATGACCGAGGATAGGAACCACCACCACCGCCACGTCGCTCGCCGAAGAGACGTCCGCGCAGTCCACCTCCCGGGGCCGCCGCCTCGGCATCCGAGATCCCACACAACAAGCGTGGAAGATACCACCAAGACACCTTCCTGAGAGCGGGAGTGTGAGGGCAGTCCAGCCAAACATGACATGGACAGATCGGAGTGACGAGCCACGCAAGTCAACTCCGCAGCTCCTCTTCGGAGCTGTCGGGCGGTCACCGGATCTAGGACCGCTGGCCCTGATCCAGCACCTCAGTCACCTGGCCGAGGGGTGGGCTCCCAGTCCTCCCGGGCGCCCCTGGAACCATCCAGAAGCAGGGCCCACCCAGCCCGAATCAGGCCCGTACGGGCCCGATCTGGGCCAAGGGTAGGGGCTCCACCGTCGGAGGTCAGCTCCGCCAGGCTCCATCCCAACCGCGTTCCGGTCCGCCCCGACAACCTCGGGCCGAAGGAAGAGCCCTGGTGCGGCGTCAACCGTCGCCGCCGTCGGAGATCCGCGGGATTGGGCCCCTGCTGCCACCGGAGCAGAGCAGCCGAGCACCCCACCACCCGCTGCCGCCTCGAGCTGCAGGAAGCCGCCCCCGACGAGGCGCGCCGGCCGCCACCACGCCGGGCCCCGCTGGCCTCTGCCTAGTCTCATCGCGCGCCGAGGTTTCCTCCGCCCTGCATCAGAAGCCACGCGCCGGGTAAGGGAGAACCCGCCGCCGCCGGCACCGCCCGAGCTTTGCCCGGTGGCTCGTGCCGATGGCGGCGGGAGAGGGACGAGGGTGGGGCGGGGAAGGGGGCTAGGGTTCGGCCTTGCTTCGGCCGCCCGCAGGGAGGGCGACGCGAAGCGGTCTCTCCTGAAATCTCAACCTGGATACATATTAATTTTGATGGTGCAACACCCAGCTGGAGGATTTCCAAGCAAAGCATTGTAGCAGCATCTTCAACCAGAGTATTTAGCTGCTTCGGAAGCGGCGCATGAAGCGGTTTTTATAAAGTTCATATCCAACTAGGTGTAATTTATAGTGTGTTGGATCCCTTGGCTATCTACTATGATACCACTGGTGCCATATCCAATGCCAAGGAGCCAAGGTCAGACAAAATAAAATACTTTAAAAATCAAAAAGGAGAAGAAAAAGCTCACAATGGTGCATCCTCCCCAAGCTTGGGTTGTTACACAAGTTGATGAATATGACGGTGCCAGAAAATAGTCTAGCACTTGTTGTGGGAGTTTCACCACACTGCACGAACTATGATATGCCTCCGCCAATTCCCTGGCAATGGCGCCATAAAATAGTCTTGATGGTAACAAAGGCTTCCACTTTTCATTGGGACTCCAAGTGCAGAGTGTTGCAGCAAGCTTCTTTTCCCCAGAAGGGTGACTCGAGGGTTTATATCGAACTCTCGGGGAATTGTATGGATATTTGTCTTCTCCTCTTCAAGAATCATGTAAAGTAAAATAATTTTACTTGTGTCCCCAAATCCACCAAGTGGTTGTCAAGCACAAGGTTTCATATTAGTAATATGAAATATAATATAAAACAAACTAAAGTAAAGAAATGCAAACTAGATGATATGGAAGATAGTAGAGTTTTTTTGGGTTTTTATGAGTGATTGCAAGTAGGAAATTATTTTTGTCGAAATAAAAATTGCAGAAAATAAAAAAGGATAGTTGATGCAATGGAAAGGTGTTTCTTCTGATAAAAATTGGACCGGGGTTCATTGGTTCACTTGTATACTCTTTTTTTAAGTTGTAGTGATCACAAAACAATTCATCAATGATAAAGATTCATGGAATTTCTATATGTGCTTGATAAAGGAATTAATATGGGCATCACATTCTAATATAGAGATTTAATACATCTCTCTCTTATACTCCTCAAGAAAGGGAAATCTCCATGCAACCTTGAATTAAGAACAAATCAGAGTATAGCTTTAAGCAATGTTATATGATGTTTGAAATACAAATATGCTACCTTGATCTACAAGGTTATGAACTGTCACATGATAACTATAGCACATGTTTTCACTTTATCCCTAGTGAGGTAGCAAACTAAAGGTAAAAACCAAAGTAGATCTTGAATATTATGTGTCATAATTCAATCTCTACCACCATGCATGCTACTCCATCTAACACACACTTCTATCCATACAAGTTCTTACACACAAGTTGTATCAAAACAAGCAATTAAGAACGGGGTACATGATATGCATCTATCAAAACATATTACACAAAATAGATTCCAATCTCAAATATCAAATCATAGAACAAAGATCCACCACATAGGAATTAAAAATATGACCATAATCATGTAGGGTAGCTCATATGGTACTAGATCTATGAAGAGCGAGAGAGAGAGAGAGAGAGATAGATAGATAGATAGATAGATAGATAGATAGATAGATAGATAGATAGATAGATAGATAGATATATATATATATATATATATAGAGAGAGAGAGATCAAGCTACTGCCACAAACCCATAGCCCGGAGGTGAACTAATCCCTCTTCATCATGGTGATGATGCTGAAGATGTTGGAGAGGGTGGAGATCTCCCCGGATGTGGCTCCAGTGGAGTTTCCCCCTACAATCTTTGCTAGATCTAACTATATTTGGTGTTGTTTTTGTCTCTAGTCTGCTCTGTGTAGATGACTCCCCGGGAGGTCCTTATATAGGGATTTTTAGGTCAAGAGAACTCTGTGGGTGAAATAATCGAGGCAATTGGACGGCCGAGGAGGAAGATAGCATGGGTGGCGCGCCAACCAGTCGTAGGCGCGCCCACTAGGCTATCTTGGGCCTCCTGGCCCTCCAGGTGGGATTATTGTGCTCCATATGCTTCTCGTGGATAAATATTGGCATTCCCAAAAGTGCAGGTCCATTTGACTTTGTATAGGTCCTGAAACATCAGAAACATTGAAAACATGGTTTTTCTGCCCTGCCGGGTTATAGACAAAATAAAAGGGCTCATCGTTAAATCCCCCAAATCAATATAAAACATGGATATAACATTATATATGATGCAAATATGTGGGAAAACATGTTAACAAACTACAAAGTTGTATGCATTTTACATGCGTCAGGGGGTGAATAGGAAATTTCAAAACTATTACGATTTTGGCTTGATAGAATGTGAAATTAATCTAACGTTTATTTTACAAGAACAAAGCCCAAATACACTAGGCTCAACTAAGTGCACTAACAACCACTACAAGAAAATTGTCCTTTTACAACGGACGATTTTCGTGGTTGAAAAGCCTTCTACGATGGATGCCCTTCGTGGTAGAAGCCCCGTCACAAATGAATCTATCACGGTTTTTTTCAACCATGGCGGATCGCACCCTTTAGCCAGAAAAATCGTTCCGTCATAGATCTGTTTGCCAGCCCTGTTGACCGCTGCCATCATGCAAACTGTCACGTGGCGAACGCCGTTAACGGCCAGTTATCACCGTTAACTATCAATGAAACACATGGCTTGATAATTATTAAGTGGGCCGGACCATTACAAGAGCCCAATAATATCATGGCCCGTTACTGTTTCGTCATCCACTGTTATAAATGGGCCCGCTACTGCTGCCCGCGGCAGCCCGTAAATTTCGGGTCCGTTACTATTTCGACCTACACTGTTTGAAACTGGCCCAAGTGTATGACGCGTAAAATGCCGAGCCATTACTATTCTGCCCTATACTGTTTGAACTGGGCCTGTTTGGTCAGCCCGCTTTGTCCCGTAACCATTCTGGCCAATTATTATATAGTTTTGCACTATTCGAAACAAGCGCATTTATTCAATACGATGTGGCCCATAAACTTCCGGGTCAGTTACTCTTCTGCCCATAACCTTCCTACGCATATTTTTTCCTTTTATTGTTTTGGCCTGATAGGTTTCTTGGCCTGTTACAGTTCCGTCCTGGTGCAATTCAGACTGTTACTGTTCTGGTCTGCTATGACCCTAGCCTTCTTTCTGGCCGGGCTTGCTACTGTTTGGGCCCATTACTATTTTGGCCATTTAAGGTGTCGGCCCTTTACTGCTCTGGTCCATTACAGTTTTCGGCTTGTTACTGTTTTGGCCTTTTACTATTTCGGTATGTTACTGTTTCAACATTTTCATTGTTGTAGGGCTGTTACTATTACTAAGCGCGCCTGTGGGTCGGTCCCGTTACTTTTAAGGTCTTTTACAATTTCTGCATTTCTGGAGCCCATTATCATAAAAGGTGTACAACTTGTGAGTATTTTTACTACTTATCGTCGTCCTAATACAAGACAAGCAAATACAAAGTACGATATTGTACCCTAATCGACCTAGCTAGCGCAGAGGTATGGTACTATCTACCGCTATGTGTGTACGACGTCAACTAAATGCATACGACGATCTATGCGATTAATCTAGATATTACATCAAATGCAAACTGCTTAAAATTATTACATATTATCAACTCAACGGAAAGAAAAATCGGCATTTCAGTTGACAATCGAGTTGATAGCAGTCCTCAATTTGCTTTCTCCATCTATCACCTACATCTCCCTTTTGAGTGTGCCATCTACATTCGAAAACAACCTTGAGACATGATCTTGCAGCCCCCTCTTTGGTGGCGATAGCAATAATTGTTGTCTGAAACTAAGTAATAACAATTTAATACATCAAACAAGGAAAGCTACTCATTTAACTGATACGACAGGAGCTATGAACTAGAGTTTACTACTGTTTAATGGTTCAAATATATTGACCATCACGTCAAACAAACAGGACAAGCAAGCATTAAACAAGTGTTTCTACCATACAACGAGAAATATAACAATGTGTGTGCCTTAGAATTTCAACAAATATAAACTAGCCAGGTAATTTTAACAAATATATATATATATAAGCAGCTGTATATCCTGGAATGGAAGAGATGTTGGGTGACTTGGAATTTACGGTGAGCTACACAATGACATGCAGTTACTATCGTAGCTAAGAATGAACCCGACAGAAATTATAACAGCATCATGCGAGAACTTATAGAGCGGGAATGCAAACCATGACTAAACTATACGGTAGAGGATATTTATGTTGTTGCTTAGGACAAACCAGAACAAGATAGGAAATATAATGGTGTCGCTTGTAAACCTGTAGAACAAGACAAGTACACATTAGACAAGTATGCCTACATTGAAATGAACAATAAATCAAAGTATTTCTTAGAATTTTAGAAAATATAAAGTAGCAGGTCATTTCAACAAATATATATGGAAGCAATTATTTATCCTAGAATGCAAGAGATGTTGGGTAACTCGAATTTGTGGTGCGCTACAGAATGGCTTGCAGTTACTGTCGTAGCTATAAGAATAAAATAAATAGAAATTATAATAGCATCATACCGGAACTTATAGAGCAGGAATAGAAACCACGAATGAACTATATATACAGTAGAGGATAGTTATGTCGTTGCTTATGACGAACCATTAGATACAAAATATAATAATATCAATTGTGAACCTGCGGATCAGGACAAGCAATTATTACAGAAGTGTGCCAACAAATGAATTGAGCAATCAAATAGTGTTTCTTAGAATTTAGAAAATATAAACTAGTCAGGCCATTTCAACAAATATATATGGAAGCAGTTGTTTATCCTAGAATGCAAGAGACGTTGGGTGACTCGAAATTTATGGTGAGCTACACAATGGCATGCAGTTACTGTCGTAGCTAAGAATGAACCAGACAGAAATTATAACAACATCATACGAGAACTTGTAGAGCAGGAAGGCAAACCATGAATGAAATATATATAAAATAGAGGGTACTTATGTTGTTACTTAGGATGAACTAGCACCACATAAGGAAACAATGACATCGCTTGTGAACCCATAGAAGAGGCTGTGCAAACCAACATGTTTAGATTTCCCTTTTGGAGCTCTAAGCAAAGACAAAGAAAATAGTCAGTGTTGTAGCTTTTGAAGAACCAGATGGCAACAACAAAATTATAATCTAATTAGTATGAATACTTTGAACATGTACTACATGTTAGCATAACAATGTCAGGTAGAAAATAATAGCAGGAACATAGCTCAGGCCAAACCAGATAAATTCAATAACAGTGGAGCAGGGAATCCACACTTATACTTTCCACTGACTTTACATTTTGTAAGAACTAAACAATACCATGCAATAACTGTTGTATGGAGTAACTAAGAACATGTGCATGACTTTAAAATTTGTAGAGCAGCGAATGCAAGCCAACATGTCTAGTGACCTTTATGTAGCACAAAGAACAGGCGTGTGCACTGAATTGATGTGTAGCACGATTAGAAAAATGCAGTTCACTGTGACAGGCTTGAACCTGCTATGCTGCTGACAAAACAAAAAAAAGTTGGGAGATTTGGTTACCATGATCGGAGAGGCTTCTAACCATCATCCGTACCCGCTCGGGTGACGTCCAAGTCACCGAGGGTGCTGCGGTTGTGGTGGCTATTTGCGTCGGGGAAGCAGATCTTGGCGGTCGATTTCGGCTTAAGCGTGGTGGACTAGAGCGTCGCTGAGGCAGAATAGATACACTGCATAGCGACTCCAGTATGGTACGGTTGGGTTGGATGCCAACGGCGCGGAAACAGATCTTGGGCAGTACTTTACGGATTCGGTGCCGTGCACAGGAAAGTGGGGAAAGGAAGCCACGTGTGGTGACCTGGATCGGGTGCGCTGGACGTTGGTGAAGCGGCAATGGTTGGTTGGATGAGACCGCAGCTGATGCGGCTCCTGAAGGGAATATGCCCGAGAGGCAATAATAAAGTGGTTATTATCGTATTCCTTATTTATGATAAATGTTTATTTTGCATGCTATAATTGTATTAATACGGAAACGTTAATACATGTGTGTTTAATAAACAAAAAGGAAGTTCCTAGTTATGCCTCTCTTATAAACTAGCTTGTTGATTAACATGATGATGATCCACGTTTCCACGTTTACTGATCATGGACATTGGATGTTGTTAATAACGAGGTCACAACATTAATGTAATGGTGTGATGAACATTCATCTGAAGTATAGCATTACAATCAAAGTCATTGAGTTTATATTGCTATAACAACTTACGAAGTGATCCTAATCCTTAGACCATGAGATCATGTCAATCACTAACACCGGAAGAGTTTCTCGATGACATGAAACGTCACATCGTAACTGGGTGATTATAAAGATGGCTTCAGAACTACTAAAGTGTTATGTTGAGGTTCATGGATCGAGAGTGTAATTTGTTCATCCCGATGACGGATAGATATGCTCTGGGCCCTCTCGGTGATATCACATTGATTAGCTTGCAAGCAAGTGATTTGATCACTAGAATGTTATATCACAGGAACGAGAAAAGAGTGCATGTAGGTAACGAGATAAAACTAGGTATGAAGATACCAATGATCGAATCTCGGACATGTAATATATCGTGAAACAAAGGGATTAAGATACTGGCGTAAAAGGTTCACACAATCACAAAAGTCATCGTTGAATGTGTGGGAGTCAGTACGGATCTCCAGGTCCCACTGCTGATTATTGATCGGAGAGGGGTCTCGATCATGTCTGCATTATTCGCGAACCGTAGGGTGACACACTTAAGGGATACCGACACCATTCGGAGTAAATGATATGTCAGAAAAAGAAAAAGAAAGCGCAGGAATTTATTTCACTAGACACCGGAACTGTTTCGGTTGAAATTGCTGAAACTGGTTCTGCATGTGAAATGGAATACTAGCAAGGGGTTTTATGTGAATGTTTGTTAATTAAAGTAATTAAAAAAATTCTGAATAAATAAATAAAAGAGTTTTATTTAAATGAGAGCTTGCATTAAATTTGGTGGAAATTTAATGCATGTGAGTGGATTTTTGAGTGGAGGCTCTTTTATGGGAGTGGAGGTTTTTCATTTTGAGTGGGAGCTCCACCCACATGAATGTGGGAGAGGTGGGGCAGCCGCCATGGCTGGGCTCCATGCCCCTTGGGTTCCCCCATCTCCCCTATAAAAGGCCCCCCTCTCATCCTGTCAAAGCACACCTCCTCGCGAAGGATCTCTCTCCCCCCTTTAGAATTTCCCCATGGTCTCGGATCAGCAAGATACATGTTCCCGGTGGCTTTTTCTGGAAGGATTTGTTACTTCCGCTGCTTCGCAGGAGCGAGGGTGCGGAGGTTGTCGGGGTACCAGTACGTGTGTGCGATCACGGATGCACCACTGCTTTGCGGTGCTGAACTTGATGGTGCTGGACCGGCTGGACCAGATGGACTTCATCACGATCTTGAGATCGACAAGTGTTCGTCTACATCATCCACGAGTACAACCTCGTTAACGCTATTCGGTCTTCGAGGGTATGTATTCTATGGATGTATATCTACCCGTTGCTTGTATCTAGTAGATAGATATTGGTACATAGTTGTTCCCATCGTAGGAAATTTTTTGTTTTCTATGCTGTGAACCCTACAGTGGTATCCGAGCCGGATCTATGCGTAGATGCTTTGCACGGGTAGTACACATATGAGTATGTGGGCGATGATGATCATTTTATTGCTTCTTAGTTATACTTTGGATATTGGTGGCATAGTGGGATGAAGCGGCCCGGACAAACTTTACATGTCCTCGCACATGAGACCTGTTCCACGCTTGACATGCAACTAGTTTTGCATAAGTGGATAGCGGGTGTCTATCTCTCCTACTATAGTCAATATCTAATTTGCAACAAGTTGTCAACAATTTGGTTATCCTCGTTGTGGTTCATGTTCGTAGGTAAGAACGATTCTATCTTCGAAAGCCCGAAGCCACGTAAAACGTGCAATGGATAAATTAGAGGCGTCTAGTTTAGATTGTTGCTGGGCTAGTGTTATGATATGGTGATGTTGTAAGTAGAAGTATAAGATGATACTCTTACAACACACATAACGTGTAGGTTCCATAGACCTTGTCCTTACACATAGAGGCATGATAGATATCATACCACGATGCACATGATGGAGATCATATGCGGGAACCATATCATTTCACTTATTAACATGTGATGTTTGATTGCATCTTATATTGCTTGTTTGGCGTTTTATTAGCATAATAAGATGATCCCTCATTTATATATCAAGATAAAAATGTGTTCTTTCTTAAGTATGCACCGACAATGTTTCGTCGCTTCAAGACATCACGTGATGATCGGGTGTACTTGAATCCACAAGCATATCTCGGTGTAAGACAGTTACACACGCGAATACTAAGGTTTTTACTTGGCGAGCCTAGCATGTACAGACATGGCCTCAGAACACGGACCGAAAGGTTAAGCATGAGTCATATGTTTTGATATGATGATCATATGGATGCTCGCCTTTGAAGCTACACCGACTCACGTGATGATCGGACTTGGTGTAGTGGATTTGCTTCATGTAATCACCAAAAAGACACGTGAGATGTCATTTTTGAGTGGGAGTTCATTTCTAATTTGGATTAGAAGAACTCAATTTATCATAAATTAAATCAAAGTGAATTTGTATAATTTGTTGTAGTCATTGGCATTCGTTCACCACCTTATGCATAGTTGTAATTGATAGAACTATAGAATTCTGGATATATACTTTACGAACTGGTATCGTATTGTGTTGAGTGTCAATCTAAATTTTAAAGTCCTATTGCAAACTTTCAGCAAACTCTATTTACTCCGTGAAATTTAATAGTTAGTATTAAATCAAGAGTAACAATTCCAGTGTTAGTATCTTAAGTATCATGTTTGCCTCCATGATTCTTGATTGTTTTTAAATATCAAGGTTATCTAGGAGCTGAAAGAATTGTTTCAGAAACCATCATGTGTGGCAGATATAACGATATCTAAAACAATGTTTTGGTTGCAATATGATAGAGTGTAATATATGTTTTCATATTGGATGAGAATTTGCAAACGTTGGAGATGCTAGACATCCTAATCATCCAAAAGGGTTTTGGAAAGTAATGTTATACTCATGATTCGCCTTTATAAGCTATAGTAGCTTGATCATGAAAGTCGTCATGATAAGGATGAATAGAAGATGTATGTAAAGTGTTTACTACACTAAAAGATTACTAAAGAATGGATTTTGAAAGAATGCCGATCATTTTGATGATGCTGATCTACTTCAAAGTGCAAGTCCAAAGGTATTATTATTTGAATATACACGCTTTGGACTATGTGTCATGTATATGGCGCCACTTTTGATGTTGATAGATTCTTTTAAAAGGAAAAAGGAAATGCTGAAAGAGAATCTATAAAATATATTTGGCAGAAAAGAAAAGATTGGAAATATCCAATTTAGGTATATAGATGATATACATGTTATGGTTGTATTCTTTGCTTGTAAACAATGTGGTTCTTGGGTATTGGATACCGAATTGGTTGGTATGAAATTTCATATGGAACGACGCAATTCATGAGCCACAATGGCCTAAGTAACTAGCAAGAGAATATGTGATGATGTTCATCAAAAACAAACAAACCGTTGTTTGTATTTCTCCTTGACATCAAAAAGCTTGCCTTCAAGATTTGTTTTAATAATAGTTATGAGAACAAAGGTTGTTCAAATAATTACCGTATTCCATATAAGATGGATGATTTACAAATCTAGTTGGAGAAATCACATCCATAAAAACTAATGCTAAAATGTCGCAAGACAAATGATTGGAAGATCACTTACAAAGTGACATCGCCATTTAAATTATATTGGAAAGAAAACATAAAGAAAATCCATATGCATGGAATTTTGGAGTCTTTGATTTGATCAAGTGACGCTTGTGAGAATTTCCTCGGGATAATTAAAACTTCGTTCAAAGGCCAAAGAAGAACGAATGACTAAAATATTGGAATTTATACATATCGATGTATGTAGTCCATTATGTGTAGTCTTAAGCGATAGACTTCAACTTCATATGCTTTCTTTGGAAACTTGAGTGAATATTCAATTAATGAGAAAGAAGTATTTGAAAATGTTCAAAGACTTTCAAGATGAAGTGGAAAATCATTGTAACAAGAAAATAAATGGTTTATTATTTTATCATAAGGGATTTATTTGAGTTACAAGTGTAACAAGAAAAATAAATGAATTATGATTTATCATAAAGGGATTTATTTGAGTTGCAAGTTTAGCAAAACACCTAGATTTACATCTCCCGAAACACCATAGGAGTATGGAGTGTTTGAGATTTGTAATGAAACCTTGTTTGACATGGTTGGATCAAAAGGTATTATTTATAAAACTGCCATTATGTTTTAAAAGATTAAAAGCTTTAGAGACTACCGCTTTTACACTGAAAAGAGCTCCATCTTGATCTGTTGAAATGACACCATATGAATTATGGTTTGGGGTAAAACCCAAGTTGTCCTTTCTTATATTTTGGTATGCTAAGCATAAGTAAGATGTTTACAACCAAAGTCGGATGAGCATGTCTTTGTGGGTTATTTCGAATAACAATTGGTTATTCCTCCATAACACCAAGGACAAAAGGGTTTGTCGCTTGAAAAGTGAAGTTTCTTGAAAAAGGAATTTTTCGTAACAGTTAAGTGGGAGGACAATAGAACTTTGATAAGGTTAACGAACTTTAGCTAAATGTGCTGAGTTGCGCAGTGCCAGAAATCATTCCGGAGGCTGCCATAATGCTCATAGCTTATGTGCCTCAAAGGTTGTGGTCACGGAGATCTAAGTTCCTATTGAACCAAGTAGGTCGGATAAACAATCAAATGTTGAGAATTGAGAGTAAATCATTATTGTTTGACAATGATGAACTGACTACATACAAAGAAGCGATGATGGGCCCTGACTCCGTCAAATGGCTTGAATCCATAAAATCCGTGATAGTTCCATACACGAGAAATCAAGTTTTGAACTTGGAATACCCTCCGGAAAGGTGTAAAAACCTATCGGTCGTATTTGGATCTATAAGGAAACAGACATGGATGTTTCACATCTATGAAATAGTCGACATGTCGTAAAGTATTTTATGGCAATGCTCAAGGAGTTGACTATGACAATATTTGATATTTCATAGTGATATTTAGTCTGGACGGATTAAAGTAGCAACCACTACATATAATTTGGTATATGGTAGATGAATAAACAAAACAAAGTTCTTCTAATAGAATGGTTACCTAGGACGTGTACATGACACGGTCCAAAGGGTTTTGTTAATTCAAAGGATGCTAAAAGGGCATGAAAATTTCAATGGTTGAAGTAAGCATCGCGGAGTTGGAATCTTCACCGTGATGAAAAGGAGTTTTCATCAGGAGACGATGAAGATGCTTGCATTTGCAAGAAATTAAGTGGGAGCGCTGAGACATATTTCTAATACATTATGTGGAGGACATCTTGTTGATTGGAAATTATGTATCTTCTATTGACAAAGGTTAAGAATTTCATTTCGATGAAAGACTTAGGCAAAACCCGAATATTTAGCATGAATGTCTATAGTGGATAGACTATGACGCTAATATGGTTGTGCCAAACGTACATATATGAGATATTGAAGGAGTTCAATATAGAAACAACAAGAAAAGGTTCTTGTCGCATGGAAAGGAATTGAATCAAGATTCAAGTGTATCGACACTTGATAAGTGAAACAAGATTCAAGTGCTTTGACACTTGATGACTGAAATCACAAGGATGTTTTGATCAATCATATCATGATATGTACACATCCAGATATGTCCTATGCTCTAAGTGTTATGAGCATATACCAGAATGAATCATAAAATGATCATTGGACGATAGTGAGGATATTCTTATGATCTTTTGGAAGAAATAAGAATATATTTGTGTAGAGGTGACAAACAATTACAAATAGTTCATTGTAAAGCATTACATTGATACTAGTTTTGTCACAAGATACAAAATTAAGTTTTTCTCAATTTAAACTATGGGTGGCACAATGAAATGGAAAGAAAGTTTCCATGATGGATTTGGAAGAGTTCCAAAGTTAAGACATTGTGACAAATACTACAACAAAAGGCTAAGTATATGGCTGCTATAGTAGGAGCAAAGGAGGGAACTTGTGTCAAGTAGTTTGTTATCAAACTAAGGTGTGGTTCGCAACGGGCTAACACTAAAGATATATTGTACGACAATAGTATCGACATGATTTAACCCCAAGGAACTAAAATGTCTCACCAAAATACCAAATTTATACAACGCCATCTCATTGGAGAATGAGTGATGCGTGCAGACGCAAAGACATGTAAATACACACGGACCTAAAGCGTCAGATCCGTAGATTATGTTAACCACTTGCAATTGCGTATATGGAACACCAGAAAGCAAACTTTCTAAACTAGATTGTTGTCTCTAGTGCAAGTGGGAGACTGAAGGGAATATGCCCAAGAGGCAATAATAAAGTGGTTATTATCATATTCCTTATTTATGATAAATGTTTATTTTGCATGCTATAATTGTATTAATATGGAAACGTTAATACATGTGTGTTTAATAAACAAAAAGGAATTTCCTAGTTATGCCTCTCTTATAAACTAGCTCATTGATTAACACGATGATCAAAGGTTTACTGATCATGGACATTAGATGTTGTTAATAACGAGGTCACAACATTAATGTAATGGTGTGATGAACATTCATCCGAAGTATAGCATTACGATCAAAGTCATTGAGTTTATATTGCTATAACAACTTCCGAAGTGATCCTAATCCTTAGACCATGAGATCATGTCAATCACTAACACCGGAAGAGTTTCTCGATGACATGAAACGTCACATCGTAACTGGGTGATTATAAAGATGGCTTCAGAACTACTAAAGTGTTATGTTGAGGTTCATGGATCGAGAGTGGAATTTGTTCATCCTTATGACGGATAGATATGCTCTGGGCCCTCTCGGTGATATCACATTGATTAGCTTGCAAGCAAGTGATTTGATCACTAGAATGTTATATCACAAGAACGAGAAAAGAGTGCATGTCGGTAACGAGATCAAACTAGGTATGGAGATACCAATGATTGAATCTCGGACATGTAATATATCGTGAAACAAAGGGATTAAGATACTAGCGTAAAAGGTTCACACGATCACAAAAGTTATCGTTGAATGTGTGGGAGTCAGTACGGATCTCCAGGTCCCACTGCTGATTATTGATCGGAGAGGGGTCTCGATCATGTCTGTATTATTCGCGAACCATAGGGTGACACACTTAAGGGATACCGACACCATTCAGAGCAAATGATATGTCAGAAAAAGAAAAAGAAAGCGCAGGAATTTATTTCACTAGACACCGAAACTGTTTCGGTTGAAATTGCTGAAACTGGTTCTGCATGTGAAATGGAATACTAGCAAGGGGTTTTATGTGAATGTTTGTTAATTAAAGTAATTAACAAAATTCTGAATAAATAAATAAAAGAGTTTTATTTAAATGAGAGCTTGCATTAAATTTGGTGGAAATTTAATGCATGTGAGTGGATTTTTGAGTGGAGGCTCTTTTATGGGAGTGGAGGCTTTTAATTTTGAGTGGGAGATCCACCCACATGAATGTGGGAGAGGTGGGGGCAACCCCCATGGCTGGGCTCCATGCCCCTTGGGTGCCCCCCTCTCCCCTATAAAAGGCCCCCCTCTCATCCTCTCAAAGCACACCTCCTCGCGAAGGATCTCTCTCCCCCCTTTAGAATTTCCCCATGGTCTCGGAACAGCGAGATACATGTTCCCGGTAGCTTTTTCTGGAAGGATTTGTTGCTTCCGCTGCTTCGCTGGAGCGAGGGCGCGGAGGTTGTCAGGGTACCCGTACGTGTGTGCGATCACGGATGCACCACAGCTTTGCGGTGCTGGACTTGATGGTGCTGGACCGGCTAGACCAGATGGACGTCATCACGATCTTGAGATCGGCAAGCGTTCGTCTACATCATCCACGAGTATAACCTCGTTAACACTATTCGGTATTCGAGGGTATGTATTCTATGGATGTATATCCACCCGTTGCTTGTATCTAGTAGATAGATCTTGGTACATAGTTGTTCCCATCGTAGAAATTTTTTGTTTTCTATGCTACGAACCCTACAGCTCCGACATACTGGTGGGTGAGGAGTGCATGGTGTCAAGTTTCGGTGGGCAAAGCCAGCATGAGAAGTGCTGTGGGAGGTTCTGTCGCCGGAGCCGGTGGTCGAAGAGGCAAGAGAGTGTGAGCGGGGCTAGGGTTTTTCTGAGGATTTTTCTTTGTGTGTGTGTGGGGGGGGGGGAGAATCATTTTTTGAAATATATTGGTACTACTGTAGTACCGACTGATACGTCCAAAAAGTATCTACTTTCCCAAATACTTTTGCTATTGTTTCTCCTCTAAACTTGTGTGGTTTGGATACAACTAACATGGACTGGCGCTATTTTCAGCATAATTACCTTGGTGTCTAGTTTTTGTCCAGAAAATCAACTATCAGGAAAAATCCCGGAAAATATGCGAAAAATCCTATTTCACCAGAAGACTCACGGAGCCAGAAGACGAGATAGAGTGGGGCTCCGAGGGGCCCACACCCCCTAGCCGCGCGGGCCAGGCTTGGCCGTGCCTGGGGGGAGTGTGGCCACCTCGGGCACCCCCTCGGCCTCCCTCTTCGCCTACTTAAAGCCTCCTGACCTAAAAAGTTAGGGGGTTCGACATTTTTCTAGAAAGAATTCCGCTGTGCTGCCACCACCAGAAACCACGATTCGGAACCAGAAACTCCATTCTGGCACCCTTCCGGGACAGGGAATTTGGAGGGTATCATCGCCATCATCATCACCGATGCCTCTCCATCAACCATCCATGTTTCCCCCATCCATGAGTGAGTAATCCCCCGCTGTAGGCTAAGGGGATGGTAGGGATTGGCTGAGATCTATCATGTAATCAAATAATATTGTTAGTGCATGGTGCTTAGTATCTTTATTAGTGCCATTTGACTTTGTTGCAACTTGTTGTGCTTAATGCTTGTCACTAGGGCTCGAGCCATGATCTCAGATCTGAACATGTTATTGATTCATGATGATAGTATTGTTTATGGTCTTATCTACAAGTTGTGTACACATATTATTGTCGTCGGAACCAAAGGCCCCAAAGTGACAGAAATTGGGACAACCTGAGGGGATGGCTGTGATGGTAGGATCACATGTGTTTATGGAGTGTTAATGCTTTGCTCCGGTGCTATATTAAAAGGAGTACCTTAATTGCCAGTAGATTCCCTTGAGGCCCCGCTGCAACGGGCTGGCAGGACAAAATATGTTGTGCAAGTTCTCATTGCGAGCATGTATGACTATATATGGGACACATGCCTAGGATTGTTTAGTACTTGGATTCTTTATATTATTTATCTGCAAATGCCCTAGATCTTGAAGTTATATGAATAGTCTTGTCCATGCAACGCCCGTCCATCCATCCCTATGCCTACCGCACTCATATCCTACTGTTTGCTACTATTGTTACTACTGCCTTTGTTTTACTACTACTGTTACTTTGCTATTGCTACTACAAAATTGAGCAAGACTATTTCCAGGTGCAGCTGAATTGACAACTCAGTTGTTAAGGCTTATAAGTATTCTTTGGCTCCCCTTGTGTCGAATCAATAAATTGGATTATACTACCCTCGAAGACTGTTGCGATCCCCTATACTTGTGGGTCATCCAGACTATTTTCTGGCTCTGTTGCCGGGGGGCATAGATTTATTTGTAAGTTTACTTGGATCTATTACTGTTCACTTCTATTCATCCATCATGGGTAAGTCTCGTGATGGAAAGTTTCCTATTTTACCATCCACTACAAGAAAAGGTACAGTTATAAACACCTCTACTACTCTTGATTCACCATCTGTTAGAAGTAAGCTTGTTACACCACCACCACATACACATGCTACACACACTGCTACTACTTCTGAATCTGAAATTGCTTCTGATACTCATGATGTTATTTATACTGTGCTTGATGCGAGTGGTTCATTAGGTCCTTTCCTAGATGCTACTATTGCTAGACTAGGAAATACTGAAACTCCTAGTGAAGACAACTTATTAGCTCACCTGAGTCTAGAGAGAGATATGATATTAATGATGGTTATATTGAATTGACTGATGAATTTATTGAAGATTGTCAGAACACTCACGGTGCTAGTGCCATTAGGAGTCTCCTTGAGAGATGTACTATTATACCTAAAATGTCTCCTGATGCTAAGATTTCTACTTGTCCCATAGACATTAAAGATAAAGATTATGATTTCTCTCTTGATTTATCCTATATAAACATTGTTGAGAAAGAACCTTTTTGTGGGACTGAAAATGAAAGTGATGTAGCTTATATGAATGAGATTTCCACTATGAGTGCCTTATTCTCTGATGATGTTAAAATGCAAGAGTACTTTGTTACAAAGATCTTCCCTTTTTCACTAAAGGGAGAAGCTAAAGCTTGGTTTAATAGATTACCTCCTGGATCCATTGATAGCCCTCATTGCTTGATTGCTACTTTCTTTCGGAAATATTTTCCTTCTAGTGCTAGACATGATGCTTTGCAGAAACTTTTTTATTTTAAGAAGGGAGAAGAAGAGAAATTGCCTGAGTCATGGACAAGGTTCTGTACCTTGATTCATGCACATTCTGGATGTCCATTACCTAAAAATGAGCTTCTGGGTATTTATTATAATGGACTAACTGATGATTCTAGGACATACCTAGATAGTTTTGCTGATTGTGTTTTCAGGAAAAGAACTCCTACGGATGTTGAAGAATTAATGGCTAAAATAAGAAAGAATTATGATGATTGGACTTCAACTGAGCTAATCACACCTAAGCCTACTATACATGAACCAATTGTGCCTGAACCAACTTCAACACCAACACCAAAGAAGAGGGGAGTGATTGCATTAAATGATGAAGTGATAAAAGAAGCTAAGAAATGTCTTAAGGAGAAATGTATTAGATCTGAAGATGTGAAGAACCTACCTCCTATAGAAGAATTATGTAAGCCAATTCCCCACTCATCCACTATTGAGGTACACTCTCTCCAACACTTCGATGAAGGTGATATTCCCTATGGTAAACCTCCTGTTCAATGCTTAGAGGAACTTGACATTTTTATTGTTAAACAAAGTAATTTTAATAAACAAGTTCAGAATCATTTATTGGAAAACTCTAGAGATATTAATGAGTTGAAAGATATTATGGAAAGAACTTCTAATGATGTTAAAATGATTGTTAAACATTTCCAAATGGTTCAAACCCAAATTGATCAACTTGCTAAGGTACAAAAGGATATGCTAGTTAATGCTTCAGGAGATAAAATGCTTATGGAATTAGAACTAGGAGTGGTACAGCCACTCAAGATGCTTTATATCCTGAAGGACATCCTAAAAGAATTGATCCGGATTCTCAACAAGCTGAAAATAGTGATAGTCCTCATAAGAGAAAGAAAAAGAAACATAAAACAGTTTAGGAACCTCCTGAACCTGCTATAGATCCTAATAGTATATATGTCTCTGATGCTAAAACTGAAAATGGTAATGATAAAAATGATGCTCCTGATAAGGAAGAAATTGAAGAGGAACCTGAGGGCACACTAAGAACACTAAGTACACTAAGGAAGATTTTATTTCTAATAAACATGGTAGAGAAAGAGAACCTTGGGTGCAATAACCAATGCCTTTTCCCAATAAGAAACACAAGACAAAGGAGGAAGAACACAAACAAGTTTTGTGATTGGATGAAACCTTTATTGTTGCAAATTCCTTTGACTGATGCTATTAAGTTGCATCCTTATTCAAAGTATATGAAGGACATTATCTCTAATAAAAGGAAGATTCCTAATGAGGAAATTTCTAATTTGCTTTCTAATTATTCCTTCAATGGTAAGGTTCCAAAGAAACTTGGTGATCCAGGTATTCCAACTATTCCTTGCTCCAAAAATTATTATGTTAGAACTGCTTTGTGTGATTTGGGAGCTGGAGTTAGTGTTATGCCTTTTTCTCTCTACAAGAGACTCCATCTAGAAAAGTTGATACCAACTATTATATCTTTGCAAATGGTTGATAAGTCAACTACCATTCCTGTTGGTATATGTGAGGATGTTCCTGTTCAAGTGGCTCATAATTGCTTGGTTTTAACTGATTTTGTTGTGCTTGAGATGCCTGAATATGATAATATGTCCATTATTCTTGGAAGACCTTTTCTTAATATTGTAGGTGTTGTCATCAATTGTAATCAAGTAAAAGTAACTTTTAATATTAATGACAAAGAGCATATTGTCTATTTGCCCAAGAAGATTGATAAGAGCTATGGCCTGAATTCAATTGGAAATATTGAAGGCATCAAAGTTGGAGAAATATATTGTCCCATTCCACAAGAAAGTTTTGAAACTATTATGATTGGGACTATTGCTATCAAGTTTGAGGTAACATAATCATTCAGTGAAATGCAAAGTTTTGTTTCATATAAAATTGTTTTGGTAACAAGACTTGATCAACCTTGTTAACAAAGGGATTTTAATGGACAAAACAATGCTTTCGCAATGATTATACTTGCTCACTTTTATTTTTCTCCATTCTAGTCTTTTCTTTGTGTCTTTTTAGTTTTAGTTTTGCTAGTTGCTTGCATGTTAGAGTGTCTTAGAACTTCTATATATTTGGTTTTTGTTTGCTTTTGCTTCTTCTAAAAAAATCTTTTTCTGCGAGAAAATCAATTTTCATAACCTGAAAATTGGCCAAAAATAAAGTTTCCTAAAAAATCCTAGAAAATTCATATTAAATTTTTCCTCGAAAAAGGGGCTGAAGGGCACCTGGACTGGCCCACAGGGACCCACCAGGCCAGCACACCCCTGGTGGCGCGGCCAGCCCCAGGGCGCGCCTGGCCTGGGTGGGACCCAACTGTGGCCCTCCAAGTTGTCTCCTTCCAGCCACTTCTTTCTCTCTCCCGAAAAACACCGGAAAACTTTCTCAAGCTCGAGTTCCTGTTGTTCTTGCTCCAGATTTCGATCTCCTTGATCAGCCCATCTTTGCTGCTGATTTTTGGAGGGATTGCTCTCTGGTATGTGCCTCCTCCGCTTGTCCAATTAGATTTTTGAACGGTAGATTGTATCTTGATTATTTTGCTACTATAGGTGTCAGGTTATCTGAGCTTGCATGCTTGTTCTATGCTTAGAGATTTCATTTTGTTGCATGTTTAGCCCTCTAGCAAGTTCCTATAGTAGTTCCCCTTCATTTATCAACTTGGAAATCACTTGGTTGATGTTTGTATAAAAATTTCAGAAAAGGGTCATGGACAACCACACCTTTGGAGAAGTGTTTGAGAGTGATGCACCTAGGAGGAAAAGGCCTTCGAGATCATCTGCTCGAGCTAGGCCATCATACAATGAGGATCTTATAACGTGGCGCTTTGGCAACGAGGGAGTTGAGGGGGATGCGCACCCTTCTACCTTCCCTTGTTTTACCTTTTTGCAAGTTGCAGGGATTCTCAATGATTTCCTAACTCTTGTTAGGAGGGTTGGTCTAACTGATTATATGCAGGAGGAGAGTGAGCAACATGCGATGCTCACCAAAACTTTTGTGGAGAGTTTCTCTTTCACTAACAACCCTTTCAGGAAAGATGTTTCATTCAAAATCTATGATAGGCCTATCACCATGACATTGAAGAAACTTTGCGACATTTTGGGTATTGGCATGGCTAGGACGGTAAAGAAGATTCCAGCTCAACCCACTGATTTGTTGGAGCTCTACCACGGGGTAACTAATGATGATGACCGTAGAGCCCAACACGGGAAGATATGAAATATTCAACTCCCAGATATCAGATATTTTGCTTATTATCTTGCCACTAGTATTCTTGGTAGGGAGAACACTATAAATATTTCCAACTATAATTTGGCCTTTCTAGCTGCTGCACTCAACAATGAAACCAGGTATAATCCTGGTTCTCTCATTACTCGTCGCTTAGCTGCTAGAGGACCCATTTATGGGGGTATTATTGTTGCACGTGTAGTTGCTGCCTTAGAACTTTCTGTTGATCAAAATGATACAATTTTGGCTCCGCAGAGGCTTGATCTTGCTGCCATGAAAGCGCATCACTTTGTTACTGCTAGATCTACCCTTGAGAGTTTAGTTTACAAGATGATGTTTACTGACGGGGAAGAGAGGGAAATTCCTTTGCTAGAAACTACTTTGTTCAGTATTTGCAGGGGACCTTGGTCACGCTCCAAGGAGGAGATAGACGATAATTTGCGCATTCTTGGCTTCCACGAACACTACCAGGCGGATGATCCCTCTTACGACCACTCTGTGCACTACACTAATGACTCCTTGGTGGCGCCAGAGAACTTGTTGCTTGATGTGGAGTCTTGTTGGGAACCCCAAGAGCAAGGTGTGAAGAGCACAACAGCAAGTTTTCCCTCAGTTGAGACTGAGGTTAGCGAACTAGAAGGAGGAAGGAAACTTCACACAGGTGTTGCAAGCAACACAGATACCTGCACAACACAAACTCAAGACTTTGCCCCCAACGAATCAGTGAGGTTGTCAAGCTCACCAATTTGCCGTAACAAAGGATTAAACATATGGTGTGGAAGGTAATGGTTTGCAATGATTAATAAGTAATAGTGGAACATGTATCAATGGTAAAGATTGGACCGGGGTCCATATTTCACTAGAGGTGCTCTCCTTAGATAAAAAACATGTCATGAAGGGTAAACAAATTACAGCGGGGCAATTGACAGGAACTGAGCAAGGCATAACAATGCAATTACTAGTCAGAAAGATTCCATGAGGTTGATTGGGCAATACAACAATATACATAGACCGCCATCCAACTGCATCTATGACTAGAAGTCCACCTTCAGGTTATCATTCGAACCCCCTCCAGTATTAAGTTGCAAGCAACAGACAACTGCTTTAAGCAAAGTATGTAAGGTAAACAGTCCACATGTTCCATGAACAAGAGACTGTTGTTTTCTCCCTAGTAGAAACAACACATCTACAACCAAAGAGATTATTGTCACTTCCCTTGGAAACTATAGGCATGAACCCACTATCGAGCATAAATACTCTCTCTTGGATTCACTAGCGACTACTTGGCCAAGATAACCACTAGCAACGGAGAGCATGCAAGATCACAAACAACAAAGACATGATAGAATCATAAAGACAAAACCATTAATCAAACCAACATAATAATCTCAATATCCATCAGATCCCCGCAAACACAACATGCATGATTACAAATAGATTAGATATTGATCATGAATGGAGCTCACAAGATCTATACATGAAAGCACAAAGGAGGAGATACAACCATCTAGCTACAACATGGACCAATAGTCCAAGGTGGAACTACTCACGCATCATACCGGAGAGAAGGCCTCCGGGATGATCTCCCCTCCAGCAGGGTGCCGGGACGAGCTTCAGATCCCCAGATCTAGGGATGATGGTGGCGGCGGCTACAGACGGTTTCGTGGATTTTTGATCGGGTACCGAGAGTTTCTGCATCGGGGGCTTCTTATAGGCGAAGGGGGAGACCGAGGCGGCCGCCAGGGCGACCAAACCCTAGCCAGGCGCGGGATGGGGCCCAGCCGCACCTGGGGTGGGTCTGGCCCCTCGGGCTCTCCTCTGGACTTCTAGTTCCCCACGGAAACTAATTGACTTTGTCCTTCGTCCCGTCCAATTCCGAGAATATTTTTTTACTAACTTTTCTGAAACCAAAAATAGCAGAAAACAGGCATCTGGCACTGTTGCAACTTGTTAATAGGTTAGTACCAGAAAACATGTAAAAAGCACCTCAAAGTGTAGACAAGTAAAGCAAAGTATATACTAAACAAGCATGGAGCATAAAAAATTATAGATACGTTTCTGACGTATCATACACAGGGGCGTCCTCGAGTACGTACCAGGACGAGGGGGGCTCTTCCTCGCATTACGCAAGCACACCTTCTTGGCCAGGCTGGGATTGAGCTCCACTTAGGACAAAAGCCTAAGCTTGGTGTGGCACCCCGGATTTACGGTCCGAGAATACCCGTTATGCATACAATTCACGTTCCCATGATCAGTGAGCCGTGAGCATAACCAACTAGTATCATTACATCATCCTTACAATAACAAGTACAAACTTACAAAGGGGCCATTATGGCGAGTACAACACAAGTAGCGGAAGTCTTCTGCGCAGAGCCCGTGCCTTAACCTATAGGTAACTGACTGAGAAGACTTCCTAGCTCGCATAGAAGTCAACACCTTCGTCGCTTCTTAACATCTGCAATCTGGCCAGGTAAATAGCCAGGGACAATGCCGATGAGTACTTTGTGTGTACTCGCAAACCACCGAGATAGGGTAACAACGATAATGCATAATTGGTTGTGGCGAGATAGTTCTACACTGTAGTTGATTTTTAAACACCTAACCTTGGCATCTCTATATCTTTGTTGAAAAAGAGTTTTTTGTAAAATATGCCTCCTTTTAGAAAATCTGGACCTCTCCCCATCCTTGTTACAAAGATTTTTAAACAGTTTTGTTGTAAAACCCTTTTTAAACGTCTTCGACCATTTATGGTCAAAACCAAACTCATTCTTATCATTCCTCGTGACCATGTCACGTCCTTTATTTCATCTCAACTTATCCAAAGGGTCCTCCTAGCACTTTCCATTCCAACCATCCTTGACCATGGACCGGCTATTCGAATAGATTAGACTCTGTAGAGTTTTCGCACTTTACCCACAAGAATCAATACATCTGCCGGGATAAAACCACGTCCTGCTACACACGATAGACAGGGGTTCGGATAATCAAACTTAGACTTTTCAATTGTCCATCCCTAGCAACAGCGTCTTTTCCTTTTGGGTTGTTCTCTCCGGTACGAGTATGGGGTACGATGACCCTGGTCCTCCATCCCGTACTGACCCCTATCTCCAGACCGAAGTCTGGCAGATAGCAATAGTGACAATCTTCCATCCGTACTACCTAAAAGCATACCGTCCGGGAGAGACCCAATTGTTGCACCAGTGTGTTGTCCCAGACAAACCGGATTTCAGGGGATTTCTCCCCTTTAGCGAGTACGAGCAGCCCCGGCTAAGGATCACAAACTACGAGCTAAGCCCTAGCGTCTGGGTTAATGTGGTTGCACAGATAAAATTGTCCGGACATTGGCTTAGAACATCCCTTCTCTTTCTCTTGCTTGACTTTCTCTTCATCCACCTCATATCTTCTTTTTGTAAAACTTCCACTTGGAAACGATGCCTCTTTCCAAGGGTTTTGTTTTGAAAACTTTGTAGCAGGGTATAACCCAAAAAGTTTTATCATTGAAACGTCTGTGGGTTCCAAGAGGGAAGGTGCTAAGCATCTTAGCCTCGATCTAAGGGGTAAAGATAGGTGTAAATAGGGTATGTGTCCTAAGGGACAATCATCCATAGCCTGGAGGATCCAAGTTACGCGCGTCTTTTATTTGAAATAAAACATGCTTTTGATCATGCAATTCATAAACGAGCTATAAAATAGTTGATAAGCAGAAGTAGGTTAATATAAGAGTTTAGGAATGGTGGCTTGCCTGTGACCAGGGAGAAGTCCCTTGACGGTGTTGGATAACCAGAAAACCAATAATAAAAATAATAAAGATAACTCGATCCTTCCTTCTTCTTGGCGTCACACAAACGCAACTATCGCCGTTATCGAGTATACATGCAAACAAGCAATACACCAATCAGTACAAGTATACAACATCAAACCATACAACAAGCTAAGGATAAATACATGATAGGAGGTAGTAGGATGTGGGATGATTGTTTGACGAGATTAACAAAGGATTTGGAGGCATTAGGGAAAAGGATCCCTTTGGATTTATAGTCTAAGAACTACCTAAGGAAGGGTTTTTGATCAAGGACTTGATATGTATGATACCATTGTATAAAAATGATACCATCAGATAGGTATTGATAAAATGAAGCCAACAAAAGTGGTTTCACTATTTTATCAATTTCCTAGAATTTATAAAGGATTTTATAGTGGTTAAAACTCTAGTTTTAGGAAATAATAACCAGAACTTCTCTGGAGTTCCAACAATTATTTCCTTCGGTGGAAAGGTAGTATTGGATGGACTGAATCAAGAGGAGTTGGAATCACCTCAAAACAGTTATCAGAATGCCATTGAGAAATTCCCAAAGACAGTACTTGCTAGGATTTGTCTTTTTCATTAGATTTATTTTACAGAAGATTTTTAGTTGATTCCAAGGACACATGTTAGGTGATGAAAATACCTATCTGTATAAATTGGAAATCAACCTTTTTGGAGTTACATAGTACTGTAGTGATTTTATTAGTGATTAAACCATGCACATAAGGGTTTAATTTACTAAAATTCAACAGAGACTCATAAAATTATGATCTGCCAGAATATAAAGGATGTGTTTAGGTGTGTAATCTGGGAGTTGGAATTAGGTCAAAACCTTATTTGGTTTGAACTAGATAATTTTCTAAAGTCAGAAAGGATCTGTTTTTATTATTTCTGTCAACTGTAATTTAGGAACCAAACTTAGGTGGGCCTAGTGGGACATTAGGGGTATGGGTGATACCTTTCTGTACAAATTAGATTTACTCCATTTGGGGTGGTAAATCTTTTTGGAGAAATTATTTAGTGAAAGGGATAGACCTTAGGAAATGATTTATCATATTTATTTTAAACAACATTTTGGTCCAGATCTAGGCCTGCATGTTAAAGAATACACCCAGGTACTTGGAAATTTTTTGGATCTGAATATTTGGTGGCGTTTTACATTTTTGTTTGAATATAAAGTGACTGGCTAGATACAGATCTGAAAATCAGAAAAGAAAAGAGAAGAGCTGGGCGGTCAACGGGCCAGATCCAGAGGGGATATGGTCCGGGGAAGAAGCTCCGGCCCAGCCGGAGGTGCAGGCCCGCGGGAGGGCCGCAGAGCAGCTGGCCCAGCCGGGGGCGAAGGGGTACGGGGGCTCCTGTCCACTGGATTAGATCCAGATCGATGGCCAGGGCTCGCCGTCTACCTCCTGACGGGGTCCGTGGGGAGAAACCCTAGCAGAGGGTGAGATGGAGGTGGGGGAGGCTCATCGGGGGCTTGAGGGAGGCCGTGGAGGCGACGGGGCGACGCGGTCGATGACGACGACTCTGGAGAGGGGCGGCACGAGGTGGTTCCTCGTCGGGAGGGAGCTCGCGCAACGATGACCGAGAGGGAGCTCGCCGGAGCTCGACGGTGCGGCCTCGGGAGTGTCTTCATGTCAAAGGGAAGGCCAGGGTTAGATAGAGGAGGAGAAGGGGAGTGATGCGGGGTGACATGCAGGGTCAGGGGAGCACAAGAGGAGGATCTATGCTCGTTTCCTTCTCGGAGGCCAAAGCTTCTTGCTTCACTTCTCTCGGGTAAGGCAGAACTGTAGGGTTCGCAGCATAGAAAACAAAAAATTTCCTACGATGTGAACTATGTACCAAGATCTATCTATTAGATACAAACAACGGGCGGATGTATATCCGTAGAGAACATACCCTTGAAGACCTACAAAGCTTAACGAGTTCAACTCGTGATTGATGTAGACGATCTCTTGCCGATCTCAAGATCGAGAGGAAGTCCTAGCGCCGCAAATCAGCAGCGCATCCGTGCTCGCACACACGTTCGAGGCACCGAGCAACCTCCGCCTCCTCGCTCCAGCGATGCAGCGGAAGCACAACTCTTTCTTGCCGAATAGCCACCGGGAACAGGTATCTCGCTAGTCCGAGACCATGGGGGATAAATTCTAGAGGGGGAGAGAGATCCTTCACGAGGAGGTGTGAGTGAGAAGTGAGAGGAGGGGCTCCTTTTATAGGAGGAGGGGGACCCCAAGGGGGTGGCCGGCGCATGGGGGCTGCCCTCTTTCCCTCCCCTCTTCATGTGGGTGGACACTCCACTCACAAAAATCCATTCATATGCCTCCACTCAAAATCCCACTCAAACTTGCCATTAAATTTCCACCAAATTTAATGCAAACTCTCATTAAATAAAACTCTTTTATTTTATTCAGAATTTTGTCAAATACTTTAATGAAAAACATTCACAAATAACCCCTTGCTAGAATTATATTTCACATGCATAACCACTTTATGCAATTTCACCCGAAAACCTATTTCGGTATCTAGTGAAATAAATTCCTGCGCTTGTTCATTCTTTCGGCATGAAATTTTGCTCCAATTGGATGTCGGTGTCTCTTAAGTGTGTCACCCTATGGTTCGTCAATAATGCGGACATGACCGAGACCCCTCTCGGATCAATAATCAGAAGCGGGATCTGGAGACCCATACCGACTCCCACACATTCAACGATGACTTTCTTGTGATCGTCGGAACCTTTTACGCTAGTATCTTAATCCCTTTGTTTCACGATATATTACATGTCCGAGATTCAATCATCGGTATCTCCATACCTAGTTTGATCTCGTTACTGACATGCACTCTTTTCTCGTTCCCGTGATATAACATTCTAGTGATCAAATCACTTGCTTGCAAGCTAATCAATGTGATATCACCGAGAGGGCCCAGATTATATCTATCCGTCATCGGGATGAACAAATTCCACTCTCGATCCATGAGCCTCAACATAACACTTTATTAGTTCTGAATCCATTTTATAATCACCCTGTTACGTTGTGACGTTTGATGTTATCAAGAAACTCTTCCGGTGTTAGTGATTGACATGATCTCATGGTCTACGGATTAGGATCACTTCGTAGGTTGTTATAGCAATATAAACTCAATGACTTTGATCGTAATGCTATACTTCGGATGAATGTTCATCACACCATTACACTAATGTTGTGATCCCGTTATTAACAACATCCAATGTCCATGATCAGGAAACCTTGATCATCTTGTTAATCAATGAGCTAGTTTATGAGAGGGCATAACTAGGAACTTTCTGTTTGTTTATTAAACACACATGTATTAATGTTTCCGTATTAATACAATTATAGCATGTAAAATAAACATCTATCATATACTTGGAATACACATAATAAACACTTTATTATTGCCTCTCAGGGCATATTCCCTTCAGTCTCCCACTTGCACTAGAGACAATAATCTAGTTACATAGTGATAAATCTAACACCCATTGAGTTCTGGTGTTGATCATGTTTTGCTCTAGGGAGAGTTTTAGTCAACGGATCTGCTACATTGAGATCCGTATGTACTTTACAAATCTTTATATCTCCATCCTTGACATGCTCGTGGATGGAGTGAAACCGGCGCTTAATATGCTTGGAATGCTTGTGAGACCCTTGCTCTTTGGCATTGGCAATGGCACCATTGTTGTCACAATAGATCACCATTGGGTCCAACGCGTTTGAAACCACTCCTAGTTCGGATATGAACTCCTTCATCCAAACTGCTTCCTGAGCCGCTTCTGAAGCAGCAACATATTCGGCCTCCTTTGTTGATCCCGCTACCACAGGTTGTTTGGAGCTCCTCCAACTAACCGCTCCGCCATTCATGAGAAATACTTATCCAGATTGAGACTTAGAGTCATCCGGATCGGTGTCAAAGCTAGCGTCAACATAACACTTGGCGACGAGCTCTTATTCACCTCCGTATACAAGAAACATATCCTTAGTTCTTCGTAAGTACTTAAGGATATTCTTGACCGCTATCCAGTCTTCCGAACCTGGATCCGATTGGTACCTACTAGTCAAACTAATAGCATGTGCCACATCCGGTCTTGTACATAGCATGGCGTACATTATAGAGCCTATGGCTGAAGCATAGGGGACTTTGTCCATTATCTCTCTTTCTTCCGCCGAAGCCGGACTTTGAGTCTTACTCAATGTCTTGCCTTGCAACATAGGTAAGAACCCCTTCTTACTTCCGTCCATTTTAAACTTCTTTAAAATCTTATCAAGGTATGTAATTTGCGATAGCCCTATTAGGCGCCTAGATCTATGTCTATAGATCTTTATGCCTAATATGTATGACGCTTCACCTAGGTCCTTCATTGAAAATTTGCTGTTTAGATAACTTTTAACACTGTTTAAAAGATCTATATCATTTCCGATCAATAATATGTCATCCACATATAATATCAGAAATTCCACATTGCTCCCACTCACTTTCCTGTAAATACAAGCTTCTCCATAAGTTTGGACAAATCCAAACTCTTTGATCACCTCATCAAAGCGTAGATTCCAACTTCGTGATGCTTGCTTCAATCCATAGATGGATCGTTGAAGCTTTCACACCTTGTCAGCATCCTTAGGATCGACAAAACCCTTTGGTTGTATCATATACAACTCTTCTTCAATATTACCATTGAGAAACGCGGTTTTGACATCCATCTGCCATATCTCATAATCGAAATATGCAGCAGTTGCTAACATAATCCTAACTGACTTTAGCATCACTACGGGAGAGAATGTCTCATCGTAGTCAACTCCTTGAATTTGTCGAAACCCCTTTGCGACAAGTCGATCTTTATAGACGGTCACATTACCATCAGCATCAGTTTTCCTTTTGAAAATCCATTTGTTCTCCACGGCCTTTCGGTCGTGAGGTAATTCCACCAAGTTCCAAACTTGATTTTCATACATGGATTCCATCTCGGATTTCATGGCTTCTCACCATTTGTTGGAATCCGCGCTCATCATCGCTTCTTCATACGTCGCAGGGTCATCATTTTCATCAACCATGAAATTCATGACAGGATTTCCGTACAGCTCGGGAGCTGCACGCGTCCGGCTTGACCTGCGAGGTTCGGTAGTACTCTCTTTCGGAGTTTCATGATCATTATCATTATTTCCCTCTTCAACAGGTGGAGACAACTCTGGAACAACTTCCGGCGCTGCGCTACTCGCCGTACTTTGAAGGGAAGGTTCAATAACCTCTTCGAGTTCTACCTTCCGACTACTCACACCTTTCACGAGGAACTCTTTCTCTAGAAAGAATCCATTCTTGGCAACAAAAACCTTGCCCTCGGATCTGTGATAGAAGGAATACCCAATAGTTTCCTTAGGGTAACCTATGAAGACACATTTTTCCGCTTTGGGTTCGAGTTTATCCGGTTGAAGTTTCTTCACATAAACATCGCATCCCCAAACTTTAAGAAATGACATCTTAGGTTTGTTTCCAAACCATAATTCATACGGTGTCTTTTCAACGGATTTAGATGGTGCCCGATTTAAATTGAATGCAGCAGTTTCTAGTGCATAACCCCAAAATGACAACGGCAAGTCCGTCAGAGACATCATAGATCGAACCATATCTAATAAAGTATGATTACGACGTTCCGACACACCATTTCGCTGTGGTGTTCCGGCAGGCGTGAGTTGTGAAACAATTCCACACTCTTTCATGTGAGTGCTAAACTCGTAACTTAGATACTCACCTCCACGGTCGGACCGTAGAAATTTGATCTTTCTATTATGATGATTTTCCACTTCATTCTGAAATTCCTTGAACTTTTCAAAGGTTTCAGACTTGTGTTTCATCAAGTAGATATAACCATACCTACTCAAATCATCCGTGAAAGTAACAAAATAACGATATCCACCTCGCGGCGACACACTCGTTGGACCACATACATCAGAATGTATGATTTCCAATAAATCTGTCGCCCGTTCCATTGAACCAAAAAACGGCGTTCTAGTCATCTTGCCCATAAGGCATGGCTCACATGTATCAAATGATTCAAAATCAAGTGATTCCAAAAGTCCATCCGAATGGAGCTTCTTCATGCGTTTAATGCCAATATGACCTAGACGGCAGTGCCACATATATGCGGATATATCATCATTAAGTTTAATCCTTTTAGCATAAACATTATGAATATGTGTAACATTATCATTGAGATCTAATAGAAATAAACCATTCATCATCGGTGCATGACCATAAAAGATTTCATTCATATAAATGGAACAACCATTATTCTCGGATTTAAATGAATAACCACTTCGCATCAAACACGATCCAGATACAATGTTCATGCTCAGTGAAGGCACCAGATAACAATTATTCAAGTTTATAACTAATCCCGACGGAAAATGGAGAGGCAGCGTTCCGACGGCGATCACATCAACGCTTGATCCATTGCCGACACGCATCTTGACCTCACCCCTTGCTAGCGGTCGCTTGTTCCGCAGCCCCTGATTCGAGTTACAAATATTAGCAACTGAACCGGTATCAAATACCCAGGTGCTACTGCGAGCACTAGTCAAGTACACATCAATAACATGTATATCATATATACCTTTGTTTGCCTTGCCGGCCTTCTTGTCTGCCAAATACTTGGGGCAGTTGCGCTTCCAGTGGCCAGTCCCCTTACAATAGTAGCACTCGGTATCAGACTTAGGTCCAACTCGGGGTTTCTTTTCAGGCACAGCAACAGGCTTGCCGCCCTTACTTCCCTTCCGTTTTCCCTTCTTGTCTTTCTTGAAACCAGTGTTCCTATTGATCATCAACACTTGATGTTCCTTTTTGATCTCCACTTCTACAGTTTTAAGCATTGACAAAAGCTCGGGGAGAGACTTCTTCATGCCTTGCATATTATAGTTCATCACAAAGCTCTTATAGCTAGGTGGCAGAGACTGCAGAACACGATGGATGCCTAAGTCAATGGGAATCGTTATTCCTAAGGACACAAGCTTATCGGCGTAACCCGACATCTTGAGTACATGCTCACTAACGGAGCTGTGCTCTTCCATCATGCAGCTAAAGAACTTTTCTGAAGCGTTGTAGCTCTCTACAGCAGCATGTGTGTCGAAAATCATTTTCAACTCACCCGTTGTATCAAATGCATTGTCGTTTTAGAAACGCTTTCGAAGTTCCGGCTCTAGCCCATACAATATGCCGCAATGAACTAAGTTGTGGTCCTCCTGACGAGTCTGATAGACATTCTTCTCCTCGTCAGGGGCATTCTCAAAAGGTGGGGGGCCTAGTGGCGCTTCTAGCACGTATTGCTTTTGTGCGGCAGAGAGGAGAATCCTCAAATTCATGGCCCATTCGGTAAAGTTGCTACCGTTCGTTGCTAGTTTCTCTTTCTCCATGAACACATTGAAATTAAAAGCAGGTGGTGCCATCTACAACAGAATTTGTAAAGTTTATACTAAGTGTATGATAGATTGAGTTCAACTAATCCATATTACGAATGAACTCCCACTCAAAAATGACATCCCTCATGCCTTTTTGGTGATTACATGAACCAAATCCACTATACCAAGTCCGATCATCACGTGAGTCGGTATAGCTTCAAAGGCGAGCATCAAATGGGCATCATATCAACTATATGACTCATGCTTAACCTTTCGGTCCGTGTTCCGAGGCCATGTCTGTACATGCTAGGCTCGCCAAGTTAGAACCTTAGTATTCGCGTGTGTAACTGTTTTACACCCGAAATATGGTCGTGGATCCAAGAACACCCGATAATCACGTGATGTCTTGGAGCGATGAAACATAATCGGTGCATACTAAAGGAAGAACACATTCTTATCTTGATATTTAAATGAGGGATCATCTTATTATGCTAACAAAGCGCTAAACAAGCAATATAAGATGCTATCAAACATCACATGTTTATTGGTTAAATGTTATGGTTCCCGCAGATGATCTCTATCATGTGCATTGTGGTATGATCACTATCATACCTATATGTGTAAATCCAAGGTCTATGGACTTTACACGCTATGTGTGTTGTAAGAGTATCATCTCATACTTCTACTTACAACATCACCATATCATAACACTAGCCCAGCAACAATCTAAACTAGACGCCTCTAATTTATCCATTGCAAGTTTTACGTGGCTTAGGGCTTTCGAGATAGAACCGTTCTTACCTACGAACATGAAACACAACGAGGATAACCAAATTGTTGACAACTCGTTGCAAAATAGATATTGACTATAGTAGGAGAGACAGACACCCGCTAGCCACTTATGCAAACTAGTTGCATGTCAAGCGTGGAACATGTCTCATGTGCGAGGACATGTAAAGTTTGTCCGGGCCGCTTCATCCCACTATGCCACCAATATCCAAAATTACAACAAAGGAGCAACAACATGATCATCATCGCCCACATACTCATATGTGTACTACCCGTGTAAAGCATCTACGCATAGATCCGGCTCTGATACCACTGTAGGGTTCGCAGCATAGAAAACAAAAAATTTCCTACGATGTGAACTATGTACCAAGATCTATCTATTAGATACAAACAACGGGCAGATGTATATCCATAGAGAACATACCCTTGAATACCGACAAAGCTTAATGAGTTCAACTCGTGGTTGATGTAAACGATATCTTGCCAATCTCAAGATCGAGAGGAAGTCCTCGCGCCGCAAATCAGCAGCGCATCCGTGCTCGCACACATGTTCGAGGCACCGAGAAACCTCCGCCTCCTCACTCCAGCGATGTAGCGGAAGAACAACACTTTCTTGCCGAATAGCCACCGGGAACATGTATCTCGCTAGTCCGAGACCATGGGGGATAAATTCTAGAGGGGGAGAGAGATCCTTCACGAGGAGGTGTGAGTGAGAAGTGAGAGGAGGGGCTCCTTTTATAGGAGGAGGGGGGACCCCAAGGGGGTGGCCGGCGCATGGGAGCTGCCCCCTTGCCCTCCCCTCTTCATGTGGGTGGACACTCCACTCACAAAAATCCATTCATATGCCTCCACTCAAAATCCCACTCAAACTTGCCATTAAATTTCCACCAAATTTAATGCAAACTCTCATTAAATAAAAATATTTTATTTTATTCAGAATTTTGTCAATTACTTTAATGAAAAACATTCACAAATAACCCCTTGCTAGAATTCTATTTCACATGCATAACCACTTTATGCAATTTCACCTGAAAACCTGTTTCGGTATCTAGTGAAATAAATTCCTGCGCTTGTTCATTCTTTCGGCATGAAACTTTTGCTCCAATTGGATGTCGGTATCTCTTAAGTGTGTCACCCTATGGTTCGTCAATAATGCGTACATGATCGAGACCCCTCTCGGATCAATAATCAGAAGCGGGATCTGGAGACCCATACTGACTCCCACACATTCAACGATGACTTTCTTGTGATCGTCGGAACCTTTTATGCTAGTATATTAATCCCTTTGTTTCACGATATATTTCATGTCCGAGATTCGATCATCGGTATCTCCATACCTAGTTTGATCTCGTTACTGACATGCACTCTTTTCTCGTTCCCGTGATATAACATTCTAGTGATCAAATCACTTGCTTGCAAGCTAATCAATGTGATATCACCGAGAGGGCCCAGAGTATATCTATCCGTCATCGGGGTGAACAAATTCCACTCTCGATCCATGAGCCTCAAAATAACACTTTATTAGTTCTGAATCCATCTTTATAATCACCATGTTACGATGTGACGTTTGATGTTATCAAGAAACTCTTCCGGTGTTAGTGATTGACATGATCTCATGGTCTAAGGATTAGGATCACTTCGTAAGTTGTTATAGCAATATAAACTCAATGACTTTGATCGTAATGCTATACTTCGGATGAATGTTCATCACACCATTACACTAATGTTGTGATCCCGTTATTAATAACATCCAATGTCCATGATCAGGAAACCTTGATCATCTTGTTAATCAACGAGCTAGTTTATGAGAGAGGCATAACTAGGAACTTTCTGTTTGTTTATTAAACACACATGTATTAATGTTTCCGTATTAATACAATTATAGCATGTAAAATAAACATCTATCATATAGTTGGAATACACATAATAAACACTTTATTATTGCCTCTCATGGCATATTCCCTTCAAGAACAAGGGAGAGGGAGAGGAGCTCTAGGGAGGTAAGTGGGGAGGAGAGGGGCAAATGAGGGCGAAGGGGAGAGCTATACTAGTTTGGGGGCTTATAAACAAGAGAGGGGGTGGGCAAAGTCCTTTAGGACAAGGGGCAAGGTGTGGGGTGCTGGTTGGGCAAGAGAGGCGATGCTGGGGGTGGTGTGGGGCCTGCAGCTCGACCAGAGAGGGGAGAGGGGAGTGGTGGCTGTGGCCCTTTAAGAGGGGAAGATCTTTGCAAGATTTGGATACCTCTCTCTCTCTCTTACAAGCACTAGGGACAAAGGGGAGGTGGGCTATAGTGCTGGTCGACCAGAGGGGTGTGTGTTGCTGGGGTGGAGTGCTAGATAAGCTTTGAGCTGGTTTGGTGTTGGTTTGTAATATGTTTGGTTGTTTTGCACTGTGTTGGTCACTTTGATGCTTGTGAAGGAAGTGGATAAAGTTACATTAAGCAAAGTGTGGAAATGGTACTGGTAGGTGGAATAGGTCAAATAATCTCTTCATGATTTAAATGGGATATTTCTGATGATTATAATCCCATTTAAATGCACTTCTTCAAAAAGTGCAGAAATAGATTATGGAAGCTAAGATGATATTTTTACATTGGGCAAGCTTGGTTTTTGATGTTATATGGTCCTAAATACCATAACACATATTGGAGGATTTTATTGGAATTTATTGAAGTGGCAATGTATTTTTGGAGAATTATTTCTTGTTTCTGCCATAAAAGAAAAAGGGAAAAAAGAAATAATAAAGAATCTCAAAAATATTTATTTTTGAGTTTGTAAGATGGGATATTAAATGTAGGCATAAAATTCGCCTTGAGTTGGCAAGGTGATTTGGAGAAAAACAAACTTGTCTTTAAAGACAAGGATTTTGAGAAATTGGTAGTTGAAGGAAATAAAATAGTTTAATAATACAAATAATTTGGGAGAATTATTTGGGGATGATTATATCCAAGGTATATGATGTAAACTTTATGTGGGCATCAAGTTCAACCTTGTTTTTGAAGAAAAGTGGTGAAAAGAATTGAAACTAGATTCTGGAGGATCTAGGGTTTAGTTATTCTGATGCTAGCTAAAAAGGGTTGGATAAGTGAGCTTAGAGCTCACCTAGGTACAAGGGATACATGGATGGATAGACCAAGTCATGTAGATGACCAAGGAAGTAGGGGTTGATCCTGGTTGCAAATGAGGTTATATAGATGAGATGGCAAACTTTGTTGAAAATAAGGCTGCCATAGCAGATACATCAGGTAGCTTTCTAAACCATGTGGGTTCAAGAAGCACAAGGATCCAATGGAAACAAGTGAAGTGGGGGTTTATAATCCATTATTAGTAGATAATAATCATACAAAGAGTTTTTCAAGGGGATATGGCATATAGATGTGGCCTTCTGCCAAAGTAGGCAGGATGATAGGGTTTGTAGAAAAGATTATTATCTTGACTACAAAACCATCATGGATGAGTGGGAATTAAATTGGCTTATCCAAGGGAAAGAGTGGGATTTGGTAGTAATAAATATGTACTACAATATGGTTCAAGTACATTCTCAAGAATGCACCTAGGTTGGAAAAGGTAGAGCTCCAAAGATTGTATCTAGATAAGAAATCCAGACTTAGCCATTTTGGCAGATTTGGTGAATTTGACAAGTGCTCAAAAGGGAAGCAATTGAGAGGGTGGCAAAGGTTTATTCCTTCCCTCAAGTGGTCGATGTTGAGGTATATATTGAAGAGAGGGGGTCCAAACTTGGATTGGGTCTCCACCAGGTTGGAAACCATTAGGAAGGATTATCCTTGGATTGAGATAAGCATGACATGAGATGATCACTTGAGTGGCTTAGGATAGATCCAGACTTGGATGCTTGCTAGGGATTGATGATCCCAAGCAAGGATTGGGTCCTAAGGGATGAGCTACTAGATTAGCTCACTCTAGTTCCTAAGCAAACAAGGCAATCAGCGGATCAAAGCAATTCATCAGACGGCAGATCAAGGCAATTCATGGACCAAGAGATCAAGGCAATTCATCTTATTACTTATCTAACTACTACTAGGGTTACCATCAAGCCTGGCTTGAGGTAAGAAGGGGATATGTTTAAAAGGGGTTTTTTGTAGAGGGAGTGTCCCAACCTTTAAATAATATAAGGTGGAGTCCCCTGTGTTTACAATGCTAGTCCCTGGATCAATATCTAGCATCCACAGTTAAGATGTAATATCAAGAAACAAAGGTCATAATTAACTTTATAACCAGGAATAACATAATTTTATTACATCTTACATAGCTCATTTGGCTATTACATTACATTGCAGCGGAATAACTATAAGCATGGGGTCCTTCATCTTCAAAGTGCCACAGGCAAATGTTGGTTGTAGACTTTGTAATCCTAGTCAATCATTCAATCTTCTCTAACACAATCAAACCTGCAACATTACAAGTTACAACCACAAAGGGTCAATACATTTGAATTGTATTGGCAAGTTCACTACTATGTGGGATATAAGTGGATTCTATCATTACATGCATTTTTTGGCTAAGTAGGGTTTAAGGCTCAATTGCATAAAGCAATAATTTTATCCTATCTTTTCAAAATGGTTTTGGTCCTTTGTCAAATCTTCTTTTCAAAATTCCTTGAACTCCTTGGTAAACTTCCAAGTGTTCAAGTCCTTGTCAAAAATCCCTTGAGCTCCTTGGTAACCCCAAGTGCATCAAGTCTTTAAAAGTTTTCTTTTAGAAATTAGAATGTCGAGATTTCCCATAGCTTCAAACTTTAGTTGCTCAGTATTGTCCATAATCGGGGACACAGCTAAGTACTTAGATTTTATTATCTTCTGCAGAAGTAGTACACTTTACCCACATGTCACAATCCCATCTTGTTGCCACCAGTGGCCACTGGATTAGTGCTCACCAAGATGGAGTACCGGCAGATTGAGAATGTGACGAAGTCTTTCCAGAGGGTCCTCCCATACACCATTGCTAGCTTGTCTTCAGCACCCATGTAGGATTCCAGGTCCTCATGTCCAGTAAACTGAAGACAATGCATGGGTCTTCCCAATGTAGTTGACTAAGCCAGAGCCATAAATAGCATGTGGTTGCACACGAAAGCCACAATTGGAGAAACATGTTCAATCTCTAAGTTTCCTGGGTGGTTTTTCCTTTGGAGCACAACATAAAGAGATTGCCATAGACATGGTTCCTTTTGTTGCCACCTTCTCCAAAACTCAAAGTATCCTTGTCCACCCAGGTGGTTCATTGAGTCCTTGTTTTATTATATAAAAACACAAGTCCTTTCCTCAACTTCATAAAATCTCAACATGTATCTCTTTTCAAAATATAGCATGGCTAAGCATGTAACAACTACATTGTTTTCACTAAGGAATGTATAGGGAATCCTATTAGGATTTAGCATAGCATAAGTATAAAATTCTTTTCATGCATGTTTCAAAATCCACTAAGTATAATGAAAATAGTAGGACTTTAGATGATAGTGTAACTTGCCTTTCTTTTGGTAGGGAATGTTGGTTCACTCCTTGATCTTGCTAGTCTCACACTTTTCTAACTTCACTACAAATCCATCAAGCAAACACAATATCAACTAACATTCCAAACCAATAATCAATCAAACAATTTCACACACACAAAACAATGGGGTCTAAGTCATGCATGTAAGCATGCAAGAGATAGTTTTATTTGCAAAGATGGTCTCCACTAGGCTTCCAAACTTGGTAAGGTTCCAAAGTGGTCATTTTCCAAGGTGGCAAAGTCATTTGCAAAAGGGTTTTGCCCAAAACCATTTTTAAATCCATTCATCATTTTATGTGGTGAAAAATGTTTTTATCAAATCAAAACTTTTAAGTCTTTCACCAAAAGAGTTGCTAATTCTCAAAACTTGGTGTTTTGGGTCAGTAGGTTTGCTCTAAATCATTTTCCCAAAGTTTTTACTCCAAAACATTTTCATAACAAAACCATTATTTTTATTTGGCTAGAAATTGGCTAAACCAACTAATCCATCCTAAATTTCATCAAATCCATTTTAAAAACCATGGGTTGGTTCCTAGGGTCAGTGAGTTCACCACAAACTAATTTGCAAAGATTTCAACCTCAAAAACATTTTTGAATAATTTTTCTAATCTAAACAAGCATACAAATGTTTCCGCACAAACAACCAATCTAACAGATACTATTTTCTAAACAAATGGCATGGTTGGCTACGGCTTGTTCCACTGATTCCAATGATATAAAGTTTGTAATTTTTGAACGTGTGGATCAAAAGTTATAAGGTTTTCAAATCTGCATCTAAATCAGATTCAAATTTTGTTTTTAAACAGAAGCTAGCCACACGTCATGTTCCTATTGGGCGGTACCGGTTCGTTCGGATCAGCAACGTGGACCGCAGGATTTAAAGTGAATCGTGCGGCACAGGATCGATCTTACCCCTTCGATAAGTCAATCTATCGCGTGCCTCGGATCTGGATCGGACGGCTCCTAATGCCTTGCCAAGAACTGGCGGCGCGACGACGGTGGCGCGCGGCGGCGGCGCTCTGGCTACGGCATAACGGCGAGAACAGGAAGCGAGAGGAGTAGGGGAGATGCTCACCAGAATCGCGAGGACGTGGTGATGCTTGACGTGTGGTTGGCGTGGCAAGGGGCGCTCTGGGTCTGCTGCAATTCCTCACCGGAGTCAAGGACGGCGTCAGGCGGCTCTGGACGTGGTCGGAGACGGTGCTGTGGTTCGCCCCGAGGGAAAATGAAGACACAGTTATACGCGCAATATCAATGCGAAGCTGCCTGCGTGAAGGAGAAGAAGAGCTGCGGTCGGATTCTACCTGGGGACTTCGCCGGAGAAGTAAACTGACACGGCGGCGCTCAGAGCTTGTCGAAGACGGCGTTCTGGGGCGCCCGCGGTTGAATGGAAGGTACAGGGAGGAGCGTCTGGGAGTGGTGAGTGTTCTCGTGTGCTCGGGGAGGCAGGAGGTGGCGAGGCTCGACCGGAATTGTCTGGGGACGGTGGTCGGAGCAGTGGTGTTGCGAGCTCGATTCAGGGCAGCCTGGTGGCGTGTTGGTTATGGCGACAGAGGGGGAGTGGGCGCTTTATCGTGTGTGGTCGCAGCGAGTAATGGTGGCCGCATTAAGGTGAATTGAAGCCGCGACATCAACGGCAGGAAACGGCCGGCGTCGTCTGCGCGAGGAAGAAGGTGAGCTGGAAAAGTGGGGTCGGTTGGTCAGCGGAGTGAGAGAGGGAAGGAGGGTCCACCGGTCAGCTTCTGTGCGGGTCAGTAAGTTGGTGCCAAATGTTTTCTTCGGGAGGGAGAGAAGCTGGGCTGGTTGGGCCTTTGTGGGCTGCTGGGTTGGGTCGACTGGGCTGGCTCCTTCTCCTATTTTTTTTGTACAGCAAGCTTTTCTTTTTCTATTTCCTATTTCTATTTTGAAATTCAAACAACAAAACAAACAATCCAAACTTAATCAAACAAACAAAACAATTCAAACAATCACCATACTTTTCATTTGAATTTGGTTCTGTTTAACACATAAACCAAAGTCAAAAATAAAATAGTAATTTTTAATCTTTTTAGGATCCATTCATTAATTAAATAAAATGGACCAAAGTTATTTAATCAAATAGGGTTTGATTTTTTTAATAAAACCTCCATTTGAAATCTAAATATTTTCAAAACCAAATCAGTAGGTTTTATTTGAAAATACAAAATACTTGGAAAACTTATTTGAATTAAATAAATAAGTTTTGATGGTTAACTAAAATAGCAAAACCTTTATTTATAAAACTTTGATATTAAATCCTTATTAATTTATTTTAAATAAACCTTTACCATTTTTATCAAAACAAAGCATTTTATTTCATAAGCTTGGCCAAGGTTTAATTTGGCTCTATAAAATAATCTTTATTTATAAAACTTCTATTTCATTTGAAAACCAAATCTTTATTTAAAGATCCAAAATAGTAAACCCAAATATTTTTATTTTCCTTTATTAAATGTTTAACTTTTTAAATCCCTTTAGGATTTACTTGATCTAAATTGGTTTGAAGGTTTCCAATTGGATTCAAAAAGTTTCTTCTCACCCTGAAAATCAACAAAGTTTTATTTTATTCATTTATTTTTCAGATTACAAGATTTGGAAAATCTTGGGATGTGACATTTTTGATTTGAAGTAAGATAAGGATCATCTTGGTATTTCTACCAAGATTTGGAATATAAAGGTTTTGATAAAGGTTTTGGAAAACCTAGAGATAAGAGTAGTTGAAGGTTCTGTCTTGAAAACATAAGGAGAGTATATATATATATGTCTCCATAGTTTTGGCAATAGGAACTAGCAAGGTACTTGGTTGTGTTAAAGTCATCTTGGCTCAGGTTTTGAAATGCCAGAACATTTGAGAATATGAAAGATGAGCCAAGACATCTCTTTTATAAAATAGTTTTTTTGTAAACTAGTGTTGAGATGAGAAGTACACAAATAATACACAAGCAGTTGCTTGAGCACAAGCAAACAAGTAAGCACACAATGCAAGAAAAAGTTTTTGTTCCCCCTGATTTTTGCCTTTTGGACATTTAATCAGGGTTGCTGAAATTGGGATGTTACAGACCTTACCCCCTTAAAATAATATCATCCCGAGATCAGGGAGGAGTAGGGTTGGGGTAATAACATCCGCTTAACAATTTCAGCGGTGGAAATTATTAGGCGCTAATAGGTTTTGCAAAGACCCAACATGATTAGTCACGGGTTGGAGCGGAGGGGCTTTGGATTGGGTGGTTTAGTTGAAACAGGTGGAAAAGACACAGTCTTTTCCCCTTAGGACAAGTCTAGGTAGGTTTAGCATCGATGGGGTACTTACTTCTTGAGGCGAGACGGCGAGTTGAATCTTCTTCAATCCTTCGCCTTGTGGTCGCCTTTCTTTCTTCATGGTCTAGATACACCGGGACGTTGGCTGGGTGGTCGACCTCGGAGCAGAGGACCTTCATGAAGTCCTTCTAATTCGGGAGAAGTGTCGGTTGTCGTCCTTCTTGCAGGGTCGATGATTCGGGTTTGGGAGCGGGGGTCATCACTTAGTTCTTAGCTAGGGTTCAACTCCGGGGGTCTATCAGGTTTTGGGCGGGAGAGACGCGGTCTTTCCCCCTTAGAGCAAAACCACGGGGGTTTGGTCTGATGCAACGTCGTGGGTAAAAAATGCAAAAAAGGATATCATGTTTGCATAACATCCATACATTTAGCAGGTTTAAAACTGGTTGGTGGCGGAGGTACTTAAGAGGTTACAAAACATGTCTGTGTCGCATGGCGAGCGGCACTTAGAGTTTTACAAAACAGGTTCTCGGGTGATATCTAGGTACTACTCTAGGCTAGTTGCCGCTTGAGGGTGCTTCGGGAGACTTCTCTTTGGCTTCATCTTCCTCGTCGTTTTCAGGGAGGTGAGTGGAGGATTCTTGGATGTCTTGGGGTGGCTTGAACCTCTTGAGATATTGCAGAGCGGAGACGCATTTCTTCCTTCCCTTGAGGACGCGGCTTCCAGAGGCTTCTTCAGATTCCTTGATTATAGCTTGATTCCTTTGTTGGACTTCTAGAGCTTCCTTGCAATCCAGGATAGCTTGCACGCGATGAAGTTCCATCTGGGTGCGGTGGTATTCATCAACAACTGCGGTGAGGAGCTCATTTCCAGCATAGCTATAACGGGCTTGCAGCTGTAGGGCGGGGTAGGTCAAACGAGGATCTTGGGATTGTCCGGATGAATCCACGCTTACTTTGATGGGCAGAAAGAAGGTCGTGGGTTGCCTCATCTCGGGAAGGACACCCCGAATGCGGAACAGTACTTCTCTTGCTGCCATTTGCAAGGCCAGCACTTGGGTTGGCATTCGGAAACCCGTGGCACCAATGAGTTCTCCGGGTACTCTAGACTTTGGATGAATGATAACTTGTCCCAGATATAGTCCGGTTTCCAGTCCTTTGTGGAGGTTGGGTGTATCCTCAAAGCTGTAGGGAATCCCATAGGAGCACGAGGAATCCTGCGCTTAGCCATGCTTCATCAATGGGTTACATCTGCACAGAGGAGGGTTTATGGTTCAGGGATGAGAGAAAACAGATAGGTGCAGATTTATCCGGGTACATAGTTACTCCTAAACGGCGTCATGGCTTGGTCTTCTTTGGACGACTCTCAAAGTAGAGAGTGGGCGGTTCGTTGGCGTTGAGTGGAAAGACACAGTCTTTCCACCTTGGGGTTGTAATTGAGGTTGTCGAGGTTTTTCTTAGGTGGCCATCCTGCTGAGGAGGGGTTTCTGGCTATGGGTTTGCGAGGGTCAGCGTCGGGATACACCAACAAGGTGGTCAAAACTATAGGTTTGGATGATCCAAGGCAGACAAGCAACACATTCCAAACATCAATCACGCACACGACAAGCAAGCAAGGCATTCCATAAGTACTGTACAGGTGACTACACGCCATAGAGGGAATCATATTTTAGGGATGCTAATCGTAAGTACGGACTTTACGGGGGTCTTACCTTCTGTCTTGCCGTTTTTGTCGTCGATGTCATACTTGATGGATTTGGGGGCGGTGAAGGACTCTGTAGGTAGGGCAATCTTGTAGTGTCTTTCTTGGTTGGTAGCTCCTTCATTCTGCTTGTCTCTAGGGTTTCTTCATCTCGGGATCTCCGTCTTCATAGTCTCTGAGTCGGACTTTGTTTGTGAAAACGGGACATTTGAGGTAGATGAGATATAGAGTAATCCATTTTCAAATTGTTTAAGTCAGAGAAGATGAGATAAGAATCTTTCAAAAAGCTTTTGAGAAAATAGTTTGCGAAAACCGGTGTTTTCGTAAATACAGATTGTCCTGTCTAACGTCCATGCTAACTAAGTGTAAGGTTCCCAACCTTTAATAAGGTAGAGATCCCTGTGTTTACAATTCTAGTCCCTGGATCAATAGCTAGCATCCACAGTTAAGATGTAATATCAAGAAACAAAGGTCATAATACAACTTTATAACCAGGAATAAAGTAATTTATTACATCTTACATAGCTCATTTGGCTATCTCATTACAATGCAGCAGAATATAACAATAGCATGGGGTCCATCATCTTCAAAGTGCCACAGGCAGACATGTTGGTTGTAGACTTGTAATCCTAATCAATAAACTTCACTAACTTCAAACAAACCTGCAACATAATAAGTTACAACCACAAGGGTCAATACATTTGAATTGTATTGGCAAGTGATACTATGGTAGTATAGTGGAGTCTATCATCTATATGCATTTGGCTAAGTGGAGCTTAGGCTTGCTTTGCTCAAAATAGATTTTCCTTATCATTTGAAAACACTAAGTTTTTGCTTGAAAAAAAACACCCAAGGCATATCCCAATAGAAATTGGTGATCCTTCAACCCTTGTTCAACCACAAGATTTTAATTTAGAAATTGGGATGAGGAGATTCTTGATAGCTTCCATGTCTTGATGCTCAAATTGTCCTTTACCAGGGGCATGGCTAAGTACTTAGATTTTACACTCTGCAGAGGTGGTGCACTTTCCCCACAAGACTTGGTTTCACGAAGACAAGATCTTTCAGAAGCCTTCCCTTAGACCAGAATGGACGCGCTCCAACCTATCAATCCCCTACCACCAACTGTCAATTTGGCTAAGTTATTGCAACCTATATGATCCAGGCAGAGCCCATAATGCCAAGTGGCTGCACTTGAAGCTTCTCAACATTTGACATCTCAAATCTCTTTGTTCCTAGGTGGCCATCCACAAGTGAGATATACAAGGTAAACCATAGATATGGGCCTTGTGAACCACTCAACACAAACCATTCCTTCCATTCCACCCAGGTGATTCATTCACTTAGTTGTTTTATTAAACAAAACACAAGTCCTTGACTTAGAAATATTCCATAGTATGAATATATATTCCACCCTTGTTTTCTACTAGCTAAGCTAAGCATGATAGTAATAGGAATCTTAACTTAGGAGAATTCTACTAAGGTTTCATCTACTAGGATTTCCCATGGCATAGTTTATACTTAGCAAAATTCCATGCAAGTCCTACTTAGAAATATCACTAATGCATAGTGAAAATAATGGGACAAAAGTATGAAGCATCACTTGCCTTTTTGGTAGAGAATAATAGTTCACTCCTTGTCTTTTCAATGATCACACTCTTCAAATCACTACAATTCAATCAAGCAAGCAATATTACAATCTACCATTCAAGCAACATCACATAAAATAATAGAAACAAAATAATGCATGCAAGCATGCCAAACTTTGTTTTATTTACAAAAGTGTTTTATAATAGGTTATAAACATTCTAAATCACTTATTGGTCATTTTATAAAGTGGCAAAACTATTTGCAAAAGATTCTATCTATAAACCATTTTTTAAACCAAAGCATTATTTTATGTGGTTGAAAATGCCTTTAACAAAGTAACTATCTTTATAGGGTTCACCAAATACGTTTTCAAATCATAAAACTTGGTGTTTGGGGTCAGAGAGTTTAAATCAAAATATTTCCCAAAGGTTTTCTCAAAAAGCATTTTTAACAAATAAACAATATTTTTTTTATTTGTCTAGAAATGGTTTAAATCAAAGATTTATTATTTTGCTTCACCAAATACATTTTCAAATCCATGAGTTGGTTTCTAAGGTCAGTAGGTTCAAAACAATCCATTTGCCAAAGGTTTTATCTCAAAAATCATTTTAGAGCAAATTTTATATTCTAAACATGCATACACAAGTTTCTGCAAAACAATCAATTTAACAGAAGCATTTTACTAAAAAAAAGTGCATGGTCAGAAAGTACTTGTCTTGCTGATTCCATTGATATAAAATTTGCAAAATTTGGACGTGTGGTTTGAAAGTTATGGATTTTTCAAATTGGAAAATCAAATAGAACACAATTTCTGTTTTAAAACATCTCTGGGCCACGTGGACTAATCTGATTGGCTGAAAACGTTTCGTGTGGATCGACAGACACAGACCGCATAATCCAACTTGATCGCACGGCATAGATCGCATACCCCTTCGTTTTTAAGTGAATCTATCGTGTGCCTCGGATCTGGATCGGACGGCTGCTGCGCGTTTGACCAAAGGTTGGCGGCGGCGTGTCTGGTGGCGGTGGTTTGGTGAATCCAGGAAGCGAGGAGAGGAACGGAGGGGCTCACCAGGTTCGCGGGGTCGTGGTGATGCTCAAGGTGGTGGTAGCTCATCGAGGGGCGCACGGTGGTGACGGCAATCGCTCGATGGAGGTCTGCCTGGCGTCGAGTTCGCTCGGCCGTTGTTGGGGACTTCGCTACAGAGCACGGGAGAGGGAACAGAGGGTGCTGTTAGACGCGTAGAAGAGTAGGGAGTACGGGAGCGTCAAAGAGAGTGGGCGGCGCGGTCGGATGTTACCAGTAGAGCTCGTCGGAGTTGGAGCAGACGGTGGCGCTGCTTCGTCGAAGATGCAGTCGAGGTTGCAGGGCAAGCGAGAGCGAGCTGGCGGTACTGGAGTGTGCGCCAGAGGCTGGGGAATGTGTTTGTGTGGTCGAGGAGTCGAGGGGCAGCGGGGAGTGGCCGGAATTGCCGCCGGAAGGCGTCGGAGAAAGAGACGATGTCGCAAGCAATACTGGCAGCCTAGGGGCTCCGGTGGTGCGGCGTCTGGGGGAAAATGGAGAGGGGAGGGAGGCAATTAAGAGTGCATGGTCGCGGGGTGGATTAATGAAGGCAGTAATGCGTATTGACGCCGGCTTCAACGGCCAGAAACTGCGAGGAGGGGTTGGGGCGTGGTCACCGCGGGGAGGACGAAGCTGACGGGGCAGTGGGGTCCGTTTGGCAGCGAGTGAGAGAGAGGAGGAGTGAGGCCTGGTTGTCTGTGACTCAGCGCGTTCTATTCTGGGTGGAAAACGTTTCACTGCGGGGTGAGTTAGTTGGGCTAGATTGCTGGGCTAGGTTGGGCCTGTTTGTTTCACTTTTTTTTATTCTGAAAGCTTTTTCATTTTCCAATATGAATTTCTGTTTTGATTTTCAAACAAATAATTCAAACAACAAATCAATTCAAACCACCACCAAAATTTGTATTGATTTTAATTCTATTTAACATCATAATCCAAAGTCCAAAATAAAATAATTTTTATTCTTTTAGGATCTATTAATAATTAAATAAAAAGTCCATAGTCTTTAATTCAAATAGGTTTTAATTTATTTTAAAACTATTTTTGAAATCTAAATAATATCAAAATCCTTTCAGTAGGTTTCATTTGAAAAACTAAAACACTTGGAATTCTTATTTTAAAATCTTTAACAAATTTAAATGTTTATATGAAAGGAAAAAGCCTTTACCTAAATAAAATTGGATATTAATAGATCCTTATTGTTTTATTTAAATAAACCTTTACTCTATTTTATCAAATAGAAATATTTTATTTCAAAAGCTTGGCCAAGGTTTAATTTGGCTCTATAAAATAATCCTTATTTATAATTCTACCTTTGCTTTTGAAAATCAAATCTTTTTATTAAAATATCCAAAAATAGTGATTCCAACTATTTTAACTTTATTTATTATTTGTTTATCTTTTTAAATCCCTTTAGGATTTTATTTGATCAAAATAGGTTTTGATGTTTCCAATTGGAATCAAAAAGTTTCTTCTCACCCTAAAAATCAACAATTGTTTATTTATTTTTCACATTACAAGATTTGGAAAATCTTGGGATGTGACAGGCTACCACCCTTAAAATAAATCTCGTCCCGAGATTTGGGAAGGCTAAGGCTACCACCCTTAAAAAATTTCCAACTAGATTACATCTTGGCTTGCTTGGGATTTTGATGAAGCTTCTCTGGACACTTGTTTGCATAATGGCCTAGCTCTTTGCATTTGAAACACATCACTTGGCTGATATCTTTCTTTTCCTTTGGTATCATTGAGTCTTGTTTGTTTCCTTGGTTCTTCTTCTTTTCTGGGAAATCACTGGCATAGTGTCCCATTTCTTTGCAACTATAACATTGCAACTGGCTTATGTCCTTCTTCTTCTTTTTGGGTCTCTCCAAAGCTAGGAGTTCTTCTAGTTCATGCTCTTCATACTTCACCACAAAGGTGGGAAATCTTTCTCTCTTCTTGGGGCAGTTACTAGAGATATGACCTTGTTCTCCACAAGAGTAGCAACACTTTGTGGTCACTTTAGATTTGGCCTGATGATGCATAGTTTTGACTTTGCCTTCATCCTTCTTGGTGGAAGTTGTTCCTTCATGAAGGTTTACAAACTGTTGTTGTACTCCACCTTGTTTCCTTTGTTGAACTATGGAATAGATGGGGCATTGGATAGGGACATGATTATTTCCTTCACATAGGAAACAAGTAGCTTGAGTTGTGAGGCATTGATTATTTGGATGTTTCTCTTCACAATTGGGGCATTGATCTTCATGCTCTTTGGAAGTGTGATCCTTGTCTCCACAAATATTGCAAGCTTGGGTTCCTTCTAGAATATCATCATTGTCATCCTTGTTGTCACAAACTCCTTGGGAAGAGTTATCTCCCATGTTGATCATTTGAGTGGCCATCCCTTGCAACAATTGGGATTGAATTTCCAAAAACTTTTGTATGGTTGGGTCTAATCCATTGTTGTTGGCTAAAAACTGAGTTGTCACTTGGTTCAACTGGGTTTGGTTTGCTAGTAGTTGTTCTCTCATGTGCATCTCTTGGTTGTTGGTGTCACCCTTCTTGATGTTGGAGTCTCTTGGAGAAGTCATCTGTTTGGGTTGGTTTGGGATTAGAATAGGCAAAAGATTTCTAAGGAATCAATTCTAATCACACACATCACAATTCACTCAAGCAATGTGCAAGCAATCACAAACAAGCACTCCACTCAAACAACAAGTTTCAAGCACATTTTTAGGCAACAAAATATTTTTGCTACACCACATAAGTTGGTGGGTTTGACTTAAACTAAATATGGTGGTCCATCTATATGGTTCACTTGAGATCTTTCCATCTTTCTGGTTGATTCCTCATGAATGAAATCATGGTTTCCTTGGGAAAATTCTTGTGTCTTGGTCACTAAGCTTCAAAGGTGATGATGATTCCTTCTAAGTTGTGTTTCCTTAGTCCTCAAGTATTGAGTAACATTTCTTGTCTCACTTGTAGTCCTTAGTGATATCCAAGGTTGAAGTCCTTGTTGAGAATAACGTTGAAATCACCTGAAGATGTTGAAGTCATTAGAGTTGATGAAGTCCTTAGCTCATGGTGAAGTCTTTGGCCATGGAGTAGGTTTTGTCCATCAAGTTTGAAATAGAAGAGATGTAGAGTCAAAACCAAAATGGTTGAGGAAAGAGTTTACAAGATTGTTTGTAAATAAGTTTTGGAACAAATACAACTCCTATTTTTCTAAGGGGTTTTGTCCAATCCTAGGGTTACAATCCTACAGGCAACACAATGCTCTGATACCATCTGTAAGGTTCCCAACCTTTAATAAGGTAGAGATCCTTGTGTTTACAATGCTAGTCCCTAGATCAATAGCTAGCATCCACAGTTAAGATGTAATATCAAGAAACAAAGGTCATAATACAACTTTATAACCAGGAATAAAGTAATTTATTACATCTTACATAGCTCATTTGGCTATCTCATTACAATGCAGCAGAATATAACAATAGCATGGGGTCCATCATCTTCAAAGTGCCATAGGTAGACATGTTGGTTGTAGACTTGTAATCCTAATCAATAAACTTCACTAACATCAAACAAACCTGCAACATAATAAGTTACAGCCACAAGGGTCAATACATTTGAATTGTATTGGCAAGTGATACTATGGTAGTATAGTGGAGTCTATCATCTATATGCATTTGGATAAGTGGAGCTTAGGCTTGCTTTGCTCAAAATAGATTTTCCTTATCATTTGAAAACACTAAGTTTTTGCTTGACAAAAACACCCAAGGCATCTCCCAATAGAAATTGGTGATCCTTCAACCCTTGTTCAACCACAAGATTTTAATTTAGAAATTGGGATGATGAGATTCTTGATAGCTTCCATGTCTTGATGCTCAAATTGTCCTTTACCAGGGACATGGCTAAGTATTTAGATTTTACACTCTGCAGAGGTGGTGCACTTTCCCCACAAGACTTGGTTTCACCAAGACAAGATCTTTCAGAAGCCTTCCCTTAGACCAGAATGGACGTGCTCCAACCTATCAATCCCCTACCACCAACTGTCCATTTGGCTAAGTTATTGCAACCTATATGATCCAGGCAGAGCCCATAATGCCAAGTGGCTGCACTTGAAGCTTCTCAACATTTGACATCTCAAATCTCTTTGTTCCTAGGTGGCCATCCACAAGTGAGATATACAAGGTAAACCATAGATATGGGCCTTGTGAACCACTCAACACAAACCATTCCTTCCATTCCACCCAGGTGATTCATTCACTTAGTTGTTTTATTAAACAAAACACAAGTCCTTGACTTAGAAATATTCCATAGTATGAATATATATTCCACCCTTGTTTTCTACTAGCTAAGCTAAGCATGATAGTAATAGGAATCTTAACTTAGGAGAATTCTACTAAGGTTTCATCTACTAGGATTTCCCATGGCATAGTTTATACTTAGCAAAATTCCATGCAAGTCCTACTTAGAAATATCCTAATGCATAGTGAAAATAATGGGACAAAAGTATGAAGCATCACTTGCCTTTTTGGTAGAGAATAATAGTTCACTCCTTGTCTTTGCAATGATCACACTCTTCAAATCACTACAATTCAATCAAGCAAGCAATATTACAATCTACCATTCAAGCAACATCACATAAAATAATAGAAACAAAATAATGCATGCAAGCATGCCAAACTTTGTTTTATTTACAAAAGTGTTTTATAATAGGTTATAAACATTCTAAATCACTTATTGGTCATTTTATAAAGTGGCAAAACTATTTGCAAAAGATTCTATCTATAAACCATTTTTTAAACCAAAGCATTATTTTATGTGGTTGAAAATGCCTTTAACAAAGTAACTATCTTTATAGGGTTCACCAAATACGTTTTCAAATCATAAAACTTGGCGTTTGGGGTCAGAGAGTTTAAATAAAAACATTTCCCAAAGGTTTTCTCAAAAAGCATGTTTAACAAATAAACAATATTTTTTTTATTTGTATAGAAATGGTTTAAATCAAAGATTTATTCTTTTGCTTCACCAAATACATTTTCAAATCCATGAGTTGGTTTCTAAGGTCAATAGGTTCAAAACAATCCATTTGCCAAAGGTTTTATCTCAAAAATCATTTTAGAGCAAATTTTATATTCTAAACATGCATACACAAGTTTCTGCAAAAACAATCAATTTAACAGAAGCATTTTACTAAACAAAGTGCATGGTCAGAAATTACTTGTCTTGCTGATTCCACTGATATAAAATTTGCAAAATTTGGACGTGTGGTTTGAAAGTTATGGATTTTTCAAATTGGAACATCAAATAGAACACAATTTCTGTTTTAAAACATCTCTGGGCCACGTGGACTAATCTGATTGGTTGAAAACGTTTCGCGTGGATCGACAGAAACAGACCGCAGGATCCAACTTGATCGCACGACACAGATCGCATACCCCTTCGTTTTTAAGTGAATCTATCGTGTGCCTCGGATCTGGATCGGACGGCTGCTGCGCGTTTGACCAAAGGTTGGCGGCGGTGACTGGCGGCGGCGTGTCTGGTGGCGGTGGTTTGGTGTCTAGGAAGCGAGGAGAGGAACGGAGGGGCTCACCGGGTTCGCGGGGTCGTGGTGATTCTCAAGGTGGTGGTAGCTCGTCGAGGGGCGCACGATGGTGACGACAATCGCTCGCCGGAGGTCTGCCTGGCGTCGGGTTCGCTCGGCCATTGTCGGGGACGTCGCTACAGAGCACGGGAGAGGGAACAGAGGGTGATGTTAGACGCGTAGAAGAGTAGGGAGTACGGGAGCATCAAAGAGAGGGGGCGGCGCGGTCGCATGTTACCAGTAGAGCTCGTCGGAGTTGGAGCAGACGGTGGCGCTGCTTCGTCGAAGACGCAGTCGAGGTTGCAGGGCAAGCGAGAGCGAGCTGGCGGTACTGGAGTGTGCACCAGAGGCTGGGGAATGTGTTCGTGTGGTCGAGGAGTCGAGGGGCGGCGGGGAGTGGCCGGAATTGCCGCCGGAAGGCGTCGGAGACAGAGACGATGTCGCAAGCAATACTGGCAGCCTAGGGGCTCCGGCGGTGCAGCGTCTGGGGGGAAATGGAGAGGGGAGGGAGGCGATTAAGAGTGCATGGTCGCGGGGTGGATTAATGAAGGCAGTAATGCGTATTGACGCCGGCTTCAACGGCCAGAAACGGCGAGGAGGGGTTGGGGCGTGGTCACCGCGGGAAGGACGAAGCTGACGGGGCAGTGGGGTCCGTTTGGCAGCGAGTGAGAGAGAGGAGGAGTGGGGCCTGGTTGTCTGTGACTAAGCGGGTTCTATTCTGGGTGGAAAATGTTTCACTGCGGGGTGAGTTAGTTGGGCTGGATTGCTGGGCTGGGTTGGCCTGTTTGTTTCACTTTTTTTTATTCTGAAAGCTTTTTCTTTTTTCAATATGAATTTCTGTTTTGATTTTCAAACAAATAATTCAAACAACAAATCAATTCAAACCACCACCAAACTTTGTATTGATTTTAATTATGTTTAACATCATAATCCAAAGTCCAAAATAAAATAATTTTTATTCTTTTAGGATCTATTAATAATTAAATAAAAAGTCCATAGTCTTTAATTCAAATAGGTTTTAATTTATTTTAAAACTCTTTTTGAAATCTAAATAATATCAAAATCCTTTCAGTAGGTTTCATTTGAAAAACTAAAACACTTGGAATTCTTATTTTAAAATCTTTAACAAATTTAAATGTTTATATGAAAGGAAAAAGCCTTTACCTAAATAAAATTTGATATTAATAAATCCTTATTGTTTTATTTAAATAAACCTTTACTCTATTTTATCAAATAGAAATATTTTATTTCAAAAGCTTGGCCAAGGTTTAATTTGGCTCTATAAAATAATCCTTATTTATAATTCTACCTTTGCTTTTGAAAATCAAATCTTTTTATTAAAAGATCCAAAAATAGTGATTCCAACTATTTTAACTTTATTTATTATTTGTTTATCTTTTTAAATCCCTTTAGGATTTTATTTTATCAAAATAGGTTTTGATGTTTCCAATTGGAATCAAAAAATTTCTTCTCACCCTAAAAATCAACAATTGTTTATTTTGTTTATTTATTTTTCACATTACAAGATTTGGAAAATCTTGGGATGTGACACTAAGGTATCCTACAGTCAGGATGGATCTGATACCATGTCTGTGGCACCCCGGATTTACGGTCCGAGAATATCCGTTATGCATACAATTCACATTCCCATGAACAGAGCCGTCAGCATAGCCGACTAGTATCATTACATCATCCTTACAATAACGAGTACAAACTTACAAAGGGGCCACTATGGCGAGTACAACACAAGTAGCGGAAGTCTTCTGCGCATAGCCCGTGCCTTAACCTACAGGTAACTGACTGGGAAGACTGCCTAGCTCGCATAGACGTCAACACCTTCGTCGCTTCTTAACATCTACAATCTGGCCAGGTAAATAGCCAGGGACAATGCCGGTGAGTACTTTGAATATACTCGCAAACCACCGAGATAAGGTAACAAAGATAATGCATAATTGGTTGTGGCGAGATAGTTCTACACTAATGTTGCTTTTGAAAGACCTAACCTTGGCATCTCTATATCTTTGTTGAAAAAGAGTTTTCGGAAAATATGCCTCCTTTTAGAAAATCTGGACCTCTCCACATCCTTGTTAAAAAGATTTTTAAACAGTTTTGTTGTAAGACCATTTTAAACGTCTTCGACCATTTATGGTCAAAACCAAACTCATTCTTATCATTCCTCGTGACCATGTTGCATCCTTTATTTCATCTCAACTTATCCGAAGGGTCCTCCTAGCACTTGTTGTTCCAACCGTCCTTGACAGTGGACACGGCTATTCGAATAGATTAGACTCTACAGAGTTTGCGCACTTTACCCACAAGAATCAATACATCCGTCGGGATAAAACCACGGCCTGCTACACACGATAGACAGGGGTTCGAATAATCAAACTTAGAATTTTAATTTGTCTATCCCTAGCAACGGCATCTTTTCCTTTTGGGTTGTTCTCTCCGGTACGAGTATGGGGTACGACGACCCTGGTCCTTCCTCCCGTACTGACCCCTATCTCCAGACTGAAGTCTGGCAGATAGCAATAGTGACAATCTTCCATCTGTACTACCTAAAAGCATACCGTCCGCGAGAGACCCAATTGTTCCACCAGTGCCTTGTCCTAGACAACCCAGATTTCAGGGGATTTCTCCCCTTTAGCGAGTACGAGCAGCCCCAGCTAAGGATCACAAACTACGAGCTAAGCCCCAGCGTCTGGGGTAATCTGGTTGCATGGATAAAATTGTTCCGGACATTGTCTTAGAACATCCCTTCTCTTTCTCTTGCTTGAATTTCTCTTCATCCACCTCATATCTTCTTTTTGTAAAACTTCCACTTGGAAACGATGCCTCTTTCCAAGGTTTTTGTTTTGAAAACTTTGTAGCAGGGTATAACCCAAAAAAGTTTTATCATTGAAACGTCTGTGGGTTCCAAGAGGGAAGGTGCTAAGCATCTTAGCCTCGATCTAAGGGGTAAAGATAGGTGTAAATAGGGTATGTGTCCTAAGGGACACTCATCTATATCCTAGAGGATCCAAGTTACACACGTCTTTTATTTGAAATAAAACATGCCTTTGATCATGCAATTCATAAACGAGCTATAAAACAGTTGATAAACAGAAGTAGGTTAATATAAGAGTTTAGAAATGGTGGCCTGCCTGTGACCAGCGAAAGTCCCTTGATGGCGTTAGATAACCAGAAAACCAATCATAACAATAATAAAGATAACCCGATCCTTCCTTCTTCTTGGCGTCACACAAACGCAACTATCGCCGTTATCGAGTATACATGCAAACAAGCAATACACCAATCAGTACAAGCATACAACATCAAACCATACAGAAATCTAAGGATAAATACATGATAGGAGGTAGTAGGATGTGGGATGATTGTTTGACGAGATTAGCAAAGGATTTGGAGGCATTAGGGAAAAGGATCCCTTTGGATTTATAGTCTAAGAACTACCTAAGGAAGGGTTTTTGATAAAGGACTTGATATGTATGATACCATTGTATAAAAATGATACCATCAGATAGGTATTGATAAAATTAAGCCAACAAAAGTGGTTTCACTATTTTATCAATTTCCTAGAATTTATAAAGGATTTTATAGTGGTTAAAACTCTAGTTTTAGGAAATAATTCACCAGAACTTCTATGGAGTTCCAAAAATTATTTCCTTCGGTGGAAAGGTAGTATTGGATGGACTGAATCAGTAGGATTTCGAATCACCTCAAAATAGTTAACATAATGCCCTTGAGAAATTCCCAAAGACAGTACTGGCTGGGATTTGTCTTTTTCATCAGATTTATTTTACGGAATATTTTTATTTGATTCCAAGGACACATGTTAGGTGATGCAAATACCTTTCTGTAGAAATTGGAATAAACCTTTTTGGAGTTATATAGCTACTATAGTGATTTTATTAGTGATTAAACCATGCACAAAAGGGTTTAATTCACTAAAATTCAACAGATACTCATAAAATTATGAGCTGCTGGACTATAAAGGATATGTTTAGGTATGTCATCTGGGAGTTGGAATTAGGTAAAAACCTTATTTGGTTTGACCTAGATAATTTTCTAAAGTCGGAAAGGCTCTGTTTTTGTTATTTATGTCAACTGTAATTTACGAAGCAAACTTAGGTGGGGCCAGTGGGAAATGAGGGGTATGGGTGATACCTTTCTGTACAAATTTTATTTAACCCATTTGGGGTGGTAAATATTTCTGGATAAATTCTTTAGTGAAAGGGATAGACCTTAGGAAATGATTTATCATACTTATTTTAAACAACATTTTGGTCCAGATCTGGGCTTGCATGTTAAAGAATACACCCAGGAACTTGGAAAAAATTGGATCTGAATATTTGGTGGCGTTTTACATTTTTGTTTGAATTTAAAGTGATTGGCTAGATACATATCTGAAAATCAGAAAAGAAAAGAGAAGAGCTAGGCGGTCAACGGGCCAGATCCAGAGAGGAGATGGGCTGGGGAAGAGGCTCCGTCCCAGCCTGAGGTGCAGGCCCGCGGGAGGGCCGCGGCGCAGCTGGCCCAGCCGGGGGCGAAGGGGTACGGGGGCTCCTGGCCACTGGATTAGATCCAGATCGACGACGAGGGCTCGCCATCTACCTCCCGACGGGCGTCCGCGGGGAGAAACCCTAGTAGAGGGTGAGACGGAGGTGGGGGAGGCTCACCGGGGGCTCGAGGGAGGCCGTGGAGGCAACGGGGCGACGTGGTCGATGACGGAGATTCCGGAGAGGGGCAGCATGAGGTGGTTCGTCGTTGGGAGGGAGCTCGTGCAACAACGACCGAGAGGGAGCTCGACGGTGCAGCCTCGGGAGTGTATGCATGTCAAAGAGAAGGCCAGGGTTAGATAGAGGAGGAGGAGGGGAGTGCTGCGGGATGACATGTAGGGTCAGGGGAGCACATGAGGAGGAGCTATGCTCATTTCCTTCTCGGAGGCCGAAGCTTCTTGCTTCACTTCTCTCGTGCAAGGCAGAGCAAGGGAGAGGGAGAGGAGCTCTAGGGAGGTAAGTGGGGAGGAGAGGGGGCAAATGAGGGCGAGGGGGAGAGATGTACTGGCTTGGGGTCTTATAAACAAGAGATGTGGTGGCCAAAGTCCTTTAGGACAAGGGGCAAGGTGTGGGGTGCTGGTTGGGCAAGAGAGGCGATGCTGGGGGTGGTGTGGGGCCTATAGCTCGACTAGAGAGGGTAGAGGGGAGTGGTGGCTGTGGCCCTTTAAGAGGGGAAGATCTTTGCAAGATTTGGATACCTCTCTCTCTCTCTTACAAGCACTAGGGACAAATGGGAGGTGGTCTATAGTGTTGGTCGACCAGAGGGGTGTGTGTTGCTGGGGTGGAGTGCTAGACAAGCTTTGGGCTGGTTTGGTGTTGGTTTGTAATATGTTTGGTTATTTTGCGAAGTGTTGGTCACTTTGATGCTTGTGAAGGAAGTGGATAAAGTTACATTGATCAAATTGTGGAAATGGTACTGGTAGGTGGAATAGGTCAAATAATCTCTTCATGATTTAAATGGAATTTTTCTGATGATTATAATCCCATTTAAATGCACTTCTTCACAAAGTGCAGAAATAGATTATGTAAGCTAAGATGATATTTTTACATTGGGGAAGCTTGGTTTTTTATGTGATATGGTCCTAAATACCATAACACACATTGGAGGATTTTACTGGAATTTATTGAAGTGCCAAAGTAATTTTGGAGAATTATTTCTTGTTTCTGCCATAAAAGAAAAAGGTCAAAAAGAAATAATAAAGAATCTCAAAAATATTTATTTTTTAGTTTGAAAGATGGGATATGAAATATAGGCATCAAATTATCCTTGAGTTGGCAAGGTGATTTGGAGAAAAACAAACTTGTCTTTAAAGACAAGGATTTTGAGAAATTGGTAGTTGAAGGAAATAAAATAGTTAAATAATCCAAATAATTTGGGAGAATTATTTGGGGATGATTATATCCAAGGTAGATGATGTAAAATTTATGTGGGCATCAAGGTCAACCTTGGTTTTGAATAAAAGTGCTGAAAAGAATTGAAACTAGATTCTGGAGGATCTAGGGTTTAGTTATTCTGATGCCAGCTAAACAGGGTTGGATTAGTGAGCTTAGAGCTCACTTAGGTACAAGGGATACATGGATGGATATACCAAGTCATGTAGATGACCAAGGAAGCAGGGGTTGAGCTTGGTTGCAAATGAGGTGATATAGATGAGATGGCAAACTTTGTTGAAAATAAGGCTGCCATAGCAGATACATCAGGTAGCTTTCTAAACCATGTGGGTTCAAGAAGCACAAGGCTCCAATGGAAACAAGTGAAGTGGGGGTTTATAGTCCAAGATTACTAGATCATAATCATGCAAAGAGTTGGTCAAGGGGACATGGCATATAGATGTGGGCTTCTGCTAAATTAGGCAGGATGATAGGGTTTGTAGAAAAGATTATTATCTTGACTTCAAAACCATCATGGATGAGTGGGAATTAAATTGGCCTAGCCAAGGGCAAGAGTGGGACTTGGTATTACTAAATATGTACTACAAGATGGTTCAAGTACATTTTCAAGAATGCACCTAGGTTGGAAAAGGTAGAGCTCCAAAGATTATATCCAGATAAGAAATCCAGACTTAGCCATTTTGGTAGATTTGGTGAATTTGACAAGTGTTCAAGAGGGAAGCAATTGAGAGCGTGGCAAAGGTTTATCCCTTCCCTCAAGTGGTTGATTTTGAGGTATAGATTGAATACAGGGTATCCAAACTTGGATTGGGTCTCCACCAGGTTGGAAACCATCAGGAAGGATTATCCTTGGATTGAGATAAGCATGAGATGAGATGATCACTTGAGTGGCTTAGGATAGATCCAGATTTGGATGCTTGTTAGGGCTTGATGATCCCAAGCAAGGATTGGGTCCTAAGGTATGAGCTACTAGATTAGCTCACTCTAGTTCCTAAGCAAACAAGGCAATCAGCAGATCAAGGCAATTCATCGGACAGTAGATTAACGTAATTCATCAACCAACAGATCAAGGCAATTCATCTTATTACTTATCTAACTACTAGTATGGTTACCATCAAGCCTGGATTGAGGTAAGAAGGGGATATGTTTAAAAGGGTTTTTTTCTTTGAAGTAAGATAAGGATCATCTTGGTATTTCTACCAAGATTTGGAATAGAAAGGTTTTGATAAAGGTTTTGGAAAACCTAGAGATAAGAGTAGTTGAAGGTTCTGTCTTGAAAACATAAGGATAGTATATATATGTCTCCATAGTTTTGGCAATAGGAACTAGCAAGGTACTTGGTTGTGTCAAAGTCATCTTGGCTCAGGTTTTGAAATGCCAGAACATTTGAGAATATGAAAGATGAGCCAAGACATCTCTTTTATAAAATAGTTTTTTTTTGTAAACTAGTGTTGAGATGAGAAGTACACAAATAATACACAAGCAGTTGCTTGAGCACAAGCAAAAAAGTAAGAACACAATGCAAGAAAAAGTTTTTGTTCCCCCTGATTTTTGCCTTTTGGACATTTAATCAGGGTTGCTGAAATTGGGATGTTACACTTGGGGGGAGGTATACCGACATCACACTCATCTATATATCATGTTTCGTCGGTTCTTTGTATATCCATGTTTTGTTTTCTTTTTGGTTTTTGTTTCTGCTTTCCCAAAACACAAAATGATCAAAAATATTTTTGTTTTTTCGCTTGGTTTGTTTCTTTGCTTTTAGCTTTGGTTTGCCTTAAGAAAAATCCAAAAAGATTTTGTTTGTTTGTTTTTGCTTTGTGTGCTTGCTTTAAAAATCGAAAATACCAAAAATATTTGTTATTCTTCTTTGGTTTTGTGAAGTTCGCTACAGGGTTCAGCAGTCCTCAGTGGAGTTTGGTTTCATGTTATTATTCAAACCACACAAGTGAAGGGCAATAATGAAGATTAATGACAACTCGAGGTGTGGTAAGAGGCTGGTAATGGACTCTATTTTTTTCATTTTTGTACATATACTCATCATTGTGAGCATGCTTATTATGTTCATGTATGGCGTATGTTATTTATGGATGCTTAGTAGTTCTTTCCCTCTTATGATTAGCTCCATCCTGCTAATAGTCTGTAGCATGTCATATGAATGTTTGCTTGCATTATTTTATTCATAACTAGGTATGATATTGTGGTATCCTCCTCTGAATGTTTCATTTGAATCGACTTGGCACATGCTCATGCATGCATATGACTGAACCAAAGTCAGTTAAGCCTCCATGATTTATTTTGCCTCACAGTTCTTGTATCACTTTTATGCCATAATTAGTCATGTTTTGTTGCAAGCATGATTATGACAGTTATTGCTCTCTCGTTTGTCGCTCCATTTCTATTGCTAGACTTCACTTGCACTAAGTATGAGCTCTACTCGTGCTTCCAACTCCCTAAAACTAATATTGTCAAAAGTGTCCACCATACCTACCTACTAGCATCATTTGCTATTCCATGCATATTTATTATGCCTCATTTTTTGTGTCATTCGCTGATGAATCTCGCTAATTAACACAAATAATTTGCCCATGAGGAATATAAAAATGATTTTCCCTTTATCCTCTCTCTTGCATTAACCAATATGATGATATTCTATGTGCACCGTTTATATGAAAAAGTGGAGTCGAGTCGAAACCAAATGGATGCTCCGGTTAGACTCAGCACGTGGGACCCATTAAACAGAGCATGCAACAATTCTCAGCCAACCATCTCATCCTCCCATGAATATATCAAGAATGGAAGTAATAATTTAGTGGGCTACTATACAACCAATTAGCTAGTAACTAGTACTATTGTTAACAAAAAGCTCCACAGAGCGCATTCAATTTCTAATAAGAATGAAATATAATTATGCGAAGACGGATGAGAAACCAAAAGAAGGGCCAGTGGAAGGCTTCTCCCTTCCTAGCAATTCCTACTCCAAAGCCAAACATTTCACTATCTTAGATTCAGCGATTGTAACACTATGGCTGCCCTTCGGAGGCACGACCTCCACAATGGTCGTGAGCTCGATGACCAACATGAGAAGGCTTCTCCCTTCCTTACTTAGCGCGGAGTGACCTCGATGGATAATTTTTTATGTTACATGCTTGTTTAGTATCTACTTTGCTTTGCTTTGTCTTTCTTTGAGGTGTTTTTATATCTTTTCTGGAACCAACCTATTAACAAGTTGCCATAGTGCCTGTTGCCTGTTTTCTTCTGTTTTTGGTTCTAGAAAGGCAGAAAATCAATATTCTTAGAATTGGACGGGACAAAATCCAAAGTCAATAACTTTCTGTGGGGAACACGAAGTCCAGAGGGGAGACGGAGAGGCATGCCAGGGCGGCCAAACCCCCTAGGCGCGGCCAGGGGTGGGCTCGCGCCTAGGCAGGGTGTGGCCCCCCTGGTCGCCTCCCGAACTCGCCCCTTCGCCTATAAGAAGCCCTCGATGCCTAAACCCTAAGTACCCGATAAAATATCCACGAAACCGTCTGTAGCCGCCACCAGCATCGTCCCTAGATCGGGGGGATCTGAAGTTCTTCCTGGCACCCTGCCGGAGGGGAGATCATCCCGGAGGCCTTCTTCTCCGGTATGATGCTTGAGTAGTTCCACCTTGGACTATGGGTCCATGTAGTAGCTAGATGGTTGTATCTCCTCCTTTGTGCTTTCATGTATTGATCTTGTGAGCTCTATTCATGATCAAGATCTAATCTATTTGTAATCATGCATGTTGTGTTTGTCGGGATCCGATGGATATTGAGATTATTATGTTGTATTGATTAATGGTTTTGTCTTTATGATTCTATCATGTATGTGTTGTTTTTTATATTGCATGCTCTTTGTTGTTAGTAGCTATCTTGGCCAAGTAGTTTCTAGTGACTCCAAGAGGGAGTATTTATGCTCGATAGTGGGTTCATGCCTCTAGTTTCCAAGAGAAGTGACAAAAATCTCTTCGGTTGTTGATGTGATGTTGCCACTAGGGAGAAAACAAAGGTCTCTTGTTCATGGAACAAGTGGATTGTTTACCTTACGCACTTTGCTTAAAGCAGATGTCTATTGCTTGCAACTTAATACTGGAGGGGGTTCGGATGATAACCTGAAGGTGGAATTCTAGTCATAGATGCAGTTGGATGGCGGTCTATGTATCTTGTTGTATTTCCCAATCAACCTCATGGAATCTTTCTGACTAGTAATTGCATTGCTATGCCTTGCTCAGTTCCTGTCAATTGCCCCGCTGTAATTTGTTTACCCTTCATGCCATGTTGTTTATATAAGGAGAGCACCTCTAGTGAACTATGGACTCCGGTCCAATCTTTACCATTGATGCATCTTCCACTGTTACCTGTTTACTTGTTTCAAACCACCACTACCTTCCACTCTACATTAATCCTTTGTTACAACAAACCGGTGAGCTTGACAACCTCACTGTTAGTTGGGGCAAAGTCTTGAGTTTGTGTGGTGCAGGTCTCCGTGTTGCTTACAACACATGTGTGACGTTTCCTTCCTCCTACTAGTTTGATAACCTTGGTTTCTTACTAAGGGAGAACTGCTATTGTGCTGCTTCACACCTTCCTCTTGGGGTTCCCAACGAAGTGCTAAACCAGCACCATCAAGCTATTTTCTGGCGCCATTGCCGGAGAGGCTAAGAACGTCTTCACAAGGGGATTCCTCCACTTCCTTTCTCTTTACTTTATTTTTAGTTTGCTTTGTTTATTTTGCTTGGTTTTGTTTGCCTCTTTCCAAAAAACCCAAAAAAAATAGTTTAGTTTGGTTTGCCCTTTTTATTCAAAAACACAAAAAAATTAGTTCCTACTCTAGCTGCTGTTGCTGTTTTTGGCTTGCCCACCTTTGCCAAAATGAACTCTGCTGAGAACACCAAGTTGTGTGACTTCACTAGCACCAACAACAATGATTTCCTAAGCACGCCTATTGCTCCACCTGCTCCTGATGCTACCTTTTATGAAATTAAGCCTGCTTTCTTGAATCTTGTGATGAAAGAGCAATTTTCTGGTGCTAGTTCTGATGATCCTGATGCCCATCTCAATAGCTTTGTTGAACTTTGTGAGATGCAAACGTATAAGGATGTAGATGGAGATATTATTAAGCTCAAGCTTTTTCCTTTCTCCTTGAGAGGAAAAGCTAAAGAATGGTTGCTATCCTTGCCTAAGAATAGTATTGATTCTTGGACTAAGTGCAAAGATTCTTTTATTGGAACTATCCTCCTGCTAATATTATATCTATGAGAAGTGACATTATGAAATTTAAACAACTTGATAATGAACATGTAGCTCAATCTTGGGAAAGAATGAAATCTTTGGTTAAGAATTGCCCCACTCATGGACTCACTGCTTGGATGATTATCTAGACTTTTTATGCAGGTTTGAACTACTCTTCAAGAAACATGTTGGATTCAACTGCTGGAGGTACCTTTATGGGCCTCACCTTGGGTGCTGCAACAAAGCTGTAGGGTTCGCAGCATAGAAAACAAAAATTTTCCTACGATGTGAACTATATACCAAGATCTATATATACTAGATACAAACAACGGGCGGATGTATATCCGTAGAGAACATACCCTTGAAGACCGACAAAGCTTAACGAGTTCAACTCGTGGTTGATGTAGACGATCTCTTGCCGATCTCAAGATCGAGAGGAAGTCCTAGCGCCGCAAATCAGCAGCGCATCCGTGCTCGCACACACGTTCGAGGCACCGAGCAACCTCCGCCTCCTCGCTCCAGCGATGCAGCGGAAGCACAACTCTTTCTTGCCGAATAGCCACCGGGAACATGTATCTCGCTAGTCCGAGACCATGGGGGATAAATTCTAGAGGGGGAGAGAGATCCTTCACGAGGAGGTGTGAGAGACAAGTGAAGAGGAGGGGCTCCTTTTATAGGAGGAGGGGGGGAACCCCAAGGGGGTGGTCGGCGCATGGGGGCTGCCCCCTTGCCCTCCCCTCTTCATGTGGGTGGACACTCCACTCACAAAACTCCTTTAAATTCCCTCCACTCAAAAGTCCACTCAAAAATCCCATTAAATTTCCACCAAATTTAATGCAAACTCTCATTAAATAAAACTCTTTTATTTTATTCAGAATTTTGTCAATTACTTTAATGACAAACATTCACAAATAACCCCTTGCTAGAATTCTATTTCACATGCATAACCACTTTATGCAATTTCACCCGAAAACCTGTTTCGGTATCTAGTGAAATAAATTCCTGCGCTTGTTCATTCTTTCGGCATGAAACATTTGCTCCAATTGGATGTCGGTGTCTCTTAAGTGTGTCACCCTACGGTTCGTGAATAATGCGGACATGATCGAGACCCCTCTCAGATCAATAATCAGAAGCGGGATCTGGAGACCCATACTGACTCCCACACATTCAACGATGACTTTCTTGTGATCGTCGGAACCTTTTACGCTAGTATCTTAATCCCTTTGTTTCACGATATATTACATGTCCGAGATTCGATCATTGGTATCTCCATACCTAGTTTGATCTCGTTACCGACATGCACTCTTTTCTCGTTCCTGTGATATAACATTCTAGTGATCAAATCACTTGCTTGCAAGCTAATCAATGTGATATCACCGAGAGGGCCCAGAGTATATCTATCCGTCATCGGGATGAACAAATTCCACTCTTGATCCATGAGCCTCAACATAACACTTTATTAGTTCTGAATCCATCTTTATAATCACCCTGTTACGGTGTGACGTTTGATGTTATCAAGAAACTCTTCCGGTGTTAGTGATTGACATGATCTCATGGTCTAAGGATTAGGATCACTTCGTAAGTTGTTATAGCAATATAAACTCAATGACTTTGATCGTAATGCTATACTTCGGATGAGTGTTCATCACATCATTACACTAATGTTGTGATCCCGTTATTAACAACATCCAATGTCCATGATCAGGAAACCTTGATCATCTTGTTAATCAACGAGCTAGTTTATGAGAGAGGCATAACTAGGAACTTTCTGTTTGTTTATTAAACACACATGTATTAACGTTTCCGTATTAATACAATTATAGCATGCAAAATAAACATCTATCATATACTTGGAATACACATAATAAACACTTTATTATTGCCTCTCAGGGCATATTCCCTTCAGTCTCCCACTTGCACTAGAGACAATAATCTAGTTACATAGTGATAAATCTAACACCCATTGAGTTCTGGTGTTGATCATGTTTTGCTCTAGGGAGAGTTTTAGTCAACGGATCTGCTACATTGAGATCCGTATGTACTTTACAAATCTTTATATCTCCATCCTTGACATGCTCGCGGATGGAGTGAAACCGGCGCTTAATATGCTTGGAATGCTTGTGAGACCTTGGCTCTTTGGCATTGGCAATGGCACCATTGTTGTCACAATAGATCACCATTGGGTCCAACGCGTTTGCCACAACTCCTAGTTCGGATATGAACTCCTTCATCCAAACTGCTTCCTGAGCTGCTTCTGAAGCAGCAACATATTCGGCCTCCGTTGTTGATCCCGCTACCATAGGTTGTTTGGAACTCCTCCAACTAACCGCTCCGCCATTCATGAGAAATACGTATCCGGATTGAGACTTAGAGTCATCCGGATCGGTGTCAAAGCTAGCATCGACATAACACTTAGCGACGAGCTCTTCTTCACCTCCGTATACAAGAAACATATCCTTAGTTCTTCGTAAGTACTTAAGGATATTCTTGACCGCTATCCAGTGTTCCGAACCTGGATCCGATTGGTACCTACTAGTCAAACTAATAGCGTGTGCCACATCCGGTCTTGTACATAGCATGGCGTACATTATAGAGCCTATGGCTGAAGCATAGGGGACTTTGTCCATTATCTCTCTTTCTTCCGCCGAAGCCGGACTTTGAGTCTTACTCAATGTCTTGCCTTGCAACATAGGTAAGAACCCCTTCTTACTTCCGTCCATTTTAAACTTCTTTAAAATCTTATCAAGGTATGTATTTTGCGATAGCCCTATTAGGCGCCTAGATCTATCTCTATAGATCTTTATGCCTAATATGTATGACGCTTCACCTAGGTCCTTCATTGAAAATTTGCTGTTTAGATAACTTTTAACACTGTTTAAAAGTTCTATATCATTTCCGATCAATAATATGTCATCCACATATAATATCAGAAATGCCACATTGCTCCCACTCACTTTCTTGTAAATACAAGCTTCTCCATAAGTTTGGACAAATCCAAACTCTTTGATCACCTCATCAAAGCGGAGATTCCAACTTCGCGATGCTTGCTTCAATCCATAGATGGATCGCTGAAGCTTGCACACCTTGTTAGCATCCTTAGGATCGACAAAACCCTTTGGTTGTATCATATACAACTCTTCTTCAATATTACCATTGAGAAACGCGGTTTTGACATCCATCTGCCATATTTCATAATCGAAATATGCAGCAATTGCTAACATAATCCTAACTGACTTTAGCATCGCTACGGGAGAGAAAGTCTCATCGTAGTCAACTCCTTGAATTTGTCGAAACCCCTTTGCGACAAGTCGAGCTTTATAGATGGTCACATTACCATCAGCATCAGTTTTCCTTTTGAAAATCCATTTGTTCTCCACGGCCTTTCGGTCGTGAGGTAATTCCACCAAGTTCCAAACTTGATTTTCATACATGGATTCCATCTCGGATTTCATGGCTTCTAACCATTTGTTGGAATCCGGGCTCATCATCGCTTCTTCATACGTCGCAGGGTCATTATTTTCATCAACCATGAAATTTATGATAGGATTTCCGTACAGCTCGGGAGCTGCACACGTCCTGTTTGACCTGCGAGGTTCGGTAGTACTCTCTTTCGGAGTTTCATGATCATTATCATTAGTTCCCTCTTCAACAGGTGGAGCCAACTCTGGAACAACTTCCGGCGCTGCGCTACTCGCCATACTTTGAAGAGATGGTTCAATAACCTCTTCGAGTTCTACCTTCTGACTACTCACACCTTTCGTGAGAAACTCTTTCTCTAGAAAGGATCCATTCTTGGCAACAAAAACCTTGCCCTCGGATCTGTGATAGAAGGAATACCCAATAGTTTCTTTAGGGTATCCTATGAAGACGCATTTTTCCGCTTTGGGTTCGAGTTTATCCGGTTGAAGTTTCTTCACATAAACATCGCAACCCCAAACTTTAAGAAATGACAGCTTAGGTTTGTTTCCAAACCACAATTCATACGGTGTCTTTTCAACGGATTTAGATGGTGCCCGATTTAAAGTGAATGCAGCAGTTTCTAGTGCATAACCCCAAAATGACAACGGCAAGTCTGTCAAAGACATCATAGATCGAACCATATCTAATAAAGTACGATTACGACGTTCCGACACACCATTTCGCTGTGGTGTTCCGGCAGGTGTGAGTTGTAAAACAATTCCACACTCTTTCATGTGAGTGCTAAACTCGTAACTTAGATACTCACCTCCACGGTCGGACCGTAGAAATTTGATCTTTCTATTACGATGATTTTCCACTTCATTCTGAAATTCCTTGAACTTTTCAAAGGTTTCAGACTTGTGTTTCATCAAGTAGATATAACCGTATCTACTCAAATCATCCGTGAAAGTAACAAAATAACGATATCCACCTCGCGCCGACACACTCATTGGACCACATACATCAGAATGTATGATTTCCAATAAATCTGTCGCCCGTTCCATTGAACCGGAAAACGGCGTTCTAGTCATCTTGCCCATAAGGCATGGCTCACATGTATCAAATGATTCATAATCAAGTGATTCCAAAAGTCCATCCGAATGGAGCTTCTTCATGCGTTTAATGCCAATATGACCTAGACGGCAGTGCCACATATATGCGGATATATCATCATTAAGTTTAATCCTTTTAGCATCAACATTATGAATATGTGTAACATTATCATTGAGATCTAACAGAAATAAACCATTCATCATTGGTGCATGACCATAAAAGATTTCATTCATATAAATGGAACAACCATTGTTCTCAGATTTAAATGAATAACCACTTTGCATCAAACATGATCCAGATACAATGTTCATGCTCAGTGCAGGCACCAGATAACATTTATTCAAGTTTACGACTAATCCCGACGGTAAGTGGAGAGGCAGCGTTCCGACGGCGATTACATCAACGTTTGATCCATTGCCGACACGCATCTTGACCTCACCCCTTGCTAGCGGTCGCTTGTTCCGCAGCCCCTGATTCGAGTTACAAATATTAGCAACTGAACCGGTATCAAATACCCAGGTGCTACTGCGAGCACTAGTCAAGTACACATCAATAACATGTATATCATATATACCTTTGTTTGCCTTGCCGGCCTTCTTGTCTGCCAGATACTTGGGGCAGTTGCGCTTCCAGTGGCCAGTCCCCTTACAATAGTAGCACTCGGTATCAGACTTAGGTCCAACTCGGGGTTTCTTTTCAGGCGCGGCAACAGGCTTGCCGCCCTTACTTCCCTTCCATTTTCCCTTCTTGTCTTTCTTGAAACCAGTGTTCCTATTGATCATCAACACTTGATGTTCCTTTTTGATCTCCACTTCTGCAGTTTTAAGCATTGACAGAAGCTCGGGGAGAGACTTCTTCATGCCTTGCATATTATAGTTCATCACGAAGCTCTTATAGCTAGGTGGCAGAGACTGCAGAACACGATGGATGCCTAAGTCAATGGGAATCGATATTCCTAAGGACACAAGCTTATCGGCGTAACCCGACATCTTGAGTACATGCTCACTAACGGAGCTGTGCTCTTCCATCATGCAGCTAAAGAACTTTTCTGAAGCATTGTAGCTCTCTACAGCAGCATGTGTGTCGAAAATCATTTTCAACTCACCCATTGTATCAAATGCATTGCCGTTTTCGAAACGCTTTCGAAGTTCCGGCTCTAGCCCATACAATATGCCGCAATGAACTAAGTTGTGGTCCTCCTGACGAGTCTGATAGACATTCTTCTCCTCGTCAGGGGCATCATCAAAAGGTGGGGGGCCTAACGGCGCTTCTAGCACATATTGCTTTTGTGCAGCAGAGAGGAGAATCCTCAAATTCATGGCCCATTCAGTAAAGTTGCTACCGTTCGTTGCTAGTTTCTCTTTCTCCATGAACGCATTGAAATTAAAAGCAGGTGGTGCCATCTACAACAGAATTTGTAAAGTTTAGACTAAGTGTATGATAGATCGAGTTCAACTAATCTATATTACGAATGAACTCCCACTCAAAAGCGACATCCCTCGTGTCCTTTTGGTGATTACATGAACCAAATCCACTACACCAAGTCCGATCATCACGTGAGTTGGTATAGCTTCAAAGGCGAGCATCAAATGGGCATCATATCAACTATATGACTCATGCTTAACCTTTCGGTCTGTGTTCCGAGGCCATGTCTGTACATGCTAGGCTCGCCAAGTTAGAACCTTAGTATTTGCGTGTGTAACTGTTTTACACCCGAAATATGGTCGTGGATCCAAGAACACCCGATCATCACGTGATGTCTTGGAGCGACGAAAACATAATCGGTGCATACTAAAGGAAGAACACATTCTTATCTTGATATTTAAATGAGGGATCATCTTATTATGCTTAACAAAGCGCTAAACAAGCAATATAAGATGTAATCAAACATCATATGTTTATTAGTGAAATTATATGGTTCCCGCAGATGATCTCTATCATGTGCATCGTGGTATGATCACTATCATACCTATATGTGTAAATCCAAGGTCTATGGATTTTACACGCTATGTGTGTTGTAAAAGTATCATCTCATACTTCTACTTACAACACTACCATATCATAACACTAGCCCAGCAACAATCTAAACTAGACGCCTCTAATTTATCCATTGCAAGTTTTACGTGGCTTAGGGCTTTCGAGATAGAACCGTTCTTACCTACGAACATGAACCACAACGAGGATAATCAAATTGTTGACAACTCGCTTGCAAAATAGATATTGACTATAGTAGGAGAGACAGACACCTGCTAGCCACTTATGCAAACTAGTTGCATGTCAAGCGTGGAACAGGTCTCATGTGCGAGGACATGTAAAGTTTGTCCGGGCCGCTTCATCCCACTATGCCACCAATATCCAAAATCACAACAAAGGAGCAACAACATGATCATCATCGCCCACATACTCATATGTGTACTACCCGTGTAAAGTATCTACGTATAGATCCGGCTCTGATACCACTGTAGGGTTCGCAGCATAGAAAACAAAAATTTTCCTACGATGTGAACTATATACCAAGATCTATATATACTAGATACAAACAACGGGCGGATGTATATCCGTAGAGAACATACCCTTGAAGACCGACAAAGCTTAACGAGTTCAACTCGTGGTTGATGTAGACGATCTCTTGCCGATCTCAAGATCGAGAGGAAGTCCTAGCGCCGCAAATCAGCAGCGCATCCGTGCTCGCACACACGTTCGAGGCACCGAGCAACCTCCGCCTCCTCGCTCCAGCGATGCAGCGGAAGCACAACTCTTTCTTGCCGAATAGCCACCGGGAACATGTATCTCGCTAGTCCGAGACCATGGGGGATAAATTCTAGAGGGGGAGAGAGATCCTTCACGAGGAGGTGTGAGAGACAAGTGAAGAGGAGGGGCTCCTTTTATAGGAGGAGGGGGGAACCCCAAGGGGGTGGCCGGCGCATGGGGGCTGCCCCCTTGCCCTCCCCTCTTCATGTGGGTGGACACTCCACTCACAAAACTCCTTTAAATTCCCTCCACTCAAAAGTCCACTCAAAAATCCCATTAAATTTCCACCAAATTTAATGCAAACTCTCATTAAATAAAACTCTTTTATTTTATTCAGAATTTTGTCAATTACTTTAATGACAAACATTCACAAATAACCCCTTGCTAGAATTCTATTTCACATGCATAACCACTTTATGCAATTTCACCCGAAAACCTGTTTCGGTATCTAGTGAAATAAATTCCTGCGCTTGTTCATTCTTTCGGCATGAAACATTTGCTCCAATTGGATGTCGGTGTCTCTTAAGTGTGTCACCCTACGGTTCGTGAATAATGCGGACATGATCGAGACCCCTCTCAGATCAATAATCAGAAGCGGGATCTGGAGACCCATACTGACTCCCACACATTCAACGATGACTTTCTTGTGATCGTCGGAACCTTTTATGCTAGTATCTTAATCCCTTTGTTTCACGATATATTACATGTCCGAGATTCGATCATTGGTATCTCCATACCTAGTTTGATCTCGTTACCGACATGCACTCTTTTCTCGTTCCTGTGATATAACATTCTAGTGATCAAATCACTTGCTTGCAAGCTAATCAATGTGATATCACCGAGAGGGCCCAGAGTATATCTATCCGTCATCGGGATGAACAAATTCCACTCTTGATCCATGAGCCTCAACATAACACTTTATTAGTTCTGAATCCATCTTTATAATCACCCTGTTACGGTGTGACGTTTGATGTTATCAAGAAACTCTTCCGGTGTTAGTGATTGACATGATCTCATGGTCTAAGGATTAGGATCACTTCGTAAGTTGTTATAGCAATATAAACTCAATGACTTTGATCGTAATGCTATACTTCGGATGAGTGTTCATCACATCATTACACTAATGTTGTGATCCCGTTATTAACAACATCCAATGTCCATGATCAGGAAACCTTGATCATCTTGTTAATCAACGAGCTAGTTTATGAGAGAGGCATAACTAGGAACTTTCTGTTTGTTTATTAAACACACATGTATTAACGTTTCTGTATTAATACAATTATAGCATGCAAAATAAACATCTATTATATACTTGGAATACACATAATAAACACTTTATTATTGCCTCTCAGGGCATATTCCCTTCAAAAGCTCCTTGATAATATGATGGTTAACTACTCTGAATGGCATACTGGGAGAGCTCCACATGGTAAGAAGGTAAATTCTGTTGAGGAAACTTCCTCTTTGAGTGATAAGATTGATGTTATTATGGCTATGCTTGTTAATGGGAAAGCTCCTCTAGATCCTAATAGTGTTCCCTTAGCCTCTTTGGTTGCTCAAGAAGAGCAAGTTGATGTGTTCATTAGAAACAACAAATTCAACAACAATGCTTATAGGATTAATTTTGGTGGTAACAACTATAGGCCTTATCCTCCTAATAATAGTAATACCTATGGAAGTTCCTACGACAATGCTAGAAGTGCCCCATCTGAACTTGAATTCATGCTCAAAGACTTTATTAGTAAACAAACCATTTTCAATAAGGCTATAGAGGAAAAGCTTTTAAATGATGAGAAAAATATATCCTCTTTGTCTGAAGCACAGTCCTCCTTGATTAATAAAATTTCTTCTAAACCTGAAACCATGGAAAGTACCTTTGCTTCTACTCATGCCATACAACTTACTATTGATGAAAATGTTAGGCTGTTAGCTCAACTTCCTGCTAAGTGGGAAAGGGAAGCTGAAATTGATATAAAGAATAGTGTGTGCACCATCACCACTAAACCACAAGTAGTCCATGTTCCTCCTCCTGCTATGCCTAAGCCTATTGAGCCTACTACTAGTGATGCTAAGTTTGATTTTGATATTGATGGTTGCAATATTTCTGAAGTGATTGTGTTCTTACAAAAGCTTGCTAGAAGTCCTGATGCTAGTGATATGCATGTTTCTTTCACCAAACACATTACTGATGCTCTTGTTAAGATTAAGGAAGAAAAGTTAAAACACAAAGCTTCTATTCCTAGGAAAGTAGAAGATAGTTGGGAACCCATTATTAATATGCAAGTGAATGACTTTGATCTCAAAGCTTCATGTGATCTTGGTTCTAGTGTCTCTATTATGCCTAGGAAGATTTATGAAATGCTTGATTTGCCACCTTTGGAAGATTGTTATTTGGATGTCACACTATAAACTCCTATGCATGGTGTGTTACACCATTCCAAGTATATTCTTGTTTTCAGCTATCTTCCAATTAAAAACTATATTGTTATGTGAAAAATTAGTGATTAAAGCCCTCACAAACTTGATGGAACACTTTATATTATTTTCCCCTAATAAACTTGAACCATTGTGTCATCTATGTTGTATATGCTTGCACTTATACGTTGGAATTAGCAGAACCATGCTGTCATGGAGAACATTTTCAACATTGCACTTGTACTTTGTACACAATTGATATCATGCTCTCTTGTCTATGGATGTCATCGGTGTGAAATAAAAAGGGAGCTTGTAAGTCTATGGAGTTATGTATTTTGTGTTAGAGAAACGCCTGGGCCTCTAGCCTAAGCCATGCCTAATCATGGTGGAAACTTGCAGCATCACCATAATGAGCAATCTGTGAAGCATCCTCAATAAAAAGTTGTGCATATAGTAAATAAAAAGATCACTAAGATGCTCATTGTCTGCTTGACTTGTCATTTTGGTTATGGGAAAGCTCATGTACCATGTGCAAGGGGTACCCCGTTGGTGGTTCTCTATGATATGCAAATACTTACAATGACAAGAAGTTACAGGTGACTGAAGTTGAGTAGCATGAGGTGTGTCCCTCGTATTCAAGGGACTTGAGATTTCCAACTTATACTTTGTCAAGCATATACTTCATAGTTTGTTCACTTTAACCTTAATCACTTCAAGATGCTTATGATAGGGGCAATGAGGGCTGAAAGCTAACAAGTACCATAATTTTTGGAAGCTCTTTTTGAAACTTGAAATCCCTGCTTCCTTTATAAAAGGCCTTTCTTCCACCACTATTGAGTATCCACCTTCTACCTTTAGGCACCATTAAGAGAGCATAGTTGCCATTCTTAGTTCTATGTGCAGTGTACCAAAGCTTATTGATTGATGCATATTATGATATTACTTGTTCTTGTGCTGATTGCCACTATGCTATGTTTTCTGTGTGTGAAACAAACAAACATTTTTCAATGCATGTTATTCATGACCTTTGTTTGTATCATGTCATGTTGCAACAATAGTTGCTTTGTCTTACTGTTAGAACTCCATCTTTCATGTTCATGTTTAGAGTTATTTGATCCCGGCTTTCAATGCTTGAAAATGGTTAGATATTCATTGTGAAGGTGCATGTCACCTCAAAAATTATTCTTTTTATCACTTACCTACTCGGGGACGAGCAGGAGTTAAGCTTGGGGATGCTTGATACGTCGGAAACGTATCTATAATTTTTGATGTTCCATGCTTGTTTAGTATCTACTTTGCTTTGCTTTGTCTTTCTTTGAGGTGTTTTTATATCTTTTCTGGAACTAACCTATTAACAAGTTGCCACAGTGCATGTTGCCTGTTTTCTTCTGTTTTTGGTTCCAGAAAGGCAGAAAATCAATATTCTCAGAATTGGACAGGACAAAAGCCAAAGTCAATAACTTTCCGTGGGGAACACGAAGTCCAGAGGGGAGACGGAGAGGCAAGCTAGGGCGGCCAACCCCCCCCCCTAGGCGCGGCCAGGGGTGGGCCCACGCCTAGGCAGGCTGTGGCCTCCCTGGTCGCCTCCCGGCCTCGCCCCTTCGCCTACAAGAAGCCCCCGATCCCTAAACCCTAAGTACCCGATAAAATCTCCACGATACCATCTGTAGCCACCTCCACCATCGTCCCTAGATCGGGGGGATCTGAAGTTCTTCCCGGCACCCTGCCGCAGGGGAGATCATCCCGGAGGCCTTCTTCACCGGTATGATGCGTGAGTAGTTCCACCTTGGACTATGGGTCCATGTAGTAGCTAGATGGTTGTATCTCCTCCTTTGTGCTTTCATGTATAGATCTTGTTAGCTCCGTTCATGATCAAGATCTAATCTATTTGTAATCATGCATGTTGTGTTTGTGGGGATCGATGGATATTGAGACTATTATGTTGGATTGATTAATGGTTTTGTCTTTATGATTCTATCATGTTTGTGTTATTTGTGATCTTGCATGCTCTCTATTGTTAGTAGCTATCTTGGCCAAATAGATGCTTGCAACTCCAAGAGGGAGTATTTATGCTCGATAGTAGGTTCATGCCTCTAGTAATCTGGGGAAGTGACAGAAATCTCTAAGGTTGTAGATGTGATGTTGCCACTAGGGAGAAAACAATAATCCTTTGTTCATGGAACAATTGTATTGTTTACTTTACACACATTGCTTAATGCAATTATCTGTTGCTTGCAACTTAATACTGGAAGGGGTTCGGATGATAACCTAAAGGTGGATTATTAGTCATAGATGCAGTTGGATTACGGTCTATGTATTATGTTGTAATGCCCAATCAAATCTCATAGGAGTCAAGATCTCTAGTATATGCATTGTTATGCTTTCTCAATCTGTCAACTGCCCCTCTATAATTTGTTTACCCAACATGCTATCTATCTTAAAGAGAACACCTCTATTGAACTATGGACCCCGGTCCAATCTTTATCATTGATATCCCATCTACTGTTTACTGTTCCTGTTTACTTTCTGCAAGCAACTATTATCTTCCACACTATAGGTTTAATCCTTTGTTTTCAGCAAATCAGTGAGATTGACAAACTCACTGTAAGTTGGGGCAAAGTATTAAGTTTGTGTTGTGCAGGTTCCAAGTTGTTAGCAACACCTTGGAGTTGTTTCCTTGCTCCTACTAGTTCGATAACCTTGGTTTCATAACTGGGGGAAAACTTGATGTTGTGCTCATCATACCTTCCTATTGGGGTTTCCCAACGAGGCTCTATAGTTAACTGAGCCGCATCAAGACATTTTCTGGCGTCGTTGCGGGGGAGTTAAGGACAGGTTCAATCTCTTCCTCCTCGTCAGTCACCTTTCAAGGAGAAAGAAGATTATCACAAGGGGAGTCTCTCACAACCAATCTCTTTACTTTGTTTTTGTTTTGCTTGTTTCTTTCTATCAAAAATACAAAAAATATTAGTTTTGTTTGGTTTACTTTCTCTTATCAAAAACACAAAAAAAATTAGTTCCTACTTTAGTTGCTACTTCTGTTGGCTTGCTTCACCTTTGCAAAAATGAATACTCCTGAAAACACCAAGTTGTGTGACTTCACTATCACAAACAACAATGATTTCCTTTGTACACCTATTTATCCACCTGCTCCTGGTGCTACTTTTTATGAAATTAAACCTGCTTTGTTGAATCTTGTTATGAAAGAGCAATTTTCTTGTGCTAGTTCTGATGATGTTGTTGTCCACCTTAATAACTTTGTTGAACTTTGTGAGATGCAAAAATATAAGGATGTAGATGGAGATATTATTAAGCTTAAATTGTTTCCTTTCTCTTTGAGAGGAAAATCTAAAGAATGGTTGCTATCATACCTAGAAATAGTATTTATTCTTGGATTAAATGCAAAGATGCTTTTATTGTAAAATACTATCCTCCTTCTAAAATTATGTAGAGGTCCCAACCTGATAAGGTAGAGATCCCTGTGTTTAGAATGCTAGTCCCTGGATCGAATAGCTATCATCCACAGTTTAAGATGTAATATCAAGAAACAAAGGTCATTTTACAACTTATAACCAGGAATAAAATAATTCATTACATCTTACATAGCTCATTTGGCTATCTCATTACAATGCAGCAGAAATAACTATATAGCATGGAGTCCTTCATCTTCAAGTGCCACAGGCAATCATGTTGGTTGTATACTTGTAATCCCTACTCAATAAACTTCACTAACATCAAACAAACCTGCAACATAATAAGTTACAGCCACAAGGGTCAATACATTTGAATTGTATTGGCAAGTGATACTCTGGTAGAATAGTGGTATCTATCATCTATATGCATTTGGCTAAGTGGAGCTTAGGTTTGCTTTGCTCAAAATAAGGTTTTCCTTATTAGTTGAAAAACACTAAGTTTTTGTTTGTCAAAATCACCCAAGGAACCACCAATATAAATTGGTGAACATTTCACCCTTGTTCAACCACAAGCTTTTAATCTTAGAAATTGGGATGAGGAGATCCTTGATAGCTTCAATTTGTTGATGCTCAAATTGTCCATTGCTGGGGACACGGCTAAGTACTTAGATTTTACTCTCTCGAGTGGTGGTGCACTTTCCCCACAAGACTCGACATGCATCGAGACAAGATCTTTCAGAAGCCTTCCCTTAGAACAAATGGACACGTTCCAACCTATCACCCCTACCACCTTTTGTCCATCTGGCTAAGTTATTGCAACCTATATGATCCAGGCAGAGCCCATATTGCCATGTGGCTGCACTAGAAGCTTCTCAACACTTGACATCTCAAATATCTTTGTTCCTGGGTGGCTTTCCGCAAGTGTGATACACAAGGTAGGCCATAGATATGGGCCTTGTGTAACCATTCAACATAACCCATTTATACCATTCCACCAAGGCGATTCATTCACTTAGTACTTTTATTAAGCAAAAACATAAGTCAAAAGACTTGGAAATATTTCATAGCATGAATAATCCACCCATGTTTTCTATTAGCTAAGCTAAGCATGATACAAGGCAAGTTTCCTAACTTAGGATAATTGTACTAATACAACATCTACTAGGATTTCCCAGGGCATAGCATAGCATAGATACTTAGAAAAATTCCATGCAAGTCCTATTCAAAATATCACTAATGCATAGTCAAAATAATAGGATAAAATATATGAAACACCACTTGCCTTTTTAGTAGAGAAACTAGGTTCACTCCTTGATCTTGTATTTGTCACACTCTTCAAAGTTCACTACAAATCAATCAAGCAAGGCACAAATTCAAAACTAGCATTCAAACAATTCACCACATAAAATAATAAAAACAAATAAATGCATGCAAGCATGCAAAAGGTTGTTTTATTTGGAAAGGTGGTTTCCAAATAGGCTATAACCATTTTTAAAACACCTACTGGTCGTTTATAAATGTGGCAAAATCATTTGAAACCAAGTTAGTGAAAATGGGTCATTTAAATCATTTTTTTTTGTTTTTGCTAGAAATTCTTCTATCAAAAGGAATACTTTCTAGTGTTAGCCAAATATGTTTTTAAACACAAATGTTAGTGTTTATGGTCAAAGTGTTTAAAACTAATCCATTTGCAAAAGGTTTCACTCAAAAATCATTTTTTAAGTCATAGCAACATTTTTGTTTTACTAGAAATGCTTTTATTCAAAGGAATAATTCCTTGTGTTACTTAAAATTTTTTTTAAATCCAAATGTTAGTGTTTAGGGTAAGAGAGTTCAAAACAAACCATTTGAAAAAGGTTTTACTCAAAAATATTTTTAGAACAATTTTTATATCCAAAATAGTCCTAATAATGTTTCTGCAAAAACTCCTAATTTTCCAGAAGCAAAATACTAAACTAAGGCCATGGTTGCAAATTTTACATTTTTCTGAATCCAATTATATAAAATTTGTAATTTTTGACCAAGAAAAACAAAAGTTATGATTTTTGCAAGTTTAAACATCTAATAGATCCTTTTTCTGTTTTTAAAACCTGAGCTAGGCCACGTGTTTGTTTCCTATTGGTCAGTACCATTTCACTTGGATTCAGCTATACAGGCCACATGATCTAATTAGAATCATACGGCACAGATCACTCGATACCGTTTCGATTAAGTTTCTATCCCGACTCTACGATCTAGATCTAACGGCTCGCAGCACATCGACTAGGAACTAACGGCGCTGGCGACGAACGCACGGCGGCGGCGCTCTGTCAGCGGCGTTCCGGCTATTCTAGGAAGCAAGGGAGAGGGAGGAGGGGCTCACCAGGTTCGCAGCGACGTGCTAATGCTCAACCTGGTCGTCATAGGTCGAGGGGCACACGGGTTTGATGTCGATTGCTCGCCGGAGTTCCTGCTACCGTCGGGCACGCTCTGTCGTCGTCGGGGGCGAGGCTATGAGGAACGCTAAGGCAACTTAAATGGTGCGTCAGATGCGCGAGAGTGAGGCGATTGCACGAGCGTCAACGAGAAGGAGAGGCGCGGTCAGGACTTACCGGGGGATGTCACCGGAGTTGAGACAGAGGACAGTGGCGAGTAGGCGTCGTCGTTGGCGACATTCTAGGGCGCGCGCGAGCAAGCTGATGGTGCTGGTAGGTACGCACGGCGATGTGAAGTAGGCTCGCGTGCACTAGGGAGTAGGGGAGGTCGGGCTTCGCCAGAATTCGCACGGAAGCTCGTCGGAGGCAGTGAGGTTTCGAGCAAAATTATGGGAAGCCTAGGGGCTCCGGTGGTGTGATGACTAGGGGCAAGGGATAGGGGAGGGAGACGCTTATGAGGGCGAGGTCACGGGGCAGAATTAGCGCGGTGTTAACGCGAATTCAAGCACGCTATCAACGGCAGAAACAGTGACGAGAGGGGGGAACGGGTCTGGCGGGTGAGGGAGACGATGCCTACGTGGCGTGGGTCCGGCACGTCAGCGTGATGAGGGGTGCGCAAGTGAAGGAACATTTTATAATCCCTAGTGTTTCGTGTGTTAGATAACAATATCAAGGATTATTTGATGTGTGTTGAAGTGCTGCAGCTCTCTCTGAGAAAAAGGGAAAAGGATTTTGCCTTTGGGGGGCGGATAATCCGCCCCTCCCTCTTCCCTAGCAGGCGCAAGCCCTATAAGGGGGGCGGAGTTTTGGCCAGATTTTCTGGCCCTGCCGGATAATCCACCCCTCAAGGGGGCCAGATTGTCCGCCCCCCTTGCTCACCGCCAAGGCACAAGCCCTAGAGAGGGGGCGGAGTGTTGTCCGGACTTTCCAGCCTGGCCGGATAATCCGCCCCAGGAGGGGGCCAGATTATCCGCCCCCCAAGATCTTCACCAAGTCACACAGGCGCCAACCCCAGAGAGGGGGCGGAGTTTCCCCCAGAAAATCCGCCCTTGGGGCGGAGTTTCCCAAGGGGGCAGATAATCCGCCCCCAAAGTTGCTCAATGGACAGATCTGGGGAGGGGGTATTTAAGCTAGCCTTCCCCCTCCTGCCAGACCTCTTGATTCATTCGAAAAAGACGAGATCTGATCTGCAACCTTCATCCAAGAGAGCTCCACCTAGATCCACCCAAAGTCCCCGTCCCTTGGGGAATCGAAGGAGGAGAACTCGATCTTCATCATCAACAATCAAGCGCTTCTTCTCCTCTCCATTCATTTGGAGAACCACCGATCTAGTATTTCTTGCAAATACCTAGATCCTTATTTGTGTTTATATTGATAAACCTTGTTCTTGTGGCAGCTTGTTGTCATCTCGGGAGCCCCCAATTCGGTTGTGGGTGTGTGCCCCGATAGTGTTGTAAAAGGCACCGGTTCCCGCCTCGAAGGGATCCAATAGTGGAGAAGGTGGATCAGGCCTCTCGTGGCGAGATCCATCGGAGAATAGGGTGAGGTCTATTGTGGCATGGTGGTCTTAGAACCGCCCACCCCTCCAACGCAGATGTACTTCCCTTAACAAGGAAGGAACTGCGGTAAAACAAATCCCTGTGTCTCCGCGTGCTCCACTACGGTTTCTTTGTTCCTCTCTTTACGTGCTTAGTAGTTAGGGTTGCATATAGGGAAATTCTCGTAGTTTCATATCTAGATAATTTACTTTGTGTCAAGTCTAAAATTCAAAAAGTATTAAAAATTGGTTAGCACCTATTCACCCACCCTCTCTAGGTGCCCATACGATCCATCTCAATTGGTATCAGAGCCCCGGCTCTTATTTTGGGCTTAACCTCCTAAGAGAAGTATGGGTTCCAAGGTAGATGGGAGTGATGCTCCGGAGGTAGTCACCATGAACGATCTCAAGATGTTGGAAACAACCTTGGTGAGTTCAATGGAGGCTAAGATGGAAGATATGCGTCAATTCATAATGCATCTCTCCACATCCGCAGCATCACCTCCATCTAACTCTGAGGATACCACTCCGCAATCCAAGGAAACGGGTAAAACTGTTTCCAAAGATAACGAAGTGGTTGGTGATGACACTAGCAAGAGCTCCTCCTCGAAAAAGGATAGCGGTAAGGATGGATACAATGAAGTTTCTCATGTGTATTCCCCTGATCCACCTATCCCTCACCCACATATACATAATATGGGTGATCCACCCAAACTTTCATCATCTACTTTTACTCAATGGCAATTTTTGATGAAATATCATGTGTGCAGTTCCTCCATAGAGTTGTGGAAGATCATCGAAAATGGTCTTCATGTTGGAAACCCCAACAATCTTACAAGAAGATAAGTTGTCGATAGCCAACTCAACGCTACAGCTCTACACATGATACAACTTGGTGTGGGTGACAAAGATATGCCACACATTCAGCATCTTAGTACAGCTAAGGAAGCTTGGGATGCTCTCACCGAGCTCTTCATCGGAAATGAAAATATGAAAAGGAATAGATATGATGCATTGAGCAACGAAGCTGAAGGATTCTATATGTTGGATGGAGAAGACCATGAAGACATGTATAGGAGGCTAAAGGCAATAGCCACAAATTTCAGAAACCATGGTGCCGCTCATGTTGATGATGCATGGATCAAGCGCAAGTACGTCAGTGCTCTTATGCCATTTGAGCCCACAGATTTGAAAAGTCTCCAAGGTAGGCATAACTATCACCTCATGACATCCAATGAGGTAATGCAAGAAATGGCCGCTTTCAAAGTGGCTGCCAAGAATGCCGAAGATGCTCGTGCTCGAGCTATGGGGATGCAAAAGGGGGTCAACGTGGCCTTGAAGACTAGTGTGATTGATCATGATGAATATGCCATAGAAGGTATGGACTGTCCCGAGGATATAAAAAGGATCCATGGACAATACTTGGCTCTTTATGCTAGAAACTTTTGGAAAGATCCAGCCAAGGCTAAAGCTGAACTAGAACGCAAGAGTGGAGCCTATGGAAGAAAACAAAATGGTCCCAAGCTAAGAACATGTTTCAACTGTGGTGATCGGCTGCACTTTGTAGCTGAGTGTCCATATCAAAGTAGGGAATATAATGGAGGAAGACTTATTTTCAAGGACAAGTCAAAGGCTCCACGCAAGAAATAGTTTGTAAAGAAGAATGCTCCCTTCAAGAAGCAACCAAAGATTGTTCTAGTGGCTCAAGAAGAATATTCATCGGGAAGTGAAGATGAGGACGAAGATGATAGATCTCAAGAGGTGGCTGCTATAGCCACCACGTCTCCTTCAACATCTCTCTTCGACTCTCCGAACGAAAACATCATCAACAAGAATGCTACTTGTCACATGGCAAGAAGCTCCGAGGTAACATCTTCTAACTCTTCTTTTCCTAAGGCTATGATTGACATGGATGATCCTACTAGTCTTAAGGTTAAAGAAGAGATTATTTCTTTGGATTATTTCTATACTAACTTGCAAGGTGAGCACAAAGTTCGTTTTGAAGCTCTTATGGATCAGCTGGCCCAAAACGAAGCTCTCCTTGAAGAAAAGGGCAGAATTGAAAGGAAGGATGCAATGGAAATTGCATCCTTAAAAAATGCTCTTGAAGAAGAAGAAGAGGCTCGGGTCTCTCTTGAAGAGAGGCTTGAGTCTATTGAAGAGTCACAGGAAGAAATTGTGACTAAACTTGTTAAGGAACGTGACAATGCATTCAGAAAAGCAAAGAAGTTAAAGAAGGAAAAGATTGACTTTGGGGATGCTCATGATAGACTCTCAGAGGAATTGGAGAAACTTGACAATGCTCACAAGGCGTTGAAAAACGATTTCTCCATTATCAGTAAGTCACATGATCATCTTCTAAGTCGATTGGCCAAATATGATGCTCCTAGCTCATCCAACTCAACATATAGTCACAAGGAAAATGCTAGTGTGGAAAAAGAAGTGATCAAGGACATCACTCCCAAGGATAAAGGTGTGCTTGATGAAGTCCTTGGCAAGAAAAGGTTAAATCATGGTAAAGAGGGACTTGGGTATGTCACCAAGTCCAAGAAAAAGAAACCCCTGAAGAACAAGCTCTGCAGTAACCTCCTGGTGTTAACTCAGATCAAGATCAAGGGCAAGGCAGTGGTCAAGACAAGGATACAAATACTAAATCAACTCCTTCTAGAAATAATAAGGACAATGAGGCTCGTCGCAAGGCACGTGCTGATCGGAACCTTGAACTAAGGGGTCACACTCTTGACAAGCTTGTTGGTGATCTACGAAGAAGGGTGTCTACTAGAAGAGAACTTGCAAGCTTCTGTGATCATCAAGCTCAAATTTCCATGGTTGAACCGAAGGAAGTCTTTGATGCTCTTGAAGATCCCGATTGGGTGGTTGATATGCATGAAGAATTAAATAACTTCGAACGCAACAAAGTTTGGAAGCTCGTAGAGAAACCCAAGGATTGCCGCAATGTTATCGGCACCAAGTGGATATTCAAGAACAAACAAGATGAAAATGGCATTGTTGTGAGAAATAAAGCAAGACTCGTGGCTCAAGGATTCTCTCAAGTGGAAGGAATTGATTTTGGCGAGACTTATGCTCCTGTGGCTCGTCTTGAGTCCATCTGTATCCTTCTTGCATATGCAGCTCATCATAATTTTAAATTACAACAAATGGATGTTAAGAGTGCATTCCTTAATGGTCCTCTACATGATTTAGTATACGTCAAGCAGCCCCCGGGTTTTGAGGACCCCAAATTTCCGAACCATGTCTACAAACTCGATAAGGCGCTCTATGGCCTTAAACAAGCCCCACGTGCGTGGTATGAGCACCTTAAAGAGCTTTTGCTAGACCGTGGATTCGAAGTTGGGAAAATCGATCCCACTCTTTTTACTAAGAAGGTTAATGGGGGGCTTTTTGTATGCCAACTTTATGTAGATGACATTATTTTTGGCTCTACTAACCAAGCTTTTAACGATGAATTTTCAAAGCTTATGACTGACAGGTTTGAGATGTCCATGATGGGTGAACTGAGGTTCTTTCTTGGATTTGAGATCAAACAACTTAGAGAGGGAACCTTTATTAATCAAGCTAAGTACATCCAAGACATGCTCAAAAGATTCAAGATGACGGATCTCAATGGCGTTGCTACTCCAATGCAAACAAAGTGTCATCTTGAGCTCAATCCCAAGGGTAAAGACGTGGATCAAAAGGTATACCGATCCATGATCGGCTCTCTCCTTTACGTTTGCGCATCTAGGCCCGATATCGTGTTAAGTGTAGGAGTGTGTGCAAGGTACCAAGCCGCTCCTAAAGAAATCCACTTAGTGGCGGTCAAACGAATCTTCAGATATTTAGTTCATTCCTCAAATTTTGGGTTATGGTATCCCAAGGGTTCAAGTTTCTCTCTATGTGGTTACACTGATTCAGATTGGGATGGTGACAAAGATGATAGGAAATCAACCTCTGGTGCATGTCAATTATTGGGCAGGTCTCTAGTGTGTTGGTCTTCAAAGAAGCAGAATTGTATTTCACTCTCAACCGCCGAAGCTGAATATGTTGCTGTTGCAAGTGCTTGTACACAATTATTATGGATGAGGCAAACTTTAAAGGAATATGGTGTCAATTGTGACAAAGTGCCTCTATTATGTGACAATGAAAGTGCTACCAAAATTGCTTACAATCCCGTGCAGCATACAAGAACAAAACATATAGATATTCGCAGCCACTTCATTCGGGATCATGTTGCTCGTGGTGATATTGCCCTATCCTTTGTGAGCACGACGAACCAACTTGCTGATATTTTCACGAAGCCCCTTGATGAAGCAAGATTTTGTTATTTGAGGAATGAGCTAAATATCATAGATTCAAGGAGCTTGGCTTGACTACCCTTGCACACTCACTTGCTCTTTTTCATGTATTTGGTTTAGATGCGGTAATAGACATAGGGGGAGTGTGGTCCTAATTGATTGGGCCAACCCTCCCCCCATAATGCCGAAAGCAAGTAAAATCATTTCCCTTAATATCATTTTGTGATATGTGGGTCATCGATGAGCATTGGTTTTGAACTCAAGATACATCTTTGCGGTGTCATGACATGCGCTCCAACATGGTGGCTTCGGCCACCGCCCTCTTCCGTGAGAAGATTTGGTTTCTAATGGGTCTCTTTGGATTTCTTGCGTATCTCTTGTTCTTATGGAAAACACACTCAATTTTGGCTTTTGTTTGATTTGATTCTTACAAATTTGGGTGTGTAGTACCATCTCAGTTTGTTGCTCTCAACCCAAGCCTTTCCTTCCCTCCATGAACCATCTACTCTTGCACACAAGTCCTCTATACACCATCGAGGGGTTTTGCTAGGATGCTCTGGCCTGAATCTGTAATTATAGAAATTTCAGAGGGGGCAGACTTTCCGCCCTAAGTGGGAGGCGGATTATCCGCCTCGGGCGAAATCTGCCCTTTAAAGGCTGGGTCGGGGAGGCCAGGCTCAAACAGAGCAGCCAGCCCTCCCCCAACCCTACCTCATCCCCCAGCCGCCGCCGGAGCATCCGCCCCTCCCGGAGTCGATTTGACCACCGGATTCTCCGGGCCCTCCCCAGATCTTCTTCACCTCGCCTCCGGGTATCTTCTCCTCCGCGATTTTCCTCCAATGAGTGAGGGTAACTCCCTCATCTCTCTCCTTTTGTATGGGATGCATTTTGTTTGGTAGAAATCTCGTTGTAGAAGATTCTTGGTGTTGTTACATGCTAGAATCAGTAGAATTTCAACGCTAGTGCCCGATCTGTTTTGCCATGGTAGATCTGGGCCAATCCAGAAAATTTCTGCGGGGGCAGATTATCCGCCCCTGCCAGGGCTGGATAGTCCGGCCTGGAGATTTAACTCTGGTCTGGTTTGGTCCTGACTCCTGTAATGCACATCATTGGTTTATGGATTGCTTTGCTACTCTTTATATTTGTTTTCTCCTGGACTTGTGTGTATGCTTATCTCCATGCTATCCCTCTAATGCTTTTCACAGGTGGTTCCAAGCCGACCAAGACCTTCGCCCGTCATTCCCGTGCCCGCTATCTCAAGCCTACTGCAGACGGGAAGTTCATTGACGAAACAGAGGTCAGCATAGTAGCAAGAGAGGCTGAACGGATGGCAGAGGCAGGTAAGAAAACTAAGAGGACCGCATCTCGCAAGGGCAAACAGTCTCAGCCCAATTACAAGGCTATGGACAGTCTTAAGTATGCCACCATTCGCCAGACTGATTACTATGATGAGGCTGACAGTGATGGTCCCCCCGAGGACTCTATGTTTTGGAATGCCCACTTTCGGGCTATTCATGATGATGTGTATGCCACCCTCCGGATTCGCCCCATGCACCCAATCAACTTGACTGAGGCACAATCCAAGGCAAGGCTCATGGAGTCATTGGATGTGACCAACAAGATGGGGCTCCACCACCTTATGACCATTCAATGCAACTATGACTCTTCCGTGGTGTGGCAGTTTTTCTCCACACTTGTGATTTGCGGTGATGAGCGCCGCACTATGAAGTGGATGATCGGGACTACAATGATTCAGTCGGACTTTCGCACCTTTGGGCAGGTTCTTGGTTATGCATTCCATGGTCGTGACACTCCCTCTGGCCACCGCATCATTTCTCCACTGAAGCCATCCAAGGACATTGTGCTCGCTCCATGCCTTTCTTCTGATGGTATTGCTGGTACTTCTGCTAGACTCTCTCCCGTGTATGCCTCCCTTGTTGGCATATTTAGGGAATGCATCGCTCCTAGTGGTGGCAACAATGACAAGATCCGTGGCCACCTGGTTCCTCTCCTTGCTTTTGCTCACGAGTGTGCCACTAACTCTGGATCATCCACAGGTTACAAACTGGATGTCCTGGACTATATTTATCATGAGATGACGGATGCTATGATCAACAAGCTCTCTATTCCTTATGCTCCTTTCATTATGATGCTCATCAAGCATATGTTGCCCGATGAGGATTTTGGCACTGATCTGGATGGGGTTCACAAGCCCAAGAAAATCTACAACAAGGCTCAGAAGACCCATCACCCTTCCACAGCCCCGGAGTCCTTCATGCATGATGCATGGGCTAGTGGTCGTCGTTCCATAGTGTCCCCAATGGCACGCGAGGTTAAGCAGCTCACTTGGTTCCAATAGCACATCTTTGCATGGGCATTGACACTCACAAGGGCCAATATGAGGCGTACCGCAGGGATCATGAGAGGGATCACACACAGCAGCTTATTCTCCACCATGTCTCAGGTGCCACTGGCCATCCACCTCCTCCCACTGCTTCGGAACCGTATGCTCAGTGGAACACTTCAGGGATCAACTACGGCGAGCTCGAGAGTTGCCTCTTTCCTCCACCACCGAGGGCACCCACTCCCCCAGCTAATGACGATGATGATGAGTATGATGAAGAGGAAGGGGACGAGAATGACTACGATGAGGATGAGGAGGAGTGATCTTCAGGGGCGTTAGCATCGCTCTTCTTCCTTTTTGGCGTCTCGATGCCAAAGGGGGAGAAGTAGCTCTATTAGGTCTCGTGGATTTGCAAGGGTCGGGCGCAAGCATCTTTCTTTCAGTCGTTTTATTTGCTTGCTTGTGCCTTTTTAGCATGAACTTATTTTATATTTGTGTTTGATTATGTAAGACTATGTCGTGCTCCACTATGTTTGGTACTATGTGCGGTATTCATGGAATTCTGGATTTATCTGTTGTGGATCTCATGGAATTCTGGAATTATCTATGGAGGCTATTTGATGGCATATGGAATCATGGGATTATCTATTGTATGCATCAATTTTGCTGGGATGTGCTTGGAGGCTATCAATATCATTATTTCCTTTGGCTATAATAACATCCCGGTGGTATGACCTTGTTTCCCAACCCACCTTGTTTCAATTATCGTTTCTTTGAAAGATATGTTCTCTCTAGTGTGTTTATTTGTATTCAAACGCAAATTGCAAATATGCACACATCTAGGGGGAGCGTCTTTCATTTTTAAGGTGGCATTAGCCGGCTTCATTGCAAATCCTAGTATTGTCATCTAACACCAAAAAGGGGAAGATTGAAAGAACATTTTATAATCCCTAGTGTTTTGTGTGTTAGATAACAATATCAAGGATTATTTGATGTGTGTTGAAGTGTTGCAGCTCTCTCTGAGAAAAAGGGAAAAGGATTCTGCCTTTGGGGGGGGATAATCCGCCCCTACCTCTTCCCTAGCAGGCGCAAGCCCCAGAAGGGGGGCGGAGTTTTGGCCAGATTTTCTGGCCCTGCCGGATAATCCGCCCCTCAGGGGGGCCGGATTGTCCGCCCCCCTTGCTCACCGCCAAGGCGCAAGCCCCAGAGAGGGGGCAGAGTGTTGGCCGGATTTTTCGGCCAGGCTGGATAATCCGCCCCAGGAGGGGGCCGGATTATCTGCCCCCCAGATCTTCACCAAGTCACGCAAGCGCCAGCCCTAGAGAGGGGGCGGAGTTTCCCCCGGAAAATCCGCCCTTGGGGCGGAGTTTCCCAAGGGGGCGGATAATCCGCCCCCAAAGTTGCTCATCGGCCAGATCTGGGGAGGGGGTATTTAAGCCAACCTTCCCCCTCCTGCTAGACCTCTTGATTCATTTGAAAAAGACGAGATCTAATCTGCAACCTTCATCCAAGAGAGCTCCACCTAGATCCACCCAAAGGCCCCGTCCCTTGGGGAATCGAAGGAGGAGAACTCGATCTTCATCATCAGCAATCAAGTGCTTCATCTCCTCTCCATTCATTTGGAGAACCACCGATCTAGTATTTCTTGCAAATACCTAGATCCTTGTTTGTGTTTATATTGATAAACCTTGTTCTTGTGGCAGCTTGTTGTCATCTCGGGAGCCCCCAATTCGGTTGTGGGTGTGTGCCCCGATAGTGTTGTAAAAGGCACCGGTTCCCGCCTCGAAGGGATCCAATAGTGGAGAAGGTGGATCAGGCCTCTCGTGGCGAGATCCATCGGAGAATAGGGTGAGGCCTATTGTGGCGTGGTGGTCTTAGAACCGCCCACCCCTCCAACGCAGATGTACTTCCCTTAACAAGGAAGAAACTGCAGTAAAACAAATCCCTGTGTCTCCGCGTGCTCCACTACGGTTTCTTCGTTCCTCTCTTTACGTGCTTAGTAGTTAGGGTTGCATATAGGGAAATTCTCGTAGTTGCATATCTAGAGAATTTACTTTGTGTCAAGCCTAAAATTGAAAAAGTATTAAAAATTGGTTAGCACCTATTCACCCCCCCCCCCCTCTAGGTGCCCATACGATCCATTTCAGCAAGCGAGTGCGAAAAGTCCAGGGGAGAGGGGTGAGCGCCGGGTGGGCTGTGCTTGTTGGGCCAGATTGGGCTAGCTAGGCCTAGGTTAGTTGGGCTGGGGTTTCTAGGTCTGTTTCTTTTTTTTCCTTCTTTGTTTTCTTTTTCTTTTTCTATTTCTGATTTCATGTTTTCAATTCAAACCTTTTGATTTCAGTTTTAGTTTGAATTCAAATTTTGACCAAACCTTTTCAATAGGTTTTATTTATTCATTAGTGTGTTTAAAAAACCATTTTAGAATATTTCAAATATTTTCTTATGATTTATTATTTATTTAATTTGGGCATTTTGTCTTATTTAAATGAATTTGAATATGGTTCCAATCCATATTATTTTATTCAAATAACTCTTTTATTCTTTTTAAGTTAATTAGATAACTTTTAATCCACTTTGGCAAATTCAATTTATTTTTCTCATGATTTAATTAATCATTTATTTTAAACAATTTTGACTTTATTCAAATAAAATTGAATATGGTTCAAGCCCATATGATTTTATTCAAATAATATTTATTCCTTTATTTTTATTTGGATTATCTTTATTCCATTTGATTATGGATTTGGCCAAGATTTAATTTGAATTTTAAATATTCGTTATTTATTTCTTTCTTTCTTTGTCTTATAAAATCCATATCTTTTTATTTATAGTTCCAAAATTGGTGATTCCAATTTGTATAATTTTATTTAATATTTTTTATCTTTTTAAATCCCTTTAGGATTAATTTGCTCTCAACTTGGTATGGATTTTGGTTAGGAGCTTTATTAACTTTGGGAATTAATTCCTTTTATCTTATTAAATTCATAAGTTTTTATTCATGGCTCCAAATTGAATGAAACCAATTTATATGGTTTTATAGTATTTTTGTTTATCATTTTTTATCATTTATAAATGTTTGTTGCTGAATTTTTATATGGATCAAATCCATAGTCTTAGAGAGATCTTGGAAATGATTTCTTTCATTAGGGTTTTAGGGTTTTGGTTTATTTTTCCCAAGTGTTTAAATTTCAAGATACATTCATTGATGAATGCATTTCACTTGATTGAAATTTTGTTGGATGCCCTTTTCATTCAAATTTGTTCAAGAAGGGTTTTTGATGTTTCCATTTAGAAGCAAAAAGTTTCTTTTCACCCTAAATTTCAACATTTATTTCTTTTGTTTATTTATTTTTCACATTTCAAAATTTGGAAAATTTTGGGATGTGACAGACTACCACCCTTAAAAGGAATCTCGTCCCAAGATTCGGGAAGGCTAGAGGTTACAAGTTGGCTTCAAGGCAACTAGGGTACTACCACCCTTAAAAGATTTTCAAGTAGATTACAATTTGGCTTCCTTGGGATCTTGAGGTAACTTCTCTGGACAGCTGTTTGCATAGTGTCCTTTGTTTCCACATTTGAAACATGTGACAAGGTTGATGTCCCTCATATGTTGGCTTGTCTTGTCTTTCTTCTTTTCTGGACAATGTGATGCATAATGGCCTAGCTCTTTGCATTTGTGGCACATCACTTGGCTATTATCCTTCTTCCTCTTGGGTTTCTCCAAATCTAGGAGTTCTCTTAATTCATGCTCTTCATATCTCACCACAAATGCGGGAAAACTTCCTCGGTTCTTAGAACGGTTCCAAGGATAGCGTCCATGTTTCCTCTTTTGTCCACCATGGTGAGTTACTATGTATGGAGGTGAAAACTGAGGTTTGTCTTTGTCTTCATCCTTCTTGGTAGAAGTTGTTCCCTTATGGAGGTTTCCAAACATTTGATGCATTCCATCTTGTTTCATCTATTGAACTATAGGGTAGATGGGGCATTGGATAGGGACATGATCATTTCCTTCACATAGGAAACATGAAACTTGAGATGTGGGGCATTGTCTAGTTGGATGTTTCTCTTCACAATTAGGGCATTGGTCCACATGCTCTTTGTAAGTGTGTTCTATGTCTCCATAGATTTTGCAAGCTTGAGTTCCTTCTATAATATCATCCTTGATATCATTGTTGTCAGAATCTCCTTGTGAAAGGTTGCTTCTCATGTTGATCATTTGATTGGTCATTCTTTGCAACAATTGGGATTGGGTTTCCAAGAATTTTTGCATGGTTGGGTCTAACTCAATGTTGTTGGCTAACAATTAGGTTGTCACTTGATTCAACTGGGCTTAGGTTGGTAGTAGTTGTGTTCTCATGTGTATCTCTTGGTTGTTGTTGTCACCATCCTTGATGTTGGAGTCTCTTGGAGAAGTCATCTGTTTGGGTTGGATTGGGATTAGAATAGGCAAAAGATTTCTAGAGGAAGAATTCTACTCACACACAACAAATCACACAAAGTAATGTGCAAGCAATCACAATCATGCATTCCAATCAAACACAAGGTTCAAGCATATTTTAGGCAACAAAATATATTTTTCTACACCACATAAGTTGGTGTGATCAATAAATCGATTTAAACGAAACTCTAGTATGGTGGTCCAACTATAGGATTCATTTGAGATCATTCCATTCTTCTTAGTTGTTTGTTCATGAATAAGAACATGGTATCCTTGGAATAAAATCTTGTATCTTGACCGCTAATCTCAAAGGTGTTGATGGTTCCTCCTAAGTTGTGTTTCCTTAGTCTTCCAAGTCTTGAGTAACATTTCTTGTCTCACTTGTGGTCCTTAGTGATGTCCAAGTTGAAGTCCTTGGTGAAAGATGAAGTTGAAGTCATTGGTGATGGTGAAGTCTTTGCTCATGTTGAAGTTTTGTCCATCAAGTTGAAAAGAGGGGGAGATGTAGAATCCAAAACAAAAAGATTGAGGAAAGAGTTTACAAGATTGTTTGTAAATAAGTTTGGAACAAATACAACTCCTATTTTTCTAAGGGTTTTTTGTCCAATCCTAGGGTTACAATCCTACAGGAAACACAGTGCTCTGATACCATCTGTAGAGGTCCCAACCTAATAAGGTAGAGATCCCTGTGTTTACAATGCTAGTCCCTGGATCGAATAGCTAGCATCCACAGATTAAGATGTAATATCAAGAAACAAAGGTCATTTTACAACTTATAACCAGGAATAAAATAATTCATTACATCTTACATAGCTCATTTGGCTATCTCATTACAATGCAGCAGAAATAACTATATAGCATGGAGTCCTTCATATTTAAGTGCCACAGGCAATCATATTGGTTGTAGACTTGTAATCCCTACTCAATAAACTTCACGAACATCAAACAAACCTGCAACATAATAAGTTACATCCACAAGGGTCAATACATTTGAATTGTATTGGCAAGTGATACTATGGTAGAATAGTTGTATCTATCATATATATGCATTTGGCTAAGTGGTGCTTAGGCTTGCTTTGCTCAAAATAAGGTTTTCCTTATTAGTTGAAAAACACTAAGTTTTCTGTATGTGAAACAAACAAACAAACAAACAAACGTGTTTCAATGCATTGTTATTCATGATCTTTGTTTGTACTCGTCCTTGCGTGCATGATCGAATCAACGGCATCTGCATGCATGCATCGCAGGCTGGTCGTCTCTGGAGTCTGATCTGTGCTGCTGCGTGGATGCAGGATCGCAGTCGCAGATGTACCACTTCGGATGGACTGGCAGTTCGGACGGCGGTTTTCCGCCTCGAAAGGTTCAGACTTGAGAGATGGCATGGCAGTGGCATGCGACCGAGCCCTCGGCGTGGTCTGCTGTGCATCCGTACGTGCGTGCGCCGCAGCGGCCGGCCACTGTAGGCGACGGACGAAACGCTGCGGTCGTCCTGCTCTGCCACTCTGGCTCTGCTCCGACTGATAGGCGACTTTGTAGTGTTCAGCAAAAGTGCTTCTGTTCCGACGTTGCGTTCGCCGCAGCCTGATGATTTGCAGATTGCTGCGATCAGTCGACCGGCTACTGAAATGGATCTACAAGCTAGGTTTGAAGAGACGGAGTCCAAATCGGAAGGTAGAAGGAAAAATAAATCAGCTAGCACGCATCCTCCAGTCCGTGTCCGTACGGCCGTGGACTCTAGAATCTGCTCCAACGCCGTGGATGCCAAAATCTAGGCCATCTGCTTCCGCATGGCCGGAAGTCACGCACTCGCCAGGAGAGCAAGCAAAGCAGTCAGCGAGCCGCCAACGAGTCCACCCAGCTGCCATGGCCTTCCACCCCATGAGGGCGCCGCAGCGGCCGAGAAGACCACGACGGCATGCCCCTGGCCTCCCACGAGCGTTGGCATGGATGCCGCTGTGGACTCCAGGAGTTTGCTTGGATGCCATGGATGCTAAAATCCAGGCCATCTGACTTGAGCCATACTTATCAGGTAAGAGGCGTGTATTTTTTTCTTCCGTTGCAACGCACGGACATATTTCCTAGTTATATATAAAATAATAAAGGAAAGAGTGTTTCTGGTAGTACCTACACTTTTTGAGACGATTTTGTCTTTCCACAAAACATCAAATTACCTATCAATGCCACCGGTAAGTAAATTTTTTTTTGATTTTGTATCACCCTCCACCATATCCTGCGCGCACAGACCCTCATGTTAATTCTCATCCAAGAGGAGGTTATACGGTCGTACGGTCCTGCAGTCCGTTTCTCCCACGAGACAGTTGGTGAGCCTGCTCTTCAAAGTCGTTCTGCGTCTTTCTTAGCGTTACATCATGGATAGGTACGCACTGCAATAAAAGAAACAAAATCAAGGTAGATCAAACATGGAACTATGGATACAAGTAGAACATATCCCGCGAGTTGAAGGTATATATACAACAAGCTAGATGAGCACATCAGCCGATAGGACAGACACGCGGGGACCTCTCTCGCGCTACACCGTCGCTGCCGATATCCAGCAGGCTAGGCCCCGCGACAACAATTTCACCAGATAACAACAATTTCAATGGAAGATGTTACAATTGTTGGGATACATTGTTATCCATGCAGGCTCGGGCATACAGGTGCAAGGACAGCAGTTCAGGATATCAGATCAATCTGTTCCAAGTGTAGTTTGCCTCTTGCTATCTGCTTTTGATTTGCGACTAGCTGTTCAATAATTGACAAGTTTAAGGTGCAGTTTTCACGCAGAGCTGATCAAAATTGTATTTGTTTACAAGTATGGAATCAATACACTATGACAGATGTGTCGCACACGACAACAATAAAATTGGCTGATCCCCATAATTTGAGGCCGACGTATATCACACACAACAACAGAAGTATACAAATCTGGTCGATCGATATAGTTTGACGCCGACGTACATCGCACGCGGCTATGCTGCCGTATGTGATCTCGAGCACAAAGAAAATGTGATTATCATGAAACTGGACCAGGGATATTTATTTTATTTTCTATTTATCAACTATTGACCCGGTGCATCGCACGGGCACTTTCTGCGAGTTTTTGCTAAAAAGAACACAGCCGTCGCTGCTTGGATGAGTGGCCGTCAATGGCGTCGCGCGTAGGAGCCAAATTTCTAACGTGCGCGCGCCAGTCAAGTTCTTATATTTTACTGGCAGAGGTTCTAGAAGCAATAGAAAATACCTACGTATCAAATTTGAACGAAGACATTCAACCAACTCGTCTCAAAACCAATGACGACATGTAAGTGCAGTGCGAGCACATGTTTTGATCGAGCAGAACTTGAATGGACTAGCTAGGCACAAGCCGCCTCAGCGATATGCTCCATGACTCAACGTGATAAGCATGAAGCAGGCTAGAGCCAAACGAAATCTCTATCAAAAACTCATGTAAAACAAATTCTCCGTCGGAACCATTCGCTGAATATACATAGGCGCCTCAATTTTGACAAGGCAACCATCATGTGTCGATTATTGCTATTTGTGTCAATAACAAAGAGCTAAACTGCCAGTTAATTAACAGGGTCAGGAGCAATTAAACCGCGTGGTTGCAAAAGGAATTGCCTAAGCCCAGCGGCAACAACTTCTGGTCGTGTTTAGAGCTCTCGGCTATTATTGTTGTGGGTACACGCCTAAGCTGTGTAGTCGATCTGACTACACAATTTTTTGGCAATATAAACTGAAAGCTTGAAAAAGTAAATAAAAATCTATAAAAAATACATGTATTTGACTAGTACATAATTTCAAACTGACAGCACAAGGTTAATATCCTACCTCCTCCACTAATCTTTAGTTTTAGATCAACTTAGTAGATCGAAGAGCGAGGGACTGTTTATCATTTGCTAACTAAATTTCGAATTTGATATAATTCATTACAAATGGTTTAAAATAATATTTCATTGTTACTGGATTATCCGTATAACCCATATCAAATAAAAAATAACTGAATCCAATTCAGTTATAGTAATTGGAATCTATTAGATTCTATCCTATTTTAAAAATTGTTTTTTGAATTAGAGAAATGGAAATAAAGTTTAGTAAATTTTGTATAATTTTATTAAAAGTTGTCATCTATCTTGGCCAATGAAAAAAATAGCGTGCTATTTCACGTTATTTAGCATGTAATAGCGTATTTGGAGGGTTGACGTTAAATTTTCGCAATTTTGCTCGCTACGGCGCTATTTATAAAATAGCATGTTATATCGCGCTAAAACATCATAGCAGTAGCTTTATTTCGCGCTATTTTTTTTATTAGTGGGTGTGGAGTAAGCGAGCATATGTTGATCTTGTGGAGAAAGAGATCATATGATGCAAATCTTGATTGTTAAACATAACTAATCTGCTAAAAACATCTATTTGTTTCACTGTGTTCTTTATTCTCACCGAAATACTCTATTTTTTTTTGGCTATTTTCAAAATGCTATTTTGAAAGATAGCATGCTAATACCATGCTATAACTTCTATAGCATATGGAGAGAAGGGCCACACTAAATTAAATAGCGCACTATTTTTTTCCTTGATCTTGGCATACCAAGCAAACCTATGTTTAGTAAGTTTTATTGTTGAAAGTGCAACTTTATTTTCAAACTAGTTAATGTCTAAGATTAGTTACTACTCAATAACATAGTGCAACTTCAGTTTCAAAACAGTTAACATCCTAGCCAATCTCTTATATGTAACTTCTTATTTTTGTTTTCTTTCGGAACCAAACTATTCAGAACCAAACACATGGCACGATTCAAATGAAGTAAAATAGAATGATTATGGAATAAAATTTTAGTTTACAAACCAAATTATTCAACGCCAAATACATGGCAGGGTTCAAATGAAGTGAATAAAAGCACAACTATGAAGTGATGTGGCTATGCCAGTGATGCTCAACAAGATCATTTTGCATCTTGAGTATGAACCTCTCGGCTCATGATGCTTCGTTGCGTTGCGAGAAATATCTATATCATGTTTTCATCATGTTCTGACTCAACAGGATCCTCGTTGGAGATGTACCAAAAGTTCTCTAACATGTCGTGCTTATCTTCAATGATCATGTTATGCAAGATGATCCAACAAACATGGCCCATGAAGGATAGATGTCATCTGCAAAGTAGTATCCATGGTGTACCGACGGCCATTGACTTTGTAGTTGCAAAGTGTAGCATCTCTGGCAACAAGCCTTGCCAACTGTGGTGATCTTGACAACACATTCAGGGGGAGGAGTTGAGAAGACCGGTCGGCGATGTTGAGCGCGTGACGAAACTACGCGAAGGTCGGCTGGGTTGCACGGGCTCAAAGGGACTCCAACCTTCGTCATCGGTAGCACACCAAGCTCGTCGCGACCGAAGACCCGTGGTCAGGATTTCGCTGGCCTCCCTTGAGTTCAGTGTCGTCTAGCTTCGTCGTGAGCGTTCTACAACATTCATCCTTCATCGTCTTCGTTTTGCAACAAATTGAGCTTGGAGTAGCTCCGTTTGAATCAAATCGACGCGGCGGTGGGGCCGGAGCTGCGGCTCGATACCAGCAGTGGCGGCAAGGGACTCGGAGTGGGGCTGGAGGGCGATAGAGGCTATTAGTGGTCGCCGGAGGCGTCGCCGGTAACGATGAGGTTTGGGCAGGGGAGACTGTCGACGCGGTTTGGAGAGGCCAAGTTTTTCTCTGGAAAGGCTAAGGTCGAGTTATGTAGGAGTCGTCTGACGTAAAATTTAGAAGAGTAAAACAAAAAATTCTCTAACCAGTTATAAGGGATCGGCTACAGATGCCTTTAGACCCCAACAGAAGAGCAAATCTCTCCCTCGAGTAGCATACGAATCACGATGCATTACTATAACATAAAACCAAGGTACATTATCCTCCGTAGTAGTATAAAACAATGAGATCCTCGATATATATAGGAGTCGGTACTTAACAACGATATAGACGCATCGACGTCCTTGAGCTCCCTTCGCTTATCTGCAGATCCGTACTAGTACAGAATAAGCTCGCGCGCATCATCATCGATCGACCTCGACCTACTATGCGCGCGGACTAGCATTATACAAGTACGCACGCATCTCTCAGCAGGCCATTAGCGTCAGGGTGGATGGAAAAATCAGTTCCTTTTTGGAAGCATGTGTGCGCTTTTCGCTTTGGTGACGACGACGGGCAGGAGTGCTGCGTCCCGCCTGCTACAGCTGACTAGACCTCCAGTACTGATCTGCTGATGCCTTCTTTTTTTGCTTAAGCACATTATTGCCTTTTTAAGAAGCGTTGCTTCGTACCGTCATCATCCGCAGTTCCAATCTAATTTCCAATCCAAAGGCACTTAGAGTACTTTTCTTTGCTACTCTGGTCCGATCCTATGAACTACCAAGGGCCGTTATATACATGTCACTGTCAACGCCTCTACTTCAAGCTCTGGTAAAGAAGCGCAGCTCCTGCAGGATAATCTATGTAGGGCCGTCTTGAGCTAGGTACTTGTCTTATGCTGAAATGGTTGGCCTGCTCATGGTTTCAGTGCTTGTCTATGAAATAGGACCTTGGTGATACCAATGGGCAATGGCCACTGCTCATTTCTCAGTTTGTATATAGTACTACCCTCGGGAATTAATAGAATTTGGATATAGCCTAGTTATATTCCTTGCCCATTATCACTCCACAATTAGGGTATGGTCCATGATTGTGACTTAGGCAAGGATCTCGAATCTCGACTAAAACTGGTTGGCTAGCTGGGGCGATTTCTGTAGGTCATTGGTGGCTTGGTGGGAAACACAAATAATCTTCAACGCAAGGCTTTAAATCCTTACTCTTGTTGGTAACTAACGTCTTGAAATTAAGCATCCAAGAAGAAGAAAAAAATGGATATAGACGTGATATTTCCAGGCACCAGTAAAGGTAGATTTGCGGCACTTGTATATCCTTATTAATCGTTGCATCATTTGAACATGTGAAACAGGCATCGCCTTGGACAAGAATGCAAGGCAGGGGTTTAGCCGGCGCCTGAAGGCGACTCCCACGTCTAAACAACCCTTCTTCTTCCTTTTTTTCCAAATTTTACACAATAATGATCACCTGAAATTCGTTTATGGTACAGGCATCATATGTCACTCATCTTGGCCTGGGCACCGCCCCTATGTTTCTTTATTGGTAACTAAAGAGAACACTCTTCTGGCCTCTCCGATCGCGCACGTACGGCCCCATGTTTTAGCTATGTTAATAGCATTGTCACTTTCTCCGCCCATCATCCTCATATAGTACTAGTAACAAACTGCAGGGAGCACAAAACTTGAACATGCATTGACTAGCACCTAATCGCCGCCCCAACTTGATAAGCATCATGATCTCTCCAAAAAAAAAAACTTGATAAGCATGGCATAAATGTGTTTCAAGAATTGTTTATAATGTAGTATGATTAACTAGTACTAACCCCCCTAAAAGAGCATCATCCCGACTTGTCCTCCTCGATCTGTCCCGCATAATAATTTAAACGAACGAACCACGTCAGCCTGCACTTTGTAGTACTTTGCACTTTTTCTGCTCCTCCCTCCTCTCTCTATATATCATCACGCACCACCAAGCCCTAGCCTAGCCAGATCACGCAATCCGTAGCCCATTTACAGAGAGCTAGCTAGCAGTTCGGGAGAAGAGATGGCGAGGGTTCACTCGGCTTCGCCGTTGTTGTGTTCGTCGTCGTCGCCGGCGGCTGCGGCGGTGTGCAGGAGCGACAAGAGCAAGGTGTTCACCCTGTGGCTCAAGTCGCTGGTGCTCAACGGGCGGGGCTGCACCGTGTACGACTCCGACGGCCTCATCGTCTACCGCGTCGACAACTACGACTCCAGGTGCAGGGACAACGTCTGCCTCATGGACCTCCGCGGCAACGTCGTCGTCAACATACTCAAGAAGGTGCGCGACCGAGCCTAAATGCATCTTCCATTCTAGTAGAATTAGTTATCCTTTATGTATGTATCATCTGTGTTGTTCTTGTGAACTGATCATGGCATGTGGATGCAGAAGCTCGCGTTCGGCAAGTGGGAAGGGTACAGGTGGAGCGGCCGGAAGCAGGACCAGAGGGCGTGGTTCAAGGTGGCGCGGCCGTGCAGCGGCATCTTCCAGCGGAGCCGCCGCCCGTCGTCGTCGCCGTGCGAGTTCGAGAGCGACGCCGGCCGCGCCATGCGGTACAGGATCGACGACGACGGCGGGTGCCGCGCCGGGAAGCGGGCGTGCTGCAGGATCGTCGACGCCGGCACCGGGCACGTGGTCGCGGAGGTGAAGAGGAAGGTTACGGCGGGTGGGGTGGCGCTGGGGGAGGACGTGCTCGCCCTGGTGGTGGAGCCCGACGTCGACCACTCGCTCATCATGGGGCTCGTGCTCGTCTATGGGCTCATGAATCACACCATGTAAAGACAAGAAAAAAAATAGAGTAGGAACATCTTGTTTTTGGTTCCGTTGGTGCGAGTAGAGCAAGAGTTCGTAGTGTGGAGACGCATAACTGACAGATGCATCCTGATCTACTCCCTCCGTCTTAAAATAGACGCCTCAGATTTGTTAAAATTTGAACTCGGTATAAAATTTGGATGAATTAGTGTCTAGGTTCATCCAAAATTTCACAAATCTGAATCAACTATTTTGAGACGCAGGCAGTACGAATAATTCTGATGCCATGAATAGTTCAACGCTTATGCAACTCCATAATCTTCTTCAAGGCGTGACTATCGACACCATCAGAAATTTGAACTCGGTACACTGATTTGCCCCTATTCGTCAGTACTGACAAGCAGAGATACAGATATGATGGTTGCATGAGTATGTAGAGACTCGCCATCTGGGAGCAAAAGTTCCAGATCAGCTAGCTCGTTATCACCTAATGCAATTCTCATCTTTCTGCCCAACTTGCTGGATCGACGTGGTTTTACCCATAGTTCAATCTTAGGATCAACAGCGTGACCTACCTGTCGTTCTGCTTAATTTACTCCGAATTACATTGGATGTGTCTCTGTGCTTTCTGAATTCAAATCTCAAAACCATAATCGACAAACATACAACATCCATTGTGGCCAGGCAGTAGACTTAACCATCATCGAGGAACATACAGCATCCATTGACTTAGCACTGACCGCAGTCACAAAATTAACCGAACTGTGCGGATGCTGAGGCTAAAGCTACATACAGTCTTGACAGTTCAAAGTCTGGAGAAGGGTGGGACCAAATCGGCCCTGTATTATTTTGTTGGAACTTTGCACCGACATCAATAAAGATTGAAACTAATAAACTCGACAGTTGCCTATCAACCAAGGACGACAAGAAAGTTATTCATCGTCAACCTTGGTCCCTCCATGCTAATATTTCTGCTGTATATACAGACTACAATACACATAAGCTACATGAAGTAGCTTAGAGGTGTCTTCTTCCTAGATCCGCCTTCGCCATAGAGGTCGTTCCACTGAATAAGCTCGTTCATATTTGTCGAATCGGATGATATACTTGCACATACCTACACACGATGCAAGTTATGTCAGCATCACAAGTTTATGATAACGAAAAACGTCAAATGATAAAAACTTGAATGTATTCTAGTACCGTAGAAGAAGAAAGTCTGTTTCTCTAATGCTAGAACCCATAACATATCAATACTAGCATTACATACTCTCTAAAGTCTAATTTTGTAACTAAGTCCTCAACAATCAAAAACTGTAGTCAGCAGTTGCTATATGTTTGAAGATGGACAGAGCATCCATCAGCTTCAGGGGCCCTCTGGCATCGAATCTATTTATGTAATTAAGTCTGGTTTGCATAAAGTTCATTTTTCTCCTTCTACCTTCTTTTCCTTCTTTTGACAGGGTAAGAAATAAATTAAAACAGCAGTAATATTTACCTGCTCATGTGCATGTTTGAAATCACGCAAATTTAGGGAACGGACATCACTGCTAGAATAGTTAGGAGGCAACGGTTTATTTTCTGCTTCTGCTAAGGATCTCTCCTGCAAGTATTCACAAAATGACAAATTAGAGGCCTGATGTAGCCTTAACAAGGACAGCCATAAATCACTTCAAAAAAATAGTGACTTGGTCGACCAATGATCCGGTAATTCAAATCATGTTACCGTTCTTCTGTGCAAAAAGATACTACTAAGAGATTCTACGTTAGATCCATTGAGCGAAATCACAAGGATCAGGGACTATTAAATTCAGTGATTTGACAGAACGCATATGGAATTAGTACAGGAAGTCAAGAATTGAAACTAACCTTCTTCTCTTTTTCAAGGATTTCTCTTATGGGACGATGTGCAGCAGTAACACACAGATTCTGGGGGGTGGAGGGGGGGGGCAAAGTTGTCAGTAAAGAGAACATGACAGCATATATGTTTAAAAAGGAAAATAATAAGAAGCAAACATCTCAGCATAAAAACAAAATACCTTCAGATCACTGCCTGAATACCCCTCAGTCAAGTTGGCCAGTGCCTCCAGATCTACATCGTCTGCCAAATCTTCTTTCAATAGTATTACACTAAGAATCTTTTTCCTATTGGTCGCATCTGGTAAATTCACCATCAATCTGAACAATATTTTCTGAAGAGTTATTGACTGGTCGGCATGCCACTGCCACCATTTGCATTTATTTGTTGAAGTAGACTTTAAAGATGTATAACCATTACCTCCTTGGGAGCCTCCTAATAACAGCCTCATCAAGATCAAATGGCCTATTAGTGGCAGCAAGTACTAATACACGTTCTTTATCTTTTGTTCTCAGGCCATCCCAGTTCACCATAAATTCATTTTTCATCTTACGCATGGCTTCATGTTCCCCAGGGTTCTCACGTCTACCCAGCATGCCATCAACCTACAAACAAGGGGGCATAGCAAGAAGTTCACCAAGGTAAACCAAACTATTGTTATGCTAGCCTGCTGAATCATAATCATATCATGAGCAACGAAAGAATTTTAACTGACCTCGTCCACAAAAATGACACTAGGAGCAATTTTGCTTGCAAGTGAAAACACAGCTTTCACATATTTTTCTCCCTCGCCAAACCACTGTTACAGTTACAGGTAAGAAAATGTAGTACTAGAAAGGAGCGCAATCTGGATGAGTGTCTGTTATAGAAAAAACCTTAGATGCGATGCTTGACATTGATATATTGATGAAGTTAGCACCAGCCTCTGTTGCAACAGCTTTAGCAAGCATGGTCTTCCCCGTACCAGGTGGACCAAAAAGCAATATTCCTTTACATGGCTGGTGCAAAATTAAGAAATCAGAACAACGTTTGAATACTGAGGAAATTAAGAAAAAATGAACTGGGAAAACGATATGATCCAGAAGTATTAATGTAATATTACTTTACAGTCAGTTTGAACGGATTCTTCTTTCTTTTTTAACTAAATTTGGGGATGTATGATACTAACTAGAAACTACACAAGAAATAACTGGCGAACAGCACAAGAAACCAATCATATACAAATAGCCCACAAAGGTATCATACATGAAGTCATAATAAAAACATTAATTCTAGAAAGCACAAAACAATAGTGATAATGGATAAACAACATGGAAGAGCAATAGATGCAGAGAGGGAGATCTTAGGTTAAAAGGAAAATGGCAAAATAAGGAGGACATTTGTTACAGATGAAAACAGAGGACTCACAGAAGGAACATGCAGAGTATTTTAGCAAATAGTGAACTCGAAAAATGCATTTAACTCCCGAGCTCCATGGAGCCCTTTTAAAAAAATCAAACTATATTTTTGAATCTCAAAAAAACGGAAAAGAATTCATATGAGTACATCTACACATCTAGTATGTACTCCCTCCGTTCAGAAATATAAGACATTTTAGGTTTGTGCAATGAATGTATCTAGACGTCTTTTAGTGTATAGGTTCACTCTGAACCTCTACGAACCTATACACTAAAAGGCACCTAGATACATTCGATTCACAATACTAAAACGTCTTATATTTCTGAACGGAGGGAGTATGCCACAAGTTTCGTCCAATATGTTAATATTCGTCATCTTCACAAAAAACAAAAATGTGGGGGTCAAAAACAAGTTTTTTTTTCATTTTCAGAGCCACAATTTGGTCATTTTTGTGTAGCCCAAAATTCTCAATAGTTCCGGTGAAACTTTGCAGATCTGTAGATAATATAAATATGTATCAACATACCCAAAATAATAATTTTTTGAAAAGTCTGAGTAACACTTTATTTTTCCAAAATACCGGGCTACATTTTTTATTTTTCCAAAATGACACACTCATAGTTAATTTTGAAGCTTTGAGAATGACTTTTACCTTCATAAGTTCTCCCTTAGAGAACAACTCTGGCCTTTGCAATGGAAGCATCACTAATTCCTTCAAAGTGTCTTTGACATTCTCTAGTGCTCCAATGTCGTCAAAGGTAACACCTATCTCATCTGGAGGGATAACATCACTAAGAAGCCTTTTTTCAAAATCATTCTCCGTGGCAACATCCTAACAATGACAAAGGATGTATATAAGTCATAGGCACCACTAACATGATAAGGCGCCCAGGGCCCCAAATAATACTTCATTACTATTACTATTACTATTACTATTACTTTACTCCTGGCTTAGTATCAATCTTAAGGTGACACCCAAGCTCAGCCTAACTTACCTTGAGTGATTTCTTTGTGCTCTTTTTCTTATGGTCATTTTGCATGCTTTCTGACAAATCAACCCCATGCTGAAGGCTGAAATATGACAGTTTCGGTAAAATCAACATCACAAAACCCAGAAAGAACTTTATGGCACAACTTCATGAAGTGTAAAGGGTACAGAAGAAACCTTTCACCAGAAAGAGCAAGTAGCACGTCCTTTTCAGGAGTTGGAACAGTACATTTCATAACTTCATGACTCAAAGCATAACCAACTATTTTATCAACACCTGGAAACAAAGGTAATAGACATATGATGCTACATGTAATTATACAGGAAAGAAACATCATGTAGGACTGTACTCACATTCGTTTGTAAGAGTTCGATCTTTAACACATAGTGTTGTCTCTACATCAGCACATTCCAGACCATGGCGAGTTAGAAACTGCATTCAGTGCAAAAAGATAAAAGTAAGACCAAGAAATAATGGTTAATCTATACAATGGTACAAAACTAATTATGACTTACAGATTGAACTTTTGAAACATTGGCCTTTGCCTTCAGAATTTCGACATCACGATCTAATAACTGTTTCCACTGTGATAGCTCCAAGTCATCCTGTAGCATGTATTCAGAGTTAAAACATGGAGAGGACCGTGCTATGTAAATATCATTCTTCAATAACAAAATGACACCTGTGGTGGCTGTATTATCACTTTACTGGGGAAAAGTTTAGTGATATGCTTAGCAGTCTTCACTGCTTCTTTGTTTTTATCATTCACCCGGCCAAAGCCATCCTGTATTGGCATACATCAGACAACAGTGTGTTTAAGACGGAAGCCATAATTTAGTTGATCAAAAAGGTCCGTAAGAAAAATAATACAGGAGGCAGGATAATAAGCAATATGGATATATATCAGAAACAACCTCTTCAGTATAATGACAATGTGACGTGGTGCAACAGAGTCCTACGCTAGCATAAATACAGAAAATCAGCCATCTTCTGTGTCTACGTCATTCTCAAGTTTGTCTCTTCCCCTGGTCATTTCTATAAATATCCTAATCTAATGTGTAGCAACCAGATGAAGCTGGCCAAAATATGAATATAACAGGATTATAGTACTCCCTCCTATCCAAAATAAGTGTCACTGATTTAGTACAACTTTAACTAAACCAGTGACACTTATTATGGATCGGAGGGAGTACTAGAAGAACAAGGTATGCTTTAATGTGAGCAAACTTGAAGTTGCAAGGTACTTTCAGCAAAACCAGAAAGGGCACCTGGAACACAAGGTCAACTATGGCTGATTGGCTGTACGGGAACTTCGAAAGGAAAGGAGACCCGTTGTTTAGCTGTATATAAAAACATATTGTTTGTTAACTAAATGAAAGTGAATGGATACTTCATAGTTAAGGATTTTGGTATAGATTATCTTTACAATAAGTACCTTGTCTTTCCGAGTGTCTGCCTGGGTCTGGGACCCAATAATAAAAACACCCGCTGGAAAAAATTCGAACTTACTCTTTAGACCATGATACGAGTAACTGTTCCCACACACTTTTTCAATGTCCTTCAGAAATAGGATAAAAGGACCATGCTCGCTTTCTTCAGAAACAAACTATACAAAAATCCAAGTAAGTAATAGGAAAATAATACAAATACTGACAAAGGGTGAGAAGATCCTACATACCTCAAATATTACATCAAATGGATGTCTAGCTCTATCTTCCCATCCTGGACCATCGAGGCACAGAGAATCAACTGGAAATACACATAAACATACATGAGTGGTCACAAAAATATAGCAATAAATGGCAAAAATCACTGTATATGATCTAGTTATATAAATGACTACTCCCCTCCGTCCCACAACATAAGAGGTTTTGGAAAACTGTTTTAGCTTGCCAAAACGTCTTATAGTTTCGAACAGAGGAAGTAAGTAGATAAGAACAGCAGGGGTGAAGAAACTCACCTGGACAGAAGAAACCATGATCAACCTCACAACTGCCTCCAAGATCAACGCCACTAGGAATCGGTTGATCGAATCTGACTCCAACTTTTGAGGATACATTTTCCTCAAAAGGAAGTCGAACTTCACCCTGTGAACCATAATCTGGAGCTCTGCAGATTGTATAATTTGGCGCAAATCATTAATAGATGCACGTAAAAGATGCAAATGGCAGCATTGAGAGATTTCATTTGAAACAAAGGGAAGGAATGCTAACATAATAGGTAATAATTCAGAAAGCCGTATAGTACGGCAAACACCAGTCCATCACAGGTGATACCAACAAGAAGAAACTCAAACCGGCATGGTTCTTTTGTTCAATAAAAAAATTAAGGATGGTTTCTCCTGATTATTGCATCAGAACTACTTTTCTGTATTGCCCGTTTGGGACGTAAGGTTACCAAACAGAAAGAAACATGTATTCACTGGATGAGCACTTTCCTACAAAATTCATAATCCTGTATACCAAACAAGACTAAATCACCTCTCTTTAGCAACTCACGTCCATCATATATTTCACAATTGGTTTTCCAGATATGCACGATACAAATAATTTTCTGTATGTACTTGGAGTAATCAATATAAAATATATTTAAAAATCTGGAACATTCACATCTGGCGCAGGAAACTCTGATGTACACTAAAAAACGAATCTTAAGGCATGGACCACACCTTTGTCCCTCAAGGATCTTTGTTGATTGCGAAGGACCAATGTATCTCACCCTATCACCTGAACAAAACATCAGAAGCATTTTACTGCTATATAAGGTGGTTCCATTACCATAATGAAATATTATAAAAACAAATATAATGCAACCATACTCAATTCGACTGTAACTATACATCTACACTTAAATACTCTTATCTGTTCCAAATTAATGACGCAGCTTTATCTAGATACGTATGTATCTACACACTAAAACGCGTCTAGATACATGTGTATCTAGACAAAGCTGAGTCAATTAATTTGGAACGGAGGGAGTAGTAAACAAAAGCCCCAAAAGATAGTGAAGGTCGCGCAATTTAGCATTGATACAGGAGGCATGACCATCTTACCATTTCTGTATGACTCCTTTAACTTCGACGACTGTCCCTGAAAATATGAAATATACTTGAGTTCCAAATCACTGAACTTAAGAAATAGCAAAGAAAAGCAGGATAAGATGAACACGCCATCCCCTGCCCGGCTCACTTAGTATTATCTGGCTGTTGTTTATAGATCTAGGTTGTTTTGTACTTGTAGAGAGTAATCATCAAATTTTCTGCTTTGCCCCTTCCCTTTTGTAACTGTTCAAGCAAGCATATACTTAGAGCAGTGGAGTAATATACACCAGAACCAGATAATTTACATCCCAATGTTCATTAAACGTGAGGCGTCAGCGAATTCATTTACGGTGAAATTAACTAATACTAGAGCTTTTTGTGCTGTACTTTGACCTTTTGGGCTGAACAGATTTCTAACTTTTCGATATATCGATATGCAATTCTCTTGCGATTTCTCGAGAAAAAACAGTAGCAATACTGTGAACTTCATGCGATCCTGCGGTATAGCTTATCTAAAAAATTCTAACTTCTAAAAGAAAAAAACATTTCAATCTTTCAGAAACTAGCAGGATTGCACAGAATGTTGAAGTAGGATAGCAAAGGCATATCTCTCATCTCACAAAAAGAGGATGCATATCTGTCATCTCACAGAAAGAAGCATATCTCTTTAAGAAAAACTTTGGTGGCTCTGTTCAATATAAGCATTGTAGCTATTTAAGAGGCTTACACCCAACAGCAACGACGAATCTACGACGAGAAGCTTAGCCTCAAAGTGTTTGGTCAGAGCCTTCACCAATATTTCTTGGTATATGTCAGACCCTACAAAAAGTAAATTGATTTTAGTCAGCACTCCAAGCAGCGTTTAACAAAGATTCAAAATCACTAACTGCAATATCCATAATTTCACTGAGTAAAAATGATAACCTGATGGACCAGTTAATAATACTCGTTGAGAAATAAAAGATATCTTTTTTGTCCACTTCATGGCTTCCTTGCAACACAAATTTACATGCGCTGGTGTCAGGAGAGAACTCTTGGTATTCTCGCTGCAAGAATGTCAAGGTATTAAAGATCATTCTTAACCCCGGAGAGAAATGAATCAATATGCAACAGGCCAATTAACTGAGCAGAAGGTAGGTCGTACTCGAGTTACCAGTACTCATAAGGGTAAATGACAATGTATTGGTACATATAAAATAAACTGCACTATAAGATATCCAATAGGCCCCTACTGATAAAACAAATTACGCTATTCAAAGCCCAGTGATGGTGATGCCAAGCTAGTGTAGACATCTCCACGTCTCCAAAACAAATAGTGGCAAACAATTTAACAGAAGAGCTGTTTTTTACAAGGAGAGAGTTGGTAGTCTATATACCTCAGATAATATGGAAAACTATCAAATGACTCTGATATATCACTAGCATTAACAATTGCCTTCTTTAGATCTTCTTTTAACAGTTGATGTTCAGCAAAAGGTACATTTTCTTCAGAAGTAAACTGGTCCTGCTCCTCCATTGTTTTACATAAACTGCTGACTATCTCTGTATCTGATGAACAAAAAAGAGACATTCTTTTAGACTCCCTTGCAGCATAAGAAGAAATAAAAGGTACCCAGGTTTGAGAAACACTAGACAAAAAACAAGTCCTCTTATGTTTGCCACTCCCTCCACATCACAAGATGACATTCTGGACACTGACATGGTCTTCAAGATTTACCTTTGACCGCTAATATTTACTTATACTACTAATAATATACGTATAAAACACGAGAAATATTGTATTATGGATATACTTTTCGAGACAAATATAAACACATGGTTTACACATTACCAAAAGTTTAAAACAATATTTATAGTTAAAGTTTTCAAAAGTTAACTCGAAACGTGTCCAAAGCGACATCCATTTGTGATATGGAGGGAGTAGCATCTCCTTTTTATAACTATCTTGAATGCTACAAATGCTATGAACTTAATATAACAAAACTTAAGAATTAGAGCTTTAGGGAAGAACTGAAGCTGCCTCACCATGAGGAACCAATGGAGGGCGGCCATTTCCAAAATTAAATGGCACTGATAACTTGGCTCTTTTAGATGACAAATGATCCAGTGTGCCTTCAATAGCTGGATACTGCCCTTGCTGAAACATGTGCGGTGATGAAAAGGTTGATGTGCTCGATTTATCCTCTGGAAGTTGCTGAAATATCTGCCACCATGTTAAGGACTTTTACATCTAAAATGCATACTTCTCCAAACAAGGTGTTTGATTCATTGCTAACCCCACAATTGGCATCTAACTGTGCCCAGTAAGGCGATATTTAGATAGAGTTAAAAGCTTGTCCTCTCAAGCAAGTTTCTTGCATGGAGGCCCAAATTAGCTCTCCACTCTTCCATGTCAGCAATGTTAGCCTGTTCTGTTTTCTCCGGTGTAGTGCACTAGATAGTCTTAAGTAAATACATAAAATATTTTGAGCAATAATTATACTTAATAGAAAACACACATTCAGTTTACATTTTCGAGGCAAGAGAACCTAAAAATTGCTAGCCTTGCTTACCAAAGCAAGTCACAAAGACATCCAGACATGCCCTTAGCCAATAATAGGAGCAATACACAAGTATTAAGAAGTTGCTGATCAAAAAGGATACATAAGCATGCCTCCCAACCGAACTAAAAATAACTTCATCGCCTCCAATCAAGGTAACCTTAGAAGGCCTGTCTAAGGCCTTCCCATTTACATGGACAGCTTTGGATATACAGACCTCAAGGGCAGCACCCCTCTGGTAAACAGGTCAAAAATTATAGTCAAGACCTCAAAACATGAGTGCAGGAAGAAAAGAATATCAGTATATTAATAAATTAAGAATGCAAACATACCCTAACATGCTTCAGTTTGCAAACAAGTGCTCCAGTAGATGATTCAGTCAGCCTCAAATCATATTTGCCACCGTGGCCAACAGTGAAATGGGTAGAACAAATAGGAATCGTCGGATACTGAACAGCACAAAGAAGAATATAATCATGAGCAAAGACAATGACAGAAATAAACAGATGTTAAGACAAAATTACTAATTCCTACAGAACTAAGTGGAGAATCAACAAAAGTGGCGAGGCAACTCCCTGGTTAAAAAAACAGATGTCTAACAATTCAAATAGAAGTTCAATTGTGAATTTTTTTTATGGATGTTGCACCAAAAACAGGGCATGGACCACACTTGTTCCAATGTGGCAGACAACCTATTGTGTTGAATACTGTAGCAATCTAAGCAGGCGACACAATCCATTAAGAAAAATACAAATCAGTTGACTCTTGCACCATGGAAAATGTAAATATCGCCATTTGCACAAATAGCATTTTCAGGTAACAGACAGATGATTTATGGGACATGTACTGATTGATGTAAACATTATTAAGGTTACAGTGCTATACAAAAGCAAGAGAAAACTCATCCAAACTGGGCCAGATCAGGTACTCAGTCAGAATGATAAATATATTAGAGCGCACTCAAATGGTCTGCATCAACCTCCATGAGATTTCAGAGCACGTAAGATGTTTCTACTCGAAAGCCCAAATAAGAAGTGTTCAAAATTTTACAAAATCAGATGATAGTCCTGATGATGATTAGCATCATAACATGACATTTGCCTAGTACGTCAGAGGAGGCAAACCATAACAAACCTAGAGTGTACAAATGCAGAGACTGCAAACTGAAGATAAATATCAGAATTCAGAAAGATGAATTTCGAACGGTTTGATAGTTACTAGTGCAAGTTTACAAAACACACATTCAAGAACCATGATGCTTAATGAACTCTGACGAAGGCATTATACATGTTGACAGGAATTGGATAATGTACAGAGCCAGCAAACAGTAGCTAAACGAGAATTCATCATTGCTTCATTTGAAGAGACGCTAGTTTCAGCTCCAAGAGCACATAACGGTTCTGTTCTACCCAGTAAACCAATTCATGATATGAAATGGAACTCGCTATATGCAGTCAATTATCCAGATCAATAGACAATAGGCTAAGACAGTTGGATTGTCCAGTTGCTGTAACTTGGGTCGCCAAATAAAATCGTAGAAATGCTCTGACATCAAAGGGAGTTGCACTGAACAACATACCTGAGGAGATTGGGAAATGAGTCTTCCCCAGGCCAAATTCTGGCCACTCGGCCCTCTGTTGTGCTTCGTCTGCCAATGCGCCGCCATCTCTTCCAGAGTCGTCGTGTCTGCCGGATGAAGACGCCTGGGCGTCCTTCTCTTCCTCGCTGAAGGAACGAACAGGCAGAACAGGGGAGTCAGAAAACCCCTCCTAATAATCAAACCAAACCCTATCCCCCCGTATCGGAACCACGAGCAGGCGCGCAACTCGGGAACAGAAACAACGCGTACCTCCCGAATTCGACATCGTGGACGACGCCGGGACGTCTCCCTCCGTGGCCCGCACGCCGAACTGCGAGCTCTCTATCACAAGGCGGTCCGCTGCCTTCGCCGTCGTCTTGACCGGGGACTGGTGCGCCGCCAGCACCTCCTCGTCCGTGGCCTGCCACATAAAACCGCGGTAATCAGATCAATCGATTGCCCGAAACCGGCGTGCGGAGAGACGGGGCGCATGGCAGGGCAGGGCCGCGACCTTGGCTCGCTTGCTCTGGCGGCCCCGGGGCTGGGACGCGGCCTTCCCCGCGGGCGCCTTGGACGCCGCGGACGCGGAGGCATCCGCGTCGTCCGCCGCCGAGGGAGGAGGAGGAGGAGGCGGTGGAGGGGGTGTGGAGGCCTCCTCCGACGAGGGCGGCGGCGGGGGGCGCTTCTTGGCGGAGCTCCGCCGCGTGTCGACCATCGCGGGCGCCGGGGAAGGAACAGGGGAGGGTGGGATCCCGCGGCGGCCGAGGGCCGAATCGGTAATTTCGCGACGATGGCGAGACGAGACCAGGGGGCGCGGGGCTGGGGGGCTGGGTTTTGTTTCCGTTTACGGATCGCGAGGTTGGTGGTGGTGGGGAGGAGGCCCGCTTATTTATACGCGCCCCGCGGGGCTGGGACCTGGGGGAGATGGCGGCCGCGTCAACGGGAAATTTACCGGCGGTTTTACGGAAGGAAAACGGCCGACTGATCGGTTCTCTGTCAGGAGCCGCAGCCTTTTCTCTTTTTTTTTCCTCTCCCACGACGAGTCGGCCGACTCGGTGCGTGGCGGCCGCCGCGCGAGGGAGGCGAGTCACGACGCTGTGCTGTGCTGTGCTGTCGCCGGGTCGATGCGTGCGGTGTGGGCAGTGTGTGCTGCGGTGTGGCCTGGTGGGTAGTAGGTGCGGTGTAGAAACGGAGGCGTTTAGCTTGGGGTGGGGGAATGGGTTTAGGATGATTGCGAACGGATTTGGTGTTGCTTTCGCGGCGTCTCGTCGTGTGACCCCCTGCGGGGAAGGGGGAGGAATGGATGGTTTGGGTTGATCCGGGACCAGGTGTACGTGCGTCTCCTCCTCAATAAAGAAAGGGGTACAGCTTGATGGTGCCTCTTGTCCTGTGCGAAGACTGCTCAGCTTTTTGCGAGGAAATTTGTACTGGCTAGAGCGGCTTATCCCAAGCCACAAGTCTTGCTCCAATTTTTTTCTAGAGAATACCTGAAATTACTTCGATTTTTAGAAACACAATTGATACGTAAGAGCATCTCTAATAGATGATGTATCATGATTTCGTGATGTATAATTTTTACATCGCGATGTGAAATTGCCCCGGGTGATGCAAATATAAATCACCTCTGGTGATGTAAAACTCAGACGCACGTGCGGGAGTCTCCAACCGCCGTTGTGAAACTTTTAGTTCCCCTCCCGCGCACGCGCGCCTTCTTGCGTGTCGCCGTCGCGATTCGGCCACTAGCAGCCACCGTGCCTGCCATGGACGGCTCTGGCCTGACCCCGACCCCTCTGACATGGGTATACCCTACGGTTACCTAATATCAGCGTACCCGGTCTGGCCCAGCGGAAGCCCATGAGACAACATACCCCCTGACGGTGAAGCTTAGGAGGATTTCGGATGGCCCAAGTCCAAGAAGAAGGCGACTCCTTGAGAAACACGACTAGCTTTAGATATAAATTTAAAGGGAAAAACCCTAACATGTAATCGACTCTACCTACCTAGGACCTGGCTTATCTATATAAGGGTCAGGAGGGCGTTGTGAGGAGGGCCAATCCACTACCCTAGCATACAAACTGTCAGATCTCATCTGCGCACCCCTGTAACATTCAGCTTCGCCATTAATCAAGAGCAGACAAGCAGGAGTAAGGTTTCCCTCCGGGGGCCCGAACCTGGATAAATCTCGTGTCCCATGTTGCTTGTTTGCTATCCTTTCTGTGACCTCCAGCGTCCCCTCCTTCTCCAAAACTCAAGTCCATAACAATGAACATTGACGAGTCAAACCCTCGTCAATTGGCGCCGTCTGTGGGAATCGGGGATGCTGATGTTGCGATTGTGATGGCCCCATCCACCGCGATCTTCGACTCTTCCGCAGCGGAGAAAGACCTCCTCTTTGGCACCATCGACTTCACCGTCCACTCGTCGGCGACCCGCCAGGACTTTGATTCCGTAGGAGACGGTGTTGACATGATGCTTGGGAGCCTATGCTTTCAGGTCGGCCAGGTCGACACACTTCGCCTTCCTGAGCGAGTGACACCGCCGGCGATCGCACTTGCCTCGTGGATACCGCCGATCGGCGTGCTCGGTGCACCCACGCCGGTGTACGATTCGCATAACAACAGCAACTGCAACTCAGACCTCTATGACCCGCCAACAGAGGAAGGAACACATGGTTCTGAATCCGAAAGTTGTGGGAGCAATGACCTCCCTCATCGCTTCATGTGCGCGGTCGTCGTCGACGCCCACGTCGGTAACGGGACATACGCAGGCCCCCAACGCTGCGAACGGAGGTCATCCTCCAAACACCAACGCCAATGGAGGCGCACATCCAAATCCCGACGGGACTGCTCCCCGAAACCCTGATGCCACTAACGGTGGCGAAGCGGCTTGGCAGTAGATCCACCTCAATGACGCCAAGTGGAAGAGGGTCAGAGATGCTGTGCGGGGCAACCCTCTGCCACTAGACGCCTCACGCGACATGCCGATGGGCTACCACTGGCTCCTCGTGAAGGAGCACAACCGACAAGTTGCGCAACACAAGGAGCTCGAGCAGCGTCGGAAGGCAACCGATGAATCAAGCGCTCGATGAGCTGCACTATCCTCCATCGGCCGGTCCTCTTCAAAGAGAAACGATGGCTACGTCGCCTACAAAAGTCGCTCTCGACTGGATCGCAAACGCTAGGCGTGAGGCCACTAAGGCACTTGACATGTCCTTCATGTCAATGGTCTCGCAGGGCAATATGATGCCCAAAACACCGCAAACCACGGTCATAGCATCTACCATGTACCTGCTCGCCAATCAACCACTGGTCGGGGATCCACGATCCGTCGTTCATAATTCCGCAATCGCATGCCTCGGGCTCGTCGGAGCCGCACTAACTGGGGAAGAAACCCCAAAGCCAAAGAAAAAGGCCACGGTGAGGTTCACGAGGAACCACATGCCCTCATCCAATGAGGACGACCACGACCTGTCGCAGCGACGCCGCATCCCGCGACGAAGGAGCTTTAACTACGACGCTCGTGATGAGCTCACGCAGCACAAAATCGACAAGTTGCATGCCAAACGAGCGTGCTCCACTGAGTCGGAAGAGGAGGACATAGAGCTCTGCGACGCTAGATGCTTTAGCCGAGCCATACGACAATCGAGGATTCCTAAGGGCTTTAAGCTCCCTTCGGATGACTCAAAGTTCGACGGCCTACAGGAGCCGAAGTTTGACGGCCTACAGGAGCCGAAGATCTGGCTGGACGATCACGTCTCGTCCTTCAAGCTGCATGGTGGAAGTAAAAATACAGCCATGCAATGCCTTTAGCTATAGCTGAAGGGTGCAGTACGAGCCTGGCTCAATAATCTCCCCTCTGGATCCATCCGCAGCTGGGAAGAGCTGGTCTACAGTTTCACCTATAATTTCAAGGGAACTTGTAAGAGACCAACCTCAATCGAAGAGCTGCATGCCTGTTTTCAAAGGTCCAACGAGTCCATATGCTCTTATGTCTAGCGTTGGTCCGTCATCAAGAACTCCAGCGAGGATATCTTAGAGGAAAGGGCAATTGATGCCTTCAACGGTGTCGTGAGACGCCATGAACTTAGGGAATAGCTAGGCCACATCAAGCCCAAAAACCATCGACCATCTAATGGATATCGCCAGTCGCTGGGCCGATGGCAAAGACACGATCCACAACAACCGAACATGTTCAGATGACAAGGACAACCTCGGCTGCAGACGTGACCCCCGAGGAAAGAGGAGAGCGCGCGTCTACGATGACCACGAAGAAATCGATATGGTTACGGCTGGCTACGCCGATCGTCGTGATGATGGGAACCGCAACAACGGCTATTGCAGCGGCAGCTACCGTGATAGTGGAAAGAGCACGCAGCTATGGCAACGACGCACTCGTGTTGCGAGCCATCCGCGATCAACAAGATGTCGAGTCCTTGTAGCATCCACTTCTACATCGACAAACAAGACGGCAAAAATAAGTCGAGCCACCTGCACAAGGACTGCCGGGAGTTCCAGAAGCTCCACGAGGGTTATGCCCAGCTGCGACGTGATGTAGTAAACCAGGGGTTTGGCTCCGCCCCCGGGCCCATTGCATATGGCACCCCACCACCACCGCATGGAGGACCAACACAATCTATGACTTCACCAGCCCAAAACAATGGAGCGGAACAGTACCCACGACCGTTCAGAAGGGGTGTCCATCCAATAGGATCCAGAAGACGATCACCCGCTAAATAAATCTGGTTGTCACCTCCCCACCAGCCATACCTGAGTGCTTCAACGGCTCGGAGTCGTGCATCACCTTCGATCGATCTGACCATCCTCGTCAAATTCCTCGCCCAGGCCATTCCGCCTTGGTGCTCGAGGCTCAGATCGGCGGGTTCGATATGATACGCATGTTCATGGACAGCGGCAGCGGCATAAATCTCATGTTTGCCGACACCCTAGAGGCCATGCGGATCCCGCTCAACGGCCTAGAGGCATCCAACACAAACTTCCACGACATAGTTCTAGGGAAAGGGGTTTACCCCCAGGGCAAAATATGGATCGACGTCATCTTCGGCACCCCCAAGAACATCAGGCGCGAGCATCTCGAGTTTGAGGTGGTCGACTGGCCCTCGCAGTACCATGCCATCATTGGTCACGTGGCATTCGAATGATTCCTGGCGCTATCTGTTGGAATTATGCCCTAGAGGCAATAATAAAGATGTTATTATTATAATTCTTGTTCATGATAAAGTTTATATTCCATGCTAGAATTGTATTAAGCGGAAACTTTAATACTTGTGTGGTTTGTGAACAATATTGTGTCCCTAGTACGCCTCTATGGACTAGCTCATTGATCAATGATGGTTAAGGTTTCCTAACCATAGACATGAGTTGTCAATTGATAATGAGATCGTAACATTGGAGAATGATATGATGGACAGACCCAAACTAAGCAAAGCAATTAGATCGTTTCATCGTGTTCATCTTTGCCAAGCTTTTCCTATGTCAAATATTGTATTCCTTAGACCATGAGATAATGCAAATCCCTGGTATCGGAAGAGAGCTTTGAGGTCATCAAACGTCATCCTATGAGAGGGTGATCATAAAGGTGTCTCTTAGGTGATCGGAAAGTATCTGTTGGGTTGTATGTATCGAGATGGAATTTGTCCCTCCCAAGTCGGAGAGATATACTTCGGGCCCACTCGGTAATCGATATCAACACCGCTTGCAAGCATGTGGTTAAGGAGTTAATCACAAAGTGATATCGGATTACGGAACGAGTAAAGTACTTGCTGTGAACGAGATTGAACTAGGTATGACGGTACCGATGATCGAATCTCGGGCAAGTAAAATATCGCGAGACGAAGGGAATATATATATGGGATTGTTTGAATCCTGGCATCGTGGTTCATCCGATATGATCATCGATGAATGTGTGGGAGTCAATATGGGTGCCCAGACCCCGCTGTTGATTATTGATAGAAGATCATGTCTGCATATTCTCGAACCCGCAGGGTCACACACTTAACGTATCTCAACGCTAGGATAGATTGGATAATTGGTTTATGAATTTTTGTTCGGAGTCTCGGATGGGATCCGGGATATCACGAGAGGTTCTGGAATGGTCCGGAGAATAAGATTCATATAAGGCAATGCAGTTTTTGGAGTTCGGAATTGTTCCGGGTTAATCGGTATTGTACCGGAAGCTTCTAGAACCTTCCGGAAGGGGACCAACGTGGCCCCACCTTCCGGGAGGGGGCATGGGCCTATGAGGGAGTGTCCTGGCCGCATTGGGCCAGGGGCACAAGGCCCCATAGGGCCCAGCCGATCCTATAGGGTTTAAATCGTTTAAACTAGAGATAGGGTTTCTAGAAGAGGGGAGAGTCCTTGCCCCCCACTCCTCCCTCCCTTGGCCTCCGGCCCAAGGCTTGGAGGAGGGGCAAGGGCTGGCCGCCCCCCCCCCTCTATAAATAGAGGGCTGGTGCGCCCCCTCCCCCCTACACCTTGCCTCCAACCCTAGTTGCCTTGCTGCCTTCCTCTCTCCCTCCCGACTGTTTGTAGGCGAAGCCCTGCTGCAGAAATTCTCCATCATATACACCACGCCGTCGTGTTGTAGATCCAATCTATCTCTCCACCATACTTGCTGGTCCAAGGAAGGAGGAGACGTCAAGGTGTTGCACGTGTGCATCTCACGGAGGCACCGCCACTTGTGGTGCTAGATCGGATCGGATCGCGAGGAGGAGAAGCGAGTACGACTACATCACCCACGTTCCGACGAACGTTCCGCTGTGCGAATATTCAAGGGTATGAAGATCTAATCCAATATCTCTCGTTGATTGCATCTCCTAGATTAGATCTTGGCTTTCCCTCTGTTCGCTTCCGTAGAAAATTTTGATTTACTATGCCGCGAAACCCTTCAGTGGTATCAGAGCTAGATCTATGCGTAGATGTGTTTCACGAGTAGAACGCAATATGGTTGTTGCGGGCGTTGATGTTTTCTGTTGCAAGCCTCTTGTTTGTGTTCTTCTTATGACGTGGGATAGTGAGATTGAAGCGGTCCAGGCCAACCTTACGCGACGTCGTTCGCGAGACCGGCTCCGCACTTGACGTGTGGCTTGTTCCACACATGCGGCTGGTGGATGTCAGTTTCTCTCACTATAGTTGTCATGGGATTAACACCGGAGTTTGGCAACCATAATATCACCGTTGTGGCTTTCCGTAGGTAAGAATCGTTCTTAGCATCTACTCCCATAAGCCACGTAAAACATGCAACAACAAAGTAGAGGCGTCTAACTTGTTTTTGCAGGGAGTGTTTTCTGTGATATGGTATGGCCCAAGATGTGATGTGTATATTGTATGCGATGATCATGTTTTGTAATGTTTCACGACTTGCATGTCGATGAGTACACAACCGGCAGGAGCCATATGGTTGTCTTTATAATAGTGTATGACCTGCGAGTCAACTTCTTATATGCCATGTAATAGCTTTACTTTATCGCTAAGTAGTTAGCAATAGTTGTAGTTGCTATTCGTGGTGGAGGCAATCATGGTGGAGTGATGGAGATCATGTCGGAACGCACAAGATGGAGATCATTGCGCGAAGATTGGCTATACCATGTCACATAAAGTTATATGCATGTGATGTTTATCCTTTTGTGTATCTTATTATGCTTAGATCGTGACGGTAGCATTATAAGATGATTCCTCACTTAAAGATCAAGATAAAAACGGTGTTCTCCCCAAGTATGCACCGTTGCGAAAGTTTGTCGTGTCCAAGCATCACGTGATGATCGGGTGCTATAGACTCTACGCTCACATACAACGGGTGCAAGCCAGTTTTGAACACGCGGAAATACTTGGGTCTAACTTGACGAGCCTAGCATGTACAGACATGGCCTCGGAACACAAGAACCGAAAGGTTAAGCATGAGTCATATGAATGATATGATCGACATTTTGTTGTCCACCATCGAAACCACATCTCTTCTCGTGATGATCGGATTAGGTGTGGTGAATTTGGATCGTGTTCACTAAACAACTTGAGGGATGTTGAATTTAGTGGGAGTTCATCTAGTAATTTGATTAAGTTGAACTATTTATCATGAACATAGTCTAAATTGTACTTGCAAATACTGTAGATCACATGGCCAAATCCAACTTCAACTTCAACGTTTTTGCTGAGAAGGAAAAGCTTAGAAATAATGGGTCTAACTTCACCAATTGGTTCCGCAATCTAAGAATCATTCTGTCTGGCGGACAAAAGGACTATGTCCTTGGGAAAGCGTTAGGTGACCCCCCTGCTGCAACTGCGCCGGCTGATGAGAAAGCTGTCTATCAGTCGCGCAAAGATGATTATGGTGTGATTAAGAGCACCATGTTGTTTGCTATGGAACCGGAACTTCAAAATCGTTTTGAAACCTATCCCGGGCCCTTTGAGATTCTCGAGGAGCTGAAAACCATGTTTCAGACTCAAGCCCGTTCTGAGAGATATGAGATCTCTGAGAAGTTCTTTAACTGCAAGATGGAGGAAGGGAGTTCCGTTAGTGAGCACGCCATAAAGATGTCGGGCTACACTCAACGCCTTGAGCAACTGGAATGCACGATTCCAGAGGAGCTCAAGATTGACAGGGTTCTGCAATCACTCCCTCCCAGCTACAAAAGTTTTGTAGTGACTCATAATCAGATTGGCTCCACTAATACGATCACCGAGCTCTTCGCAAAGCTGAAGGCTGCGGAGGTGGACATCAAGAAGGATAATCATGTGTTGATGGTCAACAAGCCCTCCTTTAAGAAAGGTAAGGGAGCAAATAAGCCCTTCAAGAAGGGCGGCGGCAAGCGCAATGCTCCTGCTGAGAAGAAGCTCAAGTCTGGTCCTAAGCCGGACACTAAGTGCTTCTATTGCAAGGACAAGGGTCACTGGAAGCGCAACTGTCCGAAGTACTTAGCGGACAAGAAGGATGGCACCATCAAAGGTATATTTGATATACATGTTATTGATGTTTTCCTTACTAGCCCTCGTTGTAGTGCCTGGGTATTTGATACCGGTTCAGTTGCTAATATTTGTAACTCGAAACAGGAGCTACGGAATAGACGGCGGCTTGCGAGGGATGAGGTGACGATGCGCGTTGGCAACGGATCAAGAGTTGATGTGATGGCCGTCGGCACGCTCTCCTTAGTTTTACCTTCGGGATTAGTTTTAAACCTTAATAAGTGTTATTATGTGCCTGCGTTGAGCATGAACATTATTTCTGGATCGTGTTTATTGCAAGACGGTTATTCATTTAAATCGGAGAATAATGGTTGTTCTATTTATATGAGTAACATCTTTTATGGTCATGCACCTCTTGTAAATGGTTTATTTCTTCTAAATCTCGAAAGGGATGAAACACACATCCATAACATTGAGGCTAAGAGATGCAAAGTAGATAGTGATAATACTACTTATTTGTGGCACTGTCGTCTAGGTCATATTGGTGTAAAGCGCATGAAGAAACTCCATTCTGATGGACTTTTGGAGTCTCTTGATTTTGAATCATTTGACACATGCGAACCATGACTCATGGGCAAGATGATCAAAACCCCGTTCTCCGGAATGATGGAGCGAGCAACGGACTTGTTGGAAATCATACATACCGATGTATGCGGACCGATGAGTATTTCGACGCGCGGTGGATATCGCTATTTCCTCACTTTTACCGATGACTTAAGTAGATATGGGTATATCTATTTAATGAAACATAAATCTGAAACATTTGAAAAGTTCAAGGAATTTCAGAATGAAGTGGAGAACCATCGTAACAGAAAGATTAAGTTTCTACGATCCGATCGTGGAGGTGAATATTTGAGTTATGATTTTCTCACGCATCTTAAAGCAAGTGGAATCGTTTCACAACTCACGCCACCCGGAACACCACAGCGCAATGGTGTGTCTGAACGCCGGAATCGAACCCTATTAGATATGGTCCGATCAATGATGTCTCTTACTGATTTGACGTTATCATTTTGGGGTTATGCATTAGAAACCGCTGCATTCACTTTAAATAGGGCTCCGTCTAAATCCGTTGAGACGACACCGTATGAGCTATGGTTTGGTGCTAAACCTAAGTTGTCGTTTCTTAAAGTTTGGGGATGCGAAGCTTACGTCAAGAAGTTGATGCCGGACAAGCTCGAACCCAAAGCGGAGAAATGCGTCTTCATAGGATACCCTAAGGAAACTATTGGGTATACCTTCTATCACAGAACCGAAGGCAAAGTGTTTGTCGCAAAGAACGGTTCCTTTCTTGAGAAGGAGTTTCTCTCGAAAGAAGTGAGTGGGAGGAAAGTAGAGCTAGACGAGGTTATTGAACCTTCTCTTGAATTGGAGAGTAGCGCAGCACCTGAAATTGTTCCAGTGTCGCCTGCACCAACAATAGAGGAAGCTAATGACAAGGATCATGAAGCTTCGGACGATGCTGCTACTGAACGTCGCAGGTCGACAAGGTCGCGTGCCCCTCCTGAGTGGTACGGCAACCCTGTCTTGACTGTCTTGTTAGTAGAAGACAGTGAACCTGCGAACTATGAGGAAGCGATGATGAGCCCAGACTCTGAGAAATGGCTAGAAGCCATGAAATCCGAATTGGGATCCATGAGCGAAAACCAAGTATGGACTTTGGTGGACCCTCCTAGCGACCGAAAGGCCGTTGAGTGCAAATGGATCTTCAAGAAGAAAACGGACGCGGATGGTAATGTTACCGTCTATAAAGCACGGCTTGTCGCGAAAGGTTTTCAACAAGTTCAAGGTGTTGACTACGATGAGACTTTCTCTCCCGTAGCGATGTTTAAGTCCATTCGGATTTTATTAGCAATTGTTGCGTTTCATGATTATGAAATATGGCAGATGGATGTCAAGACTGCGTTCCTCAATGGCAACATTGATGAAGAGTTGTATATGATGCAACCCGAAGGTTTTGTCGATCCTAAGGATGCTAGTAAAGTATGCAAACTTCAGCGTTCCATTTATGGACTGAAGCAAGCATCTCGGAGTTGGAACCTTCGTTTTGATCAAGTGATCAAGAGCTTTGGATTTGTTCCAAATTGCTACGAAGCTTGTATCTTGTGGCATCCCGCAAAACCACTACTAAAAAATCGCGTTGAATTTGTGCATTGCATCGTCATCATCATGCATTGTTTGCATAAAACTATTTTCGCAAAGCCCGTTTCGTTCTCTAAAACACCCCATCTTTATTCAAATATCAAAACCGGGTCACCGGATTATTTTGTTGTCCGCTATCGGTTTGCAAACGTCAGTTGAAAACCACTAAAACATGTTAATTATTTTTAGTGGGGGCAGTCGAACGGGCCGATTCAACCCGAACGACCACCCTCCAGGATTTTAAATCGGTCCACCTGAACACCCCAACAAAATCCTACAGCTACCCAGAAAACCTACCCACCCTGCCTGCCACCTCACCCGGACCAATCCCCGAACGCCACCTCACCTCTCTCCCTCCCTCCACCTCTCACATGCTGACACCTCACCCCTCCTTCTCTCCTCACACAATCAAACCATCCTGCCCACAGCACACACGCATCACACGCCGCACCTGCCCTTTTCCCACCCCACGCCCCTGCCACGCGGACCCCCACCGCGGGACCCACCCCCACCGACCCGCCTCCCCCTGCTTCTCTCTCCTCTCTTCCCCAACCTCCCGCGTGCCGCTCCCTTTCTCCCCCAAGCTCTCCACCCCCGTCGCCCCGCCGGCCAAGCCGCCTCCGCCGCTCCCGCCCACCTCTCCGGCCGCGAGAACCCGCCGCCACCCTCGCCTGGGCCCTCTCCTCCCTCGTCCTCGCTGGCCGCCGCTCCCTCCGGCCTCCGCAGCCGCCTCCGACCCGAGCCGCCCCCGACCTCGCCGCCGCTCCCTGCAAGCTCCCCTCCAGCGCCGCCTGCGGCCCCCGCCTCGCCCCGCTCCCTCCACCGCGCGCTGCCTCCTCCTCCCCGCGTCTGCGCGCCGCCTCGCCCCCTCCGTCTCCGCTTCGGCCACCGCCTCCCTCCGCCCCGCTCTGCTCCGCCGCCGTCGCCAGGCCGTCCCCTCCCCGCTGCTGCTGCCGCGTCCTCCGGCAAGCCGCGCCGCCGCCGGAGCTCCTCGCCCCCCCGCTCGCCTCCTCCCCCACAGAGAACCGCCGTCCTCCACCCCGTGCTCGCCCGCCGAAGCGACCCCGCCGCCCCGGTGGCCTCGCCTCGCGCCGGCCGCCACCACGCAGCCGGCCTCGCTCGCCCCGTGCCGCCCTCTCCCTCTGCTCCTCTCCGACGTCGTGCCGCGTCTCCTCTCCCAGGCTCTCCCTCCTCGGCCCCCTCTGTTTCCTGGCAGTACCAGGTACAGCTCGACGACCCCGCCGGCGGCAGACCCTTCGTCCGTGTGGCCGCGCAAGCAGCCCGCTGCGGTTCCGCCCTACCGTGACCGTTGCCTGTCGCAGACGCGCATGCATGCTGTGCTGTTAAACTTGTCGCGAGTACATCCAACCCCAAGGGCTTCCGTAGAGGAACTAACATCAAGCTGGGATCCGACAAGTTCTGCCGACCAGACCGGCCCGAAGCCAATGATATCGAAGGTTGCACATAGGGCCACTCGAAGGCCGGACCCGGCCCGACAAGTTCTTCCGCTCGGATCTGAGGACACCGAGACGCTGGGACCTCAAGTTCTCCGTCCTGGACACCAAGATCTGCATCCCGAACGCCAAGACCGACCGGTACGCGGTACTGACAAGAGCCTCGCAACGACAAGACCGACGACCCGACAAGATCCCCGTGACAACAAGATCGACACCGAACCAGGGCGAATCCAATGCGCCCCCGACACCAAACCAGGGCCCCTTCCCGGATGCGACAAGATCTACCTCCGTCATCCGAGACCGATCCGTCGAACACCGTATCCGAACCCCGAACCCCGGAAAGATCGTCGAGACCCCTCAATGTGTGACCCTTTTCCTCGATACCCTATTTTTATAAATGATATCAACTGTTGCATTAAATCATTCATCTTGCATGCATCTTGTCATGTGGTTTGGGGGCCTTTTGCCGATTCACCTAATAATTAAATGTGGGGCCCATATGCGGGCAAACCTAGTCTCATATTGGCCTCATTTAAATCTGTGTAGCGAACCCGGTGCTATCTTCTGCCATGTTAAAACAACATATAAATTGCGGGGAAGCTAAACAACATGGACCATCTAAATAACTGTCGGGACCCCGGTTCCGCTTAATATGACCTAACTGCATCGTACCTTGCCATGTCATACATCATGCATGCATCATGCCGATCTTTTGCCGTGGTATTAAATATTGCATCCGGTGTTTATTCTAGTGTTTTGCTTCTTCGCGGATAAGGCCGTTGAGTTGATGTGAGCTTCGCCCCGATCTTCGGATGAACCCTTCGACAATGTTTTCAGGCGAGCATCTCCCCCTTTCTACCTATCTTACTTTTATAGTATTTATTCCCTCATGTTGATCTATTGCTATCTGTGTTGCGATGCTCTAGCTTCCGCACCTATGATATTCCATGCAGCCCTATATTGCCATGGCCACCTCCTATTACCTGTTGTTTGGGTAGCTAGTCGGACTTGCGCGTCGTAGTCGCTTGCTCAAGTGCTGTTGCGTGTCGTCAAATGCCACAGTTGTTGGAGCCTTGCCACATGTTGATGTTGGAGATGATCATAGTTTTACTTATTGTTCACTTTAATTCCTGTTTAACAATTAAAAATTGAAGTAAGTAAGCAGAGGCATCGGTGGGTGATAGATAACATTTGGTTTCCGAACGCCCACTTGTGTCCCGTAGGACCCCGAGTACTTGATACCTGTTCCTTGATTTATCGCGCTATCCACATACGGGGAGTATGGGCCCCCCTTAGCCAGAGCTTGATTCAGTCTTATTTCTTGGGGCCACAAACTAGTTTGAGGTTTTATTTACGATCCTGTACTTATGCCATGTTTTACTGCTTTATTTACGATTGTGCGATGGATAGCACACTGTACTGTTTAGGTAAGCGGAATGTTTTCGCGGTATCGACAATCCCCGTTTGGGGTTCCCAGTCGTTTACAGCCATTGACGCAAACCTTGAGTCCGTCTCGGAGCTAGCTTACTTCGTTGCGGTTCTACTCAATGGGGTGGCCCCCTGAAATATTTCTGAATCCTGTGATTGCTTTGTCGTGAAAGCCTCGTTGGGTTTTGATTTGGTTTTTCCGAGGTCGATCCTGTGTGTGTTGCTATTTGTGCACCCCGGCCGGGTTAAAACTTTCTGAAAGCCGTGTCCGCGGTTATGGACGACTTGGAGCACAGTATCTCGACCATAGACAAGCATAACTAAAGTTTATTGCTATAAATTTGACTTTATAATGACTAGTAATCAGCTTCACTATAATGGAATGGCTAATTAATACTGCCCACAATTGCTTGTTTGGAGTGTCGCTTGCGACCATTGTAACTGACTAGTAAGTAAGACAACTACAACGGAATGGCTAAATAAAAGTGCCAACAACTGCTGGGTTTGGGTTATCTCATGCTAAATGAATCTGACTAGTAAGTGTTGCCAATATCACGGAATGGTTAACTAAAAGTGCCCACTGCTTATGTTATCAGGATGATTATCTATACCTGACTAGTAATAGCTGCAACGATAACTGAATAAATAAAACTGCCAACCGTGTGAGTTCCTCGGTTGACTTCCTCGTTTGGTCTCGAGGGGGAAACACCAGGATGGGTTTGTTTGGTGTTAGCTTCAGGTTGGGTCCGGATAGGTCATTCTCATCCCTCTCTGATAACCGCCAGTTGTATCGAGTCTCTATAGGTTGTTTAGTGCATGCTGCCGCTGCCGCTTCAGTCCACCATACCTATGTAGGCGAGGACCGCCGAATTCTAGTCTCGCCGTGTACTGGCCTCAGTACTGACGCTCCTCTTTTTCCTTTGCCCTTTGTCGGCACCCCTTTTGTTTAAGCAGGTTTGAGATCGACGTCGTTAGCAGGGTTACCCTTCCGGCTTGGCCTGGGCAGGGTTATGGACGCCATTGGTTATTCTTCAGGGCTCTTAGCCCCATTTGCATCTTGTCCGTAGTCGGACGCCGTATCGTTTTCAAGGTGATTTGGATCTTTGTACCGTATATCTGTATTCTTGACTCTTTGAGTCGCTGTTGTATATATATCTGTTCTGTGGGTCCCATCGAGGACTGTTGTGTAATGTTATTACTTCGTTTTCCACCCGCACGAAAGTGCCTGGTGGGCACCTTTGAATCGTTTCTATGCGGGTTTGGCGGGTTTCGCTAAAACTTGCATAGGTCCGATTCTGAGGGTGTTACAGAGTGGTATCAGAGCTCAGCAGTTGCGATACCCCACAAGTCCAGCCTGTAGGATAACCTAGCTAACGGCCGAAGTGGAGTGTCAAAACTATTTTTGAAAATTGGTTGGATAGTTCTGATTAGGTCTGATTTTACTCCTTACCCCTCTGCTATTCTCCTCTTATCTCGACGTGTTTTGAACCTACTCTCTTATCTTTTCTTCGAGTCCAAGAATTCTCGTGGTTGGGTTCCGTCGTACCTTCAGGGTTTCGCTTCCTTCTTTGATAACGGTGTTGCTACATCGGGTCTTCATGCTATCTGAGTGGCCCTTTATATGTGGTACCATCCTTTGTTCCTTGTCTATGCCTTCCGGTGTTTTTCCGACGCGATGACATCCTCTATGCCAGATCCGATGCAGAGTCTGCATCACTCCTTTGTTCCGAACCTCGCTTGTCGAGATCTTCAGTCTGGTTCCGAGAATGGTTGCACGCTTTTCCACTGATTGTGCGGAGTAATAGTTTGGGTGCGTGATGGATTGGCCCCCATGCCGACTACCCCTTCTATTCGCTTTTGTACATTGAAGTGGATGAGAATGCATCGGTTCCCTCTTTCCATCGAAGCTAGAGGTGGCTTTATTTGTTGATGCCTCTACCTTCGACCTTTTTGTTCCCGGAGTGTTCTCCCGACGATCACGGACAACGACCTCTTGTTAGTGGTGTCGCGAGGATCTACACGGAGCGAGAAGACGCAGAACGCCGACCTTCCTTCCCGGTACCATGAGGCGGATCTCGAGGGCGAGATCCATTGTTAGTGGTGTCGAATTGTGGCATCCCGCAAAACCACTACTAGAAAATCGCGTTGAATTTGTGCATTGCATCGTCATCATCATGCATTGTTTGCATAAAACTATTTTCGCAAAGCCCGTTTCGTTCTCTAAAACACCCCATCTTTATTCAAATATCAAAACCGGGTCACCGGATTATTTTGTTGTCCGCTATCGGTTTGCAAACGTCAGTTGAAAACCACTAAAACATGTTAATTATTTTTAGTGGGGGCAGTCGAACGGGCCGATTCGACCCAAACGACCACCCTCCAGGATTTTAAATCGGTCCACCTGAACACCCCAACAAAATCCTACAGCTACCCAGAAAACCTACCCACCCTGCCTGCCACCTCACCCGGACCAATCCCCGAACGCCACCTCACCTCTCTCCCTCCCTCCACCTCTCACATGCTGACACCTCACCCCTCCTTCTCTCCTCACACAATCAAACCATCCTGCCCACAGCACACACGCATCACACGCCGCACCTGCCCTTTTCCCACCCCACGCCCCTGCCACGCGGACCCCCACCGCGGGACCCACCCCCACCGACCCGCCTCCCCCTGCTTCTCTCTCCTCTCTTCCCCAACCTCCCGCGTGCCGCTCCCTTTCTCCCCCAAGCTCTCCACCCCCGTCGCCCCGCCGGCCAAGCCGCCTCCGCCGCTCCCGCCCACCTCTCCGGCCGCGAGCACCCGCCGCCACCCTCGCCTGGGCCCTCTCCTCCCTCGTCCTCGCTGGCCGCCGCTCCCTCCGGCCTCCGCAGCCACCTCCGACCCGAGCCGCCCCCGACCTCGCCGCCGCTCCCTGCAAGCTCCCCTCCAGCGCCGCCTGCGGCCCCCGCCTCGCCCCGCTCCCTCCACCGCGCGCTGCCTCCTCCTCCCCGCGTCCGCGCGCCGCCTCGCCCCCTCCGTCTCCGCTTCGGCCACCGCCTCCCTCCGCCCCGCTCTGCTCCGCCGCCGTCGCCAGGCCGTCCCCTCCCCGCTGCTGCTGCCGCGTCCTCCGGCAAGCCGCGCCGCCGCCAGAGCTCCTCGCCCCCCCGCTCGCCTCCTCCCCCACAGAGAACCGCCGTCCTCCACCCCGTGCTCGCCCGCCGAAGCGACCCCGCCGCCCCGGTGGCCTCGCCTCGCGCCGGCCGCCACCACGCAGCCGGCCTCGCTCGCCCCGTGCCGCCCTCTCCCTCTGCTCCTCTCCGACGTCGTGCCGCGTCTCCTCTCCCAGGCTCTCCCTCCTCGGCCCCCTCTGTTTCCTGGCAGTACCAGGTACAGCTCGACGACCCCGCCGGCGGCAGACCCTCCGTCCGTGTGGCCGCGCAAGCAGCCCGCTGTGGTTCTGCCCTACCGTGACCGTTGCCTGTCGCAGACGCGCATGCATGCTGTGCTGTTAAACTTGTCGCGAGTACATCCAACCCCAAGGGCTTCCGTAGAGGAACTAACATCAAGCTGGGATCCGACAAGTTCTGCCGACCAGACCGGCCCAAAGCCAATGATATCGAAGGTTGCACATAGGGCCACTCGAAGGCCGGACCTGGCCCGACAAGTTCTTCCGCTCGGATCCGAGGACACCGAGACGCTGGGACCTCAAGTTCTCCGTCCTGGACACCAAGATCTGCATCCCGAACGCCAAGACCGACCGGTACGCGGTACTGACAAGAGCCTCGCAACGACAAGACCGACGACCCGACAAGATCCCCGTGACAACAAGATCGACACCGAACCAGGGCGAATCCAATGCGCCCCCGACACCAAACCAGGGCCCCTTCCCGGATGCGACAAGATCTACCTCCGTCATCCGAGACCGATCCGTCGAACACCGTATCCGAACCCCGAACCCCGGAAAGATCGTCGAGACCCCTCAATGTGTGACCCTTTTCCTCGATACCCTATTTTTATAAATGATATCAACTGTTGCATTAAATCATTCATCTTGCATGCATCTTGTCATGTGGTTTGGGGGCCTTTTGCCGATTCACCTAATAATTAAATGTGGGCCCCATATGCGGGCAAACCTAGTCTCATATTGGCCTCATTTAAATCTATGTAGCGAACCCGGTGCTATCTTCTGCCATGTTAAAACAACATATAAATTGCGGGGAAGCTAAACAACATGGACCATCTAAATAACTGTCGGGACCCCGGTTCCGCTTAATATGACCTAACTGCATCGTACCTTGCCATGTCATACATCATGCATGCATCATGCCGATCTTTTGCCGTGGTATTAAATATTGCATCCGGTGTTTATTCTAGTGTTTTGATTCTTCGCGGATAAGGCCGTTGAGTTGATGTGAGCTTCGCCCCGATCTTCGGATGAACCCTTCGACAATGTTTTCAGGCGAGCATCTCCCCCTTTCTACCTATCTTACTTTTATAGTATTTATTCCCTCATGTTGATCTATTGCTATCTGTGTTGCGATGCTCTAGCTTCCGCACCTATGATATTCCATGCAGCCCTATATTGCCATGGCCACCTCCTATTACCTGTTGTTTGGGTAGCTAGTCGGACTTGCGCGTCGTAGTCGCTTGCTCAAGTGCTGTTGCGTGTCGTCAAATGCCACAGTTGTTGGAGCCTTGCCACATGTTGATGTTGGAGATGATCATAGTTTTACTTATTGTTCACTTTAATTCCTGTTTAACAATTAAAAATTGAAGTAAGTAAGCAGAGGCATCGGTGGGTGATAGATAACATTTGGTTTCCGAACGCCCACTTGTGTCCCGTAGGACCCCGAGTACTTGATACCTGTTCCTTGATTTATCGCGCTATCCACATACGGGGAGTATGGGCCCCCCTTAGCCAGAGCTTGATTCAGTCTTATTTCTTGGGGCCACAAACTAGTTTGAGGTTTTATTTACGATCCTGTACTTATGCCATGTTTTACTGCTTTATTTACGATTGTGCGATGGATAGCACACTGTACTGTTTAGGTAAGCGGAATGTTTTCGCGGTATCGACAATCCCCGTTTGGGGTTCCCAGTCGTTTACAGCCATTGACGCAAACCTTGAGTCCGTCTCGGAGCTAGCTTACTTCGTTGCGGTTCTACTCAATGGGGTGGCCCCCTGAAATATTTCTGAATCCTGTGATTGCTTTGTCGTGAAAGCCTCGTTGGGTTTTGATTTGGTTTTTCCGAGGTCGATCCTGTGTGTGTTGCTATTTGTGCACCCCGGCCGGGTTAAAACTTTCTGAAAGCCGTGTCCGCGGTTATGGACGACTTGGAGCACAGTATCTCGACCATAGACAAGCATAACTAAAGTTTATTGCTATAAATTTGACTTTATAATGACTAGTAATCAGCTTCACTATAATGGAATGGCTAATTAATACTGCCCACAATTGCTTGTTTGGAGTGTCGCTTGCGACCATTGTAACTGACTAGTAAGTAAGACAACTACAACGGAATGGCTAAATAAAAGTGCCAACAACTGCTGGGTTTGGGTTATCTCATGCTAAATGAATCTGACTAGTAAGTGTTGCCAATATCACGGAATGGTTAACTAAAAGTGCCCACTGCTTATGTTATCAGGATGATTATCTATACCTGACTAGTAATAGCTGCAACGATAACTGAATAAATAAAACTGCCAACCGTGTGAGTTCCTCGGTTGACTTCCTCGTTTGGTCTCGAGGGGGAAACACCAGGATGGGTTTGTTTGGTGTTAGCTTCAGGTTGGGTCCGGATAGGTCATTCTCATCCCTCTCTGATAACCGCCAGTTGTATCGAGTCTCTATAGGTTGTTTAGTGCATGCTGCCGCTGCCGCTTCAGTCCACCATACCTATGTAGGCGAGGACCGCCGAATTCTAGTCTCGCCGTGTACTGGCCTCAGTACTGACGCTCCTCTTTTTCCTTTGCCCTTTGTCGGCACCCCTTTTGTTTAAGCAGGTTTGAGATCGACGTCGTTAGCAGGGTTACCCTTCCGGCTTGGCCTGGGCAGGGTTATGGACGCCATTGGTTATTCTTCAGGGCTCTTAGCCCCATTTGCATCTTGTCCGTAGTCGGACGCCGTATCGTTTTCAAGGTGATTTGGATCTTTGTACCGTATATCTGTATTCTTGACTCTTTGAGTCGCTGTTGTATATATATCTGTTCTGTGGGTCCCATCGAGGACTGTTGTGTAATGTTATTACTTTGTTTTCCACCCGCACGAAAGTGCCTGGTGGGCACCTTTGAATCGTTTCTATGCGGGTTTGGCGGGTTTCGCTAAAACTTGCATAGGTCCGATTCTGAGGGTGTTACATATCTACAAGAAAGTGAGTGGGAGCTCGGTGACGTTTCTGGTACTATATGTGGATGACATATTGATTATCGGAAATGACATCAACATGCTTAACAATGTGAAGAGTTATTTGAACAAGTGTTTTTCAATGAAAGACCTAGGTGAAGCTGCTTATATATTGGGCATCAAAATCTATAGAGATAGACAAAGTCGCCTGATAGCTTTAAGCCAGAGTACATACCTAGACAAAGTTCTGAAAAGGTTCAGAATGGATAAGGCAAAGAAAGGTTCAGTGCCTATGTTGTCAGGTAAGATATTGAGCAAGGCTCAGTGTCCAGCTACGGTAAATGATAGGGAAGCTATGAGCAAAGTGCCTTATGCCTCGGCCATAGGTTCTATCATGTATGCCATGTCGTGTACTAGACCGGATGTGTCCAATGCTCTTAGTTTGACGAGCAGATATCAAAGTGATCCAGGAGTGGAACACTGGACAGCCGTGAAGAACATCCTAAAGTACCTAAATAGGACTAAAGAAATGTTCTTAGTCTATGGGGTGATGAACAGCTTGTCGTAAAAGGTTACGTCGACGCTAGTTTTGACACCGACAAGGATGATTCCAAATCTCAGACAGGATACGTTTATATTTTGAATGGAGGAGCTGTGAGCTGGAGAAGCTGCAAGCAAAGCGTGATCGCGGGATCTACAGTGGAAGCGGAATACATGGCTGCTGCAGAAGCGTCAAGTGAAGGAGTTTGGATCAGAAACTTCATCACTGAGCTTGGCGTGGTTCCAAGTGCATTGGACCCACTGGAGATATTGTGTGACAACACTGGCGCCATAGCACTCGCTAAGGAACCAAGATATCATCCAAATACCAAGCATATCAACCGCAAGTTTCATATAATTCGAGATTATATTGCAGATGGAGATCTGAAGATTAGCAAAGTACATACAGATCTGAATGTCGCAGATCCATTGACTAAACCTCTTCCACGTGTAAAACATGATCAGCACCTCAGTGCCATGGGTGTGAGATTGTTGCCAGATGTAAACTAGATTATTGACTCTAGTGCAAGTGGGAGACTGTTGGAATTATGCCCTAGAGGCAATAATAAAGATGTTATTATTATAATTCTTGTTCATGATAAAGTTTATATTCCATGCTAGAATTGTATTAAGCGGAAACTTTAATACTTGTGTGGTTTGTGAACAACACCGTGTCCCTAGTACGCCTCTATGGACTAGCTCATTGATCAATGATGGTTAAGGTTTCCTAACCATAGACATGAGTTGTCAATTGATAATGAGATCGTAACATTGGAGACTGATATGATGGACAGACCCAAACTAAGCAAAGCAATTAGATCGTTTCATCGTGTTCATCTTTGCGAAGCTTTTCCTATGTCAAATATTGTATTCCTTAGACCATGAGATAATGCAACTCCCTGGTATGGGAAGAGAGCTTTGAGGTCATCAAACATCATCCTATGAGAGGGTGATCATAAAGGTGTCTCTCAGGTGATCGGAAAGTATCTGTTGGGTTGTATGTATCGAGATGGAATTTGTCCCTCCCAAGTCGGAGAGATATACTTCGGGCCCACTCGGTAATCGATATCAACACCGCTTGCAAGCATGTGGTTAAGGAGTTAATCACAAAGTGATATCGGATTACGGAACGAGTAAAGTACTTGCTGTGAACGAGATTGAACTAGGTATGACGGTACCGATGATCGAATCTCGGGCAAGTAAAATATCGCGAGACGAAGGGAATATATATATGGGATTGTTTGAATCCTGGCATCGTGGTTCATCCGATATGATCATCGATGAATGTGTGGGAGTCAATATGGGTGCCCAGACCCCGCTGTTGATTATTGATAGAAGATCATGTCTGCATATTCTCGAACCCGCAGGGTCACACACTTAACGTATCTCGACGCTAGGATAGATTGGATAATTGGTTTATGAATTTTTGTTCGGAGTCTCGGATGGGATCCGGGATATCACGAGAGGTTCTGGAATGGTCCGGAGAATAAGATTCATATAAGGCAATGCAGTTTTTGGAGTTCGGAATTGTTCCGGGTTAATCGGTATTGTACCGGAAGCTTCTAGAACCTTCCGGAAGGGGACCAACGTGGCCCCACCTTCCGGGAGGGGGCATGGGCCTATGAGGGAGTGTCCTGGCCGCATTGGGCCAGGGGCACAAGGCCCCATAGGGCCCAGCCGATCCTATAGGGTTTAAATCGTTTAAACTAGAGATAGGGTTTCTAGAAGAGGGGAGAGTCCTTGCCCCCCACTCCTCCCTCCCTTGGCCTCCGGCCCAAGGCTTGGAGGAGGGGCAAGGGCTGGCCGCCCCCCCCCTCTATAAATAGAGGGCTGGTGCGCCCCCTCCCCCCTACACCTTGCCTCCAACCCTAGTTGCCTTGCTGCCTTCCTCTCTCCCTCCCGACTGTTTGTAGGCGAAGCCCTGCTGCAGAAATTCTCCACCATATACACCACGCCGTCGTGTTGTAGATCCAATCTATCTCTCCACCATACTTGCTGGTCCAAGGAAGGAGGAGACGTCGAGGTGCTGCACGTGTGCATCTCACGGAGGCACCGCCACTTGTGGTGCTAGATCGGATCGGATCACGAGGAGGAGAAGCGAGTACGACTACATCACCCACGTTCCGACGAACGTTCCGCTGTGCGAATCTTCAAGGGTATGAAGATCTAATCCAATCTCTCTCGTTGATTGCATCTCCTAGATTAGATCTTGGCTTTCCCTCTGTTCGCTTCCGTAGAAAATTTTGATTTACTATGCCGCGAAACCCTTCACTATCGCACTATGCGTACCTTATGCTAAAGATGCCAGGACCCAATGGTGTCATCACCATCCCAGGGAGCTTCACCAAATCCGATATCTGCAATAGAGATTTCAACAGCCAGTCTTTCGGCATGCAGAAGGAACTCGCAAGGCTAAAGGAGTCAACAGACACCAGCCTCCCTCCTGTGACCAAGCAAAACACTCCTAACCTATCCTTCGACTACGCGGTCAACACCAAAGCGATGCAGGTCCACCCGACGGACCCCGCCAAGACGGACCTCATCGCCAACAATATGAGTCCCGCATAGGAACTCGTGCTCATCGAATTTTTCTGTGAGCACTGGGAAATTTTCGCCTGGTGTCCTGCGGACATGCCAGGAGTTCCCAGGGAATTCAGCGAGCATGCACTCAACATGTACCCAGATACGCGACCAGTCAAGCAGTCGATGCATCGATTTTCCGAAGGACGAGCTAAAGCAATTGGCATCAAAGTAAACAGATTCCTCAACACTTATTTCATAAGGGAGATCAAGGAAAGCACCTAGGTATCTAACCTCGTGCTGGTCCCCAAGAAGGACACGGACATCCTCCGGATGTGCGTGGACTTTACCGCCCTCAACAATCACTGCCCAAAGGATCACTTCCCATTGCCACGGATCGATCAAATCATCGACTCCACCATAGGATGCAAAAGTCTCTTGTTCCTCGACGCCTACTCAGGCTACAACCAGATTCGACTGAAAGTCGAGGATTAGGAGAAGACATCGTTCATTACGCCGTTCGGGGTCTTTTGCTACAACACAATGTCTTTTGGGCTAAGGAATGCATGTGTAACTTATCAAAGGTGCATGGAGGCCTACCCGAAGAATCACGTTGGTTGAAACATCCAAGTATATGTCGACGACATAGTGGTAAAGACCAAGCAGAGCCGAACATTGATCGACGATCTCCGTGAGACATTCGACAACCTTGATCACTATAGGATCAAGCTAAACCCAGAAAAGTGCGCCTTCGGCATCCCATCCGGGCAATTACTTAGGTAATTCATCCAGCCCGAAGAAAATAAAGGCCATACTAGCCATGAAGAAGCTGAAGAATGTCAAAGGAGTCCAGCAGCTAGTTGGGAGAATCACAATGCTCAGCAGGTTCATTATCCACATGGGCAAAAAGGCTCTCCCCTTCTACCAGCTCCTCCGTAAGTCGAACAAATTCCAGTGGACGGCCGAAGCCCATGAAGCGTTCGAGGACCTCAAGCGTCTACTCTCTACCTCTCCCGTCCTGGTGACACCAAAGGAAAGATAGCCTATGCTGCTATGCATCGCCGCAACGCACCAGGTGATCAGCACGACACTCGTGGTTGAACGACCCTAAGAGGGAAAACCCCATGGGGTACAATGCCTAGTATACTACCTCAGCGAGCTACTGATGCCAACAAAGCAGAGGTACACTCACTATCAGAAGCTAGCCTACAACATGTTCATGACTACGTGTCGACTGCACCTTTACTTCCACGAGCACCAGATAGTGGTCGTTAATGACGCGCCACTATCACACATCCTCAAAAACTCTAAATCAATGGGGCGAGTGGCCCTCTGGGGCATCGATCTATCCCCGCGGGACATCATCTACGAGCGGCGCACTGCCATCAAGTTTTAGGTGCTTGATACGCCCAATTTGCATCACCATTCTATATCATAATTTAACTCTATTCATTGATATTTGTCTTATTATGAGGTATTGCTTATGTCTTTTCCACCGTTTATGCATGTTGGATGATTCTTGGAGGATGGACTGTGATAGGGCAAAGGTGTCCGATCTTTCGATGAGATGGCGATAATCGATTTGGTGGAGTTCGGGCTTGACGATCCGACTACACGTGCGAGCACGAGCGCCAATGCAATCGCTAGGCCAATCTCCTGGGGGTTACCAATCCTGCGTGAACACGATCAGCCTGACCAATGAGGGTCTTAATTCCTACCTGAAATCGAGAACAAGTAAGAATCAATATTGCAATCAAGATATTGCGGATTAAGAGGAAAGCTTTATTGAAAAGGTGGGATCCTGAATAGGTGCGAAGTACAAGAGGCCTTTGCGACGCTCGAGCCTTGGCGAAGTTGCTATGATGGCTAACTTAATGTCTAAACAAAATCCGAGTCTAGGGGGTCGGCTATGGGGAGTATTTAAGGGCGAAAAGGTGGGGTTTCGGCCAGCCATGGAAGTGGTGGCCGAATCCAACCCTAAAAGTCCTTTCCCCCTCAAATACGGACTCTAAAAAGTGGCTAATTAAAATCCTGCGAAAATTACATGGGCCTGGCCCAAAATAAAGGTGTCGCAGCACCATATTAAGCTATGGACGAATTCGTAAAGTATTGATCTTGAATATTTCGTCCAAGCCTTCTTTCTTCATTATGGTGGCCTCAAAGTTCTGAAATCTTCATCCGTGGCCTTCTCTTGGATCATCACATGCTTGCTGCCATCTCCATGCATGGCCATGCTCCAATGCTTGTCCCTCTCATCCATGCTTGGTCCATCATTCCTAAGAGTAATAAATATATCTGATTTAGGCAGCATCATATTCTCATGTATGTGAGGAATAGTTCCAAGAAACGAAAGTACCTGATAGTTAAGTTGTTTGGCACGAAATCTTGTGATGGGTCCTTGTATGTGTGTTGCTGTAGGTACAACGGTTGTATCAATAGTAGGGATGTCCACATCAGACTGTCAGAGTCTGGATTCTAATGGAAAAGAGGGTGTTTCGATGCAATTTCACGAAGATCAGAAAAATACCAGAAAAATATGGGAAAATATTATTTTTCCAGAAGATTGAGGAAGCCAGAAGGAGGGATGAAGAGAGGCCACAGGGGGGCCCACCCCCTAGGCGCAGGCCCACCTGACCCCGCGCCTAGGGTAGCTATGGCCCACCTGCCCGGCTCCTGACTCTGCCCCTTCGCCTATATCTTCCCTACAGAACCCTAAGCCTGGGGGGGCGACCACAGATAGATTTCCCCCGCCTCTGGGGGCCGGAAAACACCAAGAGAGAAAGATCTCTCCGACAGACAGATTTCTGCCGGGGGAATTCCTTTTCGGAGAGGGAAGATTGTCGCCATCAACACCGTCATCAAGCTAGGCTTCATCAGGATTATCATCATCATCCACACCATCATCTCCACCAGCACCATCATCACCACTCCGTCCCGCTGTAACAATTGTGTTGGATATTGCTTTAGTTCTTAGGGGAAACTTTCCCGGTGTTAATTACTATTGTAGTTGATGCTTGTGAGTGGAACCATTGGATTATTGTTTATGTTCAGATTATTATCCATTATCATATCATCTTTGATCTTGATCCATATAATGTCTTGTGAGTAGTTCGTCTAGTTCTTGAGGACATGGGAGAATTCATGTTGTTATTAGTAGATCTGTGTTGAGTTATTATTCAATGGTTTAGTATTTAAGTTGTGGTGCTATTCTTCTAGTGGTGTCATGTGAACATCGACTACATGACACTTCACCATTTATGGGCCTAGGGGAATGCATTGTGTATTTGGCTACTAATTGTGGGGTGGCCGGAGTGACAAAAACCTGAACCCCCGTTAGGACACCATTGCATAAGGGAGCGTAGGATCTTAGATTTTAAGGTTGTGGTTAGATTTATATCTTAATTACTTTCCTGTAGTTACAGATGTTTGCAAGGGGTTTAATCACAAGTATGTATTAGTCCAAGTATGGTCGGTACATTAGCACAGGTTCACCCACACAACACTTACAACACCAAAGAAGAGTACTCAGCTATTTGAAGCGAAAGCACTTGACAGAATTCTCATGTGTCCTTGAGAATGTTTGGTCTTTATAAGTATTTCCACCGGCTTGTACTTTGCTAAGAAAGGATTGGGACATTTGCTGCATTTTTTCTTTGTTACTTGCTCTTTGTTTTGTTGCCTTATCAAAAAACCACTAAAAACCTTTTGCTAAGTATTCACAGGGATTTCCTGCTCCATACCACTGTTCAGCACCTTCTGCTCCTCGTTGGGATCGACACTCCTATTTATCGAAAGTACTATGATAGACCCCCTATACTTGTGGGTCATCAAGACTATTTTCTGGCACCATTGCCGAGGAGTAAAGCGCTATTGAAGAGTGGAACTGGTAAAGGAAACTTCTACTGTGAGTATTTCTTTTGTTACTGCTTGTTACTTTGTTTCCAATATGGATAACCCACTTGGTTTTCTGTCTGGGAAGACTACTACCACTGCTAGGGTAGTAGATGAACCACCACCTGTTGAGATAGATCCTTTTAAGATACCTACAAATATTGTTGATCGTGTTATGGATAATTATTATTTTGGGGATGGAACTGTCCATCCTGGTGATCACTTGCTTTTTATCCATGAATTATGCGGGTTGTTTAAGTGTGCAGGTATCACAACTGGACAAGTGAAGAAGAAGTTACTCTCCATATCCTTGAAAGGGAGAGCTGAAGAATGGTATAAGTTGTTGAAGAATGGACAATCCATGGAATGGGAGGAAATGGCTTCTCTCTTTTATTCTAAATTTTATCCTCCCAGTGAGATTCATAAGGATAGAAATCTGATATATAACTTTTGGCCTCGTGATGGAGAGAGTACAGCTCAAGCTTGGGGGAGATTGAAATTACTAATGCTTAAATGTCCTATTCATGAACTCCCTAACAATATTATTATCAATAACTTTTATGCTAGGCTCTCTCTTCATGATAAAGATTTACTAGATGCTTCTTGTGTTGGATCATTCACACGTATGAAGGAAGAAGCTAAATGGGATCTACTAGACCGTATTCAAGAGAACACTGAAGCTTGGGAGAATGACAAAGGAAGAAAGTCAGGTATAAACTATGATTAAGAATGTATTAAATCTTTTATGGGAACTGATGACTTCTGTGATATTAGTAATGAGTTTGGTCTTGATTCCCAAAGTATTGCCAACTGTTTTAAGGCCTTTGCCTCTTACATAGAAATTCCCAAGAAGAAGTGGAACAAGTACCATGCACCTTATAAAGATGTTGTTAGTCATGTTCCTATTAGAAGTACTCAGGTTTGTACTACTAATCATATTGTGCCTGAACCTTATGTTGAGAAAATACCCTTCCCAGCTAAGGTAAAGGAGTATTCTATGATTATTAGTGCAAATAATAAGGGTACAAAGAAAACTATGGAGCCTGATGAGCAACTGAATATTGAACCTGTGGTAGCTATTGTGAAAGATCTTGACGCTAGAAATATAGAGGATGAGCATATTGTCTTCTGTGAAGACGCTTCTAATATTATTTCTCATCCTAGTAAATCTAGGAGCTAGTGTTCCTGTGCTTTCTGTTAAAATAGGTGATCATTGCTACTATGGTTTATGTGATATTGGTGCTATTCTAGTGTTATTCCTTATGAGATTTACAGGGAAATTATGCATGAAATTGGTCCTTGTGAGCTTGAGGACATTGATGTGGTTATTCACCTTGCAAATAAGGAAACCATTTGCCCTATTGGTATTGTAAGAGATGTGGAGGTTCTTTGTGGTAAGATTAAATATCATGCTGATTTTCTAGTGCTTAATTCAGCAACTAGCAAAAGTTGTCCTATCATTTTTGATAGACCTTTCTTGAACACTTGTGGTGCTATTATTGATTGTAAGAAGGAGAAAGTTTTAACTAAGTTTGATGGAGATTCTTATAAGTTTAACTTTTCCAAATTTGCTAAAGCTCCTTGTGAAAACAGCTTGCCTAATAAAGATTTCAGGATGGGACAACTTGCTTCTATTGATCCGGTTTATGACCTTGGACCTCTTTTTGGTGACTATAAGTATGCTTACTCAGATGATAAAGTTGTTGCAATGACAGTTATATTGTCAACTTTATTCAAAGTGCTACTGAAAGTTATTATGAGAGAGGGAAACATGGATTTATGCATCTTAATAATGGTAAGTTTCCCTATTTTATTTTGAAAGCTTTGAAGTTGCATTTGTTTTGTCTTCCTATGCTAATGCCTTTTTGTTTCAACAACTCATTTTCTCATACTACTTCCATGCATAGGAAGTGGGTTAGACTCAAGTGTGTTGGTTATTTGCTTCTTGATTCTCTTTTCACTCCAGATTTATATCTCCTCTGTGAGCATCTTTGAAACTCTCAGGCCTAACTTAAAGGCATAAAAGAAAAGTACTTGTTGGGAGATAACCCAAGAGTTTGGTTGAGTGTTGGAAGTTATTACCTCTGTAATAACCGATCCTTATCCTTTTTGTTTTGGTTTTTGTGTCAAGTTCAACTGCTTTTGTGAAGTAGAGGAGTTGTGAAAAGTGGCTGTCCTGGGACAGATTTTTGTGCTGCACCGTAAAAAATCGTGAGGGACCTCAGTACGTCGGATGGATCTGTATTTTTCTGAGATTGTTCTCCAAGTTGTTACCCAACTTTCATTAGTTCTGAACTTTTTGATTTGATCAACAAAAGGTTTTCAAAAAAATCAATCTTTACCTGCTGGTCTGTTTTGACAGATTTATGTTATCATTTGCATTTGCCTCTTATAGAAGCCTTTGTTTTGATGGATTTCAGTTGAATTGTGAACCTAAAGGTTTGTTGATTTGATTACACTAATGTTGCCATTGAAGCTTGTGTATTGCCTTGTGAGGAAAGGAAACTTTCAGGAGAAGGAGAAAAGGAGTTTGCAGAGTTCGTCTATGAATAGGTAAAAGTGGTGAAAACAGAAGGTTCGTGAAACCTTAATCTTTTTATATTTTGATATTTTTAATACATAAGGGAAGTTAGGAGACGGAATAGAGGAGGAGACGGAGTCCGGGATGGACAAACCCACCCCAGGCGCGGACCCCTGCCTAGCCGCGCCTGGAGGGGGTGTGCCACCCTCGAACTCTGATTCCGCCTAGTTTTCATGTCAAAACCTTCCTTATGCATTAAAACTTCGTAATATATAACCCCACGGATCCCCCGAGGTTCGTTCATCGTGTTCTCGTCGTGTTTTCGTTTCAGTCTGTTTGTCAGGAAATCTTCTCAAGTTTAGAGCACCATGGTCTCCGCCAACGACAAAGGCAAGAAGCCCGAGGAAGACGATCCTCGCAAACCCAAGGAGGAAGAGATTTCGGTGGGTTATGAAGGATACATGGAGGAGGACAAGCAACCGGACACTCACACTACCGTCGCGAGCATTGGAGTGGTGGCAAAACCTATCAAGCTCAAGAGGACAACACGGATGTCCACAAGAGGGAAATCTCGTCATGCCCTCTCTCCGCAGTCACCTCTTCCAAGTACCAAGAAACCCTTCCACACTCTTATACATGAGCGTCAATATCAATATGTGCCCAAAGGGAACTTGCCCTCGACGTGGGACATGCCTCGGTCTAACCATGTAGGGGAGGTACACTCTAAGAAGGAAGAGTGGAGAAAGAATAATAAGGACTGGAACTCTCAGTCCGATATGATCATGAACCGCATTGAGCAAAACTCAGAGTTGATTCGTACCCTAACCTTTGAGATTGAGGAGTTAAGGAAACTTATTGAAGAGCTTATCAAGAGAACACCACCACCACCGAAGGAGTAATTCGTCATCAGGTTTGGCATCCCCTTGGCTTGTTCCAAGCTTGGGGGAGTGCCGCGGTATCACCACCATTATCTTTTATCTTTTACCTTTTTAGTGGATTCGTATCTTTGGTAGAGAGGTTATCTTATAGTTTGGTTTGCATGTGGAAGTATCTCTCCTTTAGTTGGTTATCTATGTATCCCTTGGTGTGAGTGCCTTTATTGGAATATTAATGAGAAGTTTCATCTTTTACTTTTTTCACTTCTTATTTTAGTTTGCAATCTCTATTATATGATGGATCTTGTTGATCAGTATTGGCATCGCTTTGGGAGCATCAAGTGGATCTAAATTGGTTTTGGCAAACCGCGTTCTGGTCAGTAGCAATACTTTTTGAGGTTTAAAAGAAAAGGAGAAAATCTTACAGGTATTTTGTATCATTTGTTTTCTTGTTGGCTCATAATCTTAGTATTCTTTATTTAAGATCTTTTGTGTCTTCAAGGAAGATTGCATGTTTGGCTTTATTACTTGTATGTTTTCTTGTTTCTTTCAACTCCCTTGCTTGCTACCCAGCCTTGCTAGCCAAAAACCTGTTTTGAGAAGGCTTACTTCTCATGTTTTCAATCCCTTTGAACCAAAACCTTTGCCATTTGTGTCCACCATATCTACCTAGTAGCTTTTGCTATTCCAAGCAAATTCTCAAGATTCATCTACCTTTCGAATTAAAAAAGTATTTTGTTATGTGAAAACTAGTTAGTAAAGCTCTCACGAACTTGATGGCACACCTTATTTTCTTGCCCCTAATAGACTTGAACCATTGTGCCATCGAGGTTGTATATGCTTGCATCTATACATTGGAATTAGCATAACCGTTCTGTCACGAGGAACGTTTTCAACATTGCACCGGTACTTTGTACTCAGTTGATATCGTATTCTTTTGTCTATGGATGTCAATGGTGTGAAATAAAGAGGGAACTTGTAAGCCCATGGACTTTGTATTTTGTGTTAGAGAAACGCCTGGGCCACTAGCCTAAGCCATGCTTAATCATGGTGGAAACTTGCAGCATCACCATAGTGAGCTATCTATGAAGCATCCTCAATAAAAAGCTATGCACATAGTAAATAAAAATATCGCTGAGATGCTCATTGTCTGCTTGCCTTGTCATTTTGGTTAGGGGAAAGCTCCTGTACCATGTGCAAGGGGTACCCCTTTGGCGGTTCTCAATGATACGCAAATACTTACAATGACAAGAACTTACCTGGGCCCAAAGTTGAGTAGCATGAGGAGTGGCCCTCATATTCAAGGGACATGAGATTGCCAACTTATATATCGTCAAGCATATACTCCATCTTTGTGCACTTTAACCTTAATCATCTCAAGATGCCTATGATAAGGGCAATGAGGGCTCAAAGCTAGTAAGTACCATGATATTTTAGAATCTCTTTATGACTTGTAACCCCTGCTACCCTCTATTGTAACACCCCCGGCCACTCCGGACCAACGGTTGTCACTTCTGGCAGCTCAATAGGATCTCTAAACTAACCCCACAGACCAACACTAGTCTTTTCTGCGCACTTTGTCCTCACTCGTGCGCACCCGGTATCCACTTCCCGGTCGGTCACCCATCCTAGAATTGCTCTAGGCCAAGCACGCTTAACCTTAGAGTTCTTTTAGAATGAGCTTCCGGAAAAGAAGTTGCAACTTGTTGGTATGGGTTTCCTATCAATCCTATTGAGCCATGCGCCAGGGTCTCACATCTATAAAGGGACCTTTCTCCTATTTACCAGTTTGAGTCAGTAAACCTACTTCCTCTCTATCTCCAACAAGCATTTGAGTTGTTGTGTTTCAAGCATTCATGTGGTGATTTATTCAATCATGTTCTCTATCTTCCTTGTTTGCACAAGACTCTTATCTATTGAGTATTACTTTGAAAGCCTTCACTCGTGAAAAACCTTTTTGAGCAAAGAGTGCTCCTGTTGTAAAACTTCTACAAAAGCTTTTTGGTGAAACTGTTTGCCAGTTGTTCTCTGACCAGGAACAAGACTTTTCCAATTCCAATTATGATTTATCTTTATGCATCTCTATTGTGACTATTGTACTTGGTTGCAAGCTAAGTTATATAATGGTGAGTTGCTTTATTCTATGAGTTGTGTAATGGTAAGTGTGATGCTTCGTGTTCGTATTCTTTTATCAACACTTCACTCCATAAACCCGTGGACATGTTTACTGAGCTCAGTTTTCGCTTGGGGACAAGCGAAGGTCTAAGCTTGGGGGAGTTGATACGCCCAATTTGCATCACCATTCTATATCATGATTTACCTCTATTCGTTGATATTTGTCTTATTATGAGGTAATGCTATTGTCTTTTCCACTGATTATGCATGTTGGATGATTCTTGGAGGATGGACTGTCGGAGTCTGGATTCTGATGGAAAAGAGGGCGTTTTGATGCAATTTCGTGAAGATCAGAAAAATACCTGAAAAAATGGGAAAATATTATTTTTCTAGAAGATTGAGGAAGCCACAAGGAGGGATGAAGAGTGGCCACATGGGGCCCACACCCCCTAGGTGCAGGCCTACCTGACCCCACGCCTAGGGCTGGCCCACCTGCCCGGCTCCTGACTTTGCTCCTTTGCCTATATCTTCCTTACGAAACCCTAAGCCTCGGGGGGCGACCACAGATAGATTTTCGCCGCCTCTGGGGGCGGAAAACACCGAGAGAGAAAGATCTCTCCGGCAGACAGATTTCTGCTGGGGGAATGCCTTCCCGGAGAGGGGAGATCGTCGCCATCAACACCGTCATCAAGCTAGGCTTCATCGGGATCATCATCATCCACACCATCATCTCCACCAGCACCATCATCACCACTCTGTCCCGCTGTAACAATTGTGTTGGATATTGCTTTAGTTCTTAGGGGAAACTTTCCCGGTGTTAATTACTATTGTAGTTGATGCTTGTGAGTGGAACCATTGGATTATTGTTTATGTTCAGATTGTTATCCATTATTATATCATCTTTGATCTTGATCCATATGATGTCTTGTGAGTAGTTTGTCTAGTTCTTGAGGACATGGGAGAACTCATGTTATTATTAGTGGATCTGTGTTGAGTTATTATTCAATGGTTTAGTATTTAAGTTGTGGTTCTATTCTTCTAGTGGTGTCATGTGAACGTCGACTACATGACACTTCACCATTTATGGGCCTAGGGGAATGCATTGTGTATTTGGATACTAATTGTGGATTGCCGGAGTGACAGAAACCTGAACCCTCGTTAGGTCACCATTGCATAAGGGAGCGTAGGATCTCAGAGTTTAAGGCTGTGGTTAGATTTATATCTTAATTACTTTCCTGTAGTTACGGATGTTTGCAGGGGGTTTAATCACAAGTATGTATTAGTCCAAGTACGGTCTTTACATTAGCACAGGTTCACCCACACAACACTTACAACACCAAAGAAGAGTACTCAGCTATTTGAAGCAAAATCACTTGACAGAATTCCCATGTGTCCTCGAGAACGTTTGGTCTTTATAAGTATTTCCACCGGCATGTCCTTTGCTAAGAAAGGATTGGGCCACTTGCTGCGTTTGTTCTTTGTTACTTGCTCTTAGTTTTGTTGCCTTATCAGAAAACCACTAAAAATCTGTTTGCTAAGTATTCACAGGGATTTCCTGCTCCATACCACTGTTTAGCACCTTCTACTCCTCGTTGGGATCGACACTCCTATTTATCGAAAGTACTGCGATACACCCCCTATACTTGTGGGTCATCAGTGCTCCCTGACTTCCTTGTCCACTTGATAGAGCTACAGCTGCCAGACACTCCGGACATGTCGCAGCTGTGGACAATGCACTTCGATGGATCCAAGTGTGGTGAAGGAGCTGAAGCCGGAGTAATATTGACATCTCCACAAGGATACAAGATGAGATACGTCCTGCGGATGAGGTTCCGAGCCTCGAACAATGAAGCAGAGTAAGAGGCGCTAATCCACGGTATGCAAATGGCCAAGGTGTGTGGTGTGATGCAGCGCTGAGTTGATGTAGGAGTGCTTCGTTGGGAACCCCAAGAGCAAGGTGTGAAGCAGCATAGCAGCAAGTTTTCCCTCAGTAAGAAACCGAGGTTATCGAACCCGTAGGAGGAAGGAAACGTCATACAGGTGTTGCAAGCAACGCGGAGACCTGCACAACACAAAATCAAGACTTTGCCCCAACGAATCATTGAGGTTGTCAAGCTCACCGGTTTGCTGTAACAAAGGATTAAACGTATGGTGTGGAAGGTAATGGTGCTTTGCAGCAAGTAAACAATAACAGTGGAAGATGTATCAATGGTAAAGATTGGACCGAGGTCCATAGTTCACTAGAGGTGCTCTCATTAGATAAACAACATGGCATGAAGGGTAAACAAATTCAGCGGAGCAATCGACAGGAACTGAGCAAGGCATAACAGTGCAATTACTAGTCAGAAAGTGAAGGAAATATGCCCTAGAGGCAATCATAGAGATGATTATATTTCTTATGTATCCATGAGTTATTGTAATGTTCCTTGAATATCCATATCAGGCAACTTGTATTGATTGACAATTATGTGAATTGTTTGTGAAACTCTTTACTTGTATGGTTATTTAAGAGTTGTCCCTAGTCGGAGTTCATGTGAGGACACACATGAATATTAGACTAGCACATCGATTGGTTGATGACTATGTTTCGCAAGTCATAGACATGGAGATGTCAAACCAATGATGTGGGCACATGTTATGAACATGGGGTTGGACTGACCCAACTTGAGACTGGAAATTAGTTACAGCTCTCTCTCTACACATCGTGTACGTTTTGTCCTTAGACCTAAGATTGTCGCATGTACTTGAGATGTGGATCGACATACTTTGGGGCTATCAGACGCTACTCCGTAACTGGGTAGTTATAAATGTAGCTTTCGGGTTTGTCCTGAAGCATGCTGTAAGGCATGGTCAATCAAGATGGGATTTGCCCCTCTCTACTTGAGAGAGATATCTCTGGGCCCCTCGAGTGATCGGATCCAGAAATGCATGGCCGTGCTACATAAGGTTAAGAGTTAACCTAGTAAAGGGATTCCGAATCACAGTATCGAGAAAGGGAGGTCAGCTTGGAGCTAGACCAAATATCGTGAGGCAAAGGGAAAGACATATACTAAACCTTGTGATGGTTTGTCCGATATGATATTTGTATGCGTTTAGGAGTTGGCACGTCTTGCTAGAGGCCGCTACCAACTATTGACAGAATAAGTGTATTTGTGTCATGTCTACACGTATATGAACCTATAGGGTCACACACTTAAGGGGTTGGAAGCCTAATGAGGATTGGATCCGAATTAGACCAGGCTTAGGCTACTAATGGACTGCTAATGTAGAAGCCCACTAGGGACACCTATATAAGAGAGGGTGGAGCGAGCTGATCAGGGTTAGACCTTAGACCATTCTCCTCAGCCGCCACTCCTCACGCCTGTGTTGCATGCGCGGACCTAGCAGTCCGGCGTCTGACGCTTCCATCATGTACGTGTGGATACCTCGGAGGCGCTGCATCTGTAGCGTTTGGACGAGCTGCGCAAGGGGAGCTTCTCGTGGGACGAGGAAAAGGAGGAGACGTGGAACGTCTGCACTGCCTCGACGCGCTTCATCGATTCCGCAACTGCGCGTCTAGTGGTAATCCCGTGATCTATGACAACAGTAATCCTGGTATACGCAGTAGAATTTTTTTGATTTGCGCTAGTGTAGCCTACCCGTATCCCTTTAGTGGTATCAGAGCCGATGTTGTTACAGTTGTAGGTTCGGGATGTTTGCATATGGTGATATGCAGATTGATATGAATGATGTGATCGTTTATATGGCGGTGGTTCAGGATTGATCTATGATCTTGCTTTCCGTGATCGTAATTCTGAGGTTGTCGAACGACTTACCCCTACCGGTCGGCTTCCGCCATCGGGGTAGACAGTATCACATAAATCCAGTTGAATCACGCGAAGATCAATATGATTGATCGAATCGAAACCTAGATCTAAAATCGTTGTACCGTGATCAAAGGAGTTTGATCAGATAGGAACAACATACGGTTTATGGTAAATTTGATTTGCCGATCAAAATCCTTAAAGAAAATTGTTTAGATTCGATCTCTCATTTTTCACAGTCGAGGGGCGCTGCCCCTTCGAACCCCGCAGGGGGAGACCCCCTAGACCCCCCTTTATCGTAGCCCCTTCTGTATCTCGTTAAGGTAACTAGGTGCTGCGATGTCACATGATCCGGTAGAATGCGATTCTATGCATAACTTGTTTTGGCAGGATGTATGTGATCAGTATGGCCCATATATGTATGTGATGCATGTATGAAAATCTGCATGACCTGCGTGTCATGAGTAGGGCAACACGGCTGGAGCCATATGTGTTGTCATTTATTGTAATGGCCTGCGTGCCAACTTGTGATGATCCCAATACTATGTAATTTGGACTACTAGATGTTAGGAGTAATAGCTTGTATTAGTTCTTGGAGGACTCATCACTTGGAGGATGGCTCACATGGAACATGAAGATGGAGATCATCATGGTGGACAGGTTCTATGGCGATGGATCACCATGAGAAAATGGGCCATACTGTGTCACATCATATGTGAATGCTATTATTATGCGTTTTACTACTATGCATGCTTAGATGATAGAAGTAGAACGATCCCTCAGAAAGTTTAAGTTAAACCATGTCCTCCCAACCAAAACTTGCATCATCCTATGCCCTGTACAATCGTTGGTGGGCCTATGAAATTAGGGTGCCGCGGTTTTCCTTGGCTGGATGGGTTTGTATTGGATACCTACACGCATAAGGGTTGGTGAGCTTGACAAGGTCATCTTAACAGTTAAGGACCTTGGGGCATAAAGGTTGGGCGCCTAGTTTTGACATAGATATGTCATCCAACAACAAGAGTAATATGTGATGTGATTATCAAGTGTTGCTTACCGATTTACCTTGTCTTCTAGCAGTGAGGCTAAAGCTCACTAGTCGACTTGTTAATTGTGGATCTTGAATCACTTAGTATCAATAGAGGGATATTGATTTAAGTGGGAGTATATGCTATTAAATTGTTTAATATGTTTTACTCTTTCATGGTTACATGGCTTAGTATTTTGCATGTTTTCTGTTGTAGATCAATGCCACCGAACACTGCATCACCTTTTTCTTTGCGTTCGATTCTTGACAAAGATAAACTTAATAGAACAAACTATACGGACTGGGTCCGTAACCTGAGAATTATTCTCAGGTTTGATAAAAAGGAAACAGTTCTGGATACCCCAATCCCCGATGAACCTGCTGATAATGCATCTGCAGCCCTAAAGAATGCCTACAAGAGAGCATGTGATGATTCTCTTGAGGTTAGCTGCCTTATGCTTGCATGCATGGAACCTGAACTCCAAAAAAGTTTGAGGATCAGGATGCGTACGATATGATCATGGCGCTTAAGGACATGTTCCAAGATCAGGCAAGGACCGAGAGGTACAATGTTGCCAAGTCCTTTGTTGAATGCAAGCTAGCAGAGGGAGCAGCTGTAGGCCCCCATGTGATCAAAATGGTTGGTTACAGTCAGACTTTAGAAAAGCTTGGTTTTCCACCAGGCCAAGAGTTGGCCACTGACTTCATTTTGGCGTCTCTTCCATCCAGCTATGGGCAGTTCATTTTGAACTACCATATGCATGGGGTGGAGAAGGGCCTTAATGAGTTATGCGGGATGCTAAAAATAGCAGAAAGTGACATGAAGAAGTGTGCAGGGCATAGCCATGTGATGGCTGTGCAGAACAAGCCTAGCTTCAAGAAAAAGGGTACTTCTTGGAAGAAGAAGGGCAAGGCTAAGGATACGACCCCTAAGCCTGCACCCAAGCAAAAGGATGGACCTGTAGAAGACACTGAGTGCTTCTTTTGTCATGAACATGGCCACTGGAAGAGAAACTACAGCAAGTACCAAGCTTCTTTGAAGAAGAGTGGAAGTAAGAGTACTTCCCACTCAGGTACGCTTGTTGTAAATGTTGTGGACGTTCTTCTCGCTGATTCCTATGTTAACTCTTGGGTATTTGATACTGGATCAGTTGCTCATATTTGCAATTCGATGCAGGGGCTAATAAGGACTAGAGAAGTGCAGAAAGGCAAAGTGGATTTTCGCGTCGGAAATAAAGCAAGGGTTGCTGCATTGTTCGTCGGCGTCATACAACTTCACCTTCCATCAGGATTTATTATGGAATTGAATAATTGTTATTACATTCCTAGTATGGGTCGAAACATTTTATCACCTTCATGTTTGATGAGGGATGGTTATTCATTCACGAGTGAAAACAATGGTTGTGTAATCTCTAAGAATGATATGTTTATGGCTAATGCTCCCATTGTGAATGGGTTATTTATTTTAAATCTTGATGGTGCATCTGTTTACAATATTAGTGCTAAAAGGCTTCGGCCTAATGATTTGAGTCCTACCTATTTATGGCATTGTCGTTTGGGGCATATAAGTGAAAAGCGCATGAAGAAGCTCCATGGTGATGGTCTTCTAACTTCGTTTGATTTTGAATCATATGAGACATGTCAAGCTTGTTTACTTGGAAAGATGACCAAGTCGCCTTTTTCGGGTTTACCCGAGAGAGCGACAGACTTGTTGGAACTCATACATACTGATGTATGTGGACCAATGAGCACGACAGCCAGAGGAGGATATCACTACTTCATTACTTTTACTGATGATTTCAGTAGATATGGTTATGTCTACTTGATGAGGCATAAGTCTGAAACTTTTGAAAAGTTCAAGGAGTTTTAGAGTGAAGTAGAGAATCAACGTGGCAAGAAAATAAAGGCCTTGCGATCTGATTGTGGAGGTGAATACTTGAGTCACGAATTTAGCGATCATTTAAAGAGTTGCGGAATTGTTCCACAACTTACGCCACCCGGAACACCTCAATGGAACGGGGTCTCCGAACGGAGTAATCGAACTTTGTTGGACATGGTTCGATCGATGATGAGCTAGTCGGATTTGCCATTGTCATTTTGGGGTTACGCTCTAGAAACAGCAGCTTTCACACTTAACAGGGTACCATCTAAATCCGTAGTTAAGACACCATACGAGATGTGGACTGGAAAGAATCCCAGTTTATCTTTTCTAAAGATTTGGGGTTGTGATGCATTTGTCAAGCGACTTCAGTCGGACAAGCTAACACCCAGATCGGGTAAGTGCATTTTCGTGGGATATCCGAGGGAAACCTTAGGGTATTACTTCTACAATCGAGAAGAGGGCAAAGTGTTTGTCGCTCGTAGCGGTGTTTTCCTAGAGAAAGAGTTTCTCAAAAAGGGAACGAGTGGAAGGTCGGTGCGACTTGAAGAAGTTCAAGATGAGCCAGTTGGGGATGCTTCTACAAGTGATGCTATTGTAGCAGAACAACTTGAGGAACCCGTGGCAACAGAAGCACCACAACCACGAAGGTCGGCTAGGCTCCGCGAAGCGCGGGAATTATTATTGTTAGACAATGATGAGCCTACGACCTATGCAGAGGCGATGGTGGACCCAGATTCTGAGAAATGGCTGATCGCCATGAGATCCGAGATAGAGTCCATGGGAGACAATCAAGTTTGGAACTTGGTTGACCTGCCTGATGGTTTTAAAGCCATCGAGTGAAATGGATCTATAAGAATAAGATTGATATGGATGGAAATGTTCACATCCATAAATCTCGACTTGTTGCAAAAGGTTTTTGACAAGTTCCAGGAGTTGACTACGACGAGACTTTCTCGCCCGTAGCGATGCTTAGATCTATACGGATTATTCTAGCCATTGTTGCACATTTCGACTATGAAATATGGCAGATGGATGTCAAGACGGCTTTCCTAAATGGAATCCTAACTGGACGTGTATATGATGCAGCCCGAAGGTTTTGACGATCCAAACAATGCTGAAAAGGTATGCAAACTTCTGAAGTCCATTTATGGGCTGAAGCAAGCATCTCAGAGTTGGAACATTCGATTTGATGAAGTTGTAAAGGAGTTTGGCTTCATCAAAAACGAACAAGAACCTTGTGTTTACAAGAAGGAAAGTGGGAGATCGCTGGTATTTCTAATCTTATATGTAGATGACATATTGCTGATTGGAAATGACATTCCTATGCTCGAGTTTGTTAAGACCTCATTGAAAAATAGTTTTTCGATGAAGGACTTGGGAGAAGCGGCATATATTATAGGCATCAAGATCTATAGAGATAGATCAAGAAGGCTAATTGGATTAAGCCAGAGTACATACATTGACAAAGTGTTGAAACAGTTTGCATGGAAGAGGCTAAGAAGGGGTTCTTGCCCATGTCTCATAGCACAAAACTCAGCAAGACTCAGTGTCCTTCGGATACTGATGAGCGTGAGCGCATGAGCAGAATTCCATATGCTTCGGCTATTGGATCCATCATGTATGCAATGATATGTACTCGCCCAGATGTTTCCTATGCTCTAAGTGTTACGAGCAGATATCAGACTGATCCAGGTGAAGGTCACTGGACAGCGGTAAAGAATATCCTTAAGTATTTGAGAAGGACTAAGGATGTGTTCCTAGTTTATGGAGGTGAGGATGAACTCAGTGTAAGGGGTTACACAGATGCGAGTTACCTTAACGACTCAGATGATTCCAAATCGCAATCTGGTTATGTGTTTGTCATGAATGGTGGTGCTGTGAGTTGGAAAAGTTCCAAGCAAGATACGGTGGCCTCCTCTTCAACAGAAGCTGAATATATTGCCGCCTCAGAGGCTGCAAAGGAAGTTGTTTGGATTAGGAACTTTCTGATCGCTCTTGGTGTGGTTCAGGGCGCGTCCAATCCCATGGCGTTTATTGTGACAATAATGGTGCTATTGCACAAGCCAAGGAACCTAGACAACACCAGAAGAACAAACATATTCGCATGCGTTACCATCAGATTCGAGAGTTCGTTGAGGATGGTAGTGTCATGATATGCAAAATACATACGGACTCAAATGTTGCTGATCCTTTTACAAAGCCACTCCCGCAGCCTGCGCATGAGGCGCATAGAAGAGCAATAGGTATTAGATACAATCTAGATTGACTCTAGTGTAAGTGGGAGACTGAAGGAAATATGCCCTAGAGGCAATCATAGAGATGATTATATTTCTTATGTATCCATGAGTTATTGTAATGTTCCTTGAATATCCATATCAAACAACTTGTATTGATTGACAATTATGTGAATTGTTTGTGAAACTCTTCACTTGTATGGTTATTTAAGAGTTGTCCCTAGTCGGAGTTCATGTGAGGACACACGTGAATATTAGACTAGCACATCGATTGGTTAATGACTATATTTCGCAAGTCATAGACATGGAGATGTCAAACCAATGATGTGGGCACATGTTATGAACATGGGGTTGGACTGACCCAACTTGAGACTGGCAATTAGTTGCAGCTCTCTCTCTACACATCGTGTATGTTTTGTCCTTAGACCTGAGATTGTCGCATGTACTTGAGATGTGGATCGACATACTTTGGGGCTATCAGAAGCTACTCCGTAACTGGATAGTTATAAATGTAGCTTTCGGGTTTGTCCTGAAGCATGTTGTAAGGCATGGTCAATCAAGATGGGATTTGCCCCTCTCTACTTGAGAGAGATATCTCTGGGCCTCTCGAGTGATCGGATCCAGAAATGCATGGCCGTGCTACATAAGGTTAAGAGTTAACCTAGTAAAGGGATTCCGAATCACAGTATCGAGAAAGGGAGGTCAGCTTGGAGCTAGACCAAATATCGTGAGGCAAAGGGAAAGACATGTACTAAACCTTGTGATGGTTCGTCCGATATGATATTTGTACGCGTTTACGAGTTGGCACGTCTTGCTAGAGGCCGCTACCAACTATTAACAGAATAAGTGTATTTGTGTCATGTCTACACGTATATGAACCTATAGGGTCACACACTTAAGGGGTTGGAAGCCTAATGAGGATTGGATCCGAATTAGACCAGGCTTAGGCTACTAATGGACTGCTAATGTAGAAGCCCACTAGGGACGCCTATATAAGAGAGGGTGGAGCGAGCTGATCAGGGTTAGACCTTAGACCATTCTCCTCAGCCGCCACTCCTCACGCCTGTGTTGCACGCACGGACCTAGCAGTCCGGCGTCTGACGCTTCCATCCTATACGTGTGGATACCTCGGAGGCGCTGCATCTGTAGCGTTTGGACGAGCTGCGCAAGGGGAGCTTCTCGTGGGACGAGGAAAAGGAGGAGACGTGGAACGTCTGCACTGCCTCGACGCGCTTCATCGATTCCGCAACTGCGCGTCTAGTGGTAATCCCGTGATCTATGACAACAGTAATCCTGGTATACGCGGTAGAATTTTTTTGATTTGCGCTAGTGTAGCCTACCGTATCCCTTCAGTGGCTTCATGGGCGCCATGAACAATGCTATGGGAGGAGGCATGTGAGGTTTTCGTGGAGGATTCATGGGTGCTATAGGTGGTGGCATGGGCGGTGACTTGGGTGGAGGCATGGGAGGTGGCTCACGGAGTATTCTTTCGTTACTTTATTGAAGTATCACAAATTACTTAATTGTAATATTAAATTTTGTATACTTAAAAATTCAATTAACCTTTTCTTTAATCACCTCAAATATCCATTAATACAATCTGTGAATTTTCTTAAACTCATTTGAATTCAAATTTCGAATTCAAATCAAGTTTAAATTATTTCCGCCTAAACACAAGAAATGCCTAGAGGTTATGTCAGAATCCAGAACACTTACTTAGATGATCTAAAACCTAATCCATCAAAGTAAGAGAAACTCTGATCCCTCCAGCTTTTAGTTTTGCTACAAAAAATTACTCTATTTTTTCAATTGAAAAAATTACACTAATCCTAATTCTACCATTGGTTTGATCCTAAACGCTGGGATATTACACTATATTAGGTTCTTCTCCGTCGTCATTTTATGCAGGTGGATATTCAGGAAATACTGAAAATTCGGCCATCTCTACGGCAACTCGATGATGTATTGGCTTGGGCTCCAACGAAGAATGGGATCTTCACCGTTCGAAGTGCGTACTGGTTGGCGATGGATGATCGTCAACGGCCTTTTATAGGCGCCACGAGCAGGGCACCGGATGGCCGTCGAGCCATCTGGACGGCTTTATGGGGGTGCCCTGCCCCCCCAAAGGTACGCATCGCGTGGAAGCTTGCTTCAAATGCTCTAGCTACTTGGGAAAATAAATGCAAGCGTAACTTGGAAATAACTAACATATGTCCCATATGTGGCGTTGAACGTGAGGATTCGTTCCACGCACTATGTAGGTGTCCCTTGGCGACAAGCTTATGGAGGATGATGGCGGAGATCTGGCCCCTGCCAGGACTCTCGACGATCGACAACAGTACCTCGGAATGGATCCTACACCTTCTTGTGGGGAAGACGGAGCTGGAACGGACAAGGATACTTATGCTGCTATGGAGGATCTGGTATGTACGGAACGAAGTTGTGCACTCCAAGCCGGCGCCACTTATGGAAGCATCCAGACGTTTTTTGTGCAGTTACATTGATTCAATCTTCACTATCAAGTACTTCCCTCAGGATGATTGCATTAAGGGAAAGGCACCCGCTGATCCCATGCCTATATCAGTGTCTACAAAGGTGGTTGCAAGAGCTCGGGCGCTCATGTCCCAGCCACGTTGGTCGCTGCCACCTATAGGTTGGATGAAGCTTAATGTAGACGGATCGTTTTGCAAGGAGTCAAGTACCGGTGGCGTAGGGATGATTCTCAGAGATAATACTGGGGCGATAATTTTTTCTTCTTGCCGGTTTTTGCCCAACTGCTCATCACCTCTTATGGCGGAGCTCGCGGCATGTAGGGAGGGTTGTGCCCTAGCCCTCCGAATGGAGCACACTACCTTTTATTTTGGAGGTTGATAGTACGGAGGCTGTTGCTATGATCAAGTCTGCAAAAGATGATAAATCGGAGGTTACGTTTTTGCTAAAGGAGATTGACCGCTTGTTATCTGAGCGATTAGGGTCTAAGGTAGAGAGTATTAGGCGTGAGCAGAATTCTGTGAGTGATGCTCTAGCTAAGATGGGTCGATCTGATGTCAAAACTGCTGTTTGGCTTCGTTCGGCGCCACATGATATACCTAGACTCTGCATGGAGGATTGTAAGGTGGGTGATTGAGTAATATAAATCACCTTTTTTTCGCAAAAAAAAATTTATTCGTGGTGTTACACATCTATCGACAAAATCCATATTAGAAGGCAAAAACTAGTCGTTACATAAGGGAATGATCCAGTCGTGGCTATAAACCACATGGTCGTGTTAAACCATGGATGAGATATGTTGGGTTAAATTATCTATGGATGGCTCTTATCATTCTGCTAATTAGTTAGCTAGCACGGATGCAATCCTACATGATAAGGAGGGACGAAGAATTTTCTCCTCCTATCGCTTCCTAAAGTTAGGGTTAGACACCGCCTTGCTAACTCAGCAAGAGCAGAACACTGTATCAAGACTTGTTAGGTCCAGGGCCTGAAATCGGTCCTTTTTTCTTTACCCGCAAAAAGAAAAACCTCGCAGGCCCAAAACTCTAACTTGAGCCGAAAGCGTTGCCTCGCCCACTCGTCCCAAGATGCACGGCCCATCACTAGAACTCTCAACGCTGCCGTGTTTTTCTGAGAAATGGTCAGAAAGCCCAGGTTTTGTAGAAATCAGAAGTGAAGGGCCTAGGCCTGCCGTGCTCCGTGTGTGCGGTAGCATTTTCTTTTTGGCGAAAAAAAAATGTGGTAGCCGTTCCGTTGCTGCCCTACGACAAACTGAAACCTGTGATGCGGGCGCTGTGCTGTGCTCCTGAATCACAGGGAGAGGAGAGGCGCTAGCGCTAGGATGGGAAGCATATGCACATGCCCTGTTGCTCTGCCGTGGAAGGCCGGACGAGGAGAAAAGCAGGGGCCGATCCGTGCGGCGGCGCACGCCTCAGGCATTTGGCGCCCGGTGAAACAAACCTCGTCTCCTGTGTCCGTGCAGTGCAGCACGCGCGCGGCAAGTTTCAGAAAGGCCTCGCCGGACTGCGGACCACGGCCGCGGCAAGTTTGGTGGTGAATTGGTGCGATAGGGCTAGGGCATTGCAGCGACCGTGCGGAGAACATGCCGATCGAGTAGCAACGGCAACCTTATTCCGCGAGGAGTACACATCAGTAACTTGGACCGGACACGGTGCACACAGCACACGGTACCCTATGATAGTACCTTTAGGCCTTGTTTACTTCTCCGGTATTTTTATCCACAAAAGACGCGGGGATATGCGGGGATTTGGTGTTCGCCCAATACTCTCAAATCCCCTCAAATCCCTTCCCCAAAAATACTCTACCATGATGGAGAGTTTTTAATCTAGTCAAAAATACACTAGTGTGAAGGGGATTTGTGGGGATATTCGGGGATTATCCCCTCAAAACTCGGCCTAGTAAACAACCTATCGGGGAAATTCCGGAATACAAAATAATCCCCTCCCATCCCCTGAAATACCCTAGAAGTAAACAAGGCCTTATTGTGTGACCGTGTGAGTGTGCCACGGAGAAGACGGGGTGGTTGGAAGGAACTGCGTGTATACAAACAAACACAAAAGTCCCGGCAGAGCAGGACGGTCGGGTACGTGCGATTTAATGGCGGCCGGCGACGCGAACGGACGGCTCTGTTCTCTCCTGCTGCTGGACCTATAACTGCACGGCACGGCGACGAACGCACGTTCAAACTGCCTACGCCGACGGGCCGGTGCACCGTACGTTATCTTGTGCAAGACACCTCTCTCGAGGAAGCCTGGACGTGCTGGAACTCTCTTCTTTCTCGTGGTCCCTTTCCTGCCCCAGGAATGCGCACACGACAAGAACAAAAGACCCGCCGAACCTCGCTGAACTCGGTTCTCCACCCTGCCACCCACCAACAACACAGAGTTTCAGTTTTCACGGAACAGGACGACGGCGACAGAGCTTCGAGACCATCCGCCTGACGACGCGCCAAAAGAGAAACTCAGCTGACGGTTCAACTGGTGGCCAGAGGAAACAGGCCATTTCAAAGGACAGCCGCCAGCACAAGGATCATAAAGTTGGCCGGTTGAACAGATGGCCTACCATGCCAGCAATCTCGGACGAAGAAGGGCGAGAACCTAATTGCGATTGGATTAAGCCAGAGATGGCGACCCCGAGCAACTTTGTACTACAAAAAAAGCATTGCAAGGAGAATACGATGCTCGGCACACAGAGCAGAGCTAGAGCTAGTAGGACATCACCATCGCTCATCAATCATCATCCACGATCACATTATCTAAAATCATCATCCACGATCGCATTATATCTAAAGAGACTAAACCAGCGATGCCAGTGCCGTCACGGCCCCCTGGATTCTTCCAGTACAGTACCTTATTCTGTTCAGCTGTTCTGATCAGGCCAAGCGCAATACAGACGAAGTCCCAATACAGAGCTAGTTTATCACATCAGGGCATGGTAGGGGGCGCATGCTTCGGCTAGATCTGGGCCCCAAGATCCATAGGCTTGGCCTCCTCCGGCGCGGGCTCCTCCACGGTCTCGTTCAGTTCCGCAAACTTGTCATCCGACTCCGACTCCGACGACGACGACCCTTCCCCGACGGTCTCGTCGAGCCCCATAGGCTTGGACACCGGCGACCCGGCCTCGGACGACCCCTCCCCGAAGACCTTGGCGATGCGCTCGACGGGGATGGCCGGGAGGTAGCGGGCTCCGGGGAGCCCGTGCTGGGCCGCGTAGACGATCACCCTGTTGTACTTCTCGCACCAGTAGGCGGCGGTGGGCACGGCGATCTGCGCCACCTGCGGGAACAGCGGCAGCCTGTTGAGCGAGCGCCAGACGGAGACGGCCAGGTGCTCCGCCGCCGGCTCGTACCGCACGTACAGGTCCTTGGCCGCCGGCTCGATCCTCCCGTACGCCTCCTTGGCCACCGGCTCCACCTTGCCGTACACGGCGCGGGCCGCGCCCGTCACGCCCGACCGCAGCGCCTCGTTGGCGATCTCCCTGGCCAGCTCCGGCGCGGCCTGCGCCACGAGGTACGCCTTGGCTGACGCGGCCTTGACCGGCGACGGGAGGTGCCTGTCCAGCTCCTCCACCGCGCCGTCCACCTGCCATTGTCAGCGTGCGGGACGGTTAGAATGGCAACAACACGGCAGACGACACCATATATGCTTGGAATTCGCCAGGAGTAAAGACAACTATGCTTGGAATTTAGTACAAGTAGCACTACGATTGTCACCAGAATGCTACAGTATACTACTACTAGAGTATAAGCAAACAAAACTCAAATTCAACTCCTAGAGTGAACGAGCGTCGGCATGTGATCGCCACCACCTCGGACTCTCCGCCAGTGCTAGCAATGCGTCGGAATCAAAAGGAATCTCGAGAGCGGGACACGGGCAGATTCCGCGCACCAGCACGGGGAATTCTCCACCACACACAGCCCACAGCCACCAAACTAGGCCCTACTACCACACAGAGATCATGCACTGCTAAAACAGATCAGCGGCGCACCGGAGCGCCTTCCCGTGTGTGCTACCGTTCGCAGCATGGCAACAACCCACTCCACTGGTAAATGGCGAGCGAGACAAGCGCTCTGCAGCGGCGCCGCGCGAAACGAGGGCGGCCGTACCCGCACCAACTGATTACTGATCGACCCTACAGCGCAGAAGGAAGGGGGTTCTTCGAGCGAGTCGTGCGGCGGCGTACCTTGCGGTCGATGAAGGCGAGGAGGTCGAGGGGGAGGTCGCGGAAGCGGTCGAGGACGGGGCCGGCGGCGCCCCTGACGGCCGAGTCGACGGCGTCGACGCCGGGGCGGAGTGGGCCGGCGTGGTCCCTGGCGAGCGCGTAGAGCCCCGCGACGCACAGCACCGCCTGCGCCGCCGCCACGTGCACGAACTCCAGCCGCCTCAGTCTCGGCCTCGCCTGCAAGCGAACCAACCCCCAAACCAGAACGCCCCAAATTCCAGAACCAAATCAGCACGAACCGCGCACCAAATCGAGCCGAGAAGCAAGGGAGAGGGGTAGGGGAGGGGGAGGGATCGCTTCGCGCACTCACCTGCGTGCTGGGCTCCGCCATCTCTCGCGAATCGGACGGGGGTGGCTCCTAGCTCCTTCTAGAACCTGGTAGTCGTGGGGAGACGGAACTTTTTTTCCCTTCGCTGTAAAACAAGGAACGAAATGGCAGGGGCCAGGGGCAGGGTTCCTATATAGGGGGCCACGGGCGTCGCTGGGCCGTCCGATGGGGACGGGCGTTTGATCGCGGAGGGCAGAACAGTCCGGACTCCGGAGCGGGGCCGGCACGGACGTACTCTACGTTCGGGTTGCGTGACGGGCACGTGGTTCAGTGGTTGGGTGATGAGGGCCACGTCGCTAACGGCGGTATCTTCTTCTTTTCCCCTTCGTCGTCGTCGATCCGTGTGCGCCGTGAGGGGGGAGATTAGATGATGATGATCGTGGTCCCGGTTTGGAGAATGGACGGCTGTGGTGGCCGGAGTCCGGCGCCGTGGAGCCCCGCTTATGTCACGGTTGTGGTGTGCACGCTAATGCTTCTGGAAGTGTCTGTTGAGGTTTGGTTGACGATGATATGGGCCGTACATCATCAGCTTTGGCTTATTGGAGGATGCGCCCTTCACAAGTTCAAGTTCAAATTAAGGGCCTCAAGTAAGTTCAAATTAAGGGCCTAGTTGGATCATAGAATTTTTATAGAAATTTTAGAGGATTTGATGTTGAGAAATAGAGCAATTTACCAAGCGAATTATCCATAATAAACGCTAGATAAAACATGACTAGAATAATAGGTAATATACTAATCATGTTTAATAGCGAATACAAAATAAGGCATATAGCCAAACAAACTGCAAGGCATAAAACTCTGGATAGAATCAGAACAAGATTGAGACAGAAGATGTACACGGCAGTAGCAGAAGTAGAACCGCCGGCGTTGGAACCGTCATTGGCCATGTCGTCGAGGAAGAGGGTGCTGATGTCGGGAAGAAGTCCTCGTCGGGGAAGACGTCGCTATCTGTGAGGGAGTCCGTGACGAAGCCAGTAGTCGCGCTGATAGCGCTCCCCAAAAACCTTATCGCCCTTCTCCCGTACAGGACTCGAAGCAGCGGGGTCTCGGAGGCCTACTGTCCCGGCTCGCGGTGCACGCCGCAAGACGGGATGGGGAAGATGAAAGTAGCGCAGTGCTCTGGAACTCGAGGCAAAGGATGTGTAACAGCGCAACTGAGAGGAGGCGCGACCTCTCTCTCTTATAGGCGAAACGTCCATTCAAAGCAAACGTTTCATCTTCGTATTAAACGTCCATTCAAAGCAAACGTTTCACCTTCGTATATCTGTTCATATACCATTCATGCGTGGCAAAATAAAGCTCGGCTCGGCGAGATTCCCGCAACCCGCAACCCGCAACCCGCGGCGCGCGCGCGCGCGTCGTGACGAGGCGAGGCGAGGAGGAGGAGGAGCGCGCGTGTGGAACTCTCTCCTTCTCCTTCTCATCCTTTTACCAAGTGGTAGAAGAGCTCACCTTATAAGCTGGTCCAACTTCCACTCAACTAGCAATGTGGGACTAAACATTTGTCCCACCTCTTGTCTTGCATGAATGGGCCACATGGGCCTCTAGGATTTTCAGGAATTATTTAAATAGAAAATGGGCTAGACATTTTGGGCCAAAATTCCAACAATCCCCCACCAGATCCCAGAGGCACATGTAATCTGCCTTTGGTTCCAAAACACTGTTTATATACCGGTACTATAGTGGAGACTGTTAAGTTGAACTTCCACCTAGAATTCTATGCTACACTAGGTTGCAACTTGTACAGTGGACTATGCCTTGAACTGCAAGTTTGCTGCAATCTAGCTTCACACGAAGTCTTGACCGATACTGGACTACCGTGGGACTTCCCCGCGGGTGGAGCTTATACGTCATACTCCATGACCTTTCATGAGTTTATTAGAGAGCACCCCACTCTTATAGACTGCGACGTTTTAACAGTCAGACTCATATAGGTGTGTTCTTCAAAAGATGTTCTGCAGGACAACATCTTTGCTTAGGATAAGCCAATTAGAACACATTAAGATAATAAATCAACCTGCCATGCAGAATAGGAAAGTATTGCATCTTTATGGAGTGGTGTTTATTAAAGTAGGGATACTTTCCTCTCAGCTAACCAACAGCTTGTTTCCCAATTCTAATTCACGGGATCTCCGATCACATAGAATGGTTTACCACTATGGAAAACTCAAATTGTGGGTCTCATACCCATCTCCTTTGATGCATTTTCTATCACGTTGCGTGATAGACCCTTTGTGAAGGGATCTGCCAAGTTTTTAGATGTTTGGATATAGTCCAATGCAATAACTCCGGAGTTTCTCATTTTCCTGACAGATTTCAGTCTCCTCTTCACATGTCTTGAGGACTTCATATTATCCTTAGAACTGTTCACCTTAATAATCACAGTTTGATTATCACAGTTCATTGGAATTGCGGGTATAGGTTTTTCAACCACAGGTAAGTCCATCAAGAGTTCACGAAGCCACTCTGCTTCAACAGTGGCCGTGTCTAGTGCTGTGAGTTCTGCTTCCATAGTTGACCTCGTTAAGATGGTCTGCTTGCAAGACTTCCAAGAAACAGCGCCACCACCAAGTGTGAAAACATATCCACTCGTGGCCTTTATCTCATCAGCATCAGATATCCAATTTGAATCACTATAACCCTCTAGTACCCTCGGATACCCGGTATAGTGTATGCCATAGCTCGCAGTACCTTTTAGATATCGCATAACTCTTTCAAGAGCATGCCAGTGATCATCTCCTGGATTTGAGACAAATCGACTGAGTTTGCTTACAGCAAAGGCGATGTCAGGTCTCGTGGCACTAGCTAAATACATAAGCGAGCCAATGATTTGAGAGTATCTTAGTTGGTCTCTAGCATTTCCTCGATTCTTTCGAAGCAACACACTAGGATCATACGGTGTAGGAGAAAAATTGACGTCGCTATACCCGAAACGACTCAAGATCTTTTCCACATAGTGGGACTGAAGCAATGTAATCCCACCATCATCATCTCTCAATAGCTTGATGTTCAGGATGACATCAGCTACTCCCAGATCCTTCATCTCAAAGGAACGAGAAAAGAAATCTTTGACCTCCTTAATTGCATTAAGGTTGGTTCCGAAAATCAGTATGTCATCAACATACAAACAAAGGATGACTCCCTCACCCCCACCATGGCGATAGTATACGCAGTTGTCAGCTTCGTTTACAACAAAGCCTGTAGCGGTTAAGGTTTTATCAAATTTTTCGTGCCACTGCTTAGGTGCTTGTTTAAGACCATATAAAGACTTCAGTAGCTTGCACACTTTTCTTTCTTGACCATTTACTACAAAACCATCTGGTTGATCCATATAAATTTCCTCATCCAACTCTCCATTTAGGAAAGCTGTCTTAACGTCCATTTGATGAACGAGAAGACCGTGTGAGGCAGCCAGAGAAAGTAGTACTCGAATGGTGGTCAACCTTGCTACAGGTGAGTAAGTGTCAAAGAAGTCTTCACCTTCCTTTTGGGTATAACCCTTGGCCACAAGCCTTGCCTTGTACTTCTCAATAGTACCATCAGGTCTTAGTTTCTTCTTGAACACCCATTTACATCCTACAGGTTTGCACCCATAAGGACGATCAGTGATCTCCCATGTTTCATTAGCTAAGATGGAATTCATCTCACTATGAACAGCTTCCTTCCAGTAGTCACCATCAGGAGATGCATAAGCTTCTGAAATGGAAGTGGGAGTGTCATCCACAAGGTACACAATGAAATCATCACCAAAAGACTTTGCAGTCCTTTGTCTCTTGCTCCTTTTAGGAATTTCATTATCATCCTCCTTAGGACTTTCAGAGTGTTCAATCGGAATGGTAGGTTCAGAGAATATAGCAAATTCCTGATTAGATGAACTAGGTATCTCCGGATTTGATGAGTAAGGTTTATCCTTCATTGGAAAGATATCCTCAAAGAAAGTCGCATCAGTCGACTCCATGATTGTACCGACATGAATGTCAGGTACTTCAGATTTTACTATCAAGAATCTATAACCAATGCTATGAAAAGCATAGCCCAGAAAAACACAATCAATGGTTTTTGGTCCAAGCTTGCGCTTCTTGGGGATTGGTACATTAACCTTTGCCAAACAACCCCAAGTACGTAAGTAAGAGAGTTTTAGTCTTTTCTTCTCCCATTCTTCGAATGGAGTAATTTCTTTGTTCTTTGTGGGAACTCAGTTTAGGACATGACACGCGGTCAATAATGCCTCCCCCACCATTCCTTAGAAAGACCCGATGTGTCTAACATGGCGTTAACCAAATCTGTTAGAGTACGGTTCTTTCTTTCGGCTACTCCATTTGACTGGGGTGAGTAGGGAGGCGTCCTCTCATGAATTATGCCATGTTCCGCACAAAAGAAATCAAACTCGTTGGAAAAATACTCTCCACCACGATCAGACCTAAGCCTCTTGATCTTTCGATCAAGTTGATTTTCTGCCTCAGCTTTATAGATTTTGAAGAAACTCAAAGCCTCATCTTTTGATTTTAGAAGATACACATGACAATATCTCGTAGAGTCATCGATCAAAGTCATGAAGTATTTCTTTTCCACCTTTTGTTAACACACCATTCATCTCACAAAGATCAGAATGTATGAGCTCTAGTGGTGTTAAATTTCTCACTTCTGCAGTCGTATGTGACTTGCGAGGTTGTTTAGCTTGCACGCAGACTTGGCACTTAGATCCCTTAACAGTTGAGAAATCAGGGATTAAATTCATTTTGGCTAGCCGCGTCATACAACCAAAATTAATATGACAAAGACGAGAGTGCCAGACATTTGATTCAAAATTTGTGTAAATATGATTAACAACTTTATTACAAATGTCTGACAGAGATAAGCGGAACAAGCCTCCGCATTCATAGCCTTTACCAATAAAAGTTCCATACTTCGAAATTACAAATTTATTGGACTCGAATACAATCTTGTAGCCATCTCGACACAGAAGAGATCCGCTAACAAGATTTTTATTTATTGAGGGAACATGATGCACGTTCTTCAGGCGCACAGTCTTTCCCGAAGTGAACTTCAGATCGACCGTACCAACACCATGAACAGAAGCATGCGAGCCGTTCCCCATCAGCACGGTTTGAGTCCCTCTGACCTGATATGAAGAAAACATGGAAATATCAGAACAGACATGTACATTAGCGCCCGTGTCAATCCACCAATCAGGAGAATGACATAATGAAAGAACAGTAGGTAATATACCATACCCAACATCTTTCATCTCAACGTCGCTCATGACAACATTAGCAGTCTTGCTGCTCTTCCCATGTTGGCGTTTGTCAAAGCGGTTGGGACAAGCAGGAGCCCAATGATTAGGATCACCGCACACATGACAAGCACCTTTCCTCTTATCAGTCTTCTTCTTGAAGCTGGTGGACTGTGAGGCCTTGTTCTTTCCATCGAACTTTCCTTTGTCATCAAACTTTCCTTTGTTCTTGAACTTGTGAGGCTGGAAGTTCCTTTTCTGTACCAGGTTGGCATTAGAACCTCCCTCGGTACCTCGAGCACGTGTGTCTTTTGCTCTCGCCTTCTCTTCCACATCAAGAGTCCCAATGAGATCCGTCACGGAGAACTCTTGTCTCTTGTGCTTCAGAGAAGTAGCAAAATTCCTCCATGACTGGGGAAGTTTGGCAATGATGCCTCCGGCAACAAACTTGTCCGGTAACACACAAGTGAAGTGCTCAAGCTCCCTGGCAAGTGACTGTATCTCATGAGCCTGCTCCACAATGGAGCGGTCATCAATCATCTTATAGTCATAGAATTGTTCCATGACATACAGTTCACTGCCAGCATCAGAGACTCCAAATTTTCTCTCGAGCGCATCCCACATATCTTTGCCATTGCTAAATGACAGATATGAATCGACAATATTGTCGCCAAGGATGCTGATCAAGGCAGCCTTGAAAGTAGTATCAAGTTTTTGGAACGCCTCTTCCTGAGCGGGATTAAGTTCCCCCTCAGGTGCGCCATAGATGGCGTTATAGCAGCTCATGGTCTGAAACCAGAGCACTGCTTTCGCACGCCACCGTTTGTAATTCACACCTTCAAACACAGGTGGCTTCATAGAAGCAACAAAGCCACTTGGGGCAAATTTCCTGAAATAAGGTTTTTGGATTGTTGAGAAATAGAGAAATTTACCAAGCGAATTATCCATAATAAACGCTAGATAAAACATGACTAGAATAATAGGTAATATACTAATCATGTTTAATAGCGAATACAAAATAAGGCATATAGCCAAACAAACTGCAAGGCATAAAACTCTGGATAGAATCAGAACAAGATTGAGACAGAAGATGTACACGGCAGTAGCAGAAGTAGAACCGCCGGCGTTGAAACCGTCATTGGCCATGTCGTCGAGGAAGAGGGTGCTGATGTCAGGGAAGAAGTCCTCGTCGGGGAAGACGTCGCTATCTGTGAGGGAGTCCGTGACGAAGCCAGTAGTCGCGCTGATAGCGCTCCCCAAAAACCTTATCGCCCTTCTCTCGTACAGGACTCGAAGCAGCGGGGTCTCGGAGGCCTACTGTCCCGGCTCGCGGTGCACGCCGCAAGACGGGATGGGGAAGATGAAAGTAGCGCAGTGCTCTGGAACTCGAGGCAAAGGATGTGTAACAGCGCAACTGAGAGGAGGCGCGACCTCTCTCTCTTATAGGCGCAGAGGAGATGAAACGAACAGGCGCATTTAACTCGTATTAAACGTCCATTCAAAGCAAACGTTTCATCTTCGTATTAAACGTCCATTCAAAGCAAACGTTTCCTTCTCATCCTTTTACCAAGTGGTAGAAGAGCTCACCTTATAAGCTGGTCCAACTTCCACTCAACTAGCAATGTGGGACTAAACATTTGTCCCACCTCTTGTCTTGCATGAATGGGCCACATGGGCCTCTAGGATTTTCAGGAATTATTTAAATAGAAAATGGGCTAGACATTTTGGGCCAAAATTCCAACATTTGAATCATAAGAAAAAATTTCTTTGATAACCTTTTGGATTATAGAATTGGGCCTACCAAATGCACATGGAATCTAATCCTATGCCTCTATTCCATAGGAATCTCAACATGAGTTCTAACCTCGATTTTCATATTTTTTTCTCGAGAAATCCAATGCACTTTCACTCTGTCTCTCAATTCTAGCTCATCAATCCTTAAAAAAATGCGTTCAATTCAAGTGCACCATCAAAGGCACTTGTTGCGGATTTCTAAGTTTTAGTAGAAATATACTCACATGATACTCCAATCTACATATTTCCTATTTCTATGTTTTTAAAATCTTATAATCCGATGAAGTCCTAAGCTCCAGATTAAAGCATCTTCACCGGCGCTCCCCAAATTGTAGTCGGCGGCATGGCCGGCACAATGCTATGGGGAGAGATTGCAGACAGTACACGAGAATAGGGATGGGCCGCCTAAACTGGCAAGCCCAATGCGGTCGGCCCTAATATAGATTTGGCCTAAAAATAAATAAATATTACATAGGAGTTGAAGTGAACCTAAATCTAGTCAACTATTTAGTTGTCGTCGTTGTCGTTGGCCTGGTCCTCGTCGGCCTCTCCCGTGTACTCCTCGTTGGAGGCGATCTCTATGATATTTGTGTTGTTTGCCTCCCTCATGAATGTGTTACAGCGTGTCGCGTCAATGATATCGTAGATTCCATGACCAGGCAGAGACCATAAGCGTCGCTCCTCCTCGGCGTTGTGCAAATGCGGCAGGAACTCCCGACGGTGTGTGAGGAACAAGCTAGGGCCATCCTCTGAACGTCTTGGCAAACACTCGTTATTGGACAAGTACCATGACATTGCCCTCTTCCACTCCTGTAGTTGGTGGTATCGCTCCACGATCGTGATATCCATCTCGTCCCACGCAATACCGGCATGACAGGCAACCCGCCGAAGCTGATGTCGAAGCCCGACGAAATCACGGCGTGCGGCAGCGGGAGGATGTCGTGGCAGGCGAACTCGCCAGCCTCGTACTAGTTCAGAGAGAATGTCCATGGCGAGCAGCGGGGGAAAGTGAGTGGAGGGAGGGCGCAAGTAGTGGGGAGATGAGCGTCCACGTGCATTTAGCTGGCCTCGTCATCAATTTTAGCGCAAACAACCAAGCGCCGCAGATGGTGGATTCAAATCGGCGGTCATTTCTATTTTGTTAACAACTTTGTGAAATGCAAATTTTAGTAAATGCAAGCATATTCAAACTACACATTTGGCTAGATCATCTAGTACATTCAAGTAGTCTCATAAAATAATTCATACAACAATTTAAACTAATTATTTTATAAATTTTTATTCATCGCAGATTTGCTCGATCTTCTTCATCGTCTATTTGTTTGCACCACCTGTTTTGAAAAGATCAAACAACATGTACTTCAACCTTTTTTCTCCTCTTTCATTGCTTTCTTTTTCCCATCCCATTTCTTGTTCTCCTTTAGCACCTCATCTCTCTCCCTATTCATCTTGTTCAATACGGTTTCCTCATCCTCTCTCAACTTTGCCATATTTTTCCGTAACACCTGCCTCTCACTCGTATCAAGAAACTTGTGTACATCTACCAACAAACTAGTGCTTTTAGCATTCGACTTGTTTTTCTCTTCAAACAAGTTCATAACCAACTCAGTATTTTGAATCTTCTCTTCAATCCTTAAATTTTTGCTCTTCTCATACATGCCCCACAAAGTGGATAATGCATTTTGTAGTATCAAAGGCCACTTAGCCCAACTCACAGAGCCACGGTTATATCATCCTACAAAATTTCAGTGTGCAAAATTGAGAAAATTAGGACATTTCAATGTGCAAATTTGAGAAATCCTACCACAATACCTATATTGTGTTGTGAGTAGGTGTAGAAGCGACGGCTTGTATTCGCCCCCTCGAAAGCCACGACTTTCTCCGACGGATGGTCATGGAGACGAAACAGATATTCGAAGTGACATTCTCTAGGTGCACAATGTAGGTCCATGTAGGGTTGGCGATGGTTTTAGGGGCATAGTCTAATTCGGAGAACTACAATTTGACTAGCAAGCTAGGAAAAATGCACCACAAGAACATGGCATAATCTACTGTTAATCTAAAATTGCTACATTGCACAAAGAAACGGTGAAGGGGGAGAAGCACTCACATCGCTAAGCCATGAAGCACTGCTCGTCTCTCCGTCGTCCCAGCTAGGCATGTCGGGTGTCGGAGGCGGATGCGGAGTCGGAGATGCTGATGGCGGCGGCGATAGAAGCAGGGCCGGTCCTGAGATTTCGAGGGCCCGGAGCGATACTAAAATTTTGGGCCCTAATATATATATATATATAATGATGAAAATAAAGATCTCAAGTGTACTCATTTGTAGTATTCATACAAAAAATAACAATGTTTACAATTTACCTTCAATTTTTCTTAGTAAATTCCAAGAGGCAAAGTCAATGACGATGGAATGAATACAATTTCATTCAATAACTTCTTCTCGTGCATAGAGATGTTAAACCATTTAACCTCTCTTGAGACATTATAGATCTCGTGTAGTTCTTTAATAATTTCAACTTTGAAAAAAAATCAGCTGATATAATAGTCACGGGTATAGAAAATAAGATCTAATAAGCGATAGAAATATTAGGATGGCAGTCCTCCTCTCTGACAAACTCAAAAATCTCTATAGCAGGCATTGATTTATCCGACAATGTGTTGAAGGTTTTTGTACCGGATGTCTTGATTTATCCGACAATATGGTAGATCCGTCTTGATTTATCAGAAATAAGACCATTTAACTCGACATCAGATGTACAAGATGAACCATGTACAAAGAAGGTTTTGCAAGAACCATCCAATGCCTTCAACTATGTTGAACTCATTAAAACCCCAAGTACACTTTTGAATGAGTGGAGTTTTTCAAATGTGCGCATCAATGATGTCATTGTTAGATCGATCATAACTTAAAAGTAGTTAATTTTAGAATCTCCATTACCATTTAACCATGCTAGAAATAACTTAATAAATACTAATCTGAGCTAAATTAGGGATCATAAGCTAGCCCTCAAATCCATGAAGAATTGGAAAAAACGTTTTATACCTACTACGTGGTTGTCCTTGAAAAACGATTGAAAGGAAGGAGCAGCCTGCAGCCTGAAGCCATTTGGGAATTTGCGATCAAGAGAGTATAGACTCGAGAGCAGACGAGACGGACAACGACAAGTTGTAGTCCTGTTTCTGATCTAGAGTTTGAGACATTACAGAACTACTACAATCGCGATAGACAGGTCAATCAAAACTCGCACATATGTACTCCCACAGAGTCCATGAAACGAGGCCCAATCAAAGCTCGCATATACATAGTCCCACGGAGTCGAGGCAACGCAAACTGCAAATTTTTTCAAGGATCTATACTATCGGGCCATATATAGAGCAAATACCTGGGGAGGGCCCCTAATATTTTTGGGCCCAGGACGACCGCCCCTCCAGACCCTCCCTAGGGCCGGCATAGAAGGTGTGGCGGTGGAATGCATGCGGATCCTTGGCAGGGCGAGACGCTGGAGGTTAGCACCGTCGGTTGTGGCGATTATGGTGGTAGGTGGTCGGGAAGGAGGTACGCGCAGGGAGGCAGCTGCGTCGGCGGCAATGGCGATCCACGAGGTTAGGAGGTAGGTTGTGAGAGTTGGAGAGGGTAAAGAATGAGTTTATTTGGCTATCAGGATTAGCTGGCGGGCGACATCCGACGTGCCTTGAGGGCCGACGCTTCAGCATAGGCCTTGTGGAAAGGGGCCAGTGCGGGCACTATTGTATGGTGCTCCAAAATATACTGACAGGTTATTAGTGCTGTCAGTGTGAGAAAAAAAATTGAGTGTGCATGGTAAAAGTAATATGACCCGCCCGAGTACCTCGTACCAGCTCTATGTGAATAATGTAAGCACATCTGCTAGCTAATAAAAGTTCATGGTGATGTAAAAGAAAATCAGCAGCACGGCGGAGGGGATATTCCGTCGCCGGCAGGTTTGCACCTGCTCACGTGTGTCAGATTGGATCCACTACGTACTTGGTGCTGGAACCAGATCCTTGCCCCACCGTCGATCAAAGGGACATCTCGTGAAGATTTCCACTAATTAAAACCTGGTTCCAGCAGACGATGCTAGACAAAGCCACCAAAGCTAATCCTACATGCAGCTGGAAGTGTCAGATTCTTGCCGGACAGACCTGACTGGTGTTCGCACTGGCCGTGCTGCCAGGCGCCAGGCACTCGGCCTTGGGGGTTGGATCACAGCCGTCGTCGACACGGTGCCAGAACAAATCAGTTAATGTTTTTCTTCACTTCACATGCTCAAACCGTTAAGCAAACATCCCAATAATAATATAGTCGATGCTTGGTACTTTGTTTCGTATAGTATGAAAAAAAGAAAATCAATTTTTGTGAGAAAAGGAGAGTCAACAATAGTTGTCCTTTGTTTTCTGTTGGAACCGTCATGAATTTCCATTGTACAATCTTGGCTATCATCGTTGCAAAGCACTCTCACATGGAAGAAGGCAAACGGCACCGTGTCACGACTCAGCCTGTGGCTGTGCCGGACATGGATCCGATTCTCCTCATCTTGACTGATGAAGATGGACCATCAAGCCGTGCAAGGTCCCATCAGCAAACTCAGGGAGAGGCACAGCTGGCATAGGCTAGTGAGGGGTGGAGTGGCCCTGGTGTATGCACCAAGAGGGACCCGTTGTGAGCGTGTGCGTGAGTCGTTTAAGGCGACAACAACAGAAGAGAGATGGACCGTGAATGAATACTGAAGAGGACTTTGAATTTCTCATCTTACCTGCTCCTCTCACCTACCGCCGCTGCTGCAAACCGGGCGCCAACTGATGCCACACAAGCTGCTCACGGCTCACGGGGGGAGTGCCGCCTGAGCTGGCCCATGCGGGGCCAGATCGGGCCCGCCTCGTCCACAACAGCTCAGTTTTATGATTATGTATTTAGAATTTTTTAATTTTTTTTAAAAACATCTGTGTAGTAGAAGTGAGACTCCAGCTATCAATGGGGAATCCTTGAGAAGAACATATTAGTCCAAGAAAGGACTCTAGCTCCCGTGAAAATGTACTGCACATACAAAGTATGTGTAACATTGCCTGAATGAACTCATTAAATATTGCGTTAAAACTGAACACATTGTTTCTGCTCCCTCCATTTTATAATCTATACTATTAAAAAGATTCGGACCGTTCGTCACCCCAGAATTTCCGTCTGCCACGAAAAGACGATTTTGCCTCTGAAGTTCGGAGATATTGCAGGCAATGCCACCGCCCAGTCAAAAAAAAATCGATTTTCTCTCTCCTTTCTCCGTCTGTCCCGCCGCCTCCCACACCCCGGAACCCCCGCGTGTGCGCCGCCGAGGGGCGCGCCTCCCTATGTTCTAGCACCGCCGGCTCCGTCTTCCACGTTCGCCGTTGAGCGGGGAGATCCAGTCGCTGCCGGCGGGGAGAGGAGGAATAGGGGGTGCCTTTCCTACCCGATTTTCCCCCATCCAGCAGGTCCACGTCCGCCCCGGGGAGAGAGAGGGGCAGAGGGAGGGGTTGTGAGGAAGGGAGGAGGAGTTGTGCTGCTGGTGGGTTACAGGGGTAGGTAGAGGAGGGGAGGCCGACGCTGGACTGTGGGGGAGAGAGGAGCAACGGCCCGTCCCTGCCTCCGCGGTCCGCGACTTCGCTCCGGACCCGAAGCCTAAGCCCCGCGCCGGTCGCCCGCTAGACGGCGGCACCGTCTACATCGAGCTCACCCCCGAGCAGCACGCCTACGGGAAGCGCTTCGGGTACGCCTACATCAACAACAACAGCCCGAGCCCCGCCGCCGAGGCCGCGGACCCCAAGGCCCTGGTCCGGTCCGCCATCCTCGCCGCGGCCCCTGAGCTGCAGTTCGAGGTCCTCGGCTGCTCCCCGACCATGGCCGACGTGTGCCTGCGCTTCGCCACGCCCGAGGGCCGGGAGGCGGCCGTCGCCAGGCAGCCGTTCGTGCTGGACGGCGTCTCCGTGGAGGTGGTGCGGGAGGGGGAGCAGCGGAACGTGCGCCGGGTCACGCTGCGGCACCTCGCCCACATCGCCTTCCTCGACTACCCGGTTGAAGAGCGCACCGAGGAAGGCATCCGCGCCAACTGCGGCCAGATCGGGGCCGTCGTCGAGATCGACCCCGGATGCTTCGCCGCGCCGGACCTGGCCCCGGTCCACCTCGTCGTGCAGCTCAGGGACCCTGGCAGCGTTCCCGCCGGGCTGCGCCTCAGATACGCCGACACTACTCGCACCGTCTGCCCCGTGGAGGTCGCCCAGAGCTTCATCCCCATCCAGGTCGTCAGGGTCTGGGAGGCCCAGGGAACATACACGTCTCTCTTCAACCCCACTGCGGCGGCGTGACTCTTGCTACCGAATCAAATAATCTTGGTCTGGGTCCAGCGCTCCTTTGGTTTGATCGCACAAGTTCTTCTCCCATGGATCACAGACCGACCAGCTTAATCATGTTATGTCTTGCAGGTCAGGGTGCTTAATTTAGAACCGTAGTAGCCAAGCTTAAATCATTAGTCTCTCTGTTAGTCCTTAGTAGGTTTGTTCAGTTAGGAAAAGTTTCTTGCAAAAATGGGAGTATGTATGAGAATTAATGAAACGAGGTTCCATCGCTTGAGGTTCCTATTTATTCCCAGATATGCTCGTGACATCTATACAACTTGCAGCGTAGTGTGAGTTAAGGAGATGCAAAAAAATAAGCTACTCCGTTCTATTCTTTTTTCACCTTTATGAGAAAGCCAAACAAATTCTAAGCCCCTAGGATTGGAGGCACAAATGATGAATACATGCAGGTTACCAAAGGGATTTCACCAACTAATGAGTGGCTGAAGGTAGAATATTTATGATGATTGCAGATCAGCGGAAGAGTAAATGTCATGTTTTTTAAACTATGTATACTGATTGATTGCAGATTTCTAGAGGAGGTAGAATATCTTGTTTTTCTTAGACTGCGTATTTTATGAGCATTGTCCCAGCGAGATAGCGACCTTAAAGTCTGATTGTAGAATAGTTTTTGCTGACATGAAGTTTTTGTGTGACAATGGCTTTGAACTATGTTTCATCATCCAAGAGGCTAGACATTTGCTGCAAGATGGGACTATGATGGGTCCGAGCCAGGGTGGTGTGAGTGCGTCGTGTGGTGTCCGCAGGCGTGTGTTTGTGTTGGGTAGTTAGGAGGAAAAAAAATTAACAATCAATTTCTAACTAGCCGAATGACCATGCACTACGGGGAAACTAGGGATACATTGGGTTGCGATGCAACAGAAAAGATGGTAAGTCCAGGTGGCGGTGACAAAGGGAAGAAGAACTGGAGCAGTATGTTACTTTTTCTATAAAAAAAATTTAAAAACCGTAGCAACGCACGGACATTCAGCTAGTATAATATAATACTCCCTCCGTCCCAAAATAGATGTTTCTGATTTGTCAAAATTTAAATAAACCTATATACTAAATAGTATCTAGATTCATCCAAATTTCAACAAATCTGAGACATCTATTTTGGGACAGAGGGAGTATGTTTTATCTTTGTGAAGATAATGTATCTAGACGTTTTTTAGTGTGCAGATTCAGAGAGTTTTTTCAAATCTACACGCTAAAAGGTATTTAAATACATTACCTTCACAAACCTAAAACATATTATATAATTTAAAATGAAGAGAGTAGATCAGACATGTGAAGCCTACATGTAAATATAGGCACTGTCACTTATCTGCTGTATCAAGAATGGGAATATTATCGAGACCACTCTATTGTTGCACCTTCTCTGGCATACAGTTAGGATGAACTAGACATGGGGGCACAAAAGTTCACGAAATGGACCCACAATCGATCTTCATACTTCCATCTTAATATCGTAAAATGATCACATTTGGCGATCAATATGGAATTTTTTTTTACAGGATGCATCCGGTGTCGTTATTCATCAAATCAATCTGTAGCTAGTTTTGTACGCCAAAGAGCACATACAGAAACAGTACGAACTCACCGCGGAGGCGACATTTTGCTATCTGCCTAGCCCAGTTTCAGCACCAATCAGATTTTGCAGCTTCAAGCTGTGTATAATAAAGCCCAAAGTAAGGTTGATATTCATCGTTAATACCGGCATGGCCTTCTCTTTCTGTTTATGGTTGCAAAACTAAAGTTTGGGTCGATCTGAATTTTTATTCTCAAATCCAAAGCAGAATATCTCTGTTCAAAGTAGTACTCTCTCTGTTTGAAAATATAAGATGTTTTAGATTTGTGAAGCAAATGTACCTAGACTTTTTAGTATGTAAGTTCATTCAGTTTTAGAGTGAATCTATACACTAAAACAAGTCTAGATACATTTTCTTAACAAACCTAAAACATCTTATATTTTGAAACGGAAGGAGTACTCCAGTATTGAAATCTGTTGGCCACTTTGGTTTGGGTAATATCGATCAAATAGTATGCTAGTACAATCGATGTGTCCAAATGTTGCTTCAGGAATCAACAAATCAGTTTCATGATTAACAAGCCCTTCATAACTATACATGACCGCTTGTCATGACAAATGTAATCAAGGGAGAAATTTAAAGATGAACGCACTACTGTATTTTGTGCTGCCTGCAACAAGATAGGAGCTATGTGTGGCTACAGCATTCCTTCCATTTTCTCTTACTAAATCACTGGCGCTGAAACAAGTATCGGAGCATCCACGACTGCAGAACTGGACATATAAGTAGACCGCTCAATCTGCCTTAGCTTCCTAGCCGCCTCCCCTTGGCCCATTCACCATAGAGACCCAATCTTTTTATTTTCGTCAAAGTTCAGTCTAAAGTTGTCACAGTTCTTTCAAAGTAGACCAACTCACCTTCACTGCGATCAACGCAAAACCCGTCTTTATCTCTCGAGTAGCATGCCCATGCTTGTTCGCCTCGAAGGAACAGCGATATTCAGCATGGATGCATGAGTCTGAGCTACCTTAAACTTCAGTTCCATCCGAGCACCCTCCTGTACAGCAACCACAGACCTCCTTAGGCCACCTGACTCACCGATAGCGCCATCAAAGAGCCGGATTTCTTCGTGTATCCCACCGGTAAAACAGCAGAGACGACGCATACCGAAACTGGTATGCACTTGTGATACGACAACCTCTATGGTCGCCTCGACGGCAAAGCTAATATGCGATGCACCTACGTCAATCGCGCCACGATCGCCTTGGACGCGAATTGTGAATGGGCTGCGATCACTTGTCTCTATGGGATCTAAGTGTGATACACCGTCGATCAGCTGTAGATCTTCTCTATCGTGTTCGCATGTCTTGATCTTCATGTCATATTTGATTAGAATAGGACTGATAAATTGTATCCCTCGCTTAGGGCCAGCAATGTTGATGAGAGAACCCTACATAATAATCAAATAAAAGTGAGAAACGTCCATACTTCCCTTGTGATGTTTCACTTGTAGCAACATTTAGACTTCAGTTAAAGACATGTTTTATAATTGGTGACCGAGATTTTTGTGTGTATCAAACATAGCATAAGAGCGTTAGAGAGGGTAATAGATTCCCCATCTATTTTATTTGATTTGCTTACAATCCAGATACTTGATTAAGTAAGCCTGAAAGAAATGAAAATAGAAAATACTGAAGTGGTGGGATCATTCATGCTATCCATGTTCATATGCCTATAAACAAATGAAGTCAATTTTGGTTGTCTAGAAATGTTCTACTCCCTCCATTCCAAATAGGTTGTCGTAGATTTGTTTAGATTCACATGTATCTATACACTAAAACGCATCTAGATACTTACGAATTTAAATAAATCCACGACATCTTTTTTAGGACGGAGGGAGTATTTAATTTTGTTTGGACTACTAATATATATTTAGTTTCATCATTTAGATATGTTTTTTTGGGTAAATCATCATTTCTACGAGCCATGTTTGGAATGAGCCCATGGGCCCATATGCGTCCGACCCAGTACTATCGGATTAGGTCAAGCCAGTGCATGCTCCGATGATGGATTATTAATTAATAGACTTATTCATTAAAATAATTGCGGTCATGTATAGATGTTCTCACACCTGCTCCACGATGACGGGATCATCCCTGCTGAAATTGACGATATAATTGAGTGATGTATCCGGATAATCCCGCACCGCTATGTATCCATACAACTCGACCGAGCCATGCTCCGCATGAATTTCAGCCAACCTTACTGAAAAAAGTTGGAACATGTGACGACTCGAGTGTGACACGCATTTTCCATCGTCGAAGAAGCAATCCGTGGGATCTGTAAACATGAGCTTCATCATAGAAAAAAAAATGGAAGTTTTACTAGGATTGGAAATGAATACATTAAAAGAAACAGATGCTTGCCATAGAAGAAACTCGTCGCGCAAGCGTTGCAGATGCCATGGAAGAGAGGAGAGGTCGAGGTCGAGCGGTAGAGGCGAGGCGGTGCATCGAGGTTGAGGGAGGCAGGAGATGGTAGAGAGACGATGAACCGAGCGCGAGAGGATCGCCGGTCTGTTTCAGCTGCCTGTCTACCGAGCGGCCCAGCTCGGCCCAGCAACACGCACAGGGATGCTATGTTCTTGTATCTAGAGTAGTTGCTACGCTAAACTGGAAATTCACTCTCATTTTTATCCTGCCGTGACCATCCCCTGTCTCCTCTTGATAGAAATCCCACACGGCGATTTTTTTATTTTTTTTGCGGGTAATCCCACGTGGCGATTGACGCAACGGAAGTTAGACTCCTATAGGGTTTGCGGCCGGCGGCGAGTTAGATTGGTTTAGGGTTTAGGCCCATCAGAGGAGAATATCATGCGGAGCTTGACAGTGTAGGATCCATGACATGTGACGGCGGCCAGATGCGTTGCAGGAGTAGGACATGAGACGTTCCAGATGTGATGCATGGAGACGAACGTCTAGAAGGTGGTCAGGTACGATGCAGACACACGATTCCCAGGCGACATGCGGTGCCGAGTGGCGCTGAACTCTGGCGCTCCCCTCCATCGGGCCATGAAAGGAACACGATCGATCAAGATTGCTAGGTTGTAGAGACTACACAAATTTAGGTGGAAGCAACTACAGAGCAGCGAGTAGTGACGTGATAGCAGGACTGGGCTATTACTACTAGCAAAGCAGAGCTAGCAACGACAATTAGCATGAGATCATGTTACTTTCTTCACCTGAGACGTTCTTGCAAAGATGAACTCAGAAATATATACAAACTTTGCTCTTTTTTTGCGGGGTTTATGAACTTTGTAATGCGCAATCTTTCTCAAAATTATTGTCAAAAGTTGTTTTATTGATGTTCGTTGTCTCTGGATATGAGATGGGACAGAAATATAGAAAAACTAGCAACAATATAATTTGTCAGGCTCCGTGACCTAAATATTTTCTCTACCGCTGCAACGCACTGATAATAAACTAAATGTGTGAGCTAATTATCACCGAGCAAGTTAAAAATAACTGTCTATGCTGCAACATGCCACTGATTTAAAAAATAATCATCACCGGCACAACAAATACTAACTTCTTCCGCCGCAACACGCGGGCATTTTGCTAGTAAAGGACAATTGGCAAACTCAGAATAATATAATAATAATACATAAGAACATACAACCTTCTTCCCTGTTAGATGCCTTCTACCTCCAACTTCACGTCCTATCAGATACTCTTATTGTTTTCTGACATTAAATAATGGGCAAGCGCGAGCACAATTAGCTTCAGCGCTGCACAACATGGACACAATGATCTCGCACCACACTGGACGCGATGTTAGCCACTGGCAGCTACTACACGTAGCAACATCCAGCAGAAGCATATTGCTGTTGTACAGTCTGAGCTCGTTGCAGGAAGCAAAGCAGCATGCACCTCAAGTTTCCGCCCTATCGAGTGAAAGCCGCGGAGTCTCTCTCCTGCTCTACCGTGATGCCAGGGCTTAGCCCATCTTGCATCTGCTGTCCAGATCCCTGTTTGCAGTACAAATGTTAGATACAGAAAAATAGTAGAAATGTAATCTGAACCCCCAAAAAAAACAATTTTGAAAGTTCAAATAACAGATTATGTTCATTGCGAGCGAATGTGCATGTTCAACCAGTTGACCATGCTCAAACCCCAAGAGGAATCAGCAGGTGGCATCTTAGGTCTTGCTGCTCCTAGGTACAGACAGCATTATCACATTCTAGTGTTGTCAAAAAACAGACGTATAGGCCATATAGTGAATATTTCTGGTGTTGCCAATGTTCTGTCAGAAACAGAGGTACCATATGGCAATATTTCTGGTGTGTTCAATGTTCTGTCAGAAACATAGGTTTTACATACAATTACAGTATACCACGTGAAAAATACTGTACAAAACAATGCGCTGATTGATCTCCAATACATAAATAGATAAAACAGTAACTTACTTGCGCCTGCAAAGATGACAACGGCTGCTGTTGGTCTTGTGGCACATATTGTTGTGGTTGAGACAACCTGTAGTACGGCTCCTTCAGTTCAAGTTTGGCTGTGGATGTCTGCAGAATGCCACCTTGCTCTGCACCTACACCCCACATTTTGGCTTCAAGAAAGAATAGGAAAAACACAACCATGAGCTTCAAAATTTCAAAAGCAATAGGTAGTAGTGATATCAAAAGAAGAAAAGGGTGTCCAACCTGACAATGTTAAATATATTGTGTAACTTTGCGCACTGTGGGCCACCAGATGAAGGCGGCCTGTTATTTCTTGGCCAGCCATAACATACAGTGGTTGCGCAAGTACGCATCGCAACTGGTACCAGTGAGTCGTAGGGGAACCTGGAGCGGTGGTAAGCCATCTTTGCACAGTGCTACATTACAAATAATACAAGACTTTTAATCCCAGAGAAATGAATTACGGAATTGAAGATGGTATAAGCAGAACAAAGCAAATACTACACAGAAATATTCTGACCTTCCATCGAACAATACATCAAACCAACAAGCTAGCCCATGCACCCTAGTGCCAACAGTCGATACAAAACTCAGAGGAATATCCATTTCATAAAGGTCCTCTTCCTGAAAAAGAAACATAATGATGCCACGTTTTGTACAAACCAAAACAACTTCAAGAAAAATTGCATGTAACTTCAATCTCATCTCCAGGAATGCATACCTTCATTTTAGTGAAATCAAGAGTATGATACGTAGGTGGAGATATCAACAATCTTGGATCAAACGCATCCACCACAGGCTGCACAAGAATTACAAAATGTTTAGATTTGTTAATACATAACAGTCACTCGCATGGACAGCACTCATTCTTGGGTCATAAACGAAGTAAAAAAATAACAGTTGCATTTGTAATGCCATGCTTCAACTGTATAAGAACCAAGCAAAGATCATTAAAGTAGCCAGAGATTTGTTCATCTCAGTCGGGTATCTTTAAGTTAACTTGCTATGATAATGTTCTATTGGTACCATACTAAATGTCTAAGAAGATAGTGGAGAATAGTAGGTTCTTCCGAAGCAAATATGAGGCATAGAAGCTGCTCTAAGCTATCCAAGATAAAGGCAAAACTAATGATCAGCTACAAAATGGACCAAATGATACTATTTACTAGTGACACTAGGAATGTTGCCGCAATTCCAGAGTAAACTATAATGCGGGGCCACACATGCTACAGAGGTAGCTGAACAGAGAGACAACATAAGATTACCCATTTTAACTAACAGTTCACCATATCTAGCTGCATACAACTTGAAATGCAAACACAATGCTGCTAACTGTAAGGTCAAACAGAGTCACCTGTGAAAAATATCCATCGAATGCTGAACTATGCAAGGGCGTGAGATCAACACCAAAAAAGTTATGCTGCTGCCAAAAGAGAGCCTGCAAGAATAAAAACTCAAAATAAGACCGCGGAAATCAAATAAGAGATATGTGGACTAAATTGACAGACTTGCACCAGGTTATACTCTTTCAGTAAAACCGAATGCAAACAGAAAGTAAGCCCAGCACTCATGCAGAGATGGTAGTTAGCACTCAGTGTGAGAATGTAAGGCACCATACTTTCCCAGATTTATCTTTGACCAACAATTAGATCAACCAATATTTCAATTATGTGAAACAAAATGGATACCATAGGAAGAGCGGTGAGAACAAATCACACAGTATCATTTTTTTGTGTGAAATAATCCAGCAGTATCATTGTGTCACGTATCTGCTTATTGACCTAATTATTGGTCAAAGGCAAGTCTTGAAAAGTGTGGCATCTTACATTTCCAAACGGATGGATACTTATCACAGAACAACTGCATTATTTTATTATATTGGCTTCACATTTTCAAGTTTGCAGGTCTGGGCACATCCTGATCACAGTGCAGTATCATGACATAATAAAGCATGGACAGGCAACAAATTCTTGTCATTGGCTAGGTCTTAAATACTCCCTCCATTTTTTATATTACTCCCTCCGCATCAAAATAGATGTCGGAGATTTGTCTAAATTCGCATGTACCTGCACGCGTTTTAGTGTATAGGTACATGTGAATTAGAAAAAATCTCCGACATCTATTTTGAGACAGAGGGAGTACTTGTTATCCTGAATTTGTATTTCCACCAAGACACCGAATTAAAATGCTAGTGCCCTTTTTCCATTTTGACTTGGCCTAATAACTCGTTTTCTAGATGTTAGTTGTTATTTTGCACCATGCACCTCACACTTAAGACAAGCTAAGGGTTAATAAATAATGCTAGGCAGTAATAGTGCTGGGAATTATTCTTAGAAGAGAGATTTTTTTTGAGAAAACGTAAAGAGGTGTTTGTGTTTCGTTTCATTGCAAAGGTAGAGTTCGTTACAATCCTCCTAAGAGGAGATCACAGGAATAGGAAAAAACTACTACTCTAGTGTACTACTCCTAAGAGGATTATTCATAGAGAAGAGAGATCACCTAGTAGAATGACATTATTAGGAAAAGGGTATATCGAGAAAAGAAGAGCAAAAGTTGGTAAATATGATGAGTATTTTGGAACAAAATTTGAAAGGTAGGATAACAAGTATTATGATATAGAGGAAGCATTTAAGAGATGTTATTGTGTGGCCATTTTTCATACTGGATGGGGTGGCAAAATAAAAAAAATGGGAACTCGTTTTTGCATCATTTTAGCATATAGAAACAAACATGCTGTCGGACATGCTTGAGATTCTTGTGATTAGCTGGTTAGATGTAAACATACACATAGCCACAAATTCCTCTCTTCTCTAGTGTTTATAAATACAGAAGAAAATACACCACCCAAAGTATAAATCAGTAATTATGCTTTAGTTTCATAAATTAACACGATGAGATTAATAAAGCTTGAAAAAAGCACTTGATAATACAGGGTAAAACTAGCAAACGACGGTACCTTGTTTGCCATTTCAACATAAAGGTATTCATCGGAAAATGGAGCCATATGAATCCTAAAAGATGTTCAAGAAGTCAAGCAGCAGTGAGAAACTTTTAGATAGACTAAAAAAATACATGCAAGCTCACCATTTTAGAAAAAAAAAGTCTGAAACAGCTTGTAAAATGATTTAACTCCAGAATTGCACATAATTTAAACATAATGCAATCAGCCCCAAATAATGTATCGGAACTAGATGCTGACAAAATGAATGCCTATACAACCTGACCCACTCTTTTACTTTTCTGATAAATTATTGATACTGTCAACAAGCATCCCCAACATCTCCAACACATGGTTCTGTTGAGGACCAAAAATCATTGTCCGGAATTCCAACCAGACAGGCAACAGAAGTTACAACCTTACGAACCAAAGCACCAGCCAGGCTTACACACAGTAGCAGAGCTACAAACACATTGTTGGGCTGGCCAGGCTAAAGAGAGAGCAGGCTCAGAGGTCTGCTAGTGGGCTAAGATTCACCAGTTCATACGTCAAAAAAATATCATCACCTGGGCTGGGCGGGCCACGGCCCGCCTTTGCTATCACGTAGCTCCACCACTGCTTACATGATGTGAATATCACTCAAACATATAGTACTTTTTTCCAAAATTTACAGACATATTTGACAGCTTCGATCTTTGAGCAAGGCAGGTATCAGAGCAATATTTTGTGAAAATGGAATACGAAAGAGTGAACCCTCTTGACCTGCTCATATAAGCTAGGGCCCAAAGCCAGACCTGAAAAGCCTCAAACCTGGCCCAATCCAAGCACGTAAACTTTATTTCATTTTATTTCCTTCGCAAACCAGTACCATATTTTTAAAACTATATTTCATTATTGCTCATTGCTGTTTGGTGCAGGCCTGAGGGTCAAAGGTCTTGCCCAAACCCAAAACTGGGCTGTCCATGAGACTATGAAGAATGATCAACTAACGCAGATGTCTCTTTTGCAACTAAAAATGCTAAAGAACAATCAAAAGAAATAATGATACAAATAGATACTCCCCTCCGTTCCATAATAAAGTGTCGCAGTTTTGAACTGAGGTTAGTTCAAAATGGCAACACTTATTATGGATCGGAGGTAGTAGAAATATATAACCAAGCAGAGAGTAACTGGAGAGTGGAGGCAGATGCCAAAAGTTATTATTATCCAGAGTTATTAAACAATGATACATAAGAATCATACCTTCCTGTTGTTGGGAACATTTTACCATCCGGCGCAAGGAATCTGTCCCTAGCTATAACATAGGACTCCAGCATCCTCTCATTCACCAAAAGGGTTCCTACAAAACATTACAGTACTAAATAATAAATACAACCTTCAGAAACAAACTAAATAATGGTTCTGTTATTACTCAAGATAATAAGTATATAAGTCAATGTTGGAAAACAAAGACTTTGAACAAAAACACGGACGAACCAAACCAACTGTGTCAATGGCCTACACCAAAACTTGATACATGATCTTTGTTCGTCATCTAATCATTTTAAGGAGCAGTCAACTTCTTAATTACTGTTCAATGTTCTAATTTCAGAATGCTAACGTTATGCAAATTGCTAAGGTTGTCATCCTGCTATTACAGACAGCTAAGGCACCTACTATGTCAAATTAAAGTCCTATTAACTTTCAACAGATTAAATTAAACTGATGAATTAAACATAGTACATCCTGTACAATTAGGAGTAGTTTGGAAGTAAAATGTACTCTGGTACATGTCTTTAGAGCTGGACTTTTCAGTGAAACAAAAGGGTATACAGTATTGCCTTAAACATCACTAAAAGATATACATGGTACACATACAGATCAACGAAAGTATAGAACAGTTCAGAAAACTTAAATAGAACCATACCCATAGGTTCGGAAATCAGTATATCAGCTTTCTCTGGAAGTTCGACTTCCTCAACTTTGCCTTTGATGATCTAATTAGGAGGGGTGGGCCGCAGTTTAATTAGTCAAAAGGGGGATCTGGAAAGAAACATATCCAATCCAACTGAGATGAAACATACTGTGATTCGTTGTCCAAGCGATGGGTTCCCAGAAATAAGCCGTTGGGCATGTTCGACCATTTCAGATGCCTCGACAGCATACACATGTTTGGCGCCAGCCTGACATTAACATGGAAAACAGCACATATTAAGTTATCCGACACGGAAGTGAAACAACCCATGAACGAGCTTAAAGCGCACCTGTGCAGCAAATAATGAAAGAATACCACTACCAGCTCCAACATCAACCACAACCCGACCCTCGAAGTCAGATCGGTTTTCCATTACAGCAGCATAATATGTTCCTGGAACGGAAGAAGGTGCACTTGTTATATTTATGGACAAGGGGAGTTTGAAGCCATGTTGGTAACAAAATCAAATAACTGAGAACTTTGATTTGAAATGTAGGTTAACATTTCCCAAAATCCATATACAATGTAGATTTAATTAAGTATGTATTCAAGAACAGGTAGAGACACTGACCCGTCCTCACAAAATCTTGCAACATATTTTGCTGATGTAATAGCTGGCCATAATAGTGGAAATACATCTGCGCTGACGATGCCTCAATTTTTGTATCAAATTTACTTTTAGGAACCATTATTGATCCATTCTCCAAGGGTTCACCTGGCAGATAGGCAGTCATATAATGGACATCAAAATCCATAGTTATATTTCCACCAAATAAAAACTAAAATATTGCTTTGTGGCACAATTTCTGGCATAGGTTGTTAGATGAACATGTCACTACTATTCATCAGGCCCACACAGAACCAATATCTACCAAGGATATACATACTTTTGCAATTTCCAAAAAACATTCAGTAGAATTCATCATGCACGGTTTAGTCACAACAAAATGACATGTCAATGTTCTTCCGATGATATAGTTAGGATAATATATCAAATAACTGTGTTAGTAAGTATGTAGAATAATAGGCACTTGTATTTGAGGAAAACTACCGTGACCTTTATTGCAGATAGAGAGATATAACTAATGCCATGTCTTTATCAGAAACAAAAACTAATGTCATGAATAAGACTCTAAAGTTTAACACTGAGAAATGCAACAAACATGCAACTTAAATTATCTGACAAAAGAAATGAAAGAACAAACCAGTTTTTCTACCAAGTTGCTTCCATCGTTGAAAAGCTAGAGAGAAGGCTTTGCTCTCAGCTTCTGTCCTAAGAACAGCCTTAATTGCTCTTGAAAATAACTTCTGCTTCAAAGAATTGAGAGTTAACATGAAGCCATTTAATATGTAATACAAGAATGTTCTGATGTACAGGGCGATAGAACGATCATCAATGTTTCATGTTAACTTCACCTCTAGCCCACATTAATAAAAATTAGTAATAAGGTATTAAAAGGGTGGCAACAAAGAAGTGACACAGAGCAGGGATAGATCTTTACACCATGTCAAGATAACAGGAAAAGAACTTTTCAGAGTTTTATCAGGATAGGAAGCACCAGAGCCCTTTGCAAACAGGAAAATGTGTGAACAGTTGTTGCTTATCAAGTACAAATTTGAAGTTATATCGAAGAGGTACATTTAGAACATACGTGCTTAGATCATAGTACTATTTCATCTAGTACTAATTAAGTCACTATTAGAATAAAATGAGCCGAAATACCGCTTTACAAAATACGAAATGCAATGTCATCTGCTATGTTCATGTCATGATATGTAAGTACAGAACTAGTATTTTCCATCCAGTTCATGAAAAATCACCAAATCTTCACTCAAGCATTTTTGAAGACGAAATTAGAAGTTCCTCTACATCGGTATGTCATACCCTGCATCAACTAATCCTCGGAACAGAAAATTGAGCGAGCTGGGCATGTCCAACAAAAGAGCGGAACTGAATAAAAAGGTAGCAATGCAATTGAAGAGTACCTCTTCCACGCCAGGCTTAGCCTCCGTCTCGCCGCTAACGCACAGCCACTCCGTGCGCCCCAGCTTAAATATCTGCGAAAACCCACAACATTACTCTCCAAACGCGTAGCAATGACACACAGAGACCTCCTCAAGCCACACGAATTCGAACCCAACAAGCCACAGCACTCCCGCTGCTCCACTCTCCCCAAATCACGGAGATCACGGCGGGTACCTGCGCGTCGGAGAGGTAGATCTCCATCGCCTGGTCCACCCCGGTGCTGACGAAGCTGAGGCGCGCCGCCCCGGAGGCGGCGTCCAGGCCGAACACGGCCTTGCCGCCGCCGCCAGCCTCCTGCGAGGCGGCGGCGGCGTTGACGTCGGAGAAGGAGACGTTGGGGAACATGTCCGCCGAGGGGAACATGTCCGCCGACGCCATTGGGTGAGAGAGAGCTCGGGATCCCGGAGCGGCCTGAGGTTCCCCGAGCGGCCGCGGCGGGGGCGAGGGGCTAGCTAGGGTTTTGGCTTTTGGGGGCGGGAGGGTGGTGGCTCGCGTGGAGCTGGCTGCTGTTTTACGCGTGGGAGCACTTGGGTTTTTTTTTACGCCTCGTGCCCCTTTTTCCTCTGCGGATTTTAATTTCTGGCGGAGACGACGCGCCGCCAGAGCCACAGCGACGCGGTTCTCGTTCTATCGGTGGCCATTGACTAGTCGGCCCGGTTTGCACTACCTGTTCGGGCCGTCCTGTCAGTGGACTTCATCAGTACTCCTCCGTATGCACGCCGAGCAGCTATCTCCGCCGCCGTGTACGGCCGTGACACGAGGTTTCACTGAGACGGAGACCTGGAGGCTGGAGCTGGGTTTTACTGGTCCCACGGCTCGGTGAGGTAAATTTGGGGGCAATGATGAGTTTGTCATTTGTCCCACAGATCTGGTAACTAGAAAATCAGTGCGAATGGGCTTTCGGGCCACTTGGGTTTATTCTTCTGGAAGCCCAACAGTTTTGGACCATCTCGATATACTTCGCCGGTACCGGTTTTCAAATCTCCCGGTCAGGGAAAGAACGCAGTATTCTCTAGGTGTCACTGGATGGGTGGGACCGAATGACTAGATCAAAGCAGATGATGGCATGGGTTTTCTTAGCCATAGTTTGCCAAGCCAAAGTTTGGTAAAGTATGGCAGCCACAAAGTGTGGCTAACAAATTGGAAGCCAAACTTTGGCAAAAGTTGGCAAAAAAATAACTCTATGACAAGTGGGCCATATAATTAATGAAGTGTGGCAAACTATAAGTGTGGCAAAAATCAAACACAAGCCAAATAACTTGTGGCTGCCAAAGTTTGGCTTGGTAAACTGTGGCTGAGAACCAAACACGCCCTTAGTGATATGCATATTTTCAATCTAGCTATGCTCGCAAGATAGGGATGGAGACCGTTGCCAAACCTTGATTCGCTTTGTTGTGTTGTTCTAAAAGCTATGTATGTCCCTCGGACCTCTATTCTTCACACTAAGGCGAGACCTGGCATATCGTACGCCTTGGCGAAGTATCTTGAGGGTTGTTGAGCTTCTGAAGGAAGGGATTGTTTGGAGGGTGAGATCGGGTGAGGAAATTGGGGTCTTCTATAATCCATGGATTCCATAGGGACATGATACGTCCATAACGTATTTATAATTTTTTATGGTTTCATGCTAATATTATGTTTTTGACACTTATTTTTATATATATAAAGTTTATGAGTTATTTGGACTAACCTACTAATAGTTGTAAAAGTGCACAATATTCTTGTTTTACACTTCTATGTGTAGGAATTATCAAGAATACAAGTGAAATCCTTATTGAAGTCAAATTGAATTTTTTTAGAAAATCTGTCTCAGAACTCTTTTTTAAAAATGGTCACGTTTTGGGTCGAATACGACGTCAAACGAAAAACTCTTCAACTACAAAGTTATAGGAAATTTCGCGTTAATTGTTCTGAACATAAAATTTAGCTGATTTCGTGTCCGGACGGGCACGTTAGTCCCGATTTACTGTAGCCCAAGATGGGATGACGGGAATCCGAGAAGCTATATAAAGGGAGGAAACCTAATTCGTGGGAGAGACCTCTGGAAGTGCAATGGACATCGCCTAGATGGGGGTGAATAGGCTTTTAAAAATATTACGATTTAGTCTCAAGTAAATGCGGAATAAAACTAAAGTTTAATTTATTGAGCACAAAACCTAACCACTAGGTTCACCTAAGTGCACCAACAACCTATGCTAAGCAATACAAGCAACAAGGTGATAGCAAGATATAAATACTTCAAGAACGATGGCTATCACAAAGTAAAGTTCATAAGAAAAGGGCTCGGTTGAGAGATAACCGATGGACGCGGAGACGAAGATTTGTTTCCCGAAGTTCAGTTTCAAAGAAGCTACGTCTCCTTTGGAGAGGTGCGATGGCGCAATGCTCTTCGAACGCCATAAATGGCTCACCTCGAGGTGTGGTGGCTCGATGCTCACCCAACGCCACGCAAGGCCTCACCCCGGATGCGAAAGCACGCAACGCACCGACGCCACAAAAGGCTCACCCTATTCTCCCGAGTGCGCACCACAAAAGGCGGGCACTCGCTCCACTATGTGACACTTGAGGGTGGTCACCGAACTCGTACAAGATTGGGGCTATCTCCACAATTCAATTGGAGGCTCCCAACAACAAAGTCACAAAAAGACTACAATGCCACAAAAGGCCAACAAAGCCACAAAAGGTCAACAAGACCACAAAAGGTCAACAATCCAACCACACAACCGTCTAGGGTTCCAAGAACCCAAGAGAAAAAAGCCCACAAGCTTGAACTCGTCGAATCTCCGAGGAGAACTCAAACCTATGCAACAAATGCAAGGGCAAGTCCTTCTCTCCCAAATTCCAACAAAGCTAGAGAAGCTATTGGACGATTAAGGGAGGAAGAACACAAGAAGAGAACACAAAACTCTCCAAGATTTAGATCCCAATGATTCCTTCACAAAGAAGGGATTTGGTTTGGTGGGATTGTAGATCTAGATCTCCTCTCTCAAATCCCTCAAAGAGATGCAAGAATCATTGGAGGGATAAGGGGAGAGGGCAAGCTTTTGAAGGTCAACAATGGAGGAGAGAGAGTGGAAGAGATAGCAAAAATGACATCAAAAGTTGGGGAACATTAGGGAAGAGGGGTCCCTTAAATAGGACAAGAGAAATCTGCCCGTTTTGGGTCAGATTCGCGCACCACCAGAACTTCCGGCACCCCACCGGAACTTCCGGTAAATAGAGACACAAAAAATAGAAGAAAACAGGCGTTCACCGGTGATGTCTACGCACTTCTATTCTTGTAGACAGTTGTTGGGCCTCCAAGTGCAGAGGTTTGTAGAACAGCAACAAGTTTCCCTTAAGTGGATTACCCAAGGTTTATCGAACTCGGGGAGGAATTGGTCAGAGGTATTCCCTCTTAAGCAACCCTGCAATCAAGATACAAGAAGTCTCCTGTGTCCCCAACACACCCAATACACTTGTCAGGTTTATAGGTCCACTAGTTCGGCGAAGAGATAGTGAAATACAAGTGGTAACGGTGCCAGAAAATAGCTTCTGACTTGTTGTTGACGTGGGGTAACGGTGCCAGAAAAGAGCTAATGGCGTGGAGGAAAGGTAAAAGCCCAAAACCTCCACGGCAAACGGAATAAAGATGGAAGCAAGCAAACATGCAACAGATCTAGTAGCAAACGGTGTTTCCATGTTTAGAAACAAGGCCTAGGGATCATACTTTCACTAGTGAACACTCTCTCATATAAATATCCTCTCTTCATGATACTACTCTTAACTACTCTCCGGTTGGACACTCTAATCCACGGTAGAGCCTTCCCCAATCTAGATAACCCCACACTGTCACCTTGAGCGCTAGATGGTTCCAACAAACACCACAATTTCATAGAGACATCCAACATCAAATATAACTCATAACAAATATTCAATCTAACCAAAGTGCCACACACGGTATGGACGCTATCACTTTCACACACGTGGGGAAAAGCATAGATCTATTAAAGCACAAGGAGTATTTATGTAGACTCAAGCCTAAGTGCCACCATGGTGTGCATGCTGTCACTTTCACACACATAGGGAGAGCAGAGATCTAATGAAGCACTTGAGTAGCAATGTAGATCTACTTGATTACAAAGCTCATGACCACAACAAGATCATGCATAGAGAGAGAGAGAGAGATGAACACATAGCTACCGGTAGAGCCCTTAGCATTGAGGAAGAACTACTCCCTCCTCATCATGGGAATCAGCAACAGTGATGGAGATGGTGGTGGAGATCGATGGATATGGCTCCGGGGGCATTTCCCCGTCCCGGCAGGGTACCGGAACAAAGACTTTCTGTCCCCCAAATCTCCCTTTCGGAGGCGGCGGTGTTACGAAGGTGTTCGTGGATTTCTTCTGGATTATTTAGGGTTTTCCCATCGGAGGCTTATTATAGGCGCAGGAATCAAGGTCGGCGGGGTACAGGGGGCCCACACCCCCTCCAGGCGCCTCTAGGGCTTGCCCGCGCCTAGGGTGGTTTGGCCACCCTGTGGCTCCCCTCCGGCTCTGCTTCGCCGCACCTGGAGGGGGTGTGGGCCCCCCTGTGGCTCCCCTCCGGCTCTGCTTCGTGGTTCCGTGTTGCTCATGGAAAAATAATAACTTTGGCTTTTGTCCCGTCCAATTCCGAGAATATTGATTTTCTTCCTTTTTGGAATCAAAAACAGAAAAAACATGCAACTGGCACTGTGGCAACTTGTTAATAGATTAGTTCTAGAAAAGATATAAAAACACCTCAAAGTGTAGACAAAGCAAAGAAAAATAGATACAAAACAAGCATGGAGCATCAAAAATTATAGATACGTGTCCGACGTATCAAGCATCCCCAAGCTTAACTCCTGCTCATCCTCGAGTAGGCAAGTGATAAAAAGAATAATTTTTGAGGTGACATGCACCATCAAAACCAAGATCAAACCATTTGCAAGCATTGAAAGTTGGAATCAAAGAACTCTAAACCTGTGCATGAAAGGTGGAGTTCTAACAATAGGACATAGTAACTATGCATGCAACATGAAAGACTACAAACAAAGATCATGAATAACATGCACTGAAAAATGTTTGTTTGTTTCACATACAGAAAACGTAGCATCGTGGCAACCATCTTGTCCCTCATAGAGTAGCAAGTAGATGCATATGACACCTTCAAAGTTCACAAGGGTGACTAGAAACAAATAGCACAAGAACAAGTAATATCACAATATGCATCAATCAATAAGTTTTGGGACACTGCACATAGAATGGAAACTATGCTCTCTTAATGGTGCCTAAAGGTAGAAGGTGGAGACTCAATAGTGGTGGAAGAAAGGCCTTTTATAAAGAAAGCAGAGATTTCAAGTTTCAAAAAGAGCTTCCAAAAATTATGGTACTTGTTAGCTTTCAGCCCTCATTGCCCCTATCATAAGCATCTTGAAGTGATTAAGGTTAAAGTGGCAAAGATGGAGTATATGCTTGACGAAGTATAAGTTGGCAATCTCAAGTCCCTTGAATACGAGGGCCACACCTCATGCATACTCAACTTTGGGTCCAGGTAAGTTCTTGTCACTGTAAGTATTTGCATATCATTGAGAACCGCCAATGGGGTACCCCTTGCACATGGTACAAGAGTTTTCTCATAACATAAATGACAAGGCAAGCAGACAATGAGCATCTCAGCAATATTTTTATTTACCATATGCATAGCTTTTTACTGAGGATGCTTCATAGATAGCTCATTATGGTGATGCTGCAAGTTTCCACCATGATTAGGCATGGCTTAGGCTAGCGGCCTAGGCGTTTCTCTAACACAGGATACAAACTCCATGGACTTACAAGTTCCCTCTTTATTTCACACCGGTGACATCCATAGACAAAAGAACACGATATCAACTGAGTACAAAGTACAAGTGCAATGTTGAAAACATTCCCCGTGACAGCACGGTTCTGCTAATTCCAACTTATAAGTGCAAGCATATACAACAAAGTTGTCACAATGGTTCAAGTTTATTAGGGGCAAAGAATATAAAGTGTGCCATCAAGTTCGTGAGGGATTTAATCACTAAGTTTTCACATAACAAAATAGTTTTTAATTGGAAGATAGTTGAAAACAAGAATATACTTGGAATGGTGTAACACACCATGCATAGGAGTTTATAGTGGACACTTTGGAATAACTTGGTTTCTTGGAAGTTGGAAGCATGAGTAGAACTTACTCATACAAGTGGAGGCTAGCAAAAGACTAGGAGCAACCAACTAAGAGAGCATAATGGCCATAATCATGCAGAGCAACAAAGCATACTAATCAAAGCATAGAGTGGTACTACAAGTCAAGGACTAAATAATCATAGAGGCTATGGTGACTTGTTCATAGTCATAACATGGTGTGAGCATGTGCCAAGTTAACCCAAACAAAGCATCAAAGCAGAATACCACAATACTATGCTTTTGCATGCTAAAACAACGCATAATTTCTTCAAGGCACACTAAGCAATCCCAATTGTTTGGAACAAGACATGCTACAACAATAATAACTAAGCATAAGGTCAAAACAACACCTAGCATGTCATGCTAAAGTCTAAATCACAGTCAATGCAAACTCCTCTTGCACTTACAAGCAAGAACTTACTAGTCCTTCCCAACACCAAGCAACTTATCTGAAACAACTCACAGAGATAATAATCAATAGAGATCAGTGAGCTTGTCTCACAAATCCACAAAGAAGAACTAAAAAGTTCTAAGCTGGAAGCACAAGAAAACTAAGGTTGAACACAGTGCTAGCAAAAGTGAACCCTCATAGAACAATAGGAGTGAAAACTAGAGTGTTCTAGGCAATGAAAACAGAGTGTGTATCTCTCCAAAATAAGTGTGATCTGATCCAACCAACTTACTCAACCAAACTAAGAAAACTAAAACCAAAACCAAAAACTAAGACGCTCCAAGAACAACATAACAGTGCATGAAGCAATAAAAACGAAGTGTCTAGAAAGACCTGAGATTTTTATTGATGAAGAAGGGGATGCCTTGGGCATCCCCAAGCTTTGACGCTTGTACCTCTTGGATATTTCTTGGGGTGACACCGGGGTGGCATCCCCAAGCTTGAGCTTTTGTCCATTCTTCATCTCATTACATCATTCCTTCTCTACACCTGCAAATTTTCCTTCATACAAAACTTCACACAATCTTCATTAGCAACATTAGCTTATTCAAAAGATATTAGACCTCTGGAAAAGCTTTGAAACAACAAGGCTTTTCACTAAAAACACAAGCTACTATAGTAACTCCTTCAAAAAGCTCAATTCACCTCAAGAGAACTCAAAAAGGAATCAATGAGAAGCAAATGCAGATAATGGCAGAAATCTGTCAAAACAGAATAGCAGGTAGAAACCGATTTTTTCGAAGGCTTTTTCTTGCTCAAATAAAAAAGTGTTGAACTAACGAAAGTTATCTAACATACTGGGGATTTATTCATAAATTTGCAGCTCAATCTGACTTACAGAGACTCCTCAGGAATTTTTATGATGGAGGACCGAAATCTGTTTCGGGACAACAACTCCCCAAATCTTACTTCCCTCTCATTAGAGGTTATTATTGGCACAAAAAGCAAACAAAAAGGATAAGGAGAGGTCATTACAGAAGTAATAACTTCCAAGACTCAAGAAAACTCTTGGGTTATCTCCCAACAAGTACTTTTCTTTAACGCTTTTAAATTAGGCTTGATAGTTTGAGAAGATGCTCTCATAAGAAATATGAATTGAAGTAAAATAGAGCATCAAGGATCAAATTCAAAACACATTTAAGTCTAAGCCACTTCCTATGCATAGGAATCTTGTAAAGAAATAAGTCATGAAAGCATAAATCACCAAGCATAGGAAAGCAAAACAAGTGCAACTTCAAACTTTTCAACATACAGAGGGGAAACTTAATATTGTTGAGATGCATAAAACCATGTTTCCCTCTCTCATAATAACTTTCAGTAGCATCATGAATAAAATTAAAAATATAATTATCACATAAAACATTCTTATCATGAGCCACATGGATAAAATGATTATTACTCTCCACATAAGCATAGTCATTCTTATTAATTGTAGTGGGAGAAAATTCAACAAAATAGCTATCATTATTATTCTCATCACCATAATCATCAAATATAGGAGGCATATTGTAATCACAATTAATTTCCTCCTCAATAGTAGGTGGAATGAAAATATCATACTCATCATTGTAATCATCATAAATTGGAGGTTTGGTATCATCATAAGCAATACAGTAGCTATCTTCCAAAGCTGGGGGACTAAAAAGATCATTTTCATCAAAACTAGCTTCCCCAAGATTAGATGTTTCCATAGCATTAGCAATAATGGTGTTCAAAGAATTTATACTAATAACATTGCTATTAGCATGCAAATAAAGTTCCAAAGGTTTTTTAATTTTCTCTTCAAGCACTTCATGTCCTAACGCAAGATAAACACTATAAAGCTCTCTAATTTTGTTGTTGTTTTCCATTAAGCCTAACTAGTGAAAATAAGAAACAAAAAGACAAAACTTCAGAATCTAAAGGAAATAACTTCGAGCACTCACACCGGAGGATGTGAGTACCTTTTACCTTACCTCCCCGGCAACGATGCTAGAAAAGAGCTTGATGTCTACGCACTTCTATTCTTGTAGACAGTTGTTGGGCCTCCAAGTGCAGACGTTTGTAGAACAGCAGCAAGTTTCCCTTAAGTGGATTACCCAAGGTTTATCGAACTCAGGGAGAAAGTGTTCAAAGGTATTCCCTCACAAGAAACCCCGCAATCAAGATATAAGAAGTCTCTTGTGTCCCCAACACACCCAATACACTTGTCAGGTGTATAGGTGCACTAGTTCGGCGAACAGATAGTGAAATACAAGCGGTAACGGTGCCAGAAAATAGCTTCTGACTTGTTGTTGATGTGGGGTAACGGTGCCAGAAAAGAGCTAATGGCGTGGAGGAAAGGTAAAAGCCCAAAACCTCCCCGGCAAACGGAATAAAGATGGAAGCAAGCAAACATGCAACAAATCTAGTAGCAAACGGTGTTTCAATGTTTAGAAACAAGGCCTAGGGATCATACTTTCACTAGTGAACACTCTCTCATATAAATATCTTCTCTTCATGATACTACTCTTAACTACTCTCCGGTTGGACACTCTAATCCACGGTAGGGCCTTCCCCAATCTAGATAACCCACACTGTCACCTTGAGCGCTAGATGGTTCCAACAAACATCACAATTTCATAGAGACATACAACATCAAATATAACTCATAACAAATATTCAATCTAGCCAAAGTGCCACACACGGTATGCACGCTGTCACTTTCACACACGTGGGGAAAAACATAGATCTATTAAAGCACAAAGAGTATTTATGTAGACTCAAGCCTAAGTGCCACCATGGTGTGCACGCTGTCACTTTCACACACATGGGGAGAACAGAGATCTAATGAAGCACTTGAGTAGCAAGGTAGATCTACTTGATTACAAAGCTCATGACCACAACAAAATCATGCATAGAGAGATGAACACATAGCTACCGGTAGAGCCCTTAGCCTCGAGGAAGAACTACTCCCTCCTCACCATGGGAATCAGCAACGCTGATGGAGATGGTGGTGGAGATCGATGGAGATGGCTCCGGGGGCACTTCCTCGTCCCGGCAGGGTGCCGGAACAGAGACTTTCTGTCCCCCAAATCTCCCTTTCGGTGGCGGCGGCGCTACGGAGGTTTTCCTGGATTTCGTCTGGATTATTTAGGGTTTTCCCATTGGAGGCTTCTTATAGGCATAGGAATCAAGGTCGGTGAGGGTCCAGGGGGGCCACGCCCCCTCCAGGCGCCTCCAGGGCTTGCCCGCGCCTAGGGGGTTTGGCCACCCTGTGGCCCCCCTCCGGCTCTGCTTTGTGGTTCCGTGTTGCTTCGAAAAAATAATAACTTTGGCTTTTGTCCCGTCCAATTCCGAGAATATTGATTTTCTGGCTTTCTAGAACCAAAAACAGAACAATACAGACAACTGGCACTGTGGCAACTTGTTAATAGGTTAGTTCTAGAAAAGATATAAAAACACCTCAAAGTGTAGACAAAGCAAAGAAAAGTAGATACAAAACAAGCATGGATCATCAAAAATTATAGATACGTTTCTGACGTATCAACCAGAACTTGGGTCGGAACTTCGGCCGGAACTTCCGCTCAAGCAAAAATGTTGGACAACATAGCACGAAAACTTCAATAACTTTTGATTCCGGACTCCGTTTTTTATGATCTTGGGCTCGTTTTGAAGAGAACGAAAAGCTATACAAGATTATGCAAAGAAACATCATAGTACATCATGGAAGGATAAAACCAAGTGGAGAAAGGTAAGACCTCTCTAGAAGCGATGAACCGGTAAAACCCTCAAAACCCAAAACATAAGAAGTTGAGCTTGAAAACTCCGATTGGGATGAAACCAATTTTGTTGGAAAGATAAAACCAAGTAGAATCCAACAAAAGGTGAAATATTGGATACCGCCAAAGGAGAAAATATCAATTTTATATATGTGAGATATCTCCTAAGGTGTGGAGCCAGAAAAACTCGCAAGATCAAAAACCGCAATAAGATATGCAAGGTAAATCCTTAGACGATGAACTATAGCTTGTTATTATGATGACCACAAGCTATATATCCTCTCATAGACAAGAACCAAATAACAACCAAGAAAGATGATGCTATGAATGCAAAGGTTTGAGCTCTCTCCGAACGATGCAAACGAGACACCCGCTTGAGAGCCCCTCTTGATAGTACGGCTATCTATCCTAAACCCGGTATCCCAATGTAACATTGTAGGTGTGTGCATTGCATTCATGCATAGAAAATCTGAATAATTTTCAAGATTTTGAATAAAACCTATCAAGGTGATTGAATCTTCTCTCAACTTGATGGAATTGAAGTAGATCATCAAGTGACTGTGATAAGTTTCAATATGACCTTTGCTAAAACCTTATTTTGGGTAAGGGAGATTTGATCTAATGGTAGATCAAATGTAATAAAAGTTAACCCTAATACGTTACTTAATGCTTTATATTTGAACCTCAAGTAATCATATCCCTGTATTCATTACACAAACCATGAATACCAAGTTATAAACATAACTTAAGTAATAGGAATGTAACAACTAAATCTTGATCTATCTTAATCTCATCTACTTATCCCATGAGGATCATGGTAATACCTAACCTTAACTCTTTAGTGAGGTTGAGTAGGAAGGAAACCAAGTCAAGATCATTCACCATATACCTTTCTGTCCATATCAATCTTTACCATTCCTATTGGAATCATATTCCAAAATCTGTTGTTCATCAATGTTGAGTAATCAACTATTGATTCACCAATTCTTAACCTATCAATTCTTGTCCTTATCATAGCATTCACTTCAGTCTTTTAGAGAAAGAAGTAAGAAGAGGTAAATAGTAATGATAGTTTTAGATATCATCTATAGGATGGGAGTGTTGGAAAAGAATCAAATCAATATGATAATTGATGGAGTTAACTCACTCCTGAAATGATAGAAGAGTTATTGGAATATATAATTATATGGTAGTAAAGAAGATTACAAGGATGAATCATGAAGATAGTTACCAGGAGTAATCCTATTGGATCAAGTAGGTATAGTCAATGAATTATATCTCTTAATCCAATAGGGATATATATAAGATAATTATAATACAACTATAATGTTGTATGGATGGAAACCTAAACCATAAAGGATCAAAGGATTATAATGATTATGCCTTACTCACCAAGATTGAATGCTTATATCATGTATAAGTAACATTGGTGGATAGAACATGATTGAACCCTAGCATAGATATGTTACTCTAGGTTAGCCATGCTAAGTCATCATTATATGATGTGAAGTTTGAATATAAGATATTGGAGTTAAGTAGATATAAGATTGTATGTCTAAGATGAAGTTAGAACAACATTGGATAATAGAGGTAGTAGTTTCCTCTTGAGAAATACTAACACTTGAGGTGAAGTAGGATTTGATGTATACATCTCTTGGAGTAATGTCAGTGGTGGATGATTAAGGAAGAGAATGATTGGAGTTAGAAGTAACCACTTGTTGGATTGGATATTATTAGTAGTAGAATAGTTTGATAACCAAGTATCGATATAAGAAGATTAGGAAAGGCTTTAGTGTCAAGCTCATTGGATTTATAAATGGATTTAGAAGAATAAAGGTGGATAAGAATATTTTTGTGAAGTAAAACTCATTATGTTAACACATGATGATGAATATGAAGAAATAGTATATCTAGGAAAGGAATTCCTTAATTAGAAGTCCAGGATTGTGAATTATGGAAGATAGGAATTCTTCGTAAACACTAAACCCTAATACTTTAGCCAAACATAGTGTCCATTTCATCTGATTGATCTATCATATTATTTACACAAAGCTTTATAGGAATATTTTCCTATAGCAAATCACTTAAGCACATTTTTGTCATTTCCAGTTATTATAACCATATGTGCTTAGGAGTTATCTTTATCAATTATTTTCCATAAGACCTTCCAGGAAATAACTTTCTGATCTAAAAGGTGAAATCATTCTTGATCACCAACATAAAGACAATCTGTCTTAGCCATTAATCTTAATTCACATCAATAAAAGGATATAAGTATATTAAGAATCCTAAACCCTAGGGTAAGCATTTACAATTCAAACTCTAACTACTATGATAGTTATAATGAAATATATATACCTGATTATCCCCTAGATATATGGGAGTAATATTAACCAAATGATTTCCTTTGTATATCATGCATCAAATAATGATATACGATCATTATATAAAAATCTCCCTCCAAACTATAAGTTAACTAGAATTAAGTTTTATAAAAAAATAAGGAAATATCATATAATAAAGCCATGGTTTATTATAGAATTAAAATTAATAACAAAGGCTTCTACAAAATATTAAAAGGGATTCATATAAAGAAAATAAAGAAATATAACAATATATATATATAATAAAGGTTCACAAAATTATACTTAATACATTTCACTATTGCTACAATTATCTAGCAAATAAATTTCTATAAGAAAGGTTCAAATCAAAGATTAAAATACAAATCTGAAAAGCAAAACAGAAAACAGAAAATAAAAACAAATAAAAAACTGTTCCTGGTCGTGGCCCATTTTATCTCTTCTCTATCTGCTACTCACGAGCAACTCTCAGCAGCCCAGTAGCAGCCCAACAACCGGCCCAACCTGTTTTTCTCTCTGGCTGACTAGTGGGACCGAGGAGGGATTGCAGAGTGAATCAGAAGAACTGCCAGGGGGTTTTCCGTGAAATGTTGTCGTTGTCTTCCTCGTCGACTGGAAGCGGCTCGCTGGTGAGGGCTCCACCGTACGCCGCCAATGCACCACGATTCGTGCAGCCGCCGACGTCACCCTGGAGGATAAGAACTCCACCGCGACACTCCTTCTCATCCTCATCCTCTCCCACTCGCCACTCGCTTCCTCTCTGTTTTCTCTCGGGGTCGAAACACTAGCTCACTGAACCACGCATTGTCGCCGGTGGAGGTCATCCCGGAGTCCGTGGAGTAGTCAAGGAGAAGCGCAACATCACCCTCTTCATCATAGTCCAACCATTAGGTCAAGGGGAGCAAGGATTGGACCGAATTTGATCATCTCATTTCGCCGGAGTTCGTCGGAAATCATGTCGGAGAACTCGCCTCCGACCACGACTGTCCTCACCAACACCGCTGCTGCAACCTGGGTGAGTATACGCATCTCCCCATGCTCTCTAATCTCTCCCTTGTGTCGTATATCGTCATTCCGCCGTGAACCGCCGCCGACCACCGCAGATGAGGGTCGCCGGAGTAGCTCTGGTGACCAAACTTGAGCGGCGCCACCACTATCAGGTTCACCATCGCGCCCTCTTTCTGATAAGCCTAGCCACTTCCCCACGCGCTCACCAAATCGCGAGATCAAGTATCAATCTGAGAAGAACAGCTCAGGTGACGTCATGCCGACGTCATGCTCTCGTCAACCCAGTCCAATCAGTTGGTTTGACCTAGTCTTTGCACACGTGGCAGATGATGTGGTCACTGGCCCACAGATCAGTGACTAGGGCTAGCTGTGTGTGCGGTGTAAAAGTTCTGCGTATGTTTAAAAAATAAACAAAACAATATACATTAAAAAACAAATAAATTACAGAAATTAAATAAAATGAATAAATCTTGTTAAGTTAATAACTTTTGTTGTATAATTCAGAAAAATAAAATCTATAACTTAAAACTATTATCACACATTATTATGTTAACAATTTAAATAATTATTATTTAATAAAGATTTTAGAAGTAATAAAACTTTGATAATTCATATTTTAATAATGGTAAATGTTAAAAATATAAAAAAATACCTAAAATCTTAGAAAAATAAGAACTATAATTTAAAACTATAATCATGCATTATTATTTCACTTAAATAAATATTTATTATTTATTAAGCATTTATAATGTATTTATAAAGTAATAAACCTTGTAAAAATCATATCTTATTATTTATAAGTCACAAAAATAAATGTAATATACCAAAATGATCACAAAAAAAATAATACCTACATGTTAAAAAAATATGATATTCCACTTTTGAGATAAATAAACATTTAAACAACTTAATAACTTGAATTTAAACTTATTCCCTTAATTGATAATTCATATAAGGGTAAATAAAAATTGCTAATAATTCTAAAAATTAGCCAATTGAGTCTAATAAGTAATACTAGTCTTAAATATTTATAATAGAATGTCAAATTGGTCCAACACATTTTAAATACAATTTTACTGAATTATCCTTCAACCATATGTGTAGTTTATTTTCTAAAAAGATCTTTAACAAGTATAAAATATTTAAGAATGATATTTTAACCAAATAAAATCTTTTTTACCATTGTTTCACTCACAAATTTATAATGGACTAAATCCAGAGATAATTCATAGGTAGTAAATAATATTATTTACTTATTCACAAGCCATAACCATACCCTTATAAAGAGATAAATCCTTTTATATATGTATAAGGTTAGGAAACCACTATTCAAATAGAAGTGTTATCATTCTTAAAGTATCCTTAGGGGAACATTATAAAGTACACAAGGTACAAATGTCATAAGTATTACACCTTAAATCCATCCATATTTATAAAGTTAACTCTAGTCTACAAGACTTTAAGTATAATGCTAAAGACCTTATTATGTGTTTTATAGTTAACTTTGGTCTATTATAATTAAGTCGTAAAGTATCTCAAGTCCAAACTATTCAAGCAAGCACAAACAACATCGACCACATCTGATTAACCACAAAGATTGTTTAGACCTTAGAAAAGAAATCTTTTCTTAAAATGTTATTCTTTTTGCCACTTCAGTCAACAGATGACAATTAATCGTAATCACATTACTTTATACTTTACTTGTATACCTAGGATTGATAACACTTAAGTTCTTTATAAATGGCATTACTTATAAAGTAAAATTTAAAGATAAACAATTATGGTGTAAGCAATCTTGAGTAGCATTCCATATGTGTGTATCTTATTGTTGTATGATATTATAAATACATGTTATTCACACACACTCACAAGCCTTAATAAGAAGCACATGTGTGAAACTTAATCTAAAAGGACAACACATTCCAAGAAAACCCTTTCCAGTATCCAAACCCTAGAACAACGTTATCCCCGGGATTCGAGTTTATCAACTTGCATTACATTACTTATGCATAAAAGCATCTTGCTTCATTAAATATTAGTCCTTGCCGGACCAATGATGCTGATTTTAGATATTGGATCTTATATTGTCTTGAAGACCGTGAGTGCATAATCTTGCAATCACAAAAGGCAAGTTCACACTTGCTCATGTCCTTTGATTATTTTATGTAAAGTATTTTGCAAATCCAGTGTTGTCATCACCTGCATTTGAAAAAGGACAGAAAACACTTTTTTCATAATAATGTGATTATAGGTTATTTACCATGAGGTAATAACCTACTATACGAGTTCCGGTGGTAAAGGAACATATTATCTAGGACTTAACAACCAATGTCGCCAGTGATTCTTGTGTCGTATATTACGTGTTGACCATGAGATTTGGAATGGGACGAAGAAGTCAGTTGTATCTTTTCCCTCTCGCATGGAGTTGGATGTGCGGATCGTGGCTGTTATCAGTCGTAGCGTGCATATTAATTGGTAATTCGTAGAGGATATGCAACATATGGGTGGGAGCCCTCAACGTCCCACGATAGTTCCGGCATCTGAACGGTCTGTACTGTCAATTGCCATAATTCAATAGGTGGGCTGACATACACCAAGGAGACATGCGGGGTCGCGGAGAAGACAGTGATTGGCTTGGATCTTAGTCTGGGCCTCACACCAAGGAAGTGTGAATGAACCTGCAATTCGAATGTGCAACAAAGCTAAGATCTCTCATGGGTAAAGTGACGCACCTCTGCAGAGTGTAAGAATTGTAACTTGTTACTCCCTGTTCCGGGAAGGAGCTGCGAACGCTGCGGGAAAGAAACTCGATGAAAGTTCTGGTAAACCCGTGAAGGCTGAAGGACATAGCTTTTCAGAATAAAAGCAACCTTTGAAGAAATGTTTACGAAAACTTGTATTGCCTACGACCTACGGTCTGTGGCCGTAGATATAGTGCATCAAACACTCCTTTTGTAGTGAACTTGCTGAGTACGCTCGTACTCAACGTATCTTCTTAACCCTTGCTAGGTTCTAAAGGCAATACATACGACGTCTACGTCAAGTCATGCTCCAGGAATTATCATCAAAAGCTAAACTCTTCAATAAAGTCAAGAAAGTCAACATATACATCAACTCAAGTGAAGACGAAGTTACTGATTAGATAAGAATATAATCTCTAGCCATAGAACCTATTTCTATAGTGTATTGTAATAGCAGCAATGCCAAATCATTAGTTAAGATACTAGTCTTAATAGTATGGTAGTTTTTGAGTTGTTTATTTTTGATTCTTCTTTGTAAGAAGTTTCTTTCTCTCTCTTTAACCTAGGGTGTTCTCTGGATCTTGTGTAAAGAGTTGAGTTATAACATATAGTCATGTCTTGGACCTGTTGTGTTTCTGTTGTACTACTCTAAGGGATGTAATACTAGTGAACGGTGTTTCATTGGTGTTATATCAACGACTATAGTGTACTACATCATGCAGTGGTATGCTGGGTCACCGCACCCAACTAACAACATGAGACCGGCAAAATAGAAGCCCTATCAAGAACATACCTTTGCCTTGAGCATCCCACTTGAACTTGATGTAGACTGTCTTGTTCTGCTATAGTGGGAACACCTTTCTTGTTTGCTCTTGCTTGATGAAGATGAAAACTTGCAAATTGCTCCCCCATACTCCATGGGGAAACCTCTTCTTTGAACTTGTCTTCATCACTCCATGATCACGAGGATGGCAAGATTCAAGCATGAGATCTTCTAGGGATGGAGCATCTTGAGCTTGCCCTTTTCATTCCTTCTTGAGGTTGATCCATCTTAATGCAACTCTTTGCACTTGTCTTGACCAACCTTCAAGCTCCTTCTTTCTTTATGATTCCAATGGCACAAAGCCCTTGGACATTTCTTCATACCTTGAGACCAACACATGGCCCAAGCGATGCCAATGGACAAACCTACAAGTGAAACTCAATTTACACATTAGTCCATAGTGATTGTCATTAATTACCAAAACCACACATGGGGGAAAACATGCCCTTTCAACCTCCACCCACAAATTTGCAGCCACCAAAGCCACGTTTTTGCATCTCCCATGGATCCCATCTCCATGGGGAGGGCTCCCAAGAGGCCATTAAGGAAGGGGGCTAAGGGGCGGTGCTCCCCCATGATACCGACGGCGGGGAAGGAGTCCCCCGCGTCGCCGCCGCCCTCTTCACCATCTTCACCGCCATCTCCATCACATAATCCTCCTAGTATACAGTGGTTCATAATCCCACACACCTCTGTACCGTCCTATGTAAACACGGTGTTTGATGCTATAAGTTATAATCCTATGATCTATGTCATGTTTGCGTAGTTTCTTTGTACTTAGATTGAATGGTTGAACGTCTTTGGTTGGTTAGAGTTGTTTGTTGATATGGTACAGTCCTTTGGTGTCCATTATATTTGTGTGCGCATGGATCAAACATCATAGTGTTTGTAGTATGTGTAAGAGGAAGGAGGACGTTTTGTCAATGTGACAGAAACCTAAGGACGCGAACCGGAACGTTGCACGTATGGGAGTAAGTGGACCAGTAACTTAAGGCTATGGTTGGGGAAACCTTAATGCATTGTTAGTAGTTACGGATGTTTGCTAATAATCCAATCATATAGTACATGTAATTTCAAGTAATGAAGCACATGTATATTTAGCCTCTCCCACATAGAAAACTACATCGAAGACAATGAACCCGATTTATTCGCAATTAAAATTGGACAAAACCACCACAATTACCATCACTATTCCACGCTCATGGTTATGTTAGTTTAGTGAATTTTATTGCTACAGCAACTAGCTTTACTTTCTTGTTATTTATTATCTTGCAAAGCTTTCTCTAGTACTCATTTTGTTGCTCTAGTTTTGTTTCCTAGATAATGCAAACATTTAGTATGTGTAGAACTTGAGAGAATATATATCCTACCTTTAGCTCCTCGTTGGGTTTGACACTCTTACTTATCAAAAGGATGCACATGATCCCCTATACTTGTGGGATATCAGGGCATACTAGGAGTGTCTACACCCGACGAGCTGGATGAGGATATAAAGGTGTGTGACTTGATTAATCAGATGATGGGTCAATAAAACGAAGAGACAATCAGAAATTTATTCAATCATGCTGATGTTAAAGAAATCCTATCGATTCCAGTACGGAGGGTAATGGTGGATACGGTCGCTTGGCATTTTGATAAAAGGGGAGTGTTCCTATGTAAAATCATGGTATCAAATGGGGGTCAGAATTCGTGATCAACAACAATTTAGAGGGTTGCAATTGGTGTTGGGGACGAGTTTGCCCCGCTAGTAGAGCCAATGAAAGATGTTGACATTGCAGCTGGTGTTGGTGTTGCTGCTGACGGACCCGAACACATTCGATCCGAGAGGCAAAGGGTGCCCAGTGAATCGAGGCGAAAGTTGAAACCTCCAAGCATTAGATTGATCTCTCGGCCGAGATTGTCAAAGGCCGAGAGAAGTGTGGGCGGGTGTGGAAGGAAGTCGACAAAACAAAAACGGATCAGAACGCTCCTGATCGTCGAGTTGCTGCTTGGTGAAGAGGGAACCGCCGAACTCATGATTCCATCACAGATTTCCCACATACGGCTCCAATTGACGAGGGGTAACCTCAGCAATGTCCATTGTTATGGACCTGGGTTTCATGAAAAAGGGGTGTGTTGGTGATTTCGTCGGCTTATCAGACAAACAAGGAAGGTGAGATTTACCTAGGTTCAGGCCCTCATAGAGAGATGATGGAGGGGTTAACCTCTTGGGTGCCCGATCTTCACGGATCTCGTGGTCAAATCGATGGTAAAGCGAGGGGAAAGGGAGAAGGTAGCGGAAGCGAACACACACCTCGCGAAGAACACGATGAACACACGCAAAACTCACACGATACAAGGCCGATTGCTCCCGAACGGCGGCCACCGGACCGATAGAATCCTCACAAGGAAAGATCGGGCACCCAAGAGGTTAACCCCTCCATCATCTGGTATCAGCAGCTTTTGGTTGCCACGGATTTCTCTTCGATTTGGTCTTTTCCCCATAAATTCGAAAATTCCACCAAAAACAGCCCCAATTCGTGTTTTGGATCGATCTGTGATTTGAGTGAGTTTTGGTAGGTTTTGATCCGTGGATTACTTGCTAAACTAGTTGATCTACCTTCCCCTGCGTTCCCATGGCCTTATTCCTTGATTTCCCCCATCAATCTGAGGTTTTGGTTCGAGTTTTTCCGCCCAAAACGCGTCCCGTTCGAGTTCTGGATGCTCTGGAATCACCCGGACCGGAGTCTCCGGCCTAGACCGGAGTCTCCGGACTTTTTGAGCTCCAGACCGGAGTCTCCGGACCCCCAGACCGGAGTCTCCGCCCCTCCCCGCAGACAGAAAAACTGCAGCACGGTTTTGAGCATAACTTTTGCATTTCAACTCGGATTTTGGTGTTCTTTAGCTCGTTTAGAAGAGGAGAAGGAGCCCTACATCATCATCTGCTTTGTTCATGCTGTCTACTCCATCAAAATTCCGTGAGAAAGGAGGAATCCAACAATAAAGGGTGAAGATCGTCGACGAAAGGTATAAACATTCTGCGACTTCTCCCCACTTGCATTCCTTTGTGAACCCCACTATCTTTGCGAGCAACAAACACCTATTGAGACTAGTTCCTCTTATGATTGCTTGGGCTATGCACATTTGATACCTTGTAGATTTCGAGCAAACATTGTGAGAGCTATCTCATATAGTTATCTTGTATAGTTGTTGGCATAAGGAAGAGGCAAGTGGAAAAGAAAAAGAGAAAAGAAGAAGAAAAAGAGAAAAAAATAGAAAAATAAAAATAAAGAGAAAAAGAAAGAAACATACATCTGCCTTATAGAATAGGAAGCGCAAACTCGATGAACATCATATAAGTGGTACTTATTGTGCATATCTCGTAGCCCACCAATTTTGTGCAATCGAACTAGTGTATCTCCTTGTACTTGTGTGACACGAGCTTATAGTCTTCGCTAGGTAATCATTTGGTTATTAGCTCACTTTCTCCGTCGCACAAGTCCCATTTATCCCACCGTGTGTGTTTCCTTGTACATATTTCCTATCTTGTGGATTGACTTGTTTGCTTTGTGATCATTGTGGTTCTTTACTTGACATTACAACATCTTGATTTCGGATTGTTTCTTGACATGCCACTTTTCATACCTATCCACCATAGGCCTTGTGTGTGTGTGTTTTTTGGTTAGTAGTTGGTTTTGGGTGTTCCGTGTGAACTTCACTTTGCTTGGTTTATTGCTCTCAAGTGTGGCCACTTGCACGATACGATCTTCCAAGGTAAAGTAAGGTTTGACGTTGTATCCCTAACACCCTCTACCACTTCCATATACACCGCTTGGTCTTGTGAATCATGTCTAGGGACTCCGGAACCGAGGATGATATCTATGAAGAATCCATGATGAGCCACCATGACTACGACTCCACAAGTATAGAGGACATGACGGATCACAACACCGACAATGGCTCCGCATGCTTTGAGGACCCGGAGCACTACATCGACAACGGATCCACATGCATGGAATATATGGAGCATGACATCAACTATGGCTCCTCAAGCATGGAAGACTTGGAGCTCTACACCGACAATGGCTCCACATGCTTGGGTGATATGGAGTACTACACCAACAATTACTCCCCAAGCATGGACGACTTCGAGTGCGACATCGACGATGCCTCGCCGAGCATGGAGGACACAGAGAAATTCATCGAGTTTGATGGCTCCTCCACGAGCCATGAAGAATTCCTCCACCGCGTGGAGATGGAAGCCTACTACGCCAAGCAAGAGGAGGCGCATCATCAAGAATCCATGACCTTCAAGGCCAAGCGTGCCACACCAAAGGGCACCACCTACTTCGATGATCCACCTCCAAGGCGACAAGCGCCACCATCGACAAGGCATCAAGTGCCACAACCTAGATGGCGTCAAGCTCCATCATCCCCAAGGCGCCAAGCTACATCACCTCCAAGGCGCCAAGATCCACCTCCTATCCAAACAAGAGTGGCGTCCAAACATCATATACATCAAGAGGCGCCAAGAAACAAGAATCTTCATCGACAAACATCCTCTCATGAGCATCGCCACCATAAAGAGGATACAAGACATCGTCAAAGGCATCTTCGCCACCAAGACGAAGAATTCTTGATGAGCACCAACCATAATGCTCAAGCAAGCTCAAGAAGGCACCACAAGTACAAGAAGAGTGCCAAGGCAAATGATCACCGTCGTGAGTGTCATGTGGACGACCAAGTGCGCCACCTACATCAACCATCGGCAAAGCACGCCAATGACCTCCGTCGACACCATCATAGGGCACCTTCAACTACTCGTGCCACCACCACAAGGGCACCAAGAGCAAGCCTTCCTCCACGCCATCAAGCTTCAATGCCTACGCTTGACTTCCACGACCTCGCCAATGAGGAAAATGTAGACCTCTACTTCTCCAAGTTGGATAGCATGAGCCTACCTCCACCACTACTACGAGATGGCCACAAGACGGTCGAGCATGGGATTTTCCCTTCGACTAAGGAGGCGAGCATGATGCCCATCTTATGGCATCCAACCTTGAAGGCGACAAGGTCAAGAATGGTGAGCATGGGATTTTCCCTTCACCAAAGGAGGCGCTTGGAGTTGAGGAAACCGAGCCTATCCCCATATGCTTGAGTGATGATGTGGTACCAATCCCATGTGAGTATGAGAGCCACTTAGCCCACTTGAGTGAGAACAAGAGTGAGATGAGTGACTCCACCTTATGTGAGATTGAGTGCTTCCACTTTGAGGGCATGAGTGATACACCGAGTGAGTTGAGAGTGGTAGTTGATAGGTCAAGTGAGACCATTTCTATTTCTAACAACTTACCCTCTACCTCTAGTGTGTTCTCTTATGTTGTGCTAGGTTCCATGGATGAAGACGCGCCAATCCATGAAGCAATGATGCCTCAATTGGAGAAGATGTACATGGTGCACGAAGATGATGCTATGCCATGGCTACATCAAGAAAACGAAGTCGTCCACAAGGAGGCCACTACTTCCACAACACCCACTTCATATGAGAGGTATGACCAAGGTAACAATAAGGGTGTTGATGATGCCATGATCCCACTAGTGGACATGATGAATTGTGAGGATATGCATGCTATGGATGATACTTGTGACATTACATATGCTTCATTCATATTCCCATGTGATGCTTTGCCTTTGCATAATATTGCTCATGTGGAATTGTTTGATTGCGATACCATTTCCATAAACATGCCATGCTATGCATCTTGTGTGTATCCTCCAATTGCTTCGGACTTGCTTTGTCATGCTAGTCATTCAATTTCTCCCGTTGCTTGCAATAAGATGAATGCTTGCTATTTCACTTGTTTTGCTTGCAACAACATTGATCATATGCGTTATCATGAGATGGCCCCCATAGCTTTCTCAATTTTTGGAGATTTTGATGATTGCCATGATAAGCATGTTCCCCACTTGCATACTCACCATGCACCTATTTCATACTTGATTAACATTAATGGTGATGTGCACAAGAAGAGATACATCATGATGGATGATGTGTATCTCTACCATGCACACACGTTCTTCCTTTTACATGTGATGTGTGTAGGTACCCGCACTATCATGTCAACCTCGGTTGAGCACGAGTTGACAAAAGGAGCTCTTGAGAGCATCCCACAAGTGAGTTCAAGATCGAACCCAGCTCTGATACCTTTTGCATGCTTTCCATCTTTCATGTTGGCAAATTGCTCTTTCCTATGGTTTGATTGCAAGCATGTTGATGGTATTATCTCACCTTGTGACATTCATGTTTCTTCGATTTTGGATAATGATGCTTTGTGTGTTGCAACAAAAATGTTGAACATTTTCTCTTTCCGATGTTTTGTTTGCAACCACAATTCCATTAAGAGCATGTATTGTCATGAGAGCTTCCAAGAATCTCGTCTTGTTGTTGCAACAAACATAAGGACCACTTGCTCTTTCCTTTGTTTTGTTTGCAAACATGCCGTTTTTGCTTCCACTTGGGATACCCATACTCCCATGAAATTTTCTTTTGATGATTTGTGTGTGACATCCAACATGTTGAACAATTTCTCTTTCCAATGGTTGGTTTGCACACATAATGATGTTTCTTTAGACATTCTTCCTTGTGTGTTTTTGCCAAATTCTCCTATTCTTGCATCAAAGCTGTTGTTTGAAATTTGGATCCAATGCTTTGAGTGCCCCACTACTACGTTATATGGAGTTTTTGAGTTTCCACATTTGGATGATGTTCGAACGATTTCCATGCACTTTGACCTTGCATATGCATTCCATTTGCTATCCTTGTATTGTGCTAATAGTGTTGTGAACAAGAATGGACATGCTCCTCTATCACGCACGAAAATATTTTGCTTGGTCTTTGTTGTGTGTAGATAAAAATGCTTACACGTCAACCTCTACCAACCACGTGTTGACAAGAAGAAACGAAGTGAGTTACCTATGTCTACCCTTCATCGAGCTATCTCTACAAGACAAGGTGATTTCCTTCTACTTGAGGACTCATGCAATAATCTCCATGAATTGGCTACGCTTTGAGTGTTGCTTCGCTTTTGTTGTGAGCTTTGTAGGCTTCAAGGAAGGTGAAGGAACATTGAAGTGTTATCAAGTCAATCTTCCCGAGGACGACTCTATGGTGAACCCCAGGATCAAGGATGTCCTTCGACCTCTTCTACTTCGTGATGAACATGGAGAGTCGAGGACGACTCTTTTTGAAGGGGGGGGGAGATGATGTAGCCCGACCTACGGTCGTTACCACATCTTGGTCTCCAACTTATGCCAAGTCGTCATGGACTCCAAAGGTGAATCCGTTCCTCTATGCGCGCCCACTTCCTACCCTATTGAATGGTATACTACTTCATACTCCGTCACATATGCATGATAGGTTCACACCGACAAGTACGGAGGCTAGGGAGGAAGCCCGGGACATCAAGCCCGACAAGACGGAGGCTTGGAAGAGGAGACGGAAGAAGCCACGGCTGAACCACCGGAGTCTCCGGTCTACACCGGAGTCCCTGGTCCTGCTACATCGGAGTCTCCGGACCTACCTCCGGACCGACCCCAGCAACCGCCCGAGGACAGTCAGAACGCCACTCCGGAGACGACACCGGAGACAGACCGGAGTCTCCGGCCTACACCGGAGTCTCCGGCCTACACGATGGGCCTGCACGCCGCCAGCTGGGCCTTCGGCCCATGTACCCCTCTAGCTCGTCCAAACCCTAGTTTTATCCCCAAACTACCCCTGTTTATGTGGCTGGCCTATAAATAGAGCCCCCATCCCTTCATGTATCCCGGAGGCATAGATGATAGACTAAAGACAACCCCCTTGTGTGGAATCTCTAGTTTTGCCTCATCCCCTTATCCAAGGGGACCGACTATCGTCACCAACCTCGATTGGACTTTGCATCACGCATCCATCGTTGAACAAGGCCTTGGAGTTCGATGTCTCGTCTCCAAGTTGTCAAGACCCTCCCCAAGGTGTTCTTCCCTCTCCGATGTGGATTTGAGGGAGCACGTTGACCGATCTTTCCTTGCGAGGATTCTATCGGACCGGTGGCCGCCGTTCGGGAGCAATCGGCCTTGTATCGTGTGAGTTTTGCGTGTGTTCATCGTGTTCTTCGCGAGGTGTGTGTTCGCTTCCGCTACCTTCTCCCTTTCCCCTCGCTTTCCCATCGATTTGACCACGAGATCCGTGAAGATCGGGCACCCAAGAGGTTAACCCCTCCATCATCTATGGCACCCACCGTGAAAATCCGTGAAGGTTGATCACGAATTTCCCCCCAATTTTTCTTCTATCCATCATAAATTCGAAAATTTCCCAAAAAACAGCCCCAATTTGCCTTTGGATCGATCTGTCGCTTTGGAGTGTTATTTGTGGTTTTGATCCGACCAAATCTTGTCTAAGGTGTTGGTTCAGCTTTTGCCTGCGTTTCCCAGCCCAATTTTGGCCAAATTTTCACGGATTTGAGGACTCTAGGCGTGGATTTCCGCTCAAGAACACGAGCAGACCTCCCACACCGGAGTCTCCGGCCCTGTGAACCGGAGTCTCCGGTCTACACCGGAGTCTCCGGCCCAAGACCGGAGTCTCCGGCCCTAGACGCCTGTTTTGCCCATTTTTCCTCTTTTCTGCATTGGCTAATCTGTCCACTTGTTGTTTGTGTTCCGTGTGCATGTCACCAACTAACAGATAGCTTCCGCAACATCGCCGCGCTCTTCGACACCACGGACCCCAAACTCTTCCCCGCTCCATCGACACAAGATCATCACCATCAACTAAGGTATAACTTGTGTCAACCCTTGTAGCCATATCTTCCTTTGTGTGTACCTATCCTATGAGAGCAACTCATTTTGTGTTTATCTAAGCATTGTGCACTTGCCATTGGAAAGTGAGAGTGTGAGGGCAAATACAAAAGTTAACATAGTAGCATAGCAAGGGAGAAAAAGAAAAAGAATCAAGAAAAATAAATAGAAAGATACATAGTCTCCCAATACAAAGAGAGCATCAAGCTTGTAAGCAAAAGAGAGAGGAAGAAGCGCGCCAAGGCAAGTGCACAAATCCGTTGCTTACCCTCTTTTGGCAAACGAGTTGTGGTCTCTCCTTGCGTTGGCACGACACCCGAGCGTAGTCTTCGTTAGGCCTTTTCGTGCTCACTTTCATAGTCGTGCTAACCCCATTTTTCTCCACGCGCGTGTGTAGTCGTAGGTTCTCGTCACCTTTTGAGTTGACCATTTACTTTTGACATGAGTTGTTGGATTTTCTCCACTTTTGACTATCCTTTGCGTTCGGTTGGTCCTTTGGTTTTCCCACAATCCTACCCATCCACCAAAAGCTTTTGAGAGTTGTCGCTCCTTTGTGTGTGAGTTTCTTTGCCATTTCACTTTGCACGCTGTTCGCTCCTTTGTGTGGCAATTGGTTTGATATAATCTCAAAGGTGAGGTAAAAGGCTAACTCTACGCACCTTTACTCTCCATATACAACCCTTGTCGGCTTTGCATCATGGACAGGAATGGCGAGCCGTCCCAACCACCACCACCACCTCCGGAGGACGAACCACAATACATGACAAGATGGGACCATTGGAAGGTCCGAGGAGAATTCAACTACCGTTGTGAAGCACTTGAGTGGCGCCAAGATGAACAATTTAGCGAAGCCCGAGTTGAGTTCAAGAACATCGACAACCGCTTCGAAGAAGTCGGAGGCCAAATGCATGCCATGCAACACAACCTCGGTCATCAAAATGAAGCTCTTGGTCGTGCCCTCGCCTCAACGGATGAGAAGCTTCAACGCCTCATTGATGGGTTAGCAAGGCCACGCTCGCGAGACTCACGATCATCACGGCACTCCTCAAGTGAATCAAGTGCTCCTCGCCGTCCTGCTTCAAGGCACCGGGATGGACCCGTCCTTCAATCCATGAGCTCTTCTCAAGCGGTACCATCTCCGTGACACGCCGCAACGTCAAGCTATGATGGTGACCTCTCCGCAAGACCTCCAAGATGTGAAGCGGACCGGCCACAACAAAGGGCACTTGTGCTTCAACAAGAAGAACCTCACATGGACCACCAAGCCCGTCGCCATCGACATGTTCTTTCCACAACAAGTGAAGCATCCGAAGTGGAAGAACAAGTTCGCCGGCGCGCGTGAAGCACTCGAAGATCCACCAAGGCGTCCTCCTCGACATGAACGTCAACATCGTCAACATGATCTTCACGACGAGCCTCCTCCACATCAAGAAGAAAGAGAGCACCATTGCGCATGCGGCTCGACGTCCTCTTCGCCACATGGCGCAAGATAATGCTCCTCGGCATCAACCACGACAAGAACAAGAGAAAGCTCCCCAAGCTCGCCGTAAGGACCAAAAACCTCCTCCTCGTCCTCAACCGCGCCAACAACACGATCAAGCTCCCCAAGCTCGTCATCCAAACCAAGTTCCACCACCAAACGCGGCACCACAACAACCGCAAGAGCAACGCCACCATCAACAAGAAAGACATGAGAGCTCGGATGATGAAGATGGCCGCCACAATCATGGCAACCGTCGAAACCGGAACCGCAATGAGGAAGAAACTTTTGGCAAGCTCAAGTTAACCATGCCCAAGTTCACCGGTTCAAATGATCCCGAAGAATACCTCTCATGGGAACTCAAGGTTGACAAGATATTCCGCATGCACAACTTTAGCAATGAGAAGATGATGGCCATGGCATCCCTCGAGTTCGATGAATATGCCAACCTTTGGTGGGAACAAGTCCAACTCGCTCGTGAATCAAAAGAAGAGCCCCCAATCTCAACTTGGCAAGATATGAAGGCTCATATGAGATCCCGCTTTGTTCCTTCACACTACACGCGTGACCTCTTCAACAAGCTTCAAACGCTTAGTCAAGGAACAAAGACCGTGGAAGAGTACTTCAAGCAAATGGAGCTCAACATGATCTGTGCCAACATTGAAGAGCGTGATGAGCAAACAATGGCACGTTTCCTCAATGGCTTGAACCATCCTATCAAGCGCATCACCGAGTTCCAAAGGTACAACAACATGGTTGAGCTTGTGAACATTTCATCAAAGGTCGAACGTCAAGTGCAAGAGGACATCAAGTTCAACAAGCCAAAGACATACTTCACATACAAGCAAGCTCCAACCACTACTCCGACAACACCAAGTGGAAGCTCCTCAAATACCACCAAGTGGCAAGTACACAAGAGATGAACAACCATTCAATGGTGAATGCTACAAGTGTGGAGGCAAAGGACACAAGTCGGCCGCATGTGGAAACAAGAAAGTTTTGTTCATCCATGACAACGGCGATGAAGAATACTTGAGTGAAGAAGAGTTTGATGCAAGGGTCAAGGAAGCCATGGCAAGGCAACATTTGGAAGAGGACCAAGAACTTCTTATGTGTGAGCATGACGCAAGTCCATCGCTTGTGGTCACACGGGTCTTAACTACCCAAGTCAATGAGAATGAAGACCAACGCTCGAACATCTTCCAAACTCGTGCCGACATCAATGGGAAGTCCATCAAAGTTGTCATCGATGGAGGGAGTTGCCACAATCTTGCAAGCACGGAATTGTGTGAGAAACTCAACATTACCCTCCATCCGCATAAACACCCCTACCATATCCAATGGCTAAGTGACCAAGGATCCGTCAAGATCAAGCACACCGTCTCGGTAACGTTCTCAATTGGGCCCTACAAGGACACGGTGGAATGTGACGTGGTCCCAATGACGGTTTGCCATATGTTGCTCGGAAGGCCGTGGCAATATGACAAGCGTGCTTTTGCATGATGGTCACTCAAACACTTACACCTTCAAATGGCTTGATAAAACTTGTGTGTTGCAACCAATGACTCCTAGCCAAATAATTGCGGACAATGCAAAGGCTTTAGCGAGGGCGCAATACACAAAAACAACTTGTGAGAAGAGTGGTGAACGAGAGAACCACACCATAGTGAGTGATAGCTACAAGCCAAACTCGAGTGGAAAAACTAAGAGTGTTCTTCTTGCCACCAAAAGTGAGATGAGAGAAGTGCGGAACAACCCATCCATCTTGCACTATGTCCTTGTATGCAAGGGACTAGCGCAAGGAACTAACGACTTGACAAATGTTCCTCCTCCTTTGATGGCTATTTTGCAGGAATTCCAAGATGTATTTCCCGAAGAGCTTCCTCATGGCCTTCCTCCTCTTCGTGGAATCGAGCACCGCATCGACCTCATACCCGGCGCCCCACTCCCAGACCGCGCCGCGTATCGCACGAACCCGAAAGAGACAAAGGAGATCGAACGTCAAATCAACCAACTCGTCTCCAAAGGTTTGATCCAAGTAAGCACTAGCCCAAGCGCGGTCCCCGTGATTCTAGTTCCAAAAACGGATGATACGTTGCGGTTATGCATGGACTGCCGTCCAATCAATGCTATCACCGTGCGTTATCGACATCCTATACCGCGTCTTGATGACATGCTTGATGAATTATGTGGAGCCACTATATTTTCGAAAATTGATCTTCGTAGTGGTTACCATCAAATTCGCATGGCCGAGGGTGATGAGTGGAAAACTGCCTTCAAGACCAAGCTTGGTCTCTATGAATGGTTGATTATGCCTTTTGGCTTATCTAATGCCCCATCTACCTTCATGCGCCTCATGAACCATATTTTACGATCTCTCATTGGGAAGAGTGTAGTTGTTTACTTTGATGACATCCTTGTCTATAGCAAGTCACTAGAGGAGCATGTTACTCATGTTAAGGAGGTCCTTCAAATCCTTCGTCATGAAAAGCTTTATGCTAATCTCCCAAAGTGCACTTTTGCAAAAGACAAGCTGGTTTTCCTTGGTTTTGTTGTGTCTTCCAATGGCATTGAAGTTGATGTCTCAAAAGTCAAGGACATACGAGATTGGCCCATCCCTACAAATGTTAGTGAACTTCGTAGTTTTCATGGGTTAGCTGGCTTTTACCGTCGCTTTGTGAAAGACTTTTCTACCATTGCTTGCCCCCTCAACGAATTGACCAAGAAAAATGTCACGTTCGTTTGGGGAAAAGCACAACAAAAGGCTTTTTATGAGCTCAAGAAGAGGCTCACCGAAGCACCACTTCTTGCATTACCGGATTTCACAAAAACCTTTGAGATTGAATGTGACGCTAGAGGTATTGGCATTGGTGGCGTCCTTATGCAAAATGGGCGTCCTATTGCTTACCATAGTGAGAAACTTTATGGCGCACGCCTCAACTATCCCATTTATGACAAAGAACTTTTTGTAGGGGTTCGTAGCATGGAAAACAAAAATTTTCTATCGCATACAAACAAACAAGCCAAGATCTATCTACTAGATTGTAGCAACGAGTCGATGGAATAACTCACCCTCGAAGATTCCAAAGTGTTTAACGAGAGCAGATTCTCGTGGGTGATGTAGTCGTACTCTTTCCGATCTCAAGATCGCGTAGACGATCCTTCCGGCGCCGCGTTCCCGCAGCGCTCCCGCAGTCGGTCACACGTTCGGTACTCGACGAAGACCTTCCTCTCCCTTGTTCCAGCAGGCAGCGGAGGTTGTAGCACTCTCCTCGCGATTCCGGCAGCACAACGGCGTGGTACCGGAGGTAGAGGGGAGATCCCGCAGGGCTTCGCCTTAAGCCGGTGCGAGTATGGTGGAGCTTATGAGAGAGGCTATTAGTGGTCTAGTAATTAGACACACCAAATAGAGGGCTCTAAACCAATTAGAAGGCTCTAAACCAATTAGAAGGCTCTAAACCGAAACAGCTCTAAACCGGGGTCTAGGTCTAGTTTCTAGTTTAGAGGATAGGAACTTGTGTGTGCTAGGAGGGGAGCCCTGCCCCTCCTTATATAGGTGGGAGGGCTGGCTGCGCCATGGGGAGGAGAGTCCCTCCCCAAGTCGGCTTGGTGGGGCGCCGGCCAAGGGAGGAGTCCTCCCCCAATTCGGCCTCCACCAATCCTCCTCTTTTCCCACTTCCCAAAATTGGCAGTTTGACTTTCAAATTAGCCGTTTGACTTTTCCAATTTAGGAATTAAATAAACCCTTTATTTTGGACAGCGAGAACACCTAGTACATGATGCAATCATTCCAACTTGCAATGACACATTCATGTACCCCTTCCCCCCCGGAGTGCCGGACATTCCGGGACCTTCTAGAATGTTCCCGATGAAAACACCGGAACCATTCCCCAACTCCGAAATGGGACTTTCCTTATATGAATCTTATTCTCCGGACCATTCCGGATCACCTCGTGATATCCCGGATCCCATCCGAGACTCCGAACAACATTCGGTCTCTTTCTCATAATACCATAACTACTCAAACAACGTCGAATCCTTAAGTGTGTCTCCCTACGGTTCGTGAATTATGCGGACATGATCGAGACACTTCTCCGAACAATAACCAATAGAGGAATCTGGAAATTCATATGGCTCCCACATATTTCTACGATTACTTTGCGATCGAATGAACCACTTACATACGATACCAATTTCCCTTTGTCTCACGATATGTTACTTATCCGAGGTCATGATCGTCGGTATCTCTGCATACCTAGTTCAACCTCGTTACTGATAAGTACTCTTTTCTCGTTCCCGTGATATGTGATCCCTTGTGACCAAGTCACATGCTTGCAAGCTAATTGGATGACATTTCACCGAGAGGGCCCAGAGAATATCTATCCGTCATGTGGATGGACAAATCCCACTCTTGATCCATGTGTTTCAACCAATACTTTCCGAACACCCAATGCCACTTTTATAGCCACCCTGTTACGGTGTGGTGTTTGATGACATCAAAGCATCCATCCAGTAAAGGCAATATGCATGATCTCATGGTCGAAGGAATTAGGTTACTATGTATCAGAAAGCATATAGCAATTGAACTATTGAAATGACTTGATCTTTATGCTACGCTTGTCTATAGGAGTATGTCCACCATATCATTCTCCTAACGATATGATCTTGTTGTTGATAACATCTCAATGTTCATGACAAAGAAACCACATCATCAATCAACCAACAAGCTAGTGAAGTATAGAGGCCATACTAGGGACTTCAAATTAAGTTTACAAATCACACAAGTATTAATGGTTTCCTTGTTAATACTATTATAGCATGAATGTAAACATTTATCATAAACACAAAGATATATAATAATAACTACATTTATTATTACCTCTAGGGCATATCTCCAACAGTCTCCCACTTGCACTAGAGTCATCTAATCTAGATTACATGGTAATATACCGAACACCCATGGCAGTTTGGTGTTGGTCATGTTTTGCCCTCGGGAGAGGTTTAGTCAACGGATCCGCCACATTCAGATCTGTGTGTACTTTGCAAATCTTTATATCCCCATCCTGGATATGTTCTCGAATAGCGTGGAAACGCAGCTTGATATGCTTCAGCTTCTTGTGTGACCTTGGTTCTTGCGCATTGGCTATGGCGCCCATGTTATCACAGTAGATAGACATTGGGTCCAGCGCACTTGGAACCACACCCAGCTCTGTAATGAACTCTTTCATCCATATCGCTTCTTGTGAAGCCTCCGAAGCAGCCATGTATTCCGATTCAGTTGAAGATCTCGCCACAACGCTTTGCTTTGCACTCCTCCAGCTAACTGCTGCACCATTCAAAATAAATACGTATCCAGATTGTGATTTAGAATCATCCGGATCGGTGTTCCAACTAGCATCGGTGTAACCATTAACAACGAGCTGTTCATCACCTCCATAAGAAAGAACCATATCCTTAGTTCTTCTCAAGTACTTAAGGATGTTTTTGACCGCTGTCCAATGATCCACTCCTGGATCACTTTGATATCTGCTAGTTAAACTAACAGCATATGCGATGTCGGGTCTAGTACATAGCATGGCATACATTAGAGATCCTATGGCTGAGGCATAGGGAGTCTTACTCATCTTTTCTCTATCTTCTGCCGATGTCGGACTTTGAGTTTTACTCAAGGTCATATTGGGCAACATGGGCAAGAACCCTTTCTTGCTATCTTCCATTCCAAACCTCTTTAGAACTTTGTCCAAATATGTACTTTGTGACAATGATATTTGGCGTTTCGATCTATCTCTATAAATCTTTATGCCTAATATGTAAGCTGCTTCGCCAAGATCCTTCATTGAAAAACTATTATTCAAATATTCCTTGACACTATTAAGAAGGTCTACATCATTCCCAATCAACAATATGTCATCCACATACAGTATTAAGAATGCTACAGAGCTCCCACTCACTTTCTTGTAAATACAAGCTTCTCCATAAGTTTGTATAAAACCAAAACTTTTGATTACCTTATCAAAACGTTGATTCCAACTTCGGGATGCTTGCTTCAATCCATAGATGGACCGTTGAAGCTTGCATACCTTGTTAGCATCTTTAGGATCGACAAAACCTTTGGGTTGTATCATATACAACTCTTCATCAATGTCTCCATTGAGGAATGCTGTTTTGACATCCATCTGCCATATCTCATAATCATAATATGCAGCGATTGCTAACATAATCCTCACAGACTTTAGCTTCGCTACCGGTGAGAAAGTCTCATCGTAGTCAACTCCTTGAATTTGTCGAAACCCTTTTGCGACAAGTCGAGCTTTATAGACAGTAACATTACCATCAGCATCTGTTTTCTTCTTGAAAATCCATTTGTTCTCGACAGCCTTCCGGCCATCCGGTAAGTCCACCAAAGTCCATACTTGGTTTTCGTACATGGATCCAATCTCGGATTTCATGGCTTCTTGCCATTTATTGGAATCTGGGCTCATCATCGCTTCCTCATATGTCTCGGGGTTATCGGTGTTGTCCACCAACATGACATTCATAACGGAATCATACCAATCTGGAGTGGTACGAGTTCTCGTTGACCTCCGAGGCTCTGTAGTAACTTCAACCGAAGTTTCATGATCACCATCATTAGCTTCCTCTCTTATTGGTGCAGGCACCACAGGAACTTCTTCCGGTGCTGCGCTACTCGCAATTTCGAGAGAAGGTTCGACAACCTCGTCGAGTTCTACTTTCCTTCCAGTCACTTCTTTCGAGAGAAATTCCTTCTCTAGAAAGGATCCATTCTTAGCAACGAAGATTTTGCCTTCGGATCTATGATAGAAGGTATACCCAACAGTTTCCTTCGGGTATCCTATGAAGACGCATTTTTCCGCTTTGGGTTCAAGCTTGTCCGGCTGTAACTTCTTTACATAGGCTTCGCATCCCCAAACTTTAAGGAACGACAATTTAGGTTTCTTCCCAAACCATAATTCATACGGTGTCGTTTCAACGGATTTAGACGGTGCCCTATTTAAAGTGAATGCGGCTGTTTCTAATGCATAACCCCAAAATGATAGTGGCAAATCTGTAAGTGACATCATAGAACGAACCATATCTAAGAGAGTTCGATTACGACGTTCAGACACACCATTACGCTGTGGTGTTCCCGGCGGTGTCAACTGCGAAAGTATTCCACATTTCTTCAAATGCTCGCCAAACTCGTAACTTAGATATTCACCTCCACGATCAGAACGTAGAAATTTAATCTTCTTGTTACGTTGATTCTCTACCTCACTTTGAAACTCCTTAAACTTCTCGAAAGTTTCGGACTTATGTTTCATGAAATAGATATACCCATATCTACTCAAGTCATCCGTGAAGGTAAGAACATAACGATAACCACTGCGCGATGCTACACTCATTGGACCACACACATCGGTATGTATGATTTCCAATAAGTCTGTAGCTCGCTCCATCATACCAGAAAATGGAGTCTTAGTCATTTTACCCATCAGACATGCTTCGCATCCTTCAAGTGATTCAAAATCAAGTGATTCAAGAAGTCCATCGGAATGGAGTTTCTTCATACGCTTCACTCCAATGTGACCAAGACGACAGTGCCACATATAGGTCGAGTTATCGCTTGATTTCAATCGTTTAGCTTCAATGTTATTAATATGTGTATATCCACTATCGAGATTCAATATGAATAGACCATCTATCAAAGGTGCATGTGCATAAAACATATTACTCATATAAATCGAACAACCATTATTCTCGGATTTAAACAAGTAACCGTCTCGCAATAAACAAGATCCCGATATAATGTTCATGCTCAACGCAGGCACCAAATAACAATTATTTAAGTATAAAACTAATCCCGATGGTAGATGAAGAGGTAGTGTGCCGACCGCGATCACATCAACCTTTGATCCGTTTCCCACGCGCATCGTCACCTCGTTCTTCACTAGCTTCTGTTTATTCTGCAGCTCCTGTTTCGAGTTACAAATATGAGCAACCGAACCAGTATCAAATACCCAGGCACTACTACGAGTACTAGTGAGATACACATCAATAACATGTATATCAGATATACCTTTCTTCTTGATGTTGCCGTTCTTCAAATCCGCCAAGTACCTTGGGCAATTCCGCTTCCAGTGACCTTCTCCCTTGCAGTAAAAGCACTCAGTATCAGGCTTGGGTCCAGCCTTGGTCCTCTTCGTCGGCGTGGTAACTTTCTTACCACCCTTCTTGAAGTGTCCCTTCTGCTTAGACTTGCCTTTCTTGAATTTGGTGGTCTTATTGACCATCAACACTTGGTGCTCTTTCTTGATCTCCACTTCTGCAGATTTTAACATAGCAAATAGTTCTGGCAACTCTTTGTTCATGTTCTGCATGTTGTAGTTCATCACAAAGTTCTTGTAACTTGGTGGTAGTGATTGGAGGATGCGGTAAACTCCCAAAGTATTAGGAATCACTATACCCAAACTTTGAAGTTTATTTGCGTGCCCAGACATTTTAAGCACATGCTCACTGACGGAGCTACCCTCTTCCATCTTGCAGTTAAAGAACTTTTCAGAAGCTTCATAACTTTCAATTGCCGCATGAGTCTCAAAGATTAATTTGAGATCCTCGACAATATCATATGGATCTGACTCTTCAAACCTTTTCTGAAGCTCCGATTCTAAACCATACAAGATAGCACACTGAACTATGGAGTACTGATTCTTCCGAGCGAGGTAAACATTCTTTACTTCATCGGTAGCATCAGCTGCAGGTGGGTCACCTAGCGGTGCATCCAGCACATAGGTCAAATTACCAGCTGTGAGGACAATCCTCAAATTGCGGAACCAATCCGCGAAGTTGCTTCCATTGTTTTTCAACTTTTCTTTCTCTAGGAACGCATTAAAATTGATGGTAGGGGCTGCCATTGATCTACAACATATTTGCAATAGTTTAGACTAAGTTTATGACAAATTGAGTTCAAATTAATTAATGAAATTAAACTAGGTGAACTCCCACTCAAAACAACATCCCTCACATTGTTTTAGTGATCACACGAACCAAATCCACTACATCAACACCGATCATCACGAGAGCTGATATAGTTTTAATGGCGAACAATCATCATGTTCATCATATCTACTATATGATTCATGCTTTGCCTTTCGGCGATCCGTGTTCCTGAGGCCATGTCTGTACATGCTAGGCTCGTCAAGATCAAACCTTAGCTTCCGCATAAGCAAATCTGGCTTGCTTACGTTGTAGTCACCCGCGGAATCAAAGACACCCGATCATCACGTGGTGCTTCGAAGCAGCAAGCTTTGGCAACGGTGCATACTAAGGGTGAACACTTTTAGAACTTGAAATTTATGTGCATGAGGGATCATCTTATAATGCTACCGTCGTCTACTAAGCAATACAAGATGCATAAAGGATTAACATCACATGCAATTCATAATATGTGATATGATATGGCCTTTCTTCTTTGTGCTTCCGATCTCCATCTTCAAGCACGAACATGATCTCCATCATCACCGGCATAGCATCAAGGTCAATGACGCTTCTTCATGGTTGTCGTCCGCCAACTTCAACTATTACAACTATTTTGAATAGACACGCAGGCCTTAACAGAAATTAAAAACAACCATATGGCTCCTGCCGGTTGCCAACTTACAATAAAGAACATTGCATACATCAAATATAATCACAATCATGGCCATATCACATCACTGCACACCCCTGCAAAACAAAGTTAGACGCTTCTACTTTCTTTGCATATTTTACGTGGTTTGGGGCTTTCCATAAGTGTCGTTCTAACCTACGAACAAGAACCACAACATTGATACTAGCATTGTTGATTACCCGTTGTAAATTGGATCTTTACTATGCTAGGAGAAACAGGCACCCGCAAAGCCACTTATGCAATACAAGTTGCATGTTAAGCGTGGAGCAAGTCTCATGAACGATGTCATGTAAGGTTAGCCCGGGCCGCTTCATCCCAACATACCGCAAGATGCAAAGTACACAAAAAGCAATCTACAATAAAAGCATCAACGCCCACAATGACCATTGTGTTCTACTCGTGCAACAGATCTACATATAGACACGGCTCTGATACCACTGTAGGGGTTCGTAGCATGGAAAACAAAAATTTTCTATCGCATACAAACAAACAAGCCAAGATCTATCTACTAGATTGTAGCAACGAGTCGATGGAATAACTCACCCTCGAAGATTCCAAAGTGTTTAACGAGAGCAGATTCTCGTGGGTGATGTAGTCGTACTCTTTCCGATCTCAAGATCGCGTAGACGATCCTTCCGGCGCCGCGTTCCCGCAGCGCTCCCGCAGTCGGTCACACGTTCGGTACTCGACGAAGACCTTCCTCTCCCTTGTTCCAGCAGGCAGCGGAGGTTGTAGCACTCTCCTCGCGATTCCGGCAGCACAACGGCGTGGTACCGGAGGTAGAGGGGAGATCCCGCAGGGCTTCGCCTTAAGCCGGTGCGAGTATGGTGGAGCTTATGAGAGAGGCTATTAGTGGTCTAGTAATTAGACACACCAAATAGAGGGCTCTAAACCAATTAGAAGGCTCTAAACCAATTAGAAGGCTCTAAACCGAAACAGCTCTAAACCGGGGTCTAGGTCTAGTTTCTAGTTTAGAGGATAGGAACTTGTGTGTGCTAGGAGGGGAGCCCTGCCCCTCCTTATATAGGTGGGAGGGCTGGCTGCGCCATGGGGAGGAGAGTCCCTCCCCAAGTCGGCTTGGTGGGGCGCCGGCCAAGGGAGGAGTCCTCCCCCAATTCGGCCTCCACCAATCCTCCTCTTTTCCCACTTCCCAAAATTGGCAGTTTGACTTTCAAATTAGCCGTTTGACTTTTCCAATTTAGGAATTAAATAAACCCTTTATTTTGGACAGCGAGAACACCTAGTACATGATGCAATCATTCCAACTTGCAATGACACATTCATGTACCCCTTCCCCCCCGGAGTGCCGGACATTCCGGGACCTTCTAGAATGTTCCCGATGAAAACACCGGAACCATTCCCCAACTCCGAAATGGGACTTTCCTTATATGAATCTTATTCTCCGGACCATTCCGGATCACCTCGTGATATCCCGGATCCCATCCGAGACTCCGAACAACATTCGGTCTCTTTCTCATAATACCATAACTACTCAAACAACGTCGAATCCTTAAGTGTGTCTCCCTACGGTTCGTGAATTATGCGGACATGATCGAGACACTTCTCCGAACAATAACCAATAGAGGAATCTGGAAATTCATATGGCTCCCACATATTTCTACGATTACTTTGCGATCGAATGAACCACTTACATACGATACCAATTTCCCTTTGTCTCACGATATGTTACTTATCCGAGGTCATGATCGTCGGTATCTCTGCATACCTAGTTCAACCTCGTTACTGATAAGTACTCTTTTCTCGTTCCCGTGATATGTGATCCCTTGTGACCAAGTCACATGCTTGCAAGCTAATTGGATGACATTTCACCGAGAGGGCCCAGAGAATATCTATCCGTCATGTGGATGGACAAATCCCACTCTTGATCCATGTGTTTCAACCAATACTTTCCGAACACCCAATGCCACTTTTATAGCCACCCTGTTACGGTGTGGTGTTTGATGACATCAAAGCATCCATCCAGTAAAGGCAATATGCATGATCTCATGGTCGAAGGAATTAGGTTACTATGTATCAGAAAGCATATAGCAATTGAACTATTGAAATGACTTGATCTTTATGCTACGCTTGTCTATAGGAGTATGTCCACCATATCATTCTCCTAACGATATGATCTTGTTGTTGATAACATCTCAATGTTCATGACAAAGAAACCACATCATCAATCAACCAACAAGCTAGTGAAGTATAGAGGCCATACTAGGGACTTCAAATTAAGTTTACAAATCACACAAGTATTAATGGTTTCCTTGTTAATACTATTATAGCATGAATGTAAACATTTATCATAAACACAAAGATATATAATAATAACTACATTTATTATTACCTCTAGGGCATATCTCCAACACTTTTTGCCTTGGTTCGAGTTCTTCAAGTGTGGCAACACTATCTTTGGCCCAAAGAATTTATCATCCATTCTGACCATGAGTCGTTGAAGTATCTTAAGGGCCAAGCCAATTTGAGTAAAAGGCACGCCAAATGGGTTGAGTTCATGGAGTCTTTTCCTTACATTGTCAAATACAAGAAGGGCAAAGAAAATGTGGTAGCGGACGCCTTGTCTCGCAAAAACACAAGCCTTCTTACACGACTCGAAGTAAATGTCTTGGGTCTTGATGACATCAAATCTTTGTATGCGTCCGACCCCTTCTTTGGACCAATTTTTGCAAAATGTTCAATAGACAAAGGGATTGATGATTTCTATTTGCATAAGGGTTTTCTTTTCAAACAAAACAAGCTTTGCATTCTGAAATCGTCTCTCCAACTTTTGCTTCTTCAAGAGTCCCATGGTGGAGGCCTTATGGGTCACTTTGGCCGTGACAAGACATATGACATGCTCTCCACTCACTACTTTTGGCCAAAGATGAAGCGCGACGTGGAGCGCCACGTCCAACGATGCACTACATGTATCCAAGCTAAGTCTAAGTCCAACCCCTTTGGTCTTTATATGCCATTGCCTATTCCTCATGCACCTTGGTCGGACATTAGCATGGACTTTGTGTTAGGCTTGCCTAGATCTAAACATGGACATGATTCTATCTTTGTAGTAGTGGATCGCTTTTAAAAAATGGCACACTTTATTCCGTGCCATAAGACTGATGATGCTTCACATGTAGCCAATTTGTTTTTCAGGGAAATAATTAGGCCGCACGGTGTACCGAGAACAATCGTCTCCGACCGCGACGTCAAATTCATGAGCTACTTCTGGAAGACTCTCATGGCCAAGCTCGGCATCAAGCTCCTCTTCTCGTCCGCCTCACATCCTCAAACCGATGGACAAACCGAGGTCGTCAATCGAAGTCTTGGAACACTCCTACGTGTGTTGATCAAGAAGAACCTTAAAGACTGGGAGGAATGTATTCCACACGCTGAGTTCGCCTACAGCCGCGCCAAGCACTCCACCACCATGAGGAGCCCGTTCATGATCGTCTATGGTTTCGAGCCTCTCACCGCGCTCGATATCCTTCCACTTCCGCTTCATGAACGTGCCAATATGGACGTGGTCAAGCGTGCCCAAACAATGAAGAAACTTCATGAAGACACAAGAGCTATGATCGAGAAACAAGTCCTTCGCCAAACATCAAGGCTAAACAAGAACAAGAAAGAGATGATCTTCGAAGAAGGCGACCTTGTGTGGATACACTTGAGTAAAGACCGCTTCCCCAAGGACCGCGACTCCAAACTCAAGCCAAGAGGTGATGGACCGTTCAAAGTGCTAAAGAAGATCAACAACAACGCCTACATCATTGATATCCCAACATCCAAGTATCTTGTGAGCCCGACATTCAATGTCAAGGACCTATCACCCTACCATGGCGAAGATGAAGTTGAGAAGGTTGAAGAGTCGAGGACGACTCTTTCCCAAGGGGGGGAGCTGATTGTGGCATCCCGCAAAACCACTACTAGAAAATCGCGTTGTTTGTGTGCATTGCATTGTCATCATCATGCATCTGTATGTCTGAAACTATTTCCAATAAGCCTATTTTGGTTTTCTAAAAATGCCCTTCTCTTATTTCAAAATAAGTCTTATAATTACCTGTCAAATTATTTGCCTACAAGTTAGTTGCTAAAAAGATTTGAAACAAAAACAACACCGTAAATATTTACAAACTAACACAAGCCCCAAACCCTAAACCTATTTCCACCCAAATCTATCCTACCCACCTCTCACAGCTCGCCACCTCACCCCTCCCCCAATTTCCTACCCACCCCGCCACCTCATCAATCCTAGACTTTTTCCCCCTCTCTCTCTTTCTCACACAGCCCTCTCCTACCCCTCTCCCTTACAGGCTGGCCCCACCCCAAACCGTTGCCATCTCACCCCCACTCCTTTCTCTCTCCCTCCCCACCGCTCCTGGGTCCCACCCGCGCGGCCCGCAGCCTCCACACCCTCTCCCCACTCCCTCCACTCCGGGCCCACCCCCACCTGTCGCTGTCCCCGGCCCCACGCCCGTCCCCACTTCCCCCCGCAGACCCCGCGTCTCCCTCCTCTCACCCCGCGCTCCCCTGGTTCTCTCCTCCTCCCACCTCTCCCTCCTTTTCCCCACCGACGGCCCCGGCCCCGCACCCTTCCCCCGTCCTCTCCTCGCCGGCCAACGACGACCTCCCTCACCCCGCGCCTCTCCCCTTCTCCCTTCCCTCCGGCCACCTCTCCTCCCTCCCCCCAGTTCTCTGGCCGCCTTCGCTCTGTCCTCCGTCACCGCGGCCTCCTCCGGCGCCGCCTCCTCCTCGCCCCGCCTCCCCGCTGCCCCGCTCTCCTTCCCCGGCCAGCGAACGCCGCCACCGCGCTCGCCCGCGCCTCCCTCTCCTCCCCAGGCCGGCTCCTCCCCCGTCCTCCGACCCCCTTCGCCGCCGACCAGCGCCGGCCTCGCGCCCGCCCCGCCCCCGCGTCGGGCCCCCCGACCCTGTCGCCTCAGGTCCTTCTCGCTGGTGTCTGTCGCCCCCCCTCTTCCCTGGAGCATCACCTCTGGCCGCCCTCGGTCTTCCCCGGCGTCCTGGTGCCATGGCCGCGAGCCTAGCTTCCGCAAGCCCGGTGGTCTCCCCGCGTGTGTACCAGGAGGAGGCATCCTGCCTAGTTGGTGGGCTTGATGTCCCTGTCCTTGTACGGCTGCCTCACGTCGACCTCCCTAGTCGCTCCTGGGCTCCTGCCATCCAAACGATGTTACAAGCCCGCCACCGGCAAGAGGTGAACCTTAAGGACTTCGACATGGAATCCGACGGCGATGGCGTTGAGATACAAGAGGTCCTTCGAGGAACCCGAAGGCCGAACCCGCAGGGACTTCATCATAGAAGGCGAAGACCGTACCGAACCGGCGACACTCGACGAACCCCCGGCAAGATCTTCGACACGGAACCGAATACCGCCGAACCCCAAGGTCGTCGACATGGAACTGACAAGGTCTACTACATGGATGCGAAGACCGAACCCGATCCGCCGAGTTCTTCCTCCCGGACCCGATGACCGCCAAGATCGCCACCGGTTCAACAAGCCCTCCGTCCCGGGCACCAAGTTCTGCATCCCGAACGTCAGGACCGATGCAATGGCGAGGACACTACAAGATCTTCGCAACGACAAGAACGACACCGACCAGGGCGAGCCCGGTGCGCCCCCGACACCGAACCAAGTCCTGCTTCCCGGTTGCAACGAGACCTCCTTCCCGTTGTCCGAGACCGATCCCGTCGAACCCCGAACCCCAGATCCGGACCCCGAGACCCGATCCCGAACCCCGTCGAACCCTAACCAAGATCGTCGAACCCTAATGTGTGATTCCCTTCCCGAGCCCCTATTTTATAAATGCCATCTATATAAATTGTTGCATATTAAATTGTCATACTTGCATGCATATTTTTCTGTGGTTTGGGGGCATTATGCCGATTCACCTTATAATTAAATATGGGGCCCATATGCGGGCAAATCTAGTCTCATATTGGCCTCATTTAAATTTGTGTAGCGAACCGGTGCTATCTTTTGTCTTGATAATGCAACATTTAAATTGAGGGGTAGTTAAATAACATGAACCACCTAAATAATTGTCGGGACCCCCGGTTCCACTTAATATTGCCTAATCGCATCGCACCTTTGTCATGCCATACATCATACATGCAACATGCCCGATCTTTTGTCGTAGTATTAAATATTGCATCCGGTGTTTATTCTAGTGTTTTGGTTCTTCGCGGATAAGGCCGTTGAATTGATGCGAGTGTCGACCCGACCTTCGATTGAACCTTCGGCAATGTTTCCAGGCGAGCATCTTCCCCTTTCTACCTATCTTACTTTTATAGTCTTTATTCCCTCCTGTTGATCTATTGCTATCTGTGTTGCGATGCTCTAGTTTTCGTACCCGTGATATCCCTTGCAGCCATATATTGCCTTGGACACATCCTATTACCTGTTGTTTGGTAGATAGTTGGACTTGCGCGTCGTAGTCGCTTGCTCAAATGCTGTTGCGTGTCGTCAAGTACCACAGTTGTTGGAGTATTGCCGCATGTTCAATGTTGGAGATGATCATGGCTTTAATTATTGTTCACTTTAATTACTGTTTAACAACTAAAATTGAAGTAGGTAAGCAGAGGCACCGGTGGGTGATAGATAATATCTGGTTTCCGACCGCCCACTTGTGTCCCGTAGGACCCCGAGTTCTTGACACCTGTTCCGAGATCGAGCGCGCTAACCACAGGTGGGGAGATATGGGCCCCCCATCGATTAGTACCTGATTTCAAAGTATTATACTGGGGGCCACAACGTAGTTTGGGGCTTTATTACTATTCTGTACTTATGCCATGCTTTACCGCTTTATTTAAATTGTGCGATGGATAGCACACTGTACTGTTTAGGATCGGGACACGATTCCGCGGTGTCGACACCCCGAGTTTTCGGGTTCCCAGTCGTTCACAGCCGTCTACCCAAACCCTGAGTCCGTCTCGGAGACCGGCCGACTTCGTTGCGGGTGTACTTAGTGGGGTGGCCCCCCGTGCTTGCTTTGGGTCTGGAAACGTCATGACTTAGGCCTCGCCGACATACCGATGGGTGTATGTTAATTGATCTGGCAAAAAAGGGTCGAAGTGCTTGTGGATACTTTGGTGCACCCCTGCAGGGTTAAATCTTTTCGAGAAGCCGTGTCCGCGGTTATGGACGACTTGGAGCACAGTGCTTGATCATAGACAACTATAACTAAAGTTTACTGTTATAATTTGACTTGTATCCGATATGACTAGTAATCAGCTTCACCACCACGGTATGGCTAAATAAAAGTACCAACAACTGCTGGGTTTTGGGATATCTCATGCTAATTGTATCTGACTAGTAAGCGTCGCCACTACAACGGAATGGTTAACTAAAACTGCCCACTGCTTATTTTACCAGGATGACTATCTAAATTTGACTAGTAAATTGCCGCAACTATAACTGAATAAATAAAACTGCCAACTGTGTGAGTTCCTCGGTTGACTTCCTCGTTCGGTCTCGAGGGGGAAACACCAGGATGGGTTTGTTTGAAGGTAGCATCAGGTTGGTTCCGAATAGGTCTTTCTTATCCCTCTCTGATAGCCGACAGTTGTACCGAATCTCTATAGGTTGTTTAGTGCGTGCTGCCGCTGCCGCTTCAGTCCACCATACCTATGTAGGCGAGGACCGCCGAATTCTAGCCTCGCCGTGTACTGGCCTCAGTACTGACGCTCCTCTTTTTCCTTTGCCCTTTGTCGGCACCCCTTTTGTTTAAGCAGGTTTTGAGGTCGACGTCGTTAGCAGGGTTACCCTTCCGGCTTGGCCTGGGCAGGGTTATGGACGCCATTGGTTATTCTTCAGGGCTCTTAGCCCCATTTGCATCTTGTCCGTAGCTGGACGCTCTATCGTTTTCAAGGTGATTTGGATCTTTGTATATTATATCTGTATTCTTGACTCATGGAGTCGTGTTGTATATATATATCTGTTCTGTGGGTCCCATCGAGGACTGTTGTGTAATGTTATTACTTCGTTTTCCACCCGCACGAAAGTGCCTGGTGGGCACCTTTGAATCGTTTCTATGCGGGTTTGGCGGGTTTCGCTAAAACTTGCATAGGGCCGATTCTGAGGGTGTTACACTGATGCAGCCCGTCCTACGGACGCACCTCCATCTACAACACCTACTCCCCCAAGTGGACCAATGACTCGCGCCCGAGCCAAGCTCCTACAAGCCAAGGTTAACTCGCTCCTTTCCTCGTGTGATTTTGGTCTACCTTTGGACGGCTTGCTACTTCATGCAACTACGCTGTGTATCCTCAGATATGAAGCAACACCACCACACCAAGCTACCAAGGAAGTAGGACTAGGAGAAGAAGATGCTGGAGTGCTGCACACCGGAGTCTCCGGTGTAGACCGGAGTATCCGGTCTCCTACACCGGAGTCTCCGGACCTTCCTCCGGTCCAGACCGGAGACCCAAGCCCGGGACAGCCAGAAGCCCCCTCCGGAGACGGGTCCGGAGATTGACCGGAGTCTCCGGTCCAGACCGGAGTCTCCGGACCCCAGACCGAAGTCTCCGGACTGATCGACGCCAGGCATGTTAAAGCCTTTTGGGCCTGGCCCATGTAACCCCCAAATTCGCCCAAACTTCCAGTTTTATTCCAGAACTACCCCTGTTTATGTGGCTGGCCTATATATAGCCCCACCCCTCATATGTAAACCCTAGACTTGGATAATAATAGATTAAGGACACCCCTTTGAGGATCTTTCAATCTATTGGTCTCATGCTCCTACCAAGGAGCACCTATTGTCCACCCTCCTCTTGGATCTTGCCTAGTGCGTTCAAGTTGTACAAGGCCTTGGGTTCTCGGTTTCTCGCCCCCAAGTCATCAAGGTCTCACCAAGCACCTCGTCCCCCGTTGTTGGCGTGGAGAGAGAGCTTCGCCCAACACCGATCCTAGAGATTATGTTGGACCGGTTGCCACCGGCGTGAGTTATCGGCGTGTATCGTGATTTGTGTGCGTGAGTTCATCGGAATCTTTGTGTGCGTGTGTTCGCGGATTTCGTCCCCTCTTCCCCTTCCACCGCTTTCCCTTCGATCCCCGTGGAGATTCGTGAAAGATCGGGCCACCCCAAGGGGTTACCCCATAACATCTACCCTACTTCTTGCATGTCTGATTTTATTGATGGAGGGTACAAAGTCGCCGTCTTGCTAGATGTGATCTAGCTTACTATGGATTGGTGTGAATCGATTGTCAAGGTGCCCTCCCCATTGGCTCCCCCAGCCTTTACACGAGAGGTTGGGTCTCAGAGTCCAATCCGGTCCGGTTATAGAATAAAAGGTAACTCTATGAATATATTGGCTACATCTTGAGATTTGCCTTATTTATCACGTCTGGTTTCTGGGCTTCGGATGCTTCTAAAACCTATGGCTCCTTATGGGACTTGCCCTGGATCCGTACTAGGTATGTCTGTTGGAGATATGCCCAAGAGGCAATAATAAAGTGGTTATTATCATATCTTCATACTTATGATAAATGTTTACATACCATGCTATAATTGTATTAACCAGAAACATTAATACTTGTGTGATTTGTAAACTAAAATAAGAGTCCCTAGTAAAGCCTATTGTTAAACTAGCTTGTTGGTTAATATATGATCATGGTTTCCTGATCATGAACATAGAGATGTTATTAACAACAGGATCATATCATTAGGAGAATGATGTGATGGACATACTCCTATAGATAAGCGTAGCATAAAGATCAAGTCATTTAAATAGTTCATTTGCTATATGCTTTCTGATACATAGTAACCTAATTCCTTCGACCATGAGATCATGCATATCACCTTTACCGGATGGATGCTTTGATGACATCAAACACCACACCGTAACTGGGTGGCTATAAAGGTGGCATTGAGTGTTCGGAAAGTATTGGTTGAAACACATGGATCAAGAGTGGGATTTGTCCATCCATATGACGGATAGATATACTCTGGGCCCTCTCGGTGGAATGTCATCCAATTAGCTTGCAAGCATGTGAATGGCTCACAAGGGATCACATATCACGGGAACGAGAAAAGAGTACTTATCAGTAACGAGGTTGAACTAGGTATGCAGAGATACCGACGATCATAACCTCGGATAAGTAACATATCGTGAGACAAAGGGAAATTGGTATCGTATGTAAGTGGTTCATTCGATCGCAAAGTAATCGTAGAAATATGTGGGAGCCATATGAATTTCCAGATTCCTCTATTGGTTATTGATCGGAGAAGTGTCTCGATCATGTCCGCATAATTCACGAACCGTAGGGAGACACACTTAAGGATTCGACGTTGTTTGAGTAGTTATGGTATTATGAGAAAGAGACCGAATGTTGTTCGGAGTCTCGGATGGGATCCGGGATATCACGAGGTGATCCGGAATGGTCCGGAGAATAAGATTCATATAAGGAAAGTCCCGTTTCGGAGTTCGGGAATGATTCCGGTGTTTTCATCGGGAATGTTCTAGAAGGTTCCGGATTGTCCGGCACTCCGGGGGGGAGGGTACATGAGTGTGTCATTGAATGATTGCATCATGTACTAAGTGTTCTTGCTGTTCCAAAAACATGAAAGTCAAATTGCCAGTTTGAAAGTCAAACGGCTAAAACAGGAAACTGTGGGAAACAAGCAAGAGGAGTTGGAACCGACTTGGAGGAGGAGTTTCTCTCCTCCAAGCCGGCGGCCAGCCCTAGGACGAGTTGGGGAGGGACTCCCTCCCTCCCCTGGCGCGCCAGCCCCCTCCCATCTATATAAGGAGGGGCAGGGCTCCCCTCCTAGAACACACAAGTTCCTATCTTCTACCTCCGGTTTAGAGCCGTTTTGGTTTAGAGCTTCTAATTGCTTTAGCCAGCGGTTTAGAGCCTTCTAATTGGTTTAGAGCCTTCTAATTGGTGTGTCTAATTACTAGACCACTAATAGCCTCTCTCATAAGCTCCACCATACTCGCACCGGCTTAAGGCGAAGCCCTGCGGGATTTCCCCTCTACTTCTGGTACCACGCCGTTGTGCTGCCGGAATCGCGAGGAGAGTGCTACAACCTCCACTGCTTGCTGGAACAAGGGAGAGGAAGGTCTTCGTCGAGTACCGAACGTGTGACCGACTGCGGGAGCGCTGCCGGAACGTGGCGCCGGAAGGACCGTCTACGCGATCTTGAGATCGGAAGTGTACGACTACATCACCCACGAGAATCTGCTCTCGTTAAACGCTTTGGAATCTTCGAGGGTAAGTTATTCCATCGACTCGTTGCTACAATCTAGTAGATAGATCTTGGATTGTTTGTTTGTATGCGATAGAAATTTTTTGTTTTCCATGCTACGAACCCCTACAGTGGTATCAGAGCCTTGTCTATATGTAGATCTGTTGCACGAGTAGAACACAATGGTCATTGTGGGCGTTGATGCTTTTATTGTAGATTACTTCTTGTGTACTTTGCATCTTGCGGTATGTTGGGATGAAGCGGCCCGGGCTAACCTTACATGACATCGTTCATGAGACTTGCTCCACGCTTGACATGCAACTTGTATTGCATAAGTGGCTTTGCGGGTGCCTGTTTCTCCTAGCATAGTTAAGATCCAATTTACAACGGGTGATTAACAATACTAGTATCAATGTTGTGGTTCTTGTTCGTAAGTTAGAACGACACTTATTGAAAGCCCCAAACCACGTAAAATATGCAAAGAAAGTAGAGGCGTCTAACTTTGTTTTGCAGGGGTGTGCTGTGATGTGATATGGCCATGATTGTGATTATATATGATGTATGCAATGTTCCTTATTTTAAGTTGGCAACCGGCAGGAGCCATATGGTTGTCTTTAATTTATGTTAAGACCCGCGTGTCTATTCAAAGTAGTTGTAATAGTTGAAGCCGGTGGACGACAACCATGGTGAAGCGTCATTGACCTTGATGCAATGCCGGTAATGATGGAGATCATGTTCGTGCTAGAAGATGGAGATCGGAAGCACAAAGAAGAAAGGCCATATCATATCACATATTATGAATTGCATGTGATGTTAATCCTTTATGCATCTTGTATTGCTTAGTAGACGACAGTAGCATTATAAGATGATCCCTCATGCACATGAATTTCAAGTCATAAAGTGTTCACCCTTAGTTAGCACCGTTGCTAAAGCTTGTTGTTTCGAAGCACCACGTGATGATCGGGTGTGTTAGATTCCGCAAGTGTATACAACGTAAGCAAGCCAGATTTGCTTATGCGGTAGCTAAGGTTTGATCTTGACGAGCCTAGCATGTACAGACATGGCCTCAGGAACACGGATTACCGAAAGGTAGAGCATGAGTCATATAGTAGATATGATGAACATGTTGATTGTTCGCCATTGAAGTTGCATCAACTCTCGTGATGATCGGTTTTGATGTGGTGGATTTGGTTCGTGTGATCACTAAAACAATGTGAGGGATATTGTTTTGAGTGGGAGTTCACCTAGATTAATTTAATTATTAATTAGAACTCAATTTATCATAAACTAAATCAAAGTGAATTTGCATAGTTGTTGTAGTCATTGGCATCCGTTTACCACCTTGCGCTTAGTTATAATTGAGATGATAGAACTATAGAATTCTGGTTAGTTACTTTACGAACTGGTATCGTATTGTTTTTAAAGTGTTAATCTAAAGTTTAAAAGTCCTATTGCAAACTTTCAGTAAGTTCCGGTTACTCCATGAAGTTTAATAATTAGTATTAAATCAAGAGTAACAATTCCAAGTGTTAGTATATAAGTATCATGTTTGTCTCCATGATTCTTGATATTCAAAGGATTCTCTTAATATCAAGGTTATCTAGGATCTGAAAGAGTTGTTTCAGAAACCATGATGTGTGGAAGATATTGTGATATCTGAAACGAAGTTTTGGTTGCAACATGATAGAGTATAATATGACAAAAGTCATGTTCTCATATTTGATGAGAATTTGCAAAAGGTTGGAGACACTTGTTGTCCTAATCCTCCAAAAGGTTTTGGATAGCAACATTATACTCATAATTCATCGTTATAAGCTAAAAGTAGCTTGATCATGGACGATTCCATGATAAGGGTGAATATTTGATATAGGTAAAATGTTTACTACGCCAAGAGATTACTAAAGAAAGGAATTTGAAAGAACACCAAACATTTGATGATGGTGATCTACTTCAAAGTGCAAGTCCAAAGACATTGGTATTTAACTATACACGCTTTGGACTATGTGTCATATGTATGACTCCACTGTTGATGTTGATAGATTCTTTCAAACAGAAAAGGAGATACTGAAAGAGAATCTCATAAATATATGGCAGAAAAGAAAAGACTAGAATTGTTCGGTTTAAGTATATAGATGATATACATGTTATGGCTATATTCTTTGCTTGTTAAACAATGTGGTTCTTAAGTATTTGATACTGAATTTGTTGGTGTGAATCGTCATACGAAACAACAGAATTCATGAACTACAGTGGCCTAAGTAAATAGCAAAAGAATATGTGATGATGTTCATCGAGAACAAAATAAAGGGTTATTGTGTTGCTCGTTAAACATCAAAGCTTGCCTTCAAGATTTGTTTTATCAGGTATTATAAGAACAAAAGGGTTGTTCAAATAATTGCCGTAATCCATAAAAGATGGATGATTCACAAATCTCGTTGGAGAAATCACATCCATAAAACTAGTGCTAAAAATGTCGAAAGACAAATTGATTGAAAGATCACTTAGGAAGTGACATCGCAGTTTAAATTATATTGGAAAGAAAACATGAAGAAACTCCATGTTGATGGAATTTTGGAGTCTTCTGATTTTTGATCAAATGACGCTTGTGAAACTTTCCTAGAGATAATTAAAACTTCGTTCATAGGCCAGAAGGGAACGAATGACTAGCTTATTGGAACTTGTACATATTGTTGTATGAAATCCATTATGTGTAGTCAAAAGCGATGGATTTCAACTTCATATGCTTTCTCCAAAAATTTGAGTGAATATATGAATATTTACTTAATAAGGATAAAATATGAAACACTTGAAAAGTTCAAAGACTTTCAAGATGAAGTGAAAAATCATTGTAACAAGAGTATGAATAGTTTATGATAAGATCATAAAGGAAAATATTTAAGTTACAAGTTTAGCATGATACCTAAGATTTAACGAATCGTTCCGTGGATTTGCATTTTCCCGAAACACCATAAGAGTATGGAGCGTTCGAGATATGTAATTAAACCTTGTTTTACATGGTAAGATCAAAGGTATAATTCATAAAAAATGCCATTATATTTTAAAGATTAAAAGCTTTAGAGATTACCGTTTTTCCACTGAAAAGAGCTCCATCATAATCCGTTGAAATGACACCATATAAAGTTATGGTTTGGGATAAAACCCAAGTTGTCCTTTCTTAAACATTGGTATGCTATGCATAAGAAAGATGTTTGCAACCAAAGTCGGATGAACCTGTCTTTGTATGTTATTTCGAATAACTGTTAAGTAATCCTCCATAACATCGGAGACAAAAGTGTTTGTCACTTAAAACGTCAAGTTTCTTTGAGAAGGAATTTTTCGTGAAAAGTTAAGTGGGAGGACAATAGAACTTTGATAAGGTTAAAAGAACCTTAGCTATATGTGCAAAGTTGCGCAGCGCCGAAAAGTGTTCCGGAGGCAGCAACAAAGCTCATGGCTCACGTACCTCAAAGGTTGTGGTCACGGAGATCCAAGTTACTATTGAAACAAGTAGGTCGGATGAACAATCAAATACCAAGATTTGAGGGTTGAATCATTATTTGAGAATAATGAACCGACTACATGCAAAGAAGCGATGATGGGCCCTGACTCCGTCAAATGGCTTGAAGCCATAAAATCCGTGATAGTTCCATACACGAGAAATCAAGTTTTGAACTTGAAGGACCCTCGAGAAAGGTGTAAGACCTTATAGTTGTGTTTGGATCTATAAGATAAATAGACATGGATGTTGCACATCTATGAAATAGTCGACATGTTTGGAAAGAGTTCACAACAATGTTCAAAGGTTGACTATGACAAGATCTGATCTTTCATAGCAATATTTAGTCTAGACGGATTAGTGTAGCAACCACTACATATAATTTTATTATATGGTAGTTGAATAAACAAAACAAGTTCTTCTAATAGAAGGGTTACCTAGGACGTGTGCATGACACTGTCCAAAGGGTTTTGTTAAAATTCATAGGATGCTAAAAACATATGCAAACTTCAATGGTTGAAGTAAGCATAGCGGAGTTGGAATCTTCACTATGATGAAACTGTTAAAGGAGTTTAAAAGTTCATTAGAGATAATGAAGATGCTTGCATTTGCAAGAAATTAAGTGGGAGCGCTAAGACATGTTTCTAATACATTATGTGGAAGACATATTGTTGATTGGAAATAAATGTATCTTTTATTAACACATATTAAGAATTTCATCCCGATGAAAGACTTAGGCAAAACCGAAATATTTGGCATCAATAGACGCTAATATGGTTGTGCCAGAAGTACATATACAAGATATTGAATGAGTTCAATATAGAAACTACAAGAAAAAGGTTCTTGTCGCACAGAAAGGATTGAATGAGTTCAATGTTGATGATATATTCAAGTGTATTGACATTTGGTAAAGTGACACAAATAATCAAGTATAGATTGATACTTGATGTATGAAATCATAAATAGTATTTATATCAATCATACTGTGATATGTACAAATCCAGATATGTCCTATGCTCTAAATGTTGTGAGCATATACCAGAATGATTCGTAAGATGATCATTGGACAATAGTAAGGATATTCTTATGATCTTTTGGAAGAACTAAGAGTATAATATTTGTAGAAGTGACAAATAGATGGTTAGTTCATTGTAAAAGTACTACATTGATACTAGTTTTGTCACAAAGTACAAATTAAGTTTATCTCAATCTAAACTAAGGGTGGCACAATATAATAGAAGTGAGTTCCATAATGGATTTGGATGAGTTCCAAAGTTAAGACATTGTGACAGATACTACAACAAAAGGCTAAGTATATGACTGCTATTTTAGCAGCAAAAGAGGGCATTTGTGTCAAGTAGTTTGTTATCAAACTAGGTGTAGTTCACAGTGGGATAATACTATGAAGATATATTGTGCGACAATATTATCAACATGTTTTAACCCCAAAGAGCTAAAGGTCACACCGAAAGACCAAATTTATACAAAGCCATCTCATTAGAGAATGAGTGATGCGTAGAGACGCAAAGACATGCAATTACACACGGACCTAGAAGTGTCAGATCCGGAGATCAGTTGACCACTAGCAATCGTGTACATACAACACCGGAAAGCCATAGGTGTTGAATACACAAAGGTTTGAAACTAGATTATTGACTCTAGTGCAAGTGGGAGACTGTTGGAGATATGCCCAAGAGGCAATAATAAAGTGGTTATTATCATATCTTCATACTTATGATAAATGTTTACATACCATGCTATAATTGTATTAACCGGAAACATTAATACTTGTGTGATTTGTAAACTAAAATAAGAGTCCCTAGTAAAGCCTCTTGTTAAACTAGCTTGTTGGTTAATATATGATCATGGTTTCCTGATCATGAACATAGAGATGTTATTAACAACAGGATCATATCATTAGGAGAATGATGTGATGGACATACTCCTATAGATAAGCGTAGCATAAAGATCAAGTCATTTAAATAGTTCATTTGCTATATGCTTTCTGATACATAGTAACCTAATTCCTTCGACCATGAGATCATGCATATCACCTTTACCGGATGGATGCTTTGATGACATCAAACACCACACCGTAACTGGGTGGCTATAAAGGTGGCATTGAGTGTTCGGAAAGTATTGGTTGAAACACATGGATCAAGAGTGGGATTTGTCCATCCATATGACGGATAGATATACTCTGGGCCCTCTCGGTGGAATGTCATCCAATTAGCTTGCAAGCATGTGACTGTCTCACAAGGGATCACATATCACGGGAACGAGAAAAGAGTACTTATCAGTAACGAGGTTGAACTAGGTATGCAGAGATACCGACGATCATAACCTCGGATAAGTAACATATCGTGAGACAAAGGGAAATTGGTATCGTATGTAAGTGGTTCATTCGATCGCAAAGTAATCGTAGAAATATGTGGGAGCCATATGAATTTCCAGATTCCTCTATTGGTTATTGATCGGAGAAGTGTCTCGATCATGTCCGCATAATTCATGAACCGTAGGGAGACACACTTAAGGATTCGACGTTGTTTGAGTAGTTATGGTATTATGAGAAAGAGACCGAATGTTGTTCGGAGTCTCGGATGGGATCCGGGATATCACGAGGTGATCCGGAATGGTCCGGAGAATAAGATTCATATAAGGAAAGTCCCGTTTCGGAGTTCGGGAATGATTCCGGTGTTTTCATCGGGAATGTTCTAGAAGGTTCCGGATTGTCCGGCACTCCGGGGGGGGAGGGTACATGAGTGTGTCATTGAATGATTGCATCATGTACTAAGTGTTCTTGCTGTTCCAAAAACATGAAAGTCAAATTGCTAGTTTGAAAGTCAAACGGCTAAAACAGGAAACTGTGGGAAACAAGCAAGAGGAGTTGGAACCGACTTGGAGGAGGAGTTTCTCTCCTCCAAGCCGGCGGCCAGCCCTAGGCCGAGTTGGGGAGGGACTCCCTCCCTCCCCTGGCGCGCCAGCCCCCTCCCATCTATATAAGGAGGGGCAGGGCTCCCCTCCTAGAACACACAAGTTCCTATCTTCTACCTCCGGTTTAGAGCCGTTTTGGTTTAGAGCTTCTAATTGCTTTAGCCAGCGGTTTAGAGCCTTCTAATTGGTTTAGAGCCTTCTAATTGGTGTGTCTAATTACTAGACCACTAATAGCCTCTCTCATAAGCTCCACCATACTCGCACCGGCTTAAGGCGAAGCCCTGCGGGATTTCCCCTCTACTTCCGGTACCACGCCGTTGTGCTGCCGGAATCGCGAGGAGAGTGCTACAACCTCCGCTGCCTGCTGGAACAAGGGAGAGGAAGGTCTTCGTCGAGTACCGAACGTGTGACCGACTGCGGGAGCGCTGCCGGAACATGGCGCCGGAAGGATCGTCTACGCGATCTTAAGATCGGAAGTGTACGACTACATCACCCACGAGAATCTGCTCTCGTTAAACGCTTTGGAATCTTCGAGGGTAAGTTATTCCATCGACTCGTTGCTACAATCTAGTAGATAGATCTTGGCTTGTTTGTTTGTATGCGATAGAAATTTTTTGTTTTCCATGCTACGAACCCCTACAATGTCAATGATGGGAACCCAACAGGTCATACCCATGTCAAGTTAGAGGCGGTCAAACAATTACGACCGCCTGAGGGTGATGAACACAGCCGGCGGATTAGGGCTCTAGACACAGTCTCTAAGTAACGAGTTTGTACTAGTGAATGATGGGAACCCAATAGGTCATACCCATGTCAATTGCCCCAGCCACTGCTAACATGCCCCTTAGTGTTCGTCCAAGATGCAGCTCCTGACACCTCTCCTCTATTTTTTCTATGCAGATGTGTTCGGCAAACCCCAAACTCCAAGAAATCCTAAATCATAGTGTCAGAAGTCTATAGGTTATCTCAAAGATGGACACTGAGAACCATCAAAAAATAAAGAGATCTACATATCCTTTTAGAGAGAAAATATCCTGATTTTGATTCATCTTCTTCCTAATGGACTTAGACTAAAACACAAAACTTTAGTTCCCTGCCAAAGAAGAAAAACTTCAGTTTACAAATTAATCTCAACTATTGAGGTGGTACCTGTCAGACCTTCTCATTGTATGTGAGTTACTTTGTGCTTCACAGTGTTAACATTTTTACAGACTTGCTTAATTAGCTATCGAGTTGTAGACTTGTTTAATTAGCTATAGAGTTTCCTTCTTCTATTTTTGTGTTTAAAGTTAACTAGCATACTGGCCATAGCAAATGCGAGGGCTCAATCTCCATTATTTTGATAGTGTTTGAAATATAAATTCATAATTTCATAGATATTCATGTCGTGAGGCAGGAAGTTAATAGTCCATCAATAATTTCACAATCAGTAAATTTATCATCTCATAATAGGTGTGTGTGTAGGATATCAAGAAAGCCTAAAACATACATACTTTGGATTTAGATGGTTTTCACTTACAACTTTGTCATGACATGGTTTAGCAGATCAAATAAGAAAAAGTTTTCAACCAAGGTATCCACAAGTATCAACTCATTCATATCCGCTCCAAATTGTAGGTTGGAAAAATGTGTTATCTTGCATTGCTTCTCAGTCTCACGCAACTACCATAAACTATCAAAATAATAGAGCTACCCTACCACTTATATAGGAATTATCTATAGGCTTAAGCCTGAGCAAAGACCCGCCTGCTGAGGGCCTTCCCGCGCCACCATCTGTCAGCCGTTGGATCATCACAAGTAGCATTTCTGATACGACCGATTTGACTGGTGTTGATGATTTTTGTTACTATACCACCTGTTCGTTTCAAGGGGTGTCACTGATCGCGCTTATTACTGGCCCACGGTTACAGCAACAGTGGTAGTCTTCCGTCTGTAAGCTAGGGGTAACTCAGCTCTGCGAACCCTCCGTTATGCCTTTTTATCATCCTCTTCTCTCCAAGATTTGACCCACCGCCGCCTCCCTTTCATCGCGACCGCCGTCTGGCTCAAGCTGATCCGGTCTCCTCTGCGACAACCCTGTTGCTCGGCCCCGCCCTTGCCGCCAGCTTCTAGATCAATTTTGCCAGTGTACGACGAATCCATGGTGGACAAACCCGTCATCCCGATGCTGAACCACCCTGACGCTGCTCCCTCCTGCACCGTATTTGGAGGTAGTAATCCTCCTCTATCCGTCTCTGATATCTAGACTGTTGTTTGGTACCCGCTGGACAGGCAACGATCAAGGAACCCTCTTGATTTTGACCAAATCGTCGTCCTCCGCAGATCATCTGATACCGAGGCAGCAGCCGCTACATTCGCTAGAAAAATATCGCACAAGGGCATTCCTCATGGAATTTGGGAGGCCCCGACTTCATCTGCCATCTGCCATGGAACATGCGTATGTAAATCCCCTCATCCCTTTAGTTTTCCTACTTTTTGACTAGAAGCGGATCAGATCTGTTTCCTGGAGTAGTACTTATGTCACAATGCAACATGTTCCTTGAAGTAATACTTATGTCACAATTCGAATATACACCTTATGAAAGCACATTAGCACCCTTTTTTTCTAGCAAAAGAGGTTGCACATGTTAATTAGTTTGTCACGAATTCTGATTGTTATAGCATGGGGCTATACGTATTAGTTAAAGTTCAGAACATATGCTTTTGATTCATTGCTTCATGTTAACCTAGCTAGGAAACTACCCGAAGCAATGAAGCAAAAAATCAAGCAGACTGACGATGATTATGGCTGGGAAATCGATGAGAAACTCAGTCGAGTCCCCCGAGGTTGTCGTACTCAGGCAAGAGATATCATGGGCATGAAAATCAGTTTCAGTGCAGAACGCTGAATTTTAGTACTTTCAGTAGACACTGGCATTATTATCTTTCGGTCAAATAATTTCAGATCTTTTGTAGCTTGATTTGAAGAAAGAAATCCGACGGGAGAGCAGCCTGATTTGAAGAAAGAACTAAGAGAGGAGCACATCGCAGCAACAGAAACAATAGCTTCGCAGGATGCGCCACCGCTGATTTGGTCAAGTTGCTTCACAGAAACATGATTCGGGTGACGATTTCATGGTTAGTGATGTCATCTTCCACACGCGTGTATGGCCTGCTACTCCACAGTGGAGGGACTCTAGCTGACTGAGCATCAGCATCGGAGGAAATGGTGGCCCGGTGGGGCGGCAACCCTCTTTCCCCGCAGGTGGGTAGTGAAGGACCAGGGGCTCTGGATGGCAAGAGCGAGGGGTATCGGCCGCCTGGAAAGCTGAAGGTGCCATATGGAGTTAAAGAATCAACGGTGCTGGAATTTCGAATGCAGGGCGAGATCGATGTGAGCAAGGAGGAGATGAGGGGCAACCAATGTGGTTGTAGAGATCCATGGAGGTGGTGGGTAGCGGGAGAAGAGTAGGTTCGTTCGGGTGGAGAGAAGATAACAGATAAACATGTACGATGACAGTTTCCAGTATAATGTGAGTTTGTGGGAGTGCAAAACAGTAAACAGCGGATAGACGAAAATTTTGGAAGATGGATGCCACCAACTCCAAACTAATTGTATAGATATGATAGTTTAGTTGTCTAAAAAAACTTCATAGACGCTACTTCCACTTCTCAGCCGAGACAAACATTTTTAGCGTTCTTTTCAACTGTTGTTCAGTCATCTTTCTTTCTTTATCTTGAGTGTTTTTTGTGTGTTAGTTAAATAGAAAAAAGTATTGTATATATTTAAAGCTTCATCTTCCTTTCATGTCTATGAACTGATTCAGTAATTTTTCTGTAAGGAATTAAACTACCTATTTATATCCTGCATGTTATAGAAGTTTGATGAATAAATATCTTATAATGTGCAATAATTCTAGCCGTTCAGTTTGACTTTTTTGTGAGTCAGTCAGGTTTAGCTATCTAATTTATACTATGGTGTGGTTGTTTAGTTGATAGAGTTGTACAATAAATGGAACTTATGGTGGTGTGCAGTAATATTTTTGTTTTGGCCGATTTGATGTTTAGATATCACTCTCTAATCAGAATGAAATAATATTGTGCTGCCAGTATGAACCAATCGTAGCAACCAAATATCTAATAAGGAAAAAATATGGAAACTCAATTGTAAGTTAACTATTTATGTGTATTTACCTCAAATTCTGATGTATCTAGCAGTATCAGGTACACGAGGTAGATGATCCTGCCTGAATAGTATTCTTATTTAATCCACTAGGGACGACAACCTTCTTTGTAAGTTAATTCTTGCATTTGCTTCCATTGTTTGTCGTTGTTTTTTTATATCAATTGTGCAGTATTCCTCAGTCTACAAATTGTTAGCCACTAACTGGTCTCCTTGCGATGTGACCTCTTGGTTGGCTTCACTATCTCTCCTTCGTGACTTTCAATTGATTTTAACGGTGATATCCCTAGAACAGCTGCTGTGTGGCTTCTCCGTCTTTGTTGGTTTGTGCGAGGTGCGCAAGAAGAATGACCCAATATTCTCTTCGACCTGCGGAGCTGCAACCTCTCGGTACGTGCCCTGCCATTTCCCGTATGCTCCAATACAAGGTGATTATCTCGTTCTTTTTTTATGCGGACGAAAACCAAGCTTTACAAAAGTAAATGTTAAGTTCACAGGTCATAACCATCATTTACTTTGTAGTTCCAACACAATTTGGGAACTGACCATGCATCAGCGGTCTCATTGGATTCGAGAAGCACACAAGAAATATCCACTCTCCATTTTATAGTTTTGCATAACCTAGATTGTTTGATCATTGTAATGTTATCTCCTTTTATATGCTGCAACCGAGTATTATTTCAAGGTGATTTAACTTATACTTTTGGCTGGAGCTCAAGGGAACGGTCATTAGTTTTGTGTTTCCTTATCCATGCTCAAAATTAGAGTCTAAAAAATTATCATTATTTTGTTATCCGTGTGAGAAAATCTCACCATATATGCGTGATCCTCACAAGTCTTGCCATCCATGCATCCTTTGGAATATGCATTTCACACGAACGTTTCAAAAGTTGTACGATGTAGATATTCATTATCAAAAGACATTTTTTTCTTTTTCACCATCATGCCATTGGAAAACAAAAACGTGCTGGCTTGGTAATGTTACATGGCTTACTAATCAGTGCAAATTCCAATGTTCAAATTGATATATCATCGAATGCTTGTGTTCCTAATTCTACCACACTGTTGATTTCCAAATGTTATGACTTAGCACTATCAGTTTACTTGACAATCAATTCCATAGAGAAGGGTTTTGTTAGTTGGTAGTTGTTGAAAATTAAAGGTCCTGATGTTGCTACCCTTTTCAAGTCTTGTGACAATTGTGCACAATTTCCAGGTTTGGACCTCTGTCCGCCTCTCTGAAAAACCTCTGGATCTTTTTCTTATTTATTTTCTGCCAGAACTAGAGGTTTTAGTGTCTATAAGAGCACTATGAAAGGTACTCGCATAGAAATTTTTATTGTTAAAGGAAAATCATAATTTTGTTTGTGCTCTTGGCGCTTGGCATCTAATGGACTGTCAGTGACATTTTTTGGTGAGCACACAGGTGGGGTTGGGATGTCTGACAATGAAAGCCTGGAACATAGCGACTATGTGCAGTTTATGAGCACGGAGGTTAGGCTTAGGCCAAGCCACTCCCCCATGTTTCTGAGAAAGTTGGGACAATATTTCTTATCTTCATATTTACTTGCCCAGTCGCACTCTTAACTGTTGTGGTTTATTTATATTTTCTTCTTGCATGTAAACGTGGTTCACCTTTTGTAGTCCACATTTTATTTTACATTATCGAGGATGCTTTTAAAAAATCGGCCTGCTCTCAGCTGAGTTACCTTTTATTTGTTGACGCCAATGAGGTTGAACAAATTATGCTATTACTTTATATGAAGTTGTTTTAGTTTGCTAACCCTTCGAAGTGAGGCTTGTGTTCGGTCCATATGACTTTGAAATTCTTGTGAATACCGCCAGTGACAACCTAAACAAGGACACACATACAGAGTTGCTATGACCGCTCATACATTGTATATGCTAGATTTTGCGACAACGCCAAGAAGGCGGCGCGGCGAAGCGCGTCGTGTCTGTCTAGTTTTAATTAAATGACGGAGTACATACTTGAATTTCAGACATCTTATATTTTGCATGTGCAGGACCTTTATAAATGGGAGGATTAAGTGAAATGGCAATTAATTGATAAAATGAAATATAAACTTTAGTGTACAACTCATTCAGTAAATACCTCCATGGCTCCATTTGTGTGAAAGGTTGAAGAAAATTGGAAGACAAGGGTGTACCGTGTACGTCCACGTCAACTCGTTAAGTGTAATGGTAAAAAAATGAACACATATTCACGCGCATCCATTATCTTCCGAGGCCAGCACATGTATGACATGCTAGGATGGCCAAAAACTACCACTCTCGGCACGCAGGGACCTTCCCGGCCGGTGGGCAGATCGCCCTTCACTCCTTTTGCGTATCACCGTGCCCACACCACACAAGAGATAATGCCACAGTACGTATATCACGAATTTGGAAGAAGCGATTGCAACTTCGCAAGCACCCTTAATTCGTGCAAGATTTCACCTTGTGTGTGTGCACATCGCTGGTGCAGTGTCCCTCTTCACCGAGTAAATTATATATTCATACCATATTTGGGGCAGCGGTAACGAGTTAGTGCATACTTTGTTAATTTTAATAAATAAATGCAATTTCTGGGACATCCAACAACAGATTGCTCAAAAACTCATTTGATAGCGTTTTAATCCCGCGGGCCCACTGTCAGATGCTGAATAGGACAAACGGCCGTTGGCCCCCGTTAGCAGTTGCGACACCTAGAGGACTGGTCCAACCCGACCCATAGCCTGGCTCGCCGAGCTCGTCGACGGCGCGTACCAGGGGCGCTATCGCCTCGACGCGCTCCCGAGCGGGCCACCGAGGACGAGCTAAGCGGCAGGAAAGGACAGGGGAAATGGGCAATGTCGGCCGAGAGGCAGCTCTCGTGGTGCTGCCCGCCGCCATGTCGACCGAGCCGAAGCAGGGCGTCGCCGCCAGGATGCTCTACTTCCCGGCGGAGCTGCTGGACTGCCACGCCTGTCGCCTCCCCCTCAAGCCGCCCATCTACAAGGTGATAAATATGTCCCCTTCCCAAGTTTCTTCCTTCCTTTCTTGGCAGATCCATTAATCTCCTTTCCAAGTTTCCCTCCCGAATCGCCATGGCATGAGAAGTTGAGAACGCGTACATGCTGAATCTTGATAATGGTTTGCAGTGCGAGGCCGAGCACCGGGTGTGCTCCACCTGCAGCGGCCTCCACGGCGAGGTCTGCACCAGCGCCCTCCTCCACTCCAAGATGGCAGACGAGTTCGCTGCCGCCGCCAGCGAGACGTGCGCTAAGGGTGCGATGCGGGCGCCGTCATGTACCACCTGGCCGCGGAGCACCGCCGGTCCTGTCCGCACGCGCCCTGCGGCTGCCCAGATGGGTGCGGCTTCTTCGGCTCCCGGCAGATGCTCCTCAACCACGTCTCCGGGCCCGACCACTCGCGCCCCATCATCGACATCCGCTACGGCCAGGAGTGGAAGCTCAGCCTTCCCCTGTCCTACCGCTGGTACGTCCTCCTCGGAGAAGTGGACCAGGCCGCTGCCGCCGCCGGCGCTGACAGGCACTGGAACGTCTTCATGTCTCCCTTGGCGAGCGCGGAGACACCACGGCGGTGTCCGTGGTGTGCGTCAGGGCGGACGGCGGCGCGCCCGAGGCGGCGCAGTTCTCGTGCAGGCTAGCCGTGGAGCACCCGGGCGACGGCACCAGGGTGATCTTCGAGTCGCCCCTCATGAGCAGCAGCTCACTGTCCGGCGGCGGGCAATGTCAGGGCGTTGCCGGTGCCGAACGAGTACTTGTCCGGCGACAGCATACTGTTGGAGATATGCCCTAGAGGCAATAATAAATGTAGTTATTATTATATCTTTGTGTTTATGATAAATGTTTATATTCATGCTATAATAGTATTAACAAGGAAACATTAATACTTGTGTGAATTGTAAACTTAAATTGAAGTCCCTAGTATAGCCTCTATACTTCACTAGCTTGTTGGTTGATTAAATGATTGTGGTTTCCATATCATGAACATTGAGATGTTATCAACAACAAGATCATATCGTTAGGAGAATGATATGGTGGACATACTCCTATTGATAAGCGTAGCATAAAGATCAAGTCATTTCAATAGTTCAATTGCTATATGCTTTCTGATACATAGTAACCTAATTCCTTCGACCATGAGATCATGCATATCACCTTTACCGGATGTATGCTTTGATGACATCAAACACCACACCGTAACTGGGTGGCTATAAAGGTGGCATTAAGTGTTCGGAAAGTATTGGTTGAAACACATGGATCAAGAGTGGGATTTGTCCATCCACATGACGGATAGATATACTCTGGGCCCTCTCGGTGGAATGTCATCCAATTGGCTTGCAAGCATGTGACTTGGTCACAAGGGATCACATATCACGGGAACGAGAAAAGAGTACTTATCAGTAACGAGGTTGAACTAGGTATGCAGAGATACCGACGATCATAACCTCGGATAAGTAACATATCGTGAGACAAAGGGAAATTGGTATCGTATGTAAGTGGTTCATTCGATCGAAAGTAATCGTAGAAATATGTGGGAGCCATATGAATTTCCAGATTCCTCTATTGGTTATTGTTCGGAGAAGTGTCTCGATCATGTCCGCATAATTCACGAACCGTAGGGAGACACACTTAAGGATTCGACGTTGTTTGAGTAGTTATGGTATTATGAGAAAGGGACCGAATGTTGTTCGGAGTCTCGGATGGGATCCGGGATATCACGAGGTGATCCGGAATGGTCCGGAGAATAAGATTCATATAAGGAAAGTCCCGTTTCGGAGTTGCGGAATGATTCCGGTGTTTTCATCGGGAATGTTCTAGAAGGTTCCGGATTGTCCGGCACTCCGGGGGGGGGGGGGGGAGGGGTACATGAATGTGTCATTACATATTGGAATGATTGCATCATGTACTAAGTGTTCTTGCTGTCCCAAATAAAGGATTAAATTGAATCCTAAAACAGAAAAGTCAAATGTCCAGTTTGAAAGTCAAACGGCTAAAACAAGAAACTGTGGGAAACAAGAAAGAGGAGTTGGGAACCGACTTGAGGGAGGAGTCTCCTCCCCAAGCCGGCGCACCACCCAAGGCCGACTTGGGGAGGGACTCCCCTCCCCTGGCCGCGCCTCCTCACCTATAAAAGGAGGGGCAGGGCTCCCCTCCTAGACACACAAGTTTCCACCTCTAAATCTCCGGTTTAGAGCCGTTTTGGTTTAGAGCTTCTAATTGCTTTAGCCAGCGGTTTAGAGCCTTCTAATTGGTTTAGAGCCTTCTAATTGGTGTGTCTAATTACTAGACCACTAATAGCCTCTCTCATAAGCTCCACCATACTCGCACCGGCTTAAGGCGAAGCCCTGCGGGATTTCCCCTCTACTTCCGGTACCATGCCGTTGTGCTGCCGGAATCGCGAGGAGAGTGCTACAACCTCCGCTGCCTGCTGGAACAAGGGAGAGGAAGGTCTTCGTCGAGTACCGAACGTGTGACCGACTGCGGGAGCGCTGCCGGAACGTGGCGCCGGAAGGATCGTCTACACGATCTTGAGATCGGAAAGAGTACGACTACATCACCCACGAGAATCCGCTCTCGTTAAACGCTTTGGAATCTTCGAGGGTAAGTTATTCCATCGACTCGTTGCTACAATATAGTAGATAGATCTTGGCTTGTTTGTTTGTATGCGATAGAAAATTTTTGTTTTCCATGCTACGAACCCCTACACATACCCCTCAGCATCCACATCCACAAGCTAGAGCCTCCTTCCGCTGCTGTTCCTGACATTCCTACCGCCGCCACCGCCACCCTTGCCCTCCACTCGCCAATAGGAGATCAGAGCAACAAGAAACGCAAAGCTACGAATCCCAGGAAGTACAGTACGCCTAACGAGGCTGGCCAACAGCCGTTTGTCCTATTCAACATCTGACAGTGGGCCCGCGGAATTAAAACGCTATCAAACGAGTTTTTGAGCAATGTGTGTTGGATGTCTCAGAAATTGCATTTACTTGTTAAAATTACCAAAGTATCCACTAACTCGTTACCGCTGACCCAAATGTGGTATGAATATGTAATTTACTCCTCTTCAACAGTCGTCGTCGTCAAGCTCGTGACTTTGTCGATCGAGTTCATATCTCTGCTGCCTCTTCTTCCTCCTCTTGTACAGCCCCGGACGGTTCCAACTTCCAAGCACCAGCGCGACCACAATGGCGTTGCTAACAACCTCTCTACTGCTTCTCCCCCTCCTCGTCACGGCGACGCCGGTCGCAGGCTCCAGCTAGAAGATCGCGCCGCGCACAGGCACAGGCCTGATCAAGTGCTACGACGACGCGGCGCCAGCGCCCACCAACGGCAGCAGGGCGTTCCGCGCCAGCCTGCACCGGCTCCTCCGCGCGCTCCCCTCCGCCACCGCGCCAACGGGCTTCGCCTCCACGAGTACTTCCACCGGCCGCCACCGCCACCGCGCGTTCGCCCGCGCCCTCTGCTTCGGCGAGTCCACGGTGCCGTCCGAGTGCCTCGGTGCCTGTCCGTCGCGGCCAGGACCCTCACCTCCGGCTGCGGCGCAACCACCCGCCGCGCCGGCATCTGGACCGACGGCTGCTTCATGGCCTACGCGGACACCGACTACTCCACGCCCAGCGAGGACGCCTTCCGCTCGCGCGTGCTCCTCGGGGGCCACGTCGCCGTCCCCGTCCCCGCCGACGCGACAGGTCTAAACTACTCCGGGCGCCTGCATGCCGAGGCCGTCACCTGGGCACAGCTCGTGGCCGAGGGCGCGGCTTTCAATATCTCGGCGCCGCGGATGGTGGCCACGGCGGACGAGACCAACGACGCCGGCTGGCCCGTGACCCTGAGGACCACAGTGCGCGTGCTGGCGCAGTGCGGCAGGGACCGTACCGAGGTCGAGTGCAGCCTGTGCCTGTCCGACTCGGCGCGAGCCGTGGGCTGGGACCTCGACGCCGCCCGCGGCGACGGTGGCGTGGCGGCTGCGGTGGTGGGCTTCGGCTGCTACCTACGGTTCGAGGTCTCCTCTTCACCGGCGTCTGGAAACGTTGGCAGTGAGCTCTCTCTCCCTCTCTCCCTCTGTCTCTCTCTCTCTGATAGACTGATACAGTACGTGAACTAATACAGTAGTACTACGTTTTCTTTTTCAGTGTTTGTCTACTGCGTGATTGGAAGCCTTTTCACAGCAATTACTTTCTTTGTATCATTGGTTTGCGCAGTTCTACGGAACCTGCAATGAGGGTTCAACGTCGATTATTCCCTCTCCCTTGACCCTTCTCGATCCAAGGTACTGTAAGAGATTTCTGGGAGTTTAGGATACGTTTGGATAACGCCCCAGCTAACCTTGCCAAAATTGGCACGCCAAATATTTGGCGAAGGATTTTGCCGCCCAGATCTTGCCAACGCGTGGGCGCAGAAACTGAACGTGACTACCAAAATATTGGCGTGGTTCCGAATCTCTGGCACTGATCCAAACGGAGACCCTGATAGTAGTCAACGACCAAATATTTGGCTGGGCAAGCAGCGGCTGCAATCCAAACAGCCCCTTAATCTCCATTCCGCCCAACAAAATCAGTTCTCCACTCCAACTCCCCCCCCCACCCCACCCCCCCCCCCCACACACACACCCCACACACACACCCACACCCACACACACCCACAAAAAAAACATGCATATGCAGCATTCAGTATGCTCCTCTGGCTTTATTTTGTTCACATATTTACCGTGTTTGTCGGATCGCAGTGATGAGATGAGATGAGATCAGAGCAAAGCTGCAACAAACTCAAGGGCAACAAGACGCACGATCTGCATATTTAGTCAGCGCTCAATCTGCATTTGTGTAGGCCTTCAATCATCTCTTTTTAGTTTAGTTCCCTGACTACTGTTCGTGACCAGTGTAAAGTGTATGGTCAATCAGTAAGGGCATGCATACTTGTATGTACTAATGTACTTTTAAGTTTCGTTATGCACTAGTACATGCCTGTCACCCCCGTTCTGAATCTCTGAACCTCTGAAGTGGTAACTCAGGAACCGAGAGCTGTACAAGTTCTATTGAGTTGATGATCAACGGGAACAATCTCCATCTCTGGGGTGTGGCAGCCACCTAGCCGCAGATGTGCTCTGCTTTGGTTGTGCTGCCTTCTCTCAGGGAAAAGTTCCATCGAGCGAATCAATGGCAGTAGCATGCAACAACACCACAACCACACTCTGATGGCAGTAGCATGCTGCAGCAAGGACACCACTCTCTGATGCTCGATCGCTCAGGTAAACGCTCGTGACAATTAAGCACCAACCGTATCTATTACATGTATATATAGCATCTTTACACAAGAATCACAGCAGCAACGAGTTACAGCAAAGAAAAAATGAATATGTGTATCAAAGAGAGAAAATTCAATCCAAACGCCGAAAGCAAAGGAGGCAGCGGCGGCGCCGGCGACGCGACACGGTGGTCGGCGTCCTCGATCAGCCGCGGCACAAGGTGATGCTGGAGCAGCCGCGCTCGTAGGGGTAGGCCTCGGCGCCGGGGCGGCAGTTGTAGTAGGACGCGCCCTGCACCGGGCACGGCACGTTGTTGGCGTACAGCGCGCCGTAGCTGATGTACGACATGTAGCTCGATGCCGCGTCCGCGGCGGGGCCCTCGGCCGGAGCCACGGCGCCCAGGTCCTGCAGCCACCGCCTGGAGCCGAGCTCGACGGTCTCGCCGTGGAACGGCGCCGCGGCGACGGCGACGGCGACGACGGCCAGCGCCAGGAGGAAGAGCAGAGGCAGAGCGCGCCGCGCCATTTGTGGTACGAAGGATGAAGCTAGCAGGCCGCGCGATGGAGCTGGACGTGCGAGGAGCTTATTATGCTGCGGGAGGGGGCGCGCGGGGTTTTAAACGAGGATCGGGGCGGGGAGGAGAAGGGTTCGCCGGATCGATACGGGTGGGCGACCACTCTGCCCTCTGACTTTCAGGCCAGCAATATGATTGGGGCTCCACTACGGCTCCCGGCCGAAGTTTTTTATTTTTTGAGAATCCCGGCCGAAGAAATTGGCTATGCCTATGTGTGCAAATGACAGCTGGAGCATATTTCTACCATCAACCCTCTTTTTTTAAAAAAATAGGGGTTTCGTATTCAAATCATAATGTTGAAACCAACTGTGAATTGAGTTGATGGAGGGAAATAAAATATAACTAAATGATAAAAATTAACGATAATTTTGAAAAACCCTAGGTTTTTTTTTGACATTTAGGAAAAATACGTGTCCTACAGTTTTTGGCCGCAATAACCTAAAATAAAAGGTATTATACAGTTTTGGCCAAAAAAATCAATTAGACCCCTCATTTTGGCTAACTGTAAACATACGTAGGGTTCCCTATAAAACAGCCCCAACGTATATCCCCAGTTCGAATCTAATTCATGATTCCTCGAATCACTCAAAAATCCTTGGGGCGCTAAATTTTTAGCTCGTGGTGGTCTTCTTGCCGCCTTTGGTGCAACATTGCGTATGTCGTCGATTTTGGTTGCCCCTTCGACGTCGTGCTGCCTATATAACACACCCCACCCACACTGTTTGTCGCACCATTCTTGCATCTTTGGTCGCACGTGGCTTGTCTTTCCCTTCTACACCGAGTAGACCCGAGCAACCGCCATGAATCTGGTGCAGAGCTCCACGGGGTACCCTGCAACACTCAGAATGTTCGCCGTTGGCCACTCCATTGCGTAGTTGCCGCCGATGATTGGCAGAGGGCGCGATGTCGAGGTAGCTACCGACATGCCTGATTTGCCGACCGTAGGTCCTCTGCATCCCGATTTTCCGCACCGCCCTCTTTGTCCGCCAGTTCTTTTAACAATCCAAAAGTAAATTTTCCCTCGTTCCTCAGATTTTTAGTTTAGGAAGTTCCCATAATGATTTTTAACATAGGAATTATTATAAATTCTTGTAGACGAGATTGTCCATGAGTCAGACCGTGCAATTTTTTCGAGGACTTGTCATCATCGGACTCTTATATACATGGCTTCATTCACGCCAACGACGTCTAGAACCTCATCATGAATCTCGCTGTGAAGGAACTTTTTTCTGCGAGACGCTGTGAAGGAGCTTGAAGATACCAAGATAATAAAGCAGAGACGATCAACAACTGCTCATCTTTGCATCCCTCAAAACTGAGCTCTCTGGCATGAAATGCGTCGGCTTGCAAGTACACTTTTTTTGCCAACAACATCTATCCTTCATGGTCTAAATATGTAAAGACCCTCCAACATCCTCAAGGTAAAAAAAATGTTTTTTCAAGCTCAAGAAGCATGTCGAAAAGATATCGAGAGAGTTTTTGCTATGTTCGAGGTCCTACTTGTTTTTGAGATAAGAAATCCCTCTCAAATATCATGAAGGAAGGTGCGATTCTACACAACATGATCTTTGAGAATGAGTGACTTGAAGTTTTACTTTGACAATGTTGGTAGTTGTGTCAACACATATCCAATTTTGTGATGATCTCACTGAGCATCATTGGCAGTTCTATGATAGATAATCTCCCAATTTATTCATATGTATTTGAACTCTTTGTTGCATTCCAAACCATTTGTTGCGGTTCGGATCATTCATTATTTGTTTAGTTATTTGGATTTAATTTATTATTATATCTTTTACATTGAAACGTTAATAAATTTGATTTATATTGTTTTGCCCAAAATCACAAATATATGTGCTAAAATACTAACCCTATTTTTCAGAAATCCAATTCGGCTCACGGGGTGTGGTTGAACCCATTGTTTGAAAACATATTCTGAAACGTAAAAAAAATTCTTATGTATATCTGGACATTCTATATTCACACACAAGTTTTCGGGAAAAATTAATATTTTTATGTCCTGTGTAAAAAAGACAAATTCGGATGCTACAACATGATTATTGTTGGACATTTTTGTTGTCTTTTTTACACAAGTTACATAATTTTTTCTTATTTTCCAAAAATATATGTGTGAACACAAATTTTTTGATGTACACACAAATAAGTTTTTTAAAATTTTTACATTTTAAATTTTGATATTTATGTATTTCTGTAACAGGTCCATCTGCACGTGTGAGCCAAAGACAAAACAATCATGTACATGTTCAACTTTACTGTAAACCGATAAGAAAAAGGCCCAATGGCCTTCAGGAAGGCCCAGTTGATCCGAAACAAGGCCTAGGGTTTATGCAGGTATTAAATCCAAATCCGGTCGCCTTGTGATCCCCCTCCTCCTTCCTGCCCACCACCACCGCCGTCGTCGCCGCAGCACCCGTCTCCTCCTTCAACCGAGGTATGTCGCAGTTCGCCATTCCAGATTCCACCCAAATCCATCTTCAATAATCTTGCCCCGTGCCAGCTACACGTAGGTTATCCATGAATCATGTATTTGGGGATGATTTGGTTATTCTCGCAAAATTTGTGTTCTACTTGTATACCGGTCAGCATCGGTTAGAACTTTTTTGTTCGTGATTACGTGCTTTAGATGTTGCGAAGTTCCTCACGTTCGATCCCCGATAGAAGAGGGATGGGTTTTATTTCTGTTTTTTTTTTGCGGGTAGATGGGTTTTATTTCTGTAACTGCTAAACCTTTTAAGAAGATATTTTAGATTGTTTAGTGGCAGTGATAGCTCTGAGTTGTGATATAATTCACTGAGTACGCTTGAATCATTGAATGTGTGGCCTTTATTTCTTAGAATGATGGTTGATCTTCTTATCATAATAACTTCCTCCTTGCAGACTGGTTGGATGTTGGGGGTATTAAAACATTGTTTTTTAGGCTGATTTTATTCATCATCTAGTTTCTATGCCCGGTTACATCACATATGTAAAGTTTAGTTCATGCATTGGAAACAAAGACACCCATACCAAGTTTGCTTGCTTGCTTGCTTGCTTGATGAAGGGTTAGGGTCTTGTTTGCCACCCTGACAAAACATAGTTGATAAAAGTTATCGCTTTATCCTTTTAGAGAGAGTTTTGGATGGAAACTAGACCATATAATTTCTGCTGGTTGGACAGTCAGTGTGGTCTGGTTTCAATCTATGGTCCGTAGTTCGGTACTGTTGTGTGTTGACAGAGATTGTGTTCTCTGGAACAAACCGTTTCAGAGTCACTCTTGTTCTTGGGTCTGATCCATTGAGCTATCTCTTATAATTGTCTTCTTTGTTCTCTAGCATCCTTTGTCATTAGTTTCACTGCTAAATATGAGCTTGTTTTGTTGATAACCAGCAGTAGTGTTCCGGCATCCCACCAATTGTCACCATGGAGAACGAGGAGGGAAAGATGGTCGACCTCTATGTCCCCAGGAAGTGGTACGTACTGTTATGTTCTTGGTGAAATACAGCAGCGTTGGCAACACTTTCTCATATTTGCTTCGTATGGTTCCTGCAGTTCTGCCACAAACAGGATCATAACTGCCAAGGACCACGCTTCTGTCCAGATCAACATCGGGCATGTGGATGAGAATGGGCTTTATGATGGCCGTTTCACCACGTTTGCTCTCTCTGGTTTCGTCCGTGGCCAGGTGCTTTACCCCTATTATGTTGACACCGTGCGTTTGTTTAGCACGTTGTATGAAGGATCCAGATGCTCTATGCTCTATTCTGATTCTTCTTTTGTGGATTTGTGTTTGTTATTTATTTTTCTGTCTTTCTGATCAGAAAGATGTTGATCATGTTATTGACATACTTGTGGTTCCCTTTGATGGCTTTGATGTGTGCGGAATCAGTTTCTTAAGATATCCTTGCATAAAGACAGTAAAGTCAAGAAAGGTAATAGTGTTAGCAAAACATTCTAGTAAACTAGTAACAATAACTTCGTGAAGTAATAACTTTCTATAATAGTAGTAATAACTTGTAATAAGTTTTTGTTATGAGATCACTATCATGAAACTGTTTAGCCATTCAAATTGAAGGTTTGTTCATTTTTCTAAGCTTCTTTATGTACAGTTGTTAATGTATGGTACAGTCTGATATTATCCAGAACCAGCACTAATTTGTTTTAGCATTTCAAAATCATGATGTCTAATGGACCCTGTTATTTCCGACATACATAGTCAGATACTGAGATATACTTTATCAGTGGTGCGTGAGTATTGGTATCTTGGCTGGTACCCCCTTTTATAATGGTCATGTGGTAAATTTGAGTCCTTTTTGAATAGATTTCTGGTTTCATGTCGGTTAATACTGACATTCTTGTGTTCACTAAGTATGGCGATAGTGAGCTATTTAACGAAGTCTGCAGTGATATATTATTCATGCACGACTGTTGCTGCAACTCTGACGTTGGTTCTTCTACCCGTCTGTGGCTTGCAGGGTGATGCTGATGGTGCTCTGGACAGGCTCTGGCAGCAGAAGAAGGCTGCGATCAAGCAGTAGATGAGTTATGTGTGGAAGATTTTGCTAGAATAGATATTCATGAAGCCGCATGAAACCTTATTTGATGAAACTCTGTTATGGATGACTATGTCTTGCCTATGAATGGTCCATTGGCTATGATAAAACTGCAGACTGGAGCGAATACTTCTTCTGGAAACCGTAATTGAAGAATCAATCATGGTTGTTTATACCTTTGCTTATGAATAGTCGATGTTTTTAAGATGAAATGTTATACTTGGTGTGATGTCTCCTGAGAATGTGCATTTTAGCCACTGTTCTCTTGGCCTATCTTTGAGTTGTTGCCCTTGCTATCTCTAGTTAGCGAAGCTGGAGAATGGCTTCTTGCTCTTAAACGTGCCCTGATTTTAGTTTGGATAAGGTGTAGAAGGTTCTTCACAAACTAAACCGCAATGAAAATACATGGAAAAGAGCCAGCATTCCAGCAACAGGTGGCTTATTCAGAATATGAATAAGACCACATACTTGTTTGGCAAAAGCATATCAATTTATCTTTTCTAGAGCAAGGAATGCCATGCTTTTTCAATCTTATTAAAGAACAAGTTTGTAAAAGCAAGCTCAGTTCGATTCATGCTAGGGAGCTACTACTTCTGTAAAACCAAGCTCAGTTTTGATTTGTAAGAGGAGCAACCGTGCACCATTTTTTTCCTAGGGATAGAGAGCTCACAGGAAACGATATGCTAAATTGAAATAAAATCAGTTCGAGGTCTAGAGGAACAGAATGAGCATCACGTGTCCTTATTCCTGAGTTGATCCTAGAGAGAACTTCAATTATTTCTTTTACTAAAATAGAGATAAATTCGCATGTTTTTTCTCTCTCCCCAAGCAAGCGGCTAACTGTAGGGGGCGTGAGTACTCTGTGTAGCAGAGTAGCAGACTAGCAGCGGCACAAAGGTTGTGAGCACCATCAAAAAGTTGTCGTCTCAGTTCCACCTTCATAACCAAAGTTGAAGAAATATCCAGCCATTTGTGCAGAATCAAGGTTGCAACTGTAGGTGCTCTCCTACCTAGCAGTGGATAGTGTAGTTCCTTGATGTCCCCCACCAATCCACCATCCTCCTCTAAAGAGGAGCTACTAGAATAGGCAGACACACACAGTCCAGGCCCCTACTGTTCTTGATGTATGTAAAGGAGGAACACGAAAGGCAATCATTTCTCAAAAGCACAATGCATTCTCCCAAGCATGCCCACAGCTCCATGATGAAAGCGCCCTCCTCTCTTGCTTCCATCCCCTGTTTTGTTATGGTGGTATTCATGATCGATCTAATATTAAAAATAACCCATTTATACTTTCCCTCAGTCTCTATGGCTCTTGATTTGTAGGAGACTTGCGACACTGTTTCTCTAAATTGAACTAGCTTCCATGTTTTCCATGAAAAACTTTAGGAGCTGTGGCGATTAGACGTAGATATTATGTAAACACTGGCTTTAGAACGATGTTGACTTGAGCGATTTATGCTGGAGAACAGATAAACAGAAAGATTTGTTCCTTTTACTTTTCGGACGAAGATCACTCTCTTGCTTAATGTCGCGCCCACCAGGTAAAATGACAAAACTCCCAAACCTTATGTCTCTTGAGTGCTAGTTCATTCTTGCGCATGTCCTTATTCTGTTCATGGTGGATGCAGGCTGGCCGCTTTCAAGAGGACATCTATGTACGTTTCTTTTGTTGAGTGAGAAGGCAAGAAGGTCTCATAAGGACGACGGTCAGGAACTTGCTTAATGTCACGCTCACCAAGTGTTCGGTAAAATGACAAAAATCCAAAACCTTATGTCTCTTGAGTGCTAGTTCATTTCTTGTACATGACCTTATTCTGTTCATGGTGGATGCAGGTTGGCCGCTTCCAAGAGGACAACTATGTACGTTTCTTTTGTTGAGTGAGAAGGCAAGAAGATCTCACAAGGACGGCGATCAGGAAAAACAGGGGTATATGACAAGGACAAGGCCACGAGAGATCAAACCACTTGTCTTTTTTATTAGCACTGCAACTTTAGCAAAGAATCTGTGCAATGTTTCACTTTTTCCGTACATAGTTAATGGATGAGGAGCAAGGAACCACCGTTGGTAGTGCACCATACGCGGCGAGCATCCGCAAACTGTAAAAGCACACCCTTTATCCTGAGTTGACTAGGGAATATCAGAGACGGACACGATACCTGATAATTGTTACGTACACGCTTATTCCATCAGCGTCACCTTTTGGATTAGGCTAACGTATGGTACGGACTTCTCACTTCTCTTGGGGGTAATGTGGTCTCCAATTGAGAGAAACGGATTAGGGAAGTTTCCATCAATTCAACTGCAACAGTGCTAATCATGTTTCAGTCGAAGAATGGACCTAATTGAGCAAATACATATGCATGTTTCTTTGCCTTTCAGAACATTCTGGCCTTGTTAGTATTGACTAATCCTGGGATCTTCAAGTTGTCATGCACATAATATTCCATTGGTATTTTTTATGACTAAATGGAGCTGGGCGCCTAGTTAGGTTTGATCCCCTGAAAGTACGTGTGCTGCTATAACTCACAAAATACAGTAAGCATGTTTCTGTTGTGCAATTCCACATCATAGCTTTTTGGATTATATGTGAACCATTCAGATGTTGATACAACCTTTTCAGAATAATATTTGAAGTGGATAAAATGTGTTCTTACTTTACCGTGCTGTTTGGTTGCGTGTTACCATGGCTGTACATTATATGTATTCCTTAGGTTCATTATTGGTAACTTTAGCTCGGTACTGATTATCCTTGTCTCTTCATGCTCACCTTTTTCCTCACAATCTTGTTGAGTAGTTTCTCTTTGATATATTGTTTGCCTGTATGTTTTATTTGCTGTTGCCGATATCTCTGTACTCGCTTTCCTATGAGATTGACCTAAAAAAGTCCACCAATATTTTTGAATGATGCTCAGGTCCATGGGATTGTTTGATAGAGGAAGCATCAAGGTTGCTTTGGGTGCCTTTTATTTCCTCTTTGTGCTCACAATATATGAGAACCTCAAAATTTTGCACTACTCTTGCATGGATCTAGTAATTAATTGTGTATTATGCATAAGTAGATGGTCTCTACTCCGGAAAAGTTTGTAAAGTGATATAAGCCTATAATCACTCAGTTAATCTGTTACTGTTTTAAATTTTTGTCCCCTATCAGGTTATTATGTCCTTCAAAATAATTTAGTCGCTAAGCAGCCAGTTCTAGAGGTAGAGCTTTGCATTTGTGTGGCTATTGACCTTCGATTTTCTGACTAAATAATGTCTACAAAATGAGACATCATGGCACAGTTCACCTATATCATTTAGATATGGCCCCCTCTTCATTTGTTACGGTGTGGTGTTTGATGACATCAAAGCATCCATCCAGTAAAGGTGATATGCATGATCTCATGGTCGAAGGAATTAGGTTACTATGTATCAGAAAGCATATAGCAATTGAACTATTGAAATGACTTGATCTTTATGCTACGCTTATCTATAGGAGTATGTCCACCATATCATTCTCCTAACGATATGATCTTGTTGTTGATAACATCTCAATGTTCATGACAAAGAAACCACATCATCAATCAACCAACAAGCTAGTGAAGTATAGAGGCTATACTAGGGACTTCAAATTAAGTTTACAATTCACACAAGTATTAATGGTTTCCTTGTTAATACTATTATAGCATGAATGCAAACATTTATCATAAACACAAAGATATAATAATAACTATATTTATTATTGCCTCTAGGGCATATCTCCAACACTTTGTTGGCGACTGGAGGCTGAACTCTCGCCCTTTTCGTCTTCCCCTCCCACCTTTCTTCCCCATTCCCTCAACTCCCGCTAGTTCGCCGAGCTCCCGCCCGTCCGCCATGCCGCCCAAGGGGTTCGTCAAACCCATATCCAACCTCGGCAAACAGGGGGAGAAAAAGGCGAGGAAACTGAGAGCTCCGAAGGCGAGGCCGGACGGCGTGTCCAACGCCGAGTGGCTGGCCACTGTGCCAGCGAAGGAAGGCCGGAGATCGGCCAGAAGAAGGCGAAGATGCTCAAAGCCGCGGGACCTCCCGCTGAGCGCCTCCAAGCTTCTATCGAGAAGTGCATCGCCGACACGAAGGCCCATGCCGAGTTGAGGGCGGAGAAGACTAACGAGAGGTGGGCATAGTTGCTGCAGAACCAAGACCGGAAGATCGACCTTTTTAAGACTAATTATGCCGCCAAGAAGAGGAACACATATCTTCAGTTCCTCATGGGCGGCGAGGACACGTCGGCGATGAGCTCGCCGGTCAAGTCCTGGTACATGGCACGCCGCAACGCCATCCTCCAGGAGGAAAACGCCGACATCACGCCAACTCCTGGACCGAACGCCACTGCTAAACCAAGTTCTGCTTCTACCTCCTCCAACCAGTCGGCGTCTGCCGACGGGACGCCCAACCCCGCCGTATCTCACACGCCAGAGGAGCCCATCCCGTCGACGACTGATTGCCGAGATTTTATCTAATTCTATAATAATTTGTTTTCAAACATGTTGGGGCATACTTCTATCGAACACGTTTGGCCGAGTTTTCGCCGGCGAGAACGATAAAATTCGAATATTTTGTCATTTTTTGCTTTGCCTGGAAACACGATCTAGGAACGCGAGTAGAAAACTCGATATTCCCAGACCATAATCTTATTTTGTCTAGCCTAACTTTCGGCCTGAAAATACAAAACGAGTGGGATGCTGTTAGACTAACACAGATAAATCTTAACTAGGTAGATTTGTGCGACAGAGGCGAAGGAAGAAAGAAGATGACCGCGTCTGTGCCGCGGTGGGCCGCTGCCCACGATGTTGCATGCGGCCCCTCATTCGGTGGCACGGAGGATGGCATATCGCACCACCACCTTGATCCGACAAAACGCCTATGGTAATGGCTCACCTCCGCGAGTCAAATCCTGTCTCGCTCGTCCATGTTTCATCCTGCCGTCCGGCCGTCGCTGGTTCTTGTGCGATCCGGCCCAGTAACTAAAGCGCTCGGCGAGGCAATGATGTCGGAGATAAGCCCAGGGCCAACGCGGCCCACTTCGACTCGTACCCCCTCCCTGCAATGCCGACCATGGCGACGTCCGACCCTGCCGCGCGGCCGCTGGCGGCGAAGCCTGCCTCGGCCGCCGCGCCGCTCGCCGCCTTCGCTTCCCTCCTCGCCGCGCGCCGATTCGGCGCGGCGAAGTCTATGCTCCCGTCCCTCCTCACGCCCAGCCTCCTCGCCGTGCCCTTCGCCGACCTCGCGGCCGCTTCCCTCCCGCGAGCCGCACCGCAGCACGCCGTCGTGGCGTTTCACGACATGCTCTTCCGCGCCTACGCCGACGTTGGGGCGCCCGATCGCGCGGCCGAGGCGCTCGACCTCACCGTCTCCCGGCTCGGCCGCCCCGACCCGCGCTCCCTCACCTCCTCGCTCATCTCGCTCCGCCGGGCCGGCCACGTCCTCGCCGCAGCAGAAATCCTTAACAAGGCGCTGGCTTCGTATCCCGACTCCGTCACGCCTCTCTCGGCGTCCGTCGTCGTCGACGGCTTCTGCAAGTCCGGACGCATGGACGATGCCCGCAGGCTGCTCGACGAAATGCCGAGCCGCGGCATGAAGCTGAACGCCTGCTGCTATAACCCACTGCTCGACACATACACGCGCCAGAAGAACGATGGCCGGGTCGCCGAGGTCCTCAAGGAGATGGAGAATGCTGGTGTGGAGCCGACGGTTGGGACATACACGATCCTTGTGGATGGTTTGTCGACGGCCGGCAATATCAGCAAGGTTGAGTCAGTGTTTGATGAGATGAAGAGGAAGAATGTTGCAGGCGATGTCTACTTCTACAGTGCGGTCATCAATGCATACTGTCGGGCTGGAAATGTGCGGAGGGCGTCTGAGGTGTTTGATGAATGCATTGCCAATGGCATCGAGCCGAATGAGCGGACATATGGAGCATTGATCAATGGGTTCTGCAAGATTGGGCAGATGGAGGCTGCAGAGATGTTGATGACAGAAATGCAGTTGCGAGGAATAGGCAATAACCAAATTATTTTCAACACGATGATTGATGGGTATTGTCGCAATCGCATGGTGGACAAGGCCCTTGGAATAAAGGTGGTCATGGAGAAGACGGGCATTCAGTTGGATGTCTATACATACAACACTCTCGCATGTGGGCTTTGCAGGGCGAATAGAATGGAAGAGGCCAAGCAGCTACTGCATATCATGGTAGAGAACGGAGTCGCACCAAACTATGTCAGCTACACTACGTTGATCAGCATCCATTCCAAGGAGGGTGACATGGTAGAGGCAAGAAGGCTGTTCCGAGATATGGAAGGGAAGGGGTCAAGACCAAGTGCCGTAACTTATAATGTCATGATTGATGGGTACATCAAGAATGGGAGCATCCGTGAAGCCGAGCGGTTCAAAAAGGAGATGGAGAAGAAAGGACTTGTCCCAGATGTATACACTTATGCAGCACTAGTTCATGGGCACTGTGTCAATGGGAAGGTAGATGTGGCACTGAAGCTATTCGAAGAGATGAAGCATAGTGGAACAAAACCTAACCTTGTGGCATACACAGCTCTCATATCTGGTTTAGCGAAGGAAGGGAGATCAGAGGAGGCCTTCCAGTTGTATGACAGTATGTTGACAGCTGGATTGACTCCAGATGATACTCTATACTCTATGCTTGTTGGGAGCCTTCATACAGATAAAAGAAAAGATGAATTTCCATGAAAAATGTAAGGCTTGTCAGGCTGTATTATTGTTGACAAATGATATCGTAAGGGAATTGACCAAATCCTCCCCTCATGTGCATGACTTGAACACCAACACTAGTTGCGCCGTAACCATGTCCAGGGATTACGTGCTATGGGAATTTGGTGTCGCTACCAGGTCGAGGCATGACTGCTGAAAGGCTGGCACCAACACTGTTGTGGTGCTTAATATCTCCACAAGGAGGAGGGACCTCATGTAAGGTGAGGGCCATGCTTGGTTTTACCGTGCCGACTTGACATCTGACTGAATAGAAGCCTATAAACATACCCCGGAGTCCGACAGATATATTATACATCATCTGTACTAACAGCACCATATAAATGTCCAACAGATCTTTACTTTGGTACTCTTAATAATGGTCATCTTTGTGCTTCTCATTTAATGTGTTGACTTACTTTAAGTGTCATATTTAGGATATGTTAGATTTGGTTTCTTCCTATGGCATACACTCCTTAATATAGCTATATTAACATACCCCGGAGTCCGGAAGTTGAGATTATCCTATTTCCCGAGCCTTTGGATGTTTGTAATTGTCACTACTATGGTCTTTCTGTTAGTGCTTTGACCATGATTCAAAGTTAAACCTCTTTAAACTATAACTATCCTAATTGATTTTGTAATCATGAATGGTAAAAATCTTCAGATTGTTTTGCTGAAGATGAGCTGTATGCTGTTCTTGCAGTCTGTCTGCGTTCCATCATGAACTTGACGTGCTTAGGGGCCTGGTTGTAGATAACTAGATGTACCGAACAGTCCGAACTATGAATTTGAGTTACAGGATTTTAGTTTTGAACTTGTATCCACCGTTTCTTGTAACCAGAGCATGTGGTGGCTGTTGGGTTGGCATGAGATGAAATAACCACTTATCAATAGCCTGCCTTCCATCATGAAACTATTCTTTCACATTTGCATTGTATTGGCCAAAGCAAAAACTATTTGAGTCCATAGAGAGTTTGGTCAATCAAGTAATCTACTGATATTTTTTTGTTTACTGTAATGTCATATTTGGTTTGAGCCGTGTGATTCTGATTCTACAGCTTTCTGCTTGCAGGTCTGGCATGTCTATGGTGCTTAACAGATTCGTCTCCTCTGTTCTTGAGAATGGGCTACAACGATTCAAGGTGGAAACAGGCAGCGGAGATCTGATCTATAAACTGTCTTAATTGAAAAGCTTTGTTCTCAGGAAGTTCCAGTGGTTAGCTTCTGTAGTAAGCTATATATACTGCAGTATTACCGAGTGCTTACTGTGTGCCTTTTAATGTTAGTAAATTTAAGCGATGTAGGATATTAGGTTGTTGGGTTAGGAAAAAGTAGAAGGATTTTTGAAGCACAGAAGTGAGCTCACACATGGATGTGTTATGTTAAATTTGGTACTACAAAGATTTGATTTTGAGAACACTACAATGTATATAGAATTCTTACAAATCAAGCAACTCTTGTACACGTAAAATTTGACTTCTACAAGATTTTGGAACTTTTGTGCTTCAGTTTGCTGATACCGGTATACAGATATGCGTAGGACGCTAGCAACAAGTGCAGCGCGCAAGATTTCAGGTACCACTTCTGATCCATTGTGCTATGTATTCACCTTACCGGGCCCATGTCGACGTATTTACGAAAGTTTTTGTTTTGTACACAGGACGAAGTACAAGTTTTGCTTGTACTAGAGGACCACAAATTCATGATTGCACTGCAGTTCGCTGCTCCATTTGTGCATCGTCAATCTTGAGTACTTGAGTCGGTCGGCCGGGCATGTTCTGTTCCCTCATTGCTCTGCAACAGAAGCAAATAATTGCTGGTTTTGGTCGGACAAAGACTAGCTCAGTTGATTTACTAGAGCATCATCACATAAATAGTACTATGGTAATAACCAACCTCCTCAGAATTTCTGAGATCAGCTGTCACACTGCCCTTCTCTTCCTGGATCGCAGACCTGATCTCTTCGATATCCTTGAAAAGCAAACAACATGAACTTGAGCTTTCTTCTAAAGTTCTCAAGGATACAAACCCAGGAGGAGGTAACAAAGATAATGGTTGGTAACAGGAAGACCACACACCGATTTCAGGTGCTGCACTTCAGAGCTAAGCGCCTCCTTCGTCTCCAGAAGCTCCTGCAGGTAAACCCGATCGTCAGTCAGTTCATCGCTGAAGCAGCGAACTGCAGTGCAGAGACTCAGTTACTCACACCCTTGAATGTCTTGCCCTGCGCCTCGAGATTGGATCGCCATTGGTGCACCTCCTGAAAGCGAAACAGAGTGCGTCCGTCCCGTGTGATCATGCATTCTCTCATCACCAAACCAAACGAATTCCCACTCCAGTTCTACTACCCTGTGACAGCAAGCAAGCCAAAGTCAAAGCAGGAGTCTCACATGGGATGGATGCGTACCTGTTTGAGGCTCTTGATCCTGCGCAGCAGCTCCGCCTGCGACGAGGTCAGCTCCTGCAGCAAACCGTCACGAAATCAGCCCAACCAAATAGTAGCAGAACCGAACGGATGAGAACGTCGGAATGGCCTGACCTCGATGCGCGCGTCCAGCGGCGGGAACCCCGACAGTTTCTGCAAGGTGAACAACAGGGCGAGAACGCACGGGGAAATGTTAGAATCCGATCCAGGAACGGGTCAGAGTCGTCGTGGAAACTGGCTGCTTCCTGTTGCTCGAAGCTCGTTCGGCAATCGATCGTACCGGACGAGTCGCCGGCGCCGGAGACGGAGCTGGAGCCGGGGCGGTCTCCGCCATCTGGGGGTTTGGGTGATCGGTCGCCGGTGGCGAGGCTGGATCGAGCGCGACGCGGCTGTGGCTTTGGTACCTAATAAGACTGAAGGTGTTAGTATTCTTGGTTTGACAGTGTCTGAAGGCGTATTTTTAGTTTCGAACGTACGCAAAGTTGTTTGTTGGGTTTGGTTGCAGACACTTGTCTCCCGCCTTCCAAGGCATGTTTTACCTACTTATACGTGACAAGAAAGAATAGATTCCAGCGCGTTCCAGTAATATCCGTTTGATCGACCGCCAACGCGCCAGGCCGCCAGGAACCAATGCAAATGGCCATACTAGTAGTGGAGCTCGATCAGAGGGATTGCATATCGAAGCCTAAACGCTAGCACAATTGTAGCGGGTACCTTCTCTTCTCTTGTTCCAAACCTGGTCTAGTTGTTCCTACTCTACCCTTTCTGACATGGTGTTTTGGCGAGTAGGTCTAGATAAATCCATTATAAAAATGCGTTTTAAAATTTAAATAAATTGGAAAACTAAAAATAACATTTTGTGAGTGAGTGCGATGTTTTGGGTATCGAGCGGCATGGGTTTTGTTTTTTTTGAGAAACTAAAAATAACGTTTCAAACAACTCTGAGAAAAAACCTAGATGCGTTCAATGATGTATTCTATCAAACTGCAAAAAGTCGATGGCAAATACATTGTGCTCTGGACTGCGCAAAAATGGCAAGAGTGAGGTTTTGTGTAGTGAAAGAGTGCAATTTTGAAACCACCATTTTTTTGAATTTGTTATTTTTGTGTTGCCCGGAATAGAGTATATTCCACGTTAAGATTTGTCATGTTCGTACAACTTAAAATATCATGTTTTTTCTTTATAAAAGTGAGCTACATGCAGCCTGAGCTCTAAACGGCTTTTTTGTTTGTTTGTGACAGTTGTATATACTGCGGACGTGATACCATTGAGAGCACTCTTTGATTTGTAGACGAAAGTGATGGATAAATCTGATATTTTTCCTTTTTAGCAACGGATAAAAGGTGCCGGAGAATTCCAGTGTAATCACTTTGCATGACGAACAAGACGTGACTGTTTTATGCCACGATAACATTACAACTTTAGCTTAGTTGCGATTTGGTTTGTGTTTGACCATGTTAGGATGAACACTATATTAGGAATAGACAACTTGTATTTCTCTAGGGTCAAAGGCCACAATATATAATATATGTACAGGTGGAAATATGCAGAAAAAACCCCTAATAAGTGGGGACATACAATATACAAATATACATCTAACACACCCCTCAAACTCATGGTGGCTCGACAACACTGAGTTTAGAGAGAAAGAAAGTATGTTGTACAATAGTATGTGTCTTTATAAAGAAATTCGCCAACTGTAACTCTGAAGGCACATACTGAAGCGCAACAACCTGAGCCTGTACCTGAGCACGTGTATAGAAAGCATCAACACCAATATGCTTGGTAAGCTCATGCTTGACCGGATCACGTGCAATACTAATAGCACATGTACTGTCAGACAAAACCAGAGTGGGTGTGGTAATAGAGACCCCAAAATCCGCAAGCAACCACCGTAACCAGGTCACCTCAGCAGTCAACAAGGCCATAGCACGCAACTCAGCCTCAACACTCGAACGGGAAACCACTGTATGTTTCTTCGTCTTTCAAGCAATAAGCGAACCACCAAGAAACACACACAGTAAGCAGAAAGTGAACGGCGATCCGTAGGATCACTCGCCCACGTAGCATCCGAATAGCACTGGAGCTGGAGGGAGCTGGAACGAGGAAAGAAAAGGCGACGAGTGAGCGTGCCACGAAGATAACGAAGAACACTAAAAAGATGACTATAGTGAACAGTGGTAGGAGCGGAAACAAACTGACTCAGAATATGAAAAGGATAAGATATGTCAGGACGAGTGTCAGCAAGATAATCAAGACACCCAACAAGATGGCGATAACGCGTCAGATCAGGAAGATGATCACCATCAGTAGGACGAAACTTGACATTAAGCTCCATAGGGGTCTCAACAGTGCGCTCATCCCCAAGAGCAATACGAACAAGAAGGTCATGAATATACTTTTCCTGGGAGATGAAAAAACCATCAGAAGTGGAGGAAACCTCAATCCCAAGAAAGTATCGAAGAGGACCAAGATCAGTCATAAGAAACTGATCACGAAGACGAGCCTTAACAAAGGCTATATACTCAGGATCATCATCAATAATGATCATATCATCAACATAGAGAAGAAGAAGAAGAAGAGTGTGTCCACGAGGAGAAGTGTGAACAAACAGCGCTGGATCATGAACCCTATGGGAGAAACCAGCAGCAGTCACTACGGAGGCAAAGCGCTCAAACCAGACACGAGAGGCCTGTTTGAGGCCATAAAGAGAACGTCGGAGACGACAAACCATCCCCGCGGGAACAGAATACTCAGGAGGAGGCTGCATATAAACCACCTCACTCAACTCGCCATTGAGAAAGGCGTTCTGAACATCAAGCTGGGACACAGACCAGTGACGAACAGAAGCAACAACAAGAAGAGTACGCACAGTGGTCATATGAGCCACAGGAGCAAAGGTCTCATCATAGTCACGACCGTGCTCATGCTGAAAACCACAAGCCACAAGACGCGCCTTATAGCGCTCAAGAGATCCATCAGAGCGGGTCTTGAAGAAGACACAATAGGAGTAGAAGCGGCTGAGATACAGATGCGCTAGTAGGATAGGGAAGCTGAATTTGTTTACAAAACCTATAGCCCTAACAATGTAAAGACCCATCTCCTGAGACAGACCCCAGAAGACCACGATGAACTAATGACGACAGGCGAGAGTCACAAAGGTGACCAAAACGATGATGCCACTGCTGAAAAGAGCTGGTAGCAGAGGCGACGACCGGAGAAGAAATGGCAGATGAAGTGGCAGCGGAAGGAACATGAAGCCAGTCTAACTCCCAAAGTCCTGAAGAGTCACGGCTGCGAGGGTCAGCTCCAACCAGGATCTGTGTGCGACGATCCTGGACAACACAAGAATCAGCATCAAGAATGACGCGACAACCAGAGTCACTAAGCTGGCTAGCAGAGAATAGATTCATCTTAAGACGAGGAACATGAGAAATATCAGGAACAAAAAAAGAAGAAGTAGAAAGGGTGCCCCGACTAGAAACAGGAAGAGAGGTACCATCGGCTGTGAGAACACAGACAGGAGAAGGGAGAGAACGAATAGCGGACAGAAGAGAAGACTCAGAGGTCATATGAAAAGAAGCTCCAGAATCCAGATACCACGGAGACGTACCTGACTGTGTAGAGGGTGGTGGTCGCGCAGTGCCTGAAGAATCAGTTACAAAACCAGCAGTGCCCGTCGAAGAAGAGCCTGTAGCAGCAAGCATACCTCGAAGACTCCTGATAATGTCCTGATCAGAGAGAGCAACTGCTGAAGATCCGGAAGGAGCCGACTGCCCATGAGCCTAGTGCTGTTGACATAAACTGGGGCCCGTGTATAACAGGTGGCCCAAGTGTGGCCATCCCTGCTATAGTAAGTGAAGTGACGAAGAGAACCACGGCGACCCTGACCACGAGCCTGCTGGTGCTGACTCGGACCCTGAGACTGCTGGTGCTGACTCTAACCCTGAGACTGCTGGTGCTGACTCTGACCCTGACCTAGAGGAGTGGGTAGTATCGGCGGTGGCACAAAGGACCGCGACTGAGTCGAGGGAGTAGACGGCAGAGGAGGACCACGAGTAGCAAGCACAGATGGAACCGCAAGAAGACCAGCACCACGGAGATGAGTCTCCTCAGCTCGAAGCTCAGACAACACCTTAGAGAGCGGAACACGACCACGAGCATTCAACTGAGCACGGCGGGGCTCGAACTCCTGGCGGAGCCAAGACAGAAACTCATAGATGCGGTGCAACTCCAAATCCGAGCGCACAATCTGGCAGCACATGCATGTGCCACAAACAGCAGTACCAAGAGAATCAAGCTGACGCCAGATAACAGCACTCTGAGTATAGAACTCATCAATATTGGAATCACCCTGCTGAAGAGCATGCTCCTGGCGAACCACGGACAGGTAAAGAGCATCCCCAGATGGCTGATAGCGATGACGAAGATGTGCCCACTGACGGCAACAGTAGGGAGACTCATGAACTCAGCAGCAAACTAGGGCAGAACACTGGAGGTGAGAATACCAGCAGCACGAGCATCCTCATCGACCCATTGAGTATAGGCGGTCAGATCGTGGCGATAGGTCTCGAGATCAACAGAGTACTATTTGAACTTCGGCTCATAAGCAGCAACAACACTATCATCGGCACTCTGAGCAGCATCCTTGGCCTCCTGAGAAGCATCAGCATCGAGAACAATCGGCGTCGGCAGAAGAGGAGCCACAGGAGCAGGGGGTGCTGGAGATATGCCCTAGAGGCAATAATAAATGTAGTTATTATTATATCTTTGTGTTTATGATAAATGTTTACATTCATGCTATAATAGTATTAACCAGAAACATTAATACTTGTGTGATTTGTAAACTAAATTAGAGTCCCTAGTAAAGCCTCTTTAATAATACTAGCTTGTTGGTTAATAGATGATCGTGGTTTCTCGATCATGAACATTGAGATGTTATTAACAACGAGATCATATCATTAGGAGAATGGTGTGATGGACATACTCCTATAGATAAGCGTAGCATAAAGATCAAGTCATTTTAATAGTTCAATTGCTATAAGCTTTCTGATACATAGTAACCTAATTCCTTCGACCATGAGATCATGCTAATCACCATCACCGAAAGGATGCTTTGATGACATCAAACACCACAATGTAACTGGGTGGCTATAAAGGTGGCATTGAGTGTTCGGAAAGTATGGGTTGAGGCACATGGATCAAGAGTGGGATTTGTCCATCCTTATGACAGATAGATATACTCTGGGCCCTCTCGGTGGAATGTCATCCAATTAGCTTGCAAGCATGTGACTAGCTCACAAGGGATCACATATCACGGGAATGAGAAAAGAGTACTTATCAGTAACGAGGTTGAACTAGGTACGCAGAGATACCGACGATCAAAACCTCGGATAAGTAAACTATCGTGAGACAAAGAGAAATTGGTATCGTATGTAAGTGGTTCATTCGATCGCAAAGTAATCGTAGAAATATGTGGGAGCCATATGAATTTCCAGATTCCTCTATTGGTTATTGATCGGAGAAGTGTCTTGGTCATGTCCGCATAATTCACGAACCGTAGGGAGACACACTCAAGGATTCGATGTTGTTGTGTAGTTATGGAATGATGAGTAAGAGACCGAATGTTGTTCGGAGTCTCGGATGGGATCCGGGATATCACGAGGAGATCCAGAATGGTCCGGAGAATAAGATTCATATAATGAAAGTCCTGTTTCGGAGTTCGGAAATGATTCCGGTGTTTTCACCAGGAATGTTCTAGAAGGGTCTAGAAGGTCCGGCACTCCGGAGGGGAAGGGTACATTGATGTGTCATGACAATGTGGAATGGTTGCGTCATGTACTAGGTCACTTGGCTGGGCAATATGAAGAGAGAAATCAAATCCAAGTTTGAAAGTCATACGCCAATTTGAAAAGTCAAATCCGAAGTTTGCTTGGTGGAGGGAGAGTAGGAAACCTACCTAGGGTAGGAGTCCCACTCCCTCCACCCGTCGGCCATGAGGAGGAGTAGGAGGAGGACTCCCTCCTCCCAAACCGCCTCCCTCCCACCTATATAAGGAGGGGTAGGGCGCACCCCTACCCCTCACACCTCAAACCCTAGCTCCTGGCGCCGCCCACCCCAAGTGCTGCCGCCGCCTAGGGCTCCTCCAAGTCGCCGACTAGGGTTTCCCCAAACCCTAGACACCGGCCAAGCCACACCCCTTGGTGCCTCTAAACCGTAGATCCCCAAGGCCCTCTCTTACTCAACCATACTCGCTCCGGCTTAGGCGAAGCCCTACGGGATCTTCCCTCTACTTCCGACACCACGTCGTCGTGCTGTCGAAATCGCGAGGAGAGTGCTACAACCTCCGCTGCGTGCTGGAACAAGGGAGAGGAAGGTCTTCATCGAGTACCGAACGTGTGACCGACTACGGAAGCGCTGCCGGAACGCAGCGCCGGAAGGATCGTCTACGCGATCTTGAGATCGGCAAGTGTACGACTACATCACCCACGAGAATCTTCTCTCGTTAACCGCTTTGGAATCTTCGAGGGTGAGTTCCTCTATCGACCGTTGCTACAATCTAGTAGATAGATCTTGGCTTGTTTGTGTGCATGCGGTAGAATTTTTTGTTTTCCATGCTATGAACCCCTACAGGGGGCACGACGGACAGGAGACATTGCCGGAGAGCACACCCCAAAGACGGAGACCGTGCATGTGAACGCGCATAAAGACAACGAAATCAAGATAATTCGCGCCATCGAAGATCACCGGGCAGCGAGGAATCACAACATGCAAATACTGCTACCGATGAATCACAACATCACCTCAATGCTGGTAATTTGACCTATGTGCTGGATTCACCGCTGGGTGACCCGCCTGCAGCTACTGCTACCGATGAAGTAAAGAATGTTTACCTCACTTGGACGAATCAGTACTCCACAGTTCAGTGTGCTATCTTGTATGGTTTGGAATCGGAGCTTCAGAAAAGGTTTGAGAACCATGACCCACATGATATTGTCCGTGAACTCAAAATGATATTTGAGGCTCACGCGGCAGTTTAGAGTTATGAGGCTTCTAAAAAGTTCTTTAACTGCAAGATGGAAGAGAGCAGCTCCGTGAGTGAGCACGTGCTTAAGATGTCTGGGCATGCAAATAAACTCCAAAGTTTGGGTATAGTGATTTCTAATTCTTTGGGGATCCAAAGTTTGGGTATAGTAATTCCTAACTCCAAAGAACATGTTGGGTCCCCATGTGTGGTTTTGGTAATTAATGACAATCTTTATGGGCGGCGAAGCACCGGAGCCGCCTCGAGCACCGGGTGGACAAGGCGCAGAGGCGCGGCTTCGTCGCGCGTAGATGGCCGGGCCGGTGACGATCCCCGACGACGATCCCCGTTGGATGGACGTGTTTTTATCGACGCTGGTGTCCGACACGACACCGGCCTCGTCCGGCGATGACTACATCTCCGTCTCCTCATCGGACTAGATTTTAGTAGTTTCCAGTATTTTTCTTGCACCACAAACTATGTAATTTTTTTATTTTCTATGTAATATATTTTTGCTTTAATTCTTATCATATTTGTTGCAAAATCGTGTTTGCGCACGCTCCAATTTAACGCGCATGTTGGAGGGGTTTGGGCTAAAAATTTAGCACGCACTAGCGCCTCTGCCCGAGAAGATTTGCTCTAACCGTAGATTTGCACTCTTCCACTCTGGATACCTAAGTGCACTTCTTCGAACCAAACCAAGCGACGTCACATCGTAACAGAAAATATTCTTGACATCAAACGGCTCAACCGACATCACTCCAAAAGACAACCGTTTATGTACCACAAATGTACGTAGATCAAGATACAAAAATGCGCACAATACCGCGAAACACAAGCAAACAATGCCGAAATAAAACCTCGATCGGCGCCAGGCAGAGAACGATGGCAGCCCCGCTCACCTGCTACGGTTCCATAATTCTCCTCTGCCTCAGCATCCTCCTACGCGTAACCGCCGGCGCGCACAACTCTTCCCACGACGACTTTCTGCAGCCGCACAACGCCGCGCGCGCGGAGGTCGGCGTCCGGAAGCTCTCGTGGAACGCCACCCTGGCGGCGTACGCCCGGAGGCACGCCGAGAGGAGGAGGCTCGAGGGCTGCAAGATGGCGCACTCGCGCGGGCCCTACGGCGAGAACATCTTCTGGGGCAGCGCCGGGCGGCGGCGGTGGAGCGCGGCGGACGCGGTGGAGGCGTGGGTCGAGGAGCGCGCGGACTACGACTGCGCCAGGAACGCCTGCAAGCGGAAGCGCGTCTGCGGGCACTACACGCAGGTGGTCTGGGCGCGCACGAGGCGGCTCGGGTGCGCGTCGGTGACCTGCGACGGCGGCGGCGGCACGTTCATCACGTGCAGCTACGACCCGCCGGGCAACGTCCGCGGGAAGGCGCCCTATCCTGGTTGCGGGGATGGGCAGAGTGTTGCAGCTGTGTTCGTAGCATGACCTCGTTACTGCCTGTGTTTGGTCTCATCAGATAGTTGAAGTCGGCCCGTTATTAGCGAGTAATCCCACTATCCAATCATCGTCACATCTACAAAATTGATGCTTCCTACTCCCTCTGGTTCAAAGCGTAGATGATTTAAACGTAGATGTTCTTGTTTGATAAAGACATGTTTGCCTTATGTTCTCATACGGTTTGTTATGAAAGCGTAAGTGAAGAGAGGACCCCCTTGCCAACCTAGCTGACTGAAAGCGTAAGTGAAAGAGGACCCCCTCACGTCGCCCCTTAAAGGCGACACCAAGGGAAACCCTAGATGGTGCCTCCAAACCCCAACTTGATTCCTCGCGGCAGCTGCCTTCGGCCTCCTTAGTTGGGGTGACAGATCCACTAGTAGAAAAAGAGGCTTCGGTTCGATCTAAAGTCTGACACTAGTCTCGATTTATTACGGGCCGGAACTAGTATGAGCACTAGTCCCGGTTCGTACCGTTTTCAGTGGCCAGGAGTCCGAGAAAACTCTAGTCCCGGGTTATTCCGGACCTTTAATCCCGGGTCGTGATACGGCCCGGAACTAAAGGTGTGCAGGCGGGCAACACCCTTTAGTCCCGGGCCATGATACAGCCCGAGACTAAATGGGCGTGATACGGTCCTGGACTAAAGGGGTGCGAACGCGGACAACTTAAAATTGTTATAACTTTTGCGTACGATGTCGAAAAAAAAGTACAACCTATTAAAATGTGTGGAAAAAATTTTTGAGTTTGATTTTAACAGCCTTATTTGGATTCCTCACATTTTTAGATTTTTCAAATTATAAATAATGGATTCCTCACATTTTTCTGATTCTTTTACATTTTTAAAATTTGAAAAGGGAAACAAGTTATTTAAAAATAATAATTATTTAGCAATTTTTATTCCATATTTTGATTCCTCACATTTTTCTGATAATAATGAATATATTATTTGTTGAATTTCGATTTAAAGATATTATTTATGCCATATTAAATGAATAATGGCAAAAAATGAATAAAATATTATTTTATTTAGTTTTTTACTTTCATTATATTAAAATATTATTATTACTTATTTATTGTTGTTTACTAAAATAGTTGTTTATAGTTTTAATAAATAAAAATATATGGCATATTGATATGGACTAATAGGATTGATATGATAGTGTTGACAACAAGGTATAAAAGGGCTTCGCGCAAGGACATCCGGATGGAACAGAGAAGTTAAGCGTGCTGAGGGTGGAGTAGTGCTAGGATGGGTGACCAAATAGGAAGTTTGACCACAGGTGTAATTTGACCTAAGATTAAATATAATTAATGCTAAAAATATTCCAAGTGAGAGGATTACGAGTCAAACAATTCAAAAGTTCAAGTAAAAATTCGGAAAAAAATTAAAAAAAAAATCTTTAGTCCAGGGCCATATTACGACCCGGGACTAAAGGTCCTTCACTCCCTCGCAGCAAAAAACGGCCATGCGGTGGCCCTCTAGTCCCGGGTTGTAAAAAACCGGGACTATAAATAGGGGCCTTTAGTCCCGATTTCGCAGCCCCGGTTGCAAAACCGGGACTAAAGGCCCTTACAAACCGGGACTATATGCCCTTTTTCCACTAGTGATCCAACGCAGGAGGCATTCGAGCATTCTACTTGTGGCAAGGTCAGCTTGATTGCTTTGGGCCAACGGAGCCTGGCTCGCCTGCGTGGGTGCCCGGGCGCTCATATCAGGCATAATACACATGGATCAGGCCCAGGGTGGTCTGTTGTGGCGGCTAACTCGCCTAGTGTCTCCGTGGGGCAGCCGCGTTAGGCTTCATTGCTTAGCCGGTTGTGGCGGCTAACTCGATGCGCCTGTAGTGGGGCTTGCATCGGGCTTCTTCGTATAGTAGCCACGACGAGGCAACATGCACCCATGTATGAGGGCATCCATAAGGAGATCGACAACAGGGTAACGCCATTGGTTCGTCGGTGGAGGTGGCCTGGTTATGGTCTTGGTGGATCTTGAGATTGTTATGGCCTTTGGCTTCATGGTTCTTGTGAGGATGGCGGGAGTATGGGACACCACCTACTTGGACCATGGAGCATCTAAGGTTGGTTGTGGCGGTTTGGGATGCCCCCTCCACCACCTCTAGCATGGGTTTGATCTCAACTTGGAAGGTTTTATTCAAGGTGTCTCACACGTATTTGTCATGTCCAAATCTGTTGTTTAGTAATACACTACCTTGTCGCTAGAGGATGAATATACCATGGTGGCGGCGGAGGACGATGGACGACGGTTCGACGAGGCACAAGTTTCTCCAAGGGTTGAATTATAATTTTACTTACATAATTCTTTGTGCAAAGTTGCTTGACAAGCATGTTTATCTTAGGTATTGACCATATATGTAATCTCTAGATTGTATAATGGAATATATGGTTACTTAAAAAAACAGGGCAATATGGGATGTTCATGCTTCAATCATCTCCTCGTGATATCCGGCTAGAGAGATGCCATCCGCAGTACAGGGATTAAGGTGCCAATAGCCGGACAAGAGATGATGGTAAATGCGGCTTCAACAACGAGTATGAGTAGATTAGTTGTCCACACTATTATTGAAATTTGGTGAGTATTGCGTTGTTGGTCCATAAGACAAATTCTAAAATTCCTTTTTGGCCCATTTATGCATGGCAATATATGACTATGCTAGTGGAGCTACAGTTTAGTCCCACGTTGCTAGTTGAGTGAGAACTGCACCTCCTTATATACTAGATGTTCTACCACTCACTATGGTGTGATAAAGAGAAGCTCTCGCGCACTCCTCCGACACTGCTTCCTCAGCCGTTTTCAGATTTTATGGATTGTGGGTTGTTACCGACTCGGATGTGAACTGTGCCCCACGACCTCCCTCACCTACACTATATAAACATATATGCTAAACCTAATTGCTACATATCACACTCATCTAGTTTCAAAACCTTGCACCGCTGTCTTCGTCTTTCCCATCCCGGCTTGCGGTGTGCACCGCAGATCGGGACAATAGTCCTCCGAAACCCTGCCTTCTCGTGAACCTATATGGGTGAGGGGCGATCATATTTTTGTTGGAGATATGCCCTAGAGGCAATAATAAATGTAGTTATTATTATATCTTTGTGTTTATGATAAATGTTTACATTCATGATATAATAGTATTAACAAGGAAACATTAATACTTGTGTGATTTGTAAACGAAATTAGAGTCCCTGGTAAAGCCTCTTCATAAAACTAGCTTGTTGGTTCATAAATGATTGTGGTTTACCTATCATGAACATTGAGATGTTATTAACAACAAGATCATATCGTTAGGAGAATGGTATGATGGACATACTCCTATAGATAAGCGTAGCATAAAGATCAAGTCATTTTAATAGTTCAATTGCTATACATATTAACCTAATTCCTTCGACCATGAGATCATGCTTATCACCATCATCGGAAGGATGCTTTGATGACATCAAACACCACACCGTAACTGGGTGGCTATAAAGGTGGCATTGAGTGTTCGGAAAGTATGGGTTGAGACACATGAATCAAGAGTGGGATTTGTCCGTCCATATGACGGATAGATATACTCTGGGCCCTCTCGGTGGAATGTCATCCAATTGGCTTGCAAGCATGTGACTGGTTCAAAAGGTATCACATATCACAGGAATGAGAAAAGAGTGCTTATCGGTAATGAGGTTGAACTAGGTATGCAGAGATACCGACGATCAAAACCTCGGATAAGTAAACTATCGTGAGACAAAAAGAAATTGGTATCGTATGTAAGTGGTTCATTCGATCGAAAAATAATCGTAGAAATATGTGGGAGCCATATGAATTTCCAGATTCCTCTATTGGTTATTGTTCAGAGAAGTGTCTCGATCATGTCCGCATAATTCACGAACCGTAGGGAGACACACTTAAGGATTCAATGTTGTTGAGTAGTTATGGAATGATGAGTAAGAGACCGAATGTTGTTCGGAGTCTCGGATGGGATCCGGGATATCGCGAGGAGATCCGGAATGGTCCGGAGAATAAGATTCATATAAGGAAAGTCCTGTTTCGGAGTTGGAGAATGATTCCGGTGTTTTCATCGGGAATGTTCTAGAAGGTTTCGGAAAATCCGGCACTCCGGAGGGGAAGGGTACATAAATGTGTCATAACAAGTTGGAATGGTTGCATCATGTACTAGGTGTCATCGCTGGGCAAAATAAAGTGATAAATCAAATCCTAGTTTGAAAAGTCAAACGCCAATTTGAAAAGTCAAACGGCAGTTTTGCTTGGTGGAGGGAGAGTAGGAAACCTACTTGGGGAGGAGTTCCTCTCCCTCCACCCACCGGCCAAGGAGGCCGACTTGGGGGAGGACTCTCCTCCCCTGGCCAGCGCCCTCCCACCTATAAAAGGAGGGGCAGGGGTTCCCCTCTAGACCTACACCTTGCTCCACCAAAACCCTAACCCTAGCCGTCGGCCCTCCTGCAGCCGCCGCCGCCCTAGGGTTTGCCCTAGCCACCGACTTGGGGCTCTCCCCTTGCCCTAGCCGCTGGCGTAGCCCTCTCTCCTTGGTGCCTATAAACCCTAGATCACCAAGGCCTCTCTCATAGTCCACCATACTCGCTCCGGCTTAAGGAGAAGCCCTGCGAGATCTCCCCTCTACTTCCGGTACCACGCCGTCGTGCTGCCGGAATCGCGAGGAGAGTGCTACAACCTCCGCTGCCTACTGGAACAAGGGAGAGGAAGATCTTCATCGAGTACTGAACGTGTGACCGACTGCGGGAGCGCTGCCGGAACGCAACGCCGGAAGGATCGTCTACACGATCTTGAGATCAGCAAGAGTACGACTACATCACCCACGAGAATCTGCTCTCGTTAAACACTTTGGAATCTTCGAGGGTGAGTTATTCTATCGACTTGTTGGTACAATCTAGTAGATAGATCTTGGCTTGTTTGTTTGTATGCGGTAGAAAATTTTTGTTTTCCATGCTACGAACCCCTGCAGTGGTATCAGAGCCGTGTCTGTATGTAGATCTATTGCACGAGTAGAACACAATGGTCATTGTGGGCGGTGGTGCTTTTATTATCAATTGCTTCTTGTGTACTTTGCATCTTGCGGTATGATGGGATGAAGCGGCCCGGGCTAACCTTACATGACATCATTCATGAGACTTGCTCCATGCTCAACATGCAACTTGTATTGCATAAGTGGCTTTGCGGGTGTCTGTCTCTCCCATTATAGTATAGATCCAATTTACAACGGGCACTTGATAGTTCAAACATCAACGTTGTGGTTCTTGTTCGTAAGTTAGAGCGACACTTATTGAAAGCCCCAAACCACGTAAAATATGCAAAGAAAATTAGAGGCGTCTAACTTTGTTTTGCAGGGGTGTGCTGTGATGTTATATGGCCATGATTGTGATTATATTTGATGTATGCAATATTGGAGATATGCCCTAGAGGCAATAATAAATGTAGTTATTATTATATGTTTGTGTTTATGATAAATGTTTGCATTCATGCTATAATAGTATTAACAAGGAAACATTGATACTTGTGTGATTTGTAAACTTAATTTGAAGTCCCTAGTATAGCCTCTATACATCACTAGCTTGTTGGTTGATAAATGATTGTGGTTTCCCTATCATGAACATTGAGATGTTATCAACAACAAGATCATATTGTTAGGAGAATGATATGGTGGACATACTCCTATAGATAAGCGTAGCATAAAGATCAAGTCATTTTAATAGTTCAATTGCTATATGCTTTCTGATACATAGTAACCTAATTCCTTCGACCATGAGATCATGCATATCACCTTTACCGGATGGATGCTTTGATGACATCAAACACCACACCGTAACTAGGTGGCTATAAAGGTGGCATTGAGTGTTCGGAAAGTATTGGTTGAGACACATGGATCAAGAGTGGGATTTGTCCATCCATATGACGGATAGATATACTCTGGGCCCTCTCGGTGGAATGTCATCCAATTAGCTTGCAAGCATGTGACTGGCTCACAAGGGATCACATATCACGGGAACGAGAAAAGAGTACTTATCGGTAACGAGGTTGAACTAGGTATGCAGAGATACCGACGATCATAACCTCGGATAAGTAAACTATCGTGAGACAAAGGGAAATTGGTATCGTATGTAAGTGGTTCATTCGATCGCAAAGTAATCGTAGAAATATGTGGGAGCCATATGAATTTCCAGATTCCTCTATTGGTTATTGTTCGGAGAAGTGTCTCGATCATGTCTGCATAATTCACGAACCGTAGGGAGACACACTTAAGGATTCGACGTTGTTTGAGTAGTTATGGTATTATGAGAAAGAGACCGAATGTTGTTCGGAGTCTCGGATGGGATCCGGGATATCACGAGGTGATCCGGAATGGTCCGGAGAATAAGATTCATATAAGGAAAGTCCCGTTTCGGAGTTGGAAAATGTTTCCGGTGTTTTCATAGGGAATGTTCTAGAAGGTTCCGGAATGTCCGGCACTCCGGAGGGGAAGGGTACATGAATGTGTTGTATCAAAGTTGGTATGATTGCATCATGTACTAAGTGTCATCGCTGTTCCAAATAAAGGATTAATTGAATCCTAGTTTGAAAAGTCAAATAGCTAAATTGAAAAGTCAAACGGCTAAATTTGGAAAGAGGAAAAGAGGAGGAAGTGGGAAACCGAGTTGGGGAGGGAATCCCTCCTCCAACCGGCGGCGCCCCCTCCAAGCCGAGTTGGGGAGCGACTCCCCTCCCTCCCCTTGGCCGCCGGCCCCTCCACCTATATAAGGAGGGGCAGGGCTCCCTCCTAGCACACACACAAGTCCCTCACCTCAAACCCTAGAAGCTGCAGCCCACCATAGCCGCCGCCGCCCCCCTAGGGTTTTGCCCTAGCTGCCGACTTGGGGTCCCCGGAACCCTAGCCGCCGGCTCTAGCACTTCCTCCTTGGTGTGTCTAAACCCTAGATCGCCGAGGAGCTCTCTCATACTCCACCATACTCGCTCCGGCTTAAGGCGAAGCCCTGCGAGATCTCCCCTCTACTTCCGGTACCACGCTGTTGTGCTGCCGGAATCGCGAGGAGAGTGCTACAACCTCCGCTGCCTGCTGGAACAAGGGAGAGGAAGGTCTTCGTCGAGTACCGAACGTGTGACCGACTGCGGGAGCGCTGCCGGAACGCAGCGCCGGAAGGATCGTCTACGCGATCTTGAGATCGGGAAGAGTACGACTACATCACCCATGAGAATCTGCTCTCGTTAAACACTTTGGAATCTTCGAGGGTAAGTTATTCCATCGACTCGTTGCTACAATCTAGTAGATAGATCTTGGCTTGTTTGTTTGTATGCGATAGAAAAATTTTGTTTTCCATGCTACGAAACCCTACATGCAATGTTCCTTATTGTAAGTTGGCAACCAGCAGGAGCCATATGGTTGTCTTTAATTTCTGTTGAGACCCGCGTGTCTATTCAAAGTAGTTGTAATAGTTGGAGCTGGTGGACGACAACCATGGAACAGCGTCATTGACCTTGATGCAATGCCGGTGATGATGGAGATCATGTTCGTGCTTGAAGATGGAGATCATAAGCACAAAGAAGAAAGGCCATATCATATCACATATTATGAATTGCATGTGATGTTAATCCTTTATGCATCTTGTATTACTTAGTTAACGACGGTAGAATTATAAGATGATCCCTCATGCACATAAATTTTAAGTTTTAAAGTGTTCATCCTTAGTAAGCACCGTTGCTAAAGCTTGTTGTTTGGAAGCACCACGTGATGATCGGGTTTGTTAGATTCTGCAAGTGTATACAACATGAGCAAGCCAGATTTGCTCATGCGGAAGCTAAGGTTTGATCTTGACGAGCCTAGCATGTACAGACATGGTATCGGAACACGGATCACTGAAAGGTAAAGCATGAATCATATAGAAGATATGATGAACATGTCGATCGTTCGCCATTGAAGCTACATCAACTCTCGTGATGATCGGTTTTGATGTGGTGGATTTGGTTCGTGTGATCACTAAAACAATGTGAGGGATATTGTTTTGAGTGGGAGTTCACCTAGATTAATTTAACTATTAATTAGAACTCAATTTGTCATAAACTTAGTCTAAATTATTGCAAATATGTTGTAGATCAATGGCGGCCCCTACCATCAATTTTAATGCGTTCCTAGAGAAAGAAAAGTTAAAAAACAATGGAAGCAACTTCGCAGATTGGTTCCGCAATTTGAGGATTGTCCTCAATGCTGGTAATTTGACCTATGTGCTGGATGCACCGCTGGGTGACCCACCTGCAACTGATGCTACCGATGAAGTAAAGAATGTTTACCTCGCTCGAAAGAATCAGTACTCCACAGTTCAGTGTGCTATCTTATATGGTTTGGAATCGGAGCTTCAGAAAAGGTTTGAGAACCATGACCCACATGATATTGTCTGTGAACTCAAATTGATATTTGAGACTCACGCGGCAGTTGAGAGTTATGAGGCTTCTGAAAAGTTCTTTAACTGCAAGATGGAAGAGGGCAGCTCCGTTAGTGAGCATGTGCTTAAGATGTCTGGGCACGCAAACAAACTCCAAAGCTTGGGTATAGTGATTCCTAATGCTTTGGGTATTTACCGTGTCCTCCAATCACTACCACCAAGTTACAAGAACTTTGTGATAAACTACAATATGCAAAGCATGAACAAGCAGTTTACAGAACTCTTCTCCATGTTGAAATCTGCAGAAGTGGAGATCAAGAAAGAGCACCAAGTATTGATGGTCAATAAGACCACCAAATTCAAGAAAGGCAAGTCTAAGCAAAAGGGAAACTTCAAGAAGGGCGGCAAGAAAGTTGCCGCACCGATGAAGAAGACCAAGGCTGGACCTAAGCCTGATACTGAGTGCTTTTACTGCAAGGGAGAGGGTCACTGGAAGCGGAATTGCCCAAAGTACTTGGCGGATTTGAAGTACGGCAACATCAAGAAGAAAGGTATATCCGATATACATGTTATTGATGTGTATCTCACTAGTACTCGTAGTAGTGCCTGGGTATTTGATACTGGTTCAGTTGCTCATATTTCTAACTCGAAACAGGTGCTGCAGAATAAACGGAAGCTAGCGAAGAACGAGGTGACGATGCGCGTTGGAAATGGATCAAAGGTTGATGTGATCGCGGTCGGCACGCTACCTCTTCATCAACCATCGGGGTTAGTTTTATACTTAAATAATTTTTATTTGGTGCCTGCGTTGAGCATGAACATTATATCGGGATCTTGTTTATTGCGAGACGGTTACTTGTTTAAGTCCGAGAATAATGGTTGTTCGATTTATATGAGTAATATGTTTTATGCACATGCACCTTTGATAGATGGTCTATTCTTATTGAATCTCGATAGTGGAAATACACATATTAATAACATTGAAGCTAAACGTTTGAAATTGAGTGATAACTCGACCTATATGTGGCACTATCGTCTTGGTCACATTGGAGTGAAGCGTATGAAGAAACTCCATTCCGATAGACTTCTTGAATCACTTGATTTCGAATCACTTGAAAGATGCGAAGCATGTCTGATGGGTAAAATGACTAAGACTCCATTTTCTGGTATGATGGAGCGAGCTACGGACTTGTTGGAAATCATACATACCGATGTGTGTGGTCCAATGAGTGTAGCATCGCGCGGTGGTTATCGTTATGTTCTTACCTTCACGGATGACTTGAGTAGATATGGGTATATCTATTTCATGAAACATAAGTCCGAAACTTTCGAGAAGTTTAAGGAGTTTCAAAGTGAGGTAGAGAATCAACGTAACAAGAAGATTAAATTTCTACGTTCTGATCGTGGAGGTGAATATCTAAGTTACGAGTTTGGCGAGCATTTGAAGAAACGCGGAATACTTTCACAATTGACACCGCCGGGAACACCACAGCGTAATGGTGTGTCCGAACGTCGTAATCGAACTCTCTTGGATATGGTTCGTTACTTATGACGTTACTTATTTCTATGACGTTACTTACAGATTTACCGCTATCATTTTGGGGTTATGCATTAGAAACAGCCGCATTCACTTTAAATAGGGCACCATCTAAATCCGTTGAAACGACACCATATGAATTATGGTTTGGGAAGAAACCTAAATTGTCGTTCCTTAAAGTTTGGGGTTGCGAAGCCTATGTAAAGAAGTTACAGCCGGACAAGCTTGAACCCAAAGCGGAAAAATGCGTTTTCACAGGATACCCAAAGGAAACTATTGGGTACACCTTCTATCATAGATCCGAAGGCAAAATCTTCGTTGCCAAGAATGGATCCTTTCTAGAGAAGGAATTTCTCTCGAAAGAAGTGACTGGAAGGAAAGTAGAACTCGACGAGGTTGTTGAACCTTCTCTCGAACTTGCGAGTAGCGCAGCACCGGAAGAAGTTCCTGTGGCGCCTGCACCAATAAGAGAGGAAGCTAATGATGATGATCATGAAACTTTGGTTGAAGTTGCTACAGAGCCTCGTAGGTCAACGAGAACTCGTACCACTCCTGATTGGTATGATCCTGTTATGAGTGTCATGTTGGTGGACAACACCGATGACCCTGCGACATATGAGGAAGCGATGATGAGCCCAGATTCCAATAAATGGCAAGAAGCCATGAAATCCGAGATTGGATCCATGTACGAAAACCAAGTATGGACTTTGGTGGACTTACCGGATGGCCGAAAGGCTGTCGAGAACAAATGGATTTTCAAGAAGAAAACAGGTGCTGATGGTAATGTTACTGTCTATAAAGCTCGACTTGTCGCAAAAGGGTTTCGACAAATTCAAGGAGTTGACTACGATGAGAATTTCTCACCAGTAGCGAAGCTAAAGTCTGTGAGGATTTTGTTAGCAATCGCTGCATATTACGATTATAAGATATGACAGATGGATGTCAAAACAGCGTTCCTCAATGGAGACATTGATGAAGAGTTGTATATGATGCAACCCAAAGGTTTTGTCTATCCTAAAGATGCTAACAAGGTATGCAAACTTCAACGGTCCATATATGGATTGAAGCAAGCATCCCGAAGTTGGAATCAACGTTTTGATAAGGTAATCAAAAGTTTTGGTTTTATACAAACTTATGGAGAAGCTTGTGTTTAAAAGAAAGTGAGTGGGAGCTCTGTAGCATTCTTAATACTATATGTAGATGACATATTGTTGATTGGGAATGATGTAGACCTTCTTTATAGTGTCAAGGGATATTTGAATAATAGTTTTTCAATGAAAGATCTGGGCGAAGCAGCTTACATATTAGGCATAAAGATTTATAGAGATAGATCGAGACGCCTAATATCATTGTCACAAAGTACATATTTGGACAAAGTTCTAAAGAGGTTTGGAATGGAAGATAGCAAGAAAGGGTTCTTGCCCATGTTGCCCAATACGACGTTGAGTAAAACTCAAAGTCCAGCAATGGCAGAAGATAGAGAAAGGATGAGTAAGACTCCCTATGCCTCAGCCATAGGATCTCTAATGTATGCCATGCTATGTACTAGACCCGACATTGCATATGCTGTTAGTTTGACTAGCAGATATCAAAGTGATCTAGGAGTGGATCATTGGACAGCGGTCAAAAACATCCTTAAGTACTTGAGAAGAACTAAGGATATGGTTCTTTATTATGGAGGTGATGAACGACTCGTTGTTAATGGTTACACCGATGCTAGTTAGAACACCGATCCAGATGATTCTAAATCACAATCTGGATACGTATTTACTTTGAATGGTGCAGTATTAGCTAGAGGAGTGCAAATCAAAGCGTTGTGGCGAGATCTTCAACTGAATCGGAATACATAGCTGCTTCGGAGGCTTCACAAGAAAGCGATATGGATGAAGGAGTTCATTACAGAGCTCGGTGTGGTTCCAAGTGCGCTGGACCCAATGTCTATCTACTGTGATAACATGGGCGCCATAGCCAATGCGCAAGAACCAAGGTCACACAAGAAGCTGAAGCACATCAAGCTACGTTTTCACGCTATTCGAGAACATGTCCAAGATGATGACATAAAGATTTGCAAAGTACACACAGATCTGAATGTGGCGGATCCGTTGACTAAACCTCTCCCGAGGGCAAAACATGACCAACACCAAACTGCCATGGGTGTTCGGTATATTACCATGTAATCTAGATTAGTTGACTCTAGTGCAAGTGAGAGACTGTTGGAGATATGCCCTAGAGGCAATAATAAATGTAGTTATTATTATATCTTTGTGTTTATGATAAATGTTTACATTCATGCTATAATAGTATTAACAAGGAAACATTAATACTTGTGTGATTTGTAAACGAAATTAGAGTCCCTGGTAAAGCCTCTTCATAAAACTAGCTTGTTGGTTAATAAATGATTGTGGTTTCCCTATCATGAACATTGAGATGTTATTAACAACAAGATCATATCGTTAGGATAATGGTATGATGGACATACTCCTATAGATAAGCGTAGCATAAAGATCAAGTCATTTTAATAGTTCAATTGCTATATGCTTTCTGATACATAGTAACCTAATTCCTTCGACCATGAGATCATGCTTATCACCATCACCGTAAGGATGCTTTGATGACATCAAACACCACACCGTAACTGGGTGGCTATAAAGGTGGCATTGAGTGTTCGGAAAGTATGGGTTGAGACACATGGATCAAGAGTGGGATTTGTCCATCCATATGACGGATAGATATACTCTGGGCCCTCTCGGTGGAATGTCATCCAATTGGCTTGCAAGCATGTGACTGGTTCACAAGGGATCACATATCACAGGAACGAGAAAAGAGTGTTTATCGGTAACGAGGTTGAACTAGGTATGCAGAGATACCGATGATCAAAACCTCGGATAAGTAAACTATCGTGAGACAAAGGGAAATTGGTATCGTATGTAAGTGGTTCATTCGATCGCAAAGTAATCGTAGAAATATGTGGGAGCCATATGAATTTCCAGATTCCTCTATTGGTTATTGTTCGGAGAAGTGTCTCGATCATGTCCGCATAATTCACGAACCGTAGGGAGACACACTTAAGGATTCGATGTTGTTGAGTAGTTATGGAATGATGAGTAAGAGAATGAATGTTGTTCGGAGTCTCGGATGGGATCCGGGATATCACGAGGAGATCCGGAATGGTCCGGAGAATAAGATTCATATAAGGAAAGTCCTGTTTCGGAGTTGGAGAATGATTCCGGTGTTTTCATCGGGAATGTACTAGAAGGTTCCGGAAGGTCCGGCACTCCGGAGGGGAAGGGTACATGAATGTGTCATAACAAGTTGGAATGGTTGCATCATGTACTAGGTGTCATCGCTGGGCAAAATAAAGGGATAAATTAAATCTTAGTTTGAAAAGTCAAACGCCAATTTGAAAAGTCAAACGACAGTTTTGCTTGGTGGAGGGAGAGTAGGAAGCCTACTTGGGGAGGAGTTCCTCTCCCTCCACCCGCCGGCCAAGGAGGCCGACTTGGGGTAGGACTCTCCTCCCCTGGCCGGCGCCCTCCCACCTATAAAAGGAGGGGAAGGGGTGCCCTCTAGACCTACACCTTGCTCCACCAAAACCCTAACCCTAGCCGCCGGCCCTCCTGCAGCCGCCGCCGCCCTAGGGTTTGCCCTAGCCGCCGACTTAGGGCTCTCCCCTTGCCCTAGCCGCCGGCCTAGCCCTCTCTCCTTGGTGCCTCTAAACCCTAGATCACCAAGGCCTCTCTCATAGTCCACCATACTCGCTCCGGCTTAAGGCGAAGCCCTGCGAGATCTCCCCTCTACTTCCGGTACCACGCCGTCGTGCTGCCGGAATTGCGAGGAGAGTGCTACAACCTCCGCTGCCTGCTGAAACAAGGGAGAGGAATGTCTTCATCGAGTACCGAACGTGTGACCGACTGCGTGAGCGCTGCCGGAACGCAGCGCCGGAAGGATCGTCTACACGATCTTGAGATCGGCAAGAGTACGACTACATCACCCACGACAATCTGTTCTCGTTAAACACTTTGGAATCTTCGAGGGTGAGTTATTCTATCGACTCGTTGCTACAATCTAGTAGATAGATCTTGGCTTGTTTGTTTGTATGCGGTAGATTTTTTTTGTTTTCCATGCTACGAACCCCTACAGTTTTTGGGGAGCGCTCTAGAGCGACTACTGGTAACCATGACGTCATCTAACGATACGTAAGCGACCTCTTCGGCAACCTCAACATGGGCGGCAACGATGTTGCTACCGTTGCGGAAACTGTTGCTGCTATTGCTACTGCTCAGGCTGCACCGTACGTGACCCTGAACTTTCTCTTTCAAATTTTGATCGAGTTCCTTGTTATAGCGTTTGGAGTAGATGTGATCGATTTATCCTGTTTAGATGCAATATCTTCATCTACTATGTTAGTATGCATGATTAGTTTAATCTCTGTTTCTATAATCATGCTATCTCATTTTATTATTTTTAAATAATGTGGATTATTGCTTATATTTTCAACAACTTTTGTTATCATATTCTAAAAGAAAACACCATGTTCTCAGATCTCGAGACAAACAATGTACTCTCCGTTTGAGTCATATTTGTTCTGTGTAATGACATGATAAAATATATTGGACATGATAAGCTAAGCATAAAATGCAATGTAACCATTTGATCTACTCATGGGGAAGTAACCACAAAATGTTATGACTTTGGATCTGATCAATGGGGAGGTTACAATTTGCCAAGCTTAAGTTTTGCAAGTGTGACCGTCACAAAAGTGTGGCTGAGAATTTGTGCGCTACAAAGTGTCAAAAATCTTGGCAAAACTTTCACTCGATGAGAGATGTGCCATATGGACGATAAAATATAGTAATGCTTGACTGTAGCAAAAACCAAAGACGTACCAAATTGCCAAACTTTAAATCAGAAAAGTGTGGTTGTGAACGAAATAAGCCCTTCATGTGTCCATGAAGCATGCGTGCTTCATCTTAAAATCAGACTACCATGTGAAGTCTGTAAAGAATCTTTCGTTCATCGTGATGTAACACGAGGTCTACAACAGCTAGGTTGATCCAAACACTATTTTACTACTAGCATATAAAACATCATTGTGTGTCTTGGTTCTCCACACCGACAAGAGGTATCAAATTTTTGGAAGATCAATTCAACGTGACAGCAGATTAACTCTTCAGACATTTAGTATCTTTCTCCAAAGTATAACGAGAAAAAATCGAACTTATCAGTTACACATAGCGCCCAACAGCTTGCAATAATCTACCATCGTATGATTCAAAACTTTTTCACTATGCAGAAACGGTTATCGATACCAACAAGCATCTCATTCAAACCTCTGTGGTAAGATCTACTTCCTTCGTTTTCAAATAGATGTATTAGATTTGTCTAAATTTAAATGTATCTAGAACTAAATAGTGCCTAGATACAAACTTTAGACAACATTGCGACATCTAATTTGAGACAGAGGGAGTAATATACATAATCAAATATATTTCCACCTACTCGATTATCTTTAGTTAACATATGCATCATGCCCGAGACAATTTAACTAGTATTAGTTCATTTAGCAGTAGTACAAGAGTAGTTTTATCTTCCCCGTGTAATTAAGCCAGTCAAACACTTGCGTACCAACCATGTGCAATGCACTATTACAACATATTAACTTTTCTTTAGATGCTCGTGTATCACGAGACGCATTGGAGCTAGTATTGCCACGTTACAAGCACAATAGATAAGATGAAGCAGTACTTCGCATGGATCTACTCCTCCATCATGTGCCCTAGCTTTCGATCCATTCTATAAATACCCATGCGCCAGAAGCAATTTCTCACACAACACAAAGCCACAACACTTGGTCAGATCGAGCAAGCTCTAGCCAGATCCTAGACCTACTTCGCCCGTAGTTCTTCCTTTCACCACTTTCCATGGCCAATCCCTCAAATTTCCAGACCACTCGCTACTACGGACCACAAGTAGAGAACACCAAGTTTGACTTCCACAACCTTTACTTACATCAGATTTTTTCTGGACCCAACCCAACTCAAGAGAAAATAGTTGATGGAAATTCCGCGTCTCACTTCGGTGAGACGGCTGTCAACAACTGGGAAATATATGATGGTGTGGGCACAGGTGCAAAACTTGTAGCCCGGGCACAAGGCATGCATATGAATGCTAGCAGCTGGTACACCTCATTCAACATGGTGTTTGTGGATGGAAGGTATGAAAATCTGTCTATGTTTGTTATATTTAGGGTACATTTATTTACTTGTATTGGTTTTAATCCGTTAGGTAGTATTTCATGTATGGCAGTGTGAGTAATTTAGTATATAGTCCAAACTCATTTCCCTTTTCAAAAATTAAAATAGTCCAAACTCCTTGTTTACATATATATATTATAAGGAAATATATGTGTATTGGGAGAGCATCGCATGTTGTTTAATGCTAGGGTTTTTTCATAACATACATGATAATTTATATATGGATCTATATGCAGGTTCAAGGGCTCCACCCTTCAGATAATGGGAGCATCTATTGACGAAGAAAGTGAGTGGGCCATTGTTGGCGGTACCGGTGAGTTTGCCTTCGCGCGTGGTGTCGTAGACAAGAAAGTGCATGCCAATATAAATGGTGGACAAATACAAGAGCTTACTATCAGCGGAATCTGCTTAATGAAGGTAGGGCATATTTAGCTTCATGATGTTTATTTATGTGTTTTTTTTTGCTTATCCATTCAGGTATATATGAGATCAATCTCTCGATCGTATGTGTATGTTTTCAGAGCAACCAACCCATCGTCACGAAGATTGGACCATGGGGTAAGCAAGGAAAAAGGGCACATGACATTGACGACAAGCCTGAACGTCTGTTAAGTGTGAGAGTTCGCCATGGCGACGTCCTCGATGGAATCGCATTTTCATACATCAACACATCCGGGCATACACGCACAACGGATCTTTTTGGTTTTGGTGGTGGGAGCGAAACTACGGTGAGCTATTTTCGATTTTTTTTTTGTTTTTCCATGAATGTTCTTTCTCTTCCATGTATATGAACTATGAAGTCACTTGATGGTAATTTTTTTATCTCTTGCACGTGATCTCTGCAGATCAACCTAGGCCCATCTGAGTATGTGATGCAAGTGTCCGGGACGACCAATGTCCAGGGTGAAATATCTTCACTTACGCTGGTCACAAATTTGAAGCCATACGGACCTTTTGGGAAACCAGCAGGCACTTCTTTCAGCGCACCCGTGCCTGCAAACAGCCGCGTTGTGGGCTTCTTTGGGAGTTCAGGAGCCTCATTCCCGTGTATGAACTCAATTGGTGTTTACTTGGTCTCTTAATTCAGACAATAGCCAACGTTGATGATGTCATTTCCGGATGACAATGTGTTTATTTTTTCTCCAGTTTCAGAAATAATTTGGTTATTAGGACCCTCACTAGGCCAGCCAGTGATCCATGGTCCCCTTGTAGTGTCTGCGCTTTTTTTATCTACCATGTTTTTTTTCAAAATAAGTTCCATGTAATGATGTTCAATAAATTGTCTTCCGGATGTGTGTGTTAGTTTGTTCTTCTCATATTACATGTATCCATCAGAATCATACATGCTAGAATAATTATTTGTCCATTGTGCACATGGTTGGATCTGAAATCCTCTCCTCGGTATTATACACCCAGGTGCACCTTGAGCAAGCTCACTCATGAAAATTTCTCTTTTCGGAGCATGTAGAAATTAATTACCCTAGTTGTAATATACTTAAGGTGGAGCATGTAGAAATTAATTACCCTAGTTGTAATATACTTAAGGTGAAACACTGCGTGCTCCGACACATCATGGTACGATAAGCACACTTTGCACTTGAGTGACGTCACACATAACAGAAACGGTTCGTGACATCGAAAATATGACGCGGCAAGCGACATTGCTTCAAAAGACAACCCTTTTATGTACGGTAAGGCCTTGTTCGATTTGCAATGGATTGAAATGGATTAACATAGATTAAGGGGAAATTAATTCTATCTAAGTCAAAATTCATGTGTATCCCTTTCATTCCACTCCAATCCATGCGTGGGATGGATTGAACGATCAAGCCCTGGGTGGAGATTCAGATACAAAAATGGGCACGGTATCAGCAAGTAAGAAGCAAACTGTGCCAAAATCTTGATCAGCGCCATGAGGCAGAGATGGCGGGCCCGCTCACCTACTATGGTTTGATACATCTTCTCTGCCTCAGCATCTCTTTCCATGACCACTTTCTACAGCCCCACAACGCCGCACGCGACGGTGACGATAACACCGGCGGTGGCACATTCGTCGTGTGCAACTACGGCCCCCGTGAGACCCTGGCGCATGACTCAATAGGATTGATAGGAAACCCATAAAAACAAGTTGCAACTTCTTTTTCGAAAGCTCATTCAAAAAGAACTCTAAGGTTAAGCGTGTTTGGCCTGGAGCAATTCTAGGATGGGTGACCGACTGAAAAGTGGGTACCGGGTGCGCATGTGTGAGGACAAAATGCACAGAAAATACTAGCGTTGGTCCGTGGGGTTAGTCTAGAGATCCTATGAGTTGCCAGAAGTGACAGCCGTCGGTCTGGAGTGACCGGGGGTGTTACAAGTGGTATAGAGTCGACCCTCGCAGTTACACATGCGTGTGCGGGTCAGTGGCGGACATGTGGCGCATGGCACGTGTGGCCCGGAGTAGACGCGGCATAGCACATGTGCAGGCACTGGACGCACAGACGTGTGCTAAGAGGGAACGTTCCTGGCTTGTGGTTGATCGACGAGGACGTCGATCTTCTAAGGGTGGGTGTATGTGAGACCCTGGCGCATGGCTCAATAGGATTGATAGAAAACCCATAAAAACAAGTTGCGACTTCTTTTCCGGATGCTCATTGGAAAAAAACTCTAAGGTTAAGCGTGCTTGGTCTAGAGCAATTCTAGAATGGGTGACCGACTGAGAAGTAGGTCGGGTGCGCATGAGTAAGAACAAAGTGCGCAAAAAAGACTAGTGTTGGTCTGTAGGGTTAGTCTAGAGATCCTATTAAGCTGCTAGAAGTGACAACCGTTGGTCCGGAGTGACCGGAGGTGTTACAGGCCCACTGGGCAATGTCCGACGGTACCGTGTTTGTGGAGACGAGCATTGTGTATCTAGCATGATTTAGTTACTGCTATTTCGTCTGGTCAAATATTTGTAGCATGATTTAGCTAGTAATTCCACTAAATCATCGTCACTCTTTTACCCAGAAGTGCAAATGAAGTGTGTTGTGCCAAACCAATAATGTAACATCATATCTAAGCAAAGTAGTATTGCTTTTAACATGGACGAGACAAGTAAACATTTACTTTTGATGTTATGTACAAGGACGGACAATCCGACATATGGCTCCGGGCTCCTGAATTACTAAAAGATGCAAAATCTATATCAAAAGATTTTAAAATAATATAATTTTTTTACAAAGGTTCAAATAGATGATTTACTTAAAGTTTTCCTTCTGGTTTGATTATGGCACGGTTGCCTCATGAGCTCGGCTAGTTGGATTAATTTTTTATAGTCTCGGAGTGATCGGGGGTGTTATAGAGTGGTATCAGAGCTAATTAGATCAATCCAACGCATTTGTAGTAAAATAGTTTTGACACTAGACATCGGCCGTTGGTAAGGTTATCCTATAGGCTGGACCAGTGGGGTATCGTAAAACCTTGGATCTGATACCACTCTATAACACCCCCGATCACACCGGACCGACAGCTGTCACTTCTGGCATCTCAATAGGATATCTAGACTAACCCCACAGACCAACACAAGTCTTTTCTGCGCACTTTGTCCTCACTCGTGCGCACCCAGTACCCACTTCCCGGTCGGTCACCCATCCTAGAATTGCTCTAGGCTAAGCACGCTTAACCTTAGAGTTATTTTCGAATGAGCTTCCGGAAAAGAAGTTGCAACTTGTTGTTATGAGTTTCCTATCAATCCTATTGAGCCATGCGCCAGGGTCTCACACAAACGGAGCCCGTCTCACCAACGCGGGTGTCAGATGCTCAGGTCAAAGCGTCACGCGCGCGGAGCAGGTCCCAAGTGTGGTGTTGTGGTGGCTAAGTAGTCATGTGTCTTAGTGGTGGCGGTTCCGTCAGGCTTCACTGTATTGGTGGTTCTATAGGATTACTCGATGCGCCTCTTAGTGGTGGTGGCTACATCAAGCTTCGTTGTATGGGAGCCACGACACTAGTTCATCGGTTGGAGGTGACCTCGTGGAGGCTTTCCAAGTGAGCCCCGTTGTGGGCTTCTGAGATGATTCATCTTCGGCGGGATGGAGCCGCCGGCCTTCACGCCATCGGAGAGACCGTCATGATCGCGACTTGCAATGACATAATCAGCCATCAATATTGTCTCCAATATTGCCTTTTATGTGACATTTCCTTTTGGAGAAAATTGCACATAACACCAATGTTTGGTGCAGTTGTTGCACAAAACACAGAAACAAAACTTCAATTGCAGCTGACCACAGTTTTTCGTCTAACTCATTGCACCTAGCCCAAACAGAGGTGATTTAGGTCCTTGACATGTATATACATGACAGCCATTGTATTGATTTACCGTATACAACAATATACAACAATTTTAAAAAATTGGGTAGCATAACTATGGAAAAACATAGAGATTTTTTATACGCATACATACTAATTGAGCATCAATAGAACGGTATATGCATAAATTAAGTGACGAACACTTCAGAAACTACAAAATTATAGTGTCACATGGCAGTCTACAAGTTCCAAAGTGTCCTGGCACCAAGCTACAAAATATTCAGGTTATGTGATCATATAACATGGTTCGGATCATTTCATACAAATTCTAGGACTCATTGCATTTCTTCCTCCGCCCGTTGCGCATCACGACTTGGTGTGAAGTAGGCATACATCCTAGAGTTTGGTGATTTCGGTGAGTCGGGATGATTTTTTCTTGGTTGGCGCCAACCTCTTGTAGTTCCCATCCCACAAACAGAGGGAAGCTTGCATGCTGGTGCTGTAGCGTTGCGCGCAGATGGTGTCGGTGCTGTAGAATGGCGATATTGTGGTGCGGGTGTTGTAGGATGGTGTTGTGGCGTTGCATGTCCTGTAGGTGTACATGTAGGTGCTGGTGTAAGCGATGGAGGCGCGGGCGCTGCAGGGATGGGATCAGGCCGAGTTTGGTTGCTCTAAAACAATAAGACAATGTTATGATCTTTAACATAATAATGCAAGGCAATAGCACAAAGGGAGATAGTTTTGGTGAAAAGATAATTACCCTATGCCCTGCCTTTCTGATTGCGAGGTGAGGCTTTAGGGTTTGGGTACAAGTGGTGTACTTGCGTCCTTTTAGCTTACAATTTGAGCAAGTAATAGTAGAAATTTTAACACTTCCATCATGACCTTCACCTGCACTTGGTCTTCTCCTTTTCTTTTTCCTCTCTGGTTTGGTTGCAAAGAGAGGAGGTTCTATGTCTATTGTATCTGTTTTGACCCAGTCATATGGTCCTGGCACAGGATATATCATTGGCATGTAGATAGATTTGTACATTCGCTTTTCTGAAGAAATCCCTAACATAATCGTCAGGAAACTCCCTAGCCATATAGATAGCTGCTATTGCATGTTTGCATGGAACTCCAGTCAAGTCCCATTTGAAGCAGCCACAAGTCATACTAGACCATAAAAGCGTGTGTCGCCGCGCCCGTCTATCTTGAAGAAAAGAAAAAAGATATACGATAAAATAGTCGTATACAAATATCTAAGAATATTCAAAAGCTTGGCCACCTTGGTGTGGTAATTATCCATAATAAGACTGGTTCTCAGTTTGAATTGAAGGTACACTACATTTACATTGATAGAACAACAAATGATGGCATCCGAAATAGCTAACAATCATATAGTAGTCAGTATAACAAATCACATTCTAGAAATTAAGATTTTTGTACAATTTACAAGAAAAAAGTGCTCAAACTGGCAATTGTTGTCTTGTGATGGGTATAAGAGCGCAAGAAAATTTGGCATACTCATGTTACATGAAGGCACTTTGCAACAGAAGTTAAGGACATCATCTGAAGGGACATGATCACCCGTCTGTTCATATATCAGTTCTTTCCCCTTTGAACACAAACAATTCACCTAGCACATGTAACAAACAAATAAGTAGCTACATTGATCAAGAGCTTGCAAAATAAGCTAAAAATATGGTTGCAGAGTCAGTTCCATAAGGGTACATGTTTTAACATGTTGCAACACACCCAGCCTATCATATGGGACCGAGTGGCTTCGATGGTATAGTTTCTCACCGACTCATTGAGGAAACCAAATATAGGAAACTTTTATTACCTTGAACAAATGTATTCATCTGCTCAGGACAATGTCAATGCATTTTATAAGACAAAACAATATAAAATCACTGCAACAAACTAATGCTTAAGCTGGCTAGGATGAAGAATGTATGACCAATACTAAAATAGATAGTATACAAAGGCAAGTATCTCATTTACACATCAGATAAAACAAGTGATATGTACACGTAAACTCACATATGATTCTCATGTACGAATAAAGTACTATTCAGGCATTTATTCATTTACATATCAACATCTAAGTTCGAAACCAAAAGGTTCACACATGGAGTTACTCAGGGACATCTTTACGTTATCATATTTTCGGTACTGGAATTTACCTAATTTATCACCATCTGACTGGTGATAAATTAGGTAAATTCCAATAATATTTCTCCAAAAAAGTAATTGCAAAATTTCATTTGTGGCACAAAAAAAATCATGAGCATGCCATTGCATTTTTAGCCATTAATATAGTTTAAAGCTTTCATTTCATTATAGACAGATGAAATTGTGTGTATTCTATACGCTAGGCAATGTGTGCAGCAATGACACTAAGATCTGGGTGCGTTGATCTATGCACCTGCCGCATGATAACATATATTTAGCTTTATCCATTCATCACAGCCTATGTAGAGACTTCCAATTTTGTTGATATTCATGAAGAAATTCACAAGTCCAATCTATTCCTTTGAAGGACTTGGCAATGGGCCGGGCAGAAGCTGACGGACTTGCCAATGGCAGAGGAAGGACGACCACATTGATTTTTTTAGAATTAGTTACATACTTCATGTTGGACAGATGAATCATATTTATAAAGATAAATTTCAGAAAATTTAAAAGCTAAGTCAAATGCAACATACCTTCACAGTAACATTTTAGCTCTATACTTTGTAACATGCTAAATCCTAGTTTTCAGTTCCTACTCCATAAAATGTGAGATTGAGTATGAATAAATGCAAGATGATTATCTAGATAGATGCAATTCATCGTCGATTTATGCACATTACAATAAACAAGTTCGTTTGGGTGGATAATAAATAGAGTTTGCCAATCCACTATAGTGTTAAAAGGAGTTATTGATGTCGGGAGTAATGGATTGTAAATAGTGACCAGAGATTAAAACTATGGAAACAAATTAAGGCATATTTTTTTATCTAATATTAACGCTGGAACATAAATGAATAAATTGAATATTGTTCTCGGCCTTTACAAAAAAAACAGGCAGGCATAACTGGATAAAGAGGAACAAAAGATAACCAAACAGTCCCACAATAATGCTTGTGATACGGGCTATGTACAAATGATCTATGTCGACACAGGAAAACTCATCTTGGTTTACTAATCACATCCAATAGAAATATCAGCTCTATTCTTGAGGTTCTGTGTGCTTTCGAAGCATTATTTTTCAGCAAAGAAAGATTCAGTAAGCTCCATAGTTGACATTGAGTCGACATGTTTGTTCACATATGCTGATTAGAGCGCTAACAATAATACATCACCATCTTGACCCTCCATGAGTCCACATGCTTGTGAAGAATTCTAGATGTTTGCCCTCAAAGGCTAGCTGATACAGTTCACAAAGCTTTTTTGCAGTTTCTTCGGACAAAGGAAGAACAAAAAAATATGAAGAGGTATTAAGATCATTAAATCTGCAGCAAATAATTTTAAGAAATACATACCGCATTCTTTTCATCATCTCTTCTATAAGAACACATAGGGTGCTGAATGTGGATCAGCATTCTCAAATACATAGTTACTTGCAATGCCGAGCACATGAAGAAACTTTTGTCTGTCACTAGACCAGTTCTTTGACTACATTTGGCTAATATGCCCAACACTATGCAATGGATAAAAAACAGCAATAATACTCTTCCCTGGAGATTGTCATACCCATTAATACAAATGATCAACAAAGTAAAGTCGATAATAGAGATTGCAAATAGGTTGCAGTATAGTGCATCTGAACAACGGTGGGGAATTGGAGACCACTTAAGGCCTTGTTCGGTTCATCCCGTTCCTAAGTGGATTGAGGTGGATTGGAGGGGATTAGGGGGGATTTTGACTTAGCCAGGATTTAATCCCTTCCAATCCACGCCAATCCCGTTCAATACTCAAGAAACCGAACAAAGCCTAAAGGATATGCGATCAGAGGAGTACCATTGGATTCAGCAGGACCGCTGGGGACACGGATTGGCGGTGCAGAAAAGCGACAACACGACATATAACGAGATCCTCGCCCTGGTTGCCAATGACCTAGCCCTGGTGCTACCACCGCCGCTAGGTTGCCTGCACGAGTTTCGCTGGATCGGGAGACAAAGCTAGGGCGACAACATGGCATGGATGGTATGGGAGAGGGAGCCCCCCCCCCCTCCCGCGTTCACCTCCCCCGGAAACCAGACGCCAGTCATTGTCACCATTAATTCGCAGCCGAGAAGAAGCACACGAATTGGGCAGCCTTTTCTAAATCGACGCGAAACGGAGCAAGATAGGCATACATCGTTGCTACCTCCGCGTCGCCGGTTCATCACCGACGCGAATCGGTTGCGGGGCTGAGCGACAAGGGGCGGATCCTTTCACCCGGGGATCGCGCGCTCGCGTCCCCCGGCTCCTCCGCGTGACACGCGTCCGCCCGCGTGGCGTGAGAACGACACAGCCCTTACGTATCTTACCTTCACCGTCTTCTTCCACCGTTCGTTCTTCTTCCTTTCTTTTTGCTCTCTTCCGCCGGTCAGCTCCTTCCGCAGACCTCACCGCCTATCCTCTTTGCTCTCATCTTCCCCTATGCCTGTAGCCACCACCTCCCACCCAAGCTCCATCTTGCCTCGTCTCCTCCCCGGGCCTACTCCTCCCGGTACCGCACCACGTCTCCCGCCGCTCCCCACAATATCCTCCAGGAGCTTCTTCCCCAGCGGTGCCCTGTGTTGCTGCGGAGGAACGACAGGCCTGCTACATGTGAGGGGGAGCGGCGCTACGATGTGTGGAAGGTGTTATTGCAAACGGCAGCGGCCGGCCATGCTCCAATTGGTGGGCGGCGTTGCTACCATGGCACGTCCGCGTTGCTGCAAAATGCGGAGGCTAGCCTTGCTGCCAACGGTGACAGACCTTGCTCCAATTGGCTGGCGATATTGGTACCATGGCATGCCGGCGTTGCTGCAAATGGTGGACGGCCTAGCTGCTAGCGGTGGGTGGCCATGCTACGTGCCGACCAGCCTTGCTACAAGGGGCGGCGGCGTAGCTACCATGGCACGTCTGTGGCTGCCAGCGACGGCCGACCAGCCTTGCTACAAGGGACGGCGGCGTTGCTACCATGGCACGTCCGTGTTGCTGCCAGCGGCGGCCGACCTTGCTACAAATGGCTGCCGACCTTGCTACAAGGGGCAGGCACACGTCTGTGGTTGACAGCAACGGCCGACCAGCCTTGCTACAAGGGACGGCGGCATTGCTACCATGGCACGTCCGTGTTGCTGCCAGCGGCGGCGGACCTTGCTACAAATGGCGACCAACCTTGCTACAATGGGCGGCGGCGTTGCTACTATAGCACGTCCATGTTGCTACCAACGGTGGCCGACCTTGCTACCAAGGCATATCCGGGCTGCTATGATTCGCATCGACGACGCGGCGTCAAGTTCTTCTCCAGCGCCGGTCGGCCGGCCAACGTAGGAGCGATGCCGGCGTACACGTACGGGAGAGGCAGTGCAGTGAGGAAGATGCACAACGCGAGGAGGGCTACAGCATCAGCGATGCCACGACGGCGATAATCCGGCGACGACACTTCGGTGTTCTCCGGCAACGCCACTTCGCGATTCTTCAGCGATGCCACATGCGGATGGACCATGACGGCGCTACGACAGGAGCTCCAGGCGACGCCCAGACACTCTTCGTGGCGTGTTTTATTTACTTTGTACGAGTGTCTTGGTCCAAGGAAGCGTTGACCCGGGTTGGACGGCTCCGATGTCTTGCATCGTACGGTTGTTGACACGGGGGATGGGGTGATTTTATCCCCCGGGGGACGCTCAGTAGGCCCCTTTTTTTCTGAGAAATCAAGGGGAAACTCTTCTTCCACTCCACGAGAGAACAAAAGAAATGGTTTAACCCGTACAGCCCATACGATCGTTTTGGGGACCGATTAATCAGGAGTGGGGTAGCTTGTTCTGTGGAGAAGCAGCCCGGTAATGCGGCCGGACTCCTCCAGGCGACGATGAATGAAGTAATCCATAGCTGTAACGATGTTCTGAAACTAAGTAAATCAAAAAATGCAGACCGTTCGATGGTCAGGTCAGACGGTGCAGGCTCCCAAATTGCTCTGGAGGCTTCTAGGTAGACCAATTATACTGTTCACAGCATGTATATTATGGGCGCCAGTCTCCACTCACCAAATTCCATTTCCTGCATTGGCGGCCGTTAAATACCTCGCTAATATTGTTGACAACTAGGTATGTCTTACATGTTGTATCGATAGCATGGTGCCCAATGATTTGTTGGAATTCTACTTAGCCATTTCCATGCATCTATACTCTCTTCTTTTAAGTTTATTCATTGCAATCATATGGTTAGAGTGAGTGAAGGCATAAGCAGCCGCTTCCACAATCTTTTTAAGGTCGCTTCCTCTAAAACCAGCTAGCTAGAAATTAGCATATGTGTCTAAGACAGAAGCGATGCTCACATTCTGGAAATATTTGCTTTACTGCATTTAAGAGCCCCTTTTGACGGTCAGACATGAAAGTAAATGGTCCATTCTTACTTGTGGCACCACCTAGAGCAGATCTTAGTTGAAATAGAAACCAACACCATGTCGATGTCTCCTCTTTTCCCACTACTCCAAAGGCAAGGGGGAACATGTTATTGTTCCCGTCTCTTGCAGTTGCAGCAAGTATTTGAAACCCATTGCCCAACTTCAAAAAACAGTCATCAACACCTGCAAAATACAATGGTAATTGGTAAGTAACAATTTGCAATAAGCAAATGAACAATTGTACAGCGTGTCGTTCACATCTTACCAATGAACGGTATGCAGCCTTGTAAGAATCCTTCCACTTGTGCATGCAAGCAATAGAATAGGCCATGGAATCAAGGATTCTTCTGTGGATCTTGATTAACAATAGTGTTGACAATGCAATGACTACCAGGATTTGTGTTCAACACGGTCTAGAGGTAATCTCTTAACCTAAAGTATTGTTGCTCATGATGTCCATTAATTGACACTATTGCTTTATTCTTTGCCCTGTAAGCCATATCCTTGGAAATAGATACACCGTAGTCCTTCTTGACCATGTCTATGAAGGCTGATATCTTCATATCTAGGTCGCTTCTTATTTGATCTTCGTAATTCTTGCTCAGCCATACACTATTAATCCTTGAAGATTCATTAGTCTTGCCACATGTGTGAGGCAGGACAAGTTGTCGAATCACATGTGTAGTCTCTCCCGTAAGTGTTGATGTCATAACTACAAATGGGCATGTGCCTCCAGACTTGCAACAAACCATGACCATATCCTTGCATTTCTCAAATATTCCCAATCCCTTTGATGAACAACATGATAGTTAAAAGTGCCCGCCTAAACTGATGGACATCTTCAAAGCACATATTAAGAAGAAACTGATAATATTCATTCAATCTCGATTCATCATAATAAGTTCTCTTTGTTAACTTTGATGTCTACGCACTTCTATTTTTGTAGACATTTGTTGGGCCTCCAAGTGCAGAGGTTTGTAGAACAGCAGCAAGTTTCCCTTAAGTGGATTACCCAAGGTTTATCGAACTCAGGAAGGAAGTGGTCAAAGGTATTCCCTCTCAAATAACCCTGCAATCAAGATAAAAGAAGTCTCTTGTGTCCCCAACACATACAATATAGGTGCACTAGTTCGGCGAAGAGATAGTGAAATACAAGTGGTAACGATGCCAGAAAATAGCTTGATGGTGGGGTAAATACTAAAGGCAACAAGAAGGAAGCAAGCAAACATGCAATAGATCTAGAAGCAAACGGTGTTTCAATGTTTAGAAACAAGGCCTAGGGGTCATATTTTCACTACTGAACACTCTCCCATATAAATATATTCTCTTCATGATACTACTCGTAACTACTCTCCGGTTGGACACTCTAATCATCGGTAGGGCTATAACAGCACTCCTCAAAGTCCGCCTTCCCCAATCTAGATAACCCCACACTGTCACCTTGAGCGCTAGATGGTTCCAAAAAATACCACAATTTCATAGAGACATCCAACTCCAAATATAACTCATAACAAATATTCAATCTAGCCAAAGTGTCACACACGGTATGCACGATGTCACTTTCACACACGTGGGGAAAATCATAGATCTATTAAAGCACAAAGAGTATTTATGTAGACTCAAACCTAAGTGCAACCATGGTGTGCATGCTGTCACTTTCACACACATGAGGAGAGCAGAGATCTAATGAAGCACTTGAGTAGCAAGGTAGATCTACTTGATTACAAAGCTCATGATCACAATATGACCATGCATGGAGAGAGAGAGAGAGAGAGAGAGAGATGAACACATATCTACCCTGTAGAGCCCTTAGCCTCGAGGAAGAACTACTCCCTCCTCATCATGGGAATCAACAATGGTGATGGAGATGGCGATGGAGATCGGTGGAGATGACTCCGGGGGCACTTCCCCGTTCCGACAGGGTGCCGAAACAAAGAATTTCTGTCCCCTGAATCTCCCCTTCGGTGGTGGCGGCGCTACGGAGGTTTTCGTGGATTTATTCTGGATGATTTAGGGTTTTTTCGCCGGGGGCTTCTTATAGGCGAAGGGGGAGGCCGAGGCGGTGGCCAGAGGGCCCACACCCTCCCCACGCGCAGGCCAGGCTTGGCTGCGCCCAGGGGGTCTGGCCACCCTCTAGTGCCTCTCCGTCCCTCCTTCTGGATTCGTGTCCCTTGATGCGTTGGAAACGTATCTATAATTTTTGATGCTCCATGCTTGTTTAGTATCTACTTTGCTTTGCCTTGTCTACACTTTGGGGTGCTTTTTACATGTTTTCTGGTACTAACCTACTAACAAGTTGCAACAATGCCAGATGCCTATTTTCTGCTGTTTTTGGTTTCAGAAAAGTTAGTAAAGAAATATTCTCGGAATTGGACGGGACAAACGTCAAAGTCAATTACTTTCCGTGGGAAACAAGAAGTCCAGAGGGGAGCCAGAGAGGCCGGCCAGGGCGGCCAGACCCACCCTAGGCGCGGGTGGGCCCTGCCCTGCGCCTGGGAGGGGTGTAGGGCCCCTGGCCGCCGCCTCGGCCTCCCCCTTTGCCTATAAGAAGCCCCCGATACAGAAACCCTAAGCACCCGATCAAATATCCACGAAACCATCTGTAGCCGCCGCCACCATCGTCCCTAGATCGGGGAGATCTGAAGTTCTTCCCAGCACCCTACCGGAGGGGAGATCATCCCGGAGGCCTTCTCTCCGGTATGATGCGTGAGTAGTTCCACCTTGGACTATGGGTCCATGTAGTAGCTAGATGGTTGTATCTCCTCCTTTGTGCTTTCATGTATAGATCTTGTGAGCTCCGTTCATGATCAAGATCTAATCTATTTGTAATCATGCATGTTGTGTTTGCGGGGATCCGATGGATATTGAGATTATTATGTTGGTTTGATTAATGGTTTTATCTTTATGATTCTATCATGTCTGTGTTGTTTGTGATCTTGTATGCTCTCCGTTGTTAGTAGCTATCTTTGCCAAGTAGTTGCTATGACTCCAAGAGGGAGTATTTATGCTCGATAGTGGGTTCATGCCTCTAGTTTCCAAGGGAAGTGACAATAATCTCTTCGGTTGTAGATGTGTTGTTGCTACTAGGGAGAAAACAATGGTCTCTTGTTCATGGAACATGTGGACTGTTTACCTTACACACTTTGCTTAAAGCAGTTGTCTGTTGCTTGCAACTTAATACTGGAGGGGGTTCGGATGATAACCTGAAGGTGGACTTCTAGTCATAGATGCAGTTGGATGGCGGTCTATGTATCTTGTTGTATTGCCCAATCGAATCTCATAGGATCTTTCTGACTAGTATTGCATTGTTATGCCTTGCTCAGTTCCTGTCAATTGCCCTGCTGTAATTTGTTTACCCTTCATGCCATGTTGTTTATCTAAGGAGAGCACCCCTAGTGAACTATGGACCCCGGTCCAATCTTTACCATTGATACATCTTCCACTGTTACTTGTTTACTTGCTGCAAACCATTACCTTCCACACCATACGTTTAATCCTTTGTTACATCAAACCGGTGAGCTTGACAACCTCAGTGATTCGTTGGGACAAAGTCTTGAGTTTGTGTTGTGCAGGTCTCTGTTGGAGATATGCCCAAGAGGCAATAATAAAGTGGTTATTATCATATCTTCACACTTATGATAAATGTTTACATACCATGCTATAATTGTATTAACCGGAAACATTAATACTTGTGTGATTTGTAAACTAAAATAAGAGTCCCTAGTAAAGCCTCTTGTTAAACTAGCTTGTTGGTTAATATATGATCATGGTTTCCTGATCATGAACATAGAGATGTTATTAACAACAGGATCATATCGTTAGGAGAATGATATGGTGGACATACTCCTATAGATAAGCGTAGCATAAAGATCAAGTCATTTCAATAGTTCAATTGCTATATGCTTTCTGATACATAGTAACCTAATTCCTTCGACCATGAGATCATGCATATCACCTTTTCCGGATGGATGCTTTGATGTCATCAAACACCACACCGTAACAGGGTGGCTATAAAGGTGGCATTGAGTGTTCAGAAAGTGTTGGTTGAAACACATGGATCAAGAGTGGGATTTGTCCATCCATATGACGGATAGATATACTCTGGGCCCTCTCGGTGGAATGTCATCCAATTAGCTTGCAAGCATGTGACTGGCTCACAAGGGATCACATATCACGGGAACGAGAAAAGAGTACTTATCAGTAACGAGGTTGAACTAGGTATGCAGAGATACCGACGATCATAACCTCGGATAAGTAACATATCGTGAGACAAAGGGAAATTGGTATCGTATGTAAGTGGTTCATTCGATCGCAAAGTAATCCTAGAAATATGTGGGAGCCATATGAATTTCCAGATTCCTCTATTGGTTATTGTTCGGAGAAGTGTCTCGATCATGTCCGCATAATTCACGAACCGTAGGGAGACACACTTAAGGATTCGACGTTGTTTTGAGTAGTTATGGTATTATGAGAAAGAGACCGAATGTTGTTCGGAGTCTCGGATGGGATCCGGGATATCACGAGGTGATCCGGAATGGTCCGAAGAATAAGATTCATATAAGGAAAGTCCCGTTTCGGAGTTCGGGAATGATTCCGGTGTTTTCATCGGGAATGTTCTAGAAGGGTCCGGATTGTCCGGCACTCTGGGGGGGAGGGTACATGAGTGTGTCATTGAATGATTGCATCATGTACTAAGTGTTCTTGCTGTTCCAAAAACATGAAAGTCAAACTGCCAGTTTGAAAGTCAAACGGCTAAAACAGGAAACTGTGGAAAACAGGAAACTGTGGGAAACAGGAAACTGTGGGAAACAAGCAAGAGGAGGTTGAAACCAACTTGGAGGAGGAGTTCCTCTCCTCCTTGGCCGGCGCCCAGCCCTAGGCCGAGTTGGGGAGGGACTCCCTCCCTCCCTGGCGCGCCTAGCCCCTCCACCTATAAAAGGAGGGGCAGGGCTCCTCCTTGAGACACACAAGTTTCTACCTCTAATCTCCGGTTTAGAGCCGTTCTGGTTTAGAGCTTCTAATTGCTTTAGCCTTCGGTTTAGAGCCTTCTAATTGGTGTGTCTAATCTCTAGACCACTAATATCCCTCTCTCATAATCCACCATACTCGCTCCGGCTTAAGGCAAAGCCCTGCGGGATTTCCCCTCTACTTCCGGTACCACGCCGTTGTGCTGCCAGAATCGCGAGGAGAGTGCTACAACCTCCGCTGCCTGCTGGAACAAGGGAGAGGAAGGTCTTCGTCGAGTACCGAACGTGTGACCGACTGCGGAAGCGCTGCCGGAACGTGGCGCCGGAAGGATCGTCTACGCGATCTTGAGATCGGAAAGAGTATGACTACATCACCCACGAGAATCTGCTCTCGTTAAACACTTTGGAATCTTCGAGGGTAAGTTATTCCATCGACTCGTTGCTACAATCTAGTAGATAGATCTTGGCTTGTTTGTTTGTATGCGATAGAAAATTTTTGTTTTCCATGCTACGAACCCCTACAGTGGTATCAGAGCCGTGTCTATATGTAGATCTGTTGCACGAGTAGAACACAATGGTCATTGTGGGCGTTGATGCTTTTATTGTTGATTGCTTCTTGTGTACTTTGCATCTTGCGGTATGTTGGGATGAAGCGGCCCGGGCTAACCTTACATGACATCGTTCATGAGACTTGCTCCACGCTTGACATGCAACTTGTATTGCATAAGTGGCTTTGCGGGTGCCTGTTTCTCCTAGCATAGTTAAGATCCAATTTACAACGGGTGATTAACAATACTAGTATCAATGTTGTGGTTCTTGTTCGTAAGTTAGAACGACACTTATTGAAAGCCCCAAACCACGTAAAATATGCAAAGAAAGTAGAGGCGTCTAACTTTGTTTTGCAGGGGTGTGCTGTGATGTGATATGGCCATGATCGTGATTATATATGATGTATGCAATGTTCCTTATTGTAAGTTGGCAACCGGCAGGAGCCATATGGTTGTCTTTAATTTATGTTAAGACCCGCGTGTCTATTCAAAGTAGTTGTAATAGTTGAAGCCGGTGGACGACAACCATGGAGAAGCGTCATTGACCTTGATGCAATGTCGGTGATGATGGAGATCATGTTCGTGCTAGAAGATGGAGATTGGATGCACAAATAAGAAAGGCCATATCATATCACATATTATGAATTGCATGTGATGTTTATCCTTTATGCATCTTGTATTGCTTAGTAGACGACGGTAGCATTATAAGATGATCCCTCATGCACATGAATTTCAAGTCATAAAGTGTTCACCCTTAGTTAGCACCGTTGCTAAAGCTTGTTGTTTCAAAGCACCACGTGATGATCGGGTGTGTTAGATTCTGCAAGTGTATACAACGTGAGCAAGCCAGATTTGCTCATGCGGAAACTAAGGTTTGATCTTGATGAGCCTAGCATGTACATACATGGCCTCAGGAACACGGATTACCGAAAGGTAGAGCATGAGTCATATAGTAGATATGATGAACATGTTGATTGTTCGCCATTGAAGCTATATCAACTCTCGTGATGATCGATTTTGATGTGGTGGATTTGGTTCGTGTGATCACTAAAACAATGTGAGGGATATTGTTTTGAGTGGGAGTTCACCTAGATTAATTTAATTATTAATTAGAACTCAATTTATCATAAACTAAATCAAAGTGAATTTGCATAGTTGTTGTAGTCATTGGCATCCGTTTACCACCTTGCGCTTAGTTATAATTGAGATGATAGAACTATAGAATTCTGGTTAGTTACTTTACGAACTGGTATCGTATTGTTTTGAAGTGTTAATCTAAAGTTTAAAAGTCCTATTGCAAACTTTCAGTAAGTTCCGGTTACTCCATGAAGTTTAATAATTAGTATTAAATCAAGAGTAACAATTCCAAGTGTTAGTATATAAGTGTCATGATTGTCTCCATGATTCTTGATATTCAAAGGATTCTCCTAATATCAAGGTTATCTAAGGATCTGAAAGAGTTGTTTCAGAAACCATGATGTGTGGAAGATATTGTGATATCTGAAACGAAGTTTTGGTTGCAACATGATAAAGTATAATATGGCTAAAGTCATGTTCTCATATTTGATGAGAATTTGCGAAAGGTTGGAGACACTTGTTGTCCTAATCTTCCAAAAGGTTTTGGATAGCAACATTATACTCATAATTCATCGTTATAAGCTAACAGTAGCTTGATCATGGACGATTCCATGATAAGGGTGAATATTTGATGTAGGTAAATTTTTTTATACACCAAGAGATTACTAAAGAAAGGAATTTGAAAGAACACCAAACATTTGATGATGGTGATCTACTTCAAAGTGCAAGTCCAAAGACATTGGTATTTAACTATACACGCTTTGGACTATATGTCATATGTATGACTCCACTATTGATGTTGATAGATTCTTTCAAATAGAAAAGGAAATACTGAAAGAGAATCTCATAAATATATGGCAGAAAAGAAAAGACTAGAATTGTTCAGCTTGAGTATATAGATGATATACGTTTTATGGCTATATTCTTTGCTTATTAAACAATGTGGTTCCTAAGTATTTGATACTGAATTTGTTGGTATGAATCGTCATACGAAACAACACAATTCATGAACTACAATGGCCTAAGTAACTAGCAAAAGAATATGTGATGATGTTTATCGAGAACAAATAAAGGGTTATTGTGTTGCTCGTTAAACATCAAAGCTTACCTTCAAGATTTGTTTTATCAGGTATTATGAGAATAAAAGGGTTGTTCAAATAATTGCCGTAATCCATAAAAGATGGATGATTCGCAAATCTCGTTGGAAACATCACATCCATAAAACTAGTGCTAAAGATGTCGAAAGACAAATTGATTGAAAGATCACTTAGGAAGTGACATCGCCGTTTAAATTATATTGGAAAGAAAACATGAAGAAACTCCATGTGGATGGAATTTTGGAGTCTTCTGATTTTTGATCAAATGACGCTTGTGAAACTTTCCTAGAGATAATTAAAACTTCGTTCATAGGCCAAAAGGGAACGAATGACTAGCTTGTTGGAACTTGTACATATTGTTGTATGAAATCCATTATGTGTAGTCAAAAGCGATGGATTTCAACTTCATATGCTTTCTCCAAAAATTTGAGTGAATATATGAATATTTACTTAATAAGGATAAAGTATGAAACACTTGAAAAGTTCAAAGACTTTCAAGATGAAGTGCAAAATCATTGTAACAAGAATATGAATAGTTTATGATAAGATCATAAAGGAAAATATTTAAGTTACAAGTTTAGCATAATACCTAAGATTTAAGGAATCGTTCCGTGGATTTGCATTTTCCCGAAACACCATAAGTGTATGGAGCGTTCGAGATATGTAATTAAACCTTGTTTGACATGGTAAGATCAAAGGTATAATTTATAAAACTGCCATTATATTTTAAAGATTAAAAGCTTTAGAGATTACCGTTTTTCCACTGAAAAGAGCTCCATCATAATCCGTTGAAATGACACCATATAAAGTTATGGTTTGGGATAAAACCCAAGTAGTCCTTTCTTAAAAACATTGGTATGCTATGCATAAGAAAGATGTGTGCAACCAAAGTCGGATGAACCTGTCTTTGTAGGACTATTAAGTATTCCTCCATAAACACCGGAGACAAAAGTGTTTGTTGCTTAGAACGTCAAGTTTCTTTTGGAAGGAATTTTTCGTGAAAAGTTAAGTGGGAGGACAATAGAACTTTGATAAGGTTAAAAGAACCTTAGCTATATGTGCAGAGTTGCGCAGCGCCGAAAAGTGTTCCGGAGACAGCAACAATGCTCATGGCTCACGTGCCTCAAAGGTTGTGGTCACGGAGATCTAAGTTCCTATTGAAACAAGTAGATCGGGTAAACAATCAAATACCAAGATTTGAGGGTTGAATCATTATTTGAGAATAATGAACCGACTACATGCAAAGAAGCGATGATGGGCCCTGACTCCGTCAAATGGCTTTAAGCCATAAAATCCGTGATAGTTCCATACACGAGAAATCAAGTTTTGAACTTGAAGGACCCTCGAGAAAGGTGTAAGACCTTACAGTTGTGTTTGGATCTATAAATAAACAGACATGGATGTTGCACATCTATGAAATAGTCGACATGTTGGAAAGAGTTCACAACAATGTTCAAAAGTTGACTATGACAAGATCTGATCTTTCATAGCGATATTTAGTCTAGATGGATTAGTGTAGCAACCACTACATATAATTTTATTATATGGTAGTTGAATAAACAAAACAAGTTCTTCTAATAGAAGGGTTACCTAGGACGTGTGCATGACACAGTCCAAAGGGTTTTGTTAAAATTCAAGGGATGCTAAAAACATATGCAAACTTCAATGGTTGAAGTAAGCATAGCGGAGTTGGAATCTTCACTGTGATGAAACTGTTAAAGGAGTTTAAAAGTTCATCAGAGACGATGGAGATGCTTGCATTTGCAAGAAATTAAGTGGGAGCGCTAAGACATGTTTCTAATACATTATGTGGAAGACATATTGTTGATTGGAAATAATGTATCTTTTATTAACACATATAAAGAATTTCATCCCGATGAAAGACTTAGGCAAAACCCAAATATTTGGCATCAATAGACGCTAATATGGTTGTGCCAGAAGTACATAGACAAGATATTGAATGAGTTCAATATAGAAACTACAAGAGAGGTTCTTGTCACACAGAAAGGATTGAATAAGTTCAATGTTGATGATATATTCAAGTGTATTGACATTTGGTAAAGTGAAACAAATAATCAAGTATAGATTGATACTTGCTGTATGAAATCACAAAGAGTATTTATATCAATCATACTGTGATATGTACAAATCCAGGTATTCCTATGCTCTAAATGTTGTGAGCATATACCAGAATGATTCGTAAAATGATCATTGGACAATAGTAAGGATATTCTTATGATCTTTTGGAAGAACTAAGAGTATAATATTTGTAGAAGTGACAAATAGATGGTTAGTTCATTGTAAAAGTACTACATTGATACTAGCTTTGTCACAAAGTACAAATTAAGTTTATCTCAATCTAAACTAAGGGTGGCACAATATAATGGAAAGTGAGTTCCATAATGGATTTTGATGAGTTCCAAAGTTAAGACATTGTGACAGATACTACAACAAAAGGCTAAGTATATGACTGCTATTTTAGCAGCAAAAGAGGGCATTTGTGTCAAGTAGTTTGTAATCAAACTAGGTGTAGTTCACAGTGGGATAATACTATGAAGATATATTGTGCGACAATATTATCAACATGTTTTAACCCCAAAGAGCTAAAGGTCACACCGAAAGACCAAATTTATACAAAGCCATCTCATTATAGAATGAGTGATGCGTAGAGACGCAAAGACATGCAATTACACACGGACCTAGAAGTGTCAGATCCGGAGATCAGTTGACCACTAGCAATCGTGTACATACAACACCGGAAAGCCATAGGTGTTGAATACACAAAGGTTTGAAACTAGATTATTGACTCTAGTGCAAGTGGGAGACTGTTGGAGATATGCCCAAGAGGCAATAATAAAGTGGTTATTATCATATCTTCACACTTATGATAAATGTTTACATATCATGCTATAATTGTATTAACCGGAAACATTAATACTTGTGTGATTTGTAAACTAAAATAAGAGTCCCTAGTAAAGCCTCTTGTTAAACTAGCTTGTTGGTTAATATATGATCATGGTTTCCTGATCATGAACATAGAGATGTTATTAACAACAGGATCATATCGTTAGGAGAATGATATGGTGGACATACTCCTATAGATAAGCGTAGCATAAAGATCAAGTCATTTCAATAGTTCAATTGCTATATGCTTTCTGATACATAGTAACCTAATTCCTTCGACCATGAGATCATGCATATCACCTTTTCCGGATGGATGCTTTGATGTCATCAAACACCACACCGTAACAGGGTGGCTATAAAGGTGGCATTGAGTGTTCAGAAAGTATTGGTTGAAACACATGGATCAAGAGTGGGATTTGTCCATCCATATGACGGATAGATATACTCTGGGCCCTCTCGGTGGAATGTCATCCAATTAGCTTGCAAGCATGTGACTGGCTCACAAGGGATCACATATCATGGGAACGAGAAAAGAGTACTTATCAGTAACGAGGTTGAACTAGGTATGCAGAGATACCGACGATCATAACCTCGGATAAGTAACATATCGTGAGACAAAGGGAAATTGGTATCGTATGTAAGTGGTTCATTTGATCGCAAAGTAATCGTAGAAATATGTGGGAGCCATATGAATTTCCAGATTCCTCTATTGGTTATTGTTCGGAGAAGTGTCTCGATCATGTCCGCATAATTCACGAACCGTAGGGAGACACACTTAAGGATTCGACGTTGTTTTGAGTAGTTATGGTATTATGAGAAAGAGACCGAATGTTGTTCGGAGTCTCGGATGGGATCCGGGATATCACGAGGTGATCCGGAATGGTCCGGAGAATAAGATTCATATAAGGAAAGTCCCGTTTCGGAGTTCGGGAATGATTCCGGTGTTTTCATCGGGAATGTTCTAGAAGGGTCCGGATTGTCCGGCACTCCGGGGGGGAGGGTACATGAGTGTGTCATTGAATGATTGCATCATGTACTAAGTGTTCTTGCTGTTCCAAAAACATGAAAGTCAAACTGCCAGTTTGAAAGTCAAACGGCTAAAACAGGAAACTGTGGAAAACAGGAAACTGTGGGAAACAGGAAACTGTGGGAAACAAGCAAGAGGAGGTTGAAACCAACTTGGAGGAGGAGTTCCTCTCCTCCTTGGCCGGCGCCCAGCCCTAGGCCGAGTTGGGGAGGGACTCCCTCCCTCCCTGGCGCGCCTAGCCCCTCCACCTATAAAAGGAGGGGCAGGGCTCCTCCTTGAGACACACAAGTTTCTACCTCTAATCTCCGGTTTAGAGCCGTTCTGGTTTAGAGCTTCTAATTGCTTTAGCCTTCGGTTTAGAGCCTTCTAATTGGTGTGTCTAATCTCTAGACCACTAATATCCCTCTCTCATAATCCACCATACTCGCTCCGGCTTAAGGCGAAGCCCTGCGGGATTTCCCCTCTACTTCCGGTACCACGCCGTTGTGCTGCCAGAATCGCGAGGAGAGTGCTACAACCTCCACTGCCTGCTGGAACAAGGGAGAGGAAGGTCTTCGTCGAGTACCGAACGTGTGACCGACTGCGGAAGCGCTGCCGGAACGTGGCGCCGGAAGGATCGTCTACGCGATCTTGAGATCGGAAAGAGTACGACTACATCACCCACGAGAATCTGCTCTCGTTAAACACTTTGGAATCTTCGAGGGTAAGTTATTCCATCGACTCGTTGCTACAATCTAGTAGATAGATCTTGGCTTGTTTGTTTGTATGCGATAGAAAATTTTTGTTTTCCATGCTACGAACCCCTACAGTCTCCACGTGTTGCTTGCAACACCTTTGAGGCGTTTCCTTCCTCCTTCAGGTTCGATAACCTCAGTCTCTACTGAGGGAAACTTGATGCTGTGCTCATCACACCTTGCTCTTGGGGTTCCAATGAAGTGTCCCACGTCAACACTGGGTGCACGCATCATCCCTCACGGAAAGTTATTGACTTTGGCTTTTGTCCCTTCCAATTCCAAGAATATTGATTTTCTGCCTTTATGGAACCAAAAACAGAAGAAAACAGGCAACTGGCACCGTGGTAACTTGTTAATAGGTTAGTTCGAGAAAAGATGTAAAAAACACCTCAAAGTGTAGACAAAGCAAAGCAAAGTAGATACTAAACAAGCATGGAGCATCAAAAATTATAGATACGTTTCTGACATATCAAGCATCCCCAAGCTTAACTCCTGCTCGTCCTCGAGTAGGTAAGTGATAAAAGAATAATTTTTGAGGTGACATGCACCATCAAAACCAAGATGAAACCATTTGCAAGCATTGAAAGCTGGGATCAAAGAACTCTAAACATGTGCATGAAAGATGGAGTTCTAACAATAGGACATAGTAACTATGCATGCAACATGAAAGGCTACAAACAAAGATCATGAATAACATGCATTGAAAAACGTTTGTTTGTTTCACATACAGAAAACATAGCATAGTGGCAATCAGCTTGTCCCTCATAGAGTAGCAATATAGATGCATAGGACACCTTCAAAGTTCACAAGGGTGACTAGAAACAAATAGCACAAGAACAAGTAATATCACAATATGCATCAATCAATAAGCTTTGGAACACTGCACACAGAATGACAACTATGCTCTCTTAATGGTGACTAAAGGTAGAAGGTGGAGACTCAATAGTGGTGGAAGAAAGGCCTTTTATAAAGGAAGCAGGGATTTCAAGTTTCAAAAAGAGCTTCCAAAAATTATGGTACTTGTGAGCTTTCAGCCCTCATTGCCCCTATCATAAGCATCTTGAAGTGATTAAGGTTAAAGTGACAAAGATGGAGTATATGCTTGACGAAGTATAAGTTGGCAATCTCAAGTCCCTTGAATACGATGGCCACACCTCATGCTACTCAACTTTAGTCACCTGTAAGTTCTTGTCACTATAAGTATTTGCATATCATAGAGAACCGCCAACGGGGTACCCCTTGCACATGGTACAGGAGCTTTCCCATAACCAAAATGACAAGGCAAGCAGACAATGAGCATCTCAGCAATCTTCTTATTTACCATGGGAATATGATGCTTTTTTACTCTCTTTCCTCTTTTCTCAGTGTGCCTCTTTTTTTATAAGAAGAATGCTTCATAGATGTCACTATGGTGATGCTGCAAGTTTCCACCATGATTAGGCATGGCTTAGGCTAGCGGCCCAGGCGTTTCTCTAACACAGAATACAAACTCCATGGACTTACAAGTTCCCTCTTTATTTTACACCGGTGACATCCATAGACAAAAGAGCATGATATCAACTGAGTATAAAGTACAAGTGCAATGTTGAAAACGTTCCCCATGACAGCATGGTTCTGCTAATTCCAACGTATAAGTGCAAGCATATACAACATAGACGACACAATGGTTCAAGTTTATTAGGGGCAAAGAATATAAAGTGTGCCATCAAGTTTGTGAGGGCTTTAATCATAACAAAATAGTTTTTAATTGGAAGATAGCTGAAAACAAGAATATACTTGGAATGGTGTAACACACCATGCATAGGAGTTTATAGTGGACACTTTGGAATAACTTGGTTTCTTGGAAGTTGGAAGCATGAGTAGAGCTTACTCATACAAGTGGAGTCTAGCAAAAGACTGGGAGCAACCAACTAAGAGAGCAATAATGGCCATAATCATGCAGAGCGACAAAACATTACTAATCAAAGCATAGAGTGGTACTACAAGTCAAGGACTAAATAATCATAGAGGCTAAGATGACTGGTTCAAA